>CM051525.1:23705325-26105325 GCA_028017165.1 Herpetospermum pedunculosum | reverse complement strand
GTGCTCAATGTGTAAAGATAAATAAGCAAAAGAGTAGAGAGAGCACTTAGAACATGCAAGCATACATGGTCTCACAGCAAGTAGTAAGTATATTTAATTCGTTTTTTCCACAGAGACTCATTTTTAGTTATTCGCGAAGTGTGATTGTTAAGAAAGATGGGATGAATTTGGTGGGGTAAAATTGGTTTTTAATTATCTAATTTTTGCTGAATGCGTAGAGGGATATAACATAAACAAATGCAAGTTGAAACTAGATGCAAAGGACAAGAGATGGAATTAATAAACGAGAAAGAAAACAGCTAAACAGAATGAAAATCAGCAGAATTGCGAGGACCGCAATGTTTCCGCAATTGAACAGCAGCGAAAGTGTGTAAATGGGCGAATTCAGGGCTACTAATGACTATCCTATAGGCATTTAAATACGATTCTCAAGCAGTAGATCAACTCTCTATACATCAAACTCACTCTAACTCATGTATCGTCCGATTCCATGCATGAAATACTTTAGTTTACTTGACTTCAAAGTAAGGTCTTAAGCACTTTGTTAAAACAGGAATGTTTAGTTTGTACTAGGGAAACGCCTATTCCTAGGCCGTTTCCTGATTACCATGAAAGGCTAGCATGATTATATGACTCTGAACTCTTACTCCTTCCAGAGGTTAGGAGTTCTTTGGACAAAATGGATGGCCAATCGAAATTGCCCGTGGGATGAAGCTTACATACAATCAATGTTCGAGTGTTAAACTGCCTACTTGATTCACGATTTTTAACCTATAGTTCTGTCATTAGCATGCCCCTAGGTGATTTAGCTACTCATGGATATAAGGTAAACAGAAATAGCAGATAAAAGAGACATGCTTAGAAGGGAAATATAATTAAAACAGTGGACAAAAATCGTAGCAGAAGAAAGGGGAAACTGTGAATTGCAGAAACGTACTTTGATTACTTTCAATGTTAACCGAACAATGCGAAGCTTAAAGGAAATGATTCAAAGGCAGACAACAACGAGATGCAGTAAATAAAACTCTAAACTAAGATCAACAAATGAACAAAGCTGGAAATAGGAAGAAAAGACAGTAAAGCAGTAGAGAGTTGCTGGAAAGCTTCGTGGCAGTCGCCTCGAATGAAGGGGATGAAAGCTCAGCCTTGCTTGGATGAATCCAATCGAGAGAGAAGAAGAATCTTCTCTCCTTCCTATCAGATTATCGACTCCAACAGCTGAGGCTCTCACCCCAACAGACGGCAAATGAAAACAGAGAGAAATGGTGGACTGCGAGAAGACTTCTGCGCTTCGGAATCATGATCAAACCTCCGACTTTGACCCCTTTTTATAGTAGTTTGCAGGTGCGTCTGGGCCAAGGAGAACCATCAATCTTCAACGTCATATATCAGAAATGGATGGAGGAGAAAGAACGAGTCCCTGAAATAACGGAATTTAACAGAAAAAGATCAGTCAAGTTACGGTTTTCACTTGAATAATTGCGAGGACCGCAATTATTTCGCAATTCATTCGCAATGCGTTTTTTTCATTCTTTTCCTTCGGTTTTCAATCCTTTTTCTACCTATTGTGCACAAGTCCTAAATTAGCTAACTTCTTCTAATTCTCATATTAAAGTATAGGTTTAGGCTAAATGCTATCAAAAACACCTAAAAGTGTACATCTTCTTAAGCTAAATGGGTCCTAAATAAGTCACTTTCAGAGACTTAACAATGCCTGCGCGCAAGAACTGCGGCAGGTCTGCTAATGCATCAAGGAAGCCCTTCTCGTGGAGCAAATCCCTCTTCCTCAACTCAGTGCCCCTGGACTCTGCATCTGGAGAAACAAACCGCAAGGCTTGAGGATCGACTTCGGGGTACAATTTTGCTTTTCCCTTCTCCTTTGCCTTGGCCGATTCAGCCGCCTCAACCTTCAGCTTCTTTACAGAAGGCTCACCACTGGCCTTCTTCTTCTTGGAGCGCTTGGAAGCTTTCGGCCGCTTGGCTTTTACAATCTTGGGCGCCTTCTTCCTCAGCCGCGCCCTAGTGGTTATTTGTTGAAGGCAGTTCCCCAACGTCTCATCCATGGAGTCACTCTGTCCTTCTTCCGCAGGGCTATCATGTCCGCCTTCCCTCAAAGGAGAGAAGACTTCGTCCTCCCCCACTGATTTATCGCTCTCCACCGAATCGTGCTCCTCAGGTGGAGCTTCAGGCTCTGGTGTGGGTGAGGAAGACGCCGGCGTCTGTGGCGACGGAGATGGCTCAGGGCTCTGCCTAGCCGTTTCGTAAGATGGCCTGCCACTCCCAGGACTCTCCTCGGTGGGAGTCTTCTCTTTGATCGGAGCCTCCACAGCAAGCGACCATTTACGTTTCTTGGGCGTGCCGGCTGGTTCAGACGGCCCAGCAGGGGTCTCGGTCATCACCTTCCACTTCTTCCGTCGCACCGGCAGCTTTGGAGGTCTTGAAGGCTCTGCAACCCTGGCGTCGACCAAGGACAACAGCGCTTCTCTCGCAGCCGTTTCAGCGTCAGGCGACTTCTTCTTGGCAGCAGATCGCTCAGCCCTGGTAAGCACCATTGTTTATTTGGAGAGATTTGCAGGTAGGAGATACAGAGGAAGAAGATGATGGATTCTTGAAGACCAACGAATGAAGAAAGCGTAAGGGGCTCAACTGATTTGACGGGTATTTATAATCAAGTAAATCCCAACGGCTCTTTCTGTTGCGGTTTCAGCAAATCTACCGCAATTAATTGGGCTGGCCGTTGGGGATTTTCTTGATTTAAATCCCAAGATTCTTACAACTAAATCTTCGATTCGGCCCGATTTCTTCATCGATTCTTTTCCCTGGATTCATCTCCTTGATTTCCTCTTTCGATCACCTATCAAAAGATACAAAATTAACAACAAATTCGTAGTAAAAATCACAACTAAACATACAAAATTAAAACCGAAAAAACACAAGAAAAAAAACTAAGGCATAGCCTTCATATGAACGAGCACAGTAGTCACTCGTCCTCTCTCGATTTGATTTTTAAGCTTCAGATAAGAGGAAGGCCGAGAGAGTCTTCACATCTCCTTCCTCGTAATAATGCTTCAAACGTGCACCATTGACCATAAACGGTTGCCCATTCTGCAGGTTCTTAATCTCAATCGCACCATGAACAAACACGTTAGTTATAACAAAAGGACCTGACCATCTAGACTTAAGTTTGCCTGGGAATAATCTCAACCTTGAGTTAAATAACAAGACATGCTGGCCCTTCTTGAAGTCCTTAATCCTAAGTCTACTATCATGCCAAATTTTAGTTTTTTCCTTATACATTTTGGCATTCTCATAGGACATATGTCTAAGCTCATCTAACTCATGTAATTGCAGAGACCGCAATGTTCCCGCATCGGTCACGCAATCATTTAGTTCTTTTAAGGCCCAAAAGGCTTTGATTTCCAATTCGAATGGTAAGTGACATGCTTTTCCATACACAGGTCTATAAGGAGACATACCTAGGGGTGTCTTATATGCAGTCCTATAGTCCCAAAGTGCCTCCTCTAACTTAAACGACCAATCTTTTCTATTAGGTTTGACCACTTTCTCGAGAATGTTTTTAATCTCCCTATTTGATATTTCAGCTTGTCCATTCGAATAAGGGTGATAAGGGGTCGCTACTCTATGTCTAACATTGTACTTAGCTAACACTTTTTCCATAGCCTTATTAATAAAGTGAGTCCCCTCATCACTAATTATAGCCCGTGGTGTACCAAACCTTGTAAAGATGTGCCTATTAAGAAACTTAATGACTGTTTTGGCATCGTTTGATGGACAAGCTATGGCTTCTACCCACTTGGATACATAGTCCACAGCAACAAGGATGTAGAGATTACCTGCTGAAGGGGGAAATGGTCCCATAAAGTCGATGCCCCACACATCAAAGAGCTCCAACTCCAAGATGTAAGTGAGAGGCATCTCATCCTTCCGATTCAAGTTACCTGTTCTTTGACATTCATCGCAGCTGTGCGCATGGTCGTGTGCATCCTTGAATATTGTGGGCCAATAGTAGCCACTCTGGAACACCTTCGCAGCTGTCCTTTGGCCACCAAAATGGCTACCATATGGAGATGTATGGCAGTGCTACAATACTGATTTCGCCTCAGCAGCTGAGACACACTTCCTCAGCAATCCGTCTGCGCATGTCCTGTAAAGTGTAGGATCGTCCCAGATGAACTTCCTAGCTTCATGTAGAAACCTCTTCTTTTCTTGCCCTCCCTTGAAAGGTGGAAGTACCTGCGATGCAAGGAAGTTAGCAATATCAGCAAACCAAGGTTCCTCATCGTTATCACGATGTGCTAACACAAAGACATGCTCATCGATAAAGGCATCAGAAATTGCGGTTTCCGCAATTTTATCGCAATTATGCCGCAATCTAGAAAGATGATCAGCAACTACATTTTCGCATCCTTTCTTATCTCTAATGTCTAGATCAAACTCTTGCAACAACAATACCCATCTAATTAACCTAGGCTTGGCATCAACCTTCCTCATTAGGTATTTTAATGCAGAATGGTCAGTATACACAATGGTCCTAGTGCCTACAATGTAATTCCTAAACTTCTCACAGGCAAATACTACTACTAGCATCTCCTTTTCCGTGGTTGTGTAATTACATTGTGCCTCATTCAGTGTCTTACTTGCATAGTATACAAGATGTGTTAGTTTGTCAATTTTTTGGCCTAGCATAGCCCCTACCGCATAGTCACTTGCATCACACAACATCTCAAATGGTAAGTCCCAATTTGGTCCCACTATAATAGGGGCTGTGACTAAGGCTTTCTTAAGGGTTGTCCATGCTACAAAACACTCTTTGGAAAAGACAAATGGTTTGTTCAACTCTAGAAGCTCACACAAGGGTTTAGAAATTTTTGAAAAGTCCTTAATGAACCTTCTATAGAAACCCGCATGACCTAGAAAACTCCTAATAACTTTTACATTCTGGGGCTCCCCTAGCTTTTCTATTATCTCTATCTTGGCCCTATCGACCTCTACTCCTGCTCTAGAAACTCTGTGACTTAGGACTATCCCTTCTTCCACCATAAAGTGGCATTTCTCCCAGTTAAGGACTAGGTTGGTCTCCTCACACCTAGCTAGGACTTGTCCTAAGTTCTCTAAACAATTACTAAAGGGATCACCAAAGACCGAGAAGTCATCCATGAATATCTCTATCATGGATTCATCCAAGTCAGAGAAAATAGCTAACATGCACCTTTGAAAAGTTGCTGGTGCATTTCATAAGCCAAAAGGCATTCTGCGAAAAACAAACGTTCCAAAGGAACATGTAAAGGTTGTTTTCTCCTGGTCCACAGGATCTATGGTGATTTGGTTATATCCAGAATAATCATCTAAGAAACAGTAGTAGGCTCGACCAGCTATCCTATCTAACATCTGATCTATAAAAGGTAAAGGAAAATGATCTTTTTTTGTTTCTTTGTTTAATTTCCTATAGTCCATACAGACTCTCCATCCTGTAATAGTTCTAGTTGGAATTAGTTCATTGCTCTCATTCACTACTACAGTCATCCCCCTGTTAAGTCTCTGAAAGTGACTTATTTAGGACCTATTTAGCTTAGGAAAATGCACATACTTAGGTGTTTTTAATAACATTTAGCCTAAACCTATGCTTAAATATGAGAATTAGAAGAAGGTAGCTAATTTAGGACTTATGCATAATAGGAGAAAAAAGGATTGAAAACCGAAGGAAAAGAATGAAAAAATAGCATTGCGATAGCTTTGCGAAATAATTGCGGACACCGCAATTATTCAAGTGAAAACCGTAAGTTGACTGATCTTTTTCTGTTAATTTCCGTTATTTTAGGGATTCGTCCTTTCTCCACCATCCATTCTGATATATGACGTTGAAGATTGATGGTTCTCCTTGGCCCAAACGCACCTGCAAACTACTATAAAAAGGGGTCAAAGTCGGAGGTTTGATCATCATCCGGAAGCGTAGAAGTCTTCTCGCAGTCCATCGTTCTCCCTATTTTCCTTTGCCGTCTGTTGGAGTGAGAGTCTCAGCTGTTGGAGTCGATAATCTGATAGGAAGGAGAGGAGATTCTTCTTCTCTCTCGATTGGATTCATCCAAGCAAGGCTGACCTTTCATCCCCTTCATTCGAGGCGACTGCAACGAGGCTTTCGAGCACTATTTACTGCTTTTCTGTCTTCTTCTTCTCATTTCCAGCTTTGATCAGTTGTCATTTCTAGTTTAGTGTTTTCTCTACTGCATTTCGTTGTTGTCTGTCTTTGAATCATTTCTTTTAAAGCTTTCATCTGTCGTTCAAACATTTAAAGTAATCAAAGTACAATTCTGCATTTCACAGTTTCCACCTTCTGCTGCTACGTTTTGTCTTGCTGTTTTAAGTTTATTTCCCTTTTAAGCATGGCTGTTTTATCTTCCATTTCTGTTTACCTTATATCCATGAGTAGCTAAATCACCTAGGGGCATGCTAATGACAGAACTTTAGGCTAAAAAACGTGAATCAAGTAGGTAGATTGACACTCGAAACATTGGTTGTATGTAAGCTTCATCCCACGGGCAATTTCGATTGGCCATCCATTTTGTCCAAAGAACTCCTAACCTCTGGAAGGAGTAAGAGTTCCGAGTCATATAATCATGCTAGCCTTTCATGGTAATCAGAAAACGACTTAGGAATAAGCGTTTTCCTAGTACAAACTAAACATTCCTGTTTTAACAAAATGCTTAAGACCTTACTTTGAAGTGGAGTAAACTAAAGTATTTAATGCATGGAATCGGACGATACATGAGATAGAGTGAGTTTGATGCATAGAGAGTTGATCTACTGCTTGAGAATCGTATAAAAATGCCTATAGGACAGTCATTAGTAGCCCTTAATTCACCCATTTACACACTTTCGCTGTTATTTAATTGCGGTAACATTGCGGTCCTCGCAATTCTGCCAAGTTTTCATTCTGTTTAGCTGTTTTCTTCTTCGTTTATCACTTCCATCTCTTGGCCTTTGAGTTTGATTTCAACTTTAATTTGTTTATGTTGCATTCCTTTACAATTTCAGCAAAAATTAGATAATTAAAAATCAAATTTACCCCTTCAAATCCATCCCTTCTTTCTTAACAAAAACACTTTGCGAATAGCTAAAAATAAGTCTCTGTGGAAAAAACGAATGAAATATACTTACTACTTGCTGTGAGACCATGTATGCTTGCATGTTCTGAGTGCTCTCTCTACTTTCTTGCTTATTTATTTTAACGCATTGAGCACGCAACAAGTTTTTGGCGCCGCTGCCGGGGACTTATTTAAGCGAAAACAAAGTTAGTTAAGTTTGAAACATCAAATTATTTTCCATTGCATTTGATCTACATTTCATTTCTTCCTTAGGTAAAATTTAGGTTAGTTTATGAATGAGCTTCCAAGTAGTGATCTAGAGTTCAACCCTGAGCCCGAGAGATTACTTAGAGCTAGGAACAAAGCCAAGAAACGTCTATTTAAACAACCTTCTCTACCTCAATTAGCTGCTGATACCGCAAGGTTATCATCACCACCTTTAGAAGAAATGGATAGAAGAGATCAAAATCTGGTGCCTGTCACTCGCAATCCCATAGAAATAGCGAATGACAAGGACAGCGCCATTCTTTCATACCTCGTACCTATGCCTGGGGAGCTGAACCCCAGCATAATCCGTCCTGAGATCACTGCCAACTCATTCGAGTTAAAGCCAGTGATGTTCCAAATGTTGTCCACTGTGGGACAATTCTTTGGAATGGAAAATGAGGACCCCCACAACCATCTTAGGAACTTCTTAGGAGTTAGTGACACATTTCTAATCCCTGGAGTTTCTCAAGAAGCCTTGAGGCTATACTTGTTCCCTTACTCTTTGAGGGACAAAGCCAAAACGTGGCTGAACTCATTACCTTCTGGATCTGTCCTTAATTGGACAGACTTAGCAGAGAAATTCCTAGTCAAATATTTCCCACCTGATAGGAATTCTACTTTCCGTGATGATATCATAAAATTCAAACAAGCTCCAAGTGAGTCTCTTCACGAAGCTTGGACAAGATTCAAAGACCTTCTCATCAAATGTCCACACCATGGCATCCCATGGTGTATCCAAATAGAAGTCTTCTTTAAAGGATGCAACCCCAGCACCAGACAAGTGCTAAATTCATCTGCTGGTGGTTCCATGTTGTCCAAGAGTTACAACGAAGCCTATGAGATCTTGGAGAAGATCTCAACATCTCACTGTAGGTGGTCGGATGATCCTGTAGAGCCAACTAGAGCTCAAGACAAGGATGCTCTAAGCGCCATGAGCACCCAAATAAATGCCCTGACCAACCTAGTCAAGCAAATGGCTCAGGCCAATCTCCAAACCAGTGCCAATACCGCCACAGCCATGTCAATGGGCACCCAGCCAAGTCAAGGCGAGGCACTGATCTGTGGATTCTGTGGGGAAGGGCACCCATATGAATATTGCCCTGGGAATCCATCCTCAGTCTGCTATGTAGGAAGCCAACAGCAGCCTAGGAACAACCCCTATTCACAAACTTACAATCCTGGTTGGAGGAACCACCCAAACCTGTCATGGGGTGGCCAACCAAATTCTAACCAAACTATTAACCAACCAAGGCCGAGTGGAACATCTGGTTTCACTCCCCAACATAACCAACATAACTAGTCAATGTACCAAAAACCTTATAATCAACCTGTAGGATCTTCTGTAGAAAACCTACTCACGGAATACATAGCAAAAAATGATGCTACTCTCCAAAGCCAGCAAGCTACCCTTAGGAGCCTAGAAAACCAAATAGGCCAATTAGCCAATGAAATCAAAAGTAGGCCCCAAGGTAGACTCCCGGCTGACACGGAACTGCCAAGGAGATAAGGAAAGGAACAAGTTCAAGCAATTGAACTTAGGAGTGGAAGACCTTTGGTAAGCAACACCAAAGACATACCAAAGAGAGTAGAGAACACCGAGTCTAGTGCTCCACTGGAGTCTCTGCCTAACCAAGGTCCACCACCCACTAGCACATCAGGAGCCAGTCTAGAGCCAATTGTAGAGGAAATAGAAGAAATTCCAAGGCCTCCACCTATCCTGAGGCGACCTGACGTACCTGCTTATGTACCACCACCTCCATATCCTAGAAGGCTTAAGAAGAAGCAGGAACAGGAAGTGCATTTCAATAAATTCTTAGAAATTCTTAAGCAAGTGCATGTTAACATTCCTTTCGTAGAGGTCTTACAGTCGATGCCTTCTTATGTAAAGTTTTTGAAGGACATCATTACTAACAAAAAAATAATTGGTGAGTTTGAAACAGTCAATCTCACTGAGGAGTGCAGTGCCATCCTCCAGAACAAGCTGCCCAAGAAGGAGAAGGATCCTGGTTCCTTCACCTTACCTGTTGAACTTGGAGGCAAGCACGTGGGGCGAGCTCTTTGTGACCTGGGAGCCAGCATTAACCTCATGCCCCTATCCCTATTCCCCCAGTTGGGAATAGGGGAAGCACGTCCAACTACTGTCACTTTACAACTAGCAGACAGATCCATCGCATACCCTGAAGGTAAGATTGAGGATATTCTAGTGAAAGTTGACAAGTTCATATTCCTTGCAGATTTCATTGTCCTGGACTATGAGGCAGACAAGGAAGTTCCCATCCTGCTAGGCAGACCATTTCTAGCCACAGGTAGGGCACTTATAGACGTCCAGAAAGGTGAGCTCACAATGAGGGTTCATGATGAAGAGGTGAAGTTTAGTGTGTATAAAGCGTTAAGGTATCCCTCTGACCTTGAATCCTGTGCTAGCATGGATGTCGTAGACTCTTTAATGGAAGAGCAATTAGAACATGTATTATTAACCAAGCATGCTAACGAATATGTACAAGTAGATGTAGCTGACTTGAATGTATCTGAAATAATGAATATGCCTGTAGATAAACCACAACATGTATGTATGAATATAGATTTAACTGATAGATCTGTAAAACCTTTAAAGCCCTCCACTGAGCATCCACCTATTTTAGAACTGAAACCACTACCCACTCACCTCAAATATGCATATTTAGGAAATAATGATACACTGCCTGTAATTATTTCTTCTAAGCTAAGTGAACAGCATGAGGTTGAATTAATTTTACTACTTAAGCAACATAGGAAGGCTATAGCATGGACTATTGCTGATATTCGAGGCATTAGCCCTTCTTATTGCATGCACAAAATTATACTAGAGGAAGAGCACACACCTAGGGTAGATCACCAACGTAGGCTAAACCCCTCTATGAAAGAGGTAGTGAAGAAGGAAATAATAAAATGGTTAGATGCAGGAGTGATTTTCCCCATAGCTAGTAGCCAGTGGGTGAGCCCCTTCCAATGTGTACCTAAAACGGGGGGAATAACTGTGGTAGTCAATGAGAACGACGAACTGATTCCAACAAGGACTGTCACAGGGTGGAGAGTGTGTATGGATTACAGGAAATTAAATAAAGAAACTAAAAAAGACCATTTCCCTATACCGTTCATTGATCAGATGCTAGACAGAATAGCTGGTAGAGCCTACTATTGTTTTTTAGATGGCTATTCAGGCTATAATTGTTACCTCTACAAAAGTACATTATTTAACGTCATATTTACCTAGAAATCATGGAAATTCTTGAGTGTTTTTGTTAAGAGTTAGCTTAATGTGTGCGTAAATGTGAGAATTTGAGAAATGATGCTAAATTAAGGCTTATTTGGAAATGGAAAGAAAAAGGATGCAAAATGATGTAAAAAGAGCTAAAATGTACATTGCAGGAACATTGCTGAAAAATTGCGGAGCTCGCAATAAAACAGTCTTTGCTGCTGCATTTTTATCCAGTCAACAGTCTTTGTTGACTGAGTTTTTCCAGTAGTCAACTCTCCCTGGTGCTGCCACATGTCAAGCTTGACTACCTCACAAAATTGAATGGTGATCCACAATTATTGAGCAACTTTTGCAACCACCTAGAGGCTATATAAAGAGAGTGAAATGAAGGATCAAAGCAATTGAAATCAAATTGAATTCCCCTCAATTCAAACACAACTCAATAGTGAAGAACTCGAAGACGAAATCCTTTTCCCTCGTTTGTTGGATCGAAGAAACAAAGCCCTTGGCGTTGATAATTCGAGAGGAAGAAGAGAAGATCCATCTTCTCTTCTGATTGAATTTATCCCCAAGATCAGCTAATCTTCCCCATCATCCGAGGCGATTCACGACTTGGAAGATCCTCACGCAATTTACAGCTTTCCTTTACTGCTTTCTAATTAATTATTATTCTTCTTTAAGCGTTGTTATGAACCATTTACTGTTTTACCCTTTAAATATTGCTTTTGGATCAAAGGTTGTTTCTTTACGAATTATTATGTGAATTGCTTTCTTACAAGAGTAATCAATTGGTTTTATTGAATTCTTCATTCTGTCATTCCTTAATCAATAGTTTTGTTGAGTTCTTCATCTTATCATTTCTTTATCAATTAATTTTACTGAGTTCTTTAAATCATGTTCATTCCATCCATCTCCCTTTGTTCTTCGAAAACCATGAGTAACTAATCTAAGAGAGGTCTGCTAAAGATAAATCTGTAGGCTAGAAATATGAGAACTCAGCATGTAGAATAGCATGAATGCATTGAATGTATGTGAGCTTCATCCCATGGGCGATTTCGACTGGCCGTCCATTTTGTCTAAAGAATTCCTAACCTCCGGAATGAGTAAGAATTCAGAGTCATCCATTCATGTTAGTCTTTTATGGTAATCAGAAAATGACCTAGGAATAGGCGTTCTCCTAGCACGTTTATTAGCATGTGTTTATGATTAGGTTGTTAGCTTTACTTGGACAGAAGTAATCTAAGAAACTAATGCATGTAATCGGAAGATGCATGAGAACTAGCTAAGACGATGCATGAGATGTTAATATACTGTTGAATGATCATAGTTAAATGCCTATAGAGGATTCTTAAGTCGACCTTGCTGCCTTACTTACATTAAAATCGTTGCTAATTTATTGCTAGATTATTGCAAGAACCGCAATTCTACTTTTCCACATTATGACTTTACCTCTTTGCTAGCTTTGCATTTATGTTTACATTCTTCTTGCATCTTTTATATTCCTGTACCTCAACCAAAAATCTATCCAATTTAAGTTACCTTATCTAATCTAACACACCAAATCGTTAGTCACTAAACTTAATCTCTGTGGGAAAACGAATTAAATTATACTTATCACTTGCTGCAGACCATGTATGCTTGCATGATCTTAGCGCTCTTCGCATTTACATTTTATATACACACTGAGCGCACAACAAGTTTTTGGCGCCGCTGCCGGGGATTTTGTTTAGTAAACACGATTTGTGTTATTTTAGAAGAACTTAATATATTGGAGCTAATCTTTTGCATTTACAGGTACCAACAAAGCTGGTTTATGAATGAGTTTCCAAATCACAATCTAGAATTTGATCCTGAACCCGAAAGGACTTTAAGGGCCAGAAACAAAATTAAGAAACGCCTTTTTAAACAGCCAAAACAACCTGTAATTCAGCACATTGCGGACCACGCAGAGTCTGCACAATCTCAACAAGCTGAAATGGATAGAGCAGAAGAAGCACCAAACCGAGCACCTATCATTCGCAACCCCATTGAAATTGCGAATGATAAGGATAGTGCTATTCTATCATACCTTGTACCAATACCTGAGGAGCTTAATCCGAGCATCATACGCCCCGAGATTACAGCTCACTCATTCGAGTTAAAACCTGTCATGTTTCAAATGTTGTCCACAGTTGGACAATTCTTTGGAGTGGAAAATGAAGACCCCCACAACCACTTGAGAAACTTCCTGGGAGTAAGTGACACCTTTGTCATCCCAGGAGTGTCTCAAGAGGCCTTGAGACTTTACCTTTTTCCATATTCATTAAGAGACAAGGCCAAGACGTGGCTGAACTCTTTCCCCTCTGGATCAATTGTCAATTGGACAGACCTTGCTGAAAAGTTCCTAGTAAAATACTTCCCTTCAGATAGGAACTCTGACTTTCGTGTTGACATCATCAAGTTCAAACAAGCTGAGAATGAATCTCTACATGAAGCTTGGACCAGATTCAAAGATCTTCTACTCAAATGTCCACGCCATGGCATTCCATGGTGTATCCAGATTGAAGTATTCTTCAAAGGATGCAACCCCAGCACGAGGCAAGTCTTGAATTCCTCAGCTGGAGGTTCGATGCTATCAAAGAGCTATAACGAAGCCTATGAGATTTTGGAGAAAATCTCAACATCACATTGCCAATGGTCAGACGATCCTGTGGAGCCAAACAGAAGAAAGGCTCAAGACATGGATGCACTCAGCGCAATGAGCAGCCAGATCAATGCTCTAACCAACCTGGTGAAGCAAATGACTCAACCCAATATTCAACAAAGTGTTAACACAGTGGCAGCTGTTTCAACAAGCACAACAATAGCCAACCAAGGTGAGGCACTAGTTTGTGGATTCTGTGGGGACGGGCATATGTATGACTATTGCCCTGCTAATCCATCTTCGGTGTGCTATGTTGGAAGTCAACAACAACCAAGGAACAACCCCTATTCAAATACATATAACTCTGGTTGGAGAAACCACCCAAATCTCTCTTGGGGTAGACAACAAAGCACAAGCCAAACGCAAAATCAATCAAGACCGAGTGGACCACCTGGTTTCACTCAACACAAACAAATTAGTCAACCCCCATATCAGGAACAATATGTCAACAATCAACCGATGGGAACATCAGTGGAGAACTTGTTGAAGGAATACATAGCAAAGAATGACGCAACTCTGCAGAGCCAGCAAGCAACACTAAGAAGCTTAGAGAACCAAATTGGGCAGTTGGCAAACGAGCTGAAGAATAGGCCCCAAGGCAGACTGCCTGCAGACACAGAAACTCCAAGAATGGATGGTAAGGAACAAGTTCAAGCTATTGAACTCCGAATTGGAAGGTCATTGGTGATCAACAGCAGAGAAGCACCAAAGAGAGTAGAGAACGAAGAGTCTAGTGCTCCACTGGATTCTCTGCCTAACTTTGATCAAATACAACCAAGCACAACAAGGGTAAGGCTGGAACCTATCATTGAGGAACCAGAAGAGATCCCTAGGCCTCCCCCTGTCATTAGGCAACCTGATTTGCCTACTTATGTGTCACCACCACCATACCCTCAAATGTTTGATTTTTATGATGATGACTCCTTTGTTACCTTCGAATCTAAGAAGAGTGATCCAATGGAATCTCCATATGAATTGGGGGAGTTGGTGAAAGTTGAGAAAAATGAAATTGTGCTGGATGAGGCCAAAGAGACTAATGCGCTGCTGGAGGAACAAGAATTTGAAATGTTTGATGTTGCAGCAAGCTTCTCCACCAATGAAAGAACTGAGCCACCACCACCACAAATGCTTCAGCTGAAGAAGTTAGAAAGAGATATGCCAGAAAAAGAAGTCTCATCGCATCGAAGCTATGTTGTAGCAAATGTTGTAGAAACAAAACCAACGCACAAAAAGTACAAACCTTGGGATGTTATAACATGCAGTCTCTTTGAAAGAATCAACAATTTCAAGGTGTGGCAGAATGTCCGATCCCGTAAATCAAGACTTAAGTATCTTAAAGGAGCAGAAGTGGTGCCTCGAAACATTGAAGAATATCCATATGAGGCAGATTGACAAGGGAGATTTCTGATCCCTAAACTCTTAAATTAGGATTTTATCATGCTTTGCTTAGATTTCGTATGTTAGGAGTAGTTTATTTTGGGAATGAAATATTTATTATGTGCCAACAATCATAGTCGTTTAGCATGAATTGATGATGCACTGTGGGCATATAGAACTGCATATAAAACACCTTTAGGAATGTCCCCCTATAGGCTAGTTTATGGAAAAGCATGTCATCTTCCCCTTGAATTAGAAAACAAAGCTTTTTGGGCTTTAAAAGAGTTGAATTTTTGCATAACCGATGCGGAAACATTGCGGTCTCTGCAATTGCATGAGTTGGATGAACTAAGACACATGTCATATGAAAATGCTAAAATGTATAAGGAAAAGACTAAAAGTTGGCATGATAGTAGACTTAGGATTAAGGACTTCAAAAAGGGCCAGCATGTTCTATTGTTTAACTCACGATTGAAATTATTTCCTGGCAAATTAAAGTCTCGTTGGTCCGGTCCTTTTGTGATTACTAATGTGTTTGTTCATGGTGCAATTGAAATTCGAAATCTGGAACAAGGACAGCCGTTCATGGTGAATGGTGCTAGATTGAAGCACTACTATGAGGAGGGAGATGTGAAAACACTCTCAGCCTTCCTCTTATCCGAAGCCTAAAAAGCAAGTCAAGAAAGGATGAGCAAGGGCGTTCAATGGAATGTTCATTATGCTCAATCATCAAAGGAATATGGAATAGATAGTTTTTCGTTATTGTTTTTCTTTTAGATTGATTACAGTATTGTTATTGCTAGCTTTAATTAAGTTTGTTTTTTGTGATTTAGGAACGTGGCAATTGGAGATTTTTAAACGGCATTCGAGGGAGTATTTCTGATCCCTCTCAAAAACAAGAAAAAATCTGCTTTTCTGTGACCTGTTACCCCACCAATATCAACTGTTTGTTCTGTTTTAAATTCTTAATTTGCCTAAGTAGAGTAGCTTAGTTTAGTTTAATGTCGTATGATTAGGTAGCTTAGATAATTTTGCTATTTTCTATAGTTGTTTATGAACGAATATCGCATGCTAGGAGCCTTGATCACAGTTAAAACTGCTCTGTTGGAATCATTGTGAATTCTTTGCGGACACCGCAATATTTTGTTAGTTTAAGCATGCTGGTGTATTACTTTCTGATGGGTTGTCTGTCTTTAAATCTCATGATTTGGCTGCATTACTGATGTCCATAGGTAGTCTGTCTATTGAGCATGCTGGATGAGTGTCAAGTACACCTTTGTTAGTTCTAATTAGCTTCATGAATTGCTGTGCATGTACCTCTGTTAGACCTTACCATGTTGGTTTTAGTAAATTTCTGCTGTTGAGTTATCTGCACTATGAGGGTCATTTCATCCCTAGGAGTTTTAAGTCTGTCTGGTTTTTATTTAGACTAGATGCTTCTAAGATAAGTTTGGGGGTGTGCCATCTCAGACTCTCATTGGGGACAATGAGAAGTTTAAGTTTGGGGGAGGCAACCTCTAGGCCTAGGAACACTCCTCTCTCCTTTGAAAAATAGACATTCTTCTTCTAAAAAAAATGAATAAGAAAGCAAAAGAAAAGTAAAGGGTACTGTCTCTCTCTAAGGATGCTGAGTAATCAGGGCCATTTGTGTAACCCACAAGTGGCACTGCATCAAAAGGCAATTCAAAGAGAAGACTTTGCCAAAAGAGAAAAAAGGAAAAGTAAAACCAAGGAAGAAGAATGTGTGCCAAAGAGCTACAGCCTAAGTGTTTAGATGTCCTGTGAAATTGAACTCTGATCCTTAGTTTGCTAAACACAGGGCTGTAGCTTGAAGGTATGTCAAGGGAGATGAGTGTCTATCCAACACAGTGATGCCAAGGCTTAGTTTGTTCTATGGATACTGAACTCTGATACTCGTGTGTGCTAAGCCTGGCATGACTTTAAGGAATCCTAGGTAATTCAAAAATAAAGACATTAGAAGCATGTACTGAGTCTAAGTTAAAACTAGGGAGAATTTGAAAGCTTAGGGATAACTGCACAATGAGCTCAATGATATAGGCAGATAAACCAAAAGACAGGAAGTTAGTAAAAACAGAAGGTTTTAAAGGCAAGGGTAATCAGAATAGACAATGTATGAAGTTAGTTTTAGCCTAGGAGAGTGTCACACGACAGCAATGCCTTTGACAGTAAACCTAGGGAAGTCAGCAAATCAGTTAGGTAGAGTTTAAAAGACAAGAGTTAGCAGCTAATTAGAGAGAAAGTAAGCCTTTATATTGCTCGAGGACGAGCAATAACTCAAGTTTGGGGGTGTGTTACCTCTACAAAAGTACATTATTTAACGTCATATTTACCTAGAAATCATGGAAATTCTTGAGTGTTTTTGTTAAGAGTTAGCTTAATGTGTGCGTAAATGTGAGAATTTGAGAAATGATGCTAAATTAAGGCTTATTTGGAAATGGAAAGAAAAAGGATGCAAAATGATGTAAAAAGAGCTAAAATGTACATTGCAGGAACATTGCTGAAAAATTGCGGAGCTCGCAATAAAACAGTCTTTGCTGCTGCATTTTTATCCAGTCAACAGTCTTTGTTGACTGAGTTTTTCCAGTAGTCAACTCTCCCTGGTGCTGCCACATGTCAAGCTTGACTACCTCACAAAATTGAATGGTGATCCACAATTATTGAGCAACTTTTGCAACCACCTAGAGGCTATATAAAGAGAGTGAAATGAAGGATCAAAGCAATTGAAATCAAATTGAATTCCCCTCAATTAAAACACAACTCAATAGTGAAGAACTCGAAGACGAAATCCTTTTCCCTCGTTTGTTGGATCGAAGAAACAAAGCACTTGGCGTTGATAATTCGAGAGGAAGAAGAGAAGATCCATCTTCTCTTCTGATTGAATTTATCCCCAAGATCAGCTAATCTTCCCCATCATCCGAGGCGATTCACGACTTGGAAGATCCTCACGCAATTTACAGCTTTCCTTTACTGCTTTCTAATTAATTATTATTCTTCTTTAAGCGTTGTTATGAACCATTTACTGTTTTACCCTTTAAATATTGCTTTTGGATCAAAGGTTGTTTCTTTACGAATTATTATGTGAATTGCTTTCTTACAAGAGTAATCAATTGGTTTTATTGAATTCTTCATTCTGTCATTCCTTAATCAATAGTTTTGTTGAGTTCTTCATCTTATCATTTCTTTATCAATTAATTTTACTGAGTTCTTTAAATCATGTTCATTCCATCCATCTCCCTTTGTTCTTCGAAAACCATGAGTAACTAATCTAAGAGAGGTCTGCTAAAGATAAATATGTAGGCTAGAAATATGAGAACTCAGCATGTAGAATAGCATGAATGCATTGAATGTATGTGAGCTTCATCCCATGGGCGATTTCGACTGGCCGTCCATTTTGTCTAAAGAATTCCTAACCTCCGGAATGAGTAAGAATTCAGAGTCATCCATTCATGTTAGTCTTTTATGGTAATCAGAAAATGACCTAGGAATAGGCGTTCTCCTAGCACGTTTATTAGCATGTGTTTATGATTAGGTTGTTAGCTTTACTTGGACAGAAGTAATCTAAGAAACTAATGCATGTAATCGGAAGATGCATGAGAACTAGCTAAGACGATGCATGAGATGTTAATATACTGTTGAATGATCATAGTTAAATGCCTATAGAGGATTCTTAAGTCGACCTTGCTGCCTTACTTACATTAAAATCGTTGCTAATTTATTGCTAGATTATTGCAAGAACCGCAATTCTACTTTTCCACATTATGACTTTACCTCTTTGCTAGCTTTGCATTTATGTTTACATTCTTCTTGCATCTTTTATATTCCTGTACCTCAACCAAAAATCTATCCAATTTAAGTTACCTTATCTAATCTAACACACCAAATCGTTAGTCACTAAACTTAATCTCTGTGGGAAAACGAATTAAATTATACTTATCACTTGCTGCAGACCATGTATGCTTGCATGATCTTAGCGCTCTTCGCATTTACATTTTATATACACACTGAGCGCACAACAATAATCAAATAACTATAGACCCTAAGGATCAAGAGAAGACCACCTTCACTTGCCCTTTTGGAACGTTTGCCTTCCGCAGAATGCCTTTTGGCTTATGCAATGCACCGGCAACTTTCCAGAGGTGCATGATGGCAATCTTCTCTGAGTTGGATGAGTCCATGATAGAAATATTCATGGATGACTTCTCAGTCTTTGGGGACTCATTTGCAAACTGTCTACAAAACCTAGGACAAGTCCTGGCTAGGTGTGAGGAGACCAACCTAGTCCTAAATTGGGAAAAATGCCATTTTATGGTGGATGAGGGGATTGTCTTAGGACATAGAGTGTCAAGGGCAGGTGTAGAAGTTGATAGGGCGAAGATTGAGATCATAGAGAAGTTGGTAGAGCCCCAGAATGTCAAAGCCATTAGAAGCTTCTTAGGGCATGCTGGCTTCTACAGAAGGTTCATTAAGGACTTTTCTAAGGTAGCCAAGCCTCTGTGCGAGCTTCTAGAGCTAAATAGGCCATTTATTTTCTCTAAGGAATGTGTAGTAGCTTGGAAAACCCTAAAAGAAACACTAGTCACAGCACCTATCATAGTCGGACCAAATTGGGATCTCCCATTTGAGATGCTATGTGATGCCAGTGACTATGCTGTAGGAGTCATGTTAGGACAGAAGATCGACAAGCTAACACACCCTGTCTACTATGCTAGTAAGACCTTGAATGAGGCTCAATGTAATTATACAACTACTGAGAAAGAGATGCTTGCTGTAGTGTTTGCGTGCGAAAAATTTAGAAATTACATTGTAGGCACTAGGACCATAGTGTTTACAGATCACTCTGCACTCAAGTACCTTATGAGGAAGGCTGATGCTAAGCCTAGGTTGATAAGGTGGGTACTGTTGTTGCAAGAGTTTGATCTGGACATTAGGGACAAGAAAGGATGCGAGAATGTGGTTGCGGATCATCTTTCCCGACTGCACCATAATTGCGAAAAAATTGCGGAGTCCGCAATTTCTGATGCTTTTATTGATGAACATGTCTTTGCTTTGACTCATCGTGTTAACGATGAGGAACCTTGGTTTGCTGACATTGCTAACTTTCGTGCATCACAGGTATTGCCAGTGTTCAAGGGAGGACAAGAGAAGAAGAGGTTCCTTCATGAAGCAAGGAAATTCATCTGGGATGACCCCACACTTTACAGAACCTGTGCTGATGGGTTGTTAAGGAAGTGTGTTTCAGCTGCTGAAGCGAAGTCTGTGCTGCAGCACTGTCACACATCTCCATATGGTGGACACTTTGGTGGTCAAAGAACAGCTGCAAAGGTATTTCAGAGTGGCTACTATTGGCCAACAATCTTCAAGGACGCCCACAACTATGCCCACAGCTGTGATGAATGCCAAAGGACAGGTAATCTCAGTCGCAAGGATGAAATGCCTCTCACATACATCTTAGAGTTAGAACTCTTTGATGTGTGGGGCATTGATTTCATGGGACCATTTCCACCATCATCAGGTAACCTGTACATCCTTGTAGCAGTAGACTATGTGTCTAAGTGGGTAGAAGCCATAGCTTGTCCTAGTAATGATGCTAAAACAGTAGTTAAATTCTTGCATAGGCACATTTTCACTAGATTTGGAACACCCCGAGCTATCATTAGTGATGAGGGGACCCATTTTATTAATAAAGCTATGGAAAAAGTGTTGGCTAAATATAACATTAAACATAGAGTAGCCACTCCCTATCACCCACACTCAAATGGACAAGCTGAAATTTCCAATAGGGAAATAAAGAACATCCTAGAAAAGGTAGTCAAACCAAATAGGAAGGACTGGTCATTCAAGCTTGAGGATGCACTTTGGGCTTTTAGAACAGCATATAAGACACCTCTAGGTATGTCTCCCTATAGGTTGGTATATGGCAAGGCTTGTCATTTACCACTTGAGTTAGAAAACAAAGCATTCTGGGCCATGAAGGAATTGAATTTTTGTATAAAGGATGCAGGGACATTGCGATCTTTGCAGCTACATGAGCTTGATGAGCTTAGGCATATGGCCTATGAAAACGCTAAGATGTACAAAGAAAAGACCAAGATTTGGCACGATAGTAGACTTAGAGTTAAGGACTTTAAGAAGGGTCAACTTGTGTTGCTGTTTAATTCACGGTTGAAACTATTTCCAGGGAAACTTAAGTCTAGATGGTCGGGTCCATTTGTCATTACTAATGTATTTGTTCATGGTGCAATAGAGATAAAAAACTTGCAGCAAGGACAGCCTTTTATGGTCAATGGTGCTAGATTGAAGCACTACTATGAGGAAGGGGATGTGAAGACTCTCTCGGCCTTCCTCTTACATGAAGCATGAAGTTAAAAACGAGAGAGAACGAGTGGTTACTGTGCTCGTCAGCATAAGGCTCATGCCTTAGTTTATTTTTTGCGATTTTCCGATTATCGTTTGTGTGTTTTGTTGTGTGATTTTAATTGCGAATTTGATTTTGTGTTTATTTCTTTTTGTAGGGCATCGATAGATGGAATCAAGGAGATCAAATCCAGATTTAAAAATCAAGAAACGGTTGAGCCAAATAAAAGATACGGACGAGCAAAGTTTGAGATTTTGATGAAAAAAATCCCTAGAATTGCGCTGGAATTGCAGGATCCGCAAAATATAGCCGTTGGGATTTATCCGTTGCCTTTATATCCGTTTGAAGGCGCTCGATCGATACGATTCTCTCATTCTCTGAATTCCAAGAACTCTAAGATTCTCTTCATCTTTGATTCTTCTCTCAAGATCTCCAAGACTCAACAATGGTGTTCACCCGAGCGGAAAGATCTGCAGCCAAGAAGAAGGCTGATGACGCAGCTGAAGCAGCTGCAAGGGAAGCGCTTCTTACCCTTGCGGATGCTGGTGCTGTTCGCACCGGAGCTCTTCCCAAGCTTCCGATCCATAGGAAGAAGTGGAGGGTTGTCACTGAAATCCCTGCTGGACCTTCTGAACCAGCAGGCACACCCAAGAGACGCCGGTGGAGTGTCGAGACGGCCGCCGAACCAAGCACAGCAAAGCCCTCTGTGGCGAGTCAAGAATCTGATCGTGCGTCCCACGAGTCAGCCAAGAAGAGTTCGACGCCATCTGCATCACCTGCGCACAGCCCCGCATCGTCTGAACCAGTGCACAGCCCAGAGCTCTCATCATCGCCGCCTGCACAGAGCCCTGCGACGCCGTCTTCACCACTGAATTTCGTGCAGACGCCTCCAGCAGAGCAGAGTGCCACACCTTCGCACACGCCTCCACGGCCTGACCCTGAATTCCCCTATGGGGAGTACCAGGAATCCACTCAAGGCAGTGGGGATGGTGGTGAGGACGAGGTCTTCTCGCCTGCAAGGGAAGATAGCCCTGACGAGCCTGCACAGCAGGATGATTCCATGGAAGAGACGCTGGGAGCATGCCTACAGCAGATCAACATTGAGGCAAAGCTCAAGAAGAAAAGGAAGGCCAAGATTGTCAAGGCCAAGTGATCCAAGAAGTTGAAGAAGAAGAAGGCCAAGAAGGCGCCTTCATCAGAGAAAGAAAGCTCGGAGCCGTCGCTCAAAAGACTCAAGGTTGAGGCTGCCGAATCAGCCAAGCCAGCAGACAAAGGCAAGGCGAAGCTCTACCCTGAAGACGAGCCTCAATCTGTGAGGTATGTCTCGTCTGACGCTGAATCCAGGGGCGTTGAGTTGAGGAAGAGGGAGTTGCTGCACGAACGAGGCTTCCTCGACAGACTTGCTGACCTGCCGCAGTTCTTGCGCGCAGGCATCATAAATCACAGCTGGGAAGAATTGTGCAGGCCACCCAATCCGGCTTACACGAATATGGTCTACGACTTCTACGCCAACCTTCGGAACTCTGAGGAAGGGCTTTCTGTGGTGCGAGGAGTAGAGGTGGACTACTCGGCAAAGGCCATCAACGATGCTTATGGCCTAAAAGGCCAAAGACACACTGACTACGCACGGATCGTTGATGAGCCGACTGAGGCAGTGCTGGAAGAGGCCATTCGCACAATTGGCCAGCCTGAAGCAGCGTGGACTGTCTCACGCAATGGGAGGCACACCTTATTGAGTGCCAATCTGACAGCAAAGGCAGCTGTATGGTTTGCCTTTGTGAGGAGAAAGCTGTCCCCTGTGACCCACGAGACGACAATCAACCAGAGTAGATCACTGCTGGTCTATGCCATCATGCGCGGTCTCACGGTCAATGTGGGGGAGATCATGTCAGCTGCCATCGCTGAGTGTGCCAGAAAAGGTAAGGGGCCATTATTTTTCCCTAACACTATAACCAAGCTATGTTTGCTTGCAGGAGTCCCTATCGAACGCATGGAGCAGCAGATGGCGTACACGGGCCATTTGGAGCTGCCTGCTAGCTTGAGGTTGAAGAGGAAGGGGAATATGGAGTTTGAATTAGATCGGTTGGCTGCTGATCAGTCACGATCCATGGCGTGCCTAATGGATATGCAACGAAGGATGGCTCAATGGGCCACTTATGCGCAGGCACGGGACAAGGAACTTGCAGACCAAATTGGATGCATCTTCCCAGACTTCCCTACCAATCTCCTAACTCCATGGGTGCCCCCACGACCAAGACAACCTGATGAAGATGACGAGAATTGAGTGCTGGTTTGAAGTGCACTGAAGGGAGTATTGTTGTTCCCTTAGAAAATAAAAAAAATCTGCTTCTGATAAATCATGTGAACTCTGCTGTTTGTAGTCAATTTTTGATCTGTTTCTGATGCTTAGTTTTATGTTTTTTCTTTTGCTTAGTATAGTCTGATGTTAGCTGCCTAAGTAGGTTAGGTTAGTTTTATTTTTGTAGAGCTTAGAGCAACAGGACAAAGCATGCTTAGGGGCCTGATTCAATGTTATACCTGCCCGGATTTGATTGCGAAATAATTGCGGTACCCGCAATTTTTATGACTGATTGCATGTTTTGGACTGTCTGTTTAATTAGGCTATGATCTGTTAAATGCTATCTTTTGCTACTCGCATGACGACCTTATATAGCTTATCTAAAGGCATGCTGAATGAGTGTCATATGACGTCCTTTGATAGTTTAAATTAACCTCTCAATAGCTCAGCATGCACAGCTTTAAGACCTTATCTGTCTGTTTTTTTTTTTTCTCAAAATTCTGCTGCTGTGATATTTTCTCTTAGAATGTTTTGCCTATGCCTAGGACTTTTAAATTCTCTTTGTTTTACCTTAGACTAGATGCTTCTAGACAAGTTTGGGGGTGTGCCACCTCAAACACTCATTGGGGACAATGAGTAGTTTAAGTTTGGGGGAGGCCACCCTAGGCCTAGGAACATTCCTCTCTTCCTTAGGACATAAGCATTCTTCTTTTCCTTAAAAAAAAAAAAATAAAAAAGTGATAAAAAGAAAAAGTGAAAAAAATAATAAAAAGGGGAGTTCTCTCAAAGTTGCTGAGTAATCAGTGCCAAGTATGTAACCCACAAGTGGCATTGCATCAAAAGGCAACCCAAGGAGAAGTTCCACCTAAGCAAGAAAGGAAAAATAGGGAAGAAGAGTGTCTGCTTAGGAGTTATAACCTTGTGGCTTAGATGTCCTATTTGAAAAGAACTCTGATCCTCAATAAGCTGAGCACAAGGTTGTAGCTTTTAGGTATGTCTAGGGAGATGAATGTATATCCAATGAAGTGATGCCAGGGTTTAGTTGGTCTTATGAAAGTACTACTGTCACTGGTTTTGTACTAAGACTGGCATGACTCTAAGGAATCCTAGGTAGCTCATAAGTAAAAAACTAGAAGCATGTACTGAGTCTGAGATAAAGCTAGGCAGAATTTGAAACCTTAGGGATAGTGGCATGATATGACAAAAGCAAATAGATCAGTGTAGGGAATTAATGAAAATAGAAGGAGTGTTAGGCAGGCAAAGGCAGAAGAAGCTAGATAAGAGGGTAGTTTTAAGCTTAGAAGTGTGTCACAGGACAGCACTGCTATAGATTAGGGTATAGGGGAGTCAGTAAGTAGTTAAAGAAGGTAAAATAACAGCCTAAGTAAGTCCTTAGTTTGCTTGAGGACAAGCAAAACCTCAAGTTTGGGGGTGTGTTAAGTCTCTGAAAGTGACTTATTTAGGACCTATTTAGCTTAGGAAAATGCACATACTTAGGTGTTTTTAATAACATTTAGCCTAAACCTATGCTTAAATATGAGAATTAGAAGAAGGTAGCTAATTTAGGACTTATGCATAATAGGAGAAAAAAGGATTGAAAACCGAAGGAAAAGAATGAAAAAACAGCATTGCGATAGCTTTGCGAAATAATTGCGGACACCGCAATTATTCAAGTGAAAACCGTAAGTTGACTGATCTTTTTCTGTTAATTTCCGTTATTTCAGGGATTCGTCCTTTCTCCACCATCCACTCTGATATATGACGTTGAAGATTGATGGTTCTCCTTGGCCCAAACGCACCTGCAAACTACTATAAAAAGGGGTCAAAGTCGGAGGTTTGATCAACATCCGGAAGCGTAGAAGTCTTCTCGCAGTCCATCGTTCTCCCTATTTTCCTTTGCCGTCTGTTGGAGTGAGAGTCTCAGCTGTTGGAGTCGATAATCTGATAGGAAGGAGAGGAGATTCTTCTTCTCTCTCGATTGGATTCATCCAAGCAAGGCTGACCTTTCATCCCCTTCATTCGAGGCGACTGCAACGAGGCTTTCGAGCACTATTTACTGCTTTTCTGTCTTCTTCTTCTCATTTCCAGCTTTGATCAGTTGTCATTTCTAGTTTAGTGTTTTCTCTACTGCATTTCGTTGTTGTCTGTCTTTGAATCATTTCTTTTAAAGCTTTCATCTGTCGTTCAAACATTTAAAGTAATCAAAGTACAATTCTGCATTTCACAGTTTCCACCTTCTGCTGCTACGTTTTGTCTTGCTGTTTTAAGTTTATTTCCCTTTTAAGCATGGCTGTTTTATCTTCCATTTCTGTTTACCTTATATCCATGAGTAGCTAAATCACCTAGGGGCATGCTAATGACAGAACTTTAGGCTAAAAAACGTGAATCAAGTAAGTAGATTGACACTCGAAACATTGGTTGTATGTAAGCTTCATCCCACGGGCAATTTCGATTGGCCATCCATTTTGTCCAAAGAACTCCTAACCTCTGGAAGGAGTAAGAGTTCCGAGTCATATAATCATGCTAGCCTTTCATGGTAATCAGAAAACGACTTAGGAATAAGCGTTTTCCTAGTACAAACTAAACATTCCTGTTTTAACAAAATGCTTAAGACCTTACTTTGAAGTCGAGTAAACTAAAGTATTTAATGCATGGAATCGGACGATACATGAGATAGAGTGAGTTTGATGCATAGAGAGTTGATCTACTGCTTGAGAATCGTATAAAAATGCCTATAGGACAGTCATTAGTAGCCCTTAATTCACCCATTTACACACTTTCGCTGTTATTTAATTGCGGTAACATTGCGGTCCTCGCAATTCTGCCAAGTTTTCATTCTGTTTAGCTGTTTTCTTCTTCGTTTATCACTTCCATCTCTTGGCCTTTGAGTTTGATTTCAACTTTAATTTGTTTATGTTGCATTCCTTTACAATTTCAGCAAAAATTAGATAATTAAAAATCAAATTTACCCCTTCAAATCCATCCCTTCTTTCTTAATAAAAACACTTTGCGAATAGCTAAAAATAAGTCTCTGTGGAAAAAACGAATGAAATATACTTACTACTTGCTGTGAGACCATGTATGCTTGCATGTTCTGAGTGCTCTCTCTACTTTCTTGCTTATTTATTTTAACGCATTGAGCACGCAACACCCCCCCTTCTTAGGCACACATTGAATTGGACTCACCCATTGACTGTTAGCTATAGGGAAGATTACACCTCCATCTAACCATTTGATTATTTCTTTTTTCACTACCTCCTTCATGGAGGGAGTCAACCTACGTTGGTGGTCTACTCTAGGTGTATGTTCTTCTTCCAATAGAATCTTATGCATGCAGTAGGAAGGGCTAATACCTCTTATGTCAGCAATCGTCCATGCAATAGCTTTCTTATGTTGTTTAAGTAGTAAAATTAGCGCAATTTCATGCTCTTTACTTAATTTGGACGAAATGATTACAGGCAAAGTATCATGCTCTCCTAAATATGCATATTTCAGATGATCAGGCAATGGTTTTAATTCTAAGAGGGGTGGATGCTCAATGGATGGTTTCAGTGGATTCATGGATCTTTCAGTTAAATCAGTGGGATCATACAAACATGCTGAGATTTATTTATAGGTATGTCCATTATTTCAGCTATGTTTAAGTCAGTTACATCTATTTGTACATAATCATTGGCATGCTTAGTTAACAATTCATGCTCAAGTTGATCTTCCATCAGTGAATCTATTATATCTACACTTGCACAAGATTCAGAATCAGAAGGATACCTTAGGGCTTTAAAGACACTAAACTTAACCTCTTCATCATGAACCCTCATGGTGAGCTCACCTTTCTGGACATCGATCAGGGCCCTACCTGTGGCTAAGAATGGTCTGCCCAATAGGATCGATACCTCCTTGTCTGCTTCATAGTCCAGAATGATGAAGTCTGCAAGAAAAATAAATTTGTCAACCTTGACAAGAATATCCTCAATTTTCCCCTCCGGGTATGCGATGGATCTGTCTGCAAGCTGCAAGGTGACAGTGGTAGGACGTGCTTCTCCTATGCCTAGCTGGCGGAATAGGGATAGGGGCATGAGATTTATGCTGGCTCCCAGGTCACAAAGATCTCTGCCTACGTGCTTGTCTCCCAACTTAACTGGTAAGGTGAAGGAACCAGGATCCTTCTCCTTCTTTGGAAGTTTGTTCTGGAGTATAGCACTGCACTCCTCAGTAAGATTCACTGTTTCAAATTCACCAATGATCTTTTTGTTAGTTATTATATCCTTCAAAAATTTAACATACGAAGGCATAGATTGCAAAACCTCTACAAAGGGAATATTCACATGCACTTGTTTTAAAATTTCTAAAAATTTGTTAAAGTGCACTTCCTGTTCTTGTTTTTTCTTCAGCCTTCTAGGAAATGGAGGTGGTGGCACATAGGTAGGCACTTCAGGTCGCCTAATGATAGGTGGAGGCCTTGGGATTTCTTCTGGTTCCTCTACGTTCTGGTTCCTCCACGATCGGTTCTAGCCTCACCCTTGAAGTGCTTGTTGATGGTTGACCATGGTTTGGCAGAGAATCCAGTGGAGCACTAGACTCTTCATTCTCTACTCTCTTTGGTGTATCTCTTGTGTTTCTTACCAATGGTCTCCCACTTCGAAGTTCAACTGCTTGAACTTGCTCTTTCCCATCCCTTCGAGGTACTTCAGTGTCAGCAGGCAACCTACCTTGGGGCCTATTCTTGATTTCGTTGGCTAGTTTCCCTATCTAGTTCTCTAGGCTCCTAAGAGTGGCTTGCTGACTTTGTAAGGTAGCATCATTCTTTGCAATGTACTCCTTCAACAAATTATCTATAGATGACCTCATTGGGGGGTTATATGGTTTTTGGTACATGGATTGGTTATTTTGTTGAGTGAAACCAGGTGTTCCACTCGGTCTTGGTTGGTTTTGGCTTTGGTTAGTGTTCTGTTGGCCACCCCAAGAAAGATTTGGGTGGTTTCTCCAACCAGGATTGTAAGTGTTAGAGTAGGGGTTGTTTCTAGGCTGCTGTTGACTTCCAACATAGCAGACTTAGGCTGGATTCCCAGGGCTGTACTCATACAGGTGCCCTTCCCCACAGAACCCACAAATTAGTGTCTCACCTTGAATATTTGATGTGCCCATTGTCATGGCTGTGGCGGTGTTGACACTGGTTTGGAGATTGGTTTGAGCCATTTGTTTGACTAGGTTGGTCAGAGCGTTTATTTGGCTACTCATGGCACTGAGTGCATCTTTGTCTTGAGCTCTACTTGGCTCTACTGGATCATCTGACCACCTACAGTGAGAGGCTGAGATTTTCTCCAAAATCCCATAGGCTTCATTATAGCTTTTAGAAAGCATGGAACCACCAGCTGACGAATTTAGCACTTGCCTTGTGCTGGGGTTGCATCCTTTAAAAAAGACTTCTATTTGGATACACCATGGAATGCCATGGTGTGTAAATTTAAGCAAAAGGTCCTTGAACCTTGTCCAAGCTTCATGAAGTGACTCGTTTTCGGCTTCTTTGAATTTAATAATGTCATCACGAAAGTTGGAATTCCTATCAGGTGGGAAGTATTTGACCAAGAATTTTTCAGCCAGATCTGTCCAATTGACAATTGATCCGGAAGGTAATGAATTTAACCACGTTTTGGCTTTATCTCTTAATGAGTAGGGAAAGAGGTAAAGCCTCAAAGCTTCTTGGGAAACTCTAGGGATAAGGAAGGTATCACTAACTCCAAGGAAGTTTCTTAGATGATTGTGGGGATCTTGATTTTCCACCCCAAAAAATTGTCCCACAGTGGACAACATTTGGAACATTACTGGCTTTAACTCGAATGATTTGGCAATGATTTCAGGGCGTATTATACTTGGGTTTAGCTCCCCATGCATAGGAACTAGATAGGAGAGGATGGCACTATCCTTGTCGTTCGCTATTTCAATGGGGTTGCGAGTGGTAGGTACCGGATTTGGGACTGGTCTATCCATTTCGGTTTGTAGGAATTGCGAAGACTCCGCGGAATCAGCAAAGTTTTGATTTATAGAGGGTTGTTTGAAGAGGCGTTTCTTAGCTCTATTTCTGGCCCTAAGTAATCTTTCAGGCTCAGGATTGAACTCTGGATCGCTACTTGAATGCTCATTCATAAACTACCCCAATGGTACCTGCAAAAGAAAATGGAGAGAGATCAACTCCAATAGATATTAAGAATTGGTTTTTTTTTCTAACTTAACAAACTTCGTATTCACTAAACAAAATCCCCAGCAGCGGCGCCAAAAACTTGTTGCGTGCTCAATGGTTAAAATAAAGATGCAATGTAAGAGCACTCAGAACATGCAAGCATACATGATCTATTAGCAAGTAATAAGTATTTTTTCATTCGATTTCCCAAAAAGATTTATTCTTAGTTACTACCGAAGTGAGTGGTTAAGTGAGAAAGGGTGGTGTAGATGAGGTAGATTTGGATTTAAAGTGTCTAATTACAAAGGAATGTGCGTGATATGGAAACATGAACAAGTGCAAGTAGATAAGTGATAACTCCATTTTGGAGTTATTAAATACTTCCTAATTATAGCTTAAGTCCGCTTTTAATTGGTTAATATATCTCGTTTGTAGGAGAAATGCGGCAAAGAGCTCGTGCGTCCGTTGGACCCGTTCGAGAGCTTAAAGTGGAGTTTTAACGCCCCGAGAATGCATCGGAAAAAGGGGAAGTTGATCCGTGAAGAAACGGGCCAAAGCCGCCTTGGAGAGGCCAAGTTTCAGCCCCAAACCCGAGAGCCAGCATCGAGCTATAGCGTCGAGACGCTGGCTCGACGCTGGAAAAACCCGAGAGCAAGCGTCGAGACGCTAGCTCGACGCTGGCCTGGCGTCGAGACCCTGCTTGGCGTCGAGACGCTCCGGAGGAGGCGCGCGCAGAAAATCATCGGGACAGCGTCGCGACGCTGCCCAGCGTCGCGACGCCATCGAAGGCGCGCGTGGATTAATTAGGGCGCAGCGTCGAGACGCTGGCCTAGCGTCTCGACGCTACGTCGATTACAGGAGTTAAATGACGATTTTTCTGCACTTTTTTGGGAGGATTCTCTTGACCATTTTTGGGAGCTTTTAGTCTTCTTCTTCCTCTATTTTTCTCTATTTCCTTTGAGCTCCGCCATTGTTGGCATGCTAGTGAGCTCCATCTTCATTGTAACTCGTGGATGATTCCTTCCATGGCCGTCGTTGGAGCGGAATTGAGAAACCGCGCCATGAGCGGCTAAGGTAAGGGTGAACGGTTTGGGAATAGTTTAGGGAGATTTTGTTAGATATTTGGGTTTTGATAATTTGAGCTTTGGTTATGCATATTGGTTCTGTTTATTTGCATTTATCTACTTTGCTTAATCCAACGCGCATGTTAAACTACGACGATTGACACTCGAGTAATTTTGCATGTTGTGTATGTTAAAGAGTAGCGATGCCGTGCCTCTCACTGCTCGACTAAGTAACACAGGTAGATAAAACTAAATCGGAGTATCGAGTCCCGTAGGATAATTGTTGATTGCATACGGCGTTTGCGGGCAATCTACTAGCAATTAGAATTCACGCTTGAATGTTCGTCGCGGTTAGCTAGTGACTGTCTAGATTTATCTTAGGGCTGATCACCTTGATGTAAGCTTAGATAACGTATAATTGGAACTGTGTGGTCTGATTAAAATCCATGGAGTCGGCTACTTTGGGGCTTCTCTGGTAGTCGTCCGCGTGCATAATAAACTGAATACCATGAACTTTGCGTTAAATGATGAACCGAGACTGTCTAACAATTGATCCCGAAACTCCCAAACCGTGCACACGTTTTCTACTTGTTATTCTTTCTTCCATTAGCATTTTATTATTTCTCTTGCATGCTAAAAATCCCCCCGTTACGAAAATCAATCAATTAATTAAATCCCAATTTTAATTGTGATTTTGATCGTTCTTACTCCTTGGATCGACCCTATTACCACTGGCTGCAAAGCCTCGGTTATAGGCTTTATAAATCGTATTTTGGCAAGCCTCGACAGCTTGAGATTAAGCGATAATTCAAAATATCGCCGACCAAAATTGGCGCCGTTGCCGGGGAGTAGGCAATTTGATTTAAAATTATGATTGAAGTTTGATTTTGATTAATTGATGGTTGGCTGAAATTTTTTTCTGTTTGTATCTTGTATGTTTAGATTTTTGTTTGTGTATGACCCGTTCCTCTAAGGTTAGTGGATTGCAGTTTATCCCAGAAATCGACAGAGAGGAGCGGCGGTTAAGGAGAGAAGCCCGTGAGGGGTAGAGACCGGTTGAAGGAGAAGAAGGCAATCCCTTCTTATTTGACGAGATGGCGCAAGGTGACGCGCCACGGGCGCTAAAGCAACTGGCAGCGCCAAACCTGAACCTGCAGCCTTTGTGCATAAACTACCCCGTGGTAGCAGGTAACTTCGAATTAAAGTCAGGTTTAATTCACCAGTTACCTTCTTTTCATGGCAATGCAGGTGAGGACGCGAACAAACACCTGATGGAATTCCATTGCGTCTGCGCGGGGATGAAGCCCGCGGGAGTCACAGAGGAGCAGCTGAACATGAGGGCATTCCCTTTCACGCTCAAAGACAAAGCCAAGGATTGGCTATATTACCTGCCCTCCGGATCGATCACCACGTGGCAGGATATGAAGCGGGTATTTTTGGAAAAATACTTTCCCGCATCCTTGGCCACGACTCTACGGAAGAGGATTTATGGGATCACCCAGGATGTTGGTGAGTCCCTGCACGAATACTGGGAGCGATTTGGGCGCCTGTTCGCCAGCTTCCCACACCATCAGATTGCCGATCAGCTACTGATCCAGTACTTTTATGAGGGGATGACGCCCCACGACCGGCAAATGATAGATGCAGCGAGTGGCGGGGCACTGATTGACAAGACCCCAGTTGAGGCCAAACAGTTGATAGCAAACATGGCAACCAACTCGCAGCAGTTTGGTATTCGGGGGCAATGACAAGTCCACAGCGTGGCTCAGAGCCATGAAATGACTGAAATGAGGCCCCAAGTGGCCGAGATAGGAAATATGCTGAAAAAGATCGTTGGAGGAACCCGCGAGGCGGAGGAGGTCAATGCAATCGGGGGGTACGCTTCCAACCCAAGGAAGTACGACCCATATGCAAACACGTACAACCCCGGTTGGCGCGACCATCCCAACTTTAGCTATGGGAACAGGGAAGGACAATCTCGCTTCCAAGGCCAGTCCCACGACAAGCCTAACTCTTCCACCCAGGCTCAAGCCTCGAGCTCCTCCAGCTCATTAGAAGAGATGGTACGAACCATTGTGACGAGCACCAGCCAATTCCAAAAGGAAGCTCGAGAAGAGCTTAATTCTCACAAGGCAGAGCTGCAGAATCTAAACAAGCAGCTGACACAGATGGCGGTGTCTATCAGTAAACTCGAGAGCAAGAGCTCAGGGAAGCTTCCTTCCCAAACCACGGTCAACTCATGTGAAAACGTGAGCGCTATCCAGCTGAGGAGTGGGAAATCGCTTTCCACCAGAGTTGTGAAGGAAGTTAAGGACAACCTGAATGTGTCCGCCCCGCCTGCTCCCGAGGTTCAGAAAGAGAAGAGAGATGAGAAGGTCAGTGTACCTGAGGATGTTGCCAGAGCACTGATAACTCCATTTTGGAGCTATTAAATACGTCCTAATTGTAGCTAAAGGTCGCTCGTAATTGATTAAATATATCTCTTTTGTAGGAGAAAAGCGGCAAAGAGCTCGTGCGTCCCTTGGGCATGTTCGAGCGCTTAAAGCAGAGTTTTAGCGCCCCGGGAATGCATCGGGAAGAGGGGAACTTGTTCCGTGAAGAAGCGGGCCAAAACAGCCTTGGAGAGGCAAAGCATCAGCCCCAAACCGGAGAGCCAGCGTCGAGCTACAGCGTCGAGACGCTGGCTCGACGCTGGAAAAACCCGAGAGCAAGCGTCGAGTGATAGCGTCGAGATGCTAACTCGACGCTGCCCTGGCGTCGAGACCCTGCTTGGCGTCGAGACGCTCCGGAGGAGGCGCGCGCAGGAAATTCATCGGGGCAGCGTCGCGACGCTGGCCTTGCGTCGCGACGCCATCGCGCGCGCGCGCAGCAACTTAGGGCACAGCGTCGAGACGCTGGCCTAGCGTCTCGACGCTACGACGAAGGCAGTAGCTAAAAGACGATTTTTCTGCACATTTTTGGAGATCTTCATCTTCTTCATCTCTCAACGGATTCCGGCGATTTTTAGCTTCTTCTTCCCCATTTTCTCTCCACTTTCCATTGTAATAGGTAGATGAGCTCTTCCATGGCCGTGGTTGGAGCGGGAATGACAAACCGCGCCATGAGCGGCTAAGGTAAGGGTGAACGGTTTGGGATTTGTTTAGGGGAATTTTGTTAGACATTCATGCTTTGATAATCGGAGTATATTTTTGCATATTGGAATCTGATTATTAGCATCTGTTTACCTTGCTTAATCCAACGCTCATGCTAAATTACGTTGATTGACACTCGGGTAGTTTTGCATGTTGTGTATGTTAAAGAGTAGCGATGCCGTGCCTCTCACTGCTCGACTAAGTAACACAGGTAAATAGAACTAAATCGAAGGATCGGGTCGGGTAGGATAAGTGTTGGTTGCATACGGCGTTTGCGGGCAACCTACTAGCATTTAGATTTCACGCTCGAATGTTCGTCGCGGTTAGCTAGTGACTGTCTGAATTCACCTTAGGACCGATCATCTTAATGTGAGCTTAGATAACGTGTAATTGGAACTGTGTGGTCTAATTAAAATCCATGGAGTCGGCTACTTTGGGGCTTCTCTGGTAGTCGTCCGCGTGCTCAATAATCTGTATTCCATGTCGTTAGAATTAAATGATAAGCTGAATGTTGTCTAACAATTGATCCCGAGACTCCCCAAACCGTGCACACGCTCTCTACATATTATTTTTCTTCCGTTAGCTTTCCATTATTTCTTCTTGCATGATTAAAACCCCCCGCTACCAATTAGTCAATCAAATCCAAATTCCACTAGTAAATTCATTCTTCCTATTCTTTGTGGTTCGACCCCGTTACCGCTAGCTGCAAAGCTAAAAGCTACGGGTTTATAAATTTATTTTGGCAAGCCTCGACAGCTTGAGTTTATAGCGATAGTTCAAAATTATCGTTACCAAAATTGGCGCCGTTGCCGGGGAATAGGCAATTGATTGAATTTATGATTGAAGTTTGAATTTGATTTATTGATGGTTGACTGAATTTTTTTTTTTTTCTGTTTGTATGTTGTATGTTTAGATTTTTGTTTGTGTATGACCCGTTCCTCTGAGGGTAGTTTGCAGTTTATCCCTGAGATTGACAGAGAGGAGCGGCGGTTACGTAGAGAAGCCCGGGAGGGGCAACGAACGTTTGAAAGAGAAGAAGGCAACCCCTTCTTATTTGACGAGATGGCGCAAGGTGACGCGCCACGGACGCTTAAGCAACTGGCAGCGCCAGACCTGAACCTGCAGCCTTTGTGCATTAACTACCCCGTGGTAGCAGGTAACTTCGAACTTAAATCTGGTTTAATTCACCAGTTACCTTCTTTCCATGGAAACGCAGGTGAGGACGCGAACAAACACTTGATGGAATTCCATTGCGTCTGCACGGGAATGAAGCCCGCAGGGGTTACGGAGGAGCAACTGAATATGAGGGCATTCCCCTTCACACTCAAAGACAAGGCCAAAGATTGGCTATATTACTTGCCTTCCGGATCCATCACCACGTGGCAGGATATGAAGCGGGTATTCTTGGAGAAATACTTTCCCGCATCCTTGGCCACCACACTACGGAAGAGGATATATGGGATCACCCAAGATGTAGGTGAGTCCCTACACGAATACTGGGAACGCTTCGGGCGCCTGTGCGCGAGCTTCCCACATCATCAGATCGCCGACCAGCTGCTCATACAGTATTTTTATGAGGGGATGACGCCCCATGACCGGCAGATGATCGATGCGGCGAGTGGAGGGGCACTGATTGACAAGACCCCAATTGAGGCCAAACAGTTGATTGCAAATATGGCCACCAACTCGCAACAATTCGGTATTCGGGGACAAGGCCAAGTGCACAGCGTGGCTCAGAGCCACGAGATGACTGAAATGAAGGCCCAGGTGGCCGAGATAGGCAGTATGTTGAAGAAAATAGTTGGAGGACACCGTGAGGATGCGGAGGTCAATGCGATCGGGGGGTATGCTTCCAACCCAAGGAAGTACGACCCATATGCAAACACTTACAACCCCGGTTGGCGCGACCATCCAAATTTCAGCTATGGGAATAGGGAAGGACAAACTCGCTTCCAAGGCCAGTCTCAGGATAGGCCTAATTCTTCTACCCAGGCTCAAGCCTCGAGCTCCTCCAGCTCGCTTGAAGAGATGGTAAGGACCATCGTGACTAGCACCAGCCAATTCCAAAAAGAGGCTCGAGAGGAGCTTAATTCTCACAAGGCAGAGCTGCAGAATTTGAACAAGCAGCTGACACAGATGGCGGTGTCTATCAGTAAGCTCGAGAGCAAGAGCTCGGGGAAGCTTCCTTCCCAAACTGAAAATGTTAGTGCTATTCAGCTGCGCAGTGGGAAATCACTTTCCACTAGAGCTGTGAAGGAAGCCACAGACAGCCTGAACAAGTCCGCCCCGACTGCTCCTGAGACTCAGATCGAGAAAAAAGATGAAAAGGTCAGTGTACCAGAGGATGTTGCCAGAGCACCATTCCCGAGTAGGCTTGCGAAGCCTACTTTGGAATCTGATGACGAGGAGGTCCTGCGAACCTTCCAAAAGGTGATGGTGAATATCCCGCTCCTAGAGGCAGTCAGTCAAGTGCCCAAGTACGCGAAATTTCTAAAGAGCTGGTGCACTACGAAAAGGAAGTCCAGAGGGACTGAGAAAAAGAAAGAGAACGTCTCTGCCATACTCCCAGGTACGTTGCCTGCAAAGTGCAACGATCCAGGTACTTTTACTATCCCGTGCACTATAGGTAGTAAAATTGTTCATAATGCCATGTTAGACCTCAGAGCCTCTGTTAATGTTATGTCTTATGCATTATATCGTGAGCTGAATTTAAATGAAATGCATGAGTGTCATGTTTCTGTTCAGTTGGCCAATGGGTCGAGCATCTGTCCTAGGGGGAAGGTAGAGGATGTTTTAGTTAGAGTTGGGAATATGACGTTTCCCGCTGATTTCCTTGTTTTAGATATGAATGAGAATTCATTGCATGCTTCGTCCTCCATGTTGTTAGGACGTCCCTTTCTTAAGACCGCTAGGGTCAAAATTGATGTGTATAAGGGCGTTGTTTCTCTGGAGTTTGATGATACTTTGCATGAGTTTTCTTTATTTGGAAAATCTTTGGGAAATGTATCTGTTGTTGACCATGTTGAGAATGGGAGTCTACCCTCGCGCTTGAGGGATGGATCCCATGTCTCTGTTGAAATTTCTGAATTAAAATTGATCGATAACAATGCTGGTTTTTGCACTAACACTTTTGATATTCACGTGCCCGAGGCACGAAGAGTGCAAAACATTTTTCAGGTGGATGGCAGGAAAGGTGTGGCCAAGGACAAGTCTGGATCGTCCCCCGCACCTACAGACTATGGATGAGTCTGTCAAGAGAATACAGTCGAGCAACCGACTTTAAAAATTCTGCGCTACTCGGAGGCACCCGAGTGTTGGACTGTTTTTATGTTTTAGTTTAGTTTTATTGCTTTTTAGATTAACTTAGTTTTAATTAGCTCGCTGTTTTTTTTTTAGGAATCGAGGATGAGAAGGCAATTTTGGGCTCCGATGCGTTTATGCGCCGCTTCCTCGCCCTCGCCAGCTTCACCAAGAGTCAGCGAAGTGTATTTCTTCTTCCCTTTTACTTTGATGTATCTGACTGGTTGGGATTGAGGACAATGCCAAATTTTGAAGTTGGGGGTGGAGTAAGTCTGACGGATATGCATGTGTAGTTTGTTGAGAAGTGTTGCAAAGATATTGAAGTGCTTGGGACTCTGTTTATTGTTTTCTGACTGTGATAGCCTAGGAAATGCATGTTGAAAACTTGAGCATGTTCATAATCGAGTTTTTGCATGAGTTTCGTGTTTATTAGGTTCATGTCAAAAATTTTAAAAATTTTTCTGTTGCTCCCTTGCACTCATCGCGCACTTAGCAACTTCTCCCTAAATTCCGTAAGCTTGGTTTATCGCATGTTTAGCTAATTCTCGTTGTCACCCCGAAAGGCACTCTAGGTAGCTTGTTGCTGATGGAGCGTTTTACCGCAGCGGAACGCGATTTCGGACCGATGATACTCTAATTTCATCAATTTAACAAATAGAAAACATGCTCTTAAAGCGGAAATGAGAAAAATAGAAATACATACCCTTGTAGCTCCAATTTCTTCAAGTCCGCCGACCGTTCCTCGTCACGAACTCTTCCGGTCTTTTCTCACGAACACCCCGAGGACCACCCCAGGTAGTCCCGCTATCCTCGGCGCCGCGCAACGGAGTTGTGGGACTCCGAAACAAGAGAAAAGGAAAAGAAATAGAAAAGAAGAGGAAGGAGAAGAAGAAGAAGCACAGAGGGTAGAGGATTTTTCAAAAATAAAAGGCTGGAGAGAAAAATTCTCTTTTTTACTTATCAATCGTGTACCCTCTGTTCTTTCAATTTCAAAAGAAATATGAAAGTTTCACTTCTTTCTTCAAAACCCACGGCAAAATGAAGTTTAGTTATATATATATATATACTTTACATAATATATATGTGTCTTGGTGCATGCAAGACACATATATATATATATTTATTATTATTAAAAAAATAATAATAATAATTTTATTTATTAAACTTTTTAATAAATAAAAAATATATATATATAATTATTAATTAAACTTTTTAATTAATAAATATCATTTAATTTAATATCAAATATTAATTAAATAATATGACTAAACCCGGTTTTCCGAAAAACCGACTTTTTACACATGAATCTTATTCATGTTTTAGGCCATTCCCATATTTAAATCATATTTAAATATGTCCATCCTCCTTCCATAAACCGATTTTGAACAATTCAAATTCTATTTCTTTTTCTTTTAATTTTCTCTTATACTGTTGCACGACGTTATCCGAGCTAGCCAGGAGAACCTAAAGGACCTAAAGATCATGAGCTCCAACGATACGAGATTATTCGGTCAAAAACTCTTTTAACCCGAATCAATCAACTTTCGTTAACCCCCGGAGACTCCACTATAGTCCGAGGGTTGCACTCTCCTCACTGTAGATATATTATGTCCCCTGATATAACCGTCACGGGCAAGTCGACCCTTCACAGGTTGTTCGTAATCACAGCTGGGTCATTTAAACCGTTTAACCCCTGCATTACGTCTTGTTCCTTAAGTACCACTGACACCTCTAATGAACAATAGATCAGTGGTCCAACCAACAGATCAGTTAACCCTCTCATCACATGAGAGTGTGAGCGCTCATTGTTCAAGCCCCAGAGTCAGCTATTAAGGGAACAACCTATCTACTAACCCTGAAGAGCGGGTTAGGAGTGAACTCCAATCTTGCTGTACTATGTCCCCAGCTACCTATTCGATTTTATCCCCAATATGGTAGGCTTATTGAGTCGGCGCTTATGGGCCACTCTCACCCGTGCAAGTCAAAGGATACTATCGAATAAGCAGGAGTTCATAGCGAGCTCAGGATTGAGATCGAGTTACCTAGGCCATCAATATGTATAAGTCGGTCTCATCAGTAAACGGAGTTATAAAGAGAGAGCGACTTAATACGCGGTTCGGTCTTATGCAAACTCTTTACACAGGACGCCCTCACTCGCACATCTCCATGTGAAACGATTCGGATCACATCGTTTTGTACAATACAAAGTGAGCCGCATCCAATTGTGTTACCAGGATAAGGTACCCAGCCTTATCCGTATACTATAGACCGTTTTGACTGACTACTTGAGCTTGATCCACAATCATGTCATACATGAGGCTCAAGTACTCATATTCAGCCAAGGATGTTGGTCATTTGTATAGGTTAACCTAAACACATTTCACTTTATACCAGTAAACTCTTTTACTGTATAAAACTAATAACTATTTATTCTAAATAGAGTATTTACAAACATAACAGTTTACAAACCACGAGTTTTAGGACATAAAACCCAACAAACTCCCACTTGGACTTAAACGTCCGTGGTGTACATGTTAGGTGGAGAAAACTAATATATCATATATGAGAAGTTTTCTCCCACTGTCCTCTCCAGCAACTCGGAGCCCTAGACTCTTCTAGGTGTCTCTCAAACACTTTAGCCATGAGAGACTTAGTAAACTAATCAGCATGAAGTACTACGAGAATTTCCATGTGACCATCACATCTCCTCACAGCACTATCTGCGAGCTCAACTTATAAACCTATTGCTGCTTCACAAGCTGCAAATAGACTTAGCTACAAACGAGGAATCAGCAATACAACTCTTGTATTCTACTCCTCTAAGTACAAGGAAAAAAACTTTAACCGGAATCCAATCCAATTGGACTAATATTACTGACAACTCCCACTGCATAGCACATATCGGGTCATGTATCTCAAAAGATACATCTTACCTCCAATATGTAAATACACTTGGGTGCATCTCGTATCCTCAACACTTGAGGTGTCTCAGGAAACCATTTCCATAGACCATCGAATATTGACAACATTTTGTCAATAAAAGATTTTAGAGACAACACTAGCGATATGTTCTTACGACTCAGATCAACCTGAATCCTTAGAACAAACTAAGCCTACCTCCAAATCAACTATTTGGGAATGGGTCGCTAGTTAATGCTTATTGCCTGAAAAGAATCCTACATCATTCTCAATGATTAGGACATTAGTTACGGAAACGAACTATGAAAGCTACAACATTGACTAAACCCTTGTCAAACAAAGTTTATCAAACTTCCGCTCAAACTTCTGTTCAAAGCCATAAGGTTTGATCACCATATCAAACCTTACAATTCAAGATAAAGATGCTTATTCTAATTCATAAATGAATCGAATAGGCTCGCAAACCATTTGCTCTTTGTCCTCGAATTATTAATCTATCTGGTTGAGACTTATAGATACTCAATCAAGATAACAATTCTGCAGAAAAGCTATCTTGACATCCACTTGCCAAATTCTATAAAGATAGAACATGGTAGTGGATAAGAGTCATCTATTTAACTTACGTCTAGCAACAAGAGAAAGAGAGTATACACAATAAACCCTTTCTCTTCGGGACAATCCCATTACCAGAAAGTCAAGCCATGAAGGTTTTCACCTTAGTGACTTGGTCTCAATACCATCCATAGATTTGTGGCTTTGAGCCATTTGGCCTTGTCTATGTGATCCATTGCCTAATTAAAGACAATGAATCCTCAATGTTATCATCAAGTATGAGAACTTTGAGTTAAAGACAAGCCAGTGCAACAGATCGGGTTGTCCTACAACCCTCCCACTGCCTTGAGGCTTTCTCAACGGTTGAGAAACTCTAGTTTGATCAACAACCTTTGTTGATATCTACAATAGCTTTCGTTACACTGTGAGTCTTAACATGCTAGTTGTTTTCGAGTTTAATAGAACACATCAGTATATATCTTTTGCTAAATGAACTGTTCATTTATAAAACCAAAAGATATAATATACAAGTGTTCAGTTAAAACAAGAAATATAGACAATAATTACATATAACAAATGTTATTATCTCTATACAACAACTACAAAGACTCCCACTAGTTCAGTTGTAATGATATCTCCATATCTCACAACGAGAAAACGACTGTCAGGAACTAGTTTCCTGCAGAAAAACAAACATGAATAGTGGTTCCTGAAGACATCCAGGTATGACATTCATATCCACTAAACTTGTTTTGACAAATAAATCACATTTATCTTGTCGTTCTTTCTCAGCCTGTTTCTCAACAAGGTATTTGGAGCAGTTACGCTTCCAATACCCATCTTCAGTACAATGGAAACATTTTCCTTTGTCTTAAGACTTCACTTTGCGAACAGTAGGGGCTTTGCCCTTCCTCCTGTTACTCTTCTTCTTCTGATCAATCTCATTACTCAGAGAAGCAGACTTAGGCTTACTCCCTGACGCCGACCTCTTAAGAAACTTCGTCGAAGTGACAACATTTGCCTCCTTCTCTATTCCTTTGGAAGTGTACAGGAACTGATAAGTCTGAAATGACGATGGTAGCAACGTTTACTTCTGTCGCATTCAAGTGGACCATTATGTTAAGGACAAGCTCCTTAACAAAGGTATCCTCCACTATGCGAGAGTTATAAACGAACTTGAGGACTTCATTACGAAGTGATGAGGACGAGTGTCCACCATTGCTTGTAATGAAGACATGATTTCCTTTACGGAAATCATAACCTCATTCTACTTGCACAAGGCATCAAATATGCTTGCCAAGATATAGATTTGGGCTTTACCAATAGCCCTAATCCATCCATCGTATGCATCTCGAACACTTCAAGATGCACTCGAGCTAGGAGCTGAAGGACATTCCTTCGTTAAGACAAACCTCAGGTCGTCCAGAACCAGAATCGTATTCAGGTTCGACTTCCATGTTCCGTATTACTCTCCGGTTAATTTGTCGTGAGCTAACAACTGAATAAAACGAGCTCGACATGCCGAAAAAGAATGTAAATCTATTAGTGAAACGGTTTTAACCTATGTAAACCAATTAAGAGGTTTAGCAGCAAATAAAGTACCCAAACTCTTTATTTACTAACAACGATACTTTAGTAAGTCAGAATGGTCCCTACCGTAGGGTAGGTGAGCACTCCTTTACTAAATCAAGACATTCTTGACTAAATGCTATCACCAGAATAACTCATATTCCTATAGCATCTTAGTTATCGTTTTTGGTCTGGATTTACTAACTCCTTAGCAAATCCCGTAAGTGTGACCCTCCATTTTTAGAACGCACAGAACGGCCCCAACATAGCAACCGTATGGAATGTCAGTGTTGGGAATGGCCCTATGTTTCTTTATCCATAAATGGTGACTGAGGTGTTCGATCTCCCATGCGCAGCCCTCCGTTTGGATGGTGCCTCTAGGGCAGCCTGCAGGCGGAACATGGGAATCTCACGGTTCAATCCAATGGAGGAGACCACAGGAAGCACCGACGCACTTCCTTCTCCCACTTACTATAGACACTTACTCCATTCACCTTGCTATTGAAAGTTGCAAACACCACCCGTCTGGAGATGCCCCATATGGCATCATGAGGCCAAGCAAAATTCTCACGTTGTGAACTTTTAGGGAGTGCGTAGCAGGAGAGGGATATATCATATATTCCTTCTCAACACATCTACTAAGCATCGTGGACGGTTTTTAGGGTAAACTACTCAGGTTTTATCCGGCTAAGAAAATAAAACCTTAAGTCTAGGCAAACTATTTACCTGAGATGTCTAGGTTATTAACAGATTTAATTAACCTCACACCTCTCCCGCACGCTCATAAAGCCTGATTAACTTTACTCAAGTACCGGATCGTCCCCAGGTAGGAGGTGTTCCGTAAACCGTCAGCTTAAATACCTCCAACCTCGAACAGGATTTCACCGGGTGAGTTTCTCATAACCTTAGCATTTACGAGATTTCGACCTATTCATCTAATGAACCTGATCGAACCATTAACCCTAAATGAACATGCTCTTTTCTTTGTTATAGATTTTAAAAGTCTAAGTCATTTTTACAACACTTGCAAAAACTAGACTTACTACAACAAACTTCTATATGCTTCTCAAACATACATTCGCTAAGGCATGACAAATTGAATATTTAACTTCATAATCAATATAACACTTATATCGATTATGCTCTTAAATATACAACTCCTAATTCATAAATTAATATAACACTTATATCAATTTTTAATGAATTAAGCATGCATCCTATACATTATAACAATTATAACATACAATATGCATCTTAGTTGGATGTTTAATTTCATAATTAATACAACACTTATATTAATTATTCTATTAAGCAAACAACAACTAATTCATGAATTAATATAACACTTATATTAATACTCATGAATTAAACATGCATCCTATACATTATAACACTTATAACCTACAATATGCATAAAACCAAGGCTACCTATGTTGTATATTTAATTTCATAATTAATATAACACTTATATCAATTATTCTATTAAATTAACAACATCTAATTCATGAATTAATATAACACTTATATTAATACTCATGAAGTCCCAAATATGCATACTATAAATTATAACACTTATAACATAATACCAATGCATGGAGCATGCTTCCTATGGTGGGATTTTAAATCTATATGGCATGCGATATGCACATACAAACATGGATTTTAATTAAAACATACATTCACAATGCATAATTAATTAAACACACTAAAGTGGATCGATTTTGGCATTTAGCAAGCAATAACTAATTTATTACAAGCTTGAACAACAAGCTAAGTCTTGAGCCGACTTCGAACTCTTCGCACCGCTTTTGACCAGCTTGCTTCCTCCGAACGCTTCGGCCAATTTCTCTTTGAATTTCTCCTTGTATTGCCAAGAACGAGTTTGAACTTATACCGAACATTTCGGCGAGTTCCAAACTCAAACTTCTTTCACAAAGAAACCTATATGGACTCTAATGACTCTAAAATACAGACTCTTTAGCACGCATTAAAGCCCATACATTCTCGGGCAATTACAAATAATGAAATTCAAATAGAAACTATGCCAAAATCGATATTCACTTTAGACGCCAATTCAGAAACAATTTCTAAATTAAAATACCCACCAACTTAAATTGATGCAAATTGAGTTAATCACAAAATCGCTCTGATACCAATTGATGGAGCGTTTTACCGCAGCGGAACGCGATTTCGGACCGATGATACTCTAATTTCATCAATTTAACAAATAGAAAACATGCTCTTAAAGCGGAAATGAGAAAAATAGAAATACATACCCTTGTAGCTCCAATTTCTTCAAGTCCGCCGACCGTTCCTCGTCACGAACTCTTCCGGTCTTTTCTCACGAACACCCCGAGGACCACCCCAGGTAGTCCCGCTATCCTCGGCGCCGCGCAACGGAGTTGTGGGACTCCGAAACAAGAGAAAAGGAAAAGAAATAGAAAAGAAGAGGAAGGAGAAGAAGAAGAAGCACAGAGGGTAGAGGATTTTTCAAAAATAAAAGGCTGGAGAGAAAAATTCTCTTTTTTACTTATCAATCGTGTACCCTCTGTTCTTTCAATTTCAAAAGAAATATGAAAGTTTCACTTCTTTCTTCAAAACCCACGGCAAAATGAAGTTTAGTTATATATATATATATACTTTACATAATATATATGTGTCTTGCTGCATGCAAGACATATATATATATTTATTATTATTAAAAAAATAATAATAATAATTTTATTTATTAAACTTTTTAATAAATAAAATATATATATATATAATTATTAATTAAACTTTTTAATTAATAAATATCATTTAATTTAATATCAAATATTAATTAAATAATATGACTAAACCCGGTTTTCCGAAAAACCGACTTTTTACACATGAATCTTATTCATGTTTTAGGCCATTCCCATATTTAAATCATATTTAAATATGTCCATCCTCCTTCCATAAATCGAATTTGAACAATTCAAATTCTATTTCTTTTTCTTTTAATTTTCTCTTATACTGTTGCACGACGTTATCCGAGCTAGCCAGGAGAACCTAAAGGACCTACAGATCATGAGCTCCAACGATACGAGATTATTCGGTCAAAAACTCTTTTAACCCGAATCAATCAACTTTCGTTAACCCCCGGAGACTCCACTATAGTCCGAGGGTTGCACTCTCCTCACTGTAGATATATTATGTCCCCTGATATAACCGTCACGGGCAAGTCGACCCTTCACATGTTGTTCGTAATCACAGCTGGGTCATTTAAACCGTTTAACCCCTGCATTACGTCTTGTTCCTTAAGTACCACTGACACCTCTAATGAACAATAGATCAGTGGTCCAACCAACAGATCAGTTAACCCTCTCATCACATGAGAGTGTGAGCGCTCATTGTTCAAGCCCCAGAGTCAGCTATTAAGGGAACAACCTATCTACTAACCCTGAAGAGCGGGTTAGGAGTGAACTCCAATCTTGCTGTACTATGTCCCCAGCTACCTATTCGATTTTATCCCCAATATGGTAGGCTTATTGAGTCGGCGCTTATGGGCCACTCTCACCCGTGCAAGTCAAAGGATACTATCGAATAAGCAGGAGTTCATAGCGAGCTCAGGATTGAGATCGAGTTACCTAGGCCATCAATATGTATAAGTCGGTCTCATCAGTAAACGGAGTTATAAAGAGAGAGCGACTTAATACGCGGTTCGGTCTTATGCAAACTCTTTACACAGGACGCCCTCACTCGCACATCTCCATGTGAAACGATTCGGATCACATCGTTTTGTACAATACAAAGTGAGCCGCATCCAATAGTGTTACCAGGATAAGGTACCCAGCCTTATCCGTATACTATAGACCGTTTTGACTGACTACTTGAGCTTGATCCACAATCATGTCATACATGAGGCTCAAGTACTCATATTCAGCCAAGGATGTTGGTCATTGGTATAGGTTAACCTAAACACATTTAACTTTATACCAGTAAACTCTTTTACTGTATAAAACTAATAACTATTTATTCTAAATAGAGTATTTACAAACATAACAGTTTACAAACCACGAGTTTTAGGACATAAAACCCAACAGTTGCATGAGAGTTAGTGGTTAGTTAATTGAGAAAGCATGTGCTTAGCCTAATAAAAAAAAAAAGTAGAAAAGCATGTTTGAAAGAAAATTCCTCTCGGGGCGCTCCTCCTTCTTTGTAGCGCTAAAGAAGTGAGCGTCAGTCCTTAAAAACGTGAAGCTTTGGCCAAAGTTTGACGTGTTAGGCAACTCGAGTAGGAAAGAAAAAGAAACAAAAAGTTGGTTCAAAGAACCCAAATAAAAGAGTACAAAGTACTTTTGAAAAGTAAGAAAAAGAATGAGAAAAAATAATTAGGTCTCTTAATTTACTTCTCTCTCTCGTGTAAGTCAAGTGTAGCTGTTCTTAAACGCTAGAAGTAGGGGGAAAACGGGATGTGCGTTGCATGTTGGTTTTCCGGGTTTGCGTGAGTTTAGGAGTGGTTAGCTAGCACACACACACGTTAGGGGGCAAGAGTTAATTTTTGATATGTCTGTTAAGTCTCTGAAAGTGACTTATTTAGGACCTATTAAGCTTAGGAAAATGCACATACTTAGGTGTTTTTAATAACATTTAGCCTAAACCTATGCTTAAATATGAGAATTAGAAGAAGGTAGCTAATTTAGGACTTATGCATAATAGGAGAAAAAAGGATTGAAAACCGAAGGAAAAGAATGAAAAAACAGCATTGCGATAGCTTTGCGAAATAATTGCGGACACCGCAATTATTCAAGTGAAAACCTAAGTTGACTGATCTTTTTCTGTTAATTTCCGTTATTTCAGGGATTCGTCCTTTCTCCACCATCCATTCTGATATATGACGTTGAAGATTGATGGTTCTCCTTGGCCCAAACGCACCTGCAAATTACTATAAAAAGGGGTCAAAGTCGGAGGTTTGATCATCATCCGAAAGCGTAGAAGTCTTCTCGCAGTCCATCGTTCTCCCTATTTTCCTTTGCCGTCTGTTGGAGTGAGAGTCTCAGCTGTTGGAATCGATAATCTGATAGGAAGGAGAGGAGATTCTTCTTCTCTCTCGATTGGATTCATCCAAGCAAGGCTGACCTTTCATCCCCTTCATTCGAGGCGACTGCAACGAGGCTTTCGAGCACCCTTTACTGTTTTCTGTCTTCTCCTTCTCATTTCCAGCTTTGATCATTTGTTGTTTCTAGTTTAGTGTTTTCTCTACTGCATTTCGTTGTTGTCTGTCTTTGAATCATTTCTTTTAAAGCTTTCATCTGTCGTTCAAACATTTAAAGTAATCAAAGTACAATTCTGCATTTCACAGTTTCCACCTTCTGCTGCTACGTTTTGTCTTGCTGTTTTAAGTTTATTTCCCTTTTAAGCATGGCTGTTTTATCTTCCATTTCTGTTTACCTTATATCCATGAGTAGCTAAATCACCTAGGGGCATGCTAATGACAGAACTTTAGGCTAAAAAACGTGAATCAAGTAGGTAGATTGACACTCGAAACATTGGTTGTATGTAAGCTTCATCCCACGGGCAATTTCGATTGGCCATCCATTTTGTCCAAAGAACTCCTAACCTCTGGAAGGAGTAAGAGTTCCGAGTCATATAATCATGCTAGCCTTTCATGGTAATCAGAAAACGACTTAGGAATAAGCGTTTTCCTAGTACAAACTAAACATTCCTGTTTTAACAAAATGCTTAAGACCTTACTTTGAAGTCGAGTAAACTAAAGTATTTAATGCATGGAATCGGACGATACATGAGATAGAGTGAGTTTGATGCATAGAGAGTTGATCTACTGCTTGAGAATCGTATAAAAATGCCTATAGGACAGTCATTAGTAGCCCTTAATTCACCCATTTACACACTTTCGCTGTTATTTAATTGCGGTAACATTGCGGTCCTCGCAATTATGCCAAGTTTTCATTCTGTTTAGCTGTTTTCTTCTTCGTTTATCACTTCCATCTCTTGGCCTTTGAGTCTGATTTCAACTTTAATTTGTTTATGTTGCATTCCTTTACAATTTCAGCAAAAATTAGATAATTAAAAATCAAATTTACCCCTTCAAATCCATCCCTTCTTTCTTAACAAAAACACTTTGCGAATAGCTAAAAATAAGTCTCTGTGGAAAAAACGAATGAAATATACTTACTACTTGCTGTGAGACCATGTATGCTTGCATGTTCTGAGTGCTCTCTCTACTTTCTTGCTTATTTATTTTAACGCATTGAGCACGCAACAAGTTTTTGGCGCCGCTGCCGGGGACTTATTTAAGCGAAAACAAAGTTAGTTAAGTTTGAAACATCAAATTATTTTCCATTGCATTTGATCTACATTTCATTTCTTCCTTAGGTAAAATTTAGGTTAGTTTATGAATGAGCTTCCAAGTAGTGATCTAGAGTTCAACCCTGAGCCCGAGAGATTACTTAGAGCTAGGAACAAAGCCAAGAGACGTCTATTTAAACAACCTTCTCTACCTCAATTAGCTGCTGATACCGCAAGGTTATCATCACCACCTTTAGAAGAAATGGATAGAAGAGATCAAAATCTGGTGCCTGTCACTCGCAATCCCATAGAAATAGCGAATGACAAGGACAGCGCCATTCTTTCATACCTCGTACCTATGCCTGGGGAGCTGAACCCCAGCATAATCCGTCCTGAGATCACTGCCAACTCATTCGAGTTAAAGCCAGTGATGTTCCAAATGTTGTCCACTGTGGGACAATTCTTTGGAATGGAAAATGAGGACCCCCACAACCATCTTAGGAACTTCTTAGGAGTTAGTGACACATTTCTAATCCCTGGAGTTTCTCAAGAAGCCTTGAGGCTATACTTGTTCCCTTACTCTTTGAGGGACAAAGCCAAAACGTGGCTGAACTCATTACCTTCTGGATCTGTCCTTAATTGGACAGACTTAGCAGAGAAATTCCTAGTCAAATATTTCCCACCTGATAGGAATTCTACTTTCCGTGATGATATCATAAAATTCAAACAAGCTCCAAGTGAGTCTCTTCACGAAGCTTGGACAAGATTCAAAGACCTTCTCATCAAATGTCCACACCATGGCATCCCATGGTGTATCCAAATAGAAGTCTTCTTTAAAGGATGCAACCCCAGCACCAGACAAGTGCTAAATTCATCTGCTGGTGGTTCCATGTTGTCCAAGAGTTACAACGAAGCCTATGAGATCTTGGAGAAGATCTCAACATCTCACTGTAGGTGGTCGGATGATCCTGTAGAGCCAACTAGAGCTCAAGACAAGGATGCTCTAAGCGCCATGAGCACCCAAATAAATGCCCTGGCCAACCTAGTCAAGCAAATGGCTCAGGCCAATCTCCAAACCAGTGCCAATACCGCCACAGCCATGTCAATGGGCACCCAGCCAAGTCAAGGCGAGGCACTGATCTGTGGATTCTGTGGGCACCCATATGAATATTGCCCTGGGAATCCATCCTCAGTCTGCTATGTAGGAAGCCAACAGCAGCCTAGGAACAACCCCTATTCACAAACTTACAATCCTGGTTGGAGGAACCACCCAAACCTGTCATGGGGTGGCCAACCAAATTCTAACCAAACTATTAACCAACCAAGGCCGAGTGGAACATCTGGTTTCACTCCCCAACATAACCAACATAACCAGTTAATGTACCAAAAACCTTATAATCAACCTGTAGGATCTTCTGTAGAAAACCTACTCAAGGAATACATAGCAAAAAATGATGCTACTCTCCAAAGCCAGCAAGCTACCCTTAGGAGCCCAGAAAACCAAATAGGCCAATTAGCCAATGAAATCAAAAGTAGGCCCCAAGGTAGACTCCCTGCTGACACGGAACTGCCAAGGAGAGAAGGAAAGGAACAAGTTCAAGCAATTGAACTTAGGAGTGGGAGACCTTTGGTAAGCAACACCAAAGACATACCAAAGAGAGTAGAGAACACCGAGTCTAGTGCTCCACTGGAGTCTCTGCCTAACCAAGGTCCACCACCCACTAGCACATCAGGAGCCAGTCTAGAGCCAATTGTAGAGGAAATAGAAGAAATTCCAAGGCCTCCACCTATCCTGAGGCGACCTGACGTACCTGCTTATGTACCACCACCTCCATATCCTAGAAGGCTTAAGAAGAAGCAGGAACAGGAAGTGCATTTCAATAAATTCTTAGAAATTCTTAAGCAAGTGCATGTTAACATTCCTTTCGTAGAGGTCTTACAGTCGATGCCTTCTTATGTAAAGTTTTTGAAGGACATCATTACTAACAAAAAAATAATTGGTGAGTTTGAAACAGTCAATCTCACTGAGGAGTGCAGTGCCATCCTCCAGAACAAGCTGCCCAAGAAGGAGAAGGATCCTGGTTCCTTCACCTTACCTGTTGAACTTGGAGGCAAGCACGTGGGGCGAGCTCTTTGTGACCTGGGAGCCAGCATTAACCTCATGCCCCTATCCCTATTCCGCCAGTTGGGAATAGGGGAAGCACGTCCAACTACTGTCACTTTACAACTAGCAGACAGATCCATCGCATACCCTGAAGGTAAGATTGAGGATATTCTAGTGAAAGTTGACAAGTTCATATTCCTTGCAGATTTCATTGTCCTGGACTATGAGGCAGACAAGGAAGTTCCCATCCTGCTAGGCAAACCATTTCTAGCCACAGGTAGGGCACTTATAGACGTCCAGAAAGGTGAGCTCACAATGAGGGTTCATGATGAAGAGGTGAAGTTTAGTGTGTATAAAGCGTTAAGGTATCCCTCTGACCTTGAATCCTGTGCTAGCATGGATGTCGTAGACTCTTTAATGGAAGAGCAATTAGAACATGTATTATTAACCAAGCATGCTAACGAATATGTACAAGTAGATGTAGCTGACTTGAATGTATCTAAAATAATGAATATGCCTGTAGATAAACCACAACATGTATGTATGAATATAGATTTAACTGATAGATCTGTAAAACCTTTAAAGCCCTCCACTGAGCATCCACCTATTTTAGAACTGAAACCACTACCCACTCACCTCAAATATGCATATTTAGGAAATAATGATACACTGCCTGTAATTATTTCTTCTAAGCTAAGTGAACAGCATGAGGTTGAATTAATTTTACTACTTAAGCAACATAGGAAGGCTATAGCATGGACTATTGCTGATATTCGAGGCATTAGCCCTTCTTATTGCATGCACAAAATTATACTAGAGGAAGAGCACACACCTAGGGTAGATCACCAACGTAGGCTAAACCCCTCTATGAAAGAGGTAGTGAAGAAGGAAATAATAAAATGGTTAGATGCAGGAGTGATTTTCCCCATAGCTAGTAGCCAGTGGGTGAGCCCCATCCAATGTGTACCTAAAAAGGGGGGAATAACTGTGGTAGTCAATGAGAACGACGAACTGATTCCAACAAGGACTGTCACAGGGTGGAGAGTGTGTATGGATTACAGGAAATTAAATAAAGAAACTAAAAAAGACCATTTCCCTATACCGTTCATTGATCAGATGCTAGACAGAATAGCTGGTAGAGCCTACTATTATTTTTTAGATGGCTATTCAGGCTATAATCAAATAACTATAGACCCTAAGGATCAAGAGAAGACCACCTTCACTTGCCCTTTTGGAACGTTTGCCTTCCGCAGAATGCCTTTTGGCTTATGCAATGCACCGGCAACTTTCCAGAGGTGCATGATGACAATCTTCTCTGAGTTGGATGAGTCCATGATAGAAATATTCATGGATGACTTCTCAGTCTTTGGGGACTCATTTGCAAACTGTCTACAAAACCTAGGACAAGTCCTGGCTAGGTGTGAGGAGACCAACCTAGTCCTAAATTGGGAAAAATGCCATTTTATGGTGGATGAGGGGATTGTCTTAGGACATAGAGTGTCAAGGGCAGGTGTAGAAGTTGATAGGGCGAAGATTGAGATCATAGAGAAGTTGGTAGAGCCCCAGAATGTCAAAGCCATTAGAAGCTTCTTAGGGCATGCTGGCTTCTACAGAAGGTTCATTAAGGACTTTTCTAAGGTAGCCAAGCCTCTGTGCGAGCTTCTAGAGCTAAATAGGCCATTTATTTTCTCTAAGGAATGTGTAGTAGCTTGGAAAACCCTAAAAGAAGCACTAGTCACAGCACCTATCATAGTCGGACCAAATTGGGATCTCCCATTTGAGATGCTATGTGATGCCAGTGACTATGCTGTAGGAGTCATGTTAGGACAGAAGATCGACAAGCTAACACACCCTGTCTACTATGCTAGTAAGACCTTGAATGAGGCTCAATGTAATTATACAACTACTGAGAAAGAGATGCTTGCTGTAGTGTTTGCGTGCGAAAAATTTAGAAATTACATTGTAGGCACTAGGACCATAGTGTTTACAGATCACTCTGCACTCAAGTACCTTATGAGGAAGGCTGATGCTAAGCCTAGGTTGATAAGGTGGGTACTGTTGTTGCAAGAGTTTGATCTGGACATTAGGGACAAGAAAGGATGCGAGAATGTGGTTGCGGATCATCTTTCCCGACTGCACCATAATTGCGAAAAAATTGCGGAGTCCGCAATTTCTGATGCTTTTATTGATGAACATGTCTTTGCTTTGACTCATCGTGTTAACGATGAGGAACCTTGGTTTGCTGACATTGCTAACTTTCGTGCATCACAGGTATTGCCAGTGTTCAAGGGAGGACAAGAGAAGAAGAGGTTCCTTCATGAAGCAAGGAAATTCATCTGGGATGACCCCACACTTTACAGAACCTGTGCTGATGGGTTGTTAAGGAAGTGTGTTTCAGCTGCTGAAGCGAAGTCTGTGCTGCAGCACTGTCACACATCTCCATATGGTGGACACTTTGGTGGTCAAAGAACAGCTGCAAAGGTATTTCAGAGTGGCTACTATTGGCCAACAATCTTCAAGGACGCCCACAACTATGCCCACAGCTGTGATGAATGCCAAAGGACAGGTAATCTCAGTCGCAAGGATGAAATGCCTCTCACATACATCTTAGAGTTAGAACTCTTTGATGTGTGGGGCATTGATTTCATGGGACCATTTCCACCATCATCAGGTAACCTGTACATCCTTGTAGAAGTAGACTATGTGTCTAAGTGGGTAGAAGCCATAGCTTGTCCTAGTAATGATGCTAAAACAGTAGTTAAATTCTTGCATAGGCACATTTTCACTAGATTTGGAACACCCCGAGCTATCATTAGTGATGAGGGGACCCATTTTATTAATAAAGCTATGGAAAAAGTGTTGGCTAAATATAACATTAAACATAGAGTAGCCACTCCCTATCACCCACACTCAAATGGACAAGCTGAAATTTCCAATAGGGAAATAAAGAACATCCTAGAAAAGGTAGTCAAACCAAATAGGAAGGACTGGTCATTCAAGCTTGAGGATGCACTTTGGGCTTACAGAACAGCATATAAGACACCTCTAGGTATGTCTCCCTATAGGTTGGTATATGGCAAGGCTTGTCATTTACCACTTGAGTTAGAAAACAAAGCATTCTGGGCCATGAAGGAATTGAATTTTTGTATAAAGGATGCAGGGACATTGCGATCTTTGCAGCTACATGAGCTTGATGAGCTTAGGCATATGGCCTATGAAAACGCTAAGATGTACAAAGAAAAGACACAGATTTGGCACGATAGTAGACTTAGAGTTAAGGACTTTAAGAAGGGTCAACTTGTGTTGCTGTTTAATTCACGGTTGAAACTATTTCCAGGGAAACTTAAGTCTAGATGGTCGGGTCCATTTGTCATTACTAATGTATTTGTTCATGGTGCAATAGCGATAAAAAACTTGCAGCAAGGACAACCTTTTATGGTCAATGGTGCTAGATTGAAGCACTACTATGAGGAAGGGGATGTGAAGACTCTCTCGGCCTTCCTCTTACATGAAGCATGAAGTTAAAAACGAGAGAGAACGAGTGGTTACTGTGCTCGTCAGCATAAGGCTCATGCCTTAGTTTATTTTTTGCGATTTTCCGATTATCGTTTGTGTGTTTTGTTGTGTGATTTTAATTGCGAATTTGATTTTGTGTTTATTTCTTTTTGTAGGGCATCGATAGATGGAATCAAGGAGATCAAATCCAGATTTAAAAATCAAGAAACGGTTGAGCCAAATAAAAGATACGGACGAGCAAAGTTTGAGATTTTGATGAAAAAAATCCCTAGAATTGCGCTGGAATTGCAGGATCCGTAAAATATAGCCGTTGGGATTTATCCGTTGCCTTTATATCCGTTTGAAGGCGCTCGATCGATACGATTCTCTCATTCTCTGAATTCCAAGAACTCTGAGATTCTCTTCATCTTTGATTTTTCTCTCAAGATCTCCAAGACTCAACAATGGTGTTCACCCGAGCGGAAAGATCTGCAGCCAAGAAGAAGGCTGATGACACAGCTAAAGCAGCTGCAAGGGAAGCGCTTCTTACCCTTGCGGATGCTGGTGCTGTTCGCACCGGACCTCTTCCCAAGCTTCCGATCCGTAGGAAGAAGTGGAGGGTTGTCACTGAAATCCCTGCTGGACCTTCTGAACCAGCAGGCACACCCAAGAGACGCCGGTGGAGTGTCGAGACGGCCGCCGAACCAAGCACAGCAAAGGCTCCCTATGTGGCGAGTCAAGAATCTGATCGTGCGTCCCACGAGTCAGCCAAGAAGAGTTCGACGCCATCTGCATCACCTGCGCACAGCCCCGCATCGTCTGAACCAGTGCACAGCCCAGAGCTCTCATCATCGCCGCCTGCACAGAGCCCTGCGACGCCGTCTTCACCACTGAATTCCGTGCAGACGCCTCCAGCAGAGCAGAGTGCCACACCTTCGCACACGCCTCCACGGCCTGACCCTGAATTCCCCTATGGGGTGTACCAGGAATCCACTCAAGGCAGTGGGGATGGTGGTGAGGACGAGGTCTTCTCGCCTGCAAGGGAAGATAGCCCTGACGAGCTTGCACAGCAGGATGATTCCATGGAAGAGACGCTGGGAGCATGCCTACAGCAGATCAACATTGAGGCACAGCTCAAGAAGAAAAGGAAGGCCAAGATTGTCAAGGCCAAGCGATCCAAGAAGTTGAAGAAGAAGAAGGCCAAGAAGGCGCCTTCATCAGAGAAAGAAAGCTCGGAGCCGTCGCGCGCAGGCACGGGACAAGGAACTTGCAGACCAAATTGGATGCATCTTCCCAGACTTCCCTACCAATCTCCTAACTCCATGGGTGCCCCCACGACCAAGACAACCTGATGAAGATGACGAGAATTGAGTGCTGGTTTGAAGTGCACTGAAGGGAGTATTGCTGTTCCCTTAGAAAATAAAAAAAATCTGCTTCTGATAAATCATGTGAACTCTGCTGTTTGTAGTCAATTTTTGATCTGTTTCTGATGCTTAGTTTTATGTTTTTTCTTTTGCTTAGTATAGTCTGATGTTAGCTGCTTAAGTAGGTTAGGTTAGTTTTATTTTTGTAGAGCTTAGAGCAACAGGACAAAGCATGCTTAGGGGCCTGATTCAATGTTATACCTGCCCGGATTTGATTGCGAAATAATTGCGGTACCCGCAATTTTTATGACTGATTGCATGTTTTGGACTGTCTGTTTAATTAGGCTATGATCTGTTAAATGCTATCTTTTGCTACTCGCATGACGACCTTATATAGCTTATCTAAAGGCATGCTGAATGAGTGTCATATGACGTCCTTTGATAGTTTAAATTAACCTCTCAATAGCTCAGCATGCACAGCTTTAAGACCTTATCTGTCTGTTTTTTTTTTCGCAAAATTCTGCTGCTGTGATATTTTCTCTTAGAATGTTTTGCCTATGCCTAGGACTTTTAAATTCTCTTTGTTTTACCTTAGACTAGATGCTTCTAGACAAGTTTGGGGGTGTGCCACCTCAGACACTCATTGGGGACAATGAGTAGTTTAAGTTTGGGGGAGGCCACCCTAGGCCTAGGAACATTCCTCTCTTCCTTAGGACATAAGCATTCTTCTTTTCCTTAAAAAAAAATAAAAAAGTGATAAAAAGAAAAAGTGAAAAAAAGAATAAAAAGGGGAGTTCTCTCAAAGTTGCTGAGTAATCAGTGCCAAGTGTGTAACCCACAAGTGGCATTGCATCAAAAGGCAACCCAAGGAGAAGTTCCACCTAAGCAAGAAAGGAAAAATAGGGAAGAAGAGTGTATGCTTAGGAGTTATAACCTTGTGGCTTAGATGTCCTATTTGAAAAGAACTCTGATCCTCAATAAGCCGAGCACAAGGTTGTAGCTTTTAGGTATGTCTAGGGAGATGAATGTATATCCAATGAAGTGATGCCAGGGTTTAGTTGGTCTTATGAAAGTACTACTGTCACTGGTTTTGTACTAAGACTGACATGACTCTAAGGAATCCTAGGTAGCTCATAAGTAAAAAACTAGAAGCATGTACTGAGTCTGAGATAAAGCTAGGCAGAATTTGAAACCTTAGGGATAGTGGCATGATATGACAAAAGCAAATAGATCAGTGTAGGGAATTAATGAAAACAGAAGGAGTGTTAGGCAGGCAAAGGCAGAAGAAGCTAGATAAGAGGGTAGTTTTAAGCTTAGAAGTGTGTCACAGGACAGCACTGCTATAGATTAGGGTATAGGGGAGTCAGTAAGTAGTTAAAGAAGGTAAAATAACAGCCTAAGTAAGTCCTTAGTTTGCTTGAGGACAAGCAAAACCTCAAGTTTGGGGGTGTGTTAAGTCTCTGAAAGTGACTTATTTAGGACCTATTAAGCTTAGGAAAATGCACATACTTAGGTGTTTTTAATAACATTTAGCCTAAACCTATGCTTAAATATGAGAATTAGAAGAAGGTTGCTAATTTAGGACTTATGCATAATAGGAGAAAAAAGGATTGAAAACCGAAGGAAAAGAATGAAAAAACAGCATTGTTCAAGTGAAATAATTGCGGACACCGCAATTATTCAAGTGAAAACCGTAAGTTGACTGATCTTTTTCTGTTAATTTCCGTTATTTCAGGGATTCGTCCGTTCTCCACCATCCATTCTGATATATGACGTTGAAGATTGATGGTTCTCCTTGGCCCAAACGCACCTGCAAATTACTATAAAAAGGGGTCAAAGTCGGAGGTTTGATCATCATCCGAAAGCGTAGAAGTCTTCTCGCAGTCCATCGTTCTCCCTATTTTCCTTTGCCGTCTGTTGGAGTGAGAGTCTCAGCTGTTGGAATCGATAATCTGATAGGAAGGAGAGGAGATTCTTCTTCTCTCTCGATTGGATTCATCCAAGCAAGGCTGACCTTTCATCCCCTTCATTCGAGGCGACTGCAACGAGGCTTTCGAGCACCCTTTACTGTTTTCTGTCTTCTCCTTCTCATTTCCAGCTTTGATCATTTGTTGTTTCTAGTTTAGTGTTTTCTCTACTGCATTTCGTTGTTGTCTGTCTTTGAATCATTTCTTTTAAAGCTTTCATCTGTCGTTCAAACATTTAAAGTAATCAAAGTACAATTCTGCATTTCACAGTTTCCACCTTCTGCTGCTACGTTTTGTCTTGCTGTTTTAAGTTTATTTCCCTTTTAAGCATGGCTGTTTTATCTTCCATTTCTGTTTACCTTATATCCATGAGTAGCTAAATCACCTAGGGGCATGCTAATGACAGAACTTTAGGCTAAAAAACGTGAATCAAGTAGGTAGATTGACACTCGAAACATTGGTTGTATGTAAGCTTCATCCCACGGGCAATTTCGGTTGGCCATCCATTTTGTCCAAAGAACTCCTAACCTCTGGAAGGAGTAAGAGTTCCGAGTCATATAATCATGCTAGCCTTTCATGGTAATCAGAAAACGACTTAGGAATAAGCGTTTTCCTAGTACAAACTAAACATTCCTGTTTTAACAAAATGCTTAAGACCTTACTTTGAAGTCGAGTAAACTAAAGTATTTAATGCATGGAATCGGACGATACATGAGATAGAGTGAGTTTGATGCATAGAGAGTTGATCTACTGCTTGAGAATCGTATAAAAATGCCTATAGGACAGTCATTAGTAGCCCTTAATTCACCCATTTACACACTTTCGCTGTTATTTAATTGCGGTAACATTGCGGTCCTCGCAATTCTGCCAAGTTTTCATTCTGTTTAGCTGTTTTCTTCTTCGTTTATCACTTCCATCTCTTGGCCTTTGAGTCTGATTTCAACTTTAATTTGTTTATGTTGCATTCCTTTACAATTTCAGCAAAAATTAGATAATTAAAAATCAAATTTACCCCTTCAAATCCATCCCTTCTTTCTTAACAAAAACACTTTGCGAATAGCTAAAAATAAGTCTCTGTGGAAAAAACGAATGAAATATACTTACTACTTGCTGTGAGACCATGTATGCTTGCATGTTCTGAGTGCTCTCTCTACTTTCTTGCTTATTTATTTTAACGCATTGAGCACGCAACAATGTCCTAGTTAATACATGAACAAAATGCTTCCATGATTATGCTCGTGTTTAAATTTCAGTATGCATGGAGGTTTGAGTTAGAATGCATGTAAACGCGTCCTTTGAGTCAATGTCTTTGTAGTGCTTGCTCGAGGACTAGCAATGTTTAAGTTGGGGGTGTTTGATAACTCCATTTTGGAGCTATTAAATACGTCCTCATTGTAGCTAAAGGTCGCTCGTAATTGATTAAATATATCTCTTTTGTAGGAGAAAAGCGGCAAAGAGCTCGTGCGTCCGTTGGGCATGTTCGAGCGCTTAAAGCAGAGTTTTAGCGCCCCGGGAATGCATCGGGAAGAGGGGAACTTGTTCCGTGAAGAAGCGGGCCAAAACAGCCTTGGAGAGGCAAAGCATCAGCCCCAAACCCGAGAGCCAGCGTCGAGCTACAGCGTCGAGACGCTGGCTCGACGCTGGAAAAACCCGAGAGCAAGCGTCGAGTGATAGCGTCGAGACGCTAACTCGACGCTGCCCTGGCGTCGAGACCCTGCTTGGCGTCGAGACGCTCCGGAGGAGGCGCGCGCAGGAAATTCATCGGGGCAGCGTCGCGACGCTGGCCTTGCGTCGCGACGCCATCGCGCGCGCGCGCAGCAACTTAGGGCACAGCGTCGAGACGCTGGCCTAGCGTCTCGACGCTACGACGAAGGCAGTAGCTAAAAGACGATTTTTCTGCACATTTTTGGAGATCTTCATCTTCTTCATCTCTCAACGGATTCCGGCGATTTTTAGCTTCTTCTTCCCCATTTTCTCTCCACTTTCCATTGTAATAGGTAGATGAGCTCTTCCATGGCCGTGGTTGGAGCGGGAATGACAAACCGCGCCATGAGCGGCTAAGGTAAGGGTGAACGGTTTGGGATTTGTTTAGGGGAATTTTGTTAGACATTCATGCTTTGATAATCGGAGTATATTTTTGCATATTGGAGTCTGATTATTAGCATCTGTTTACCTTGCTTAATCCAACGCTCATGCTAAATTACGTTGATTGACACTCGGGTAGTTTTGCATGTTGTGTATGTTAAAGAGTAGCGATGCCGTGCCTCTCACTGCTCGACTAAGTAACACAGGTAAATAGAACTAAATCGAAGGATCGGGTCGGGTAGGATAAGTGTTGGTTGCATACGGCGTTTGCGCGCAACCTACTAGCATTTAGATTTCACGCTCGAATGTTCGTCGCGGTTAGCTAGTGACTGTCTGAATTCACCTTAGGACCGATCATCTTAATGTGAGCTTAGATAACGTGTAATTGGAACTGTGTGGTCTAATTAAAATCCATGGAGTCGGCTACTTTGGGGCTTCTCTGGTAGTCGTCCGCGTGCTCAATAATCTGTATTCCATGTCGTTAGAATTAAATGATAAGCTGAATGTTGTCTAACAATTGATCCCGAGACTCCCCAAACCGTGCACACGCTCTCTACATATTATTTTTCTTCCGTTAGCTTTCCATTATTTCTTCTTGCATGATTAAAACCCCCCGCTACCAATTAGTCAATCAAATCCAAATTCCACTAGTAAATTCATTCTTCCTATTCTTTGTGGTTCGACCCCGTTACCGCTAGCTGCAAAGCTAAAAGCTACGGGTTTATAAATTTATTTTGGCAAGCCTCGACAGCTTGAGTTTATAGCGATAGTTCAAAATTATCGTTACCAAGCACCATTCCCGAGTAGGCTTGCGAAGCCTACTTTGGAATCCGATGACGAGGAGGTCCTTCGAACCTTCCAAAAGGTGATGGTAAATATCCCGGTCCTAGAGGCAGTCAGTCAAGTCCCCAAGTATGCGAAATTTTTAAGAAGCTGGTGCACTACGAAAAGGAAGTCCAGAGGGACTGAGAAGAGAAAGGAGAACGTCTCTGCTATACTCCCAGGTACGTTGCCCGCCAAGTGCAACGATCCAGGTACCTTTACTATCCCTTGTATGATAGGTAGTAAGGTCGTTCATAATGCTATGTTAGACTTAGGAGCCTCTGTGAATGTTATGTCTTATGCACTGTTTCGTGAACTGAATTTAAATGAATTGCATGAGTGTAACGTGTCTGTCCAGTTGGCTAATGGGTCAAGCATATGTCCTAGGGGGAAAGTAGAGGATGTTCTGGTTAGAGTTGGGGATATGATGTTCCCCGCTGATTTCCTTGTTTTAGACATGAATGAGAAGTCATCGCATGCTTCGTCCTCTATGCTGTTAGGACGCCCTTTTCTTAAGACCGCTAGGGTCAAAATCGATGTGTTTAAGGGCGTCGTTTCGTTAGAGTTTGATGATATTTTGCATGAGTTTTCATTATTTGATGGGAAATCTGCTGAGAATATTTCTGTTGTGATTGAGCATGACGAGAATGGGAGTCTACCCTCGCGCTTGAGGGATGGTTCCCATGTCTCGGTAAAGAAATCCGATTTAAATTTGTTTGATGATAATGCTGGTTTTTGCACTAACAATTCTGATATTCACGTGCCCGAGGCACGAAGAGTGCAAAATATTTTTCATTATGATTGCAGGAAAGGTGTGGATGAGGACAAGCTTGGATCGTCCCCCGCACTTACGGACTATGGATGAGTCTGTGGAGAGAATACAGTCGAGCAAACGACTTTAAAAATTCTGCGCTTCTCGGAGGCACCCGAGCGATGGACTGTTTTTCATGTTTTTAGTTTAGTTGTTGTTTTTATTGCCTTTTAGTTTAATTTAGCTTTAATTTGCTTTCTGTTTTTTTTAGGAATCGAGGAGGAGAAGACAATTTTGGGCTTCGATGCTTTTGTGCGCCGCTTCCTCGCCCTCGCCAGCTTCACAAAGAGTCAGGGAAGTGTACTTCTTCTTCCTTTTTACTTTGTTTTATCTGACTGGATGGCATTGGGGACAATGCCATATTTTGAAGTTGGGGGTGGAGTTGGTCTGATGGATACGCATGTGTAGTTTGTTGAGAAGTGCTATAATGATATTGAAGTGCTTGGGACTCTGTTTACTGTTTTCTGACGATGATAGCCTAGGAAATGCATGTTGGAAATTTGAGCATGTTCATAATCGAGTTTTTGCATGAGTTTTGCGTTTATTAGGTTCATGTCAAAAATTTTAAAATTTTTTCTGTTGCTCCCTTGCACTTATCGAGCACTTAGCAGCCCCTTCCTAGATTCCGTAGGCTCGAAAAATCGCATGTTGCTCTAATTCTCGTTGTCACCCCGAAAGGCACCCATAGGTAGCTTGTTGCATGAGAGTTAGTGGTTAGTTAATTGAGAAAGCATGTGCTTAGCCTAAATAAAAAAAAATAGAAAAGCATTTTTGATAGAAAATTCCTCTCGAGGCGCTCCTCCTTCTTTGTAGCGCTAAAGAAGTGAGCGTCAGTCCTTAAAAACGTGAAGCTTTGGCCAAAGTTTGACGTGTTAGGCAGCTCGAGTTGGAAAGAAAAAGAAATAAAAAGTGGGTTCAAAGAACCTTAAAGAATGAGTACAAAGTACTCGAGAATAAAGATTGAGAAAATGATTAGGTCTCTTAATTTGCTTCTCTCTCTCTCGTGTAAGTCAAGTGTAGACTGTTCTTAAACGCTAGAAGTAGGGGGAAAACGGGATGTGCGTTGCATGTAGGTTTTCCGTGTTTACGTGAGTTTAGGAGTGGTTAGCTAGCACACACACACGTTAGGGGGCAAGAGTTAATTTTTGATGTGTTCGTAGTAAATGCATGAACAAAATGCTTCCATGGTTATGTTGTGTTTAAGTTTTCGATATGCATGGAGGTATGAGTTAGTAGCATGTAGGCGCGTCCTTAGAGTCAATGTCTTTGTAGTGCTTGCTCGAGGACTAGCAATGTTTAAGTTGGGGGTGTTTGATAACTCCATTTTGGAGTTATTAAATACTTCCTAATTATAGCTTAAGTCCGCTTTTAATTGGTTAATATATCTCGTTTATAGGAGAAATGCGGCAAACAGCTCGTGCGTCCGTTGGACCCGTTCGAGAGCTGAAAGTGGAGTTTTAACGCCCCGGGAATGCATCGGGAAAAGGGGAAGTTGATCCGTGAACAAACGGGCCAAAACCGCCTTGGAGAGGTAAAGTTTCAGCCCCAAACCCGAGAGCCAACGTCGAGCTATAGCGTCGAGACACTGGCTCGACGCTGGAAAAACCCGAGAGCAAGCATCGAGTGATAGCGTCGAGACGCTAGCTCGACGCTGGCCTGGCGTCGAGACCCTGCTTGGCATCGAGACGCTCCAGAGGAGGCGCGCGCAGAAAATCATCGGGATAGCGTCGCGACGCTGCCCAGCGTCGCGACGCCATCGAAGGCGCGCGCGGATTAATTAGGGCGCAGCGTCGAGACGCTGGCCTAGCGTCTCGACGCTACGTCGATTACAGGAGTTAAATGACGATTTTTCTGCACTTTTTTGGGAGGATTCTCTTGACCATTTTTGGGAGCTTTTAGTCTTCTTCTTCCTCTATTTTTCTCTATTTCCTTTGAGCTCCGCCATTGTTGGCATGCTAGTGAGCTCCATCTTCATTGTAACTCGTGGATGATTCCTTCCATAGCCGTCGTTGGAGCGAAATTGACAAACCGCGCCATGAGCGGCTAAGGTAAGGGTGAACGGTTTGGGAATAGTTTAAGGAGATTTTGTTAGATATTTGGGTTTTGATAATTTGAGCTTTGGTTATGCATATTGGTTCTGTTTATTTGCATTTATCTACTTTGCTTAATCCAACGCGCATGTTAAACTACGACGATTGACACTCGAGTAATTTTGCATGTTGTGTATGTTAAAGAGTAGCGATGCCGTGCCTCTCACTGCTCGACTAAGTAACACAGGTAGATAAAACTAAATCGGAGTATCGAGTCGCGTAGGATAATTGTTGATTGCATACGGCGTTTGCGGGCAATCTACTAGCAATTAGAATTCACGCTTGAATGTTCGTCGCGGTTAGCTAGTGACTGTCTAGATTTATCTTAGGGCTGATCACCTTGATGTAAGCTTAGATAACGTATAATTGGAACTGTGTGGTCTGATTAAAATCCATGGAGTCGGCTACTTTGGGGCTTCTCTGGTAGTCGTCCGCGTGCATAATAAACTGAATACCATGAACTTTGCGTTAAATGATGAACCGAGACTGTCTAACAATTGATCCCGAAACTCCCAAACCGTGCACACGTTTTCTACTTGTTATTCTTTCTTCCGTTAGCATTTTATTATTTCTCTTGCATGCTAAAAATCCCCACGTTACGAAAATCAATCAATTGATTAAATCCCAATTTTAATTGTGATTTTGATCGTTCTTACTCCTTGAATCGACCCTATTACCACTGGCTGCAAAGCCTCGGTTATAGGCTTTATAAATCGTATTTTGGCAAGCCTCGACAGCTTGAGATTAAGCGATAATTCAAAATATCGCCGACCAATAAGTAAACTGGAAAGTAAAATGAAAAGAATTGCGGAAACAACAATTTTCTAGCAATGTTACTAACAGCAAATTAAGGGTAAAGTAGGGAAACAAGGGCTACTAACGACTCCTCTATAGGTTTTTTCATACGATTCTCAAGTAGTAGATCAACTCATCATGCACCAAACTAACTCATTCTCATGTATCTTCCGATTTCATGCATTAGATCCTTTAGTTTACTCATGTCCAAGTAAGGCCTTAAGCATCTTTTGATAATAGTGAGTTTAGTGATTTGTATTAGGAAAACGCCTATTCCTAGGTCGTTTTCTGGCTACCATGAGAGGCTAGCATGAATGCACGACTCTGAACTCTTACTCCTTCCAGAGGTTAGGAGTTCTTTGGACAAAATGGATGGCCAATCGAAATTGCCCGTGGGATGAAGCACACATACATTCAATGCATATTGAAGCTAACCTACATGCTTGATTCACGTATTTCTACCTATAGACTTGTCATTAGCATGCCCTTTTGTGATTTAGTTACTCATGGAGGAAGATGGAATGAGAAGAATAGATGAAGACGACATGCTTAACAGAATATAAAGGACAAAACAGAAGAAGAAAACAGTAAACAGAAGAGATGGAGAACTTGCGAAGTGATGAAATAGTGCTTTGATTAACCAAGGTTTGAACTAAACAAATAACAACTTCGAACAACGAAAACTAAACAGACGAGTACGAAATTGAATAGAGTAGTAGACAGAAACTAAATAGCAAAGACAGAAGCAACAAAGGAAACAAAAACAGCAGAAAGCAGTAAAGAATGCGTGTGAACTCCTCGTTGCAACGCTTTGTATGACAACCGAAGGTAAGCTTGATCGTGGATGAATCCAATCAGAAGAGATGGAAGATCCTCTCTTCTTCCTCTTAGATTATCGATTCCACCAGGTAAAACCTCCACGCCAACACCCGTGAGAGAAAACAATGAGAAACTGCGTTGAAGGAGAGATCTACCCCTTTCGAGTGTGTTTCAACCTTCTCCTTTGACCTCATTTTATAGTGTTCTGCAGGTACGATTGGGCCAAGAAGAACCATCCATTCTGAACGTCGTATCTCTACGTGGCAGTAGGAGAAAGAATGGGCGGCTGAAATTTCGCAACAAAATAAAAATCGGTTAGCCAACTTAACAGAATTCACTTAAAACATTGCGGTTTTAGCAATGTTTTCGCAATGCTTCCGCAATGTACAATTTTCAAGTCTTTAACTTCGTTTTTGGTTCTTTTTCTTTCCTTTTACACATAAGTCCTAATTTAGCTTCATTCTTCTAATTCTCATATGTAAGCACAAGTTTAAGCTAAATCCTACCAAAAACACTTAAGAATGTACAACTTTCTCTAGCAAATAAGTCCTAAAATAGTCACTTTTGGAGACGTAACATGTCCCCAGGATAAGGTACTGTTGCGTGCTCAATGTGTTAATAAGGATAAGCAATAAGGGAGAGAAAGCACTCAGAACATGCAAGCATACATGATCTTATAGCAAGTAGTAAGTATTTTTTCATTCGTTTTCCCACAGAGACTTATTTTTAGCTATTCGCGAAGTGTATTTGTTAAGAAAGAAGGGGTGGATTTGAAGGGATAAAATTAGTTTTTAATTGCCTACTTCTTACCGAATATATAAAGGAATGCAACATAAACAAATGCAAGTTGAAATTAGACTCAAAGGACAAGAGACGGAATTAATAAACGAGGAAGACAAAAGCTAAACAGAATGGTAACTTAGCAGAATTGCGGACACCGCAATGTTATCGCAATTGTAAAAACAGCAAAAGTGTGTAAAATGGAGAATTAAGGGCTACTAACGACTATCCTATAGGCATTTTAATACGATTCCCAAGCATTGGATCAACTCTCTATGCATCAAACTCACTCTATCTCATGTATCGTCCGATTCCATGCATTAGATTCTTTAGTTTACTCAACTCAAAGTAAGGTCTTAAGCATCTTGTTAAAGCAGAAGTGTTTAGTTTGTACTAGGGAAACGCCTATTCCTAGGCCGTTTCCTGGCTACCTTGAAAGGCTAGCATGATTATATGACCCTGAACTCGTACTCCTTCCAGAGGTTAGGAGTTCTTTGGACAAAATGGATGGCCAATCGAAATTGCCCGTGGGATGAAGCTTACATACAACCAATGCTTTGAGAGCTATCCTACATGCTTGGTTCACGTTTCTTAGCCTACAGTCTTGTCATTAGCAAGCCCCTATGTGGTTTAGCTACTCATGGATATATAGAGAACAGAAATATAAGATAAAACAGACATGCTTGGAAGAGAAATATACTTAAAACAGTAAGGCAAAACCGTAGCAGCAGAAGATGGAAACTGTGAAGTGAAGACTTGTAATTTGATTACTTTGATTGTTTGAACGAACAAAGGACAGCTTAAAGTAAATAATCCAAAGACAGAAAGCAACGAAATGAAGTAGATTAATCACTAAACTAGAAACAACAACTGAACAATGCTGGAAATTAGGAAGGAAAGACAGAAAGCAGTAAATGTTGCTTGAAAGCCTCGTCGCAATCGCCTCGAATGAAGGATCAAAAAGGTCAGCCTTGCTTGGATGAATCCAATCAGGAGAGAAGAAGAATCTCCTCTCCTTCCTATCAGATTATCGATTCCAACAGCTGAGCTTCGCAACCCAATAGACGGCAAAGGAAAAACAGGGGAACAGATGGACTGCGAGAAGACTCTACGCTTTCGGATGATGTTTGAACCTCCGACTTTGACCCCCTTTTATAGTAGTTTGCAGGTGCGTTTGGGCCAAGGAGAACCATCAATCTTCAACGTCGTATATCAGAATGGATGGAGGAGAAAGAACGAATCCCTGAAATCACGGAAATTAACAGAAAAAGATCAGTCAACTTACGGTTTTCACTTGAATTATTGCGGCTGCAGCAATGTTTTCGCAATGCTGTCGCAATGCAGTTTTTTCATTCTTTTCCTTCGGTTTTCAACCCTTTTCTTTCCTATTGTACATAAGTCCTAATTTAGCTACCTTCTTCTAATTCTCATATTTAAGCATAGGTTTAGGCTAAATGCTATCCAAAACACCTAAGAGTGTGCATCTTTCTAAGCTAAATAGGTCCTAAATAAGTCACTTTCAGAGACTTAACAGGTACCCAGCCTTATCCCTATACTATAGACCATTTTGGCTGTCTACTTGAACTTGATCCACATTCATGTCACACATGAAGTTCAAGTACTCACACAATCGCCATGGGTGTTAGTTATTGATATAGGTTAATACAAACACAATTCACTAAAATTCAATAACAACTTTATTGAAATAAAATATATACATTCAAATAGTTTACAAACTACGAGTTTTAGGACATAAAACCCAACACTACCCATTTAGAAACGTAATCTACAGCTACAAGTATATAGAGATTACCTGTAGATGGAGGGAATGGTCCCATGAAGTCAATGCCCCATACATCAAAGAGTTCTAACTCTAAGATATAGGTGAGAGGCATCTCATCCTTCCTACTGAGGTTACCTGTCCGTTGACACTCATTGCAGCTGTGTGCATGGTCGTGTGCATCTTTGAAGATCGTAGGCCAGTAGTAGCCACTCTGGAACACCTTTGCAACCGTCCTTTGGCCACCAAAATGTCCACTATAAGGAGACGTATGACAGTGCTGCAACACTGACTTTGCCTCAGCAGCTGATACACACTTCCTCAGCAATCCGTTTGCACAAGTCTTGTAAAGTGTGGGATCGTCCCAGATGTACTTCCTAGCTTCATGTAGGAACCTCTTCTTTTCTTGCCCACTTTGAAAGTTGGTAGTACCTGCGAGGCAAGGAAGTTAGCAATATCCGCAAATCAAGGTTCCTCATCGTTATCACGATGTGCTAACACAAAGACATGCTCATCAAGAAAGGCATCAGAAATTGCTGGCTCAGCAATTTTTTCGCAATTACTTCGCAATCTAGATAAATGGTCAGCAACTACATTTTCGCATCCTTTTTTATCTCTAATGTCTAAGTCAAACTCTTGCAATAATAATACCCATCTAATTAACCGTGGCTTCGCATCAACCTTCCTCATTAGATATTTTAGTGCAGAGTGATCGGTGTACACAATTGTTCTAGTTCCTACAATGTAATTCCTAAACTTTTCACAGGCAAACACTACAGCTAGCATTTCCTTCTTCGTGGTGGTGTAATTACATTGTGTTTCATTCAAAGTCTTACTTGCATAGTATACAGGATGTGTTAGTTTATCTATTTTTTGTCCTAGCATAACCCCTACTGCATAGTCACTGATAGCTCCGTTTTGGAGCTATAATTACGTCCTTAATTCACGATTATTATTTGCTTAATCTTGCTTTTATGTGTTAATTACAGGTGTTCTCGGTAATTCGCCCTCGGGAGTGTTCTGACGTCATTCGAGGCTTAATATCGCATTTTAAAGGCCTAAGAACACTTTTGGGGATATGCCATGCAAATATATGAAGAATTGACGTTTTGGGGAAATTGAAGGCAAATTTTCATGCAAAAACCTGAGAGCTAGCGTCGAGACGCTGCCAGAGCGTCTCGACGCTCTGAAGTCTGAAGCGCTGATTTGAAAATCCACCCGAGAGCAAGCGTCGAGCGATAGCGTCTCGACGCTCGCTCGACGCCGCGCAAGCGTCTCGACGCTACCCCGACTGCGCGCGCAGATTATTTAGGGCGCAGCGTAGAGACGCTGCCCTAGCGTTTCGACGCTCCGACAGAATATTTAAGCTTATGTCCGATTTTTAGCGGGGATCATCATCTTCTACCTCGGGCTCCGCACCTGATTTGATGTTCCAGCAACTGTTTTCACCATGGGAGAGGCTTGGAAGCTTGGATTTGAGCCATCCCACACCACACACATCATGAGTGAGTAGTTTTAGCGTTTTTGGCTCGGGATTATATATGAATAATGTAGTTTGAACTCTTCGTGAGGTTGTTGAATTAAATTCTGATTTGGCTTTTATTATTGAATGAATTGGCTTCCATTCTTTGCTTATTCCATGAACTTGTTTGAATGATTTAGGACTAGGCACCCTTGATTTCAAGCATGTTTCATTAGTTAAAGGTTTTGATGCCGTGCCTCTCTAAACCGCCAAGTAACAAAGATTTACGACGCCTATGAGCGCATTGGCGTCCTTGCGTTCTTGGTGTTCGTTCTTCTCGAATTAGAATCCGAAATTGACACACTAATTTCGCGTCCAAATTAGATAGTCGTCGTAGTTAGCTCGTTGCTATCGATTGGTCTTGGGAGAGCGTTGGCTGCCAATGTCCAATCAATATGCTTGATTAGCATAATTTGTCGTGTCTAATTAATTTCCATGGAGCATGTCTGAGTTAATTTATTAATTTAAGACGAGCTGCGTATTCATTAAATTGTTAGCCATTAAACTCGTCAACCTATGATCCAAGAGGCATGCTAAATTTATTCCCGATCGACCCGAGTCGAAAACCCCGTTAGTTGAATTTTCCCCGTTTGCATTGTTTCCTCTTAAGTCAATTAAAAACCAACAAATCCCCCATATTTCATTTATTTTCATAGTTTGCAAACTTAATTGAGATTAAAGTCAAATTAACTTAATTCCCTGTCGATCGACCCCGTTGCCGCTACTCTACTAATAGTTTAGTGAATTCGGGTAAATATAAATTCATTTTGGCGGGTCTCGACAACCCGATGATTGGCAATAGTTCAAAAATATCGTTACCAAAATTGGCGCCGTTGCCGGGGAATCAAGTGTAATTCGGCCTAATTTAAATTTGATTTGTAGACTTTTGATTTTTTATTTTAAAAATTTGTTTATTCTTTTATTATTTGCGAGATTTGATCTGTTTGTTTAAGTGTGCTAGAAGTGCCTAATTTTTTATTGAGGAAATGGAGATTGACGATGAGGCTGAAGCCCCAAAAACAATCAGGCAGTGGACATCGGTTGCAATGGACCACCAACCTTCTTGTATTTCCTACCCGGAAATCTCAGGTGAGTTTGTGCTTAGGTCGGGCTTAATTGACCACTTGCCTTCTTTTGGTGGTGATGCAGATGAAGAACTCTTTAAACACCTCGAGGAGTTTCAAATGACGAGTTCTGCAATGAAGCCAAGCGACATATCTGAAAATCAGCTCTACCTGAGAGCTTTTCCCTTCACCTTGAAAGGTGAAGCTCGAGATTGGCTACATTACTTACCATCGGGAACCATTTCTACTTGGGAGAAGTTAAAGAGCAAGTTCCTAGAAAGATATTTCCCAGCTTCAAGACCCAGAGCCTTGAAAAAAGATATCTATGGTTTCAGACAAAAAGAGAAAGAGGCATTTCATGAGTGCTGGGAGAGATTCATTAAGCTCTGCAAGAGCTGTCCAAACCATCTGATAGCAGAGGCCGTGCTTATCGAATTCTTCTATGATGGTTTGCTTCCGCATGACTGTCAGATGCTCGATGCATCGAGTGGAGGAGCCCTTAGGGAGAAAACGCCTGCAGAAGCCCGACAGTTGATCAACAACATGGCCGAGAACCGTCGCCAATACGGGGGAAGAAACGAGCAAGCTAAAATGTCTACCGACATAGAAGAGCTCAAAGAAAAAGTGTCCCAGGTATTTGGTTTATTCCATACGTTGCAAGAAAAATCATCTCAGGCTGTTTCTTCTATTTCAGGACAAGCACTCGAAGGCATGTTCAAGTCACTTATGGAATCTAGCAACAAGGCCAATTCGCAGATGCGGTCTCTAAGAGATGAAACCAGGTCAGAGATGCAATTGCTAAGAGATGGGTTCACGAAGATGAAAGAAAGGATGAGTAAGGTGGAATCCAAAGCGGAAGGTGTTAGTGCGATAAATCTCAGAAGTGGTAAAGAAGTGTTATCTCGGACCACTCCCGAGCACTCTAACAAGGATACAGAGATAACTCCAGATAAGTGTTTTCAAGCACCCTCTGAAACGGTTGTAGCTTCTCCTAATATTTCTATGAAGTCTTACACTGCCGTTGCTCCTTTTCCTAGTAGGTTGGCGAGGCCACCCAAAGAGAACGAGGATGCGGACATCCTTGAGACGCTGAAAAAAGTGGGAATCAATATGCCGCTGCTTGATGCAATTCAGCAAATCCCAAGGTACGTGATAGCTCCAAAATAGAGCTATCTTAATGTCCCTAATTCTAGCTAAAACCATGACATATATTGATTAGCTATTCGCGAAGTGTATTTGTTAAGAAAGAAGGGGTGGATTTGAAGGGATAAAATTAGTTTTTAATTGCCTACTTCTTACCGAATATATAAAGGAATGCAACATAAACAAATGCAAGTTGAAATTAGACTCAAAGGACAAGAGACGGAATTAATAAACGAGGAAGACAACAGCTAAACAGAATGGTAACTTAGCAGAATTGCGGACACCGCAATGTTATCGCAATTGTAAAAACAGCAAAAGTGTGTAAAATGGAGAATTAAGGGCTACTAACGACTATCCTATAGGCATTTTAATACGATTCCCAAGCATTGGATCAACTCTCTATGCATCAAACTCACTCTATCTCATGTATCGTCCGATTCCATGCATTAGATTCTTTAGTTTACTCAACTCAAAGTAAGGTCTTAAGCATCTTGTTAAAGCAGAAGTGTTTAGTTTGTACTAGGGAAACGCCTATTCCTAGGCCGTTTCCTGGCTACCTTGAAAGGCTAGCATGATTATATGACTCTGAACTCGTACTCCTTCCAGAGGTTAGGAGTTCTTTGGACAAAATGGATGGCCAATCGAAATTGCCCGTGGGATGAAGCTTACATACAACCAATGCTTTGAGAGCTATCCTACATGCTTGGTTCACGTTTCTTAGCCTACAGTCTTGTCATTAGCAAGCCCCTATGTGGTTTAGCTACTCATGGATATATAGAGAACAGAAATATAAGATAAAACAGACATGCTTGGAAGAGAAATATACTTAAAACAGTAAGGCAAAACCGTAGCAGCAGAAGATGGAAACTGTGAAGTGAAGACTTGTAATTTGATTACTTTGATTGTTTGAACGAACAAAGGACAGCTTAAAGTAAATAATCCAAAGACAGAAAGCAACGAAATGAAGTAGATTAATCACTAAACTAGAAACAACAACTGAACAATGCTGGAAATTAGAAAGGAAAGACAGAAAGCAGTAAATGTTGCTTGAAAGCCTCGTCGCAATCGCCTCGAATGAAGGATAAAAAAGGTCAGCCTTGCTTGGATGAATCCAATCAGGAGAGAAGAAGAATCTCCTCTCCTTCCTATCAGATTATCGATTCCAACAGCTGAGCTTCGCAACCCAACAGACGGCAAAGGAAAAACAGGGGAACAGATGGACTGCGAGAAGACTCTGATGGAGCGCATGAAGCGCAGCGGAAGCGAGACGGATCATTGGCACTCTAATTTCATCAATTTAGCTAAATAAGAAACATGCACAAAGCTTTGAAATAAAAGGAATTAGAACACATACCTCTTGTAGTTCTAAAGACTTCTCTTCCAATGCTCGAATCTCCTCACGAACCCTTCGAAGCTTCCCTCGAACTTCTCGAGAACCACCTCCGGTAGTCCCGCTATCCTCGGGCCGAGCAACGGAGTGGTGGGACTCCTTTATGAAAGAAAAAGTTTGGAAGAAGAAGATGGGAAGATGAAAGTGATGAGGATTTTGTGAGAAGAAGTCTAACACTTAGCTTTCTAATTTCTCAAGTCACATGAACTCTTCATGCTCATCCAAATATTCAAACTCTTTGAAAATTCATCAACCTCAAACCATTTGAACTTCATCCAATTTATAGGCAATTCACATGCAACAAAGTCTTTGCTTAGCATGACACCTCAAATTGGATGGATTAGTCTTCAACCAAGTGTTCCAAAATTGATGAGTTTATATGCATGTTGTTGGTGATTCACAATCCACTTCACAACTTGGATAAACCCACTCAACTTGGATAAATCCACTCAACATGGATAATTCCACTTTGACTTATAATCACACTTGTAATATTTTGTCATTTTAAAATTAATTCATAATTAATTTTAATAAGCAAAATAAATTATAATTAATTAAACTTTTTAATTAATTAATATTATTATTTAATTCAATATCAAATATTAATTAAATAATAAGACTAATCCCGGTTTCTTAAACCGAATCATCACACATGAATCCCTATTCATGTTTTACACCGATCCCATATTTAAATCATATTTAAATATGTCCATCATTCTTCCAAAACCGAATTTCAATAAATTCAAATTCTTTTTCTCTCATATTGTTACACGGCTTAATCCGAGCTAGCCAGGAGAACCTAAAGGACCTACAGATCATGAGCTCCAACGATACGAGATTAACCGGTCAAACTCTTTAACCAAGCTAACCAACATTCGTTAACCCCCGGAGACTCCACTAAAGTCCAAGGGTTGCACTCTCCTCACCGTAGATATATTTCTGTCCTCTTGATATAACCATCATTAGTAAGTCGATCCTTCACAGGTCGTTCGTAATTACAGCTGGGTCAAAATAACCGTTTTACCCCCGTAATTACATCTTGTTCCTTAAGTCCCACTGATCCTCTAATGAACTATTGGTTTGTGGTCCAACCACCAAACCGATTGGTATGTGATCTCATCACTATACCAAGTCCCTCTCGGGCCAATGAGAGGGTGGGATCCCTAGTTCAAGACCCGGAGTCAGCACTTAAGAGAACAACCTCTCTACTAATCCCTCAGAGCGGGTAGGAGTGAATTCCATCTCGCAGGACTATGTTCCCAGCTACCTACCCGGTCTTATCCCCAAGATGGTAGGCTTATTGAGTCGGCGATCTCGGGCCACTCTCACCCATACAAGTCAAAGGATAAGCCCGAATAAACAGGAGTTCATAGCGTGCTCAGGATTCAGATCGAGTTACCTAGGTCATCATATGAAAAAGTCGGTCTTTACAGTAAACGGAGTTATAAAGAAAGAGCGACTTGTTTCGCGGTTCAATCTTATGCAAACTCATTGCATAGGACGCCCCCACTCACATGTCTCCACATGAACGATTTCGGATCACATCGTTTGTACTATACAAAGTGGGCCGCGTCCAATAGTGTCCCCAGGATAAGGTACCCAACCTTATCCCTATACTATAGACCGTTCTGGCTATTACTTGAACTTGATCCACAATCATGTCATACATGAAGTTCAAGTATACAACCTATAGCCATGGGTTCTTTGTTTATTGGAGTTAGGTTAAAAGTAAAAACAATTCATTTTATTCAATAACAACTTTACTGAATAAATCTCAATAACAACTTTATTGCAAAATAGAATATACATTCAGTTTACAAACCACGAGTTTTAGGACATAAAACCCAACAGACTCTACGCTTTCGGATGATGTTTGAACCTCCGACTTTGACCCCCTTTTATAGTAGTTTGCAGGTGCGTTTGGGCCAAGGAGAACCATCAATCTTCAACGTCGTATATCAGAATGGATGGAGGAGAAAGAACGAATCCCTGAAATCACGGAAATTAACAGAAAAAGATCAGTCAACTTACGGTTTTCACTTGAATTATTGCGGCTGCAGCAATGTTTTCGCAATGCTGTCGCAATGCAGTTTTTTCATTCTTTTCCTTCGGTTTTCAACCCTTTTCTTTCCTATTGTACATAAGTCCTAATTTAGCTACCTTCTTCTAATTCTCATATTTAAGCATAGGTTTAGGCTAAATGCTATCCAAAACACCTAAGAGTGTGCATCTTTCTAAGCTAAATAGGTCCTAAATAAGTCACTTTCAGAGACTTAACACACCCCCAAACTTGAGGTTTTGCTTGTCCTCAAGCAAACTAAGGACTTACTTAGGCTGTTGTTTTATCTTCTTTAACCACTTTTGACTCCCCTAAATCCCTATCTGTAGCAGTGCTGTCCTGGGACACACTTCTAAGTCCAGAACTATCCTCTTATCAAGCTTCTTCTGACTTCGCCTGCCTAATACACCTGCTGTTTTTATTAACTCCCTACTACTGATCTACCTACTTTTGTCATATCATACCACTATCCCTAAGGTTTCAAATTCTACCAAGCTTTACCCCAGACTCAGTACATGCTTCTAGTTTATACTTATGAGCTACCTAGGATTCCTTAGAGTCATGCCAGTCTTAGTATTAACGGTGACAGTGGTACTTTTAAAGAACAACCTAAACCCTGGCATCACTACATTGGACATACATTCATCTCCCTAAACAACCCTACAAGTTACAACTTTGTGCTTAGCTAATTGAGGATCAGAGTTCTTTTTTAAACAGGACATCTAAGCCACAAAGTTGCAACTCCTAGGTCTACATTCTTCTTCCCTATTTCTTTCTTTTTTTCTTTCTTTTTTTCTTACTTAGGTGGAGCCTCTCCTCTGGTTGCCTTTTGATGCAATGCCACTTGTGGGTTACACACTTGGCACTGATTACTCAGCAACTTAAGAGAGACACCCCTTTTATTCTATTTTTCATTTTTTATTTTTTTTTTTTTTTTTTTTTCAGCTCATCATTTTGTAAAGGAGAAGAAGAATGCTTATGCTTTAAGGGAGAGAGGAATGTTCCTAGGCCTAGGGTGGCCTCCCCCAAACTTAAACTACTCATTGTCCCCAATGAGTGTCTGAGGTGGCACACCCCCAAACTAGTCCTAGAAGCATCTAGTCTAGGGTAAAACAAAGAGAATGTAAAAGTCCTAGGCATAGGCAGAACATTCTAAAAGTAAATATCACAACAGCAGACATTTGAAAAAAACAGACAGGCAAGGACTTACAGCTCTGCATGCTGAGCTTTTTAGAGGTTAATTTAAACTATCAAAGGGTGTCCTATGACACTCATCCAACATGCTTTAAGATAAGCTATATAAGGTAGTCATGCTAGCAGCAAAAGACAAAATTTAAACAGATCACAGCTTAGCTAAACAGATAGTCCAAAACATGCATTCAGTAATAAAAATTGGGGGAACCGCAATTATTTCGCAATTAAGTCAGGGCGGATATATCAGTCACTAAGGCCCCTAAGCATGCTTTATCCAGTCATTCAAGCTCGACCAAAAATAAATCTAAACTATCCTACCTAATCAGCTAGCAGCAGGCTATCCTAAGCAATTTACAAATTAAATAATAAGCAACTAAAACAGATCAAAATACTAACTAAAAACAGCATACTTCACATGTTCTATCAGAAAGCAGATTGTTTGTTTATTAATCTAAGGGAACAACAATACTCCCTTGAGTGCAATTCAAACCAGCACTCAGATGCCGTCATCCTCATCAGGCTGTCGTGGTCGTGGAGGCACCCATGGATTCAGGAGATTCGTGGGGAAGTCGGGGAAGATGCACCCAAGTTGATCAGCAACTCCCTTGTCCCGTGCCTGTGCGTAAGTGGCCCATTGAGCCATCCTCTTCTGCATATCCATCAGGCAGGCCATGGACAGCGACTGATCAGCAGCCAATCTATCCAGCTCAAATTCCATGTTCCCTTTCCTCTTCAGCCTTAAGCCAGCAGGTAACTCCAAATGGCCCGTGTAAGCCATTTGCTGCTCCATTCGCTCACTAGGGACTCCTGCCAGCAAACAGAGTTTAGTTATGGTATTAGGGAAAAATAATGGACCCTTACCTTTCTTGGTGCACTCAGCAATGGCAGCAGCAATGACTTCTCCCACGTTGATCGTGAGACCTCTCATTATCGCATAAACCAGCAGCGACCTGCTCTGGTTGATTGTGGTCTCATGTGTCACGGGGGACAACTTCCTTCTCACGAAAGAGAACCAAACAGCCGCTTTAGCAGTGAGGTTGGCACTCATGAGAGTGTGCCTCCCATTGCGTGACACGGTCCAGGAAGCTTCAGGCTGGCCAATGGTCCGAATGGCCTCTTCCAGAACTGCCTCAGTGGGCTCATCAACGATCCGTGTATAATCTGTATGTGGTTGGCCCTTGAGACCATAGGCTGCGTTGATGGCTTTAGCTGAGAAGTCTACTTCTACCCCTCTGACCACAGACAATCCATCTTCAGGGCTGAGCACATTGGCGTAGAAATCATACACCATGCTCGTGTAGGCTGGATTGGGTGGTCTGCAAAACTCCTCCCAGCCGTGGTTTGTAATTCCTGCGCGCAAGAACTGCGACAGGTCAGCAGGTCTGTCGAGGAAGCCCTTCTCGTGCAGTAACTCCCTCTTCCTCAGCTCAATGCCTCTGGACTCGGCGTCAGAAGACACATACCTCACTGATTGAGGCTCATCTTCAGGGTAAAGCTTGGCCTTCCCTTTGTCTGTTGGTTTGGCTGACTCCGCAGCCTCAACCTGGAGTTTCTTGAGCGATGGCTCAGTGCTTTCCCTTTCTGATGAAGGCGCCTTCTTCTTTTTCAGCTTCTTGGACCGCTTAGCCTTGAGAATCTTGGCCTTCTTCTTCTTCTTGAGCTTGGCCTTGATGGTGATCTGCTGGAGGCATGCCCCCAATGTCTCCTCCATTGAGTCATCCTTCTGTACAGGACTCTCTGGGCTAGCTTCCCTCATGGGAGAGAAGACCTCGTCTTCCTCACCTTCCCCACTGCCCTGCGTTGATTCTTGGTACTCCCCATATGGGAATTCAGGGTCAGGCCGTGGGGAAGTGTGCGACGGCGTGGTGCTCTGCGCTGCTGTAGGTGTCTGTGCAGAACTCTGAGGTGATGAAGGCAACTCAGGGCTCTGTGCAGGTGGCGATGAAGGGAGCTCTGGGCTTTGCACTGGTTCAGATGGTGAGGGGCTGTGCGCTGGTGACGCAGATGGCGACGAACCCTTCTTGGTCGACTCGTGGGACGCACGATCAGTTTCTTGACTCTCCACAGAGGGAGTCTTTGCTTTGCTTGGTTCGGCGGCCATCTCGACACTCCACCGGCGCTTCTTGGGTGTGCCTGCTGGTTCAGAGGGTCCAGCAGGGATTTCTGTGACAACCCTCCACTTCTTCCTACGGATCGGAAGTTTGGGAAGACGTTCGGTACGTGCAGCACCAGCATCTGCGAGGGCAAGAAGTGCTTCCCTCGCAGCCGTTTCAGCTTCATCAGCCCTTTTCTTGGCCGCAGATCTTTCAGCCCTCGTGAGTACCATTGTTGAATCTTGGAGATTTGGAGAGAAGAATCAAAGATGAAGAGAATCGCAGCTTTCTTGAAGATCAGATGATGGGAGAGACGTACAGATCCACGCGCCTTCCAACGGATATAAAGAAAACGGAAAAATCCCAACGGCTAAATTTTTGCGGATCCCGCAATTACTGCGCAATCTTTAGGGACCGTTGGAGATTTTTTTTCATTTAAATTGCAATCTTTGCTCAACCGTATCTTCGATTTGGCCCAATATCTTCTCGATTTTGTTAGCTGGATTTAATCTCCTTGATTCCATCTATCGATTCCCTGCAAAAATAAATAAAATCGACATCAAATACTTAATTAAAATCACACCAACATATGTACAAATGATAACCGGAAAAAGTGCGAAAAATAAACTAAGGCATTAGCCTTGACTAAACGAGCACAGTAACCACTCGTTCTCTCTCGTTCTTAATTTCATGCTTCATTCAAGAGGAAGGCCGAGAGAGTCTTCACATCTCCTTCCTCATAGTAGTGCTTCAACCTTGCACCATTGACCATAAATGGATGACCTTGCTGCAAGTTCTTTATCTGTATTGCACCATGAACAAACACATTAGTAATGACAAATGGACCTGACCATCTAGACTTTAGTTTGCCTGGAAATAATTTCAGTCGTGAGTTAAATAATAGGACAAGTTGGCCTTTCCTAAAGTCCTTGATCCTAAGTCTACTGTCGTGCCAAATTTTGGTCTTTTCTTTATACATTTTGGCATTTTCATAAGACATATGCCTGAGCTCATCAAGCTCACGTAATTGTAAAGACCGCAATGTTCCCGCATCGGTCACGCAGTAGTTCAGCTCTTTTAATGCCCAAAATGCCTTAATTTCTAACTCGAATGGCAAGTGACAAGCCTTGCCATACACCAACCTATAGGGAGACATACCTAGGGGTGTCTTATATGCTATTCTATAAGCCCAAAGTGCATCCTCGAGCTTAAATGACCAGTCCTTTCTATTAGGTTTGACCACCTTTTCTAGGATGTTCTTTATTTCCCTATTGGAAATTTCAGCCTGTCCATTCGAGTGTGGGTGGTAGGGAGTGGCTACTCTATGTCTAATGTTATACTTAGCCAACACTCTCTCCATGGCTTTATTAATGAAATGCGTCCCCTCATCACTAATGATAGCTCGGGGTGTTCCAAACCTAGTGAAAATATGCCTATGCAAGAATTTTATGACCGTTTTGGCATCATTACTAGGACATGCTATGGCCTCTACCCACTTAGACACATAGTCTACTGCTACAAGGATGTAAAGGTTACCTGATGATGGAGAGAATGGCCCCATGAAATCAATGCCCCACACATCAAAGAGCTCCAACTCTAAGATGTAAGTGAGAGGCATTTCATCCTTGCGACTGAGGTTACCTGTCCTTTGGCATTCATCACAGCTGTGGGCATAGTTGTAGGCATCCTTGAAGATTGTTGGCCAATAGTAGCCACTCTGAAATACCTTTGCAGCTGTTCTTTGGCCACCAAAGTGTCCACCATAAGGAGCTGTGTGACAGTGCTGCAGCACAGACTTCGCCTCAGCAGCTGAAACACACTTCCTTAGTAAGCCATCAGCACAGGTCTTGTAAAGTGTGGGGTCATCCCATATGAATTTCCTTACTTCATGAAGGAACCTCTTCTTCTATTGTCCTCCCTTGAAAGTTGGTAGTACCTGCGAAGCAAGGAAGTTAGCAATGTCAGCAAACCAAGGTTCCTCATCGTTATCACGATGAGCCAAAACAAAGACATGTTCATCAATGAAAGCGTCAGAAATTGCGGGTTCCGCAATTTTTCCGCAATTATGCTGCAATCTGGAAAGATGATCCGCAACCACATTTTCACTTCCTTTCTTATCTCTAATGTCTAGATCAAACTCTTGCAGCAGTAGTACCCACCTAATTAACCTAGGCTTAGCATCAGCCTTCCTCATAAGGTACTTTAAGGCAGAATGGTCAGTGTACACTATTGTCCTAGTGCCTACAATGTAATTCCTAAACTTCTCACAAGCAAACACTACTGCTAGCATCTCCTTCTCAGTAGTTGTGTAATTACATTGTGCCTCATTAAGTGTTTTACTAGCATAATATACAGGGTGTGTTAACTTGTCAATCTTCTGTCCTAACATCACCCCTACAGCATAGTCACTGGCATCACATAACATCTCAAAGGGGAGATCCCAATCTGGCCCTACTATAATAGGTGCTGTGACTAGTGCTTCCTTAAGGGTTTTCCAAGCTACTAAACATTCTTTAGAGAAGATGAATGGCCTATTTAGCTCTAGAAGCTCACACAGAGGCTTGGCTATCTTAGAAAAGTCCTTAATGAACCTTCTGTAGAAGCCAACATGCCCTAAGAAGCTTCTAATGGCTTTGACATTCTGAGGCTCTACTAACTTCTCTATGATCTCAATTTTGGCCCTATCGACCTCTACACCTGCCCTCGACACTCTATGACCTAAGACAATCCCTTCATCCACCATGAAGTGGCATTTTTCCCAATTTAGAACTAGGTTGGTCTCCTCACACCTAGCCAGGACTTGTCCTAAATTTTCTAGACAGTTTGTAAATGAATCCCCAAAGACTGAGAAATCATCCATGAATATTTCTATCATGGACTCATCCAACTCAGAGAAGATTGCCATCATGCACCTTTGGAAAGTTGCCGGTGCATTGCATAAGCCAAAAGGCATTCTGCGAAAGGCAAAGGTTCCAAAAGGGCAAGTGAAGGTAGTCTTCTTTTGGTCCTTAGGGTCTATAGTAATCTGGTTATACCCTGAATAGCCGTCTAAGAAACATTAGTAGGCTCTACCAGCTATTCTGTCTAGCATCTGGTCAATGAATGGTAGAGGGAAATGGTCTTTTTTGGTTTCTTTATTTAGTTTCCTGTAATCCATACATACTCTCCACCCTGTGACAGTCCTTGTTGGAATCAGTTCATTGTTCTCATTGACTACCACAGTTATCCCCCCCTTTTTAGGTACACATTGGATAGGGCTCACCCACTGGCTACTAGCTATGGGGAAGATCACACCTGCATCTAACCATTTTATTATTTCCTTTTTAACTACCTCTTTCATAGAGGGGTTCAGCCTACGTTGGTGATCTACTCTAGGTGTGTGCTCTTCCTCTAGTATAATTTTATGCATGCAATAAGAAGGGCTAATGCCTCTAATATCAGCAATAGTCCATGCAATAGCCTTCCTATGTTGCTTAAGCAGTAAAATCAGTTCAACCTCATGCTTTTCACTTAGTTTAGAAGAAATGATAACAGGCAGAGTTTCATTACTCCCTAAATATGCATACTTGAGGTGAGTGGGTAGTGGTTTCAGTTCTAAAACAGGTGGATGCTCAATGGATGGCTTTAAAGGATTTAATGATCTATCAGTTAGGTCTACATTCATACATACAGGTTGTGGTTTATCTACAGGCATATCCATTATTTCAGATACATTCAAGTCAGCTACATCTAAGTGTACATATTCATTAGCATGCTTAGTTAATAGTACATGCTCCAATTGTTCTTCCATTAGTGAGTCAACAATATCCATGCTAGCACAAGACTCAGAATCAGAGGGGTGCCTTAAGGCTTTATAAACACTAAATTTCACCTCTTCATCATGAACCCTCATAGTGAGCTCACCTTTTTGAACATCTATCAAAGCCCTACCTGTGGCTAGAAATGGTCTACCTAACAGGATGGGGACCTCCTTGTCTGCCTCATAGTCCAGGACAATGAAATCTGCAAGGAAAATAAACTTGTCAACTTTTACAAGAATATCCTCAATCTTACCTTCAGGGTATGCGATGGATCTGTCTGCAAGTTGTAAAGTGACAGTGGTTGGACGTGCTTCTCCTATTCCCAGCTGGCGGAATAGTGATAGGGGCATGAGATTTATGCTGGCTCCCAGGTCACAAAGAGCTCTCCCCACGTGCTTGCCTCCTAGCTCTACAGGTAAGGTGAAGGAACTAGGATCCTTCTCCTTCTTGGGTAGCTTGTTCTGGAGGATGGCACTGCACTCCTCAGTGAGGTTTACTGTTTCAAACTCACCAATTATTTTTTTGTTAGTAATAATGTCTTTCAAAAACTTTACATACGAAGGCATAGACTGTAAAACTTCTACAAAAGGAATGTTAACATGCACTTGTTTAAGAATTTCAAGAAATTTGTTAAAGTGCACTTCCTGTTCTTGTTTTTTCTTTAGCCTTCGAGGATATGGAGGTGGTGGCACATATGCAGGCACGTCAGGTCGCCTTAGGATAGGTGGAGGCCTTGGAATTTCTTCTACCTCTTCAGTGATTGGCTCCAGCCTTGTTCCTGATGTGCTTGTTGGTGGTGGACCTTGGTTCGGCAGAGACTCCAGTGGAGCACTAGACTCTTTGTTCTCTACTCTTTTTGGTGTGCCCTTGATGTTGCTCACCAATGGTCTTCCACTCCTGAGTTCAATTGCTTGAACTTGTTCCTTACCATCTCTCCTTGGCACTTCAGTGTCAGCAGGAAGTCTACCGTGGGGCCTACTTTTGATCTCATTGGCTAGTTGCCCTATTTGGTTCTCTAGGCTCCTAAGGGTAGCTTGCTGGCTCTGTAGAGTGGCCTCATTCTTGGCTATGTATTCCTTGAGTAGGGTTTCTACAGAAGATCCTACAGGTTGGTTGTATGGTTTTTGGTACATTGACTGGTTATGTTGGGGAGTGAAACCAGGTGTTCCACTCGGCCTTGGTTGGTTAGGATTTTGGTTGGAGTTCTGTTGGCCACCCCATGACAGGTTTGGGTGGTTTCTCCAACCAGGATTGTAAGTTTGTGAGTAGGGGTTGTTCCTAGGCTGCTGTTGGCTTCCAACGTAGCAGACTGAGGATGGATTCCCAGGGCAGTATTCATATGGGTGCCCTTCCCCACAGAATCCACAGACAAGTGCCTCGCCTTGACTTGGTTGGGTGCCCATTGACATGGCTATGGCGGTATTGGCACTGGTTTGGAGATTGGCCTGAGCCATTTGCTTAACTAGGTTGGTCAGGGCGTTTATTTGGGTGCTCATGGCGCTGAGAGCATCCTTGTCTTGAGCTCTAGTTGGCTCTACTGGATCATCTGACCACCTACAGTGAGATGTTGAGATCTTCTCCAAGATCTCATAAGCTTCGTTGTAACTCTTGGACAACATAGAACCACCAGCAGATGAATTTAGAACTTGTCTGGTTCTGGGGTTGCATCCTTTGAAAAAGACTTCTATTTGGATACACCATGGGATGCCATGGTGTGGACATTTAATGAGAAGATCTTTGAATCTTGTCCAAGCTTCGTGAAGAGACTCACTTGGAGCTTGTTTAAATTTGATTATGTCATCACGAAAGGTAGAATTCCTATCTGGTGGGAAGTATTTGACTAGGAATTTTTCTGCTAAATCTGTCCAATTAAGGACAGATCCAGAGGGTAATGAGTTTAACCACGTTTTGGCTTTGTCCCTCAAAGAGTAAGGGAAAAGATATAGCCTCAGGGCTTCTTGGGAAACTCCAGGGATCAGGAATGTGTCACTAACTCCTAGGAAGTTTCTAAGGTGGTTGTGGGGGTCCTCATTTTCTATTCCAAAGAATTGTCCCATGGTGGACAACATTTGGAACATCACTGGCTTTAACTCGAAGGAGTGAGCAGTTATTTCAGGACGGATTATGCTGGGGTTCAGCTCCCCAGGCATAGGTACTAGGTAAGAGAGTATGGCGTTGTCCTTGTCATTCGCTATTTCGATGGGATTGCGAGTGACAGGCACCGGATTTGGAACTATTCCAGCCATTTCTTCTTGAGACAATTGCGGAGGAATTGTAGTTCCCGCAATTATTGGTGGTACAGGAGGTTGGTTAAAGAGACGTTTCTTGGCTCTATTTCTGGCTCTAAATAGTCTCTCGGGCTCAGGATTGAACTCTAGATCACTACTTGAAGATTCATTCATAAACTAACCCAATAGTACCTGCAAAAGAAATGAACTAGATTAGTTACAATAGACAATAAACTTGGTGTTTCAAACTTAACAAACTTCGTTTTCACTTAAAATAAGTCCCCGGCAGCGGCGCCAAAAACTTGTTGCGTGCTCAATGTGTTAATAAGGATAAGCAATAAGGGAGAGAAAGCACTCAGAACATGCAAGCATACATGATCTTATAGCAAGTAGTAAGTATTTTTTCATTCGTTTTCCCACAGAGACTTATTTTTAGCTATTCGCGAAGTGTATTTGTTAAGAAAGAAGGGGTGGATTTGAAGGGATAAAATTAGTTTTTAATTGCCTACTTCTTACCGAATATATAAAGGAATGCAACATAAACAAATGCAAGTTGAAATTAGACTCAAAGGACAAGAGACGGAATTAATAAACGAGGAAGACAACAGCTAAACAGAATGGTAACTTAGCAGAATTGCGGACACCGCAATGTTATCGCAATTGTAAAAACAGCAAAAGTGTGTAAAATGGAGAATTAAGGGCTACTAACGACTATCCTATAGGCATTTTAATACGATTCCCAAGCATTGGATCAACTCTCTATGCATCAAACTCACTCTATCTCATGTATCGTCCGATTCCATGCATTAGATTCTTTAGTTTACTCAACTCAAAGTAAGGTCTTAAGCATCTTGTTAAAGCAGAAGTGTTTAGTTTGTACTAGGGAAACGCCTATTCCTAGGCCGTTTCCTGGCTACCTTGAAAGGCTAGCATGATTATATGACCCTGAACTCGTACTCCTTCCAGAGGTTAGGAGTTCTTTGGACAAAATGGATGGCCAATCGAAATTGCCCGTGGGATGAAGCTTACATACAACCAATGCTTTGAGAGCTATCCTACATGCTTGGTTCACGTTTCTTAGCCTACAGTCTTGTCATTAGCAAGCCCCTATGTGGTTTAGCTACTCATGGATATATAGAGAACAGAAATAAAAGATAAAACAGACATGCTTGGAAGAGAAATATACTTAAAACAGTAAGGCAAAACCGTAGCAGCAGAAGATGGAAACTGTGAAGTGAAGACTTGTAATTTGATTACTTTGATTGTTTGAACGAACAAAGGACAACTTAAAGTAAATAATCCAAAGACAGAAAGCAACGAAATGAAGTAGATTAATCACTAAACTAGAAACAACAACTGAACAATGCTGGAAATTAGAAAGGAAAGACAGAAAGCAGTAAATGTTGCTTGAAAGCCTCGTCGCAATCGCCTCGAATGAAGGATCAAAAAGGTCAGCCTTGCTTGGATGAATCCAATCAGGAGAGAAGAAGAATCTCCTCTCCTTCCTATCAGATTATCGATTCCAACAGCTGAGCTTCGCAACCCAATAGACGGCAAAGGAAAAACAGGGGAACAGATGGACTGCGAGAAGATTCTACGCTTTCGGATGATGTTTGAACCTCCGACTTTGACCCCCTTTTATAGTAGTTTGCAGGTGCGTTTGGGCCAAGGAGAACCATCAATCTTCAACGTCGTATATCAGAATGGATGGAGGAGAAAGAACGAATCCCTGAAATCACGGAAATTAACAGAAAAAGATCAGTCAACTTACGGTTTTCACTTGAATTATTGCGGCTGCAGCAATGTTTTCGCAATGCTGTCGCAATGCAGTTTTTTCATTCTTTTCCTTTGGTTTTCAACCCTTTTCTTTCCTATTGTACATAAGTCCTAATTTAGCTACCTTCTTCTAATTCTCATATTTAAGCATAGGTTTAGGCTAAATGCTATCCAAAACACCTAAGAGTGTGCATCTTTCTAAGCTAAATAGGTCCTAAATAAGTCACTTTCAGAGACTTAACAGGTACCCAGCCTTATCCCTATACTATAGACCATTTTGGCTGTCTACTTGAACTTGATCCACATTCATGTCACACATGAAGTTCAAGTACTCACACAATCGCCATGGGTGTTAGTTATTGATATAGGTTAATACAAACACAATTCACTAAAATTCAATAACAACTTTATTGAAATAAAATATGTACATTCAAATAGTTTACAAACTACGAGTTTTAGGACATAAAACCCAACACCACCCATTTAGAAACGTAATCTACAGCTACAAGTATATAGAGATTACCTGTAGATGGAGGGAATGGTCCCATGAAGTCAATGCCCCATACATCAAAGAGTTCTAACTCTAAGATATAGGTGAGAGGCATCTCATCCTTCCTACTGAGGTTACCTGTCCGTTGACACTCATTGCAGCTGTGTGCATGGTCGTGTGCATCTTTGAAGATCGTAGGCCAGTAGTAGCCACTCTGGAACACCTTTGCAACCGTCCTTTGGCCACCAAAATGTCCACTATAAGGAGACGTATGACAGTGCTGCAACACTGACTTTGCCTCAGCAGCTGATACACACTTCCTCAGCAATCCGTTTGCACAAGTCTTGTAAAGTGTGGGATCGTCCCAGATGTACTTCCTAGCTTCATGTAGGAACCTCTTCTTTTCTTGCCCCACTTTGAAAGTTGGTAGTACCTGCGAGGCAAGGAAGTTAGCAATATCCGCAAATCAAGGTTCCTCATCGTTATCACGATGTGCTAACACAAAGACATGCTCATCAACAAAGGCATCAGAAATTGCTGGCTCAGCAATTTTTTCGCAATTACTTCGCAATCTAGATAAATGGTCAGCAACTACATTTTCGCATCCTTTTTTATCTCTAATGTCTAAGTCAAACTCTTGCAATAATAATACCCATCTAATTAACCGTGGCTTCGCATCAACCTTCCTCATTAGATATTTTAGTGCAGAGTGATCGGTGTACACAATTGTTCTAGTTCCTACAATTTAATTCCTAAACTTTTCACAGGCAAACACTACAGCTAGCATTTCCTTCTTCGTGGTGGTGTAATTACATTGTGTTTCATTCAAAGTCTTACTTGCATAGTATACAGGATGTGTTAGTTTATCTATTTTTTGTCCTAGCATAACCCCTACTGCATAGTCACTGATAGCTCCGTTTTGGAGCTATAATTACGTCCTTAATTCACGATTATTACTTGCTTAATCTTGCTTTTATGTGTTAATTACAGGTGTTCTCGGTAATTCGCCCTCGGGAGTGTTCTGACGTCATTCGAGGCTTAATATCGCATTTTAAAGGCCTAAGAACACTTTTGGGGATATGCCATGCAAATATATGAAGAATTGACGTTTTGGGGAAATTGAAGGCAAATTTTCATGCAAAAACCTGAGAGCTAGCGTCGAGACGCTGCCAGAGCGTCTCGACGCTCTGAAGTCTGAAGCGCTGATTTGAAAATCCACCCGAGAGCAAGCGTCGAGCGATAGCGTCTCGACGCTCGCTCGACGCCGCGCAAGCGTCTCGACGCTACCCCGACTGCTCGCGCAGATTATTTAGGGCGCAGCGTAGAGACGCTGCCCTAGCGTTTCGACGCTCCGACAGAATATTTAAGCTTATGTTCGATTTTTAGCGGGGATCATCATCTTCTACCTCGGGCTCCGCACCTGATTTGATGTTCCAGCAACTGTTTTCACCATGGGAGAGGCTTGGAAGCTTGGATTTGAGCCATCCCACACCACACACATCATGAGTGAGTAGTTTTAGCGTTTTTGGCTCGGGATTATATATGAATAATGTAGTTTGAACTCTTGGTGAGGTTGTTGAATTAAATTCTGATTTGGCTTTTATGATTGAATGAATTGGCTTCCATTCTTTGCTTATTCCATGAACTTGTTTGAATGATTTAGGACTAGGCACCCTTGATTTCAAGCATGTTTCATTAGTTAAAGGTTTTGATGCCGTGCCTCTCTAAACCGCCAAGTAACAAAGATTTACGACGCCTATGAGCGCATTGGCGTCCTTGCGTTCTTGGTGTTCGTTCTTCTCGAATTAGAATCCGAAATTGACACACTAATTTCGCGTCCAAATTAGATAGTCGTCGTAGTTAGCTCGTTGCTATCGATTGGTCTTGGGAGAGCGTTGGCTGCCAATGTCCAATCAATATGCTTGATTAGCATGATTTGTCGTGTCTAATTAATTTCCATGGAGCATGTCTGAGTTAATTTATTAATTTAAGACGAGCTGCGTATTCATTAAATTGTTAGCCATTAAACTCGTCAACCTATGATCCAAGAGGCATGCTAAATTTATTCCCGATCGACCCGAGTCGAAAACCCCGTTAGTTGAATTTTCCCCGTTTGCATTGTTTCCTCTTAAGTCAATTAAAAACCAACAAATCCCCCATATTTCATTTATTTTCATAGTTTGCAAACTTAATTGAGATTAAAGTCAAATTAACTTAATTCCCTGTCGATCGACCCCGTTGCCGCTACTCTACTAATAGTTTAGTGAATTCGGGTAAATATAAATTCATTTTGGCGGGTCTCGACAACCCGATGATTGGCGATAGTTCAAAAATATCGTTACCAAAATTGGCGCCGTTGCCGGGGAATCAAGTGTAATTCGGCCTAATTTAAATTTGATTTGTAGACTTTTGATTTTTTATTTTAAAAATTTGTTTATTCTTTTATTATTTGCGAGATTTGATCTGTTTGTTTAAGTGTGCTAGAAGTGCCTAATTTTTGATTGAGGAAATGGAGATTGACGATGAGGCTGAAGCCCCAAAAACAATCAGGCAGTGGACATCGGTTGCAATGGACCACCAACCTTCTTGTATTTCCTACCCGGAAATCTCAGGTGAGTTTGTGCTTAGGTCGGGCTTAATTGACCACTTGCCTTCTTTTGGTGGTGATGCAGATGAAGAACTCTTTAAACACCTCGAGGAGTTTCAAATGACGAGTTCTGCAATGAAGCCAAGCGACATATCTGAAAATCAGCTCTACCTGAGAGCTTTTCCCTTCACCTTGAAAGGTGAAGCTCGAGATTGGCTACATTACTTACCATCGGGAACCATTTCTACTTGGGAGAAGTTAAAGAGCAAGTTCCTAGAAAGATATTTCCCAGCTTCAAGACCCAGAGCCTTGAAAAAAGATATCTATGGTTTCAGACAAAAAGAGAAAGAGGCATTTCATGAGTGTTGGGAGAGATTCATTAAGCTCTGCAAGAGCTGTCCAAACCATCTGATAGCAGAGGCCGTGCTTATCGAATTCTTCTATGATGGTTTGCTTCCGCATGACTGTCAGATGCTCGATGCATCGAGTGGAGGAGCCCTTAGGGAGAAAACGCCTGCAGAAGCCCGACAGTTGATCAACAACATGGCCGAGAACCGTCGCCAATACGGGGGAAGAAACGAGCAAGCTAAAATGTCTACCGACATAGAAGAGCTCAAAGAAAAAGTGTCCCAGGTATTTGGTTTATTCCATACGTTGCAAGAAAAATCATCTCAGGCTGTTTCTTCTATTTCAGGACAAGCACTCGAAGGCATGTTCAAGTCACTTATGGAATCTAGCAACAAGGCCAATTCGCAGATGCGGTCTCTAAGAGATGAAACCAGGTCAGAGATGCAATTGCTAAGAGATGGGTTCACGGAGATGAAAGAAAGGATGAGTAAGGTGGAATCCAAAGCGGAAGGTGTTAGTGCGATAAATCTCAGAAGTGGTAAAGAAGTGTTATCTCGGACCACTCCCGAGCACTCTAACAAGGATACAGAGATAACTCCAGATAAGTGTTTTCAAGCACCCTCTGAAACGGTTGTAGCTTCTCCTAATATTTCTATGAAGTCTTACACTCCCGTTGCTCCTTTTCCTAGTAGGTTGGCGAGGCCACCCAAAGAGAACGTGGATGCGGACATCCTTGAGACGCCGAAAAAAGTGGGAATCAATATGCCGCTGCTTGATGCAATTCAGCAAATCCCAAGGTACGTGATAGCTCCAAAATAGAGCTATCTTAATGTCCCTAATTCTAGCTAAAACCATGACATATATTGATTAAAATGCTTCCTTGTAGGTGATTTCATGGTGAAGAGCTCGAGAAGTCCATTGATGATTTTCGGGGCTAAAACGGTCATTTAAGAGGTGTCGGAAAGTGTTCGGGTCAAAAAGATAGGCCAAACGGAGCTCGGGAGCCAAAACGACCCAAAATTGGGCTAAGACCCGAGAGGGCAGCGCCCAACGAAGGCAGCAGCCCAGCACGCCGCACGCCCGCGCCCTGATGGCCAGACGCGCGCGCGCCGCTTCGCCTCGCCCGTGTCCGCGCGCTCCCGCGCGCCCTCGCCCGCTCCGCCTCAGCGCCCGCGCGCCCGTCATTGAAAATTCGCGCGCACCCCAGCTTGAATTTGGAGTACCACATAAAGTGCACGACCAAAATTGGCGTCGTTGCCGGGGAACTAAGTTTAGTTTAATTTAGTTAAGTTTAGTTTGTTGGTTTTAAAAATTTTTCCTTACTTCTTTTTGTATAGTTTAATTCTTTTGTATTATTTTTACCGCTTTTGTTTGAGTTTTTGAGCGCAACATTCTTTGAAAATTCAAAAGAATCGCAAGATGGAGGTCGTGGGTAATTACGAGCATCAAAGAACCTTGAGGGAGCTTGCATCATCTGAGCTAAGCGGGAACACATCGAGTATTTTGTATCAGGTAGCTTCAGGTAATTTTGAACTTAAAGCTGGTCTGGTTAACTTATTACCTTCTTTTTGTGGTAATACAGATGAGAATCCCGTCAGAGTCGTCAAGGCATTCAAGATGGTGTGCTCGTCATTTAGGACCGACGGCATCACCGAAGATCAACTCCATCTCAAAGCCTTTCCTTTCACCCTGAAAGAGGAGGCGAAAGAGTGGATGTACTACCTACCGAGTTGGTCCATCACTTCTTGGGCAGAGCTGCAGGGAGCGTTTTATGCGAAGTATTTTCCGCCTCCCAAGGTCGCCGCCTTTAGAAGAATGATAAACAGAATTGAGAAAGGAGAAAAATAGACCGTTCTTGAGTGTTGGGAGCGATTTGGGCGGTTGTGTGAGGATTGTCCCAACCACCAAGTAGCTGAACAACAGCTCATTCAGAACTTCTACGAAGGTCTCTTACCGCCAAACCGACAGTTAGTTGATGTCGCAAGTGGAGGATGTCTCATGGATAAAACACCCGCCGAAGCTAGAGTTTTAATTTCCAACTTGGCCAGAAGCTTGGAGCGGAGTGGAGATGGAGACAAGGAGAAAGATCGCCTGATCAGGGACGTGGACGAGCTTAAAGCTCAACTTTTTGAGGTAAGTAGTGCTATTCTTGCTTTGAAAAATAACTCACAACCCCGTCCTTCTGTTTCAGGTAGATCGTTGGAAGAGATACTTGAATCGCACCATAGGGAAACTCGAGAGTAGTTTCAAACTCTGAGTGACGCAGTGATTCAAGTAAGTAAGAGGTTGACAGTGATCGAGCATCAGAACGCGGAGAGCGCTAGTGCCATCACTCTAAGAAGTGGGAAGCATCTTCCCACGAGTACCCCGCCGGTGGAAGTCGATCATGGCCACGTCGAGCCACAGACAGAAAATCCCGAACCACGGTGGCATGGGGTAAATTTCGATCCTACGTGCACTAGAGTTTATGTGCCTAAGGCTCCTTTTCCTAGCAGGTTAGCGAGACCGCCTAAGGAGGACTACGAGAAGGAGTTCCTGGACACATTCAGGAAAGTAGAGATCAACATCCCTCTGTTGGACGCCCTGAAGGAAATTCCGAGGTACGCCAAGTTCCTCAGGAAACTTTGCACCAACCAGAGGAAGACAAAGGAGAGTGAACGCGTCGTGGTAAGTGAGAACGTTTCCGCCTTGATCACAAAAAACTTACCGGTTAAATGCGGCGATCCAGGTATGTTTTCTCTCCCTTGTAAGATTGGAGGCATGCATATTAGAAGAGCAATGCTTGATCTAGGAGCCTCCATTAGCGTTATGCCGTATTCCATTTATCAGAAACTGAAACTGAAAGGAATGACTAAAACAGGAACAATTATTCAACTTGCTGATAGAACTTCTGTGCATCCTCTAGGAATAGTAGAAGATGTGTTAGTGCAAGTCAATGAGTTAATTTTTTCTGTTGACTTTTATGTTATGAAAATGGATGAAAATTATTCCTCTCCGCATGCTTCGATCTTATTAGGTAGGCCCTTTATGAAAACTGCTAAAACTAAAATAAATGTGGATAAGGGCATTTTATCTATTGAGTATGGCGGAGAGGTTGTTGAGATGCATTTGCCCGATGTAGAAGAGCATGTTGATGATGTCTTCTCTCTTTGTCAAGTAGACACTTTTGAATCTTTAGCACAGAACGAATGCATGACTGTTGAGGATGGGGATGACCCATTATTTTTAACTGAACTTTTTGATGATTATGAGTTGCATGAGCCATCCTTGACTGAATTTTGTGATTCATCTGTTTCTGCTTTGACAGCTGTTGAGAACCCTGCTAATCTACTTCCTTCCACTTTACCTTGCACTTTTGGAAATGAAATGACTAATCAAGCCATGCTAGATTTAGAGCCATCGGTTAATGTTGAGTCGCATGCTGTTTTTAATGAGCCTAAAATGAATGACTTGCATGAATCTCGTTCTACTTTGCAATTGGTTGATAAATCTTATGTGCACCCCTTGGAAAAGGTGGAAGATGTTTTGGGCAAAGTAAATGACCCGTTCTTTCCTGCTGATCCTTATGCTTTAGGAACGCATGAAAATCTCTCTCATGTTTTTACATCAATTTTATGGGATCAACCTTTTGTGAAACCTTCAAAACATAAAATTGATGTTGTATGTGCGCATAAGGCACGAGAGAAAGAATTGTTCATGGATTTTCGCAGGAAAGAGATAATCAGGAAGATGGATGGGGCATCTTCCAAGTTCGACTATGGATGAGTTGACGAGAGAATACAGTCGAGCAATCGACTTTAAAAATTTGCGCTTCTCGGAGGCACCCGAGCTTGGACTGTAATTTTGTTATTTACTGTTTTGCCTTTGTTTATATTAGCTTTTGAATTTGTTGTTTGTTTTCTTGTTTTCTTAGGAGAAAAGGTGGAATGGCCGACAATTCGAGAGTATATGGGAAGACGATGGTGCACATCTCCACCCGTCAGCTCCATAAAATTCAGGGGAGGTTTTCTGTTCCCTTAGGATTTTACTGTTTTGACTGTTTAATGCATTGGGGACAATGCATATCTTTAGGTGGGGGGTGGAGTTTGTTGATAGATAGAGATGAGACTTCTTAGTAGTTGTCGAGCATTCGTATACTCTGATGGTTAGATTAGAATCTGAATGCATGTGTCCGATGAGGACGGTCTGTGATTTGCTTGTGAACACTCCATATTTGCATGATTCGAAAATTTGACGATGTATGCACATTTTGAGCCTATTTTAAATTTTTTTCTGTTATTTCCCTACATTCACTGAGCACATAGCACTCTTATTCTCAGCTCTGTAGGTCTAGAATGGTCTTATTTTGTTTGAAACCTTGTTGTCACCTCGAAAGGTACCATTAGGGAGGCTTGATGTGTAGAAGTAGTAATGACTCATTTGTGTATAGCGAAGCTATTGCCTAAAATAAAAAAAAGTATGCATGAAAAATAAAAACTCTAGAGTTGCTCCTCCTTCTTGTGTTGCCCGTGTAACCAGGGGCGATCGTGTAACCCACGGTTGTCACTGCATGAAAGGGGAACTAATAGAAGTGAGCAATTTTCCTTCAAAACGTGAAGCTAAATTTGGTTTGACGTGTTAGGCTCTCTTGGAGCAAAAAAAAAAAAGTGGTTCAAAAAGAAAAATGGGTACAAAGTACTCAAGGAAAAAGAATAAAATTTAGGCCTTTTGTTTTGTTGCTATTCCTATCACTAAAAGCCGTTAGACTGTTCTTATCGCCATAAGTAGAGGGAAAACGAGTTATAGGACTGTATAAGGTTGTTCCGGGCTTGCGTGAGCTAGATTGAGAGATGCTAAACACACACGCACGTAAGGAAATAAGAGTTTAAATTTTGAAATGATTTCAACGTTTGCATGCATTTGATGGTTTTGAATTTATTACAAGTACCTTGTTTCACAAGCATTGAGGTTAGAGTCTAAGTATGCATTTCATTCTTTGGAGATTATTGAGAGTATACCTTGCTCGAGGACTAGCAAGATTTAGGTCGGGGGTATTTTGATAGCTCCAAAATAGAGCTATCTTAATGTCCCTAATTCTAGCTAAAACCATGACATATATTGATTAAAATGCTTCCTTGTAGGTGATTTCATGGTGAAGAGCTCGGGAAGTCCATTGATTATTTTCGGGGCTAAAACGATCATTTAAGAGGTGTCGGGAAGTGTTCGGGTCAAAAAGATAGGCCAAACGGAGCTCGGGAGCCAAAACGACCCAAAATTGGGCTAAGACCCGAGAGGGCAGCGCCCAGCGCCCAGGCGCCCAACGAAGGCAGCAGCCCAGAACGCCGCACGCCCGCGCCCAGACGGCCAGACGCGCCCCGACGATTCGCCTCGCCCGTGTCCGCGCGCTCCCGCGCGCCCTCGCCCGCTCCGCCTCAGCGCCCGCGCGCCCGTCATTGAAAATCCGCGCGCACCCCAGCGTCGAGACGCTGCCCCGACGATTCCCGAAGATGGACGAGCGCCAGCGTCGAGCGCGCGCGTCTCAACGCTCACTCAACGCCGACAGCGTCGCGACGCTGGTCTAGCGTTGTTACGTGCTTAATGTGTTAATATAAATAAGCAATAAGAGAGGAAGAACACTCAGAACATGCAAGCATACATGATCTTATAGCAAGTAGTAAGTATTTTTTCATTCGTTTTCCCACATAGATTTATTATAAGCTACTTGTGAAGTGTAAAGTTAAGAAAGAAGGGGTGGATTTGATGGGGTAAAATTGGTTTTTAATTCTCTACTTCTTAAGGACTATATAAAGGAAAGTAACATAAGCAAGAGCAAGTCGAAATTAAACTCAAAGGAAAAGAGACGAGATTAATAAATGAAGAAGAAAACAACTAAACAGAATTGTAAACTTAGCAGAATTGCGGAAACAGCAATTCTACTGCAATTTTAATAACAGCGAAAGTGTGTAAAATGGAGAAACAAGGGCTACTAACGACTCCTCTATAGGCATTTTCTCACGATTCTCAAGCATTGGATCAACTCTCTATGCATCAAACTCACTCAATCTCATGTATCTTCCGATTTCATGCATTAGATTCTATAGTTTACTCATGTCCAAGTAAGGTCTTAAGCATCTTGTTAAAGCAGAAAGCTACGGTTTGTACTAGGAAAACGCCTATTCCTAGGTCGTTTTCTGGCTACCTTGAAAGGCTAGCATGAGTGTATGACTCTGAACTCTTACTCCTTCCAGAGGTTAGGAGTTCTTTGGACAAAATGGATGGCCAATCGAAATTGCCCGTGGGATGAAGCTTACATACAATCAATGCTTCGAGAGCTATCCTACATGCTTGGTTCACGTTTTTTAGCCTATAGTATTGTCATTAGCATGCCCCTATGTGACTTAGTTACTCATGGATATAGGGAGAACAAAAATAAGTGTTGAAACATACATGCTTAGAAGGAATTTAAAGACAAAACAGTAAGGGAAAACAATAGATCGCAAAGGCAAGAAACTGTGAAATGAAGAATTGAGATTTGATTACTTGATTGTTTGAATGAACAAAGGAAAGCTTTAAAGTAAATAACAGAAAGACAGAACACAACAAAATGCAATAAACTAGCTACTAGAACAGGAACAACAACTAAACAATGCTGGAAAGTAGAAATGAAAGACAGAAAGCAGGTAAGTGAGCTTGAACGCCTCGTCGCAACTGCCTCGGCTGAAGGATGAGAAAGATCAGCCTTGCTTGGATGAATCCAATCGAGAGAGAAGATAAATCTCCTCTCCTTCCTATCAGATTATCGATTCCAACAGCTGAGCTTCGCAAACCAACAGACGGCAAAGGAAAACAGGAGAAAAGATGGAGCTGCGAGAAGACTTCTACGCTTTCGGATGATGATTGAACCCTCGACTTTGACCCCTTTTTATAGCAATCTGCAGGTGTATGTGGGCAAAGGAGAACCATCAATCTTCAACGTCGTACTTCAAAATGGATGGAGGAGAAAGAACGAATCCCTGAAATAACGGAAATTAACAGAAAAAGATCAGTCAACTTACGGTTTTCACTTGATACATTGCGGTTTCATCAATGTTTACGCAATGCTGCCGCAATGCTTACTTTTCATTATTTTACTTCGTTTTCAATCCTTTTCCTTCCCTTTTGCACACAAGTCCTTAATTTAGCTACCTTCTCTTAATTCTCATATATAAGTATAGGTTTAAGCTAAATCCTATCGAAAACACCTAAGAGTGTGCATCATTCTAGGCTAAATAAGTCCTAAATAAGTCACTTTTGGAGGCATAACACACCCCCAAACTTAAGGTTTTGCTTGTCCTCAAGCAAACTACAGACTTGCCTAGGCTGCTGTTTCATCTTCTTTAACCACTTGCTGACCCCCTTTTACCCCTATCTATAGCAGTACTGTCCTGTGACACACTTCTAAGTTTAAAACTATCCTCTTAATTTGCTTCTTCTGACTTCGCATGCCTAATACTCCTACTGCTTCCTTCACTCCTTACAACTGCTCTACTTGCTTTTGTCATATCATGCCACTATCCCTAAGGTTTCAAATTCTACCTAGCTTTACCCCAGACTCAGTACATGCTTCTAGTTTTTACTTATGAGCTACCTAGGATTCCTTAGAGTCATGCCAGTCTTAGTATTAACAGTGACAGTAGTACTTTAAGAGAACAACCTAAACCCTGGCATCACTACATTGGACATACATTCATCTCCCTAAACAACCCTACAAGCTACAACTTTGTGTTTAGCTAATTGAGGATCAGAGTTCTTTTTAATCAGGACATCTAAGCCACAAAGTCGCAACTCCTAGGTATACATTCTTCTTCCCTATTTCTTTTCTTTTTCTTTTCTTACTTTGGTGGAACCTCTCCTTGAGTTGCCTTTTGATGCAATGCCACTTGTGGGTTACACACTTGGCACTGATTACTCAGCAACTTAAGAGAGACACCCCTTTATTCAATTTTTCATTTTTTTTTTTTCAGCTCATCATTTTTGTAAAGGAGAAGAAGAATGCTTATGCTTTAAGGGAGAGAGGAATGTTCCTAGGCCTAGGGTGGTCTCCCCCAAACTTAAACTACTCATTGTCCCCAATGAGTGTCTGAGGTGGCACACCCCCAAACTATCCTAGAAGCATCTAGTCTAAGGTAAAACACAGAGAATCCAAAAGCCCTAGGCATAGACAGAATACTCTAAAAACAAATATCACAGCAGCAGAAAAAAAGAAAACAGACAGATAAGGACTTACAGCTATGCATGCTGAGCTTTTTAGAGATTAATTTAAACTATCAAAGGGTGTCCTATGACACTCATCCAGCATGCTTTAAGATAGGCTATATAAGGTAGTCATGGTAACAGCAAAAGAAAGAATTTAAACAGTTCACAGCCTAGCTAAACAGATAGTCAAAAACATGCATTTCCTCATAAAAATTGCGGATTCCGCAATTATTTCGCAATAGAATCAGAACAGATATATCAGTGATTAAGGCCCCTATGCATGCTTTTTCCAGTCACTCAAGCTATACAAAAATGAAACTAAACTACTCTACCTATTCAGCTATCATCAGACTACACTAAACAAATTTAAATACTGAAAATAAAGAACTAAAAACAGATCAAAAGACTAACGAACACAGCATAATTCACATGGTTCAACAAAAAGCAGTTTGATTTTCCTTTTTTTTTTTATTTTTAAAGGGAACAGCAATACTCCCTTGAGTGCAACTCAGACTAGCACTCAGATGTCGTCATCCTCATCATCAGTCCCTCGTGGTCGTGGAGGCACCCATGGAGACAGTAGGTTTGTGGGAAAGTCAGGGAAAAGACACCCCAGCTGGTCAGCAACCTCTTTGTCTCTTGCCTGTGCATAAGTGGCCCACTGAGCCATCCTCTTCTGTAAATCCATCAGGCACGCCATGGACAGTGACTGAGCAGCAGCCAATCTATCCAGCTCGAACTCCATGTTCCCCTTCCTTTTCAGCCTCGAGCCTGTAGGCAGCTCCAAGTGGCCTGTGTAAGCCATCTGCTGTTCCATTCGCTCAATGGGGACTCCTGCACGCAAACATAGTTTAGTAATAGTATTAGGGAAGAACAATGGACCCTTACCCTTCTTGGCGCAGTCAGCAATGGCAGCTGCAATGACTTCGCCCACATTGATTGTGAGACCGCGCATGATGGCATAGACCAGCAGCGATCTGCTCTGGTTGATTGTGGTCTCATGAGTCACGGGTGACAGCTTCCTCTTCACGAAGGAAAACCAGACAGCCGCCTTAGCTGTGAGGTTGGCACTCATGAGAGTGTGCCTCTGTTGCGTGCTCAATGTGTTAAAATAAATAAGCAAGAAAGTAGAGAGAGCACTCAGAACATGCAAGCATACATGGTCTCACAGCAAGTAGTAAGTATATTTCATTCGTTTTTTCCACAGAGACTTATTTTTAGCTATTCACGAAGTGTATTTGTTAAGAAAGAAGGGGTGGATTTGAAGGGGTAAATCTGGTTTTTAATTGCCTATTTCTTACTGAATGTGTAAAGGTATATAACATAAATAAATGCAAGTTGAAATTAGACTCAAAAGCTACGAGACGAAATTAATAAGTGAAGAAGAAAACAGCTAAACAGAATGGTAACTTGGTAGAATTGCGAGAACCGCAATAATTCCGCAATTGTTAAAACAGAAAAAGTGTGTAAAATGGCGAATTAAGGGCTACTAACGACTATCCTATAGGCATTTTAATACGATTCTCAAGCAGTAGATCAACTCTCTATACATCAAACTCACTCTATCTCATGTATCGTCCGATTCCATGCATTAGATTCTTTAGTTTACTCGACTTCAAAGTAAGATCTTAAGCATCTTGTTAAAACAGGAATGTTTAGTTTGTACTAGGAAAACGCTTATTCCTAAGTCGTTTTCTGATTACCATGAAAGGCTAGCATGATTATATGACTCTGAACTCTTACTCCTTCCAGAGGTTAGGAGTTCTTTGGACAAAATGGATGGCCAATCGAAATTGCCCGTGGGATGAAGCTTACATACAATCAATGTTTCGAGTGTTAATCTGCCTACTTGATTCACGTTTTTTAGCCTATAGTTCTGTCATTAGCATGCCCCTAGGTGATTTAGCTACTCATGGATATAAGGTAAACAGAAATGGCAGATAAAACAGACATGCTTAGAAGAGAAATATAACTAAAACAGTAGACAAAAACCGTAGCAGAAGAAGGAAACTGAGAAATGCAGAAATGTACTTCGATTACTGAAATTGTTTGAACGAACAGATGAAAGCTTTAAAGTAAATAACAGCAAGGCAGAAAGCAACGAAATAGACTAATCTAGCTACTAGGAAAAGAACAACACAAAGCAGAAACATAAAATAGCAAAGAAAGACAGAAAGCTTGTAAATGGTGCTTGAAGCCTCGTCGCAATCGCCTCGAATGAAGGATAAAAAAGGACAGCCTTGCGTGGATGAATCCAATCGGGAGAGAAAAAGAATCTACTCTCCTTCCTATCAGATTATCGACTCCAGCAGCTGAGCTTCGGAAACCAACAGACGGCAAAGGAAAAACAGTGGAACAGATGGACTGCGAGACGACTTCACGCTTTCGGATGATGCTCAAACCTCCGACTTTGGCCCCTTTTTATAGTAGTTTGCAGGTGCGTTTGGGCCAAGGAGAACCATCAATCTTCAACGTCATATATCAGAATGGATGGAGGAGAAAGAACGAATCCCTGAAATAACGGAAATTAACAGAAAAAGATCAGTCAACTTACGGTTTTCACTTGAATAATTGCGGTGTCCGCAATTATTTCGCAAAGCTATCGCAATGCTGTTTTTTTCATTCTTTTCCTTCGGTTTTCAACCCTTTTTTCTCCTATTGTGCATAAGTCCTAAATTAGCTACCTTCTTCTAATTCTCATATTTAAGCATAGGTTTAGGCTAATTGCTATCAAAAACACCTAAGTATGAGCATCTTCTTAGGCTAAATAGGTCCTAAATAAGTCACTTTCAGAGACTTAACACACCCCCAAACTTGAGGTTTTGCTTGTCCTCAAGCAAACTAAGGACTTACTTAGGCTGTTATTTCATCTTTTTTAACTACTTACTGACTCCCCTATATCCCAATCTATAGCAGTGCTGTCCTGTGACACACTTCTAAGTTTAACACTAACCTCTTTATCAAGCTTCTTCTGACTTCGCCTGCCTAAAACACCTACTGTTTTCATTAACCCCCTACTACTGATCTAGCTACTTTTATGATATCCTGCCACTATCCCTAAGGTTTCAAATTCTACCAAGCTTTACTCCAGACTCAGTACATGCTTCTAGTTTTTACTTATGAGCCACCTAGGATTCCTTAGAGTCATGCCAGCCTTAGTATTAACAGTGACAGTGGTACTTTTAGAGAACAACCTAAACCCTGGCATCACTACATTGGATATACATTCATCTCCCTAGACAAACCTAAAAGCTACAACCTTGTGCTTAGCTCATTGAGGATCAGAGTTCTTTTTTTAATAGGACACCTAAGCCACAAGGTTATAACTCCTAAGCATACATTCTCCTTCCCTATTTCTTCCTTTTTCCTTTCTTACTTAGGTGGAGCCTCTCCTTGGGTTGCCTTTTGATGCAATGCCACTTGTGGTTTACATACTTGGCACTGATTATTCAGCAACTTGAGAGAGACTCCCCTCTTTATTCTATTTTTCACTTTTTCTATTTATCAAAAAATTTTTTTATTTTTTTTAAGGGAGAAGAAGAATGCTTATGTCCTAAGGGAGAGAGGAATGTTCCTAGGCCTAGGGTGGCCTCCCCCAAACTTAAACTACTTATTGTCCCCAATGAGTGTCTGAGGTGGCACACCCCCAAACTTGTCCTAGAAGCATCTAGTCTAAAGTAAAACACAGAGAATCTAAAAATCCTAGGCATAGGCAAAACATTCTAAAAGCAAGTATCACAGCAGCAGAATTTTGAACAAAACAGACAGGTTAAGGACTTACGGTTTATGCATGCTGAGCACTATTCAGAGGCTAATTGAAACTATCAAAGGGTGTCATATGACACTCATCCAGCATGCTTTAAGATCAGCTATATAAGGTAGTCATTCTAGCAGCAAAAGATAGAATTTAACAGATCACAGCCTAACTACACAGACAGTCCAAAACATGCAATCAGTCATAAAAATTGCGGGTACCGCAATTATTTCGCAATCAAATTCGGGCAGATATAACATTGAATCAGGCCCCTAAACATGCTTTGTCCTGTTACTTCCAGCTCTACAAAAATAAAACTAAACTAACCTACCTAGGCAGCTAACATCAGACTGTACTAAACAAAAGAATAAACATAAAACTAAGCATCAAAAACAGATCAAAAATTGACTAAAAACAGCAGTGTTCATATGATTTATCAGAAGCAGATTTTTTTTTTTTTTTTTTTTTTTTTTTTTTTTTTTTAAGGGAACAGCAATACTCCCTTCAGTGCACTTCAAACCAGCACTCAATTCTCGTCATCTTCATCAGGTTGTCTTGGTCGTGGGGGCACCCATGGAGTTAGGAGATTGGTAGGGAAGTCTGGGAAGATGCATCCAAGTTGGTCTGCAACTTCCTTGTCCCGTGCCTGCGCATAAGTGGCCCATTGAGCCATCCTTCGTTGCATATCCATTAGGCATGCCATGGATCGTGACTGATCAGCAGCCAACCGATCCAATTCAAACTCCATATTCCCCTTCCTCTTCAGCCTCAAGCTAGCAGGCAGCTCCAAGTGGCCCGTGTACGCCATCTGCTGCTCCATGCGCTCGATGGGGACTCCTGCAAGCAAACACAATTTGGTTATAGTGTTGGGGAAGAATAATGGTCCCTTACCTTTTCTGGCACACTCAGCAATAGCAGCTGACATGATCTCCCCCACATTGACCGTGAGACCGCGCATGATGGCATAAACCAGCAGTGATCTACTCTGGTTGATGGTTGTCTCGTGGGTCACCGGGGACAGCTTTCTTCTCACAAAGGCAAACCATACAGCTGCCTTTGCTGTCAGGTTGGCACTCATTAAGGTGTGCCTCCCATTGCGTGATACAGTCCACGCTGCTTCAGGCTGGCCAATCGTGCGAATGGCCTCTTCCAGCACTGCCTCAGTAGGCTCATCAACGATCCGTGCGTAGTCAGTGTGTCTTTGGCCTTTTAGGCCATAAGCATCGTTGATGGCCTTTGCTGAGTAGTCCACCTCTACTCCCCTCACCACAGAAAGCCCTTCCTCAGAGTTTCGAAGGTTGGCGTAGAAGTCGTATACCATACTCGTGTAAGCCGGATTGGGTGGCCTACACAATTCTTCCCAGCTGTGATTTATGATTCCTGCGCGCAAGAACTGCGGCAGGTCAGCAAGTCTGTCGAGGAAGCCTTTCTCGTGCAGCAACTCCCTCTTCCTCAGCTCAACGCCCCTGGACTCAGCGTCAGACGAGACATACCTCACAGATTGAGGCTCGTCTTCAGGGTAGAGCTTTGCCTTGCCTTTGTCTGCTGTCTTGGCTGACTCGGCAGCCTCAACCTTGAGTCTTTTGAGCGATGGCTCCGAGCTTTCTTTCTCTGATGAAGGCGCCTTCTTGGCCTTTTTCTTCTTCAGCTTCTTGGATCTCTTGGCCTTAAGAATCTTGGCCTTCCTTTTCTTCTTGAGCTTCGCCTCAATGTTGATCTGCTGCAGGCATGCCCCCAGCGTCTCTTCCATGGAATCATCCTGCTGCACAGGACTCTCTGGGCTAGCTTCCCTTGCAGGCGAGAAGACCTCGTCTTCACCACCATCCCCACTGCATTGAGTGGATTCCTGGTACTCCCCATAGGGGAATTCAGGGTCAGGCCGTGGAGGCGTGTGCGAAGGTGTGGCACTCTGCTCTGCTGGAGGCGTCTGCACAGAATTCAGTGGTGAAGACGGCGTCGCAGGGCTCTGTGCAGGCGGCGATGATGATGCAGGGCTGTGCGCAGGTGATGCTGATGGCGAAGGGCTGTGCGCTGGTGATGCAGATGGCGACGAACTCTTCTTGGCTGACTCGTGGGACGCACGATCAGGTTCTTGACTCACCACAGAGGGAGCCTTTGCTGTGTTTGGTTCGGCGGCCGTCTCGACACTCCACCGGCGTCTCTTGGGTGTGCCTGCTGGTTCAGAAGGTCCAGCAGGGATCTCAGTGACAACCCTCCACTTCTTCCTACGGATCGGAAGCTTGGGAAGAGGTCCGGTGCGAACAGCACCAGCATCTGCAAGGGTAAGAAGCGCTTCCCTCGCAGCCGCTTCAGCTGCGTCATCAGCCTTCTTCTTGGCTGCAGATCTTTCAGCCCTAGTGAACACCATTGTCGCTTCTTGGCGATTTGGAGAGAAGAATCAAAGATGAAAAGAATCGCAGCTTTCTTGGAATTCAGAGAATGAGAGAATCGTATCGATCGAGCGTCTTCAAACGGATATAAAGGCAACGGATAAATCCCAACGGCTATATTTTGCGGATCCTGCAATTCCAGCGCAATTTTAGGGATTTTTTTTTCATCTAAATGTCAATCTTTGATCGTCCGTATCTTTTATTTGGCTCAACCGTTTCTTGATTTTTAAAGCTGGATTTGATCTCCTTGATTCCATCTATCGATTCCCTACAAAAAGAAATAAAAACAAAATCAAATTCGCAATTAAAATCACACAACAAAACGTACAAACGATAATCGGAAAATTGCAAAAAATAAACTAAGGCATTGGCCTTGACTAAACGAGCACAGTAACCACTCGTTCTCTCTTGTTTTTAATTTCATGCTTCGTTCAAGAGGAAGGCCGAGAGAGTCTTCACATCTCCTTCCTCATAGTAGTGCTTTAATCTAGCACCATTGACCATAAAAGGCTGTCCTTGCTGCAAGTTCTTTATCTCTATTGCACCATGAACAAATACATTAGTAATGACAAATGGACCCGACCATCTAGACTTTAGTTTCCCTGGAAATAGTTTCAACCGTGAGTTAAACAGCAACACAAGTTGACCCTTCTTAAAGTCCTTAACTCTAAGTCTACTATCGTGCCAGATCTTAGTCTTTTCTTTGTACATCTTAGCATTTTCATAGGCCATATGCCTAAGCTCATCAAGCTCATGTAGCTGCAAAGATCGCAATGTCCCCGCATCCTTTACACAAAAATTCAATTCCTTCATGGCCCAGAATGCTTTGTTTTCTAACTCAAGTGGTAAATGACAAGCCTTGCCATATACCAGCCTATAAGGAGACGTACCTAGAGGTGTCTTATATGCTGTCCTATAAGCCCAAAGTGCATCCTCAAGCTTGAATGACCAGTCCTTCCTATTCGGTTTGACTACCTTTTCTAGGATGTTCTTTATTTCCCTATTGGAAATTTCAGCTTGTCCATTTGAGTGGGGGTGGTAGGGAGTGGCTACTCTATGTTTAATATTATACTTAGCCAACACTCGCTCCATGGCTTTATTAATGAAGTGCGTCCCTTCATCACTAATGATAGCTCGGGGTGTTCCAAATCTAGTGAAAATGTGCCTATGCAAGAATTTAACTACTGTTTTAGCATCATTACTAGGACAAGCTATGGCTTCTACCCACTTAGACACATAGTCTACTGCCACAAGGATGTAGAGGTTACCTGATGATGGAGGGAATGGTCCCATGAAGTCAATGCCCCACACATCAAAGAGCTCCAACTCTAAAATGTAGGTGAGGGGCATCTCATCCTTTCGACTGAGGTTACCTGTTCTTTGGCATTCATCACAGCTGTGGGCATAGTTGTGGGCGTCCTTGAAGATTGTTGGCCAATAGTAGCCGCTCTGAAATACCTTTGCAGCTGTTCTTTGACCACCAAAGTGTCCACCATAAGGAGATGTGTGACAGTGCTGCAGCACAGACTTCGCTTCAGCAGCTGAAACACACTTCCTTAACAACCCATCAGCACAGGTTCTGTAAAGTGTGGGGTCATCCCAGATGAATTTCCTTGCTTCATGAAGGAACCTCTTCTTCTCTTGTCCTCCCTTGAACACTGGTAATACCTGTGATGCACGGAAGTTAGCAATGTCAGCAAACCAAGGTTCCTCATCGTTATCACGATGAGTCAAAACAAAGACATGTTCATCAATAAAAGCATCAGAAATTGCGGTCTCCGCAATTTTTTCGCAATTGTGCTGCAATCGAGACAGGTGATCTGCGACCACATTTTCACAACCTTTCTTGTCTCGAATATCCAGATCAAATTCTTGCAGCAATAACACCCACCTAATCAACCTAGGCTTGGCATCAGCCTTCCTCATAAGATATTTCAAGGCAGAATGGTCAGTGTATACAATTGTCCTAGTGCCTACAATATAGTTTCTAAATTTTTCGCAAGCAAACACTACAGCAAGCATCTCTTTCTCAGTAGTTGTATAATTACATTGAGCCTCATTCAAGGTCTTACTAGCATAGTAGACAGGGTGTGTTAGCTTGTCGATCTTCTGTCCTAACATGACTCCTACAGCATAGTCACTGGCATCACATAGCATCTCAAATGGGAGATCCCAATTTGGTCCGACTATGATAGGTGCTGTGACTAGTGCTTCTTTAAGGGTTTTCCAAGCTACTACACATTCCTTAGAGAAGATAAATGGCCTATTTAGCTCTAGAAGCTCGCACAGAGGCTTGGCTATCTTAGAAAAGTCTTTAATGAACCTTCTGTAGAAGCCAGCATGCCCTAAGAAACTTCTAATGGCTTTGACATTCTGGGGCTCTACCAACTTCTCTATGATCTCTATTTTCGCCCTATCAACTTCTACACCTGCCCTTGACACTCTATGTCCTAAGACAATCCCCTCATCCACCATAAAATGGCATTTTTCCCAATTTAGGACTAGGTTGGTCTCCTCACACCTAGCCAGGACTTGTCCTAGGTTTTCTAGACAGTTTGCAAATGAGTCCCCAAAGACTGAGAAGTCATCCATGAATATTTCTATCATGGACTCATCCAACTCAGAGAAGATTGCCATCATGCACCTCTGGAAAGTTGCCGGTGCATTGCATAAGCCAAAAGGCATTCTGCGGAAGGCAAACGTTCCAAAAGGGCAAGTGAAGGTGGTCTTCTCTTGATCCTTAGGGTCTATAGTTATTTGATTATAGCATGAATATCCATCTAAGAAACAATAGTAGGCTCTACCAGCTATTCTGTCTAGCATCTGGTCAATGAACGGTATAGGGAAATGGTCTTTTTTAGTTTCTTTATTTAATTTCCTGTAATCCATACACACTCTCCACCCTGTGACAGTCCTTGTTGGAATCAGTTCGTTGTTCTCATTGACTACCACAGTTATTCCCCCCTTTTTAGGTACACATTGGATGGGTGCTCACCCACTGGCTACTAGCTATGGGGAAGATCACTCCTGCATCTAACCACTTTATTATTTCGTTTTTTACTACCTCTTTCATAGAGGGATTCAACCTACGTTGGTGATCTACCCTAGGTGTGTGCTCTTCCTCTAGTATAATTTTGTGCATGCAATAAGAAGGGCTAATGCCTCGAATATCAGCAATAGTCCATGCTATAGCCTTCCTATGTTGCTTAAGCAGTAAAATTAATTCAACCTCCTGCTGTTCACTTAGCTTAGAAGAAATAATTACAGGCAGTGTATCATTATTCCCTAGATATGCATATTTGAGGTGAGTGGGTAGTGGTTTTAGTTCTAAAACAGGTGGATGCTCAGTGGATGGCTTTAAAGGATTCACAGATCTATCAGTTAAATCTATATTCATACATACATGTTGTGGTTTATCTACAGGCATATTCATTATTTCAGATACATTCAAGTCAGCTACATCTACTTGTACATATTCGTTAGCATGCTTGGTTAATAATACATGCTCCAGTTGTTCTTCCATTAAAGAGTCTACGACATCCATGCTAGCACAGGATTCAAGGTCAGAGGGATACCTTAAAGCTTTATACACACTAAACTTCACCTCTTCATCATGAACCCTCATTGTGAGCTCACCTTTTTGGACGTCTATAAGTGCCCTACCTGTGGCTAGAAATGGTCTGCCTAGCAGGATGGGAACCTCCTTGTCTGCCTCATAGTCCAGGACAATGAAATCTGCAAGGAAGATAAATTTGTCAACTTTTACAAGAATATCCTCAATTTTACCTTCAGGGTATGCGATGGATCTGTCTGCAAGTTGTAAAGTGACAGTAGTTGGATGTGCTTCTCCTATTCCCAACTGGCGGAATAGGGATAAGGGCATGAGGTTGATGCTGGCGCCCAGGTCACAAAGCGCTCTGCCCACGTGCTTGCCTCCAAGTTCAACAGGTAAGGTGAAGGAACCAGGATCCTTCTCCTTCTTAGGCAGCTTGTTCTGGAGGATGGCACTGCACAACTCACCAATTATTTTTTTGTTAGTAATAATGTCCTTCAAAAACTTTACATAAGAAGACATAGACTGTAGAACCTCTACGAAAGGAATGTTAACATGCACTTGCTTAAGGATTTCTAAGAATTTATTAAAATGCACTTCCTGTTCCTGCTTCTTCTTAAGCCTACGAGGGTATGGAGGTGGTGGCACATATGCAGGCACGTCAGGTCGCCTTAGGATAGGTGGAGGCCTTGGAATTTCTTCTATCTCCTCAACAATTGGTTCTAGCCTGGTTCCTGATGTGCTAGTTGGTGGTGGACCTTGGTTTGGCAGAGACTCCAGTGGAGCACTAGACTCAGTGTTATCTACTCTCTTTGGTGTGTCTTTTGGGTTGCTTACCAATGGTCTACCACTTCTAAGTTCAATTGCTTGAACTTGTTCCTTACCATCTCTCCTTGGTACCTCGGTGCCAGCAGGGAGTCTACCTTGGGGCCTACTTTTGATTTCATTGGCCAATTGCCCTATTTGATTTTCTAGGCTCCTAAGGGTAGCTTGCTGGCTTTGGAGAGTAGCATCATTTTTAGCTATGTATTCCTTGAGTAGGTTTTCTACAGAAGATCCTACAGGTTGATTATAAGGTTTTTGGTACATGGACTGGTTATGTTGGTTATGTTGGGGAGTGAAACCAGATGTTCCACTCGGCCTTGGTTGGTTAATATTTTGGTTAGAATTTGGTTGACCACCCCATGACAGGTTTGGGTGGTTTCTCCAACCAGGATTGTAAGTTTGTGAATAGGGGTTGTTCCTAGGCTGCTGTTGGCTTCCTACATAGCAGACTGAGGATGGATTCCAAGGGCAGTATTCATATGGGTGCCCTTCCCCACAGAATCCACAGATCAGTGCCTCGCCTTGACTTGGTTGGGTGCCCATTGACATGGCTGTGGCGGTATTGGCACTGGTTTGGAGATTGGCCTGAGCCATTTGCTTAACTAGGTTGGTCAGGGCGTTTATTTGGGTGCTCATGGCGCTTAGAGCATCCTTGTCTTGAGCTCTAGTTGGCTCTACAGGATCATCCGACCACCTACAGTGAGATGTTGAGATCTTCTCCAAGATCTCATAAGCTTCGTTGTAACTCTTGGACAACATGGAACCACCAGCAGATGAATTTAGAACTTGTCTGGTGCTGGGGTTGCATCCTTTGAAGAAGACTTCTATTTGGATACACCATGGGATGCCATGGTGTGGACATTTAATGAGAAGGTCTTTGAATCTTGTCCAAGCTTCGTGAAGAGACTCACTTGGAGCTTGTTTGAATTTGATAATGTCATCACGAAAGGTAGAATTCCTATCTGGTAGGAAATATTTGACTAGAAATTTCTCTGCTAAGTCTGTCCAATTAAGGACAGATCCAGAAGGTAATGAGTTTAGCCACGTTTTGGCTTTGTCCCTCAGAGAGTAAGGGAACAAGTATAGCCTCAAGGCTTCTTGGGAAACTCCAGGGATCAGGAATGTGTCACTAACTCCTAAGAAGTTCCTAAGATGGTTGTGGGGGTCCTCATTTTCCATTCCAAAGAATTGTCCCACAGTGGACAACATTTGGAACATCACTGGCTTTAACTCGAATGAGTTGGCAGTGATTTCAGGACGGATTATGCTGGGGTTCAGCTCCCCCGGCATAGGTACAAGGTATGAAAGAATGGCGCTGTCCTTGTCATTCGCTATTGTTGCGTGCTCAGTGTGTAAAGATAAATATGCAAAAGAGTAGAGAGAGCACTTAGAACATGCAAGCATACATGGTCTCACAGCAAGTAGTAAGTATATTTAATTCGTTTTTTCCACAGAGACTCATTTTTAGTTATTCGCGAAGTGTGATTGTTAAGAAAGATGGGATGAATTCGGTGGGGTAAAATGGGTTTTTAATTATCTAATTTTTGCTGAATGTGTAAAGGGATATAACATAAACAAATGCGAGTTGAAACTAGATGCAAAGGACAAGAGATGGAAAACAGCAGAATTGCGAGGACCGCAATGTTTCCGCAATTAAACAGCAGCGAAAGTGTATAAACGGGCGAATTCAGGGCTACTAATGACTATCCTATAGGCATTTAAATACGATTCTCAAGCAGTAGATCAACTCTCTATACATCAAACTCACTCTAACTCATGTATCGTCCGATTCCATGCATGAAATACTTTAGTTTACTCGACTTCAAAGTAAGGTCTTAAGCACTTTGTTAAAACAGGAATGTTTAGTTTGTACTAGGGAAACGCTTATTCCTAAGCCGTTTCCTGATTACCATGAAAGGCTAGCATGATTATATGACTCTGAACTCTTACTCCTTCCAGAGGTTAGGAGTTCTTTGGACAAAATGGATGGCCAATCGAAATTGCCCGTGGGATGAAGCTTACATACAACCAATGTTCGAGTGTTAAACTGCCTACTTGATTCACGTTTTTTAACCTATAGTTCTGTCATTAGCATGCCCCTAGGTGATTTAGCTAGTCATGGATATAAGGTGAACAGAAATAGCAGATAAAAGAGACATGCTTAGAAGGGAAATATAATTAAAACAGTGGACAAAAGTCGTAGCAGAAGAAAGGGGAAACTGTGAATTGCAGAAACGTACTTTGATTACTTTCAATGTTAACCGAACAATGCGAAGCTTAAAGGAAATGATCCAAAGGCAGACAATACCGAAATGCAGTAAATTAAACTCTAAACTAAGAACAGCAAATGAACAAAGCTGGAAATAAGAAGAAAAGACAGTAAAACAGTAAAGAATTGCTGGAAAGCTTCGTGGCAGTCGCCTCGAATGAAGGGGATGAAAGCTCAGCCTTGCTTGGATGAATCCAATCGAGAGAGAAGAAGAATCTCCTCTCCTTCCTATCAGATTATCGACTCCAACAGCTGAGACTCTCACTCCAACAGACGGCAAAGGAAAACAGGGAGAAATGGTGGACTGCGAGAAGACTTCTGCGCTTCGGAATGATCATCAAACCTCCGACTTTGACCCCTTTTTATAGTAGTTTGCAGGTGCGTCTGGGCCAAGGAGAACCATCAATCTTCAACGTCGTATATCAGAAATGGATGGAGGAGAAAGAACGAGTCCCTGAAATAACGGAATTTAACAGAAAAAGATCAGTCAAGTTACGGTTTTCACTTGAATAATTGCGAGGACCGCAATTATTTCGCAATTCATTCGCAATGCGTATTTTTCATTCTTTTCCTTCGGTTTTCAACCCTTTTTCTACCTATTGTGCACAAGTCCTAAATTAGCTACCTTCTTCTAATTCTCATATTAAAGTATAGGTTTAGGCTAAATGCTATCAAAAACACCTAAAAGTGTACATCTTCTTAGGCTAAATGGGTCCTAAATAAGTCACTTTCAGAGACTTAACACACCCCCAAACTTGAGGTTTTGCTTGTCCTCAAGCAAACTAAGGACTTACTTAGGCTGTTATTTATCTTCTTTCACTACTTACTGACTCCCTTATATTCTTATCTATAGCAGTGCTGTCCTGTGACATGCTTCTAAGTCTAACACTAACCTCTTGTCAAGCTTCTTCTGCCTTTGCCTGCCTAACACTCTTTCTGTTTTCATTAACTCCCTACAACTGGTCTATTTGCTTTTGTCATATCATGCCACTATCCCTAAGGTTTCAAATTCTGCCTAGCTTTATCTCAGACTCAGTACATGCTTCTAGTTTTTTTTTTTTTTCTTATGAGCTACCTAGGATTCCTTAGAGTCATGCCAGTCTTAGTACAAAACCAGTGACAGTAGTACTTTCATAAGACCAACTAAACCCTGGCATCACGTCATTGGATATACATTCATCTCCCTTAGACAAACCTAAAAGCTACAACCTTGTGCTCAGCTCATTAAGGATCAGAGTTCTTTTCAAATAGGACATCTAAGCCACAAGGTCATAACTCCCAAGCACACATTCTTCTTCCCTATTTCTCCTTTTTTTTCTTTTCTTACTTAGGTGGAGCCTTCCCTTGGGTTGCCTTTTGATGCAATGCCACTTGTGGTTCACACACTTGGCACTGATTACTCAGCAACTTGAGAAAGACTCCCCTCTTTATTCTATTTTTCATTTTTTCTATTTATCACTTTTTTTTTTTAAAGGAGAAGAAGAATGCTTATGTCTTAAGGAAGAGAGGAATGTTCCTAGGCCTAGGGTGGCCTCCCCCAAACTAAAACTACTCATTGTCCCCAATGAGTGCTTGAGGTGGCACACCCCCAAACTAGTCTAGAAGCATCTAGTCTAAGGTAAAACAAAGAGAATTTAAAAGTCCTAGGCATAGACAGAACATTTGAAAGAAAATATCACAGCAGCAGAATTTTGAAAAAAAAACAGACAGTTAAGGGCTTAAAGCTGTGCATGCTGAGCTATTGAGAGGTTAATTTAAACTATCAAAAGACGTCTTATGACACTCATCCAGCATGCTTTTAGATCAGCTATATACGGTAGTCATGCTAGCAGCAAAAGGAAGCATTTAACAGATCATAGCCTAACTAAACAGACAGTCCAAAACACGCAAATAGTCAGAAAAATTGCGGGAACCACAATTTTTTCGCAATCAAAACTGGGCAGATATAACAATGCATCCGGCCCCTAAACATGCTTTGTCCCGTTGCTTTAAGCTCTACAAAGTTAAAACTAACCTAACCTACCTAGGCAGCTAACATCAGACTATCCTAAGTAAAAGAAAAAACACAGAAACTAAACGTCTAAACAGATCAAAAATTGAACACAAACAGCATAATTCACATTATCTATCAGAAAGCAGAAAAATTGTTTTTGTTTTCTAAGGGAACAGCAATACTCCCTTCAGTGCACTTCAAACCAGCACTCAAGTCTCATCATCTTCATCAGGTTGCCTTGGTCGTGGTGGCACCCATGGAGTCAGGAGATTGGTAGGGAACTCAGGGAAGATGCATCCAATTTGGTCTGCGAGTTCCTTATCCCTTGCCTGCGCATACTTGGCCCATTGAGCCATCCTTCGTTGCATATCCATGAGGCACGCCATGGATCGTGATTGATCAGCAGCCAACCGATCCAATTCAAACTCCATGTTCCCCTTCCTCTTCAGCCTCAAGCTGGCAGGCAGCTCCAAATGGCCCGTGTACGGCATCTGCTGCTCCAAGCGCTCGGTGGGGACTCCTGCAAGCAAGCACAATTTTGTTATAGTGTTGGGGAAAAATAATGGTCCCTTACCTTTGCGGGCACATTCAGCAATGGCAGCTGACATGATCTCCCCCACATTGACCGTGAGACCGCGCATGATGGCATAAACCAGCAGTGATCTACTCTGGTTGATTGTCGTCTCGTGGGTCACAGGGGACAACTTCCTTCGCACAAAGGCAAACCAAACAGCCGCCTTGGCTGTCAGGTTGGCACTCATTAATGTGTGCCTCCCATTGCGTGAGATAGTCCACGCTGCTTCAGGCTGGCCAATTGTTCGAATGGCCTCTTCCAGCACAGCCTCAGTAGGCTCATCGACGATCCGGGCATAATCTGTGTGAGTTTGGCCCTTGAGACCAAAGGCGTCATTGATGGCCTTGGCTGAGAAATCCACTTCCACCCCTCTGACCACAGATAGGCCATCCTCAGGGCTGAGCACATTGGCGTAAAAATCATACACCATGCTCGTGTATGCTGGGTTAGGCGGTCTGCAGAATTCCTCCCAGCCATGGTTGAGCACTCCTGCGCGCAAGAACTGCGGCAGGTCAGCGAGTCGGTCAAGGAAACCTTTCTCGTGCAGCAGGTCCCTCTTCCTTAGCTCAGCACCCCTGGATTCAGCATCAGATGAGACATACCTCACTGACTGAGGTTCGTCTTCAGGGTAAAGTTTAGCCTTGCCCTTATCTGCTGGCTTGGATGATTTGGCAGCCTCCACCTTGAGGCGTTTGAGCGAAGGCTCAGTGCTGTCTTTGTCCGCCGAGGGCACCTTCTTGGCCTTCTTTTTCTTTAACTTCTTGGCCTTGACAATCTTGGCCTTCTTCTTCTTCTTGAGCTTGGCCTTGATGTTAATCTGCTGGAGGCATGCCCCCAACGTTTCTTCCATAGAATCGTCCTGCTGTGCAGGCTCATCAGGGCTATCTTCCCTCATAGGAGAGAAGACTTCGTCTTCCCCAGCATCTCCACTGCCTTGCGTGGACTCTTGATAATCTCCATAAGGGAATTCCGGATCAGGCCGTGGAGAATTATGCTCTGCTGATGGTGTCCGTGCAGAACTCAGTGGCGAAGATGGTAATTCAGGACTCTGCGCTGCTGCAGGTGTCGGATCAGAACTCTGAGGTGCTGGAGACAACTCGGGGCTCTGTGCAGGCGGTGACGACTCTGCGCTTGGCACTCGTTCAGACGGTGCAGGGCTGTGCACCGGTGATGCAGATGGCGACGGTGTGCGCGCTGGTGAAGCAGGTGGCGTCGAACTCTTCTTGGCTGAATCGTGAGACTCACGATCAGAATCTTGACTCGCCACAGAGGGAGTCGTCGCTACGCTTGGTTCGACGGCCGTCTTGACACTCCACCGGCGTTTCTTGGGCGTGCCTGCTGGCTCAGATGGTCCAGCAGGGATCTCAGTGACCACCCTCCACTTCCTCCTACGGATAGGAAGCTTGGGGAGAGGTCCTGTGCGAACGGCACCATCATCTGCAAGGGTAAGAAGCGCTTCCCTTGCAGCTGCTTCAGCTGCGTCATCAGCCTTCTTCTTGGCTGCAGATCGGTCTGCTCGGGTGAAAACCATTGTTGCTTCTTGAAGATCTTGAGAGAGGAATCAAAGGTGGAGAGAATCGCTGAATTCTTGGAGAGCAAAGAATGAGAGAAGCGTATCGATCGACCGCCTTACAACGGATATAAATGCAACGGACAAAAAAAAATCCCAACGGCTCTTTTTTGCGGATCCAGCAATTCCAGCGCAATTCTAGGGATATTTTTTCATAAAAATCTCAAACTTTGATCGTCCGTATCTTTTATTTGGCTCAACCGTTTCTCGATTTTTAAAGCTGGATTTGATCTCCTTGATTCCATCTATCGATTCCCTACAAAAACAAATAAAACAAACATTAAATACGCAATTAAAAACACACCACAAAACCTACAAACGATAATCGGAAAAACAGGAAAAATAAACCAAGGCATTGGCCTTGACTAAACGAGCACAGTAACCACTCGTTCTCTCTCGTTCTTTTTGTCATGCTTCAGTCAAGAGGAAGGCCGAGAGAGTCTTCACATCTCCTTCCTCATAGTAGTGCTTCAATCTGGCACCATTGACCATAAATGGCTGACCTTGCTGCAAGGTTTTTATCTCTATTGCACCATGAACAAAGACATTAGTAATAACAAATGGACCCGACCATCTAGACTTTAGTTTGCCTGGAAATAACTTTAAGCGTGAGTTAAATAATAGTACAAGTTGGCCTTTCCTAAAGTCTTTGATCCTGAGTCTACTGTCATGCCATATTTTGGTCTTTTCTTTATACATTTTGGCATTCTCATAGGCCATATGCCTAAGCTCATCAAGTTCATGCAGCTGCAAGGATCTCAATGTCCCCGCATCCTTTACACAGAAATTCAATTCTTTCATAGCCCAAAATGCTTTGTTTTCTAACTCAAGTGGCAAATGACAAGCCTTGCCATACACCAGCCTATAGGGAGACATACCTAGGGGGGTCTTATATGCTGTTCTATAAGCCCAAAGTGCATCCTCAAGCTTAAACGACCAGTCTTTTCTATTAGGTTTGACTACCTTCTCTAGGATGTTCTTTATTTCCCTATTAGAAATTTCAGCTTGACCATTTGAGTGTGGGTGATAGGGAGTAGCTACTCTATGTCTAATGTTATATTTAGCCAATATTTTCTCCATAGCCTTATTAATGAAATGTGACCCCTCATCACTAATGATAGCACGAGGAGTCCCAAATCGAGTGAAAATGTGCCTATGTAAGAAACTAGTGACCGTTTTAGCATCATTATTAGGACATGCTTTGGCTTCTACCCACTTGGACACGTAGTCTACTGCTACTAATATATAGAGGTTACCTGACGATGGAGGGAATGGTCCCATGAAATCAATGCCCCACACATCAAAGAGCTCCAACTCTAAGATGTAGGTGAGGGGCATCTCATCCTTGCGACTGAGGTTACCTGTCCTTTGGCACTCATCACAGCTGTGGGCGTAGTCATGGGCGTCTTTGAAGATCGTTGGCCAATAGTAGCCACTCTGAAAGACCTTAGCAGCTGTTCTCTGGCCACCAAAATGTCCCCCATAAGGAGATGAGTGACAGTGCTGCAGCACAGATTTCGCTTCAGCAGCTGAAACACATTTCCTTAACAACCCATCAGCACAGGTTCTGTAAAGTATGGGGTCATCCCAGATGAATTTCCTTACTTCATGGAGGAACCTCTTCTTCTCTTGTCCTCCCTTGAACACTGGTAGTACCTGTGATGCACGGAAGTTAGCAATATCAGCGAACCATGGTTCCTCATCGTTATCACGATGGGACAAAGCAAAGACATGCTCATCTATGAAAGCATCAGAAATTGCGGACTCCGCAATTTTTTCGCAATTATGGTGCAATCGAGACAGGTGATCTGCAACCACATTCTCACAACCTTTCTTGTCTCGAATATCCAAATCAAATTCTTGTAGCAATAACACCCACCTAATCAGCCTAGGCTTGGCGTCAGCTTTTCTCATAAGATATTTCAAGGCAGAATGGTCAGTGTATACAATGGTCCTAGTGCCTACAATATAGTTTCTAAATTTTTCGCAAGCAAATACTACAGCAAGCATCTCTTTCTCTGTAGTTGTATAATTACATTGGGCCTCATTTAAGGTTTTACTGGCATAGTAGACGGGTGTGTCAGCTTGTCGATTTTCTGTCCTAACATGACTCCGACAGCATAGTCACTGGCATCACATAGCATCTCAAATGGGAGATCCCAATTTGGTCCAACTATGATAGGCGCTGTGACTAGTGCTTCTTTAAGGGATTTCCAAGCTACTACACATTCCTCAGAGAAGATAAACGGCCTATTTAGCTCTAGAAGCTCGCACAGAGGCTTGGCTATCTTAGAAAAGTCCTTGATGAACCTTCTGTAGAAACCAGCATGCCCTAAGAAGCTTCTAATGGCTTTGACATTTTGGGGCTCTACCAACTTCTCTATAATCTCTATTTTGGCCCTATCCACTTCCACACCTGCCCTTGACACTCGATGTCCTAAAACAATCCCCTCATCTACCATAAAATGGCATTTTTCCCAATTTAGGACTAGGTTGGTCTCCTCACACCTAGCCAGGACTTGTCCTAGGTTTTCTAGACATGTTTTAAATGAATCCCCAAAGACTGAGAAGTCATCCATGAATATTTCTATCATAGATTCATCCAACTCAGAGAAGATTGCCATCATGCACCTCTGGAAAGTTGCCGGTGCATTGCATAAGCCAAAAGGCATTCTGCGGAAGGCAAACGTTCCAAAAGGGCAAGTGAAGGTGGTCTTCTCTTGGTCCTTAGGGTCTATAGTTATTTGATTATAGCCTGAATATCCATCTAAGAAACAATAATAGGCTCTACCAGCTATTCTGTCTAGCATCTGGTCAATAAACGGTATAGGGAAATGGTCTTTTTTAGTTTCTTTGTTTAACTTTCTGTAATCCATACACACTCTCCACCCTGTGACAGTCCTTGTTGGAATCAGTTCGTCGTTCTCATTGACTACCACAGTTATTCCCCCCTTTTTAGGTACACACTGGATGGGGCTCACCCACTGGCTACTAGCTATGGGAAAAATTACTCCTGCATCTAACCATTTTATTATTTCTTTCTTCACTACCTCTTTCATAGAGGGGTTTAACCTACGCTGGTGATCTACCTTAGGTGTGTGCTCTTCCTCTAATATAATTTTGTGCATACAATAAGAAGGGCTAATGCCTCGAATATTAGCAATAGTCCATGCTATAGCCTTCCTATGTTGCTTAAGCAGTAAAATTAAATCAACCTCATGCTGTTCACTTAGCTTAGAGGAAATAATTACAGGCAGTGTATCATTATCTCCTAGATATGCATATTTGAGGTGAGTAGGTAGTGGTTTCAGTTCTAGAACAGGTGGATGCTCAATGGAGGGCTTTAAAGGATTGACAGATCTATCAGTTAATTCTATATTCATACATACATGCTGTGGTTTATCTACAGGTACATTCATTATGTCAGATACATTCAAGTCAGCTACATCTACTTGTACATATTCATTAGCATGCTTGGTTAATAATACATGCTCTAATTGTTCTTCCATAAGTGAGTCAACAACATCCATGCTTGCACAAGACTCAGAATCAGAGGGATACCTTAAAGCTTTGTAAACACTAAATTTTACCTCTTCATCATGAACTCTCATAGTTAACTCACCTTTTTGCACATCTATTAGTGCCCTACCTGTGGCTAGAAATGGTCTACCTAGCAGGATGGGTACCTCCTTGTCTGCCTCATAGTCCAGGACAATGAAATCTGCAAGGAATATAAACTTGTCAACTTTCACTAGAATATCCTCAATCTTACCTTCTGGGTATGCGATGGATCTGTCTGCTAGTTGTAAAGTGACGGTAGTTGGACGTGCTTCTCCTATTCCCAACTGGCGGAATAGGGACAGGGGCATGAGGTTGATGCTGGCTCCCAGGTCACACAGCGCTCTGCCCACGTGCTTGCCTCCAAGTTCAACAGGTAAGGTGAAGGAACCAGGATCCTTCTCCTTCTTGGGCAGCTTGTTCTGGAGGATGGCACTGCACTCCTCAGTGAGATTGACTGTTTCAAACTCACCAATTATTTTTTTGTTAGTAATGATGTCCTTCAAAAACTTTACATAAGAAGGCATCGACTGTAAAACCTCTACGAAAGGAATGTTAACATGCACTTGCTTAAGTATTTCTAAGAATTTATTGAAATGCACTTCCTGTTCCTGCTTCTTTTTAAGCCTTCTAGGATATGGAGGTGGTGGTACATAAGCAGGTACGTCAGGTCGCCTTAGGATTGGTGGAGGTCTTGGAATTTCTTCTATTTCCTCTACAATTGGCTCTAGTCTGGCTCCTGATGTACTAGTGGGTGGTGGACCTTGGTTGGGCAGAGACTCCAGTGGAGCACTAGACTCGGTGTTCTCGACTCTCTTTGGTATGTCTTTGGTATTGCTTACCAGAGGTCTTCCACTCCTAAGTTCAATTGCTTGAACTTGTTCCTTTCCTTCTCTCCTTGGCAATTCAGTGTCAGCAGGGAGTCTACCTTGGGGCCTACTTTTAATTTCATTGGCTAACTGGCCTATCTGATTTTCTAAGCTCCTAAGGGTAGCTTGCTGGCTTTGGAGAGTAGCATCATTTTTTGCTATGTATTCCTTGAGTAGGTTTTCTACAGAAGATCCTACAGGTTGATTATAAGGTTTTTGGTACATTGACTGGTTATGTTGGTTATGTTGGGGAGTGAAACCAGATGTTCCACTCGGCCTTGGTTGGTTAAGATTTTGGTTAGAATTTGGTTGGCCACCCCATGACAGGTTTGGGTGGTTCCTCCAACCAGGATTGTATGTTTGTGAGTAGGGGTTGTTCCTTGGCTGCTGTTGGCTTCCTACATAGCAGACCGAGGATGGATTCCCAGGGCAGTATTCATATGGGTGCCCTTCCCCACAGAATCCACAGACTAGTGCCTCGCCTTGACTTGGTTGGGTGCCCATTGACATGGCTGTGGCGGTATTGGCACTGGATTGGAGATTGGCCTGAGCCATTTGCTTGACTAAGTTGGTCAGGGCATTTATTTGGGTGCTCATGGCGCTTAGAGCATCCTTGTCTTGAGCTCTAGTTGGCTCTACAGGATCATCTGACCACCTACAATGAGATGTTGAGATCTTCTCCAAGATCTCATAGGCTTCGTTGTAACTCTTGGACAACATGGAACCACCAGCAGATGAATTTAGGACTTGTCTAGTGCTGGGGTTGCATCCTTTAAAGAAAACTTCTATTTGGATACACCATGGGATGCCATGGTGTGGACATTTGATAAGAAGGTCTTTGAAGCGTGTCCAAGCTTCGTGAAGAGACTCACTTGGAGCTTGTTTGAATTTTATAATATCATCACGGAAAGTAGAATTCCTATCAGGTGGAAAATATTTGACTAGGAATTTTTCTGCTAGATCTGTCCAATTAAGGACAGATCCGGAAGGTAATGAGTTCAGCCACGTTTTGGCCTTGTCCCTCAAAGAGTAAGGGAACAAGTATAGCCTTAATGCCTCTTGAGAAACTCCAGGAATTAGGAAGGTATCACTAACTCCTAAGAAGTTCCTAAGATGGTTGTGGGGATCCTCATTTTCCATCCCAAAGAATTGTCCCACAGTGGACAACATTTGGAACATCACTGGCTTTAACTCGAATGAGTTGGCAGTGATCTCAGGACGGATTATGCTGGGGTTCAGCTCCCCAGGCATAGGTACAAGATATGAAAGAATGGCGCTATCCTTGTCATTCGCTATTTCTATGGGGTTGCGAGTGGCAGGCACCAGATTTTGATCTCTTCTATCCATTTCTCCTAAAGGTAGTGATGATAACCTTGCGGTATCAGCAGCTAATTGAGGTAAAGAAGGTTGGTTAAATAAACGTTTCTTGGCTTTATTCCTAGCTCTAAGTAATCTCTCGGGCTCAGGGTTGAACTCTAGATCACTAGATGGAAGCTCATTCATAAACTAACCTAAATTTTACCTAAGGAAGAAATGAAATATAGATCAAATGCAAAGGAAAATAATTTGATGCTTCAAACTTAACAAACTTCGTTTTCACTTAAAATAAGTCCCCGGCAGCGGCGCCAAAAACTTGTTGCGTGCTCAATGTGTAAAGATAAATATGCAAAAGAGTAGAGAGAGCACTTAGAACATGCAAGCATACATGGTCTCACAGCAAGTAGTAAGTATATTTAATTCGTTTTTTCCACAGAGACTCATTTTTAGTTATTCGCGAAGTGTGATTGTTAAGAAAGATGGAGTGAATTTGGTGGGGTAAAATAGGTTTTTAATTATCTAATTCTTGCTGAATGTGTAAAGGGATATAACATAAACAAATGCAAGTTGAAACTAGATGCAAAGGACAAGAGATGGAATTGATAAACGAGGAAGAAAACAGCTAAACAGAATGGAAAACAGCAGAATTGCGTGGACCGCAATGTTTCCGCAATTAAACCGCAGCGAAAGTGTATAAATGGGCGAATTCAGGGCTACTAATGACTATCCTATAGGCATTTAAATACGATTCTCAAGCAGTAGATCAACTCTCTATACATCAAACTCACTCTAACTCATGTATCGTTCGATTCCATGCATGAAATACTTTAGTTTACTCGACTTCAAAGTAAGGTCTTAAGCACTTTGTTAAAACAGGAATGTTTAGTTTGTACTAGGGAAACGCCTATTCCTAGGCCGTTTCCTGATTACCATGAAAGGCTAGCATGATTATATGACTCTGAACTCTTACTCCTTCCAGAGGTTAGGAGTTCTTTGGACAAAATGGATGGCCAATCGAAATTGCCCGTGGGATGAAGCTTACATACAACCAATGTTCGAGTGTTAAACTGCCTACTTGATTCACGTTTTTTAACCTATAGTTCTGTCATTAGCATGCCCCTAGGTGATTTAGCTACTCATGGATATAAGGTGAATAGAAATAGCAGATAAAAGAGACATGCTTAGAAGGGAAATGTGCTTAAAACAGGAAGACAAAACCGTAGCAGAAGAAAGGGAAACTGTGAATTCAGAAATGTACTTCGATTAATGAAATTGTTTAACGACAAGGGGAAACTTAACAAGAAATGATTTAAAGGCAGACAATACCGAAATGCAGTAAATTAAACTCTAAACTAAGAACAACAATGATCAGAAATGGAAATAAGAAGAAGAATGACAGAAAGCAGTAAAGAGTTGCTGGAAAACTTCGTGGCAGTCGCCTCGAATGAAGGGGATGAAAGCTCAGCCTTGCTTGGATGAATCCAATCGAGAGAGAAGAAGAATCTTCTCTCCTTCCTATCAGATTATCGACTCCAACAGCTGAGGCTCTCACTCCAACAGACGGCAAAGGAAAACAGGAAGAAAAGGTGGACTGCGAGAAGACTTCTGCGCTTCGGAATGATGATCAAACCTCCGACTTTGACCCCTTTTTATAGTAGTTTGCAGGTGCTGCTGGGCCAAGGAGAACCATCAATCTTCAACGTCATATATCAGAAATGAATGGAGGAGAAAGAACGAGTCCCTGAAATAACGGAATTTAACAGAAAAAGATCAGTCAAGTTACGGTTTTCACTTGAATAATTGCGAGAACCGCAATTATTTCGCAATTCATTCGCAATGCGTATTTTTCATTCTTTTCCTTCGGTTTTCAACCCTTTTTCTACCTATTGTGCACAAGTCCTAAATTAGCTACCTTCTTCTAATTCTCAAATTAAAGTATAAGTTTAGGCTAAATGCTATCAAAAACACCTAAAAGTGTACATCTTCTTAAGCTAAATGGGTCCTAAATAAGTCACTTTCAGAGACTTAACAGGTGCCCTTCCCCACAGAATCCACAGACTAGTGCCTCGCCTTGGCTTGGTTGGGTGCCCATTGACATGGCTGTGGCGGTATTGGCACTGGTTTGGAGATTGGCCTGAGCCATTTGCTTGACTAAGTTGGTCAGGGCATTTATTTGGGTGCTCATGGCGCTTAGAGCATCCTTGTCTTGAGCTCTAGTTGGCTCTACAGGATCGTCTGACCACCTACAATGAGATGTTGAGATCTTCTCCAAGATCTCATAAGCTTCGTTGTAACTCTTGGACAACATGGAACCTCCAGCAGATGAATTTAGGACTTGTCTAGTGCTGGGGTTGCATCCTTTAAAGAAAACTTCTATTTGGATACACCATGGGATGCCATGGTGTGGACATTTGATGAGAAGGTCTTTGAATCGTGTCCAAGCTTCGTGAAGAGACTCACTTGGAGCTTGTTTGAATTTTATAATGTCATCACGGAAAGTAGAATTCCTATCAGGTGGGAAATATTTGACTAGGAATTTTTCAGCTAAGTCTGTCCAATTAAGGACAGATCCAGACGGTAATGAGTTCAGCCACGTTTTGGCCTTGTCCCTCAAAGAGTAAGGGAACAAGTATAGCCTCAATGCTTCTTGAGAAACTCCAGGGATTAGGAAAGTGTCACTAACTCCTAAGAAGTTCCTAAGATGGTTGTGGGGATCCTCATTTTCCATTCCAAAGAATTGTCCCACAGTGGACAACATTTGGAACATCACTGGCTTTAACTCAAATGAGTTGGCAGTGATCTCAGGGCGGATTATGCTGGGGTTCAGCTCCCCAGGCATAGGTACGAGATATGAAAGAATGGCGCTATCCTTGTCATTCGCTATTTCTATGGGGTTGCGAGTGGCAGGCACCAGATTTTGATCTCTTCTATCCATTTCTCCTAAAGGTGGTGATGATAACCTTGCGGTATCAGCAGCTAATTGAGGTAAAGAAGGTTGTTTAAATAAACGTTTCTTGGCTTTATTCCTAGCTCTAAGTAATCTCTCGGGCTCAGGGTTGAACTCTAGATCACTAGATGGAAGCTCATTCATAAACTAACCTAAGTTTTACCTAAGGAAGAAATGAAATATAGATCAAATGCAAAAAGAAAATAATTTGATGCTTCAAACTTAACAAAACTTCGGTTTTACTTAAAATAAGTCCCCGGCAGCGGCGCCAAAAACTTGTTGCGTGCCCAGTGTGTAAAGATAAATAAGCAAAAGAGTAGAGAGAGCACTTAGAACATGCAAGCATACATGGTCTCACAACAAGTAGTAAGTATATTTAATTCGTTTTTTCCACAGAGACTCATTTTTAGTTATTCGCGAAGTGTGATTGTTAAGAAAGATGGGATGAATTCGGTGGGGTAAAATGGGTTTTTAATTATCTAATTTTTGCTGAATGTGTAAAGGGATATAACATAAACAAATGCGAGTTGAAACTAGATGCAAAGGACAAGAGATGGAATTAATAAACGAGGAAGAAAACAGCTAAACAGAATGGAAAACAGCAGAATTGCGAGGACCGCAATGTTTCCGCAATTAAACAGCAGCGAAAGTGTATAAATGGGCGAATTCAGGGCTACTAATGACTATCCTATAGGCATTTAAATACGATTCTCAAGTAGTAGATCAACTCTCTATACATCAAACTCACTCTAACTCATGTATCGTCCGATTCCATGCATGAAATACTTTAGTTTACTCGACTTCAAAGTAAGGTCTTAAGCACTTTGTTAAAACAGGAATGTTTAGTTTGTACTAGGGAAACGCTTATTCCTAAGCCGTTTCCTGATTACCATGAAAGGCTAGCATGATTATATGACTCTGAACTCTTACTCCTTCCAGAGGTTAGGAGTTCTTTGGACAAAATGGATGGCCAATCGAAATTGCCCGTGGGATGAAGCTTACATACAACCAATGTTCGAGTGTTAAACTGCCTACTTGATTCACGTTTTTTAACCTATAGTTCTGTCATTAGCATGCCCCTAGGTGATTTAGCTACTCATGGATATAAGGTGAACAGAAATAGCAGATAAAAGAGACATGCTTAGAAGGGAAATATAATTAAAACAGTGGACAAAAGTCGTAGCAGAAGAAAGGGGAAACTGTGAATTGCAGAAACGTACTTTGATTACTTTCAATGTTAACCGAACAATGCGAAGCTTAAAGGAAATGATCCAAAGGCAGACAATACCGAAATGCAGTAAATTAAACTCTAAACTAAGAACAACAAATGAACAAAGCTGGAAATAAGAAGAAAAGACAGTAAAACAGTAAAGAATTGCTGGAAAGCTTCGTGGCAGTCGCCTCGAATGAAGGGGATGAAAGCTCAGCCTTGCTTGGATGAATCCAATCGAGAGAGAAGAAGAATCTCCTCTCCTTCCTATCAGATTATCGACTCCAACAGCTGAGACTCTCACTCCAACAGACGGCAAAGGAAAACAGGGAGAAATGGTGGACTGCGAGAAGACTTCTGCGCTTCGGAATGATCATCAAACCTCCGACTTTGACCCCTTTTTATAGTAGTTTGCAGGTGCGTCTGGGCCAAGGAGAACCATCAATCTTCAACGTCGTATATCAGAAATGGATGGAGGAGAAAGAACGAGTCCCTGAAATAACGGAATTTAACAGAAAAAGATCAGTCAAGTTACGGTTTTCACTTGAATAATTGCGAGGACCGCAATTATTTCGCAATTCATTCGCAATGCGTATTTTTCATTCTTTTCCTTCGGTTTTCAACCCTTTTTCTACCTATTGTGCACAAGTCCTAAATTAGCTACCTTCTTCTAATTCTCATATTAAAGTATAGGTTTAGGCTAAATGCTATCAAAAACACCTAAAAGTGTACATCTTCTTAGGCTAAATGGGTCCTAAATAAGTCACTTTCAGAGACTTAACAACTATTTAGCTACTCATGGATATAAGGTAAACAGAAATGGCAGATAAAACAGACATGCTTAGAAGAGAAATATAATTAAAACAGTAGACAAAAACCGTAGCAGAAGAAGGAAACTGAGAAATGCAGAAATGTACTTCGATTACTGAAATTGTTTGAACGAACAGATGAAAGCTTTAAAGTAAATAACAGCAAGGCAGAAAGCAACGAAATAGACTAATCTAGCTACTAGGAAAAGAACAACACAAAGCAGAAACATAAAATAGCAAAGAAAGACAGAAAGCTTGTAAATGGTGCTTGAAGCCTCGTCGCAATCGCCTCGAATGAAGGATCAAAAAGGACAGCCTTGCGTGGATGAATCCAATCGGGAGAGAAAAAGAATCTACTCTCCTTCCTATCAGATTATCGACTCCAGCAGCTGAGCTTCGCAAACCAACAGACGGCAAAGGAAAAACAGTGGAACAGATGGACTGCGAGACGACTTCACGCTTTCGGATGATGCTCAAACCTCCGACTTTGGCCCCTTTTTATAGTAGTTTGCAGGTGCGTTTGGGCCAAGGAGAACCATCAATCTTCAACGTCATATATCAGAATGGATGGAGGAGAAAGAACGAATCCCTGAAATAACGGAAATTAACAGAAAAAGATCAGTCAACTTACGGTTTTCACTTGAATAATTGCGGTGTCCGCAATTATTTCGCAAAGCTATCGCAATGCTGTTTTTTTCATTCTTTTCCTTCGGTTTTCAACCCTTTTTTCTCCTATTGTGCATAAGTCCTAAATTAGCTACCTTCTTCTAATTCTCATATTTAAGCATAGGTTTAGGCTAATTGCTATCAAAAACACCTAAGTATGAGCATCTTCTTAGGCTAAATAGGTCCTAAATAAGTCACTTTCAGAGACTTAACAGCCTCCCATTGCGTGACACGGTCCAGGATGCTGCAGGCTGGCCAATGGTTCGAATGGCCTCTTCCAGGACGGCTTCAGTAGGCTCATCAACAATCCTCGCATAGTCAGTATGTTTTTGGCCCTTGAGGCCATAAGCTTCGTTGATGGCTTTTGCTGAAAAGTCCACTTCTACTCCCCTGACCACAGACAATCCCTCCTCAGAATTCCTCAAATTGGCGTAGAAGTCATACACCATACTTGTGTAAGTTGGATTGGGTGGTCTGCACAACTCCTCCCAGCCGTGATTCGTAATTCCTGCGCGCAAGAATTGCGGCAGGTCAGCAGGTCTGTCGAGGAAGCCCTTTTCGTGCAACAGCTCTCGTTTCCTCAGCTCCATGCCTCTAGACTCAGCGTCAGAAGACACGTACCTCACTGATTGAGGCTCATCTTTAGGGTAAAGTTTGGCTTTCCCTTTGTCTTTCAGTTTGGCTGACTCAGCAGCCTCAATTTTGAGCTTCTTTGGGGAAGGCTCGTCACTCCCCTTCTTGGATGAAGACGCAGCCCTGGAGTTCTTCTTCTTCTTGGACTTCTTCTTTGTTCTTGGCCGTTTGGCCTTGACAACCTTGGCTTCTTTCTTCCTCAACCGTGCCCTCGTTGTCATCTGCTGGAGGCAATCCCCCAGTGTCTCGTCCATCGAGTTATCCTTCTGTGCAGGGCTCTCAGGGCTGGCTTCCCTCAAAGGAGAGAAGACTTCTTCTTCCTCAGCTTCCCCACTACCCTGCGTCGATTCTTGGTACTCCCCATATGGGAATTCAGGGTCAGGCCGTGGAGAAGTGGGCGATGCTGCAGGGCTCTCTTCTGGTGGGCTATCTGCCGGTGAGCTCTCTTCCGGTGAGCTCTCTGCTGGTGGACTCTCTGCCGGTGGAGGAGTGGGCGAAGAGGGAAGCTCAGGGCTTTGCGCTGGTGGTGTGGATGGTGAAGAGCTCTCCTTGGCCGAATCGTGTGACACACGATCACTTTCTTGACTCCCCACAGAGGGGGTCTTTTCCTTGCTTACTTCTTCAGCCACCGCCATTCTCCATTTGCGTTTCTTGGGTGTGCCTGCTGGTTCAGAGGGTCCAGCAGGTATCTCTGTGACAACCTTCAACTTCTTCTTGCGGATTGGCAGTTTGGGAAGTCGTTCAGTTCGCGCAGCATCAGCGTCTGCAAGGGCAAGAAGTGCGTCCCTCGCAGCCGTCTCAGCCTCGTCAGCCCTTTTCTTGGACGCAGATCGTTCGGCCCTTGTTAGCACCATTGTTGAATCTTGGAGATTTGGAGAGAGGAATCACAGATGAAGAGAAAAGTAATTTTCTTGGAGTTCAGATAATGGGAGAATCGTACGGATCAACGCGACTTCTAATGGATATAAAGAAACCCAAAAAAATCCCAACGGCTATATTTTTGCGGATTCTGCAAATCCAGCGCAATTCCAGGGACCGTTGGAGATTTTTTGCATTTAAATTTCAATCTTTGCTCAACCGTATCTTTGATTTGGCCCAATATCTCCTTGATCTTTTTGGCTGGATTTAATCTCCTTGATTCCCTCTATCGATTCCCTGCAAAAATAAATAAAATCAAAATCAAATACTTAATTAAAATCACACAAACATATGTACAAACGATAACCGTAAAATTCGTCAAAAAATAAACTAAGGCATTAGCCTGATATGAACGAGCACAGTAACCACTCGTCCTTTCTCGTTCTTAATTCACGTTTCAGTCAAGAGGAAGGCCGAGAGAGTCTTCACATCTCCTTCCTCATAGTAGTGCTTCAATCTTGCACCATTAACCATGAATGGTTGTCCTTGCTGCAGGTTCTTTATCTCGATGGCACCATGAACAAACACATTAGTTATTATGAAAGGACCTGACCATCTGGACTTTAGTTTGCCTGGAAATAATCTCAATCGTGAGTTAAATAACAAAACAAGTTGACCTTTCTTAAAGTCCTTAATCCTAAGTCTACTGTCGTGCCAAATCTTGGTCTTTTCCTTATACATTTTAGCATTTTCATAGGACATATGTCTAAGCTCATCAAGCTCATGTAATTGCAAAGACCGCAACGTTCCCGCATCAGTCACGCAATAATTCAACTCTTTTAGTGCCCAAAATGCCTTAATTTCTAACTCGAATGGAAGATGACATGTTTTACCATACACAAGTCTATAAGGAGACATACCTAGGGGTGTCTTATATGCAGTTCTATAGGCCCAAAGTGCATCCTCGAGTTTAAACGACCAATCTTTTCTATTGGGTTTGACCACTTTTTCTAGGATGTTTTTAATCTCCCTATTTGAAATTTCAGCCTGTCCATTCGAATGTGGGTGATAGGGAGTGGCTACTCTATGTCTAATGTTATACATAGCCAACACTCTCTCCATAGATTTGTTAATAAAATGTGTCCCCTCGTCACTAATGATAGCACGAGGTGTTCCAAACCTAGTAAAAATGTGCCTATGCAAGAGTTTTATGACTGTTTTGGCATCATTATTGGGACATGCTATGGCCTCTACCCACTTGGATACATAGTCTACTGCTACTAATATGTAAAGGTTACCTGAGGATGGGGGAAATGGTCCCATGAAGTCAATGCCCCACACATCAAAGAGCTCCAACTCCAAGATGTAGGTGAGAGGCATTTCATCCTTGCGACTAAGGTTACCTGTTCTTTGGCATTCGTCACAGCTGTGTGCATAGTTGTGTGCATCCTTGAAGATCGTTGGCCAATAGTAGCCACTCTGAAACACCTTTGCAGCTGTTCGTTGGCCACCAAAGTGTCCACCATAAGGAGCTGTGTGGCAGTGCTGCAGCACAGACTTCGCCTCAGCAGCTGAAACACACTTCCTTAGCAAGCCGTCAGCACATGTTTTGTAAAGTGTGGGGTCATCCCATATGAATTTCCTTGCCTCATGAAGGAACCTCTTCTTCTCTTGTCCTCCCTTGAAAGTTGGCAGTACCTGCGATGCAAGGAAGTTAGCAATGTCAGCAAACCAAGGTTCCTCATCGTTATCACGATGAGCCAAAACAAAGACATGTTCATCAATGAAAGCATCAGAAATTGCGGTCTCCGCAATTTTTTCGCAATTATGCTGCAATCTGGAAAGATGATCTGCAACCACATTTTCACATCCTTTCTTATCTCTAATGTCCAGATCAAACTCTTGCAGCAGCAGCACCCATCTAATCAACCTAGGCTTAGCATCAGCCTTCCTCATAAGGTACTTTAAAGCAGAATGGTCAGTGTACACGATTGTCCTAGTGCCTACAATATAGTTCCTAAATTTCTCACAAGCAAACACTACAGCTAGCATTTCTTTCTCAGTGGTTGTATAATTACATTGTGCCTCATTAAGTGTCTTACTAGCATAGTATACAGGGTGTGTTAACTTGTCAATCTTCTGTCCTAACATAACCCCTACAGCATAGTCACTGGCATCACATAACATCTCAAAGGGAAGATCCCAATTAGGCCCTACTATAATAGGTGCTGTGACTAGTGCTTTCTTAAGGGTTTTCCAAGCTAGGACACATTCTTTAGAGAAAATGAATGGTTTGTTTAGCTCTAGAAGCTCACATAGAGGCTTGGAGATCTTAGAAAAGTCCTTAATGAACCTTCTATAGAAACCAGCATGCCCTAAGAAACTCCTAATGGCCTTGACATTTTGGGGTTCTACCAATTTCTCTATTATTTCAATTTTTGCCCTGTCAACTTCTACAGCTGCCCTTGACACTCTATGACCTAAGACAATCCCTTCATCCACCATGAAGTGGTACTTTTCCCAATTTAGGACTAGGTTGGTTTCCTCACACCTAGCCAGGACTTGTCCTAAGTTCTCTAGACAGTTTGTAAATGAATCCCCAAAGACTGAGAAATCATCCATGAATATCTCTATCATGGACTCATCCAAATCAGAGAAGATTGCCAACATGCACCTTTGGAAAGTTGCCGGTGCATTGCATAAGCCAAAAGGCATTCTGCGAAAGGCAAAGGTTCAAAAAGGGCAAGTGAAGGTAGTCTTCTCTTGGTCCTTGGGGTCTATAGTTATTTGGTTATAGCCTGAGTAACCGTCTAAGAAACAGTATTAGGCTCTACCAGCTATTATGTCTAACATTTGGTCAATGAATGGTAGAGGGAAGTGGTCTTTTTTGGTTTCTTTATTGAGTTTCCTATAATCCATACACACTCTCCATCCTGTGATAGTCCTAGTTGGAATCAGTTCATTGCTCTCATTGACTACCACAGTCATCCCTACCTTCTTAGGTACACATTGTATAGGGCTTACCCACTGACTACTAGCTATGGGGAATATCACACCAGCATCTAACCACTTAATTATTTCTTTTTTTACTACCTCTTTTATAGAGGGATTCAGCCTACGTTGGTGGTCTACTCGGGGTGTATGTTCTTCCTCTAGTATAATCTTATGCATGCAATAGGAAGGGCTAATGCCTCTAATATCAGCAATAGTCCATGCAATAGCCTTCCTATGTTGTTTAAGCAGTAAAATCAACTCAACCTCATGCTTTGCACTCAATTTAGATGATATAATTACAGGTAGAGTTTCATTACTTCCTAAATATGCATATTTAAGATGTGTAGGCAGTGGTTTAAGTTCTAAAACAGGTGGATGCTCAATGGATGGTTTTAATGGATTCAGAGATTGTTTGGTTAAGTCAATATTCATACAAACATGCTGAGGGTTATTTACAGGTATGTCCATTATCTCAGCTACGTTTAAGTCAGTTAATTCTAGTCCTACATAGTTATTAGCATGCTTAGTTAATAATTCATGCTCTAATTGTTCTTCCATTAGTGAGTCAACAATATCCATGCTAGCACAAGACTCAGAGTCAGAGGGGTACCTTAAGGCTTTATAAACACTAAATTTCACCTCTTCATCATGAACCCTCATAGTGAGCTCACCTTTTTGGACATCTATCAGAGCCCTACCTGTGGCTAGAAATGGTCTGCCTAACAGGATGGGGACCTCCTTGTCTGCTTCATAGTCCAGGACAATCAAATCTGCAAGGAAAATAAATTTGTCAACTTTTACAAGAATATCCTCAATCTTACCTTCAGGGTATGCAATGGATCTGTCTGCTAGTTGTAAAGTGACAGTGGTTGGACGTGCTTCTCCTATTCCTAGCTGGCGGAATAGTGATAGGGGCATGAGGTTTATGCTGGCTCCCAGGTCACAAAGAGCTCTCCCCACGTGCTTGCCTCCTAGCTCTATAGGTATGGTGAAGGAACCAGGATCCTTCTCCTTCTTGGGTAGCTTGTTCTGGAGTATGGCACTGCACTCCTCAGTGAGATTGACTGTTTCAAACTCACCAATTATTCTTTTGTTAGTTATAATATCCTTCAAAAACTTTACATAAGAAGGCATCGACTGTAATACTTCTACAAAAGGAATGTTGACATGCACTTGCTTAAGAATTTCAAGAAATTTGTTAAAGTGCACTTCCTGTTCTTGTTTTTTCTTTAGCCTTCGAGGAAATGGAGGTGGTGGTACATATGCAGGTACGTCAGGTCGCCTTAGGATAGGTGGAGGCCTTGGAATTTCTTCTATCTCTTCAATGATTGGCTCCATCCTTGCCCCTGATGTGCTTGCTGGTGGTGGACCTTGGCTTGGCAGAGACTCCAGTGGAGCACTAGACTCTTTGTTCTCTACTCTCTTTGGTGTGTCTTTGGTGTTGCTCACCAATGGTCTACCACTCCTGAGTTCAATTGCTTGAACTTGCTCTTTACCATCTCTCCTTGGCACTTCAGTGTCAGCAGGAAGTCTACCTTGGGGCCTACTTTTGATTTCATTGGCTAGTTGTCCTATTTGGTTCTCTAGGCTTCTAAGAGTAGCTTGCTGGCTCTGTAAAGTGGCATCATTCTTGGCTATGTATTCCTTGAGTAAGTTTTCTACAGAAGATCCTACCGGTTGGTTGTATGGTTTTTGGTACATGGATTGGTTATGTTGGGGAGTGAAACCAGGTGTTCCACTCGGCCTTGGTTGGTTAGGATTTTGGTTAGAGTTTTGTTGGCCACCCCATGACAGGTTTGGGTGGTTTCTCCAACCAGGATTGTAAGTATTTGAGTAGGGGTTATTCCTAGGCTGCTGTTGGCTTCCTACATAGCAGACTGAGGCTGGATTCCCAGGGCAGTATTCATATGGGTGCCCTTCCCCACAGAATCCACAGATGAGTGCCTCGCTTTGACTTGGTTGGGTGCCCATTGACATGGCTGTGGCGGTGTTGGCACTGGTTTTGAGATTGGCCTGAGCCATTTGCTTAACTAGGTTGGTCAGGGCGTTTATTTGGCTGCTCATTGCACTCAGAGCATCCTTGTCTTGAGCTCTAGTTGGCTCGACTGGATCATCTGACCACCTACAGTGAGATGTTGAGATCTTCTCCAAGATCTCATAAGCTTCGTTGTAACTTTTAGACAACATGGAACCACCAGCAGATGAATTTAGAACTTGTCTGGTGCTGGGGTTGCATCCTTTGAAAAAGACCTCTATTTGGATGCACCATGGGATGCCATGGTGTGGACATTTAAGAAGAAGGTCTTTGAACCTTGTCCATGCTTCGTGAAGAGACTCACTCTCAGCTTGTTTGAACTTGATTATGCTATCACGAAAGGTAGAATTCCTATCAGGTGGGAAGTATTTGACTAGGAATTTTTCTGCTAAGTCTGTCCAATTGAGGACAGATCCAGAGGGTAATGAGTTTAACCACGTCTTTGCCTTGTCCCTCAAAGAGTAAGGGAACAGATATAGCCTCAAGGCTTCTTGGGAAACTCCAGGGATGATAAAGGTATCACTGACTCCTAAGAAGTTTCTAAGATGGTTGTGTGGATCCTCATTTTCTATTCCAAAGCATTGTCCCACAGGGGACAACATTTGGAACATCGTTGGCTTTAACTCAAATGAGTTGGCAGTGATTTCAGGACGGATTATGCTGGGGTTCAGCTCCCCAGGCATAGGTACTAGGTAAGAAAGTATGGCGCTATCCTTATCATTCGCTATTTCAATGGGATTGCGAGTGACAGGCACCGGATTTGGAACTATTCCATCCATTTCTTATTGAGACAATTGCGGAGGAATTGCGGTTCCCGCAATTATTGGAGGTATAGGGGGTTGTTTAAAGAGACGTTTCTTGGCTCTATTTCTGGCTCTAAGTAATCTCTCAGGCTCAGGATTGAACTCTAGATCACTACTTGAAGGCTCACTCATAAACTAACCCGATGGTACCTGTAAAAGAAATGAAACTAGATTAGTTACAATAGACAATAAGCTCGGTGTTTCAAACTTAACAAACTTCGTTTTCACTTAAATAAATCCCCGGCAGCGGCGCCAAAAACTTGTTACGTGCTCAATGTGTTAATATAAATAAGCAATAAGAGAGGAAGATCACTCAGAACATGCAAGCATACATGATCTTATAGCAAGTAGTAAGTATTTTTTCATTCGTTTTCCCACATAGATTTATTATAAGCTACTTGTGAAGTGTAAAGTTAAGAAAGAAGGGGTGGATTTGATGGGGTAAAATTGGTTTTTAATTGTCTACTTCTTAAGGACTATATAAAGGAAAGCAACATAAGCAAGAGCAAGTCGAAATTAAACTCAAAGGAAAAGAGACGAGATTAATAAATGAAGAAGAAAACAGCTAAACAGAATTGTAAACTTAGCAGAATTGCGGAAACAGCAATTTTACCGCAATTTTAATAACAGCGAAAGTGTGTAAAATGGAGAAACAAGGGCTACTAACGACTCCTCTATAGGCATTTTCTCACGATTCTCAAGCATTGGATCAACTCTCTATGCATCAAACTCACTCAATCTCATGTATCTTCCGATTTCATGCATTAGATTCTATAGTTTACTCATGTCCAAGTAAGGTCTTAAGCATCTTGTTAAAGCAGAAAGCTACGGTTTGTACTAGGAAAACGCCTATTCCTAGGTCGTTTTCTGGCTACCTTGAAAGGCTAGCATGAGTGTATGACTCTGAACTCTTACTCCTTCCAGAGGTAAGGAGTTCTTTGGACAAAATGGATGGCCAATCGAAATTGCCCGTGGGATGAAGCTTACATACAATCAATGCTTCGAGAGCTATCCTACATGCTTGGTTCACGTTTTTTAGCCTATAGTATTGTCATTAGCATGCCCCTATGTGACTTAGTTACTCATGGATATAGGGAGAACAGAAATAAGTGTTGAATTAGACATGCTTAGAAGGAATTTAAAGACAAAACAGTAATGGAAAACAGTAGATCGCAAAGGCAAGAAACTGTGAAATGAAGAATTGAGATTTGATTACTTGATTGTTTGAATGAACAAAGGAAAGCTTTAAAGTAAATAACAGAAAGACAGAACACAACGAAATGCAATAAACTAGCTACTAGAACAGGAACAACAACTAAACAATGCTGGAAAGTAGAAATGAAAGACAGAAAGCAGGTATGTGAGCTTGAATGCCTCGTCGCAACTGCCTCGGCTGAAGGATGAGAAAGATCAGCCTTGCTTGGATGAATCCAATCGAGAGAGAAGATAAATCTCCTCTCCTTCCTATCAGATTATCGATTCCAACAGCTGAGCTTCGCAAACCAACAGACGGCAAAGGAAAACAGGAGAAAAGATGGAGCTGCGAGAAGACTTCTACGCTTTCGGATGATGATTGAACCCTCGACTTTGACCCCTTTTTATAGCAATCTGCAGGTGTATGTGGGAAAAGGAGAACCATCAATCTTCAACGTCGTACTTCAAAATGGATGGAGGAGAAAGAACGAATCCCTGAAATAACGGAAATTAACAGAAAAAGATCAGTCAACTTACGGTTTTCACTTGAAACATTGCGGTTTCAGCAATGTTTCCGCAATGCTGCCGCAATGCTTACTTTTCATTCTTTTACTTCGGTTTTCAATCCTTTTCCTTCCCTTTTGCACACAAGTCCTTAATTTAGCTACCTTCTCTTAATTCTCATATATAAGTATAGGTTTAAGCTAAATCCTATCAAAAACACCTAAGAGTGTGCATCATTCTACGCTATGATCTTATAGCAAGTAGTAAGTATACATGATCTTATAGCAAGTAGTAAGTATTTTTTCATTCGTTTTCCCACAGAGATTTATTATTAGTTACTCGTGAAGTGTATTGTTAAGAAAGAATGGGTGGATTTGATGGGGTAGAATTGGTTTTAAGTTGTCTAATTTCTAAGGAATATGTAAAGGGCAGCAACATAAACAAATGAAAGTCAAAGATAAACTCAAATGAAAAGAGAAGAGATTAATAAACGAAGATGAAAACAGCTAAACAGAATTTTAAACTTGGCAGAATTGCGAGAACAGCAATTCTACCGCAATGTTACTAACAGCGAAAGTGTGTAAAATTGAGAAACAAGGGCTACTAACGACTCCTCTATAGGCATTTTCTCACGATTCTCAAGCATTGGATCAACTCACTATGCATCAAACTCACTCAATCTCATGTATCTTCCGATTTCATGCATTAGATTCTTTAGTCTACTCATGTCCAAGTAAGGTCTTAAGCATCTTGTTAAAGCAGAAAGTTATGGTTTGTACTAGGAAAACGCCTATTCCTAGGTCGTTTTCTGGCTACCTTGAAAGGCTAGCATGAGTGTATGACTCTGAACTCTTACTCCTTCCAGAGGTTAGGAGTTCTTTGGACAAAATGGATGGCCAATCGAAATTGCCCGTGGGATGAAGCTTACATACAATCAATGCTTCGAGAGCTATCCTACATGCTTGGTTCACGTTTTTTAAGCCTATAGGATTGTCATTAGCATGCCGCTATGTGACTTAGTTACTCATGGATATAGACAGAACAGAAATAAGAGGTGAAGTAGACATGCTTAGAAGGAATTTAAAGACAAACAGCAAGAAAAAACAGTAGGCGACAAAGACAAGAAACTGTGAAATAATGAATTTTGCTTTGATTACTTGATTGTTTGAATGAACAAAGAGAAAGTTAAAGTGAATAACATAAAGACAGAAAGCAACGAAATGAAATGAACTAGCCACTAGAAACGAAACAACAACTAAACAGAGCTGGAAATTAGAAATAAAAGACAGAAAGCAGTAATTGAGCTTGAACGCCTCGTCGCAAATGCCTCGGCTGAAGGGAGAGAAAGGATAGCCTTGCTTGGATGAATCCAATCAGGAGAGAAGAAAAACAGGAGAAACCCTAAACCCTAAACCCTAAACCCTAAACCCTAAACCCTAAATCTTCTCTCCTTCCTATCAGATTGTCGATTCCAACAGCTGAACCTCTCACACCAACAGACGGAGAAGAAAAACAGGAGAAAAGATGGAGCTGCGAAGAGACTTCTACGCTTTCGGATGATGATTGAACCCTCGACTTTGACCCCCTTTTATAGTAATCTGCAGGTGCATTTGGGCCAAGGAGAACCATCCATCCTCAACGTCGTACTTCAAAATGGATGGAGGAGAAAGAACGAATCCCTGAAATAACGGAATAAAACAGAAAAGGATCAGCCAACTTACGGATTTCACTTAAAACATTGCTGTTTTAGCAATGTTTCCGCAATGCTATCGCAATGCGCATTTTTCATCTTTTAACTTCGGTTTTAATTCCTCTTCTTTCCTTTTGCACACAAGTCCTAATTTAGCTACCTTCTTCTAATTCTCATATATAAGCATAGGTTTAAGCTAAATCCTATCAAAAACACCTAATAGTGTGCATCTTTCTAAGCTAAACAAGTCCTAAATAAGTCACTTTTGGAGACATAACACACCCCCAAACTTAAGGTTTTGCTTGTCCTCGAGCAAACTAAGGACTTACTTAGGCTGCTGTTTCAATCTCCTTAACCACTTGCTGACTCCCCTAAGTTCCTATCTATAGCAGTGCTGTCCTGTGACACACTTCTAAGTTTACAACTAACCTTTTATATTGCTTCTTCTGACTTTGCACGCCTAATACTCCTGCTGTTTCATTAACTCCATACGACTGATCTACTTGCTTCTGTCATATTGTGCATCTATCCCTAAGGTTTCAAATTCTACCTAGTTTTACCCCAGACTCAGTACAAGCTTCTAGTCTTTACTTCTGAGTTACCTAGGATTCCTTAGAGTCATGCCAGCCTTAGTATTAACAGTGACAGTAGTACTTTAAGAGAACAACCTAAACCCTGGCATCACTACATTGGACATACATTCATCTCCCTAGACAAACTTAAAAGCTATAACCTTGTGCTCAGCTCATTGAGGATCAAAGTTTTTTTTTAATCAGGACATCTAAGCCACAAGGTTGCAACTCCTAAGCATACATTCTTCTTCCCTCATTTTTTCTTCTTTCTTTCTTTCTTGGAGACCTCTCCTTTGGTTGCCTTTTTATGCAATGCCATTTGTGGGTTACACACTTGGCATTGATTACTCAGCAACCTTAAGAGAGACATCCCCCTTTATTCTATTCTATCATTCATTTTTTTTTTTCAAGGAGAAGAAGAATGCTTAAGTCTAAAAGGAGAGAGGAATGTTCCTAGGCCTAGGGTGACCTCCCCCAAACTTAAACTACTCATTGTCCCCGATGTGTGTCTGAGGTGGCACACCCCCAAACCTACCTAGAAGCATCTAGTCTAAGGTAAAACAAAAAGAATCTAAAAGCCCTAGGCATAGACAGAACATTCTAAAAGTAAATATCACAGCAGCAGAAATTCGTAAAAACAGGCAGGTAAGGATTTAAAGCTATGCATGCTGAGCACTTTTTAGAGGTTAATTTAAACTATCAAAGGGTGTCCTATGACACTCATCCAGCATGCTTTTAGATAAGCTATATAAGGTAGTCATAATAGCAGTAAAAGATAAAATTTAAACAGAACCAGTCTAGCTAAACAGACAGTCAAAAACATGCATTTACTAATAAAAATTGCAGATTCCGCAATTATTGCGCAATAGAATCAGGACAGATATATCAGTGATCAAGACCCCTATGCATGCTTTTTCCAGTCATTCAAACTATACAAAAATGAAACTAAACTACTCTACCTATTCATCTATCATTAGCCTACACTAAACAAGTTTAAACACCAAAAACAAAGAACTAAAAACAGATCAAAAGTTAACTCAAAATAGCATAATTCACATGGTTCACAAAAAGCAGTTTGATTTTTTTTCTTTCTTATTTTAAGGGAACAGCAATACTCCCTTTAGTGCTTCTCAAACTAGCACTCAGATGTCTTCATCCTCATCATTCCTTCGTGGTCTTGGAGGCGCCCAAGGAGTCAGCAAGTCCGTGGGGAACTCAGGGAAAAGACAGCCCAATTGATCAGCAACCTCCTTGTCCCTTGCCTGTGCATATGTGGCCCATTGAGCCAACCTCTTTTGCAGATCCATCAGGCACGACATGGTCAGGGACTGAGCAGCAGCTAGACCATCCAGCTCGAACTCCATCTTTCCCTTCCTTCGCAACCTCAAGGCAGTAGGCAACTCCAGGTAGCCCGTGTAGGCCAGTTGCCGTTCCATTCGCTCGACTGGGACCCCTGCACGTAAGCAGAGCTTAGTAATTGTATTAGGAAAGAAAAGTGGCCCCTTACCCTTCTTGGCGCAGTCAGCAATTGAAGCTGCAATGACCTCGCCCACGTTGATTGTGAGACCTCGCATGATCGCGTAGACCAGCAGCGATCGACTTTGGTTGATGGTGGTCTCATGGGTCACTGGGGACAGCTTCCTTCGCACGAATGAGAACCATACAGCTGCCTTGGCTGTGAGATTAACACTCATGAGAGTGTGCCTCCCATTGCGTGAGACCGTCCACGCTGCCTCAGGCTGGCCAATGACTCGGATTGCCTCCTCCAAGACAGCTTCTATTGGCTCATCAACGATCCTAGAGTAATCAGTGTGTTTTTGGCCCTTGAGGCCATAGGCTTCGTTGATTGCCTTCGCTGAGAAGTCCACCTCTACTCCTCTGACCACAGACAGACCATCCTCAGGATTCATCAAATTGGCGTAAAAGTCATACACCATGCTGGAGTAGGCTGGATTGGGTGGTCTGCACAGCTCCTCCCATCCGTGATTCGTGATTCCTGCGCGCAAGAATTGCGGCAGGTCAGCAGGTGCGTCGAGGAATCTCTTCTCGTGCAGCAGTTCCCTCTTCCTCAGCTCAGTGCCTCTGGACTCGGCATCAGAGGACACATACCTCACTGATTGAGGCTCATCTTCAGGGTACAACTTGGCTTTCCCCTTGTCTTTTGGTTTGGCGGATTTAGCCGCCTCAATCTTGAGCTTCTTTGGGGAAGGCTCATCACTCCCCTTCTTTGAGGAAGGTGCATCCCTGGTCTTCTTCTTCTTGGACTTCTTTTTTGTTTTTGGCCGTTTGGCCTTGGCAACCTTGGCGGCTTTCTTTTTCAATCTTGCCTTTGTTGTCATCTGCTGAAGGCAATCCCCCAGTGTCTCGTCCATTGAATCCTCCCTTTGCGCAGGGCTCTCAGGGCTGGCTTCCCTCAAAGGAGAGAAGACCTCTTCTTCCTCAGCTTCCCCACTACCCTGCGTCGATTCTTGATACTCTCCATATGGAAATTCAGGGTCAGGTTGTGGGGAAGTGGGTGATGCCTCAGGGCTCTCTGCTGGTGGAATGTGTTCAGAGCTCTGCACTGGTGGTGACGAAGAAAGCTCAGGGCTTCGCACTGGTGGAGATGGTGAAGGGCTCTGCTCGGCTGTCTCGTGGGACGGCTGGCCTCGTTCTTGACTCTCCACAGAGGGAGTCTGTTTCTTGATTTCTTCATCAGCTACAGCCATACTCCACTTGCGCTTCTTGGGTGTTCCTGCTGATTCAGAGGGTCCAGCAGGTATCTCCGTAACCACCTTCCACTTCTTCTTGCGGATCGGTAGCTTGGGGAGTCGTTCAGTGCGTGCAGCCTCAGCATCTGTCAAGGCAAGCAGTGCTTCCCTCGCCGCAACTTCAGCGTCGTCAGCCTTCTTTTTGGATGCCGATCTCTCAGCTCTCGTCAACACCATGGTTGAATCGTAGGGTTCTGGAAAGAAGAATTGCAGATGAAGAGGGAAAGAGTTTTCTTGGAGTTCAGATAATGGGAGAATCGTACGGATCAACGCGCGTCTAACGGATATAAGTAATGATGGAAATCCCAACGGCTATTTTCGTTGCGGATTCTGCAAATCCAGCGCAATTCTAGTGACCGTTGGAGATTTTCCCGTTTCAAACGCCAATATCTTCTCAACGTAATCTTTGATTTGGCTCAATATCTCCCTCGATATTTTATCTTAATTTCATCTCCTTGATTCCCTCTATCAATTCCCTATCAAAAGAAATAAAATCAACATTAAATTCGTAATTAAAATCGCATAAAAATATACACAAACGATAACCGAAAAACATAAAAAATAAACTAAGGCAAAAAAGCCTCGACTGGACGAGCACAGTAACCACTCGTCCTCTCTCGTTCTCAATTTCACGTTTCAGTCAAGAGGAAGGCCGAGAGAGTCTTCACATCTCCTTCCTCATAATAATGTTTCAATCTGGCACCATTAACCATGGACGGTTGCCCTTGCTGCAGGTTCTTAATCTCTATGGCACCATGAACAAACACATTAGTTATTACAAATGGACCTGACCATCTGGACTTAAGTTTGCCCGGAAATAATCTCAATCTTGAGTTAAATAATAAAACAAGTTGGCCTTTCTTAAAGTCCTTAATCCTAAGTCTACTGTCGTGCCAAATCTTGGTCTTTTCCTTATACATTTTAGCATTTTCATAAGACATATGTCTAAGCTCATCAAGCTCATGTAATTGCAGTGACCGCAATGTTCCCCGCATCAGTCACGCAATAATTCAGTTCTTTCAACGGCCAAAATGCTTTAATTTCTAACTCGAATGGAAGATGACATGCTTTACCATACACAAGTCTATAAGGAGACATACCTAGGGGTGTCTTATATGCAGTTCTATATGCCCAAAGTGCATCCTCGAGTTTAAACGACCAGTCTTTTCTATTGGGTTTGACCACCTTTTCGAGTATGTTCTTAATCTCCCTATTTGAAATTTCAGCTTGGCCATTCGAATGTGGGTGATAAGGGGTGGCTACCCTATGTCTAATGTTATACTTAGCCAACACCCTCTCCATAGCTCTATTAATGAAATGTGTCCCTTCATCACTAATGATGGCACGAGGTGTTCCAAATCTAGTAAAGATATGTCTATGCAAGAATTTTATGACTGTTTTGGCATCATTATTTGGACATGCTATGGCCTCTACCCACTTAGACACATAGTCTACAGCTACTAATATGTAAAGGTTACCTGATGATGGGGGAAATGGTCCCATGAAGTCGATGCCCCACACATCAAAGAGCTCCAACTCTAAGATGTAAGTGAGAGGCATCTCATCCTTTCGACTAAGGTTACCTGTTCTCTGGCATTCATCACAGCTATGTGCATAGTTGTGGGCGTCTTTGAAGATTGTGGGCCAATAGTAGCCACTCTGGAACACCTTTGCAGCTGTTCTTTGGCCACCAAAGTGTCCACCATAAGGAGCTGTGTGGCAGTGCTGCAGCACAGACTTCGCTTCAGCAGCTGAAACACACTTCCTTAGCAAACCGTCAGCACATGTCTTGTAGAGTGTAGGATCATCCCATATGAATTTCCTTGCTTCATGAAGGAACCTCTTCTTCTCTTGTCCTCCCTTGAAAGTTGGTAATACCTGCGATGCAAGGAAGTTAGCAATGTCAGCAAACCAAGGTTCCTCATCGTTATCACGATGAGCCAATACAAAGACATGTTCATCAATAAAAGCATCAGAAATTGCGGTTTCCGCAATTTTTCCGCAATTATGTTGCAATCTGGAAAGATGATCCGCAACCACATTTTCACATCCCTTCTTATCTCTAATGTCCAGATCAAACTCTTGCAGCAACAATACCCACCTAATCAACCTAGGCTTAGCATCAGCCTTCCTCATAAGGTACTTAAGTGAAGAGTGATCTGTATACACTATTGTTCTGGTGCCTACAATATAGTTCCTAAATTTCTCACAAGCAAACACTACAGCTAGCATCTCCTTCTCAGTGGTTGTGTAGTTACATTGTGCCTCATTTAGTGTCTTACTAGCATAATATACAGGGTGTGTTAGCTTGTCAATTTTTTGTCCTAACATGACCCCTACAGCATAGTCACTTACATCACATAACATCTCAAAGGGAAGGTCCCAATTTGGTCCTACTATGATAGGGGCTGTGACTAATGCTTCCTTAAGGGTCGTCCAGGCTAGGAAACATTCTTTAGAGAATATGAATGGTTTATTTAGCTCTAGAAGCTCACACAAAGGCTTGGAGATCTTTGAAAAGTTCTTAATGAACCTTCTATAGAAGCCTGCGTGTCCTAAGAAACTTCTAATGGCTTTGACATTCTGGGGTTCTACCAACTTCTCTATTATTTCAATCTTGGCCCTGTCAACCTCTACACCTGCCCTAGACACTCTATGACCTAGGACAATCCCTTCGTCCACCATGAAGTGACACTTCTCCCAATTAAGGACTAAGTTGGTCTCTTCACATCTAGCCAGGACTTGTCCTAAGTTCTCTAAACAGTTTGTGAATGAATCACCAAAATCTGAGAAATCATCCATGAATATCTCTATCATGGGCTCATCTAAATCAGAGAAGATTGCCAACATGCACCTTTGGAAAGTTGCCGGTGCATTGCATAAGCCAAAAGGCATTCTCCGAAAGGCAAAAGTTCCAAAGGGGCAGGTGAAGGTTGTCTTCTCCTGGTCCTTAGGGTCTATAGTGATTTGGTTATATCCTGAATAACCGTCTAGAAATCAGTAGTAAGCTCTACCAACTATCCTATCTAACATTTGGTCTATGAATGGTAGAGGGAAGTGGTCTTTTTTAGTTTCTTTATTTAATTTCCTATAATCCATACAAACTCTCCACCCTGTAATAGTCCTAGTTGGAATCAGTTCATTGCTCTCATTGACTACTACAGTCATCCCCCCCTTCTTAGGTACACATTGTATAGGGCTCACCCACTGTTGCGTGCTCAATGTGTTAAAAATAAATAAGCAAGAAGGTAGAGAGAGCACTCAGAACATGCAAGCATACATGGTCTCACAGCAAGTAGTAAGTATATTTCATTCGTTTTTCCACAGAGACTTATTTTTAGCTATTCACGAAGTGTATTTGTTAAGAAAGAAGGGGTGGATTTGATGGGGTAAAATTGGTTTTTAATTGCCTACTTCTTACCGAACATATAAAGGAATGCAACATAAACAAATGCAAGTTGAAATTAGACTCAAAAGACAAGAGACGAAATTAATAAATGAAGAAGAAAACAGCTAAACAGAATGGTAACTTAGCAGAATTGCGGGCACCGCAATGTTTCCGCAATTGGAAAAACAGAAAAAGTGTGTAAAATGGAGAATTAAGGGCAACTAACGACTATCCTATAGGCATTTTAATTCGATTCCCAAGCATTAGATCAACTCTCTATGCATCAAACTCACTCTATCTCATGTATCGTCCGATTCCATGCATTAGATTCTTTAGTTTACTCAACTCAAAGTAAGGTCTTAAGCATCTTGTTAAAACAGAAGTGTTTAGTTTGTACTAGGGAAACGCCTATTCCTAGGCCGTTTCCTGGCTACCATGAAAGGCTAGCATGATTATACGACTCTGAACTCTTACTCCTTCCAGAGGTTAGGAGTTCTTTGGACAAAATGGATGGCCAATCGAAATTGCCCGTGGGATGAAGCTTACATACAACCAATGCTTCGAGAGCTATCCTACATACTTGGTTCACGTTTTTTAGCCTATAGTTCTGTCGTTAGCATGCCCCTAAGTGACTTAGCTACTCATGGATATATAGAGAACAGAAATATAAGATAAAACAGACATGCTTAGAAGGGAAATATACTCAAAACAGTAAGACAAAACCGTAGCAGCAGAAGATGGAAACTGTGAAATGAAGACTTGTAATTTGATTACTTTGAATGTTTGAACGAACAAAGGGAAACTTAAAGTAAATAATCCAAAGACAGAAAGCAACGAAATGATGTAGATTAATCACTAAACTAAAAACAACAACTGATCAAAGCTGGAAATAGAAAGGAAAGACAGAAAACAGTAAAAGCAGCTTGAAAGCTTCGTCGCAATCGCCTCGAATGAAGGATCAAAAAGAGCAGCCTTGCTTGGATGAATCCAATCGGGAGAGAAGAAGAATCTCCTCTCCTTCCTATCAGATTATCGATTCCAACAGCTGAGCTTCGCAAACCAACAGACGGCAAAGGAAAAACAGGAGAACAGATGGACTGCGAGAAGACTCTACGCTTTCGGATGATGATCAAACCTCCGACTTTGACCCCCTTTTATAGTAGTTTGCAGGTGCGTTTGGGCCAAGGAGAACCATCAATCTTCAACGTCGTATATCAGAATGGATGGAGGAGAAAGCACGAATCCCTGAAATCACGGAAACTAACAGAAAAAGATCAGTCAACTTACGGTTTTCACTTGAATAATTGCGGTTCCCGCAATGTTTTCGCAATTCATTCGCAATGCTTGTTTTTTCAATCTTTTCCTTCGGTTTTCAACCCTTTTCTTTCCTATTGTACATAAGTCCTAATTTAGCTACCTTCTTCTAATTCTCATATTTAAGCATAGGTTTAGGCTAAATGCTATTAAAAACACCTAAGTATGTGCATCTTCCTAAGCTAAATAGGTCCTAAATAAGTCACTTTCAGAGACTTAACACACCCCCAAACTTAAGGTTTTGCTTGTCCTCAAGCAATTTCAGGACTTTCCTAGGCTGTTGTTTCTTCTTCTTTAACCACTTATTAACTCCCCTATATCCCTATCTATAGCACTGCTGTCCTGTGACATACTTCTAAGCTTAAAACTAACCTCTTATCTAGCTTCTTCTGACTTCGCCTGCCTAACACTCCTTCTGTTTCTATTAACTCCCTACAGCTGATCTATTTGCTTTTGTCATATCATGCCACTATCCCTAAGGTTTCAAATTCTGCCTAGCTTAACCTCAGACTCAGTACATGCTTCTAGCTTTATTTTTAATGTGTCTAGGATTCCTTAGAGTCATGCCAGTCTTAGTATTAATGGTGACAGTAGTACTTTTAGAGAACAGCCTAAACCCTGGCATCACTACATTGGATAAACACTCATCTCCCTAAACAACCCTACAAGTTACAACTTTGTGCCTAGCTAATTTGAGGATCAGAGTTCTTTTTACATAGGACATCTAAGCCACAAAGTTGCAACTCCTAGGTATACATTCTTCTTCCCTATTCCTTTTCCCTTTTTCTTACTTATGTGGGGCCTATCCTTTGGTTGCCTTTTGATGCAATGCCACTTGTGGGTCACACACTTGGCACTGATTACTTAGCAACCTAAGAGAGACCCCCCTCTTTATTCTATTTTTCATTTTTTTTTTTTTCAGTTCATCATTTTTTTTGTAAAGGAGAAGAAGAATGCTTATGTTTCTAAGGGAGAGAGGAATGTTCCTAGGCCTAGGGTGGCCTCCCCCAAACTTAAACTACTCATTGTCCCCAATGAGTGTCTGAGGTGGCACACCCCCAAACTTGTCCTAGAAGCATCTAGTCTAAGGTAAAACAAAGAGAATCTAAAAGCCCTAGGCATAGACATAACATTCTAAAAGAAAACACCACAGCAGCAGAAAATTTACAAAACAGATAGGCAAGGACTTACAGTTATGCATGCTGAGCTTTTTAGAGGTTAATTTAAACTGTCAAAGGGTGTCCTATGACACTCATCCAGCATGCTTTAAGATAAGCTATATAAGGTAGTCATGCTAGCAGCAAAAGATAGAATTTAAACAGATCATAGCCTAGCTAACAGACAGTCCCAAAACATGCTTCATTCATAAAAATTGCGGGTACCGCAATTATTTCGCAATTAAGTCCGGGCAGATATAACATTGATTCAGGCCCCTAAACATGCTTTTTCCTGTTACTTCAAGCTCTACAAAAATAAAACTAAACTATCCTACCTAATCAGCTATCATCAGACTACACTAAACAATTTAAAAACTAATTACTAAGCAACTAAAACAGATCAAAATACTAGCTAAGAATTGCATAATGCACATGGTCTATCAGAAAGCAGAAAATTGTTTTTTTTTTTTTTCTAAGGGAACAGCGATACTCCCTTGAGTGCAATTCAAACCAGCACTCAATTCTCTTCATCCTCATCAGGTTGTCGTGGGCGTGGAGGCACCCATGGAGTCAAAAGATTCGTGGGGAAGTCAGGGAAGATGCACCCAAGCTGGTCTGCAACTTCCTTGTCCCGTGCCTGCGCGTAAGTGGCCCATTGAGCCATCCTCCTCTGCATATCCATTAGGCACGCCATAGACAGTGATTGAGCAGCAGCCAACCGATCCAATTCGAACTCCATATTCCCTTTCCTCTTCAGCCTCAAGCCAGCAGGTAACTCCAAATGGCCTGTGTAAGCCATTTGCTGCTCCATGCGCTCGATGGGAACTCCTGCAAGCAAACATAGTTTGGTTATGGTTTTAGGGAAAAACAATGGTCCCTTACCTTTTCTGGCGCACTCAGCAATGGCGGCAGCAATCACTTCCCCCACATTGATCGTGAGACCTCTCATTATCGCATAAACCAGCAGCGAACGGCTCTGGTTGATTGTAGTCTCGTGAGTCACGGGGGACAGTTTCCTTCTCACGAACGAAAACCAAACAGCCGCCTTAGCCGTGAGGTTGGCACTCATGAGAGTGTGCCTCCCATTGCGTGATACGGTCCAGGAAGCTTCAGGCTGCCCAATGGTCCGTATGGCCTCTTCCAGAACTGCCTCAGTAGGCTCATCAACGATCCGTGCGTAATCTGTGTGTGTTTGGCCCTTGAGACCATAGGCTGCGTTGATGGCTTTAGCTGAGAAGTCTACTTCTACCCCTCTGACAACAGACAGGCCATCCTCAGGGCTGAGCACATTGGCGTAGAAGTCATACACCATGCTCGTGTAGGCTGGATTAGGCGGTCTGCAAAATTCTTCCCATCCATGGTTCATGATCCCTGCGCGCAAGAACTGCGGCAGGTCAGCAGGTCTGTCGAGGAAGCCCTTCTCATGCAACAACTCCCTCTTCCTTAATTCAATCCCTCTGGATTCAGCGTCAGACGATACATACCTCACAGATTGAGGCTCATCTTCAGGGTATAATTTAGCCTTCTCTTTGTCTGTTGGTTTGGCTGAATCCGCAGCCTCAACCTTGAGTTTCTTGAGCGAGGGCTCAGTGCTGTCCCTTTCTGATGAAGGCGCCCTCTTAGCCTTCTTCTTCTTCAGCTTCTTGGATCGCTTGGCCTTAAGAATCTTGGCCTTTTTCTTCTTCTTGGCCTTGGCCTTGATCGTGATCTGCTGGAGGCACGCCCCCAACGTCTCTTCCATGGAATCATCCTGCTGTGCAGGACTCTCTGGGCTAGCTTCCCTTGCAGGCGAGAAGACCTCGTCTTCCCCACCTTCCCCACTGCCCTGCGTGGACTCTTGGTACTCCCCATAGGGGAATTCAGGATCAGGCCGTGGAGAATTGTGCGATGGCGTAGTGCTCTGTGCAGCTGCAGGTGTCTGTGCAGAACTCTGAGGTGATGCATACAACTCACGGCTCTGTGCAGGCGGCGATGAAGATAGCTCTGGGCTTGGCACTGGTTCAGACGGTGCAGGGCTATGCGCAGGTGATGCAGATGGCGACGAACCCTTCTTGGTGGACTCGTGGGACGCACGATCCGTTTCTTGACTCTCCACAGAGGGAGTCTTTGCTTTGCTTGGTTCGGCGGCCATCTCGACACTCCACCGGCGCTTCTTGGGCGTACCCGCTGGTTCAGAAGGTCCAGCAGGGATTTCTGTGACAACCCTCCACTTCTTCCTACGAACCGGAAGTTTGGGAAGACGTCCGGTGCGTACAGCACCAGCATCTGCAAGGGTAAGAAGTGCTTCCCTCGCAGCCGCTTCAACTTCATCAGCCCTTTTCTTGGCCGCAGATCTTTCAGCCCTTGTGAGCACCAGCATCTGCATGGGAGAATCGTATCGATCGAGCGCCTTCTAACGGATATAAAGGAAACGGCTAAATCCCAACGGCTATATTTTGCGGATCCTGCAATTCCAGCGCAATTTTAGGGATTTTTTTTCATCTAAAAGTCAAACTTTGCTCGTCCGTATCTTTTATTTGGCTCAATCTTTTCTTGATTTTTAAAGCTGTAGTTACTCTCCTTGATCCCCTCTTTCGATTCCCTACAAAAAGAAATAAAAACAAAATCAAATTCGTAATTAAAATCACACAACAAAACACACAAACGATAACCGGAAAATTGCAAAAAATAAACTAAGGCATTAGCCTTGACTAAACGAGCACAGTAACCACTCGTTCTCTCTCATTCTTAATTTCATGCTTCATTCAAGAGGAAGGCCGAGAGAGTCTTCACATCTCCTTCCTCATAGTAGTGCTTCAACCTCGCCCCATTGACCATGAACAAACACATTAGTAATGACAAATGGACCCGACCATCTAGACTTTAGTTTGCCTGGAAATAATTTTAGTCGTGAGTTAAATAATAGGACAAGTTGGCCTTTCCTAAAGTCTTTGATCCTAAGTCTACTGTCGTGCCATATTTTGGTCTTTTCCTTATACATTTTGGCATTCTCATAAGACATATGCCTGAGCTCATCAAGCTCATGCAATTGTAAAGACCGTAGTGTCCCTGCATCAGTCACGCAGTAGTTCAGCTCTTTTAATGCCCAAAATGCCTTAATTTCTAACTCGAATGGCAAGTGGCAAGCCTTGCCATATACCAACCTATAGGGAGACATGCCTAGGGGTGTCTTATATGCTGTTCTGTAAGCCCAAAGTGCATCCTCAAGCTTAAATGACCAGTCTTTTCTATTAGGTTTAACCACCTTTTCTAGGATGTTCTTTATCTCCCTATTGGAAATTTCAGCTTGGCCATTCGAATGTGGGTGGTAGGGAGTGGCTACTCTATGTCTAATGTTATATTTAGCCAATACTCTCTCCATAGCTTTGTTAATAAAATGTGTCCCCTCATCACTAATGATCGCACGAGGGGTCCCAAATCTAGTGAAAATGTGCCTATGTAAGAATTTAATGACCGTTTTGGCATCATTACTAGGACATGCTATGGCTTCTACCCACTTGGATACGTAGTCTACTGCTACTAAAATGTAAAGGTTACCTGATGATGGTGGGAATGGCCCCATGAAATCAATGCCCCACACATCAAAGAGCTCCAACTCTAAGATGTAAGTGAGAGGCATTTCATCCTTGCGACTGAGATTACCTGTCCTTTGGCATTCATCACAGCTGTGGGCATAGTTGTAGGCATCTTTGAAGATTGTTGGCCAATAGTAGCCACTCTGAAATACCTTTGCAGCTGTTCTTTGGCCACCAAAGTGTCCACCATAAGGAGCTGTGTGGCAGTGCTGCAGCACAGACTTCGCCTCAGCAGCTGAAACACACTTCCTTAGTAAGCCATCAGCACATGTTCTGTAAAGTGTGGGGTCATCCCAGATGAATTTCCTTGCTTCATGAAGGAACCTCTTCTTCTCTTGTCCTCCCTTGAAAGTAGGCAGTACCTGTGATGCAAGGAAGTTAGCAATATCAGCAAACCAAGGTTCCTCATCGTTATCACGATGAACCAAAACAAAGACATGTTCATCAATAAAAGCATCAGAAATTGCGGCCTCCGCAATTTTTTCGCAATTGTGCTGCAATCGAGAAAGATGATCCGCAACCACATTTTCACATCCTTTCTTGTCTCGAATGTCCAAATCAAATTCCTGCAGCAATAACACCCACCTAATCAACCTAGGCTTAGCATCAGCCTTCCTCATAAGGTACTTTAAGGCAGAATGGTCAGTGTACACTATTGTCCTAGTGCCTACAATGTAATTCCTAAACTTCTCACAAGCAAACACTACTGCTAGCATCTCCTTCTCAGTAGTTGTGTAATTACATTGTGCCTCGTTAAGTGTTTTACTAGCATAATAGACAGGGTGTGTTAGCTTGTCAATCTTTTGGCCTAACATTACCCCTACAGCATAGTCACTGGCATCACATAACATCTCAAAGGGGAGATCCCAATTTGGTCCTACTATGATAGGGGCTGTGACTAGTGCTTCCTTAAGGGTTTTCCAAGCTACTATACATTCTTTAGAGAAGATGAATGGCCTATTTAGCTCTAGAAGCTCACACAAAGGCTTGGCTATCTTAGAAAAGTCCTTAATGAACCTTCTGTAGAAGCCAGCATGCCCTAAGAAACTTCTAATGGCTTTGACATTTTGTGGCTCTACCAACTTCTCTATGATCTCAATTTTGGCCCTATCGACCTCTACACCTGCCCTTGACACTCTATGACCTAAGACAATCCCTTCATCTACCATGAAGTGGCATTTTTCCCAATTTAGAACTAGGTTGGTCTCCTCACACCTAGCCAGGACTTGTCCTAGATTTTCTAGACAGTTTGTAAATGAATCCCCAAAGACTGAGAAATCATCCATGAATATTTCTATCATGGACTCATCCAACTCAGAGAAGATTGCCATCATGCACCTTTGGAAAGTTGCCGGTGCATTGCATAAGCCAAAAGGCATTCTGCGAAAGGCAAAAGTTCCAAGAGGGCAAGTGAAGGTGGTCTTCTCTTGGTCCTTAGGGTCTATAGTAATCTGGTTATACCCTGAATAACCGTCTAAGAAACAATAGTAGGCTCTACCAGCTATTCTGTCTAACATCTGGTCAATGAATGGTAAAGGGAAATGGTCTTTTTTTGTTTCTTTATTTAGTTTCCTGTAATCCATACATACTCTCCACCCTGTGACAGTCCTTGTTGGAATCAGTTCATTGTTCTCATTGACTACCACAGTTATCCCCCCCTTTTTAGGTACACATTGGATGGGGCTCACCCACTGGCTACTAGCTATGGGGAAGATCACACCTGCATCTAACCATTTTATTATTTCCTTTTTAACTACCTCTTTCATAGAGGGGTTCACCCTACGTTGGTGATCTACTCTAGGTGTGTGCTCTTCCTCTAGTATAATTTTATGCATGCAGTAAGAAGGGCTAATGCCTCTAATATCAGCAATAGTCCATGCAATAGCCTTCCTATGTTGCTTAAGCAGTAAAATCAGTTCAACCTCATGCTTTTCACTTAGTTTAGAAGAAATGATAACAGGCAGAGTTTCATTACTCCCTAAATATGCATACTTGAGGTGAGTGGGTAGTGGTTTCAGTTCTAAAACAGGTGGATGCTCAATGGAGGGCTTTAAAGGATTCACAGATCTATCAGTTAGGTCTATATTCATACATACATGTTGTGGTTTATCTACAGGCATATCCATTATGTCAGATACATTCAAATCAGCTACATCTAATTGTACATATTCATTAGCATGCTTGGTTAGTAGTACATGCTCCAATTGTTCTTCCATTAAAGAATCTACAACGTCCATACTAGCACAGGATTCAAGGTCAGAGGGATACCTTAAAGCTTTATACACACCAAATTTCACCTCTTCATCATGAACCCTCATAGTGAGCTCACCTTTTTGGACGTCTATTAGTGCCCTACCTGTGGCTAGGAATGGTCTACCTAACAGGATGGGGACTTCCTTGTCTGCCTCATAGTCCAGGACAATGAAATCTGCAAGGAAAATAAATTTGTCAACTTTCACTAGAATATCCTCAATCTTACCTTCAGGGTATGCGATGGATCTGTCTGCTAGTTGTAAAGTGACAGTGGTTGGACGTGCTTCTCCTATTCCCAACTGGCGGAATAGTGATAGGGGCATGAGGTTTATGCTGGCGACCAGGTCACAAAGCGCTCTGCCCACGTGCTTGCCTCCAAGTTCTACAGGTAAGGTGAAGGAACCAGGATCCTTCTCCTTCTTGGGTAGCTTATTCTGGAGTATGGCACTGCACTCCTCAGTGAGATTGACTGTTTCAAACTCACCAATTATTTTTTTGTTAGTAATGATGTCCTTCAAAAACTTTACATAAGAAGGCATAGACTGTAAAACCTCTACAAAAGGAATGTTAACATGCACTTGCTTAAGAATTTCTAAGAATTTATTGAAATGCACTTCCTGTTCCTGCTTCTTCTTAAGCCGTCGAGGATATGGAGGTGGTGGCACATATGCAGGCACGTCTGGTCGCCTTAAGATAGGTGGAGGCCTTGGAATTTCTTCTATCTCCTCAACAATTGGCTCTAGCCTGGCTCCTGATGTGCTAGTTGGTGGTGGACCTTGGTTTGGCAGAGACTCCAGTGGAGCACTAGACTCAGTGTTCTCTACTCTCTTTGGTGTGTCCTTTGTGTTGCTCACCAATGGTCTACCACTTCTAAGTTCAATTGCTTGAACTTGTTCTTTACCATCTCTCCTTGGCACCTCGGTGTCAGCAGGGAGTCTACCTTGGGGCCTACTCTTGAGTTCATTGGCTAATTGGCCTATTTGGTTTTCTAGGCTCCTGAGAGTAGCTTGCTGGCTTTGAAGAGTAGCATCATTCTTAGCTATGTATTCCTTGAGTAAGTTTTCTACAGAAGATCCTACAGGTTGGTTGTAAGGTTTTTGGTACATTGATTGGTTATGTTGGGGAGTGAAACCAGGTGTTCCACTCGGCCTTGGTTGGTTAATATTCTGGTTAGAATTTTGTTGGCCACCCCATGACAGGTTTGGGTGGTTCCTCCAACCAGGATTGTAAGTTTGTGAGTAGGGGTTGTTCCTAGGCTGCTGTTGGCTACCAACATAGCAGACTGAGGCTGGATTCCCAGGGCAGTATTCGTATGGGTGCCCTTCCACACAGAATCCACAGATAAGTGCCTCGCTTTGACTTGGTTGGGTGCCCATTGACATGGCTGTGGCGGTATTGGCACTGGTTTGGAGATTGGCCTGAGCCATTTGCTTAACTAGGTTGGTCAGGGCGTTTATTTGGGTGCTCATGGCGCTGAGAGCATCCTTGTCTTGAGCTCTAGTTGGCTCTACTGGGTCATCTGACCACCTACAGTGAGATGTTGAGATCTTCTCCAAGATCTCATAAGCTTCGTTGTAACTCTTGGACAACATGGAACCACCAGCAGATGAATTTAGAACTTGTCTGGTGCTGGGGTTGCATCCTTTGAAGAAGACCTTTATTTGGATACACCATGGGATGCCATGGTGTGGACATTTAATGAGAAAATCTTTGAATCTTGTCCAAGCTTCGTGAAGAGACTCACTTGGAGCTTGTTTGAATTTTATGATATCATCACGAAAGGTAGAATTCCTGTCTGGTGGGAAATATTTGACTAGGAATTTTTCTGCTAAGTCTGTCCAATTAAGGACAGATCCAGAGGGTAGTGAATTCAAGCACGTTTTGGCTTTGTCCCTTAAAGAGTAAGGGAAAAGATATAGCCTCAAGGCTTCTTGGGAAACTCCAGGGATCAGGAATGTGTCACTAACTCCTAGGAAGTTTCTAAGGTGGTTGTGGGGGTCCTCATTTTCTATTCCAAAGAATTGTCCCACAGTGGACAACATTTGGAACATCACTGGCTTTAACTCGAATGAGTTGGCAGTGATCTCAGGACGGATTATGCTGGGGTTCAGCTCCCCAGGCATAGGTACTAGATAAGAAAGTATGGCGCTATCCTTATCATTCGCTATTTCGATGGGATTGCGAGTGACAGGCACCAGATTTTGATCTCTTCTATCCATTTCTTCTTGAGAAGATTGCGGTAACCTTGCGGTTTCAGCAATTATTGGAGGTAATGAAGGTTGTTTAAGGAGACGTTTCTTGGCTTTATTTCTAGCTCTAAGTAATCTCTCGGGCTCAGGGTTGAACTCTAGATCACTACTTAGAAGCTCATTCATAAACTAACCTAAATGGTACCTGAAAAAGAAATGAAAAGGGATCAAATTCAATGGAAAATAATTTGGTGTTTCAAACTTAACTAACTTCGTTTTTACTTAAATAAGTCCCCGGCAGCGGCGCCAAAAACTTGTTGCGTGCTCAATGTGTCAAAAATAAATAAGCAAGAAGGTAGAGAGAGCACTCAGAACATGCAAGCATACATGGTCTCACAGCAAGTAGTAAGTATATTTCATTCGTTTTTCCACAGAGACTTATTTTTAGCTATTCACGAAGTGTATTTGTTAAGAAAGAAGGGGTGGATTTGATGGGGTAAAATTGGTTTTTAATTGCCTACTTCTTACTGAACATATAAAGGAATGCAACATAAACAAATGCAAGTTGAAATTAGACTCAAAAGACAAGAGACGAAATTAATAAATGAAGAAGAAAACAGCTAAACAGAATGGTAACTTAGCAGAATTGCGGGCACCGCAATGTTTCCGCAATTGGAAAAACAGAAAAAGTGTGTAAAATGGAGAATTAAGGGCAACTAACGACTATCCTATAGGCATTTTAATTCGATTCCCAAGCATTAGATCAACTCTCTATGCATCAAACTCACTCTATCTCATGTATCGTCCGATTCCATGCATTAGATTCTTTAGTTTACTCAACTCAAAGTAAGGTCTTAAGCATCTTGTTAAAACAGAAGTGTTTAGTTTGTACTAGGGAAACGCCTATTCCTAGGCCGTTTCCTGGCTACCATGAAAGGCTAGCATGATTATACGACTCTGAACTCTTACTCCTTCCAGAAGTTAGGAGTTCTTTGGACAAAATGGATGGCCAATCGAAATTGCCCGTGGGATGAAGCTTACATACAACCAATGCTTCGAGAGCTATCCTACATACTTGGTTCACGTTTTTTAGCCTATAGTTCTGTCGTTAGCATGCCCCTAAGTGACTTAGCTACTCATGGATATATAGAGAACAGAAATATAAGATAAAACAAACATGCTTAGAAGGGAAATATACTCAAAACAGTAAGACAAAACCGTAGCAGCAGAAGATGGAAACTGTGAAATGAAGACTTGTAATTTGATTACTTTGAATGTTTGAACGAACAAAGGGAAACTTAAAGTAAATAATCCAAAGACAGAAAGCAACGAAATGATGTAGATTAATCACTAAACTAAAAACAACAACTGATCAAAGCTGGAAATAGAAAGGAAAGACAGAAAACAGTAAAAGCAGCTTGAAAGCTTCGTCGCAATCGCCTCGATTGAAGGATCAAAAAGAGCAGCCATGCTTGGATGAATCCAATCGGGAGAGAAGAAGAATCTCCTCTCCTTCCTATCAGATTATCGATTCCAACAGCTGAGCTTCGCAAACCAACAGACGGCAAAGGAAAAACAGGAGAACAGATGGACTGCGAGAAGACTCTACGCTTTCGGATGATGATCAAACCTCCGACTTTGACCCCCTTTTATAGTAGTTTGCAGGTGCGTTTGGGCCAAGGAGAACCATCAATCTTCAACGTCGTATATCAGAATGGATGGAGGAGAAAGCACGAATCCCTGAAATCACGGAAACTAACAGAAAAAGATCAGTCAACTTACGGTTTTCACTTGAATAATTGCGGTTCCCGCAATGTTTTCGCAATTCATTCGCAATGCTTGTTTTTTCAATCTTTTCCTTCGGTTTTCAACCCTTTTCTTTCCTATTGTACATAAGTCCTAATTTAGCTACCTTCTTCTAATTCTCATATTTAAGCATAGGTTTAGGCTAAATGCTATTAAAAACACCTAAGTATGTGCATCTTCCTAAGCTAAATAGGTCCTAAATAAGTCACTTTCAGAGACTTAACACCCACTGACTGCTATCTATAGGGAAGATCACACCAGCATCTAACCATTTTATTATTTCTTTTTTAACTACCTCTTTCATAGAGGGATTCAACCTACGTTGGTGATCTACTCGGGGTGTATGTTCTTCCTCTAGTATTATCTTATGCATGCAGTAGGAGGGGCTAATGCCTCTAATATCAGCAATAGTCCATGCAATAGCCTTCCTATGTTGTTTAAGTAATAAGATCAACTCAACCTCATGCTTCTCACTTAATTTAGATGAAATAATTACAGGCAGAGTTTCATTACTTCCTAAATATGCATACTTAAGATGTGTGGGCAGTGGTTTCAGTTCTAAGATAGGTGGATGCTCAATGGATGGTTTTAATGGATTCATAGATCTTTCAGTTAAGTCAATATTCATACAAACATGCTGAGGGTTATTTACAGGTATGTCCATTATTTCAGCTATGTTTAAGTCAGTTAATTCTAGTTCTACATAACTATTAGCATGCTTAGTCAATAATTCATGCTCCAGCTGTTCTTCCATTAATGAATCGACAATTTCCATGCTAGCACAAGATTCAGAGTCAGAAGGATACCTCAGTGCTTTAAAAACACTAAACTTAACCTCCTCGTCATGAACCCTCATAGTGAGCTCACCTTTTTGGACATCAATCAGGGCCCTACCTATGGCTAGAAAAGGTCTGCCTAACAGGATGGGGACCTCCTTGTCTGCTTCATAATCCAGGATAATGAAATCTGCAAGGAAAATAAACTTGTCAACCTTTACAAGAATATCCTCAATCTTACCCTCAGGGTAGGCTATGGATCTGTCTGCAAGTTGTAAAGTGACAGTGGTTGGACGTGCTTCTCCTATTCCCAGCTGGCGGAATAGTGACAGGGGCATGAGGTTTATGCTGGCTCCCATGTCACAAAGAGCTCTGCCCACGTGCTTGCCTCCTAGCTCTACAGGTAAGGTGAAGGATCCAGGTTTCTTCTCCTTCTTGGGTAGCTTGTTTTGGAGTATGGCACTGCACTCCTCGGTGAGATTTACTGTTTCAAACTCACCAATAAATTTTTTGTTAGTTATAATATCCTTCAAAAACTTAACATATGAAGGCATAGACTGTAAAACTTCTACAATAGGAATATTGACATGCACTTGTTTAAGAATTTCTAGAAATTTGTTAAAGTGCACTTCCTGTTCTTGTTTTGTCTTTAGCCTTCGAGGAAATGGAGGTGGTGGCACATATGCAGGCACGTCAGGTCGCCTTAGGATAGGTGGAGGCCTTGGAATTTCTTCTATCTCTTCTATGATTGGCTCCAGCCTTGCCCCTGATGTGCTTGTTGGTGGTGGACCTTGGTTTGGCAGAGACTCCAGTGGAGCATTAGATTCTTTGTTCTTTACTCTCTTTGGTGTGTCCTTGGTGTTGCTCACCAATGGTCTCCCACTCTTAAGTTCAATTGCTTGAACTTGTTCTTTACCATCTCTCCTTGGCACCTCAGTGTCAGCAGGAAGTCTACCTTGGGGCCTGTTTTTGATTTCATTGGCTAGTTGCCCTATTTGGTTCTCTAGGCTTCTAAGAGTAGCTTGCTGGCTCTGTAGAGTGGCATCATTCTTGGCTATGTATTCCTTGAGTAAGTTTTCTACAGAAGATCCTACAGGTTTGTTGTATGGTTTTTTATACATGGATTGGTTATGTTGGGGAGTGAAACCAGGTGTTCCACTCGGTCTTGGTTGGTTAGGAGCTTGGTTAGAGTTTTGTTGGCCACCCCATGACAGGTTTGGGTGGTTTCTCCAACCAGGGTTGTATGTGTTGGAGTAGGGGTTGTTCCTAGGCTGCTGCTGGCTTCCAACATAGCAGACTGAGGCTGGATTCCAAGGGCAGTATTCATACGGGTGCCCTTCCCCACAGAATCCACAGATAAGTGTCTCACCTTGACTTGGTTGGGTGCCCATTGACATGGCTGTGGCGGTGTTGACACTAGTTTGGAGATTGGCTTGAGCCATTTGCTTAACTAGGTTGGTCAGGGCATTTATTTGGCTGCTCATTGCACTTAGAGCATCCTTGTCTTGAGCTCTAGTTGGCTCAACTGGATCATCTGACCACCTACAGTGAGATGTTGAGATCTTCTCCAAGATCTCATAGGCTTCGTTGTAACTCTTGGACAACATGGAACCACCAGCAGATGAGTTTAGCACTTGCCTGGTGTTGGGGCTGCATCCTTTGAAAAAGACCTCTATTTGGATACACCATGGGATGCCATGGTGTGGACATTTTAGAAGAAGGTCTTTGAACCTTGTCCAAGCTTCGTGAAGAGACTCACTTGGAGCTTGTTTGAATTTGATGATGTCATCACGAAAGGTAGAATTCCTATCAGGTGGGAAGTATTTTACTAGGAATTTCTCCGCCAAGTCTGTCCAATTAAGGACTGATCCAGAGGGTAATGAGTTTAACCACGTTTTGGCTTTGTCCCTCAAAGAGTAAGGGAACAGGTAGAGCCGCAAGGCTTCTTGGGAAACTCCAGGGATGATGAAGGTATCACTAACTCCTAGGAAGTTTCTAAGATGGTTATGGGGATCCTCATTCTCCACTCCAAAGAATTGTCCCACAGTGGACAACATTTGGAACATCACTGGCTTTAACTCGAATGAGTTGGCAGTGATTTCAGGGCGGATGATACTTGGATTTAGCTCCCCAGGCTTGGGAACTAAGTATGAAAGAATGGCACTATCCTTATCATTCGCTATTTCGATGGGATTGCGAGTGATAGGTACCGGTTCTGGAACTATTCTATCCATTTCTTCTTGAGAAGATTGCGGAAACTCTGCGGTTTCAGCAATTATTTGAGGTAAAGAGGGTTGGTTAAAGAGACGTTTCTTGGCTCTATTTCTAGCCCTAAGTAATCTCTCAGGCTCAGGGTTGAACTCTAGATCACTACTTGAAGGATCATTCATAGACTAACCCAAATAGTACCTGAAAAAGAAATGAAAATAGATCAGCTTCAATAGATATTAAACTTGGTGTTTCAAACTTAACAAACTTCGTTTTCACTAAACTAAATCCCCGGCAGCGGCGCCAAAAACTTGTTGCGTGCTCAATGTGTAAAATAAATAAGCAATAAGAGAGAGAGAGCACTCAGAACATGCAAGCATACATTATCTTATAGCAAGTAGTATGTATTTTTTCATTCGTTTTCCCACAGAGATTTATTATTAGCTACTCGTGAAGTGTATTGTTAAGAAAGAATGGGTGGATTTGATGGGGTAGAATTGGTTTTAAGTTGTCTAATTTCTAAGGAATATGTAAAGGGCAACAACATAAACAAATGCAAGTCAAAGCTAAACTCAAATGAAAAGAGAAGAGATTAATAAACGAAGATGAAAACAGCTAAACAGAATTTTAAACTTGGCAGAATTGCGAGAACAACAATTCTACCGCAATGTTACTAACAACGAAAGTGTGTAAAATGGAGAAACAAGGGCTACTAACGACTCCTCTATAGGCATTTTCTCACGATTCTCAAGCATTTGATCAACTCACTATGCATCAAACTCACTCAATCTCATGTATCTTCCGATTTCATGCATTAGATTCTTTAGTCTACTCATGTCCAAGTAAGGTCTTAAGCATCTTGTTAAAGCAGAAAGTTATGGTTTGTACTAGGAAAACGCCTATTCCTAGGTCGTTTTCTGGCTACCTTGAAAGGCTAGCATGAGTGTATGACTCTGAACTCTTACTCCTTCCAGAGGTTAGGAGTTCTTTGGACAAAATGGATGGCCAATCGAAATTGCCCGTGGGATGAAGCTTACATACAATCAAAGCTTCGAGAGCTATCCTACATGCTTGGTTCACGTTTTTTAAGCCTATAGGATTGTCATTAGCATGCCCCTATGTGACTTAGTTACTCATGGATATAGACAGAACAGAAATAAGAGGTGAAGTAGACATGCTTAGAAGGAATTTAAAGACAAACAACAAGGAAAAATAGTAGGCGACAAAGACAAGAAACTGTGAAATAATGAATTTTGCTTTGATTACTTGATTGTTTGAATGAACAAAGAGAAACTTAAAGTGAATAACATAAAGACAGAAAGCAACGAAATGAAATGAACTAGCCACTAGAAAAGAAACAACAACTAAACAGAGCTGGAAATTAGAAATAAAAGACAGAAAGCAGTAATTGAGCTTGAACGCCTCGTCGCAAATGCCTCGGCTGAAGGGAAAGAAAGGATAGCCTTGCTTGGATGAATCCAATCAGGAGAGAAGATGAATCTTCTCTCCTTCCTACCAGATTGTCGATTCCAACAGCTGAACCTCTCACACCAACAAACGGAGAAGAAAAACAGGAGAAAAGATGGAGCTGCGAAGAGACTTCTACGCTTTCGGATGATGATTGAACCCTCGACGTTGACCCCCTTTTATAGTAATCTGCAGGTGCATTTGGGCCAATGAGAACCATCCATCCTCAACGTCGTACTTCAAAATGGATGGAGGAGAAAGAACGAATCCCTGAAATAACGGAATAAAACAGAAAAGGATCAGCCAACTTACGGATTTCACTTAAAACATTGTTGTTTTAGCAATGTTTCCGCAATGCTATCGCAATGCGCATTTTTCATCTTTTAACTTCGGTTTTCATTCCTTTTCTTTCCTTTTGCACACAAGTCCTAATTTAGCTACCTTCTTCTAATTCTCATATATAAGCATAGGTTTAAGCTAAATCCTATCAAAAACACCTAAGAGTGTGCATCTTTCTAAGCTAAACAAGTCCTAAATAAGTCACTTTTGGAGGTTCCATGTTGTCCAAGAGTTACAACGAAGCCTATGAGATCTTGGAGAAGATCTCAACATCTCACTGTAGGTGGTCAGATGATCCAGTAGAGCCAACTAGAGCTCAAGACAAGGATGCTCTAGGTGCAATGAGCAGCCAAATAAACGCCCTGACCAACCTAGTTAAGCAAATGGCTCAGGCCAATCTCCAAACCAGTGCCAACACCGCCACAGCCATGTCAATGGGCACCCAACCAAGTCAAAGCGAGGCACTCATCTGTGGATTCTGTGGGGAAGGGCACCCATATGAATACTGCCCTGGGAATCCAGCCTCAGTCTGCTATGTAGGAAGCCAACAGCAGCCTAGGAATAACCCCTACTCAAATACTTACAATCCTGGTTGGAGAAACCACCCAAACCTGTCATGGGGTGGCCAACAAAACTCTAACCAGAATCCTAACCAACCAAGGCCGAGTGGAACACCTGGTTTCACTCCCCAACATAACCAATCCATGTACCAAAAACCATACAACCAACCTGTAGGATCTTCTATAGAAAACTTGCTCAAGGAATACATAGCCAAGAATGATGCCACTTTACAGAGTCAGCAAGCTACTCTTAGTAGCCTAGAGAACCAAATAGGGCAACTAGCCAATGAAATCAAAAGTAGGCCCCAAGGTAGACTTCCTGCTGACACTGAAGTGCCAAGGAGAGATGGTAAAGAGCAAGTTCAAGCAATTGAACTGAGGAGTGGGAGACCATTGGTAAGCAACACCAAGGACACACCAAAGAGAGTAGAGAACAATGAGTCTAGTGCTCCACTGGAGTCTCTGCCAAGCCAAGGTCCACCACCAACAAGCACATCAGGGGCAAGGTTGGAGCCAATCATTGAAGAGATAGAAGAAATTCCAAGGCCTCCACCTATCCTAAGGCGACCTGACGTGCCTGCATATGTACCACCACCTCCATTTCCTCGAAGGCTAAAGAAAAAACAAGAACAGGAAGTGCACTTTAACAAATTTCTTGAAATTCTTAAGCAAGTGCATGTCAACATTCCTTTTGTAGAAGTATTACAGTCTATGCCTTCTTATGTAAAGTTTTTGAAGGATATTATAACTAACAAAAGAATAATTGGTGAGTTTGAAACAGTCAATCTCATTGAGGAGTGCAGTGCCATACTCCAGAATAAGCTACCCAAGAAGGAGAAGGATCCTGATTCCTTCACCTTACTTGTAGAGCTAGGAGGCAAGCACGTGGGGAGAGCTCTTTGTGACCTGGGAGCCAGCATAAAACTCATGCCCCTATCACTATTCCGCCAGCTAGGAATAGGAGAAGCACGTCCAACCACTGTCACTTTACAACTTGCAGACAGATCCATAGCATACCCTGAAGGTAAGATTGAGGATATTCTTGTAAAAGTTGACAAATTTATTTTTCTTGCAGATTTCATTGTCCTGGACTATGAAGCAGACAAGGAGGTCCCCATCCTGTTAGGTAGACCATTTCTATCCACAGGTAGGGCTTTGATAAATGTCCAAAAAGGTGAGCTCACTATGAGGGTTCATGATGAAGAGGTGAAGTTTAGTGTTTATAAAGCCTTAAGGTACCCCTCTGACTCTGAGTCTTGTGCTAGCATGGATATTGTTGACTCACTAATGGAAGAACAATTAGAGCATGAATTATTAACTAAGCATGCTAATAACTATGTAGGACTAGAATTAACTGACTTGAACGTAGCTGAGATAATGGACATACCTGTAAATAACCCTCAGCATGTTTGTATGAATATTGACTTAACCAAACAATCTGTGAATCCATTAAAACCATCCATTGAGCATCCACCTGTCTTAGAACTTAAACCACTGCCCACACATCTTAAATATGCATATTTAGGAAGTAATGAAACTCTACCTGTAATTATATCATCTAAATTAAGTGCAAAGCATGAGGTTGAGTTGATTTTACTGCTTAAACAACATAGGAAGGCCATTGCATGGACTATTGCTGATATTAGAGGCATTAGCCCTTCCTATTGCATGCATAAGATTATACTAGAAGAAGAACATACACCCCGAGTAGACCACCAACGTAGGCTGAATCCCTCTATGAAAGAGGTAGTTAAAAAAGAAATAATTAAGTGGTTAGATGCTGGTGTGATCTTCCCCATAGCTAGTAGTCAGTGGGTAAGCCCCATACAATGTGTACCTAAGAAGGGGGGGATGACTGTGGTAGTCAATGAGAGCAATGAACTGATTCCAACTAGGACTATCACAGGGTGGAGAGTATGTATGGATTATAGGAAATTCAATAAAGAAACCAAAAAGGACCACTTCCCTCTACCATTCATTGACCAAATGTTAGACAGAATAGCTGGTAGAGCTTACTACTGTTTCTTAGACGGTTACTCGGAATATAATCAGATCACAATAGACTCTAAGGACCAGGAGAAGACAACCTTCACCTGCCCCTTTGGAACTTTTGCCTTTCGCAGAATGCCTTTTGGCTTATGCAATGCACCGGCAACATTTCAAAGGTGTATGTTGGCAATCTTCTCTGATTTGGATGAGTCCATGATAGAGATATTCATGGATGACTTCTCAGTCTTTGGGGATTCATTTACAAACTGTCTCGAGAACTTAGGACAAGTCCTAGCCAGATGTGAAGAGACCAACTTAGTCCTTAATTGGGAGAAGTGTCACTTCATGGTGGACGAGGGGATTGTCCTAGGTCATAGAGTGTCGAGGGCAGGTGTAGAGGTTGACAGAGCCAAGATTGAAATAATAGAGAAGTTGGTAGAACCTCAGAATGTTAAAGCCATTAGAAGTTTCTTAGGGCATGCTGGTTTCTATAGAAGGTTCATTAAAGACTTTTCTAAGATCTCCAAGCCTTTATGCGAGCTTCTAGAGCTAAACAAACCCTTCATCTTCTCTAGAAAATGTTTCCTAGCCTGGAAGACCCTTAAGGAAGCACTAGTCACAGCTCCTATCATAGTAGGACCAAATTGGGACCTTCCCTTTGAGATGTTATGTGATGCTAGTGACTATGCTGTAGGGGTCATGTTAGGACAGAAGATTGACAAGCTAACACACCCTGTATACTATGCTAGTAAAACACTTAACGAGGCACAATGCAACTATACAACCACTGAGAAGGAAATGCTAGCTGTAGTGTTCGGTTGTGAGAAATTTAGGAACTATATCGTAGGCACCAGAACAATAGTGTATACAGATCACTCTGCACTTAAGTACCTTATGAGGAAGGCTGATGCTAAGCCTAGGTTGATAAGGTGGGTACTGCTGCTGCAAGAGTTTGATCTGGACATTAGAGATAAGAAAGGATGTGAAAATGTGGTTGCGGATCATCTTTCCAGATTGCAGCATAATTGCGGAAAAATTGCGGAAACCGCAATTTCTGATGCTTTCATTGATGAACATGTCTTTGTTTTGGCTCATCGTGATAACGATGAGAAACCTTGGTTTGCTGACATTGCTAACTTCCTTGCATCGCAGATACTGCCAACTTTCAAGGGAGGACAAGAGAAGAAGAGGTTCCTTCACGAAGCAAAGAAATTCATATGGGATGACCCCACACTGTACAAGACATGTGCTGACGGATTACTAAGGAAGTGTGTTTCAGCTGCTGAGGCGAAGTCTGTGCTGCAGCACTGCCACACAGCTCCTTATGGTGGACACTTTGGTGGCCAAAGAACAGCTGCAAAGGCGTTTCAGAGTGGCTACTATTGGCCAACGATCTTCAAGGATGCACACAACTATGCACACAGCTGTGATGAATGCCAGAGAACAGGTAACCTTAGTCGCAAGGATGAGATGTCTCTCACTTACATCTTAGAGTTGGAGCTCTTTGATGTGTGGGGCATTGACTTCATGGGACCATTTCCTCCATCATCAGGTAACCTTTACATATTAGTGGCAGTAGACTACGTATCCAAGTGGGTAGAGGCCATAGCATGTCCCAATAATGATGCCAAAACAGTCATAAAATTCTTGCATAGGCACATTTTTACTAGGTTTGGAACACCTCGTGCTATCATTATTGATGAGGGGACACATTTCATTAATAAAGCTATGGAGAGAGTGTTGGCTAAATATAACATTAGACATAGAGTAGCCACTCCCTATCACCCACACTCGAATGGACAGGCTGAAATTTCAAATAGAGAAATTAAAAACATCCTAGAAAAAGTGGTCAAACCCAATAGAAAGGACTGGTCGTTTAAAATCGAGGATGCACTTTGGGCCTATAGAGCTGCATATAAGACACCCCTAGGTATGTCTCCTTATAGACTTGTGTATGGTAAAGCATGTCATCTTCCATTCGAGTTAGAAATTAAGGCATTTTGGGCACTAAAAGAGTTGAATTATTGCGTGACTGATGCGGGAACGTTGCGGTCTTTGCAATTACATGAGCTTGATGAGCTTAGACATATGTCCTATGAAAATGCTAAAATGTATAAGGAAAAGACCAAGATTTGGCACGACAGTAGACTTAGGATTAAAGACTTTAAGAAAGGCCAACTTGTTTTGTTATTTAACTCACGATTGAGATTATTTCCAGGCAAACTAAAGTCCAGATGGTCAGGTCCTTTCATAATAACTAATGTGTTTGTTCATGGTGCCATCGAGATAAAGAACCTGCAGCAAGGACAACCATTCATGGTTAATGGTGCAAGATTGAAGCACTACTATGAGGAAGGAGATGTGAAGACTCTCTCAGCCTTCCTCTTGACTGAAACGTGAATTAAGAACGAGAGAGGACGAGTGGTTACTGTGCTCGTCCAGTCGAGGCTAATGCCTTAGTTTATTTTTTGATGAATTTTCCGGTTATCGTTTGTACATATGTTTGTGTGATTTTAATTAAGTATTTGATTTTGATTTTATTTATTTTTGCAGGGAATCGATAGAGGGAATCAAGGAGATTAAATCCAGCTAAAAAGATCAAGGAGATATTGGGCCAAATCAAAGATACGGTTGAGCAAAGATTGACATTTAAATGCAAAAAAAATCTCCAACGGTCCCTAGAATTGCGCTGGATTTGCAGAATCCGCAAAAATATAGCCGTTGGGATTTTTTGTGTTTTCTTTATATCCGTTAGAGGCGCGATAATCCGTACGATTCTGCCATTATCTGAACTCCAAGAAAGCTGCTTTTCTCTTCATCTGTGATTCCTCTCTCCAAATCTCCACAATTCAACAATGGTGCTAACAAGAGCCGAACGATCTGCGTCCAAGAAAAGGGCTGATGACGCTGAAACTGCTGCGAGGGAAGCGCTGCTTGCTTTGGCTGATGCTGAGGCTGCGCGCACTGAACGCCTGTCCAAACTGCCTGTCCACAGTGGAAGGTAGTTACGGAGATACCTGCTGGACCTTCTGAACCAGCAGGCACACCCAAGAAGCGCAAATGGAGTATGGCTGTGGCCGAAGAAGAAATCAAGAAAAAGACTCCCTCTGTGGAGAGTCAAGAACTAGGCCAGCCATCCCACGAGACAGCCGAGCACAGCCCTTCACCATCGCCGCCAGCGCAGAGCCCTGAGCTGTCCTCATCGCCGCCAGCGCAGAGCCCTGAGCTGCCTTCATCACCGCAGAGTTCTGCACAGACCCCTACAGCAGCACAGAGCACGACGCCTTCGCCCACTTCTCCACGGCCTGACCCTGAATTCCCGTATGGGGAGTACCAAGAATCGACACAGGGCAGTGGGGAAGCTGAGGAAGAAGAGGTCTTCTCTCCTTTGAGGGAAGCCAGCCCTGAGAGCCCTGCACAGAAGGATGACTCGATGGACGAGACACTGGGGGATTGCCTCCAACAGATGACAACGAAGGCACGGTTGAGGAAGAAAGAAGCCAAGGTTGTCAAGGCCAAACGGCCAAGAACAAAGGAGAAGTCCAAGAAGAAGAAGAAGTCCAGGGCTGCGTCTTCATCCAAGAAGGGGAGTGACGAGCCTTCCCCAAAGAAGCTCAAGATTGAGGCTGCTGAGTCAGCCAAACTGAAAGACAAGGGGAAGGCCAAGCTGTACCCTGAAGATGAGCCTCAATCAGTGAGGTATGTGTCTTCTGACGCTGAGTCTAGAGGCATTGAGTTAAGGAAAAGGGAGCTGCTGCACGAGAAGGGCTTCCTCGACAGACCTGCTGACCTGCCGCAATTCTTGCGCGCAGGAATTACGAATCACGGCTGGGAGGAGTTGTGCAGACCACCCAATCCAGCTTACACAAGAATGGTGTATGACTTCTACGCCAATTTGAGGAATTCTGAGGAGGGATTGTCTGTGGTCAGGGGAGTTGAAGTAGACTTCTCAGCAAAGGCAATCAACGAAGCCTATGGCCTTAAAGGCCAAAAACATACTGACTATGCGAGGATTGTTGATGAGCCTACAGAAGCTGTCTTGGAGGAGGCCATTCGGACCATTGGCCAGCCTGAAGCATCCTGGACCGTGTCGCGCAATGGGAGGCACACCCTCATGAGTGCCAACCTCACAGCTAAGGCGGCTGTCTGGTTTTCCTTGGTGAGGAGGAAGCTGTCCCCCGTGACTCATGAGACCACAATCAACCAGAGCAGATCGCTGCTGGTCTATGCCATCATGCGAGGTCTCACAATCAACGTGGGCGAAGTCATTGCAGCTGCCATTGATGACTGCGCCAAGAAGGGTAAGGGTCCATTGTTCTTCCCTAATACTATTACTAAACTATGTTTGCGTGCAGAAGTCCCCATTGAGCGAATGGAACAGCAGATGGCTTACACAGGCCACTTGGAGCTGCCTACAGGCTTGAGGCTGAGAAGGAAGGGGAACATGGAGTTCGAGCTGGATAGATTGGCTGCTGCTCAGTCACTGTCCATGGCGTGCCTGATGGATCTACAGAAGAGGATGGCTCAATGGGCCACATACGCGCAGGCAAGGGACAAGGAAGTTGCTGACCAACTGGGATGCATCTTCCCTGACTTTCCCACGAACCTACTGTCTCCATGGGTGCCTCCACGACCACGAGGGACTGATGATGAGGATGAAGACATCTGAGTGCTAGTTTGAATTGCACTCAAGGGAGTATTGCTGTTCCCTTACAATAAAAAAAAAAATTTCAAACTGCTTTTTGTGAACCATGTGAATTATGCTGTATTTAGTTAATATTTTGATCTGTTTTAGTTGCTTAGTTTTAAGTTTTTAAATTGTTAGTGTAGCCTGCTGCTAGCTGATGAGGTAGATTAGTTTAGTTTCATTTTTAGAGAGCTTGAATGACTGGAAAAAGCATGCGTAGGGGCCTTAAACACTGATATATCTGCCCTGTCTTTATTGCGAAATAATTGCGGCAACCGCAATTTTCATTACTGAATGCATGTTTTTGACTATCTGTTTAGCTAGGCTGTGATCTGTTTAAATTCTATCTTTTGCTGCTACCATGACTACCTTATATAGCTTATCTTAAAACATGCTGGATGAGTGTCATAGGACACCCTTTGATAGTTTAAGTTAATCTCTAAAAAGCTCAGCATGCATAGCTTTAAGTCCTTATCTGTCTGTTTTTTTTTATTTTTCTGCTGCTGTGATATTTGTTTTTAGAGTATTCTGTCTATGCCTAGGGCTTTTAGATTCTCTTTGTTTTACCTTAGACTAGATGCTTCTAGGACAAGTTTGGGGGTGTGCCACCTCAGACACTCATTGGGGACAATGAGTAGTTTAAGTTTGGGGGAGGCCACCCTAGGCCTAGGAACATTCCTCTCTCCCTTAAAGCATAAGCATTCTTCTTCTCCTTTAAAAAAAATAAAATAAAATAATGAGCTGAAAGAAAAAATGAAAAATAGAATAAAGAGGGGTGTCTCTCTCAAAATTGCTGAGTAATCAGTGCCAAGTGTGTAAACCACAAGTGGCATTGCATCAAAAGGCAACCCAAGGAGAGGCTCCACCTAAGTAAGAAAGAAAAAAAGGAAGAAGAATGTATGTTTAGGAGTTATAATCTTGTGGCTTAGATGTCCTAATTAAAAAAGAACTCTGATCTTCACTGAGCTGAGCACATGGTTGTAGCTTTCTAAGTTTGTCTAGGGAGATGAATGTATATCCAATGAAGTGATGCCAGGGTTTAGGTTGTTATATGGAAGTACTACTGTCACTGGTTTTGTACTAAGACTGGCATGACTCTAGGGAATCCTAGGCAGTTCAAAAGTAAAAACTAGAAGCATGTACTGAGTCTAGGGTAAAGCTAGGTAGAATTTGAAACCTTAGGGATAGTGGCATGATGTGGCAAAAGCAAGTAGATCAGTTGTAGGGAGTAATGAAACAGTAGGAGTAGTAGGCATGCGAAGTCAGAAGAAGCTAGATAAGAGGATAGTTTTAAACTTAGAAGTGTGTCACAGGACAGCACTGCTATAGATAGGAATGTAGGGGAGACAGTAAGTGGTTAAAGGGAATGAAACAGCAGCCTAAGTAAGTCCTTAGTTTGCTTGAGGACAAGCAAAACCTTAAGTTTGGGAGTGTGTTATGTCTCCAAAAGTGACATATTTAGGACTTATTTAGCTTAGGAAGATGCATATTCTTAGGTGTTTTTGATAGGATTTAGCTTAAACCTATGCTTATATATGAGATTTAGAAGAAGGTAGCTAAATTAGGACTTGTGTGCAAAAGGAAAGAAAATGAATAAAAACCGAAGTGAAAACAAGGAAAAATGCACATTGCGTTAGAATTGCGGAAACATTGCTGAAACCGCAATGTTTCAAGTGAAAACCGTAAGTTGACTCATCTTTTTCTGTTAATTTCCGTTATTTCAGGGATTCGTTCTTTCTCCTCCATCCATTTTGAAGTACGACGTTGAAGATTGATGGTTCTCCTTTGCCCACATACACCTGCAGATTGCTATAAAAAGGGGTCAAAGTCGAGGGTTCAATCATCATCCGAAAGCGTAGAAGTCTTCTCGCAGTCCATCTTTTCTCCTGTCATCCTCCTTCGTCTACTGGTGTGAGAGTCTCAGCTGTTGGAATCGACAATCTGATAGGAAGGAGAGAAGATTCATCTTCTCTCCCGATTGGATTCATCCAAGCCAGGCTATTCTTTCTCCCCATTCAGCCGAAGCAATCGCAACAAGGCGTTTACGCTCAATTTCATGCTTTCTGTCTTTAATTCTTACTTTCCAGCTTTGTTTTGTTGTTGTTTCTCTTCTAGTAGTTAATACATTTCATTTCGTTACTTTCTGTCTTCGTGTTATTTACATTAAGCTGTGTTTTGTTCATTCAAACGATCAAGTAATTAAAGCACAATTCTTCATTTCACATTTTCTTGCCTTTGCGATCTACTGCTTTTCCTCACTGTTTTATCTTTATATACCTTCTAAGCATGTCTGTTTTATCTCGTATTTCTATTCTCTTTACATCCATGAGTAGCTAAGTCACATAGGGGCATGCTAATGACAAGAATATAGGCTAAAAAACGTGAACCAAGCATGTAGGATAGCTCTCGAAGCATTGATTGTATGTAAGCTTCATCCCACGGGCAATTTCGATTGCCCATCCATTTTGTCCAAAGAACTCCTAACCTCTGGAAGGAGTAAGAGTTCAGAGTCAAACACTCATGCTAGCCTTTCAAGGTAGCCAGAAAACGACCTAGGAATAGGCGTTTTCCTAGTACAAACCTTAACTTTCTGCTTTAACAAGATGCTTCAGACCTTACTTGGACATGAGTAAACTAAAGAATCTAATGCATGGAATCGGACGATACATGAGATTGAGTGAGTTTGATGCATAGAGAGTTGATCCAATACTTGAGAATCGTGAGAAAATGCCTATAGAGGAGTCGTTAGTAGCCCTTGTTTCTCCATTTTACACACTTTCGCTGTTATTAAAATTGCGGTAGAATTGCTGTTTCCGCAATTCTGCTAAGTTTACAATTTCGTTTAGGTGTTTTCTTCTTCATTTATTAATCTCGTCTCTTTTCCTTTGAGTTTAACTTTGACTTGCTCTTGTTTATGTTGCTTCCCTTTATATATTCCTTAAGAAGTAGACAATTAAAAACCAATTTTACCCCATCAAATCCACCCCTTCTTTCTTAACTTTACACTTCACGAGTAGCTTATAATAAATCTCTGTGGGAAAACGAATGAAAAAATACTTACTACTTGCTATAAGATCATGTATGCTTGCATGTTCTGAGTGCTCTTTCTCTCTTATTGCTTATTTATATTAACACATTGAGCACGCAACAGACTGCTATGAATTTTGTAAATCCTGTGATCAGTGTCAGAGAAAAGGGTCCATCACAAGTAGGAATGAAATGCTCCAAACCCCTATTTTAACTTGTGAATTTTTTTAGGTTTGGGGTATGGATTTTATGGGACCCTTTCCCCCTTCATTTGGTTTTGTATATATACTGTTGGTCGTGGACTATGTGTCTAAGTCGGTGGAAGCTAAGGCCACCAAAGTTGATACTGCTAACGTTGTTTCCAGTTTTGTCAAATCTAACATTTTTAGTAGGTATGGAGTTCCACGAGCCATCATAAGCGATCAAGGGAGTCACTTCTGCAACAAGACGATACAAGCCTTGATGAGGAAGTATGGGGTCAATCATAAAATATCTACCCCGTACAACCCTCAAACCAATGGCCAAGCAGAAGTCTCCAATCGAGAGGTGAAGAGCATCCTCGAGAAAACAGTAAGTCCAGGAAGGAAGGATTGGAGCCTAAGGCTGGACGACGCTTTGTGGGCCTATCGTACGGCTTACAAAACCCCCATAAGGATGTCTCCCTACCGGATGGTTTTTGGGAAAGCCTGTCATCTCCCTGTGGAGATCGAGCACAAAGCTTACTGGGCCGTGAAGAAGTGTAACATGGACTTTGACTTGGTTGGTGAAGAAAGACTCCTTAAACTGCAAGAGCTAGAGGAGCTTCGCCTGGATGCTTATGAGAACTCGAAGACCTACAAGGAAAAGACCAAGATGTTCCAAGACAGACGAGTCATCCGGAAACACTTCGAAGTTGGTCAGAAGGTCCTCTTCTTCAACTCCCGCCTGAGGTTCATGCCAGGTAAACTTCGTTCCCGTTGGCTTGGTCCTTTTATTATAACCGATGTCCATCACTATGGTGCAGTCAAGATTCAGAGCTTAGACACAGACAAGGAATACACGGTGAATGGCCAACGATTGAAGATCTTCCATGAGGGAATGTCAGAGGACTTCGACGAGCACGCCTACTTGAAAGAGCCCGATTATGGGAAAGGATGAAATGAGTTTTGGTAAAGTCGAGCAATCGACTCTAAAAATTTGCGCTACTCGGAGGCACCCGAGCTTGAACTGTACATGCTTTTTGTTTACTTTACTGTCTTTTAGGATTAGCTTAGGTTCTTACTCTGATGTTGTGAGTTCTCAGGTGAATCAATGGCTCGTTTTTGCGGTTTATTTGATAAGGATTAAGCGCGCTCTCCAACCCTCTAAGTCACAATTCAGGGAAGGTTTCCTTTCCTTAGAATTTTGATTGTGCTTTGATAGTCCAATGAGGACATTGCCCATTTCTAAGTTGGGGGTGGTGGGTTGTGCTTTATAGTGATTGTCGAGCTTAGTTGTGGAATTCTGATAAGCATATTTGTTAAGTCTCTGAAAGTGACTTATTTAGGACCTATTTAGCTTAAGAAGATGCACATACTTAGGTGTTTTTAATAGCATTTAGCCTAAACCTATGCTTAAATATGAGAATTAGAAGAAGGTAGCTAATTTAGGACTTATGCACAATAGGAAAGAAAAGGGTTGAAAACCGAAGGAAAAGAATGAAAAATGAGCATTGCGAATGAATTGCGAAAACATTGCGGGAACCGCAATTATTCAAGTGAAAACCGTAAGTTGACTGATCTATTTCTGTTAATTTCCGTTATTTCAGGGATTCGTTCTTTCTCCTCCATCCATTCTGATATATGACGTTGAAGATTGATGGTTCTCCTTGGCCCAAACGCACCTGCAAACTACTATAAAAAGGGGTCAAAGTCGGAGGTTTGATCATCATCCGAAAGCGTAGAGTCTTCTCGCAGTCCACCTGTTCTTCTGTTTTTCCTTTGCCGTCTGATGGTTTGCGAAGCTCAGCTGTTGGAATCGATAATCTGATAGGAAGGAGAGGAGATTCTTCTTCTCTCCCGATTGGATTCATCCAAGCAAGGCTGCTCTTTTCGATCCTTCATTCGAGGCGATTGCGACGAAGCTTCAAGCAACATTTACTGCTTTTTGCTTTTCATTTCCATTTTCCAGCTTTGTCTTATGCTGTTTCTTTTCCTAGTAGCTAGAATAGATTATTTCGTTGTGTTCTGTCTTTGTGTTAATCATTTTAAGCTTCATCTGTTCGTTCAAACACTCAAAGTAATCAAATCTCAATTCTGCATTTCACAGTTTCCATCTTCTGCTGCTATAGTTTTGTCTTACTGTTTTAAGTATATTCTTCTTTTAAGCATGTCTGTTTTATCTTCCATTTCTGTTCTCTATATATTCATGAGTAGCTAAGTCACTTAGGGGCATGCTAATGACAGAACTATAGGCTAAAAAACGTGAACCAAGCATGTAGGATAGCACTCGAAGCATTGGTTGTATGTAAGCTTCATCCCACGGGCAATTTCGATTGGCCATCCATTTTGTCCAAAGAACTCCTAACCTCTGGAAGGAGTAAGAGTTCAGAGTCATATAATCATGCTAGCCTTTCAAGGTAACCAGAAAACGACTTAGGAATAAGCGTTTTCCTAGTACAAACTAAACACTCCTGTTTTAACAAGATGCTTAAGACCTTACTTTGAAATCGAGTAAACTAAAGAATCTAATGCATGGAATCGGACGATACATGAGATAGAGTGAGTTTGATGCATAGAGAGTTGATCCAATGCTTGAGAATCGTATTAAAATGCCTATAGGATAGTCGTTAGTAGCCCTTAATTCTCCAATTTACACACTTTTGCTGTTTTAACAATTGCGGAAATATTGCGGCTCTCGCAATTCTGCCTACGTACCATTCTGTTTAGCTGTTTTCCTCTTCATTTATTAATTTCATCTCTTGTCTTTTGAGTCTAACTTCAACTTGCATTTGTTTATGTTGCATTCTTTTATATGTTCGGTAAGAAATAGGCAATTAAAAACCAAATTTACCCCATCAAATCCACCCCTTCTTTCTTAACAAAAACACTTCGTGAATAGCTAAAAATAAGTCTCTGTGGAAAAAACGAATGAAATATACTTACTACTTGCTGTGAGACCATGTATGCTTGCATGTTCTGAGTGCTCTCTCCACCTTCTTGCTTATTTATTTTTAACACATTGAGCACGCAACAAGTTTTTGGCGCCGCTGCCGGGGACTTTTTTTTAAGTAAAAACGAAGTTAGTTAAGCTAGAAACACCAAATTGTTTTCTACAGCATTTGATCCAATCTCATTTCTTTCTTAGGTAACATTTAGGTTAGTTTATGAATGAGCTTCCAAGTAGTGATCTAGAGTTCAACCCTGAGCCCGAGAGATTACTTAGAGCTAGAAATAAAGCCAAGAAACGTCTATTTAAACAACCTTCATTACCTCCAATAATTGCTAAAACCGCAGGGTTGCCGCAATCTCATCAAGAAGAAATGGATAGAAGAGATCAAAATCTGGTGCCTGTCACTCGCAATCCCATCGAAATAGCGAATGACAAGGATAGCGCCATTCTTTCTTATCTAGTACCTATGCCTGGGGAGCTGAACCCCAGCATAATCCGTCCTGGTCACTGCCAACTCATTCGAGTTAAAGCCAGTGATGTTCCAAATGTTGTCCACTGTGGGACAATTCTTTGGAATGGAAAATGAGGACCCCCACAACCATCTTAGAAACTTCCTAGGAGTTAGTGACACATTCCTGATCCCTGGAGTTTCCCAAGAAGCCTTGAGGCTATATCTGTTCCCTTACTCTTTGAGGGACAAAGCCAAAACGTGGTTAAACTCATTACCCTCTGGATCTGTCCTTAATTGGACAGACTTAGCAGAGAAATTCCTAGTCAAATATTTCCCACCTGATAGGAATTCTACCTTTCGTGATGATATCATAAAATTCAAACAAGCTCCAAGTGAGTCTCTTCACGAAGCTTGGACAAGATTCAAAGATCTTCTCATTAAATGTCCACACCAAGGATGCAACCCAGCACCAGACAAGTTTTAAATTCATCTGCTGGAGGTTCCATGTTGTCCAAGAGTTACAACGAAGCTTATGAGATCTTGGAGAAGATCTCAACATCTCACTGTAGGTGGTCGGATGATCCAGTAGAGCCAACTAGAGCTCAAGACAAGGATGCTCTAAGCGCCATGAGCACCCAAATAAACGCCCTGACCAACCTAGTTAAGCAAATGGCTCAGGCCAATCTCCAAACCAGTGCCAATACCGCCACAGCCATGTCAATGGGCACCCAACCAAGTCAAGGCGAGGCACTTATCTGTGGATTCTGTGGGGAAGGGCACCCATATGAATACTGCCCTGGGAATCCATCCCCAGTCTGCTATGTAGGAAGCCAACAGCAGCCTAGGAACAACCCCTACTCACAAACTTACAACCCTGGTTGGAGAAACCACCCAAACCTGTCATGGGGTGGCCAACAAAACTCTAACCAAAATATTAACCAACCAAGGCCGAGTGGAACATCTGGTTTCACTCCCCAACATAACCAACATAACCAGTCCATGTACCAAAAACCTTATAATCAACTTGTAGGATCTTCTGTAGAAAATCTACTCAAGGAATACATAGCTAAAAATGATGCCACTCTACAGAGTCAGCAAGCTACTCTTAGGAGCCTAGAGAACCAAATAGGGCAGCTAGCCAATGAAATCAAGAGTAGGCCCCAAGGTAGACTTCCTGCTGACACCGAGGTGCCAAGAAGAGATGGTAAGGAACAAGTTCAAGCAATTGAACTTAGAAGTGGGAGACCATTGGTAAGCAGCACCAAGGACACACCAAAGAGAGTAGAGAACAAAGAGTCTAGTGCTCCACTGGAGTCTCTGCCAAACCAAGGACCACCACCAACAAGCACATCAGGAGCCAGGCTAGAGCCAATTGTTGAGGAGATAGAAGAAATTCCAAGGCCTCCACCTATCCTAAGGCGACCGGACGTGCCTGCATATGTGCCACCACCTCCATATCCTCGAAGGCTCAAGAAGAAGCAGGAACAGGAAGTGCATTTTAATAAATTCTTAGAAATTCTTAAGCAAGTGCATGTTAACATTCCTTTTGTAGAGGTTTTACAGTCTATGCCTTCTTATGTAAAGTTTTTGAAGGACATTATTACTAACAAAAAGATAATTGGTGAGTTTGAAACAGTCAATCTCACTGAGGAGTGCAGTGCCATACTCCAGAATAAGCTACCCAAGAAGGAGAAGGATCCTGGTTCCTTCACCTTACCTGTTGAACTTGGAGGCAAGCACGTGGGGAGAGCTCTTTGTGACCTGGGAGCCAGCATAAACCTCATGCCCCTATCACTATTCCGCCAGTTGGGAATAGGAGAAGCACGCCCAACCACTGTCACTTTACAACTTGCTGACAGATCCATCGCATACCCTGAAGGTAAGATTGAGGATATTCTTGTAAAATTTGACAAATTTATTTTCCTTGCAGATTTCATTGTCCTGGACTATGAGGCAGACAAGGAGGTCCCCATCCTGCTAGGTAGACCATTTCTAGCCACAGGTAGGGCTTTGATAGACGTCCAAAAAGGTGAGCTCACTATGAGGGTTCATGATGAAGAAGTAAAATTTAGTGTGTATAAAGCTTTGAGGTATCCTTCTGACCTTGAATCCTGTGCTAGCATGGACGTCGTAGACTCTTTAATGGAAGAACAATTAGAGCATGTACTATTAACCAAGCATGCTAATGAATATGTACAATTAGATGTAGCTGACTTAAATGTATCTGACATAATGGATGTGCCTGTAGATAAACCACAACATGTATGGATGAATATAGACCTAACTGATAGATCTGTGAATCCTTTAAAGCCCTCCATTGAGCATCTACCTGTTTTAGAACTGAAACCACTACCCACTCACCTCAAATATGCATATTTAGGGAGTAATGAAACTCTGCCTGTTATCATTTCTTCTAAATTGAGTGAGAAGCATGAGGTTGAACTGATTTTACTACTTAAGCAACATAGGAAGGCTATTGCATGGACTATTGCTGATATTAGAGGCATTAGCCCTTCTTACTGTATGCATAAGATTATATTAGAGGAAGAGCACACACCTAGAGTAGATCACCAACGTAGGCTGAACCCCTCTATGAAAGAGGTAGTTAAAAAGGAAATCATAAAATGGTTAGATGCAGGTGTAATCTTCCCCATAGCTAGTAGCCAGTGGGTGAGCCCCATCCAATGTGTACCTAAAAAGGGGGGAATAACTGTGGTAGTCAATGAGAACGATGAACTGATTCCAACAAGGACTGTCACAGGGTGGAGAGTATGTATGGATTACAGGAAACTAAATAAAGAAACAAAAAAAGACCATTTCCCCTTACCATTCATTGACCAGATGTTAGACAGAATAGCTGGTAGAGCCTACTATTGTTTCTTAGACGGTTATTCAGGGTATAACCAGATTACTATAGACCCTAAGGACCAAGAGAAGACCACCTTCACTTGCCCTTTTGGAACTTTTGCCTTTCGCAGAATGCCTTTTGGCTTATGCAATGCACCGACAACTTTCCAAAGGTGCATGATGGCAATCTTCTCTGAGTTGGATGAGTCCATGATAGAAATATTCATGGATGACTTCTCAGTCTTTGGGGATTCATTCACAAACTGTCTATAAAATTTAGGACAAGTCCTGGCTAGGTGTGAGAAGACCAACCTAGTTCTGAATTGGGAAAAATGCCACTTCATGGTGGATGAAGGGATTGTCTTAGGTCATAGAGTGTCAAGGGCAGGTGTAGAGGTCGATAGGGCCAAAATTGAGATCATAGAGAAGTTGGTAGAACCACAAAATGTCAAAGCCATTAGAAGTTTCTTAGGGCATGCTGGTTTCTACAGAAGGTTCATTAAGGACTTTTCTAAGATAGCCAAGCCTTTGTGTGAGCTTCTAGAGCTTAATAGGCCATTCATCTTCTCTAAAGAATGTATAGTAGCTTGGAAAACCCTTAAGACAGCATTAGTCACAGCCCCTATCATAGTAGGACCCAATTGGGATCTCCCCTTTGAGATGATGTGTGATGCCAGTGACTATGCTGTGGGGGTGATGTTAGGACAGAAGATTGACAAGCTAACACACCCTGTATATTATGCTAGTAAAACACTTAACGAGGCACAATGTAATTACACGACTACTGAGAAGGAGATGCTAGCAGTAGTGTTTGCTTGTGAGAAGTTTAGGAATTACATTGTAGGCACTAGAACAATAGTGTTTACAGATCACTCTGCACTCAAGTACCTTATGAGGAAGGCTGATGCTAAGCCTGGGTTGATAAGGTGGGTACTGTTGTTGCAAGAGTTTGATCTGGACATTAGAGACAAGAAAGGGTGCGAGAATGTGGTTGCAGATCATCTTTCCAGATTGCACCATAATTGCGAAAAAATTGCGGAGTCCGCAATTTCTGATGCTTTCATTGATGAACATGTCTTTGTTTTGGCTCATCGTGATAACGATGAGGAACCTTGGTTTGCTGACATTGCTAACTTCCTTGCATCACAGGTACTGCCTATTTTCAAGGGAGGACAAGAGAAGAAGAGGTTCTTTCACGAAGCAAAGAAATTCATATGGGATGATCCCACTTTATACAGAACATGTGCTGACGGGTTGCTAAGGAAGTGTGTTTCAGCTGCTGAGGCGAAGTCTGTGCTGCAGCACTGTTAAGTCTCTGAAAGTGACTTATTTAGGACCCATTTAGCTTAAGAAGATGTACACTTTTAGGTGTTTTTGATAGCATTTAGCCTAAACCTATGCTTTAATATGAGAATTAGAAGAAGGTAGCTAATTTAGGACTTATGCACAATAGGTAGAAAAAGGGTTGAAAACCGAAGGAAAAGAATGGAAAAATGAGCATTGCGAATGAATTGCGGAAACATTGCGGTGACCGCAATTATTCAAGTGAAAACCGTAAGTTGACTGATCTTTTTCTGTTAATTTCCGTAATTTCAGGGATTCGTTCTTTCTCCTCCACCCATTCTGATATATGACGTTGAAGATTGATGGTTCTCCTTGGCCCAAACGCACCTATAAAAAGGGGTCAAAGTCGGAGGTTTGAGCATCATCCAAAGCGCAGAAGTCTTCTCGCAGTCCATCATTTCTCTCTGTTTTCCTTTGCCGTCTGTTGGAGTGAGAGTCTCAGCTGTTGGAATCGATAATCTGATAGGAAGGAGAGGAGATTCTTCTTCTCTCTCGATTGGATTCATCCAAGCAAGGCTGACCTTTCATCCCCTTCATTCGAGGCGACTGCAACGAAGCTTTTCAGCACCCTTTTACTGTTTTTCTGTTTTCTTCTTCTCATTTCCAGCTTTGATTAAGTATTGTTCTAGTTTAGTGTTTTACTTACTGCATTTCGTTGTTGTCTGTCTTTGAATCATTTCGTTTAAGGCTTTCCTTTGTCGTTCAAACATTCGAAGTAATCAAAGTACAATTCTGCATTTCACAGTTTCCACCTTCTGCTGCTACGTTTTGTCTTGCTGTTTTAAGCTTATTTCCCTTCTAAGCATGTCTGTTTCATCTGCCATTTCTGTTCTCTATATTTCCATGAGTAGCTAAGTCACATAGGGGCATGCTAATGACAGAACTATAGGCTAAAAAACGTGAATCAAGTAGGTAGGTTAACTCTCGAGACATTGATTGTATGTAAGCTTCATCCCACGGGCAATTTCGATTGGCCATCCATTTTGTCCAAAGAACTCCTAACCTCTGGAAGGAGTAAGAGTTCAGAGTCATATAATCATGCTAGCCTTTCATGGTAATCAGGAAACGGCCTTGGAATAGGCGTTTCCCTAGTACAAACTAAACACTCCTGTTTTAACAAGATGCTTAAGACCTTACTTTGAAGTCGAGTAAACTTAAGACTCTAATGCATGGAATCGGACGATACTTCAGATAGAGTGAGTTTGATGTATAGAGAGTTGATCTAAGGCTTGAGAATCGTAATAAAATGCCTATAGGATAGTCATTAGTAGCCCTTAATTCACCCATTTACACACTTTCGCTGTTATTTAATTGCGGTAACATTGCGGTCCTCGCAATTCTGCTGTTTTATCATTCTGTTTAGCTGTTTTCTTCTTCGTTTATTAATTCCATCTCTTGTCTTTTGAGTCTAATTTCAACTTGCACTTGTTTATGTTATATTCCTTTACACATTCCGCAAAACTTAGATAATTAAAAACCAATTTTACCCCATCAAATCCACCCCATCTTTCTTAACAAATACACTTCGCGAATAGCTAAAAATGAGTCTCTGTGGAAAAAACGAATGAAATATACTTACTACTTGCTGTGAGACCATGTATGCTTGCATGTTCTAAGTGCTCTCTACCCTTTTGCATATTTATCTTTACACATTGAGCACGCAACAAGTTTTTGGCGCCGCTGCCGGGGACTTATTTTAAGTAAAAACGAAGTTAGTTAAGATTGAAACACCAAATTATTTTCCATTGTATTTGATCCATTTTCATTTCTTGCTTAGGTAACATTTAGGTTAGTTTATGAATGAGCTTCCAAGTAGTGATCTAGAGTTCAACCCTGAGCCCGAGAGATTACTTAGAGCTAGGAATAGAGCTAAGAAACGTCTATTTAAACAACCTTCATTACCTTCATTAGCTGCTGAAACCGCAAGGTTACCAACACCACCTCTAGAAGAAATGGATAGAAGAGATCAAAATCTGGTGCCTGTCACTCGCAATCCCATCGAAATAGCGAATGACAAGGACAGCGCCATTCTTTCATACCTCGTACCTATGCCTGGGGAGCTGAACCCCAGCATAATCCGTCCTGAGATCACTGCCAACTCATTTGAGTTAAAGCCAGTGATGTTCCAAATGTTGTCCACTGTGGGACAATTCTTTGGAATGGAAAATGAGGATCCCCACAACCATCTTAGGAACTTCTTAGGAGTTAGTGACACTTTCCTGATCCCTGGAGTTTCCCAAGAAGCCTTGAGGCTATACTTGTTCCCTTACTCTTTGAGGGACAAAGCCAAAACGTGGCTGAACTCATTACCTTCTGGATCTGTCCTTAATTGGACAGACCTAGCAGAAAAATTCCTAGTCAAATACTTCCCACCCGATAGGAATTCTACCTTTCGTGATGATATCATCAAATTCAAACAAGCTCCAAGTGAGTCTCTTCACGAAGTTTGGACAAGATTCAAAGACCTTCTCATAAAATGTCCACACCATGGCATCCCATGGTGTATCCAGATAGAAGTCTTCTTTAAAGGATGCAACCCCAGCACTAGACAAGTTCTAAATTCATCTGCTGGTGGTTCCATGTTGTCCAAGAGTTACAACGAAGCCTATGAGATCTTGGAGAAGATCTCAACATCTCACTGTAGGTGGTCGGATGATCCGGTAGAGCCAACTAGAGCTCAAGACAAGGATGCTCTAAGCGCCATGAGCACCCAAATAAATGCCCTGACCAACCTAGTCAAGCAAATGGCTCAGGCCAATCTCCAAACTAGTGCCAATACCGCCACAGCCATGTCAATGGGCACCCAACCAAGTCAAGGCGAGGCACTGATCTGTGGATTCTGTGGGGAAGGGCACCCATATGAATACTGCCCTGGGAATCCATCCTCAGTCTGCTATGTAGGAAGCCAACAGCAGCTTAGGAACAACCCCTATTCACAAACTTACAATCCTGGTTGGAGAAACCACCCTAACCTGTCATGGGGTGGCCAACCAAACTCTAACCAAAATTCTAACCAACCTAGACCGAGTGGAACACCTGGTTTCACTCCCCAACATAACCAGTCAATGTACCAAAAACCTTATAATCAACCTGTAGGATCTTCTGTAGAGAACCTACTCAAGGAATACATAGCAAAAAATGATGCTACTCTCCAAAGCCAGCAAGCTACCCTTAGGAGCCTAGAAAACCAAATAGGGCAATTAGCCAATGAAATCAAAAGTAGGCCCCAAGGTAGACTCCCTGCTGACACCGAGGTACCAAGGAGAGATGGCAAGGAACAAGTTCAAGCAATTGAACTTAGAAGTGGTCGACCATTGGTGAGCAACACAAAGGACACACCAAAGAGAGTAGAGAACACTGAGTCTAGTGCTCCACTGGAGTCTCTGCCCAACCAAGGGCCACCACCCACTAGCACATCAGGAACCAGGCTAGAACCAATTGTTGAGGAAATAGAAGAAATTCCAAGGCCTCCACCTATTCTAAGGCGACCTGACGTACCTGCATATGTGCCACCACCTCCTTATCCTCGAAGGCTTAAGAAGAAGCAGGAACAGGAAGTTCATTTTAATAAATTCTTAGAAATACTTAAGCAAGTGCATGTTAACATTCCTTTTGTAGAGGTTTTGCAGTCTAGGCCTTCTTATGTAAAGTTTTTGAAGGACATCATTACTAACAAAAAAACAATTGGTGAGTTTGAAACAGTAAACCTCACCGAGGAGTGCAGTGCCATCCTCCAGAACAAACTGCCCAAGAAGGAGAAGGATCCTGGTTCCTTCACCTTACCTGTAGAACTTGGAGGCAAGCACGTGGGCAGAGCGCTTTGTGACCTGGGCGCCAGCATCAATCTCATGCCCCTGTCCCTATTTCGCCAGTTGGGAATAGGAGAAGCACGTCCAACTACTGTCACTTTACAACTAGCAGACAGATCCATCGCATACCCTGAAGGTAAGATTGAGGATATTCTAGTGAAAGTTGACAAGTTCATATTCCTTGCAGATTTCATTGTCCTGGACTATGAGGCAGACAAGGAAGTTCCCATCCTGCTAGGCAGACCATTTCTAGCCACAGGTAGGGCACTTATAGACGTCCAGAAAGGTGAGCTCACAATGAGGGTTCATGATGAAGAGGTGAAGTTTAGTGTGTATAAAGCGTTAAGGTATCCCTCTGACCTTGAATCCTGTGCTAGTATGGATGTCGTAGACTCTTTAATGGAAGAGCAATTAGAGCATGTCCTGTTAACCAAGCATGCTAGTGAATATGTACAAGTAGATGTAGCTGACTTGAATGTATCTGACATAATGAATATGCCTGTAGATAAACCCCAACATGTATGTATGAATATAGATTTAACTGATAGAACTGTAAATCCTTTAAAGCCCTCCATTGAGCATCCACCTGTTTTAGAACTGAAACCACTACCCACTCACCTCAAATATGCATATTTAGGAGATAATGATACACTGCCTGTAATTATTTCTTCTAAGCTAAGTGAACAGCATGAGGTTGATTTAATTTTACTGCTTAAGCAACATAGGAAGGCTATAGCATGGACTATTGCTGATATTCGAGGCATTAACCCTTCTTATTGCATGCACAAAATTATACTAGAGGAAGAGCACACACCTAGGGTAGATCACCAGCGTAGGTTAAACCCCTCTATGAAAGAGGTAGCGAAGAAAGAAATAATTAAATGGTTAGATGCAGGAGTGATTTTCCCCATAGCTAGTAGCCAGTGGGTGAGCCCCATCCAATGTGTACCTAAAAAGGGGGGAATAACTGTGGTAGTCAATGAAAATAACGAACTGATTCCAACAAGGACTGTCACAGGGTGGAGAGTGTGTATGGATTACAGAAAGTTAAATAAAGAAACTAAAAAAGACCATTTCCCTATACCGTTTATTGACCAGATGCTAGACAGAATAGCTGGTAGAGCCTACTATTGTTTCTTAGATGGTTACTCTGGCTATAATCAAATAACTATAGACCCTAAGGATCAAGAGAAGACCACCTTCACTTGCCCTTTTGGAACGTTTGCCTTCCGCAGAATGCCTTTTGGCTTATGCAATGCACCGGCAACTTTCCAAAGGTGCATGATGGCAATCTTCTCTGAGTTGGATGAGTCCATGATAGAAATATTCATGGATGACTTCTCAGTCTTTGGGGATTCATTTAAAACCTGTCTAGAAAACCTAGGACAAGTCCTGGCTAGGTGTGAAGAGACCAACCTAGTCCTAAATTGGGAAAAATGCCACTTTATGGTGGATGAGGGGATTGTCTTAGGACATAGAGTGTCAAGAGCAGGTGTAGAAGTTGATAGGGCCAAAATTGAGATCATAGAGAAGTTGGTAGAGCCACAAAATGTCAAAGCTATTAGAAGTTTCTTAGGGCATGCTGGCTTCTACAGAAGGTTCATTAAGGACTTTTCTAAGATAGCCAAGCCTCTGTGCGAGCTTCTAGAGCTAAATAGGCCTTTTATCTTCTCTGAGGAATGTGTAGTAGCTTGGAAAACCCTTAAAGAGGCACTAGTCACAACGCCTATCATAGTCGGACCAAATTGGGATCTCCCATTTGAGATGCTATGTGATGCCAGTGACTATGCTGTAGGAGTCATGTTAGGACAGAAGATTGACAAGCTGACACACCCTGTCTATTATGCTAGTAAGACCTTGAATGAGGCTCAATGTAATTATACAACTACAGAGAAAGAGATGCTTGCTGTAGTATTTGCTTGTGAAAAATTTAGAAACTATATTGTAGGCACTAGGACAATTGTATATACTGACCATTCTGCCTTGAAATATCTTATGAGGAAGGCTGATGCTAAGCCTAGATTGATTAGATGGGTGTTATTGCTGCAGGAATTTGATTTGGACATTCGAGACAAGAAAGGTTGTGAAAATGTGGTTGCAGATCACCTGTCTCGATTGCAGCACAATTGCGAAAAAATTGCGGAGACCGCAATTTCTGATGCTTTTATAGATGAATATGTCTTTGCTTTGGCCCATCGGGATAACGATGAGGAACCTTGGTTTGCTGACATTGCTAACTTCCGTGCATCGCAGGTATTACCAGTGTTCAAGGGAGGACAAGAGAAGAAGAGGTTCCTTCATGAAGCAAGGAAATTCATTTGGGATGACCCCACACTTTACAGAACCTGTGCTGATGGGTTGTTAAGGAAGTGTGTTTCAGCTGCTGAAGCGAAGTCTGTGCTGCAGCACTGTCACTCATCTCCTTATGGGGGACACTTTGGTGGCCAACGAACAGCTGCAAAGGTATTTCAGAGTGGCTACTATTGACCAACAATCTTCAAGGACGCCCACGACTATGCCCACGGCTGCGATGAGTGCCAAAGGACAGGTAACCTCAGTCGCAAGGATGAGATGCCCCTCACCTACATCTTAGAGTTGGAGCTCTTTGATGTGTGGGGCATTGACTTCATGGGACCATTCCCTCCATCGTCAGGTAACCTTTACATATTAGTAGCAGTAGACTACGTGTCCAAGTGGGTAGAAGCCAAAGCATGTCCTAATAATGATGCTAAAACAGTCACCAACTTCTTACATAGGCACATTTTCACTAGATTTGGGACTCCTCGTGCTATCATTAGTGATGAGGGGTCACATTTCATTAATAAAGCTATGGAGAAAGTATTGGCTAAATATAACATTAGACATAGAGTAGCTACTCCCTATCACCCACACTCAAATGGACAAGCTGAAATTTCTAATAGGGAGATAAAGAACATCCTAGAAAAGGTAGTCAAACCTAATAGGAAGGACTGGTCATTTAAGCTTGAGGATGCACTTTGGGCTTATAGGACAGCATATAAGACACCCTTAGGCATGTCTCCCTATAGGCTAGTATATGGCAAGGCTTGCCACTTGCCACTTGAGTTAGAAAACAAAGCATTTTGGGCCATGAAGGAATTGAATTTTTGTGTAAAGGATGCGGGGACATTGCGATCTTTGCAGCTACACGAACTTGATGAGCTTAGGCATATGGCCTATGAGAATGCCAAAATGTATAAAGAAAAGACCAAAATATGGCACGACAGTAGACTTAGGATCAAAGACTTTAGGAAAGGCCAACTTGTACTATTATTTAACTCACGATTAAAATTATTTCCAGGCAAACTAAAGTCTAGATGGTCGGGTCCATTTGTTATTACTAATGTCTTTGTTCATGGTGCAATAGAGATAAAGAAGTTGCAGCAAGGACAGCCTTTTATGGTCAATGGTGCTAGATTGAAGCACTACTATGAGGAAGGGGATGTGAAGACTCTCTCGGCCTTCCTCTTGCATGAAGCATGAAGTTAAAAACGAGAGAGAACGAGTGGTTACTGTGCTCGTTTAGTCAAGGCCAATGCCTTAGTTTATTTTTTCTGTTTTTTCGATTATCGTTTGTATGTTTTGTGGTGTGATTTTAATTGAGTATTTAATGTTTGTTTTATTTGTTTTTGCAGGGATTCGAAAGAGGGGATCAAGGAGAGTAAATCCAGCTTTAAAAATTGAGAAACGGTTGAGCCAAATAAAAGATACGGACGAGCAAAGTTAGAGATTTTGATGAAATAATATCCCTAGAATTGCGCTGGAATTGCTGGATCCGCAAAAAAAAAAAAAAGAGCCGTTGGGATTTTTTCCGTTGCCTTTATATCCGTTGGAAGGCGCTCGATCGATACGATTCTCTCATTCTTTGCTCTCCAAGAATTCAGCGATTCTCTCCATCTTTGATTCTTCTCTCAAGATCTTCAAGACTCAGCAATGGTGTTCACACGAGCGGAAAGATCTGCAGCCAAGAAGAAGGCTGATGATGCAGCTGAAGCGGCTGCAAGGGAAGCGCTTCTTACCCTTGCCGATGATGGTGCCGTTCGCACCGGTCCTCTGTGGAGAGTCAAGAAACTGATCGTGCGTCCCACGAGTCAGCCAAAGAGGGTTCGTCGCCATCTGCATCGCCTGCGCACAGCCCTTTACCATCTGAACCCGTGCCAAGCGCAGAGTCGTCACCGCCTGCACAGAGCCCCGAGTTGTCTCCAGCACCTCAGAGTTCTGATCCGACACTTGCAGCAGCGCAGAGTCCTGAACTGCCATCTTCGCCGCTGAGTTCTGCGCAGACACCATCAGCAGAGCACAATTCTCCACGGCCTGATCCTGAATTCCCTTATGGGGATTATCAAGAGTCCACTCAGGGCAGTGGAGATGCTGGGGAAGACGAAGTCTTCTCTCCTCTAGGGGAAGACAGCCCTGATGATCCTGCACAGCATGATGATTCTATGGAAGAGACGTTGGGGGCATGCCTTCAGCAGATCAACATCAAGGCCAAGCTGAAGAAGAAAAAGAAGGCCAAGATTGTCAAGGGCAAGCGATCCAAGAAGCTGGGTAAGAAGAAGAAGGCCAAGAGGGTGCCGTCAACAGACAAAGAGAGCACTGAGCCTTCGCTCAAACGCCTCAAGGTGGAGGCTGCCGAGTCAGCCAAGCCAGCAGATAAGGGGAAGGCTAAACTCTACCCTGAAGACGAACCTCAGTCAATGAGGTATGTCTCATCTGATGCTGAATCCAGGGGTGCTGAGCTAAGGAAGAGGGAGTTGCTGCACGAGAAAGGCTTCCTCGACCGACCTGCTGACTTGCCGCAGTTCTTGCGCGCAGGAGTGATCAACCACGGCTGGGAGGAATTTTGCAGACCGCCTAATCCAGCATACACGAGCATGGTGTATGATTTCTACGCCAATGTGCTCAGCCCTGAGGATGGCCTGTCTGTGGTCAGAGGGGTAGAAGTAGATTTCTCAGCCAAGGCCATCAATGAAGCCTTTGGTCTCAAGGGCCAAACTCATACAGATTATGCCCGGATTGTCGATGAGCCTACTGAGGCAGTTTTGGAAGAGGCCATCCGGACTATTGGCCAGCCTGAAGCCTCTTGGACCGTGTCACGCAATGGGAGGCACACTCTCATGAGTGCCAACCTCACGGCCAAGGCGGCTGTTTGGTTTTCGTTCGTGCGAAGGAGATTGTCCCCGGTGACTCACGAGACTACAATAAACCAGAGCCGATCGCTGCTGGTGTATGCGATAATGAGAGGTCTCACGATTAACGTGGGAGAAGTCATCTCTGCTGCTATTGCTGAGTGCGCGAAGAAAGGTAAGGGACCACTGTTTTTCCCTAATACCATAACCAAGCTATGTTTGCTTGCAGGAGTCCCCACCTAGCGCCTGGAGCAGCAGATGGCTTACACAGGCCATTTGGAGCTGCCTGCTAACCTGAGGCTGAGAAGAAAGGGGAATATGGAGTTTGAACTGGATAGGCTGGCTGCTGAACAGTCCCTATCCATGGCCTGCTTGATGGATATGCAGAGAAGAATGGCTCAATGGGCCACTTATGCGCAGGCGAGGGACAAGGAAGTTGCAGACCAGCTGGGGTGCCTCTTCCCTGAGTTCCCTACCAATCTCTTAACTCCATGGGTGCCCCCAAGACCAAGACAACCGGATGAGGATGAAGAAGTTTAAGTGCTGGTTTGAAGTGCACTAAAGGGAGTATTACTGTTCCCTTAGAAACAAAAACAATTTTCTGCTTTCGGATAGACATTGTGAATTATGCTGTTTTTTGTTCAATTTTTGATCTGTTTTTGATGTTTAGTTTTATGTTTTTTCTTTTGCTTAGTATAGTCTGATGTTAAGTGAATAGGTAGGATAGTTTAGTTTTATTTTTAGGATGCGTGAGTAACAGGAAAAAACATGCTAGGGGCCTGAATCAGTGTTATATCTGCCCGGACTTGATTGCGAAATAATTGCGGTACCCGCAATTTTTGTGACTGATTGCATGTTTTGGACTGTCTGTTTAGTTAGGCTGTGATCTGTTATATTCCATCTTTTGCTGCTAGCATGATTACCTTATATAGCTGATCTTAAAGCATGCTGGATGAGTGTCATAGGACACCCTTTGATAGTTTAAATTAGCCTCTAAATAGGGCTCATCATGCATAAACCGTAAGCCCTTAAACTGTCTGTTTTGTTCAAATTTTCTGCTGCTGGGATAATTGCTTTTAGAATGTTTTGCCTATGCCTAGGATTTTTAGATTCTCTTTGTTTTACTTTAGACTAGATGCTTCTAGGATAGTTTGGGGGTGTGCCACCTCAGACACTCATTGGGGACAATGAGTAGTTTAAGTTTGGGGGAGGCCACCTTAGGCCTAGGAACATTCCTCTCTTCCTTAGGACATAAGCATTCTTCTTCTCCTTTAAAAAAAAAAAAAAAAAAAATATATTTTTGAGAAATAGAAAAAGTGAAAAATAGAATAAAGAGGGGAGTCTCTCTCAAGTTGCTGAGTAATCAGTGCCAAGTGTGTAAACCACAAGTGGCATTGCATCAAAAGGCAACCCAAGGAGAGACTCCACCTAAGTAAAAAAGAAAAAAGGAGAAATAGGGGAAGAAGAATGTATGCTTAGGAGTTATAATCTTGTGGCTTAGATGTCCTATTTAAAAAAGAACTTTGATCCTCAATGAGCTAAGCACAAGGTTGTAGCTTTTAGGTTTGTCTAGGGAGATGAATGTATATCCAATGTAGTGATGCCAGGGTTTAGGTTGTTCTCTAAAAGTACCACTGTCACTGTTAATACTAAGACTGGCATGACTCTAAGGAATCCTAGACACATTTAAAATAAAGCTAGAAGCATGTACTGAGTCTGGAGTAAAGCTTGGTAGAATTTGAAACCTTAGGGATAGTGGCATGATATCATAAAAGTAACTAGATCAGTAGTAGGGGGTTAATAAAAACAGCAGGTATAGTAGGCAGGTGAAGTCAGAAGAAGCTTGATAAAGAGGTTAGTTCTAAACTTAGAAGTGTGTCACAGGACAGCACTGCTAGAGATAGGGATATAGGGGAGTCGGTAAGTAGTTAAAGAAGATAAAATAACGGCCTAAGGGAGTCCTTAGTTTGCTTGAGGACAAGCAAAACCTTAAGTTTGGGGGTGTGTTAAGTCTCTGAAAGTGACTTATTTAGGACCCATTTAGCTTAAGAAGATGTACACTTTTAGGTGTTTTTGATAGCATTTAGCCTAAACCTATGCTTTAATATGAGAATTAGAAGAAGGTAGCTAATTTAGGACTTATGCACAATAGGTAGAAAAAGGGTTGAAAACCGAAGGAAAAGAATGGAAAAATGAGCATTGCGAATGAATTGCGGAAACATTGCGGTGACCGCAATTATTCAAGTGAAAACCGTAAGTTGACTGATCTTTTTCTGTTAATTTCCGTAATTTCAGGGATTCGTTCTTTCTCCTCCACCCATTTTGATATATGACGTTGAAGATTGATGGTTCTTCTTGGCCCAAACGCACCTGCAAACTACTATAAAAAGGGGTCAAAGTCGGAGGTTTGAGCATCATCCAAAGCGCAGAAGTCTTCTCGCAGTCCATCATTTCTCTCTGTTTTCCTTTGCCGTCTGTTGGAGTGAGAGTCTCAGCTGTTGGAATCGATAATCTGATAGGAAGGAGAGGAGATTCTTCTTCTCTCTCGATTGGATTCATCCAAGCAAGGCTGACCTTTCATCCCCTTCATTCGAGGCGACTGCAACGAAGCTTTTCAGCACCCTTTTACTGTTTTTCTGTTTTCTTCTTCTCATTTCCAGCTTTGATTAAGTATTGTTCTAGTTTAGTGTTTTACTTACTGCATTTCGTTGTTGTCTGTCTTTGAATCATTTCGTTTAAGGCTTTCCTTTGTCGTTCAAACATTCGAAGTAATCAAAGTACAATTCTGCATTTCACAGTTCCCACCTTGTGCTGCTACGTTTTGTCTTGCTGTTTTAAGCTTATTTCCCTGCTAAGCATGTCTGTTTCATCTGCCATTTCTGTTCTCTATATTTCCATGAGTAGCTAAGTCACATAGGGGCATGCTAATGACAGAACTATAGGCTAAAAAACGTGAATCAAGTAGGTAGGTTAACTCTCGAGACATTGATTGTATGTAAGCTTCATCCCACGGGCAATTTCGATTGGCCATCCATTTTGTCCAAAGAACTCCTAACCTCTGGAAGGAGTAAGAGTTCAGAGTCATATAATCATGCTAGCCTTTCATGGTAATCAGGAAACGGCCTAGGAATAGGCGTTTCCCTAGTACAAACTAAACACTCCTGTTTTAACAAGATGCTTAAGACCTTACTTTGAAGTCGAGTAAACTTAAGACTCTAATGCATGGAATCGGACGATACTTGAGATAGAGTGAGTTTGATGTATAGAGAGTTGATCTAAGGCTTGAGAATCGTAATAAAATGCCTATAGGATAGTCATTAGTAGCCCTTAATTCACCCATTTACACACTTTTGCTGTTATTTAATTGCGGTAACATTGCGGTCCTCGCAATTCTGCTGTTTTATCATTCTGTTTAGCTGTTTTCTTCTTCGTTTATTAATTCCATCTCTTGTCTTTTGAGTCTAATTTCAACTTGCACTTGTTTATGTTATATTCCTTTACACATTCAGCAAAACTTAGATAATTAAAAACCAATTTTACCCCATCAAATCCACCCCATCTTTCTTAACAAATACACTTCGCGAATAGCTAAAAATGAGTCTCTGTGGAAAAAACGAATGAAATATACTTACTACTTGCTGTGAGACCATGTATGCTTGCATGTTCTAAGTGCTCTCTCTACCCTTTTGCATATTTATCTTTACACATTGAGCACGCAACAAGCACTGTCACACAGCTCCTTATGGTGGACACTTTGGTGGTCAAAGGACAGCTGCAAAGGTATTTCAGAGTGGCTACTATTGGCCAACGATCTTCAAGGATGCACACACCTATGCACACAGCTGTGATGAATGCCAAAGGACAGGTAATCTCAGTCGCAAGGATGAAATGCCTCTCACTTACATCTTAGAGTTAGAACTCTTTGATGTGTGGGGCATTGATTTCATGGGACCATTTCCACCATCATCAGGTAACCTCTACATCCTTGTAGCAGTAGACTATGTGTCTAAGTGGGTAGAAGCCATAGCTTGTCCTAGTAATGATGCTAAAACAGTAGTTAAATTCTTGCATAGGCACATTTTTACTAGATTTGGGACCCCTCGTGCGATCATTAGTGATGAGGGGACACATTTTATTAATAAAGCTATGGAGAGAGTGTTGGCTAAATATAACATTAGACATAGAGTAGCCACTCCCTACCACCCACACTCAAATGGACAAGCTGAAATTTCCAATAGGGAGATAAAAAACATCCTAGAAAAGGTGGTCAAACCTAATAGGAAAGACTGGTCATTTAAGCTTGAGGATGCACTTTGGGCTTATAGAACAGCATATAAGACACCCCTAGGTATGTCTCCTTATAGATTTGTGTATGGTAAGGCATGTCATCTTCCATTTGAGTTAGAAATTAAGGCATTTTGGGCGTTAAAAGAATTGAATTATTGCGTGACTGATGCAGGAACACTTCGGTCATTACAATTACATGAGCTTGATGAGCTTAGACACATGTCTTATGAAAATGCCAAAATGTATAAAGAGAAGACCAAAATATGGCACGACAGTAGGCTTAGGATCAAAGACTTTAGGACAGGCCAACTTGTCCTATTATTTAATTCACGACTAAAGTTATTTCCAGGCAAACTAAAGTCTAGATGGTCGGGTCCATTTGTCATTACTAATGTGTTTGTTCATGGTGCAATAGAGATAAAGAACTTGCAGCAAGGACAGCCTTTTATGGTCAATGGGGCAAGGTTGAAGCACTACTATGAGGAAGGAGATGTGAAGACTCTCTCGGCCTTCCTCTTGAATGAAGCATGAAATTAAAAACGAGAGAGAACGAGTGGTTACTGTGCTCGTTTAGTCTAGGCTAATGCCTTAGTGTATTTTTTGCGATTTTCCGGTTATCATTTGTGTATAAGTTTGTATGATTTTAATTGCGAATTTGATTTTGTTTTTATTTCTTTTTGTAGGGAATCAAAAGAGGGGATCAAGGAGAGTAATTCCAGCTTTAAAAATCAAGAAACGGTTGAGCCAAATAAAAGATACGGACGAGCAAAGATTCACATTTAGATGAAAACAAATCCCTAAAATTGCGCTGGAATTGCAGGATCCGCAAAATATAGCCGTTGGGATTTATCCGTTTCCTTTATATCCGTTAGAAGGCGCTCGATCGATACGATTCTCTCATTCTCTGATTTCCAAGAAAACTGCGATTCTCTTCATCTTTGATTCTTCTCTCAAAATCTCCAAGACTCAACCATGGTGTTCACTAGGGCTGAAAGATCTGCGGCCAAGAAAAGGGCTGATGAAGCTGAGACGGCTGCGAGGGACGCACTTCTCGCCCTCGCAGATGCTGGTGCTGCACGAACCGAACGTCTGCCCAAGCTTCCGATCCGTAGGAAGAAGTGGAGGGTTGTTACAGAAATCCCTGCTGGACCATCTGAACCAGCAGGCACACCAAAGAAGCGCCGGTGGAGTGTCGAGATGGCCGCCGAACCAAGCAAAGCAAAGACTCCCTCTGTGGGGAGTCAAGAAACTGATCGTGAGTCCCACGAGTCACCAAAGAAGGGTTCGTCGCCATCTGCATCACCTGCGCACAGCCCTTCACCATCTGAACCAGTGCACAGCCCAGAGATCGCTTCATCGCCGCCTGCACAGAGCCCTGAGTTGTCTGCATCACCTCAGAGTTCTCCACAGCCACCTGCAGCTGCACAGAGCACTACGCCGTCGCACACTCCCCCACGGCCTGATCCTGAATTCCCATATGGGGAGTACCAAGAGTCCACGCAGGGCAGTGGGGAAGGTGAGGAAGACGAGGTGTTCTCGCCTATGAGGGAAGCTAGCCCGGAGAGTCCTGCACAGCAAGATGATTCCATGGAAGAGACGCTGGGGGCATGCCTGCAGCAGATCACCATTGAGGCACAGCTCAAGAAGAAGAAGAAGGCCAAGATTTTCAAGGCCAAGCGGTCCAAGAAAGTGAAGAAGAAGAAGGCTAAGAAGGCGCCTTCATCAGAGAAGGAGAGCACGGAGCCATCGCTCAAAAGACTCAAGGTTGAAGCTGCCGAGTCAGCCAATCCAGCAGATAAAGGGAAGGCCAAGCTCTACCCTGAAGATGAGCCTCAGTCCGTGAGGTATGTATCTTCTGACGCTGAGTCCAGGGGCGTTGAGCTGAGGAAGAGGGAGTTGCTGCACGAAAAAGGCTTCCTCGACAGGCCTGCTGACCTGCCGCAGTTCTTGCGCGCAGGAATTATAAATCATAGCTGGGAGGAGTTGTGCAGGCCGCCTAATCCGGCTTACACGAGTATGGTTTGTGACTTCTACGCCAACCTGCGAAACTCTGAGGAAGGGCTTTCTGTGGTAAGGGGAGTAGAGGTGGACTACTCAGCAAAAGCCATTAACGAAGCTTATGGCCTCAAGGGCCAGAGACCTACTGACTACGCAAGGATCGTTGATGCGCCTACTGAGGCAGTGCTGGAAGAGGCCATTCGCACCATTGGCCAGCCAGAAGCGGCGTGGACTGTATCACGCAATGGGAGGCACACCCTCATGAGTGCCAACCTGACAGCAAAGGCAGCTGTATGGTTTGCCTTTGTGAGGAGAAAACTGTCCCCTGTGACCCATGAGACGACCATCAACCAGAGCAGATCGCTGCTGGTCTATGCCATTATGCGAGGTTTCACGGTCAATGTGGGGGAAATCATGTCGGCCGCCATTGCTGAGTGCGCCAGAAAAGGTAAGGGACCATTATTTTTCCCTAACACCATAACCAAGCTATGTTTGCTTGCAGGAGTCCCTATCGAGCGCATGGAGCAGCAAATGGCGTACACAGGCCACTTGGAGCTGCCTGCTAGCTTGAGGCTGAAGAGGAAGGGGAATATGGAGTTTGAATTGGATAGGCTGGCTGCTGATCAGTCACTATCCATGGCATGCCTGATGGATATGCAACGGAGGATGGCTCAATGGGCCACTTATGCGCAGGCACGGGACAAGGAGGTTGCAGACCAGCTAGGGTGCATCTTCCCTGACTTCCCTACAAATCTCCTAACTCCATGGGTGCCCCCACGACCAAGACAACCTGATGAGGATGACGAGAATTGAGTGCTGGTTTGAATTGCACTGAAGGGAGTATTGCTGTTCCCTTAGAATTAGAAAAATAAAAAAAAAAAATCTGCTTCTGATAAATCCTGTGAACTCTGCTGTTTTTTTAGTCAAATTTTGATCTGTTTTAATTGCTTAGTATTTAGTTTTTCAAATTGTTTAGAATATTCTGATGTTAGCTGCCTTGGTAGGTTAGTTTAGTTTTATTTTTGTAGAGCTGGAAGTAACAGGACAAAGCATGTTTAGGGGCCTGAATCAATGTTATATCTGCCCGGACTTAATTGCGAAATAATTGCGGTACCCGCAATTTTTATGACTGAATGCATGTTTTGGACTGTCTGTTTAGTTAGGCTGTGATCTGTTAAAATTCTATCTTTTGCTGCTAGCATGACTACCTTATATAGCTGATCTTAAAGCATGCTGGATGAGTGTCATAGGACACCCTTTGATAGTTTAATTTAGCTTCTAAATAGTGCTCAGCATGCATAAACTGTAAGTCCTTAAACTGTCTGTTTTGTTCAAATTTTCTGCTGCTGGGATAATTGCTTTTAGAATGTTTTGCCTATGCCTAGGACTTTTAGATTCTCTTTGTTTTACCTTAGACTAGATGCTTCTAGGACAAGTTTGGGGGTGTGCCACCTCAGACACTCATTGGGGACAATGAGTAGTTTAAGTTTGGGGGAGGCCACCCTAGGCCTAGGGACATTCCTCTCTCCCTTAGAAACATAAGCATTCTTCTTCTCCTTTACAAAAAAATGATGAACTGAAAAGAAAAAAAATGAAAAATAGAATAAAGAGGGGGGTCTCTCTTAGGTTGCTAAGTAATCAGTGCCAAGTGTGTGACCCACAAGTGGCATTGCATCAAAAGGCAACCAAAGGATAGGCCCCACCTAAGGAAGAAAAAGGGAAAAGAATAGGGAAGAAGAATGTATACCTAGGAGTTGCAACTTTGTGGCTTAGATGTCCTATGTAAAAAGAACTCTGATCCTCAAAGTAACTAGGCACAAAGTTGTAACTTGTAGGGTTGTTTAGGGAGATGAGTGTTTATCCAATGTAGTGATGCCAGGGTTTAGGCTGTTCTCTAAAAGTCCTACTGTCACCATTAATACTAAGACTGGCATGACTCTAAGGAATCCTAGACACATTAAAAATAAAGCTAGAAGCATGTACTGAGTATGGAGTAAAGCTTGGTAGAATTTGAAACCTTAGGGATAGTGGCACGATATCACAAAAGTAGCTAGATCAGTAGTAGGGGGTTAATAAAAACAGCAGGTGTTTTAGGCAGGCGAAGTCAGAAGAAGCTTGATAAGAGGTTAGTGTTAAACTTAGAAGTGTGTCACAGGACAACACTGCTATAGATAGGGATATAGGGGAGTCGGTAAGTGGTTAAAGAAGAAAAAACAACAGCCTAGGAAAGTCCTGAAATTGCTTGAGGACAAGCAAAACCTCAAGTTTGGGGGTGTGTTAAGTCTCTGAAAGTGACTTATTTAGGACCTATTTAGCTTAAGAAGATGCACATACTTAGGTGTTTTTAATAGCATTTAGCCTAAACCTATGCTTAAATATGAGAATTAGAAGAAGGTAGCTAATTTAGGACTTATGCACAATAGGAAAGAAAAGGGTTGAAAACCGAAGGAAAAGAATGAAAAATGAGCATTGCGAATGAATTGCGAAAACATTGCGGGAACCGCAATTATTCAAGTGAAAACCGTAAGTTGACTGATCTATTTCTGTTAATTTCCGTTATTTCAGGGATTCGTTCTTTCTCCTCCATCCATTCTGATATATGACGTTGAAGATTGATGGTTCTCCTTGGCCCAAACGCACCTGCAAACTACTATAAAAAGGGGTCAAAGTCGGAGGTTTGATCATCATCCGAAAGCGTAGAGTCTTCTCGCAGTCCACCTGTTCTTCTGTTTTTCCTTTGCCGTCTGCTGGTTTGCGAAGCTCAGCTGTTGGAATCGATAATCTGATAGGAAGGAGAGGAGATTCTTCTTCTCTCCCGATTGGATTCATCCAAGCAAGGCTGCTCTTTTCGATCCTTCATTCGAGGCGATTGCGACGAAGCTTCAAGCAACATTTACTGCTTTTTGCTTTTCATTTCCATTTTCCAGCTTTGTCTTATGCTGTTTCTTTTCCTAGTAGCTAGAATAGATTATTTCGTTGTGTTCTGTCTTTGTGTTAATCATTTTAAGCTTCATCTGTTCGTTCAAACACTCAAAGTAATCAAATCTTATTTCTGCATTTCACAGTTTCCATCTTCTGCTGCTATAGTTTTGTCTTACTGTTTTAAGTATATTCTTCTTCTAAGCTTGTCTGTTTTATCTTCCATTTCTGTTCTCTATATATTCATGAGTAGCTAAGTCACTTAGGGGCATGCTAATGACAGAACTATAGGCTAAAAAACGTGAACCAAGCATGTAGGATAGCACTCGAAGCATTGGTTGTATGTAAGCTTCATCCCACGGGCAATTTCGATTGGCCATCCATTTTGTCCAAAGAACTCCTAACCTCTGGAAGGAGTAAGAGTTCAGAGTCATATAATCATGCTAGCCTTTCAAGGTAACCAGAAAACGACTTAGGAATAAGCGTTTTCCTAGTACAAACTAAACACTCCTGTTTTAACAAGATGCTTAAGACCTTACTTTGAAGTCGAGTAAACTAAAGAATCTAATGCATGGAATCGGACGATACATGAGATAGAGTGAGTTTGATGCATAGAGAGTTGATCCAATGCTTGAGAATCGTATTAAAATGCCTATAGGATAGTCGTTAGTAGCCCTTAATTCTCCAATTTACACACTTTTGCTGTTTTAACAATTGCGGAAATATTGCGGCTCTCGCAATTCTGCCTACGTACCATTCTGTTTAGCTGTTTTCCTCTTCATTTATTAATTTCATCTCTTGTCTTTTGAGTCTAACTTCAACTTGCATTTGTTTATGTTGCATTCCTTTATATGTTCGGTAAGAAATAGGCAATTAAAAACCAAATTTACCCCATCAAATCCACCCCTTCTTTCTTAACAAAAACACTTCGTGAATAGCTAAAAATAAGTCTCTGTGGAAAAAACGAATGAAATATACTTACTACTTGCTGTGAGACCATGTATGCTTGCATGTTCTGAGTGCTCTCTCCACCTTCTTGCTTATTTATTTTTAACACATTGAGCACGCAACAATATTCTGTTGAGATAAAAGCATGCTAGGTTGGCTATGAAATTCTGTGATGTACTGTTGAGGTCTTCGTATTTGTATTTGTTGCGAAATTCAGCATGATTGCATTTGTTACGGCCATTTTGAAAAAAAATTCAAGTTCTTTCCCTGTTTAAGCTTCGCATGTTAGCACTTTATCTTGGATCTGTGGGTTTAGGGCAGTTCTGTTTGTTTTGAAATTCGTTGTCACCTCGAAAGGCAACCTTAGGATGGGCTAGGATTCGCTCTTGTTTGTAATCCATGCGCTTAAAATTTTAATATGACTCATAGGCTAAAAAGAAAAAGAATGCATATTTTTAAAAAGTAGAAAGTAATCTCCTGAGGTGTTCCTCCTTCTTGAGTTGCCTTAGTAGCCAGGGGCGGTCGTGTAACCCACGGTCGCCACTGCATGAAAAGGAAGCACAAAGAAGTGAACGCTAGTCCTTAAAAATTTGAATTTTGCCCGTAGTCAGATGCACTGTGCAATGAAATTGCAGGCAAGCTGAAACGAAAGTAAAATTGACATGTCAGGCGCTCTTGGAGATCAAAAAAAAAAAAGAGAAAAGATAGAGAAAAGATGCCTTGCGATCTATTACCTGCTTAGACGATGATTAGCCCTTAGACTGTTCTGTTTAGCCATAAGTAGAGGGAAGGCGAAGTTTTGGGATGGGTAGAGCTGTTCTGAGCCTATAAGCATCTAAGATCGAAGAGCTAGGACCGAAGCATAAATAGTGAAGCATCTTTAAAAAATTTCGAAATGATCTTAACCAATACATGCATGTAGCTATTTCTTTCAAATGCAAGTGCCCTGTCATTTCCAGTACTGAGAATTGAGCCCCTTGCATGCATATTCATTCTATTTTGATTATTCAGAATTCCACCTTGCTCGAGGACTAGTGTTACGTGCTCAATGTGTAAAATAAATAAGCAATAAGAGAGAGAGAGCACTCAGAACATGCAAGCATACATGATCTTATAGCAAGTAGTAAGTATTTTTTCATTCGTTTTCCCACAGAGATTTATTATTAGTTACTCGCAAAGTGTATTTGTTAAGAAAGAATGGGTGGATTTGAAGGGGTAGATTTGGTTTTAAAATTCCTATTTACTACTGAATATATAAAGGATAGCAACATGAATAAGTGCAAGTCAAAGATAAGCTCAAATGTAAAGAGGAGGAATTAATAAGCGAAGAGGAAAACAGCTAAACAAAATTTTAAACTTAGCAGAATTGCGAGAACAGCAATTGTACCGTAATGTTACTAACAGCGAAAGTGTGTAAAATGGAGAAACAAGGGCTACTAACGACTCCTCTATAGGCATTTTCTCACGATTCTCAAGCATTGGATCAACTCACTATGCATCAAACTCACTCAATCTCATGTATCTTCCGATTTCATGCATTAGATTCTTTAGTTTACTCATGTCCAAGTAAGGTCTTAAGCATCTTGTTAAAGCAGAAAGTTATGGTTTGTACTAGGAAAACGCCTATTCCTAGGTCGTTTTCTGGCTACCTTGAAAGGCTAGCATGAGTGTATGACTCTGAACTCTTACTCCTTCCAGAGGTTAGGAGTTCTTTGGACAAAATGGATGGCCAATGCCCGTGGGATGAAGCTTACATACAATCAATGCTTCGAGAGCTATCCTACATGCTTGGTTCACGTTTTTTAGCCTATAGTATTGTCATTAGCATGCCCCTATGTGACTTAGCTACTCATGGATATAGAGAGAATAGAAATAAGAGGTGAAGTAGACATGCTTAGAAGGAATTTAAAGACAAACAGCAAGGAAAGACAGTAGACAGCAAAGGTAAAGACGAAGTGTGAAATAATGAATTTTGCTTTAATTACTTGATTGTTTGAATGAACAAAGGGAAGCTTAAAGTAAATAACATAAAGACAGAAAGCAACGAAATGGAATGAACTGGCCACTAGAAAAGAAACAACAACTAAACAGAGCTGGAAATTAGAAATAAAAGACAGAAAACAGTAAGTGAGCTTGAACGCCTCGTCGCAAATGCCTCGGCTGAATGGAGAGAAAGGATAGCCTTGCTTGGATGAATCCAATCAGGAGAGAAGATGAGTCTTCTCTCCTTCCTATCAGATTGTCGACTCCAACATCTGAACCTCTCACACCAACAGACGGAGAAGAAAAACAGGAGAAAAGATGGAGCTGCGAAGAGACTTCTACGCTTTCGGATGATGCTTGAACCCTCGACTTTGACCCTCTTTTATAGTAATCTGCAGGTGCGTTTGGGCCAAGGAGAACCATCCATCCTCAACGTCGTACTTCAAAATGGATGGAGGAGAAAGAACGAATCCCTGAAATAACGGAATAAAACAGAAAAGGATCAGCCAACTTACGGATTTCACTTAAAACATTGCTGTTTTAGCAATGTTTCCGCAATGCTGCCGCAATGCACATTTTCATTCTTTTTAGTTTCGTTTTTCATCTCTTTTCTTTCCTTTTGCACATAAGTCCTAATTTAGCTACCTTCTTCTAATTCTCATATATAAGCATAGGTTTAAGCTAAATCCTATCAAAAACACCTAAAAGTGTGCATCTTTCTAAGCTAAATAAGTCCTAAATAAGTCACTTTTGGAGACATAACACACCCTCAAACTTAAGGTTTTGCTCGTCCTCGAGCAAACTAAGGTCTTACTTAGGCTGCTGTTTTATCCTCTTTAACCACTTACTGACTCCCCTCAGTTCCTATCTATAACAGTGCTGTCCTGTGACACACTTCTAAGTTTACAACTACCCTCTTAGTTTGCTTCTTCTGACTTCGCCCGCCTAATACTCCTACTGTTTCATTAACTCCCTACGACTGATCTACTTGCCTTTGTCATATCGTGCAACTATCCCTAAGGATTCAAATTCTACCTAGCTTTACCCCAGACTCAGTACATGCTTCCAACTTTTACTTTCGAGCTACCTAGGATTCCTTAGAGTCATGCCAGTTGTTGCGTGCTCAATGTGTTAAAAGAAATAAGCAATAAGAGAGAGAGAGCACTCAGAACATGCAAGCATACATGATCTTATAGCAAGTAGTAAGTATTTTTTCATTCGTTTTCCCACAGAGATTTATTATTAGCTACTAGTGAAGTGTATTTGTTAAGAAAGAAGGGGTGGATTTGAAGGGGTAGATTTGGTTTTAAAATTCCTAATTACTTCTGAATATATAAAGGATAGCAACATAAACAAGTACAAGTCAAATATAAACTCAAATGAAAAGAGAAGAGATTAATAAATGAAGATGAAAACAGCTAAACAGAATTTTAAACTTGGCAGAATTGCGAGAACAGCAATTCTACCGCAATGTTACTAACGGCGAAAGTGTGTGAAATGGAGAAACAAGGGCTACTAACGACTCCTCTATAGGCATTTTCATACGATTCTCAAGCATTGGATCGACTCACTATGCATCAAACTCACTCAATCTCATGTATCTTCTGATTTCATGCATTAGATTCTTTAGTTTACTCATGTCCAAGTAAGGTCTTAAGCATCTTGTAAAAGCAGAAGGTTACGGTTTGTACTAGGAAAACGCTTATTCCTAGGTCGTTTTCTGGCTACCTTGAAAGGCTAGCATGAGTGTATGACTCTGAACTCTTACTCCTTCCAGAGGTTAGGAGTTCTTTGGACAAAATGGATGGCCAATCGAAATTGCCCGTGGAATGAAGCTTACATACAATCAATGCTTCGAGAGCTATCCTACATGCTTGGTTCACGTTTTTTAGCCTATAGTATCGTCATTAGCATGCCCCTATGTGACTTAGCTACTCATGAATATAGAGAGAACAGAAATAAGAGGTGAAATAGACATGCTTAGAAGGAATTTAAAGACAAAACAGTAAGGAAAAGCAGTAGATCGCAGAGACAAGAACTGTGAAAGACTGAGTTGTGCTTTGATTACTTGATCGTTTGAATGAACAAAAGGAAAGCTTAAAGTGAATAACTTAAAGACAGAGAGTAACAAAATGAAATGAACTAACAAAGGAAACACAACAAAACAGTGCTGAAAGTTAGAAATGAAAGACAGAAAACAGTAAAACAGCTTGAACGCCTCGTCGCAAACGCCTCGGCTGAAGGGAGAGAAAGGATAGCCTTGCTTGGATGAATCCAATCAGGAGTGAACATGAATCTTCTCTCCTTCCTATCAGATTGTCGACTCCAACAGCTGAACCTCTCAAACCAACAGACGGAGAAGAAAACCAGGAGAAAAGATGGAGCTGCGAAGAGACTTCTACGCTTTCGGATGATGATTGAACCCTCGACTTTGACCCCCTTTTATAGTAATCTGCAGGTGCATTTGGGCCAAGGAGAACCATCCATCCTCAACGTCGTACTTCAAAATGGATGGAGAGAAAGCACGAATCCCTGAAATAACGGAATATAACAGAAAAGGATCAGCCAACTTACGGATTTCACTTAAAACATTGCTGTTTTAGCAATGTTTCCGCAATGCTGCCGCAATGCACATTTTTCAACTTTTAACTTCGGTTTTCATTCCTTTTCTTTCCTTTTGCACACAAGTCCTAATTTAGCTACCTTCTTTTAATTCTCATAAATAAGCATAGGTTTAAGCTAAATCCTATCAAAAACACCTAAGAGTGTGCATCTTTCTAAGCTAAATAAGTCCTAAATAAGTCACTTTTGGAGACATAACACACCCCCAAACTTAAGGTTTTGCTCGTCCTCGAGCAAACTAAGGACTTACTTAGGCTGCTGTTTCATTCCCTTTAACCACTTACTGACTCCCCTACATTCCTATCTATAGTAGTGTTGTCCTGTGACACACTTCTCAGCTTAAAACTACCCTCTTAATTTGCTTCTTCTGACTTCGCCCGCCTAATACTCCTACTGTTTCATTAATTCCCTACGACTGATCTATTTGCTTCTGTCATATTGTGCATCTATCCCTAAGGTTTCAAATTCTACCTAGCTTTACCCCAGACTCAGTACATGCTTCTAGTTTTTACTTTTGAGCTACCTAGGATTCCTTAGAGTCATGCCAGTCTTAGTATTAACAGTGACAGTAGTACATTTAGAGAACAACCTAAACCCTGACATCACTATATTGGACATACATTCATCTCCCTAAACAACCCTACAAGCTACAACTTTGTGCTCAGCTAATTGAGGATCAGAGTTCTTTTAAATCAGGACATCTAAGCCACAAAGTTGCAACTCCTAGGTATACATTCTTCTTCCCTATTTTTTTCTTTTTCTTTCTTACTTTGGTGGAGCCTCTCCTTTGGTTGCCTTTTGATGCAATGCCACTTGTGGGTTACACACTTGGCACTGATTACTCAGCAACTAAAGAGAAACACCCCTCTTTATTCTATTTTTCATTTTTTTTTTTTTTTTTTTTTTCAGTCCATCATTTTTTGTAAAGGAGAAGAAGAATGCTTATGCTTTAAGGGAGAGAGGAATGTTCCTAGGCCTAGGGTGGCCTCCCCCAAACTTAAACTACTCATTGTCCCTAATGAGTGTCTGAGGTGGCACACCCCCAAACTGTCCTAGAAGCATCTAGTCTAAGGTAAAACAAAGAGAATCTAAAAGCCCTAGGCATAGACAAAACATCCTAAAAGCAAACATCACAGCAGCAGAAATTTATAAAAACAGGCAGGTAAGGACTTAAAGCTATGCATGCTGAGCACTGTTTAGAGGTTAATTTAAACTATCAAAGGGTGTCCTATGACACTCATCCAGCATGCTTTTAGATAAGCTATATAAGGTAGACAAGATAGCAGCAAAAGACAGAATTTAAACAGAACCAGCCTAGCTAAACAGACAGTCAAAAACATGCATTTACTCATAAAAATTACGGATTCCGCAATTATTTCGCAATGGAATCAGGACAGATATAACAGTGAACAAGGTCCCTATGCATGCTTTTTCCAGTCATTCAAGCTATACAAAAATGAAACTAAACTACTCTAGCTATTCATTTATCATTAGCCTACACTAAACAAGTTTAAACACTAAAAACAAAGAACTAAAAACAGACCAAAAGTTAACTCAAAATAGCATAATTCATATGGTTCAACGAAAAGCAGTTTGATTTTTTTTTCTTTTTATTTTAAGGGAACAGCAGTACTCCCTTGAGTGCAAGCCTAGCACTCAGATGTCTTCCTCATCATCATTCCTTCGTGGCCTTGGAGGCGCCCATGGAGTCAACAGGTCCGTGGGGAACTCAGGGAAAAGGCAGCCCAGCTGATCAGCAACCTCCTTATCTCTTGCCTGTGCATATGTGGCCCATTGAGCCATCTTCTTTTGTAGATCCATCAGGCACGCCATGGTCAAGGACTGAGTAGCAGCTAGACCATCCAGCTCGAACTCCATGTTTCCCTTCCTTCGCAACCTCAAGGCAGTAGGCAACTCCAGGTAGCCCGTGTAGGCCATCTGCCTTTCCAGTCGCTCAATTGGAACCCCTGCACGTAAGCAGAGCTTAGTAATTGTATTAGGAAAGAAAAGTGGCCCCTTACCCTTCTTGGCGCAGTCAGCAATTGAAGCTGCAATGACCTCGCCCACGTTGATTGTGAGACCTCGCATGATTGCATAGACCAGCAGCGATCTGCCCTGGTTGATGGTGGTCTCATGGGTCACTGGGGACAGCTTCCTTCGCATGAAGGAAAACCAGACATCCGCCTTGGCTGTGAGGTTGGCACTCATGAGAGTGTGCCTCCCATTGCGTGACACTGTCCATGCTGCCTCAGGTTGGCCAATGAGTCGAATTGCTTCCTCCAGGACAGCTTCTGTTGGCTCGTCAACTATCCTCACATAGTCAGTATGTTTTTGGCCTTTGAGGCCATAGGCTTCGTTGATCGCCTTCGCTGATAAGTCCACCTCGACTCCTCTGACCACAGATAGGCCATCCTCAACATTCATCAAATTAGCGTAAAAGTCATATACCATGGTGGAGTAGGTTGGATTGGGTGGCCTACATAGCTCCTCCCAGCCGTGATTCGTGATTCCTGCGTGCAAGAATTGCGGCAGGTCAGCAGGTGCGTCGAGGAATCCTTTCTCGTGCAGCAGCTCCCTCTTCCTCAGCTCTGTGCCTCTAGACTCAGCATCAGAAGACAGGTACCTCACTGATTGAGGCTCACCTTCAGGATAAAGCTTGGCTTTCCCTTTGTTCTTCGGTTTGGCTGACTCAGCAGCCTCAATCTTGAGTTTTTTTGGAGAAGGCTCATCATTCCCCTTCTTGGATGAAGACGCAGCCCTGGACTTCTTCTTCTTGGACTTCTTTTTTGTTTTTGGCCGTTTGGCCTTGACAACTTTGGCTGCTTTCTTTTTCAATCTTGCCTTTGTTGTCATCTGCTGGAGGCAGTCCCCCAGTATCTCGTCCATTGAATCATCATCTTGCGCAGGGCTCCTAGGGTTGGCTTCCCTCAACGGAGAGAGAACCTCTTCTTCCTCAGCTTCCCCACTACCCTTCGTTGATTCTTGATACTCTCCATATGGAAATTTAGGGTCAGGTTGTGGGGAAGTAGGTGATGCTTCAGGGCTCTCTGCAGGTGGAATGTGTTCAGAACTCTGCGGCGATGAAGGAAGGTCAGGGCTTTGCGCTGGTGGTGATGAAGAAAGCTCAGGGCTCTCTGCTGGTGGAGCTGATGAAGGGCTTTGCTCGGCTGTCTCGTGGGACGGATGGCCTCGTTCTTGACTCTCCACAGAGGGAGTCTTTTTCTTGATTTCTTCATCAGTTATAGCCATACTCCACTTGCGCTTCTTGGGTGTTCCTGCTGGTTCAGAGGGTCCAGCAGGTATCTCCGTAACTACCTTCCACTTCTTCTTGCGGATCGGCAGCTTGGGGAGTCGTTCAGTGCGCGCAGCCTCAGCATCAGCCAAGGCAAGCAGTGCTTCCCTTGCCGCAACTTCAGCGTCGTCAGCCCTCTTTTTGGATGCCGATCTCTCAGCTCTAGTTAGCACCATTGTTGAATCGTGGTAATCTGGAAAGAAGAATTGCAGATGAAGAGGGCAGAAGATTTCTTGGAGATCAGTGAATGGGAGAAGCGTACAGATCAGGGCGCTTCTAACGGATATAAGCAATGATGGAAATCCCAACGGCTATATTTGTTGCGGATTCTGCAAATCCAGCTCAATTCTAGGGACCGTTGGAGATTTTCTGAGTTTAAATGCCAATCTTTTCTTAACCGAATCTTTGATTTGGCCCAATATCTCCTCGATTTTTTTTAGCTTGATTTCATCTTCTTGATTCCCTCTATTGATTCCCTTAAAGAGGAAATAAAATCAACATTAAATCCTTAATTAAAATCACACAAAAATATACACAAACGATAACCGGAAAAATCGCAAAAAATAAACTAAGGCATTAGCCTCGACTGGACGAGCACAGTAACCACTCGTCCTCTCTCGTTCTTAATTTCACGTTTCAGTCAAGAGGAAGGCCGAGAGAGTCTTCACATCTCCTTCCTCATAATAATGTTTCAATCTGGCACCATTTACCATGAACGGTTGCCCTTGCTGCAGGTTCTTAATCTCTATGGCACCATGAACAAACACATTAGTTATTACAAATGGACCTGACCATCTGGACTTAAGTTTGCCCGGAAATAATCTCAATCTTGAGTTAAATAATAAAACAAGTTGGCCTTTCTTAAAGTCCTTAATCCTGAGTCTACTGTTGTGCCATATCTTGGTCTTTTCCTTATACATTTTTGCATTTTCATAAGACATATGTCTAAGCTCATCAAGCTCATGTAATTGCAAAGACCGCAACGTTCCCGCATCGGTCACGCAATAATTCAACTCTTTTAGTGCCCAAAATGCTTTAATTTCTAACTCGAATGGAAGATGACATGCTTTACCATACACAAGTCTGTAAGGAGAAATACCTAGGGGTGTCTTATATGCAGTTCTATATGCCCAAAGTGCATCCTCGAGTTTAAACGACCAGTCCTTTCTATTGGGTTTGACCACTCTTTCTAGTATGTTTTTAATCTCCCTATTTGAAATTTCAGCTTGTCCATTCGAATGTGGGTGATAGGGGGTGGCTACTCTATGTCTAATATTATACTTAGCCAACACCTTCTCCATAGCTCTATTAATGAAATGTGTCCCCTCATCACTAATGATGGCACGAGGTGTCCCAAATCTAGTAAAGATATGTCTATGCAAGAATTTTATAACTGTTTTGGCATCATTATTTGGACATGCTTGAAGTCAATGCCCCACACATCAAAGAGCTCCAACTCTAAGATGTAAGTGTGAGGCATCTCATCCTTTCGACTGAGGTTACCTGTCCTTTGGCATTCATCACAACTGTGGGCATAGTTGTGGGCATCCTTGAAGATGGTTGGCCAATAGTAGCCACTCTGAAATACCTTTGCAGCTGTTCTTTGGCCACCAAAGTGTCCACCATAAGGAGCTGTGTGGCAGTGCTGCAGCACAGACTTCGCCTCAGCAGCTGAAACACACTTCCTTAGCAAGCCGTCAGCACATGTTTTGTAAAGAGTGGGGTCATCCCATATGAATTTCCTTGCTTCATGAAGGAACCTCTTCTTCTCTTGTCCTCCCTTGAAACTAGGCAGTACCTGCGATGCAAGGAAGTTAGCAATGTCAGCAAACCAAGGTTCCTCATCGTTATCACGATGAGCCAAAACAAAGACATGTTCATCAATGAAAGCATCCGAAATTGCGGGTTCCGCAATTTTTCCGCAATTATGTTGCAATCTGGAAAGATGATCCGCAACCACATTCTCGCACCCTTTCTTATCTCTAATGTCCAGATCAAACTCTTGCAACAATAGTACCCACCTTATCAACCTAGGCTTAGCATCAGCCTTCCTCATAAGGTACTTAAGTGCATAGTGATCTGTAAACACTATTGTTCTAGTGCCTACAATATAGTTCCTAAATTTCTCACAAGCGAACACTACAGCTAGCATCTCTTTCTCAGTGGTTGTATAGTTGCATTGTGCCTCGTTAAGTGTTTTACTAGCATAGTATACAGGGTGTGTTAGCTTGTCAATCCTTTGGCGTAACATGACCCCTACAGCATAGTCACTAGCATCACATAATAACTCAAAGGGAAGGTCCCAATTTGGTCCTACTATGACAGGGGCTGTAACTAGTGCTTCCTTAAGGGTCTTCCAAGCTAGGAAACACTCTTTAGAGAAGATGAAGGGTTTGTTTAGCTCTAGAAGCTCACATAAAGGCTTGGAGATCTTAGAAAAGTCCTTAATGAACCGTCTATAGAAGCCAGCATGCCCTAAGAAACTTCTAATGGCTTTAACATTATGAGGTTCTACCAACTTCTCTATTACTTCAATCTTGGCTCTGTCAACCTCTACACCCGCCCTCGACACTCTATGACCTAAGACAATCCCCTCGTCCACCATGAAGTGACACTTCTCCCAATTAAGGACTAAGTTGGTATCCTCACATCTGGCTAGGACTTGTCCTAAGTTCTCTAGACAGTTCGTAAATGAATCCCCAAAGACTGAGAAATCATCCATGAATATTTCTATCATGGACTCATCCAAATCAGAGAAGATTGCCAACATGCACCTTTGAAACGTTGTCGGTGCATTGCATAAGCCAAAAGGCATTCTGCGAAAGGCAAAAGTTCCAAAAGGGAAAGTGAAGGTAGTCTTCTCCTGGTCCTTAGGGTCTATTGTGATCTGGTTATATCCCGAATAACCGTCTAAGAAACAATAATAAGCTCTACCAGCTATTCTGTCTAACATTTGGTCAATGAATGGTAGAGGGAAGTGGTCTTTTTTGGTTTCTTTATTGAGTTTCCTATAATCCATACATACTCTCCACCCTGTGATAGTCCTAGTTGGAATCAGTTCATTGCTCTCATTGACTACCACAGTCATCCCCCCCTTCTTAGGTACACATTGTATGGGGTTGACCCACTGACTACTAGCTATGGGGAATATCACACCAGCATCTAACCACTTAATTATTTCTTTTTTTACTACCTCTTTCATAGAGGGGTTCAGCCTACGTTGGTGGTCTACTCGGGGTGTGTTAAGTCTCTGAAAGTGACTTATTTAGGACCTATTTAGCTTAGGAAGATGCACATACTTAGGTGTTTTTGATAGCATTTAGCCTAAACCTATGCTTAAATATGAGAATTAGAAGAAGGTAGCTAAATTAGGACTTATGTACAATAGGAAAGAAAAGGGTTGAAAACCGAAGGAAAAGAATGAAAAAACTGCATTGTGACAGCATTGCGAAAACATTGCTGAAGCCGCAATAATTCAAGTGAAAACCGTAAGTTGACTGATCTTTTTCTGTTAATTTCCGTGATTTCAGGGATTCGTTCTTTCTCCTCCATCCATTCTGATATACGACGTTGAAGATTGATGGTTCTCCTTGGCCCAAACGCACCTGCAAACTACTATAAAAGGGGGTCAAAGTCGGAGGTTCAATCTTCATCCGAAAGCGTAGAAGTCTTCTCGCAGTCCATCTTTTCTCCTGTTTTCCTCTGCCGTCTGCTGGTTTGCGAAGCTCAGCTGTTGGAATCGATAATCTGATAGAAAGGAGAGGAGATTCTTCTTCTCTCCCGATTGGATTCATCCAAGCAAGGCTGACCTTTCTCATCCTTCATTCGAGGCGGTTGCGACGAGACATTCAAGCTTGTTTTACTGCTTTCTGCTTCATTTCCATTTTCCAGCTTTATCTTGTTGCTATTTCTTTCCTATTAGCTAGATTAGATCATTTCGTTGTGTTCTGTCTTTCTGTTATTCACTTTAAAGCTTTATTTTGTGCAATCAAACAATCAAGTAATCAAATCTCCATTCTTCATTTCACAGTTTCTTGCCTCTGCATTCTACTGCTTTCCCTTACTGTTTTGTCTTGAAATTCCTTCTAAGCATGTCTGTTTCATCTCGTATTTCTACTTACCCCATATCCATGAGTAGCTAAGTCACTTAGGGGCATGCTAATGACAGAACTGTAGGCTAAAAAACGTGAACCAAGTATGTAGGATAGCTCTCGAAGCATTGATTGTATGTAAGCTTCATCCCACGGGCAATTTCGATTGGCCATCCATTTTGTCCAAAGAACTCCTAACCTCTGGAAGGAGTAAGAGTTCAGAGTCGTATAATCATGCTAGCCTTTCATGGTAACCAGGAAACGGCCTAGGAATAGGCGTTCCCCTAGTACAAACTAAACACTTCTGCTTTAACAAGATGCTTAAGACCTTACTTTGAGTTGAGTAAACTAAAGAATCTAATGCATGGAATCGGACGATACATGAGATAGAGTGAGTTTGATGCATAGAGAGTTGATCCAATGCTTGGGAATCGTATTAAAATGCCTATAGGATAGTCGTTAGTAGCCCTTAATTCTCCATTTTACACACTTTCGCTATTTTTACAACTGCGATAACATTGCGGTGTCCGCAATTCTGCTAAGTTACCATTCTGTTTAGCTGTTTTCTTCCTCTTTTATTAATTCCGTCTCTTGTCCTTTGAGTCTAATTTCAACTTGCATTTGTTTATGTTATATTCCTTTATATATTCGGTAAGAAGTAGGCAATTAAAAACTGATTTTATCCCTTCAAATCCACCCCTTCTTTCTTAACAAACACACTTCGCGAATAGCTAAAAATAAGTCTCTGTGGGAAAACGAATGAAAAAATACTTACTAATTGCTATAAGATCATGTATGCTTGCATGTTCTGAGTGCTCTCTTTCCCTTATTGCTTATTCTTATTAACACATTGAGCACGCAACAAGTTTTTGGCGCCGCTGCCGGGGACTTATTTAAGTGAAAACGAAGCTTGTTAAGGTTGAGACACTGAGTTTACTGTCTATTGTAACTAATCTAGTTCATTTCTTTTGCAGGTACCATTGGGTTAGTTTATGAATGAGTCTTCAAGTAGTGATCTAGAGTTCAATCCTGAGCCCGAGAGACTATTTAGAGCTAGAAATAGAGCCAAGAAACGTCTCTTTAACCAACCCTCTATACCTCCAATAATTGCGGGAACTACAATTCCTCCGCAATTACCCCCAGAAGAAATGGCTGGAATAGTTCCAAATCCGGTGCCTGTCACTCGCAATCCCATCGAAATAGCGAATGACAAGGATAGCGCCATACTTTCTTACCTAGTACCTATGCCTGGGGAGCTGAACCCCAGCATAATCCGTCCTGAGATCACTGCCAACTCATTCGAGTTAAAGCTAGTGATGTTCCAAATGTTGTCCACTGTGGGACAATTCTTTGGAATAGAAAATGAGGACCCCCACAACCATCTTAGGAACTTCTTAGGAGTTAGTGACACATTCCTGATCCCTGGAGTTTCCCAAGAAGCCTTGAGGCTATATCTTTTCCCTTACTCTTTGAGGGACAAGGCCAAAACGTGGTTAAACTCATTACCCTCTGGATCTGTCCTCAATTGGACAGACTTAGCGGAAAAATTCCTAGTCAAATATTTCCCACCAGATAGGAATTCTACCTTTCGTGATGACATAATCAAATTCAAACAAGCTCCAAGTGAGTCTCTTCACGAAGCTTGGACAAGATTCAAAGATCTTCTCGTCAAATGTCCACACCATGGCATCCCATGGTGTATCCAAATAGAAGTCTTTTTCAAAGGATGCAACCCCAGCACCAGACAAGTTCTAAATTCATCTGCTGGTGGTTCCATGTTGTCCAAGAGTTACAACGAAGCTTATGAGATCTTGGAGAAGATCTCAACATCTCACTGTAGGTGGTCAGATGATCCAGTAGAGCCAACTAGAGCTCAAGACAAGGATGCTCTAAGCGCCATGAGCACCCAAATAAACGCCCTGACCAACCTAGTTAAGCAAATGGCTCAGGCCAATCTCCAAACCAGTGCCAATACCGCCACAGCCATGTCCATGGGCACCCAACCAAGTCAAGGCGAGGCACTTATCTGTGGATTCTGTGGGGAAGGGCACCCTTATGAATACTGCCCTGGGAATCCATCCTCAGTCTGCTATGTAGGAAGCCAACAGCAGCCTAGGAACAACCCCTACTCACAAACTTACAATCCTGGTTGGAGGAACCACCCAAACCTGTCATGGGGTGGCCAACAAAATTCTAACCAAAATCCTAACCAACCAAGGCCGAGTGGAACACCTGGTTTCACTCCCCAACATAACCAATCCATGTACCAAAAACCATACAACCAACCTGTAGGATCTTCTGTAGAAACCCTACTCAAGGAATACATAGCCAAGAATGAGGCCACTCTACAGAGCCAGCAAGCTACCCTTAGGAGCCTAGAGAACCAAATAGGGCAACTAGCCAATGAGATCAAAAGTAGGCCCCACGGTAGACTTCCTGCTGACACTGAAGTGCCAAGGAGAGATGGTAAGGAACAAGTTCAAGCAATTGAACTCAGGAGTGGAAGACCATTGGTGAGCAACATCAAGGACACACCAAAGAGAGTAGAGAACAAAGAGTCTAGTGCTCCACTGGAGTCTCTGCCGAACCAAGGTCCATGATAACTCCATTTTGGAGCTATTAAATACGTCCTAATTGTAGCTAAAGTCCGCTTTCAATTGATTAAGTATATCTCTTTTGTAGGAGAAAAGCGGCAAAGAGCTCGTGCGTCCGTTGGACATGTTCGAGCGCTTAAAGCAGAGTTTTAGCGTCCCGGGAATGCATCGGGAAGAGGGGAACTTGTTCCGTGAAGAAACGGGCCAAAACAGCCTTGGAGAGGCAAAGCATCAGCCCCAAACCCGAGAGCCAGCGTCGAGCTACAGCGTCGAGACGCTGGCTCGACGCTGGAAAAACCTGAGAGCAAGCGTCGAGTGATAGCGTCGAGACGCTAGCTCGACGCTGCCCTGGCGTCGAGACCCTACTTGGCGTCGAGACGCTCCGGAGGAGGCGCGCGCAGAAAATTCATCGGGGCAGCGTCGCGACGCTGGCCTTGCGTCGCGACGCCATCGCGCGCGCGCGCAGCAACTTAGGGCACAGCGTCGAGACGCTGGCCTAGCGTCTCGACGCTACGACGATTACAGCAGCTAAAAGACGATTTTCCTGCACATTTTGAGGGGGCATCTTCTTCTTCATCTCTTGACGGAATTGGGCGATTTTTAGTTTCTTCTTCTCCGTTTTCTCTCTATATTCCGTGGAGCTCCGCCATTGTTGGCATGGTTGTGAGCTCCACCTCCATTGTAATAGGTAGATGAACTCTTCCATAGTCGTTGGTGGAGCGGAAATGACAAACCGCGCCATGAGCGGCTAAGGTAAGGGTGAACGGTTTGGGATTTGTTTAGGGGAATTTTGTTAGACATTCATGCTTTGATAATCTGAGTATATTTTTGCATATTGGAATCTGATTATTAGCATCTGTTTACCTTGCTTAATCCAACGCTCATGCTGAATTACGTTGATTGACACTCGGGTAGTTTTGCATGTTGTGTATGTTAAAGAGTAGCGATGCCGTGCCTCTCACTGCTCGACTAAGTAACACAGGTAAATAGAACTAAATCGAAGTATCGGGTCGGGTAGGATAAGTGTTGGTTGCATACGGCGTTTGCGGGCAACCTACTAGCATTTAGATTTCACGCTCGAATGTTCGTCGCGGTTAGCTAGTGACTGTCTGAATTCATCTTAGGACCGATCATCTTAATGTGAGCTTAGATAACGTGTAATTGGAACTGTGTGGTCTAATTAAAATCCATGGAGTCGGCTACTTTGGGGCTTCTCTGGTAGTCGTCCGCGTGCTCAATAATCTGTATTCCATGACGTTAGAATTAAATGATAAGCTGAATGTTGTCTAACAATTGATCCCGAGACTCCCCAAACCGTGCACACGCTCTCTACATATTATTCTTCCTTTGTTGCTTTCTCTTTATTTCCTCTTGCATGATTAAAACTCCCCCCGTTACCAATTAATCAATTAAATCCAAATTTCATAGTTAATTCAATTATCCTATTCCTTGGATCGACCCTGTTACCACTGGCTGCAAAGCCTTGGCAATAGGCATTATAAATCGTATTTTGGCAAGCCTCGACAGCTTGAGATTAGGCGGATATTCAAAATCTAGCCCACCAGTCCACCACCAACAAGCACGTCAGGAACAAGGCTGGAGCCAATCACTGAAGAGGTAGAAGAAATTCCAAGGCCTCCACCTATCCTAAGGCGACCTGATGTGCCTGCATATGTGCCACCACCTCCATATCCTCGAAGGCTAAAGAAAAAACAAGAACAGGAAGTGCACTTTAACAAATTTCTTGAAATTCTTAAACAAGTGCATGTTAACATTCCTTTTGTAGAAGTTTTACAGTCTATGCCTTCGTATGTAAAGTTTTTGAAAGACATTATTACTAACAAAAAAATAATTGGTGAGTTTGAAACAGTAAACCTCACTGAGGAGTGCAGTGCCATCCTCAAGAACAAGCTACCCAAGAAGGAGAAGGATCCTGGTTCCTTCACCTTACCTGTAGAGCTAGGAGGCAAGCACGTGGGGAGAGCTCTCTGTGACCTGGGAGCCAGCATAAACCTCATGCCCCTATCCCTATTCCGCCAGTTGGGAATAGGAGAAGCACGTCCAACCACTGTCACTTTACAACTTGCAGACAGATCCATCGCATACCCTGAAGGTAAGATTGAGGATATTCTTGTAAAAGTTGACAAGTTTATTTTCCTTGCAGATTTCATTATCCTGGATTATGAGGCAGACAAGGAGGTCCCCATCCTGCTAGGCAGACCATTTCTAGCCACAGGTAGGGCACTAATAGACGTCCAAAAAGGTGAGCTCACTATGAGGGTTCATGATGAAGAAGTGAAATTTAGTGTGTATAAAGCTTTGAGGTATCCTTCTGACCTTGAATCCTGTGCTAGCATGGACGTTGTAGATTCTTTAATGGAAGAACAATTGGAGCATGTACTATTAACTAAGCATGCTAATGAATATGTACACTTAGATATAGCTGACTTAAATGTATCTGACATAATGAATATACCTGTAGATAAACCACAACATGTATGTATGAATATAGACCTAACTGATAAATCATTAAATCCTTTAAAGCCATCCATTGAGCATCCACCTGTTCTAGAACTGAAACCACTACCCACTCACCTCAAGTATGCATATTTAGGGAGTAATGAAACTCTGCCTGTTATCATTTCTTCTAAACTAAGTGAAAAGCATGAGGTTGAACTAATTTTACTGCTTAAGCAACATAGGAAGGCTATTGCATGGACTATTGCTGATATTAGAGGCATTAGCCCTTCTTATTGCATGCATAAAATTATACTAGAGGAAGAGCACACACCTAGAGTAGATCACCAACGTAGGCTGAACCCCTCTATGAAAGAGGTAGTTAAAAAAGAAATAATAAAATGGTTAGATGCAGGTGTGATCTTCCCCATAGCTAGTAGCCAGTGGGTGAGCCCTATCCAATGTGTACCTAAAAAGGGGGGGATAACTGTGGTAGTCAATGAGAACAATGAACTGATTCCAACAAGGACTGTCATAGGGTGGAGAGTATGTATGGATTACAGGAAACTAAATAAAGAAACAAAAAAAGACCACTTCCCTCTACCATTCATTGACCAGATGCTAGACAGAATAGCTGGTAGAGCCTACTATTGTTTCTTAGACGGTTATTCAGGGTATAACCAGATTACTATAGACCCTAAGGACCAAGAGAAGACTACCTTCATTTGCCCTTTTGGAACCTTTGCCTTTCGCAGAATGCCTTTTGGCTTATGCAATGCACCGGCAACTTTCCAAAGGTGCATGATGGCAATCTTCTCTGAGTTGGATGAGTCCATGATAGAAATATTCATGGATGATTTCTCAGTCTTTGGGGATTCATTTACAAACTGTCTAGAAAATTTAGGACAAGTCCTGGCTAGGTGTGAGGAGACCAACCTAGTTCTAAATTGGGAAAAATGCCACTTCATGGTGGATGAAGGGATTGTCTTAGGACATAGAGTGTCGAGGGCAGGTGTAGAGGTCGATAGGGCCAAAATTGAGATCATAGAGAAGTTAGTAGAGCCTCAGAATGTCAAAGCCATTAGAAGCTTCTTAGGGCATGCTGGCTTCTACAGAAGGTTCATTAAGGACTTTTCTAAGATAGCCAAGCCTTTGTGTGAGCTTCTAGAGCTGAATAGGCCATTCATCTTCTCTAAAGAATGTTTAGTAGCTTGGAAAACCCTTAAGGAAGCACTAGTCACAGCCCCTATCATAGTAGGACCAAATTGGGATCTTCCCTTTGAGATGTTATGTGATGCCAGTGACTATGCTGTAGGGGTAATGTTAGGACAGAAGATTGACAAACTAACACACCCTGTATATTATGCTAGTAAAACACTTAATGAGGCACAATGTAATTACACAACTACTGAGAAGGAGATGCTAGCAGTAGTGTTTGCTTGTGAGAAGTTTAGGAATTACATTGTAGGCACTAGGACAATAGTGTACACTGACCATTCTGCCTTAAAGTACCTTATGAGGAAGGCTGATGCTAAGCCTAGGTTGATTTGGTGGGTACTATTGCTGCAAGAGTTTGATCTGGACATTAGAGATAAGAAAGGATGTGAAAATGTGGTTGCAGATCATCTTTCCAGATTGCAGCATAATTGCGAAAAAATTGCGGAACCCGCAATTTCTGATGCTTTCATTGATGAACATGTCTTTGTTTTGGCTCATCGTGATAACGATGAGGAACCTTGGTTTGCTGACATTGCTAACTTCCTTGCATCGCAGGTACTACCAACTTTCAAGGGAGGACAAGAGAAGAAGAGGTTCCTTCATGAAGCAAGGAAATTCATATGGGATGACCCCACACTTTACAAGACCTGTGCTGATGGCTTACTAAGGAAGTGTGTTTCAGCTGCTGAGGCGAAGTCTGTGCTGCAGCACTGCCACACAGCTCCTTATGGTGGACACTTTGGTGGCCAAAGAACAGCTGCCAAGGTATTTCAGAGTGGCTACTATTGGCCAACAATCTTCAAGGATGCCCACAACTATGCCCACAGCTGTGATGAATGCCAAAGGACAGGTAACCTCAGTCGCAAGGATGAAATGCCTCTCACTTACATCTTAGAGTTGGAGCTCTTTGATGTGTGGGGCATTGACTTCATGGGGCCATTCCCCCCATCCTCAGGTAACCTTTACATCCTTGTAGCAGTAGACTATGTGTCTAAGTGGGTAGAGGCCATAGCATATCCTAGTAATGATGCCAAAACGGTCATAAAATTCTTGCATAGGCATATTTTCACTAGGTTTGGAACACCCCGAGCTATCATTAGTGATGAAGGGACGCATTTCATTAATAAAGCCATGGAGAGAGTGTTGGCTAAGTATAACATTAGACATAGAGTAGCCACTCCCTACCACCCACACTCGAATGGACAAGCTGAAATTTCCAATAGGGAGATAAAAAACATCCTAGAAAAGGTGGTCAAACCAAATAGGAAGGACTGGTCATTTAAGCTTGAGGATGCGCTTTGGGCTTATAGAACAGCATACAAAACACCCCTAGGTATGTCTCCCTATAGGTTGGTATATGGTAAGGCTTGTCACTTGCCATTCGAGTTAGAAATTAAGGCATTTTGGGCATTAAAAGAGCTGAACTACTGCGTGACTGATGCAGGGACATTACGGTCTTTACAATTACATGAGCTTGATGAGCTCAGGCATATGTCGTATGAAAATGCCAAAATGTACAAAGAAAAGACCAAAATTTGGCACGACAGTAGGCTTAGGATCAAGGACTTTAGGAAAGGCCAACTTGTTCTATTATTTAACTCACGACTGAAATTATTTCCAGGCAAGCTAAAGTCTAGATGGTCAGATCTATTTGTCATTACTAATGTATTTGTTCATGGTGCAATAGAGATAAAGAACTTGCAGCAAGGTCATCCATTTATGGTCAATGGTGCGAGGTTGAAGCACTACTACGAGGAAGGAGATGTGAAGACTCTCTCGGCCTTCCTCTTGAATGAAGCATGAAATTAAGAACGAGAGAGAACGAGTGGTTACTGTGCTCGTTTAGTCAAGGCTAATGCCTTAGTTTATTTTTTGCACTTTTTCCGGTTATCATTTGTACATATGTTGGTGTAATTTTAATTAAGTATTTAATGTTTGTTTTATTTATTTTTGCAGAGAATCAAGAGAGGGGATAAAGGAGATTAAATCCAGCTAAAGAAATCAAGAAGATGTTGAGCCAAATCGAAGATACGGTTGAGCAAAGATTGCAATTTAAATGGAAAAAAATCTCCAACGGGCCTTAAAGATTGCGCAGGAATTGCGGGATCCGCAAAATATAGCCGTTGGGATTTTTTCCGTTTTCTTTATATCCGTTGGAAGGCGCGAGGATCTGTACGTCTCTCTCATCATCTGATCTTCAAGCAAGCTGCGATTCTCTTCATCTGTGATTCTTCTTTCCAAATCTCCAAGATCCAACAATGGTACTCACGAGGGCTGAAAGATCTGCGGCCAAGAAAAGGGCTGATGAAGCTGAAACGGCTGCGAGGGAAGCACTTCTTGCCCTCGCAGATGCTGGTGCTGCACGCACCGAACGTCTTCCCAAACTTCCGATCCGTAGGAAGAAGTGGAGGGTTGTCACAGAAATCCCTGCTGGACCCTCTGAACCAGCGGGCACACCCAAGAAGCGCCGGTGGAGTGTCGAGATGGCCGCCGAACCAAGCAAAGCAAAGACTCCCTCTGTGGATAGTCAAGAAACGGATCGTGCGTCTCACGAGTCGATCAAGAAGGGTTCGTCGCCATCTGCATCACCTGCGCACAGCCCTTCACCATCTGAACCAGTGCAAAGCCCAGAACTCGCTTCATCGCCGCCTGCACAGAGCCCTGAGTTGCGTTCATCTCCTTAGAGTTCTGCACAGACACCTACAGCAGCGCAGACCACCACGCTGTCGCACACTTCCCCATGGCCTAACCCTGAATTCCCATATGGGGAGTACCAAGAATCCACGCAGGGCAGTGGGGAAGGTGAGGAAGACGAGGTCTTCTCGCCTATGAGGGAAGCTAGCCCAGAGAGTCCTGCACAGCAGGATGATTCCATGGAGGAGACATTGGGGGCGTGCCTCCAACAGATCACCATCAAGGCAAAGCTCAAAAAGAAGAAGAAGGCCAAGATTCTCAAAGCCAAGCGGTCCAAGAAGCTGAAAAAGAAGAAGGCTAAGAAGGCGCCTTCATCAGAGAAGGAGAGCACTGAGCCATCGCTCAAGAGACTCAAGGTTGAGGCTGCAGAGTCGGCCAAACCAGCAGACAAAGGGAAGGCCAAGCTTTACCCTGAAGATGAGCCTCAATCAGTGAGGTATGTGTCCTCTGACGCTGAGTCCAGGGGCGTTGAGCTAAGGAAGAGGGAGTTGCTGCACGAGAAGGGCTTCCTCGACAGACCAGCTGACCTACCGCAGTTCTTGCGCGCAGGAATTATAAATCACAGCTGGGAAGAGTTGTGCAGGCCACCTAATCCAGCTTACACGAGTATGGTATACGACTTCTACGCCAACCTGCGAAACTCTGAGGAGGGGCTTTCTGTGGTTAGGGGAGTAGAGGTGGACTACTCAGCAAAAGCCATCAACGAAGCTTTTGGCCTCAAGGGCCAAAGACATACTGACTATGCGAGGATCGTTGATGAGCCTACTGAGGCAGTGCTGGAAGAGGCCATTCGAACCACTGGCCAGCCTGAAGCAGCATGGACTGTATCACGCAATGGGAAGCACACCCTCATGAGTGCCAATCTCACAGCAAAGGCAGCTGTATGGTTTGCCTTTGTAAGGAGGAAGCTGTCCCCTGTGACCCATGAGACGACCATCAACCAGAGCAGATCGCTGCTGGTCTATGCCATCATGCGAGGTCTCACGGTCAACGTGGGTGAAATCATGTCAGCCGCCATTGCTGAATGCGCCAAAAAAGGTAAGGGCCCATTGTTTTTCCCTAACACCATAACCAAACTATGTTTGCTTGCAGGAGTCCCCATTGAGCGAATGGAGCAGCAGATGGCTTACACAGGCCACTTGGAGCTGCCTGCTAGCTTGAGGCTGAAGAGGAAGGGGAATATGGAGTTCGAACTGGATAGGCTGGCTGCTGATCAGTCACTATCCATGGCATGCCTGATGGATGTGCAAAGGAGGATGGCTCAATGGGCCACTTACGCGCAGGCACGGGACAAGGAGGTTGCAGACCAACTTGGGTGCATCTTCCCTGACTTCCCTACAAATCTCCTGACTCCATGGGTGCCTCCACGACCACGACAACCTGATGAGGATGACGACATCTGAGTGCTGGTTTGAATTGCACTCAAGGGAGTATTGCTGTTCCCTTAGATTAATAAAAAAAAAAAAAAAAAAACAAATCTGCTTTCTGATAGAACATGTGAATTATGCTGTTTTTAGTTAGTATTTTGATCTGTTTTAGTTGCTTTTTATTTAGTTTGTAAATTGCTTAGGATAGCCTGTTGCTAGCTGATTAGGTAGGATAGTTTAGGTTTATTTTTGTCAAGCTTGAATAACGGGATAAAGCATGCTTAGGGGCCTGAATCACTGATATATCTGCCCTGACTGAATTGCGAAATAATTGCGGTACCCGCAATTTTTATTACTGAATGCATGTTTTGGACTGTCTGTTTAGCTAGGCTGTGATCTGTTTAAATTCTATCTTTTGCTGCTAGCATGACTACCTTATATAGCTTATCTTAAAGCATGTTGGATGAGTGTCATAGGACACCCTTTGATAGTTTAAATTAGCCTCTGAATAGTGCTCAGCATGCATAACTGTAAGTCCTTAACTGTCTGTTTTGTTCAAATTTTCTGCTGCTGGGATAATTGCTTTTAGAATGTTTTGCCTATGCCTAGGACTTTTAAATTCTCTTTGTTTTACCTTAGACTAGATGCTTCTAGGACAAGTTTGGGGGTGTGCCACCTCAGACACTCATTGGGGACAATGAGTAGTTTAAGTTTGGGGGAGGCCACCCTAGGCCTAGGAACATTCCTCTCTTCCTTAGGACATAAGCATTCTTTTTCTCCTTAAAAAAAAATATATGATAAATAGAAAAAATGAAAAATAGAATAAAGAGGGGAGTCTCTCTCAAAGCTGCTGAGTAATCAGTGCCAAGTTGTAAACCACAAGTGGCATTGCATCAAAAGGCAACCCAAGGAGAGGCTCCACCTAAGTAAGAAAGGAAAAAGAGAGAAATAGGGAAGAAGAATGTATGCTTAGGAGTTATAACCTTGTGGCTTAGATGTCCTAAGTAAAAAGAACTCTGATCCTCAATAAGCTGAGCACAAGGTTGTAGCTTTTAGGTTTGTCTAGGGAGATGAATGTATATCCAATGAAGTGATGCCAGGGTTTAGTTGGTCATATGGAAGTACTACTGTCACTGGTTTTGTACTAAGACTGGCATGACTCTAAGGAATCCTAGGTAGCTCAAAAGAAAAGATTAGAAGCATGTACTGAGTCTGGGGTAAAGCTAGGCAGAATTTGAAATCTTAGGGATAATAGCAGGATGGACAAAAGTAGGTAGATTAGTAGTAGGGAGTTAATAAAAACATCAGGTGTATTAGGCAGGCGAAGTCAGAAGAAGCTTGATAAGAGGATAGCTTTAAACTTAGGAGTGTGTCACAGGACAGCACTGCTATAGATAGGGATATAGGGGAGTCAGTAAGTGGTTAAAGAAGATAAAACAACAGCCTAAGTAAGTCCTTAGTTGGCTTGAGGACAAGCAAAACCTTAAGTTTGGGGGTGTGTTAAGTCTCTGAAAGTGACTTATTTAGGACCTATTTAGCTTAGGAAGATGCACATACTTAGGTGTTTTTGATAGCATTTAGCCTAAACCTATGCTTAAATATGAAAATTAGAAGAAGGTAGCTAAATTAGGACTTATGTACAATAGGAAAGAAAAGGGTTGAAAACCGAAGGAAAAGAATGAAAAAACTGCATTGTGACAGCATTGCGAAAACATTGCTGAAGCCGCAATAATTCAAGTGAAAACCGTAAGTTGACTGATCTTTTTCGGTTAATTTCCGTGATTTCAGGGATTCGTTCTTTCTCCTCCATCCATTCTGATATACGACGTTGAAGATTGATGGTTCTCCTTGGCCCAAACGCACCTGCAAACTACTATAAAAGGGGGTCAAAGTCGGAGGTTCCATCATCATCCGAAAGCGTAGAAGTCTTCTCGCAGTCCATCTTTTCTCCTGTTTTCCTCTGCCGTCTGCTGGTTTGCGAAGCTCAGCTGTTGGAATCGATAATCTGATAGGAAGGAGAGGAGATTCTTCTTCTCTCCCGATTGGATTCATCCAAGCAAGGCTGACCTTTCTCATCCTTCATTCGAGGCGGTTGCGACGAGACATTCAAGCTTGTTTTACTGCTTTCTGCTTCATTTCCATTTTCCAGCTTTATCTTGTTGCTATTTCTTTCCTATTAGCTAGATTAGATCATTTCGTTGTGTTCTGTCTTTCTGTTATTCACTTTAAAGCTTTATTTTGTGCAATCAAACAATCAAGTAATCAAATCTCCATTCTTCATTTCACAGTTTCTTGCCTCTGCATTCTACTGCTTTCCCTTACTGTTTTGTCTTTAAATTCCTTCTAAGCATGTCTGTTTCATCTCGTATTTCTACTTACCCCATATCCATAAGTAGCTAAGTCACTTAGGGGCATGCTAATGACAGAACTGTAGGCTAAAAAACGTGAACCAAGTATGTAGGATAGCTCTCGAAGCATTGATTGTATGTAAGCTTCATCCCACGGGCAATTTCGATTGGCCATCCATTTTGTCCAAAGAACTCCTAACCTCTGGAAGGAGTAAGAGTTCAGAGTCGTATAATCATGCTAGCCTTTCATGGTAGCCAGGAAACGGCCTAGGAATAGGCGTTCCCCTAGTACAAACTAAACACTTCTGCTTTAACAAGATGCTTAAGACCTTACTTTGAGTTGAGTAAACTAAAGAATCTAATGCATGGAATCGGACGATACATGAGATAGAGTGAGTTTGATGCATAGAGAGTTGATCCAATGCTTGGGAATCGTATTAAAATGCCTATAGGATAGTCGTTAGTAGCTCTTAATTCTCCATTTTACACACTTTCGCTGTTTTTACAATTGCGATAACATTGCGGTGTCCGCAATTCTGCTAAGTTACCATTCTGTTTAGCTGTTTTCTTCCTCGTTTATTAATTCCGTCTCTTGTCCTTTGAGTCTAATTTCAACTTGCATTTGTTTATGTTATATTCCTTTATATATTCGGTAAGAAGTAGGCAATTAAAAACTGATTTTATCCCTTCAAATCCACCCCTTCTTTCTTAACAAACACACTTCGCGAATAGCTAAAAATAAGTCTCTGTGGGAAAACGAATGAAAAAATACTTACTACTTGCTATAAGATCATGTATGCTTGCATGTTCTGAGTGCTCTCTTTCCCTTATTGCTTATTCTTATTAACACATTGAGCACGCAACAGGGTGTATGTTCTTCCTCTAGTATGATCTTATGCATGCAATAGGAGGGGCTAATGCCTCTAATATCAGCAATGGTCCATGCTATAGCCTTCCTATGTTGTTTAAGCAGTAAAATCAACTCAACCTCATGCTTTGCACTCAATTTAGATGATATGATTACAGGCAGAGTTTCATTACTTCCTAAATAAGCATACTTAAGATGTGTGGGCAGTGGTTTAAGTTCTAATACAGGTGGATGCTCAATGGATGGTTTTAATGGATTCAAAGATTTGTCAGTCAAGTTAATATTCATACAAACATGCTGAGGGTTAGTTACAGGTATGTCCATAATTTCAGCTATGTTTAAGTCAGTTAATTCTAAACCTACATATTCATGAGCATGCTTAGTTAATAATTCATGCTCTAATTGTTCTTCCATTAGTGAGTCAACAATATCCATGCTAGCACAAGACTCAGAATCAGAGGGGTACCTTAAGGCTTTATAAACACTAAATTTCACCTCTTCATCATGAACCCTCATAGTGAGCTCACCTTTTTGAACATCTATCAAAGCCCTACCTGTGGCTAGAAATGGTCTACCTAACAGGATGGGGACCTCCTTGTCTACTTCATAGTCCAGGACAATGAAATCTGCAAGGAAAATAAATTTGTCAACTTTTACAAGAATATCCTCAATCTTACCTTCAGGGTATGCGATGGATCTGTCTGCAAGTTGTAAAGTGACAGTGGTTGGACGTGCTTCTCTTATTCCCAGCTGGCGGAATAGTGATAGGGGCATGAGGTTTATGCTGGCTCCCAGGTCACAAAGAGCTCTCCCCACGTGCTTACCTCCCAGTTCTACAGGTAAGGTGAAGGAACCAGGATCCTTCTCCTTCTTGATTAGCTTATTCTGGAGTATGGCACTGCACTCCTCAGTGAGATTGACTGTTTCAAACTCACCAATTATTTTTTTGTTAGTTATAATATCCTTCAAAAACTTTACATACGAAGGCATAGACTGTAAAACTTCTACAAAAGGAATGTTAACATGCACTTGCTTAAGAATTTCAAGAAATTTGTTAAAGTGCACTTCCTGTTCTTGTTTTTTCTTTAGCCTTCGAGGAAATGGAGGTGGTGGCACATATGTGGGCACGTCAGGTCGCCTTAGGATAGGTGGAGGTCTTGGAATTTCTTCTATCTCTTCAGTGATTGGCTCCAGCCTTGTCCCTGGTGTGCTTGTTGGTGGTGGACCTTGGTTTGGCAGAGACTCCAGTGGAGCACTAGACTCAGTGTTCTCTACTCTCTTTGGTGTGTCTTTGGTGCTGCTCACCAATGGTCTCCCACTTCTAAGTTCAATTGCCTGAACTTGCTCTTTACCATCTCTCCTTGGCACCTCAGTGTCAGCAGGGAGTCTACCTTGGGGTCTACTTTTGATTTCATTGGCTAGTTGCCCTATTTGGTTCTCTAGGCTCCTAAGAGTAGCTTGCTGACTCTGTAGAGTGGCCTCATTCTTGGCTATGTATTCCTTGAGTAGATTTTCTACAGAAGATCCTACAGGTTGATTGTATGGTTTTTGGTACATGGATTGGTTATGTTGGGGAGTGAAACCAGGTGTTCCACTCGGCCTTGGTTGGTTAGGATTTTGGTTAGAGTTTTGTTGGCCACCCCATGACAGGTTTGGGTGGTTTCTCCAACCAGGGTTGTAAGTTTGTGAGTAGGGGTTGTTCCTCGGCTGCTGTTGGCTTCCTACATAGCAGACTGAGGATGGATTCCCAGGGCAGTATTCATAAGGGTGCCCTTCCCCACAGAATCCACAGATAAGTGCCTCGCCTTGACTTGGTTAGGTGCCCATTGACATGGCTGTGGCGGTATTGGCACTGGTTTGGAGATTGGCCTGAGCCATTTGCTTAACTAGGTTGGTCAGGGCGTTTATTTGGGTGCTCATGGCGCTGAGAGCATCCTTGTCTTGAGCTCTAGTTGGCTCTACTGGATCATCTGACCACCTACAGTGAGATGTTGAGATCTTCTCCAAGATCTCATAAGCTTCGTTGTAACTCTTGGACAACATAGAACCACCAGCAGATGAATTTAGAACTTGTCTGGTGCTGGGGTTGCATCCTTTGAAAAAGACTTCTATTTGGATACACCATGGGATGCCATGGTGTGGACATTTAATGAGAAGATCTTTGAACCTTGTCCAAGCTTCGTGAAGAGACTCACTTGGAGCTTGTTTAAATTTGATTATGTCATCACGAAAGGTAGAATTCCTATCTGGTGGGAAGTATTTGACTAGGAATTTTTCTGCTAAGTCTGTCCAATTAAGGACAGATCCAGAGGGTAATGAGTTTAACCACGTTTTGGCTTTGTCCCTCAAAGAGTAAGGGAAAAGATATAGCCTCAAGGCTTCTTGGGAAACTCCAGGGATAAGGAATGTGTCACTGACTCCTAGGAAGTTTCTAAGATGGTTGTGGGGGTCCTCATTTTCCATTCCAAAGAATTGTCCCACAGTGGACAACATTTGGAACATCACTGGCTTTAACTCGAATGAGTTGGCAGTGATCTTAGGACGGATTATGCTGGGGTTCAGCTCCCCAGGCATAGGTACTAGGTAAGAGAGTATGGCGCTGTCCTTGTCATTCGCTATTTCAATGGGATTGTGGTAGATGTACTTTTGGGGTACTCCAAATTCAAGCTGTCGAGGCTTGCCAAAATACAATTTATAAACCCGAATACACCGAGCTATTTGTAGCTAAGTGGCAACGGGGTCGATCCACAGGGAAATAAGAAATTTAATCTAACTAAGTCTAATTTGCTAGAAATAAAAGAATGCACAAATTGAAGAATGGTAATTTGGTTTTGGGGGAAGGGAGCTCCTAATATGCTACTAACGGAGAATTAAATGCAACGTGCAAAAATTAAACGGTTGTGCTTAACTTCGAGAAATGGAATTGCTCGTTATGGATGTTCGGATCATCGATACAATTTACGCGTTAGCTAATTCATGCACACAATTCATTTAGTTATTCCTAACTCAAATGACCCAAGGAATTAATTAGAGGCGTGCAATTCTAATTAAACTTAGCCAATAATCTATCTACGGTAGCGATCCCTAAATCGATTACGTGCCAGTGACGGGAACATTGCGACGGTCTAATCCTAAGACTAACCCGGTTTCTCTCTTGCCTTAAGCCTAACATGAAAACGTTAATTAATTCAGTTTACCAATGTCACTTTGGACCGAACTAATTAGCCATGCTTAGACCCGTGCTACCTAGCGGTATAGGCAATTATACGTCCCGACCTTTAGCCCTCTACCATGCATAGGAATTAGATTGTCAAACTAATTTAGCTACACATGCTAGAATTTGATGAAGAACAAGCAAGAGATGCATAAACAAGTTAAATGGCTTAACATTCACAAAGGGGAAAATCTCCCCAAACATCCATAATTTACAAATCCAAACCCAAAATCAAACACTAACCTTGGTTTAGCCTTCCATGGAGATTGGATTAATGCAATCTCCCATGGAAGAGCTTGGAATCATGCACAAAGAAGGAGAAGAAGTACAAAAATGGCGGAATTTTGCCCTAGACCCGAGAGGAGAAGCTTGGAGAAGATGGAGAGTGAAAAAGTGGCTGCAAAACCGAAGGTTTCACGCCTTTTAAGCTCGGAGCGTCGAGACGCTAGGCCAGCGTCTCGACGCTGTGCCCTAAGTTGGCTGCTGCGCGCGCGGGGTAGCGTCGAGACGCGCGCGCGGCGTCGAGACGCTGCGCGCGGCGTCGAGCGAGCGTCGAGACGCTTGCGCTCGACGCTTGCTCTCGGGTGGAAATTAAAAATCACGCTTCAGACTTCGGGGCGTCGAGACGCTCGGCCAGCGTCTCGACGCTGCTCGGCGTTGAGCGAGCGTTGAGACGCGCGCTCGACGCTGGTGCACGTCTGTCTTGGGGAATCGTCGGGGCAGCGTCGAGCTAGCGTCTAGACGCTGGGGCGCACGCAGATCTTCAATGACGGGCGCGCGGGCGAGGCGGACACGGGCGAGGGCGCGCGGGCGCGCGCGGACATGGGCGAGGCGGAGCGGCCGAGGGCGCGCGGGCGCGAGGCGAGGCGGCGCGCGCGGGCGCGCGCGCGTCTGGCCGTCTGGGCGCTGGCGATGCGGTGCTGGTGCGGCGCTGGTGCGGCGGCGCGCGAGGGCGCGCGCGCGTGCTGCGTTCGTTGGGCGCCTGGGCGCTGGGCGCCGGCGCTTGGGCGCTGCCCTCTCGGCTCTTGGCCCACTTTTGGGTCGTTTTGGCTCCCGAGCTCCGTTTGGCCTATCGTTTTGACCCGAACACTTCCCGAAACATGTTAAATGACCTTTTTAGCCCCGAAAATCATCAATGGACTTCCCGAGCTCTTCACCATGTAGTCACCTATAAGAAAGCATTTTAATCAATATATGTCATGGTTTTAGCTAGAATTAGGGACATTAAGATAGCTCTATTTTGGAGCTATCAAAATACCCCCGACCTAAATCTTGCTAGTCCTCGAGCAAGGTATACTCTAAATAATCTCCAAAGAATTAAATGCATGCTTGGACTCTAATCTCAATGCTTGTGAAACAAGGTACTTGTAGTAAATTCAAAACCATCAAAAATATGCAAACGTTGAAATCATTTCAAAATTTTTACTCCTATTCCCTTACGTGTGTGTGTGTTTAGCACCTCTCAACCTAGCTCATGCAAGCCCGGAACAACCTTATACAGTCCTATGACTCGTTTTCCCCCTACTTATGGCAATAAGAACAGTCTAACGGCTTTTAGTGATAGGAATAGCAACAAAACAAAAGGCCTAAATTTTATTCTTTTTCTTTGAGTACTTTGTACCCATTTTTTTTTCTTTTTGAACTACTTTTTTTTTATTTTTCTCCAAGAGAGCCTAACACGTCAAACCAAATTTAGCTTCACGTTTTTAAGGACCATTGCTCACTTCTATTAGTTCCCCTTTCATGCAGTGACAACCGTGGGTTACACGATCACCCCTGGTTACACGGGCAACACAAGAAGGAGGAGCAACTCTGGAGGTTTTATTTTTCATGCAAACACTTTTTTTTTTAGGCAATAGCTTCGCTATACACAAATGAATCATTACTACTTCTACACATCAAGCCTCCCTAATGGTACCTTTCGGGGTGACAACAAGGTTTCAGACAAAATAAGACCATTCTAGACCTACAGAACTGAGGATAAGAGTGCTACGTGCTCAGTGAATGTAGGGAAATAACAGAAAAAATTTTAAAATAGGCTCAAAATGTGCATACATCGTCAAATTTTCGAATCATACAAATACGGAGTGTTCACAAACAAATCACAGACCGTCCTCATCGGACACATGCATTCAGATTCTAATCTAACAGCCAGAGTACACACATGCTCGACAACTACTAAGAAGTCTCATATCTATCAACAAACTCCACCCCCCACCTTAAAATATGCATTGTCCCCAATGCATTCAACTATAAAAACAATAAAATTTCAAGGGAACAGAAAACCTCCCCTGAATTCTATGGAGTCGACGGGTGGAGATGTGCACCAACGTCCTCCAATGGGCTCTCGAATCGCCGACCGTTCCACCTTATCTCCTAAGAAAACAAGAAAACAAACAACAACTCAAAAGCGAAAATAAACAAAAGCAAAGCAGTAAAGAACAGAATTACAGTTCAAACTCGGGTGCCTCCGAGAAGCGCAAATTTTTAGAGTCGATTGCTCGACTGTATTCACTCTTCCACTCATCCATAGTCGATCGGGGGCGGCGCTAGAAGTAATGTGGCGTCATAGCACTCAGCGTCCCCCTCGTGGAAAATCTTCAACCGGTGCCCATTCACTTTCTGCACCTCATCTGAGTCCAAGCTCTGAATCTCTACACTGCCATAAGGAGAAATTTTAGTTATGGTATAGGGTCCTTTCCAACGGGAACGAAGCTTACCTGGCATGAACTTCAAACGGGAATCGAAGAGAAGAACTTTCTGACCGACTTCGAAGTCTTTCTTTAAGATCCTTCGGTCATGAAACTGTTTGGACTTCTCTTTATAGATCTTAGAGTTCTCGTAGGAGTCCAAACGCAGTTCCTCCAATTCCTGTAACTGAAGCAATCGTGCCTCGCCAGCTTCGTCAGGGCTCATGTTACACTTCTTGATCGCCCAGAATGCTTTGTGCTCAATCTCCACGGGTAAGTGGCATGCCTTACCAAAAACCAACCGGTATGGGGACATACCGATAGGGGTTTTGTAGGCGGTGCGGTAGGCCCACAGAGCATCCTGCAAACGATCACTCCAATCCTTCCTGCTCGGTCTCACGGTTTTCTCCAGAATTGACTTTACCTCTCTGTTGGAGACCTCAGCTTGCCCATTGGCTTGAGGATGGTAGGCGGTGGACACGCGATGATGCACACCATACTTCCTCAGCAAAGCCTCCACAGATCGGTTGCAAAAATGAGTCCCCTGGTCACTGATTATGGCTCGTGGGATTCCAAACCTGGTAAAAATACGAGACTGAACGAACCTAACAACAGAATTAGCATCGTTAGTCTTCGTGGCTTTCGCCTCAACCCACTTGGAAACATAATCAACAGCCAGCAATATATAAGAAAAACCACAAGAAGGCGGGAAGGGTCCCATAAAATCCATGCCCCAAACGTCAAAGATTTCACATACTAAGACAGGAGTTTGAGGCATTTCATTTCTACCAGATATCGACCCTATTCTTTGACATCTATCGCAGGTTTTACAAAATTCATGCGCATCTTTAAACAGAGAAGTCCAGTAAAACCCACTATCTAAAACTTTCCTAGCTGTCCTCCTAGGCCCAAAATGTCCCCCACATGCATAATCATGACAGAAAGTAAGAATAGACGCATGCTCATTCTCAGGGACACATCTCCTAATTATTTGATCAGAACAGAACTTCCATAAAATGGGATCCTCCCAAACATAGTACCTAGCGTCGCTTTTCAGCTTCGCTTTCCTACTATGAGAGAAACCAGAAGGAAAATTACCTGTGGCCAAGTAATTTACCATATCAGCATACCAGGGAAGGACTGTATCGAGTCTGAAGAGTGTCTCATCGGGGAAATCTTCATTCAGAGGCAGGAGATCTTCCTTTCTGACCAAGCGGCTCAGATGGTCGGCTACCGGGTTTTCTGCTCCTCTCCTATCCTTGATCTTCACATCGAAGTCCTGGAGAAGCAAAATCCACCGAAGTAGCCTCGATTTTGCGTCCTTCTTGGTCATCAGGTACCGAACAGCTGCATGGTCAGAGAAAACAGTTACTTGAGAGCCAATAATGTAAGGACGAAACTTATCAAGCGCAAATACAATAGAAAGGAGTTCTTTTTCCGTTGTCGTGTAATTGCACTGCGCTGGATTAAGCGTCCTGGAGGCATAGTAAATGACACGGCTCTTGTTCTCGATCCTCTGACCGAGCACGGCTCCCAAGGCATAGTTGCTGGCGTCGCACATAATTTCGAACGGCAAGTCCCACTGGGGTGGGTGTATGATGGGCGCGCTCGTCAAACTATCCTTGAGTAAATCGAAGGCCTTTCGGCACTCCTCCCCAAAATCGAACGTCACATCCTTCTGAAGGAGGTACGTCATAGGCATTGCAACCTTGGAGAAGTCCTGAATAAACCTGCGATAAAACCCTGCATGGCCAAGAAAAGATCGAATCTCCCTAACATTCGTTGGGTATGGCAGATTAGAGATAACATCGATTTTAGCCTTATCTACCTCTATACCCTTAGCAGAAACCACATGCCCTAAAACGATACCTTGACTCGCCATAAAATGACATTTTTCAAAATTTAGAACAAGGTTCATCTCAATACATCTTTTCAGGACATGCGATAAATTATCTAAACAGTCATCGAAGGAATTGCCATAAACTGTAAAATCATCCATGAACACTTCAATGCATTTTTCTACAAACTCAGAAAATATACTCATCATGCATCTCTGAAATGTACCAGGAGCGTTACAAAGCCCAAAAGGCATCCTTCTAAATGCAAATGTGCCAAAGGGGCACGTGAACGTTGTTTTCTCTTGGTCTTCTATGGCTATGGGGATTTGGTAAAAGCCAGAGAAACCATCGAGAAAACAAAAGAATGGCTTCCCAGCTAAACGCTCCACCATCTGATCAATAAAAGGAATGGGAAAATGGTCCTTCCTAGTGACCTCATTAAGCTTCCTAAAGTCTATGCACATTCGCCATCCATTTTGAATCCTCTTGGGCACTAATTCATTTTTCTCATTCCTAACCACAGTCATGCCAGTTTTCTTAGGAACAACATGGATAGGACTAACCCATTTACTATCTGAGATAGGATAGATGATACCTGCTTCGAGGAGTTTGAGAATCTCAGAAACTACTACCTCCTTCATCGCGGGATTGAGCCTCCTTTGGGGCTCTCGCGAAGGTTTCGCTCCATCCTCGAGCAGGATTCTGTGCATGCACGTAGCTGGATTTAGCCCATGTAGATCTGCTAATGTCCATCCAATTGCCAGCTTGTGCTCTTTAAGAACTTCCATTAACTTCCCTTCCTGAGCCGGCATAAGGTCTTTCGCTATGATGACCGGCAACGTCTCATCATCCCCCAAATACGCGTATTTGAGATGATCAGGTAAGTCTTTCAACTCCAATTTAGGTGCCTGCAAAGTAGAGGGGAGCATTTTAGCATGATTCTGAACAGTTGCCAAAGAAGAGACAGTTGAATCACAAAGTTCAAACATGGAAGATTCATGCATATCAGATTCATCAAAAAGATCAGTCAAAAATAATGGGTCATCCCCATCTCTATCAGACATGCATTCTTCCTGAACTAACGATTCAATTGTATCTACTTGACACAGAGAGTGGACGCTCTCATCATGCTCCAACTCATTAGACACATCAACCTCAACAACTTGTCCACGATACTCAACAGATAAAGTGCCCTTATCTACATTTATCTTAGTTTTAGCAGTTTTCATAAAGGGCCTACCTAATAAGATCGACGCAGACGAAGAATCAGAATTTCCATCCATTTTCAGAATATAAAAATCCACAGGAAAAATCAGCCCGTTAACATTAACTAATACATCTTCCACTACCCCTAAAGGATGCACGCAAGACCTATCAGCAAGTTGTATAACAACACCGGTTTCCTGTATTTCTTTTAAGTTCAAATCCTGATAAACAGAGTGAGGCATAACACTAATGGAGGCTCCTAGATCAAGCATGGCTCTTCTAATTTTCTTACCTCCAATAGCGCAAGGGAGAGAAAACATACCTGGATCGCCGCATTTTTCTGGTAAGTTCTTCGTGATTAAAGCGGAGACATTTTTACTTACCACGACGCGTTCTTTCTCTTTTGTCTTCCTCTTGTTGGTGCATAATTCCTTCAGGAACTTAGCGTACCTTGGGATTTGCTTGATGGCGTCCAACAGAGGGATGTTGATCTCTACTTTCTTGAATGTGTTCAAGAACTCCTCCTCGTAGTTTTCCTTGGGCGGTCTCGCTAACCTGCTAGGAAAAGGAGCCTTAGGCACATAAACCCTAGTGCACGTAGGATCGAAATTTACCCCATGCCACCGTGGTTCGGGATTTTCTGTCTGTGGCTCGACGTGGCCATGATCGACTTCCACCGGCGGGGTACTCGTGGGAAGCTGCTTCCCACTTCTCAGAGTGATGGCACTAGCGCTCTCCGCGTTCTTATGCTCCATCACTGTCACCTTTGTAGCCATCTGAGACACTTCCTTGCCCAGATCTTGCACTAACATTCCAAAACCGTCCATTCTTTCCCGAGTGTCCTTCTGAAATTCCCGAGTGTCCTCCTGAAATTTCCGGTTAGCTGAAACAAAATCTTGCAAAATATTTTCAATAGAATTACCTGAAAATGATGTCTGAGCTTGCACAGAAGCTTGAGAAACATTTTCCGCTAACCGGATCATCGCATTGCCTAACTCTGACACTCGAGCATTAAGCGCGTTTAACTCAACTGAGAAACGGTCTTGCTCACCCCCTTTACCTTCGTAGCGGTGCGAATTCTCAGCCATATTTGAGATCAGCTGTCTTGCTTCTTCAGGTGTTTTATCCATGAGTGAACCACCACTGGCGGCATCAATAAACTGCCGAACACGTGGGAGCAAGCCATCACAAAAATACTGAATGAGGAGTTGATCTGTTATTTGATGGTTGGGGCAACTCCCGCACAAACGATTAAACCTTTCCCAACAGTCATAAAGGTTCTCTCCTTCCGCTTGCATGATACCGCAAATTTGTTTCCTGAAGGAGGCAACTTTCGAAGGGGGGAAATACTTATCAAAAAACATTCTCTGCATTTTCTCCCAGGTGGTGATGGACCCAGTCGGTAGGTAATGCAACCAATCTCTCGCCTCCTCCTTCAAGGTGAAAGGAAAGGCCCTGAGATGGAGTTGATCTGCAGTGATGTCGTCGGTCCTGAATGCCGAACACACCGTCTGGAATGCCTTGAGGTGTCTGACGGGATCCTCATCTGTATTACCACAAAAAGAAGGTAATAAGTTAATCAGACCAGCTTTAAGTTCAAAATTACCTGCAGCTACCGGATACAAGATACTCGACGTGTTCCGGCCTAGCTCAGATGATGCAAGCTCCCTCATGGTTCTTTGACGCTCAAGATTACCCACGACCTCCATCTTGGCGCTTCTTTTGAATTTTCAAAGAATAACTGCGCTCAAAAACTCAAACAAAACGCGTAAAATAATACAAAAGAATTAAACTGTACAAAAAGAAATAAAGGAAATTTTTAAAACTAACAAACCTAACTTAACTAAACTAAATTAATTAAGTCCCCGGCAACGGCGCCAATTTTGGTAGATGTACTTTTGGGGTACTCCAAATTCAAGCTGTCGAGGCTTGCCAAAATACAATTTATAAACCCGAATACACCGAGCTATTTGTAGCTAAGTGGCAACGGGGTCGATCCACAGGGAAATAAGAAATTTAATCTAACTAAGTCTAATTTGCTAGAAATAAAAGAATGCACAAATTGAAGAATGGTAATTTGGTTTTGGGGGAAGGGAGCTCCTAATATGCTACTAACGGAGAATTAAATGCAACGTGCAAAAATTAAACGGTTGTGCTTAACTTCGAGAAATGGAATTGCTCGTTATGGATGTTCGGATCATCGATACAATTTACGCGTTAGCTAATTCATGCACACAATTCATTTAGTTATTCCTAACTCAAATGACCCAAGGAATTAATTAGAGGCGTGCAATTCTAATTAAACTTAGCCAATAATCTATCTACGGTAGCGATCCCTAAATCGATTACGTGCCAGTGACGGGAACATTGCGACGGTCTAATCCTAAGACTAACCCGGTTTCTCTCTTGCCTTAAGCCTAACATGAAAACGTTAATTAATTCAGTTTACCAATGTCACTTTGGACCGAACTAATTAGCCATGCTTAGACCCGTGCTACCTAGCGGTATAGGCAATTATACGTCCCGACCTTTAGCCCTCTACCATGCATAGGAATTAGATTGTCAAACTAATTTAGCTACACATGCTAGAATTTGATGAAGAACAAGCAAGAGATGCATAAACAAGTTAAATGGCTTAACATTCACAAAGGGGAAAATCTCCCCAAACATCCATAATTTACAAATCCAAACCCAAAATCAAACACTAACCTTGGTTTAGCCTTCCATGGAGATTGGATTAATGCAATCTCCCATGGAAGAGCTTGGAATCATGCACAAAGAAGGAGAAGAAGTACAAAAATGGCGGAATTTTGCCCTAGACCCGAGAGGAGAAGCTTGGAGAAGATGGAGAGTGAAAAAGTGGCTGCAAAACCGAAGGTTTCACGCCTTTTAAGCTCGGAGCGTCGAGACGCTAGGCCAGCGTCTCGACGCTGTGCCCTAAGTTGGCTGCTGCGCGCGCGGGGTAGCGTCGAGACGCGCGCGCGGCGTCGAGACGCTGCGCGCGGCGTCGTGCGAGCGTCGAGACGCTTGCGCTCGACGCTTGCTCTCGGGTGGAAATTAAAAATCACGCTTCAGACTTCGGGGCGTCGAGACGCTCGGCCAGCGTCTCGATGCTGCTCGGCGTTGAGCGAGCGTTGAGACGCGCGCTCGACGCTGGTGCACGTCTGTCTTGGGGAATCGTCGGGGCAGCGTCGAGCTAGCGCCGAGCTAGCGTCTAGACGCTGGGGCGCACGCAGATCTTCAATGACGGGCGCGCGGGCGAGGCGGACACGGGCGAGGGCGCGCGGGCGCGCGCGGACATGGGCGAGGCGGAGCGGCCGCGGGCGCGAGGCGAGGGGGCGCGCGCGGGCGCGCGCGCGTCTGGCCGTCTGGGCGCTGGCGATGCGGTGCTGGTGCGGCGGCGCGCGAGGGCGCGCGCGCGTGCTGCGTTCGTTGGGCGCCTGGGCGCTGGGCGCCGGCGCTTGGGCGCTGCCCTCTCGGCTCTTGGCCCACTTTTGGGTCGTTTTGGCTCCCGAGCTCCGTTTGGCCTATCGTTTTGACCCGAACACTTCCCGAAACATGTTAAATGACCTTTTTAGCCCCGAAAATCATCAATGGACTTCCCGAGCTCTTCACCATGTAGTCACCTATAAGAAAGCATTTTAATCAATATATGTCATGGTTTTAGCTAGAATTAGGGACATTAAGATAGCTCTATTTTGGAGCTATCAGATTGCGAGTGATAGGCACCGGATTTTGATCTATTCTCTCCATTTCTTCTTGAGAAGATTGCGGTAACCTTGCGGTTTCAGCAGTTATTTGAGGTAATGAAGGTTGTTTGAAGAGACGTTTCTTGGCTCTATTCCTAGCTCTAAGTAATCTATCGGGCTCAGGGTTGAACTCTAGATCACTACTTGGAGGCTCATTCATAAACTAACCTCAATGGTACCTAAAAAAGAAATGAAAAGGGATCAGTTTCAATGGAGAATAACTTGGTATTTCAAACTTAACAAACTTCGTTTTCACTTAAATAAATCCCCGGCAGCGGCGCCAAAAACTTGTTGCGTGCTCAATGTGTTAATAAAATTACGCAATAAGGAAGAAAGAGCACTCAGAACATGCAAGCATACATGATCTTATAGCAAGTAGTAAGTATATTTTTCATTCGTTTTCCCACAGAGATTTATTGTAAGTTACTCGAGAAGTGTAAAGTTAAGAAAGAAGGGGTGGATTTGATGGGGTAAAATTGGTTTTTAATTGCCTACTTCTTACTAAATGTATAAAGGGTAGCAACATAAACAAATGCAAGTTGAAATTAAACTCAAAAGAAAAGAGACGAAATTAATAAATGAAGAAGAAAACAGCTCAACAGAATTGTAAACTTAGCAGAATTGCGGAAACAGCAATTCTACCGCAATTATAAAAACAGCGAAAGTGTGTAAAATGGAGAAACAAGGGCCACTAACGACTCCTCTATAGGTATTTTCATACGATTCTCAAGCATTGGATCAACTCTCTATGCATCAAACTCACTCAATCTCATGTATCGTCCGATTCCATGCATTAGATTCTTTAGTTTACTCATGTCCAAGTAAGGTCTTAAGCATCTTGTTAAAGCAGAAGTGTACAGTTTGTACTAGGAAAACGCCTATTCCTAGGTCGTTTTCTGGCTACCTTGAAAGGCTAGCATGAGTGTATGACTCTGAACTCTTACTCCTTCCAGAGGTTAGGAGTTCTTTGGACAAAATGGATGGCCAATCGAAATTGCCCGTGGGATGAAGCTTACATACAATCAATGCTTCGAGAGCTATCCTACATGCTTGGTTCACGTTTTTAAGCCTATAGTCTTGTCATTAGCATGCCCCTAAGTGACTTAGCTACTCATGGATATAGGGAGAACAGACATAAGGGATAAAACAGACATGCTTAGAAGGAATTTAAAGACAAAACAGTGAGGAAAAACAGTAGCTTGCAAAGGTAAGAAACTGAGAACTGAAGAATATTACTTGTGATTACTTGATTGTTTGAATGGACAAAGGAAAGCTTAAAGTAAATAACATAAAGACAGACAACAACGAAATAGAATGAAATGACTAATGGAAAGGAAATAACAACAAAGCAGTGCTGGAAATGAAGAACACAAGACAGAAAGCAGTAAATAGAGCGTGGACGCCTTGTTGTGATTGCTTCGACTGAATGGGGAGAAAGAATAGCCTTGCTTGGATGAATCCAATCGAGAGAGAAGACAAATCTTCTCTCCTTCCTATCAGATTGTCGATTCCAACAGCTGAGACTCTCACACCAACAGACGAAGAAGAACGACAGGAGAAAAGATGGACTGCGAGAAGACTTCTACGCTTTCGGATGATGCTTGAACCTCCGACTTTGACCCCCTTTTATAGTAGTTTGCAGGTGTATTTGGGCCAAGGAGAACCATCAATCTTCAACGTCGTATATCAGAATGGATGGAGGAGAAAGCACGAATCCCTGAAATAACGGAAATTAACAGAAAAAGATCAGTCAACTTACGGTTTTCACTTGAAACATTGCGGTTTCAGCAATGTTTTCGCAATTCTATCGCAATGCACATTTTTCTTTGTTTTAGCTTCGGTTTTTATCCCTTTTCCTTCCTTTTGCACATAAGTCCTAATTTAGCTACCTTCTTCTAAATCTCATATATAAGCATAGGTTTAGGCTAAATACTAACAAAAACACCTAAGTATGTGCATCTTCCTAAGCTAAATAAGTCCTAAATATGTCACTTTTGGAGACATAACAGTGGCACATATGCAGGCACTTCCGGTCGCCTCAGGATAGGTGGAGGCCTTGGAATTTCTTCTATCTCTTCTATGATTTGCTCCCGCCTTGGCCCTGATGTGCTAGTTGATGGTTGACCTTGGATTGGCAGAGACTCCAGTGGAGCACTAGACTCATTGTTCTCTACTCTCTTTGGGGTTTCTTTAGTGTTGCACACCAATGGTCTCCCACTTCTAAGTTCAATTGCTTGAACTTGTTCTTTGCCATCTCTCCTTGGCACCTCAGTGTCAGCAGGGAGTCTACCTTGGGGCCTACTTTTGAGTTCATTGGCTAGTTGCCCTATTTGGTTCTCTAGGCTCCTGAGGGTAGCTTGCTGGCTTTGCAGGGTGGCATCATTCTTGGCGATGTATTCTTTGAGTAGATTTTCTACAGAAGACCCTACTGGTTGGTTAAAAGGTTTTTGATACATGGATTGGTTATGTTTGGGAGTGAAACCAGGTGTTCCACTCGGTCTTGGTTGGTTAGGAGCCTGGTTAGCATTCTGTTGGACACCCCATGAAAGGGTTGGGTGGTTCCTCCAACCAGGATTGTAAGTATTAGAATAGGGGTTGTTCCTAGGCTGCTGCTGGCTTCCAACATAGCAGACTGAGGCTGGATTCCCAGGGCAGTATTCATACAGGTGCCCTTCCCCACAGAATCCACAGATAAGTGTCTCACCTTGACTTGGTTGTGTGCCCATTGACATGGTTGTGGCGGTGTTGACACTTGTTTGGAGATTGGCTTGAGCCATTTGTTTAACTAGGTTGGTCAGGGCGCTTATTTGACTACTCATGGCATTGAGTGCGTCCTTATCTTGAGCTCTACTTGGCTCTATTGGATCATCTGACCACCTACAGTGAGATGCTGAGATCTTCTCCAAGATCTCATAGGCTTCGTTATAACTCTTGGACAACATGGAACCACCAGTAGATGAATTTAGAACTTGTCTGGTGCTGGGGTTGCATCCTTTGAAAAAGACCTCTATTTGGATACACCATGGGATGCCATGGTGTGGACATTTAATCAGAAGGTCCTTGAACCTTGTCCAAGCTTCGTGAAGGGACTCATTTTCAGCTTGTTTGAACTTGACTATGTCATCACGAAAGATAGAATTCCTATCAGGTGGGAAGTATTTTACTAGGAATTTCTCCGCCAAGTCTGTCCAATTGAGGGCTGATCCAGAGGGTAATGAGTTTAACCACGTCTTTGCTTTGTCCCTCAATGAGTAAGGGAAGAGGTAGAGCCTCAAGGCTTCTTGGGAAACTCCAGGGATGAGAAATGTATCACTAACTCCTAGGAACTTTCTAAGATGGTTGTGGGGGTCCTCATTTTCCACTGCAAAGAATTGTCCCACAGTGGACAACATTTGGAACATTACTGGCTTTAACTCGAAGGAGTTGGCAGTAATTTCAGGACGGATTATGCTTGGGTTTAGTTCCCAAGGAATAGGTACTAGGTAGGAAAGAATGGCACTATTCTTATCATTCGCTATTTCGATGGGATTGCGAGTGGTAGGTACCGGATTTGGGACTGGTATATCCATTTCTTCTTGATAGAATTGCGGAGACTCTGCGGTTTCAGCAATTATTGGAGGTATAGAGGGTTGGTTAAAGAGACGTTTCTTAGCTCTATTTCTGGCCCTAAGTAATCTCTCAGGCTCAGGATTGAACTCTAGATCGCTACTTGAAGGTTCATTCATAAACTAACTCAATGGTACCTGCAAAAGAAATGAAAATAGGTCAGCTCCAATGGATATTAAACTTTGTGTTTCAAACTTAACAGACTTCGTTTTCACTAAACTAAGTCCCCGGCAGCGGCGCCAAAAACTTGTTGCGTGCTCAATGTTAAAATAAATATGCAATGAGAGAGAGAGAGCACTCAGAACATGCAAGCATACATGATCTTGCAGCAAGTAGTAAGTATATTTTCATTCGTTTTCCCTTAGAGACTTATTATTAGTTACTCTCGAAGTGTGTTGTTAAGCAAGAATGGGTGGCTTTGATGGGGTAGATTTGGTTTGTAATTGCCTAATTACTAATGAATATATAAAGGATAGCAACATGAACAAGTGCAAGTCAATGATAAACTCAAATGTAAAGAGAAGAGATTAATAAACGAAGAGGAAAATAGCTAGGCAGAATTTTGAACTTAATAGAATTGCGAGAACAGCAATTCTACCGCAATGTTACTAACAGCGAAAGTGTGTAAAATGGAGAAACAAGGGCTACTAACGACTCCTCTATAGGCATTTTCACACGTTTCTCAAGCATTGGATCAACTCACTATGCATCAAACTAACTCATTCTCATGTATCTTCCGATTTCATGCATTAGATTCTTTAGTTTACTCATGTCCAAGTAAGGTCTTAAGCATCTTATTAAAGCAGTAAGTTATGATTTGTACTAGGAAAACGCCTATTCCTAGGTCGTTTTCTGGCTACCTTGAGAGGCTAGCATGAGTGTATGACTCTGAACTCTTACTCCTTCCAGAGGTTAGGAGTTCTTTGGAAAAAATGGATGGCCAATCGAAATTGCTCGTGGGATGAAGCTTACATACAATCAATGCATTCGAGAGCTATCCTACATGCTTGGTTCACGTGTTTTAGCCTATAGTATTGTCATTAGCATGCCCCTATGTGACTTAGCTACTCATGGATGTAGAGAGGACCGAAATATTAGATGAAGTAGACATGCTTAGAAGGAAATTAAAGACAAAACAGCAAGGAAAAACAGTAGGCAAAGAAGGATAACGAAATTGCAAAATGATGAATTGCACGTTGATTAACCAATTGTTTGAATGAACAAATGAAAGCTGAGAGTTACTAACACAAAGACAGAAAGCAACGAAATGGAATGGATTAACTAATGGAAAAGAAATAACAACAAAACAGTGCTGGAAATGAAAAGTAAAAGACAGAAAGCAGTAGAGTGAGCTTGATCGCCTCGTCGCAAACGCCTCGGCTGAAGGATGAGAAAGGTGAGCCTTGCTTGGATGAATCCAATCAGGAGAGAAGAAGAATCTTCTCTCCTTCCTATCAGATTGTCGACTCCAACAGCTGAACCTCTCAAACCAACAGACGGAGAAGAGAATGAATGAGAAAGACTGCGCTGCGAAGAGACTTCTACGCCTTCGGATGATGCTTGAACCTTCCTCTTTGAGCTCCTTTTATAGTATTCTGCAGGTGCGATTGGGCCAAGGAGAACCATCCATCCTCAACCTCGTACTTCAAAATTGATGGAGGAGAAAGAACGAATCCCTGAAATATCGGATCACAACAGAAAAAGGTTAGCCAACTTACGGATTTCACTTAAAACATTGCGGTTTTAGCAATGTTTCCGCAATGCACAATTTTCATTCTTCTAACTTCGTTTTTCATTCTTTTTCTCTCCTTTTGCACACAAGTCCTAATTTAGCTCCCTTCTTCTAATTCATATATATAAGCATAGATTCAAGCTAAATCCTATCACAAATACTTATACATGCACGTTTTTGTATCACAAATAAGTCCTAAAATAAGCACTTTTGGAGACGTAACAGCTAGGTTGAGAGGTGCTAAACACACACACACGTAAGGGAATAGGAGTTTAAATTTTGAAATGATTTCAACGTTTGCATGCATTTGATGGTTTTGAATTTATTACAAGTACCTTGTTTCACAAGCATTGAGGTTAGAGTCTAAGCATGCATTTAATTCTTTGGAGATTATTGAGAGTATACCTTGCTCGAGGACTAGAAAGATTTAGGTCGGGGGTATTTTGATAGCTCCAAAATAGAGCTATCTTAATGTCCCTAATTCTAGCTAAAACCATGACATATATTGATTAAAATGCTTCCTTGTAGGTGATTTCATGGTGAAGAGCTCGGGAAGTCCATCGATGATTTTCGGGGCTAAAACGGTCATTTAAGAGGTTTCGGGAAGTGTTCGGGTCAAAAAGATAGGCCAAACGAAGCTCGGGAAGCAAAACGACCCAAAATTGGGCTAAGACCCGAGAGGGCAGCACCCAGGCGCCGGCTCCCAGCGCCCAGGCGCCCAACGAAGGCAGCAGCCCAGCACGCCGCACGCCCACGCCCAGACGGCCAGACGCGCGCGCCGCTTTGCCTCGCCCTCGCCCGCTCTGCCTCAATCGCTAGGTAACAAGGGTCTAAGCCTGACTAATTAATTATAGCTTAAGTGACAGTAGAAGAATAGCATTAATTATCGTTTGCACGATAGACTTAGGGAAAAAATAGAAATCTCGCCAATTGGTCGAGTTCTCGATCAATCGGTTCGTCGCGATATTACCCGTCACTGTTCTTTGATTGATTTAAGCGTAGCTAACTTAGATTAATTAGCGAGGAAGTTTAATTGGAATTGCACTTTTCTAATTAATTCTTTGGGATGTTTGCTACGGAAACGAGCAAACATTTCGCGTGCATGAGATTAAATTACAAGCATGATTAGAATCCCTATGATCTAAGCGCATCAAGATAAATCTCGATCTCTCGAATTAGGAGCACGTGTTCCATTTATTTTTCCGCTCTTTACTTTCCGCCATTTATTTTTCCGTTAGCTTAATTTTACTTAGTTTAGTTTTAATTAACTCCCCCTTTTAATTTATTTTGAGTTTTAGTTTAAAAGACAAATAGAAATTAATTACGAGAGATTGATTTAGGTTCCCTGCGGATCGACCCGTTACCACTAGCTGCAATGCTTAGTAGTTTCGGTAATTATAAATTTTATTTTGGCGGGCTTCGACAACCCGAAAATTAGTTGGACATTCAAAAATCCTTCTACCAGTGGTTTATCAATTGATGGCATCAAAGAAATTGTGGTTCTCTTAGTTAATTCATTGGTCATGCATACATGCTGAGGGTTATCCACAGATACATCCATCAATTCAGAAATATTTAAATCATGCAAATTTACTTGTGCATAATCAGTAGCATGCTTAATTAACAATTCATGCTCAAATTCTTCTTCTATTAATGAGTCTACTACATCGATAGTTGCACAGGATTCAGGATCAGAGGGGTACCTTAGAGCTTTAAATACACTGAACTTAACCTTTTCATCATGAACTCTCATGGTCAGCTCACCTTTTTTGACATCAATTAGAGCCCTACCTGTGGCTAAGAACGGTCTGCCCAATAGGATTGGCACCTCTTTATCTGCCTCATAATCCATAATTATAAAGTCTGCAAGAAAAATAAATTTTTCAACCTTGACAAGTATATCCTCAATCTTACCCTCAGGGTATGTGATGGATCTGTCTGCAAGTTGCAAGGTGACAGTTGTTGGTCGTGCTTCCCCTATCCCAAACTGTTGGAATAGTGACAAGGGCATGAGATTGATGTTGGCTCCCAGATCACACAAGGCTCTGCCCACATGTCTGCCTCTCAATTCTACTGGTAAGGTGAAGGAACCAGGATCCTTCTCCTTCTTTGGCAGCTTATTTTGGAGTATGGCACTGCACTCCTCGGTGAGATTCACTGTTTCAAATTCACCAATAAATATTTTGTTAGTAATAATATCTTTTAAGAATTTTACATAAGATGGCATAGATTGCAAAACTTCCACAAAGGGAATATTAACATGCACTTGTTTCAATATTTCCAAGAACTTATGAAAATGAGCTTCCTGCTCTTGTTTCTTTTTGAGTCGTCTTGGAAATGGTGGTGGTGGCACATATGTAGGCAAGTCAGGTTGCCTTATGATAGGGGGAGGCCTAGGAATTTCTTCTGGTTCCTCAATGATAGGTTCTAGCCTCACCCTGGTTGTGTTTGATCAAGATTGGGCAGAGAATCCAGTGGAGCACTAGACTCTTCATTCTCTACTCGCTTTGGTGTTTCTCTATTGTTGATCACCAATGGTCGTCCACTCCGAAGTTCAATGGCTTGAACTTGTTCCTTTCCATCCCTTCTTTGTGTTTCAGTGTCTGCAGGCAATCTGCCTTGGGGCCTATTCTTCAGCTCGTTCGCTAACTGCCCTATTTGATTTTCTAAGCTCCTCAGTGTTGCTTGCTGGCTTTATAGAGTTGCATCACTCTTCGCTATGTACTCCTTCAGCAAGTTCTCCACTGACATCCCCATTGGTTGGTGGTTGGCATATTGTTTTTGATAAGGTGGTTGACTAGTTTGTTAAGTGAAACCAGATGTTCCACTCGGCCTTGGTTGAATTTGTATTTGGTTAGTGTTTATTGTCCACCCCAAGAAAGATTTGTGTGGGTTCTCCAACCAGGATTATAAGTGTTTGAGTAGGGGTTGTTCCTTGGTTGTTGTTGAATTCCAACATAACACACTGTTAAGTCTCTGAAAGTGACTTATTTAGGACCTATTTAGCTTAGGAAGATGCACATACTTAGGTGTTTTTAATAGCATTTAGCCTAAACCTATGCTTAAATATGAGAATTAGAATAAGGTAGCTAAATTAGGACTTATGTACAATAGGAAAGAAAAGGGTTGAAAACCGAAGGAAAAGATTGAAAAAACAAGCATTGCGAATGAATTGCGAAAACATTGCGGGAACCGCAATTATTCAAGTGAAAACCGTAAGTTGACTGATCTTTTTCTGTTAGTTTCCGTGATTTCAGGGATTCGTGCTTTCTCCTCCATCCATTCTGATATACGACGTTGAAGATTGATGGTTCTCCTTGGCCCAAACGCACCTGCAAACTACTATAAAAGGGGGTCAAAGTCGGAGGTTTGATCATAATCCGAAAGCGTAGAGTCTTCTCGCAGTCCATCTGTTCTTCTGTTTTTCCTTTGCCGTCTGTTGGTTTGCGAAGCTCAGCTGTTGGAATCGATAATCTGATAGGAAGGAGAGGAGATTCTTCTTCTCTCCCGATTGGATTCATCCAAGCAAGGCTGACCTTTTTGATCCTTCATTCGAGGCGATTGCAACAAGGCTTCAAGCAACATTTACTGCTTTCTGCTTTTCATTTCCATTTTCCAGCTTTGTCTTATGCTGTTTCTTTTCCTAGTAGCTAGAATAGATTATTTCGTTGAGTTCTGTCTTTGTGTTATTCATTTTAAGCTTCATCTGTTCGTTCAAACAAACAAAGTAATCAAATCTCAATTCTGCATTTCACAGTTTCCATCTTCTGCTGCTACGGTTTTGTCTTACTGTTTTAAGTATATTCCTCTTCTAAGCATGTCTGTTTTATCTTATATTTCTGTTCTCTATATATCCATGAGTAGCTAAGTCACTTAGGGGCATGCTAATGACAGAACTATAGGCTAAAAAACGTGAACCAAGTATGTAGGATAGCTCTCGAAGCATTGGTTGTATGTAAGCTTCATCCCACGGGCAATTTCGATTGGCCATCCATTTTGTCCAAAGAACTCCTAACCTCTGGAAGGAGTAAGAGTTCAGAGTCGTATAATCATGCTAGCCTTTCATGGTAGCCAGGAAACGGCCTAGGAATAGGCGTTTCCCTAGTACAAACTAAACACTTCTGTTTTAACAAGATGCTTAATACCTTACTTTGAGTTGAGTAAACTAAAGAATCTAATGCATGGAATCGGACGATACATGAGATAGAGTGAGTTTGATGCATAGAGAGTTGATCTAATGCTTGGGAATCGAATTAAAATGCCTATAGGATAGTCGTTAGTTGCCCTTAATTCTCCATTTTACACACGTTTGCTGTCTTTACAATTGCGATAACATTGCGGTGTCCGCAATTCTGCTAGTTACCATTCTGTTTAGTTGTTTTCTTCTTCATTTATTAATTTTGTCTCTTGCCTTTTGAGTCTAATTTCAACTGGCATTTGTTTATGTTGCATTCCTTTATATGTTCGGTAAGAAATAGGCAATTAAACACCAAATTTATCCCATCAAATCCACCCCTTCTTTCTTAACAAAAACACTTCGTGAATAGCTAAAAATAAGTCTCTGTGGAAAAAACGAATGAAATATACTTACTACTTGCTGTGAGACCATGTATGCTTGCATGTTCTGAGTGCTCTCTCTACCTTCTTGCTTATTTATTTTTAACACATTGAGCACGCAACAAGTTTTTGGCGCCGCTGCCGGGGACTTATTTAAGCAAAAACGAAGTTAGTTAAGTTTGAAACGCCAAATTATTTTCCATTGAATTTGATTCCTTTTCATTTCTTTTTCAGGTACCATTTAGGTTAGTTTATGAATAAGCTTCTAAGTAGTGATCTAGAGTTCAACCCTGAGCCCGAGAGATTACTTAGAGCTAGAAATAAAGCCAAGAAACGTCTCTTTAAACAACCTTCATTACCTCCAATAATTGCTGAAACCGCAAGGTTACCGCAATCTTCTCAAGAAGAAATGGATAGAAGAGATCAAAATCTGGTGCCTGTCACTCGCAATCCCATCGAAATAGCGAATGATAAGGATAGCGCCATACTTTCTTATCTAGTACCTATGCCTGGGGAGCTGAACCCCAGCATAATCCGTCCTGAGATCACTGCCAACTCATTCGAGTTAAAGCCAGTGATGTTCCAAATGTTGTCCACTGTGGGACAATTCTTTGGAATAGAAAATGAGGACCCCCACAACCACCTTAGAAACTTCCTAGGAGTTAGTGACACATTCCTGATCCCTGGAGTTTCCCAAGAAGCCTTGAGGCTATATCTTTTCCCTTACTCTTTGAGGGACAAAGCCAAAACGTGGTTGAATTCACTACCCTCTGGGTCTGTCCTTAATTGGACAGACTTAGCAGAAAAATTCCTAGTCAAATATTTCCCACCAGATAGGAATTCTACCTTTCGTGATGATATCATTAAATTCAAACAAGCTCCAAGTGAGTCTCTTCACGAAGCTTGGACAAGATTCAAAGATCTCCTCATTAAATGTCCACACCATGGCATCCCATGGTGTATCCAAATAGAGGTCTTCTTCAAAGGATGCAACCCCAGCACCAGACAAGTTCTAAATTCATCTGCTGGTGGTTCCATGTTGTCCAAAAGTTACAACGAAGCTTATGAGATCTTGGAGAAGATCTCAACATCTCACTGTAGGTGGTCGGATGACCCTGTAGAGCCAACTAGAGCTGAAGACAAGGATGCTCTAAGCGCCATGAGCACCCAAATAAATGCCCTGACCAACCTAGTTAAGCAAATGGCTCAGGCCAATCTCCAAACCAGTGCCAATACCGCCACAACCATGTCAATGGGCACCCAACCAAGTCAAGGCGAGGCACTTATCTGTGGATTCTGTGGGGAAGGGCACCCATATGAATACTGCCCTGGGAATCCATCCTCAGTCTGCTATGTAGGAAGCCAACAGCAGCCTAGGAACAACCCCTACTCACAAACTTACAACCCTGGTTGGAGAAACCACCCAAACCTGTCATGGGGTGGCCAACAAAATTCTAACCAAAATCTTAACCAACCTAGACCGAGTGGAACAACTGGTTTCACTTCCCAACATAACCAATCAATGTACCAAAAACCTTACAACCAACCTGTAGGATCTTCTGTAGAAAACTTACTCAAGGAATACATAGCTAAGAATGATGCTACTCTTCAAAGCCAGCAAGCTACTCTCAGGAGCCTAGAAAACCAAATAGGCCAATTAGCCAATGAACTCAAGAGTAGGCCCCAAGGTAGACTCCCTGCTGACACCGAGGTGCCAAGGAGGGATGGTAAAGAACAAGTTCAAGCAATTGAACTTAGAAGTGGTAGACCATTGGTGAGCAACACAAAGGACACACCAAAGAGAGTAGAGAACACTGAGTCTAGTGCTCCACTGGAGTCTCTGCCAAACCAAGGTCCACCACCAACTAGCACATCAGGAGCCAGGCTAGAGCCAATTGTTGAGGAGATAGAAGAAATTCCAAGGCCTCCACCTATCCTAAGGCGACCGGACGTGCCTGCATATGTGCCACCACCTCCATATCCTCGAAGGCTTAAGAAGCAGCAGGAACAGGAAGTGCATTTTAATAAATTCTTAGAGATTCTTAAGCAAGTGCATGTTAACATTCCTTTTGTAGAGGTTTTACAGTCTATGCCTTCTTATGTAAAGTTTTTGAAGGACATCATTACTAACAAAAAAATAATTGGTGAGTTTGAAACAGTCAATCTCACTGAGGAGTGCAGTGCCATACTCCAGAACAAGCTGCCTAAGAAGGAGAAGGATCCTGGTTCCTTCACCTTACCTGTAGAACTTGGAGGCAAGCACGTGGGGAGAGCTCTTTGTGACCTGGGCGCCAGCATAAACCTCATGCCCCTATCACTATTCCGCCAGTTGGGAATAGGAGAAGCACGTCCAACCACTGTCACTTTACAACTAGCAGACAGATCCATCGCATACCCTGAAGGTAAGATTGAGGATATTCTAGTGAAAGTTGACAAATTTATTTTCCTTGCAGATTTCATTATCCTGGATTATGAAGCAGACAAGGAAGTCCCCATCCTGTTAGGTAGACCATTCCTAGCCACAGGTAGGGCACTAATAGACGTCCAAAAAGGTGAGCTCACTATGAGGGTTCATGATGAAGAGGTGAAATTTAGTGTGTATAAAGCTTTAAGGTATCCCTCTGACCTTGAATCCTGTGCTAGTATGGACGTTGTAGATTCTTTAATGGAAGAACAATTGGAGCATGTACTACTGACCAAGCATGCTAATGAATATGTACAATTAGATATAGCTGACTTAAATGTATCTGACGTAATGGATATGCCTGTAGATAAACCACAACATGTATGTATGAATATAGACCTAACTGATAGATCTGTGAATCCTTTAAAGCCATCCATTGAGCATCCACCTGTTTTAGAACTAAAACCACTACCCACTCACCTCAAGTATGCATATTTAGGGAGTAATGAAACTCTGCCTGTTATCATTTCTTCTAAACTAAGTGAAAAGCATGAGGTTGAACTGATTTTACTGCTTAAGCAACATAGGAAGGCTATTGCATGGACTATTGCTGATATTAGAGGCATTAGCCCTTCTTATTGCATGCATAAAATTATACTAGAGGAAGAGCACACACCTAGAGTAGATCACCAACGTAGGCTGAACCCCTCTATGAAAGAGGTAGTTAAAAAGGAAATAATAAAATGGTTAGATGCAGGTGTGATCTTCCCCATAGCTAGTAGCCAGTGGGTGAGCCCCATCCAATGTGTGCCTAAAAAGGGGGGGATAACTGTGGTAGTCAATGAGAACAATGAACTGATTCCAACAAGGACTGTCACAGGGTGGAGAGTATGTATGGATTACAGGAAACTAAATAAAGAAACAAAAAAAGACCATTTCCCTTTACCATTCATTGACCAGATGTTAGACAGAATAGCTGGTAGAGCCTACTATTGTTTCTTAGACGGTTATTCAGGGTATAATCAGATTACTATAGACCCTAAGGACCAAAAGAAGACCACCTTCACTTGCCCTTTTGGAACTTTTGCCTTTCGCAGAATGCCTTTTGGCTTACGCAATGCACCGGCAACTTTCCAAAGGTGCATGATGGCAATCTTCTCTGAGTTGGATGAGTCCATGATAGAAATATTCATGGATGATTTCTCAGTCTTTGGGGATTCATTTACAAACTGTCTAGAAAATCTAGGACAAGTCCTGGCTAGGTGTGAGGAGACCAACCTAGTTCTAAATTGGGAAAAATGCCACTTCATGGTAGATGAAGGGATTGTCTTAGGTCATAGAGTGTCAAGGGCAGGTGTAGAGGTCGATAGGGCCAAAATTGAGATCATAGAGAAGTTGGTAGAGCCACAAAATGTCAAAGCCATTAGAAGTTTCTTAGGGCATGCTGGCTTCTACAGAAGGTTGATTAAGGACTTTTCTAAGATAGCCAAGCCTTTGTGTGAGCTTCTAGAGCTAAATAGGCCATTCATCTTCTCTAAAGAATGTATAGTAGCTTGGAAAACCCTTAAGGAAGCACTAGTCACAACCCCTATTATAGTAGGACCAAACTGGGATCTCCCCTTTGAGATGTTATGTGATGCCAGTGACTATGCTGTAGGGGTAATGTTAGGCCAAAAGATTGACAAGCTAACACACCCTGTATATTATGCTAGTAAAACACTTAACGAGGCATGTTGCGTGCTCAATGTGTTGAAATAAATAAGCAAGAAAGTAGATAGAGCACTCAGAACATGCAAGCATACATGGTCTCACAGCAAGTAGTAAGTATATTTCATTCGTTTTTTCCACAGAGACTTATTTTTAGCTATTCACGAAGTGTATTTGTTAAGAAAGAAGGGGTGGATTCGAAGGGGTAAATTTGGTTTTTAATTGCCTATTTCTTACTGAATGTATAAAGGTATATAACATAAACAAATGCAAGTTGAAATTAGACTCAAAAGATAAGAGACGAAATTAATAAGTGAAGGAGAAAACAGCTAAACAGAATGGTACTTAGGCAGAATTGCGAGAACCGCAATATTTCCGCAATTGTTAAAACAGGAAAAGTGGGTAAAATGGAGAATTAAGGGCTACTAATGACTATCCTATAGGCATTTTAATACGATTCTCAAGCAGTGGATCAACTCTCTATGCATCAAACTCACTCTATCTCATGTATCGTCCGATTCCATGCATTAGATTCTTTAGTTTACTCGACTTCAAAGTAAGGTCTTAAGCATTTGGTTAAAACAGGAATGTTCAGTTTGTACTAGGAAAACGCTTATTCCTAAGTCGTTTTTGATGGAGCGACTTGCGCAGCGGAAGGCGATTTCGGACCGATGATACTCTAATTTCATCAATTTAACAAATAGTAAACATGCTCAAAGCGACGGAAATAAGAAATTAGAAATACATACCCTTGTAGTTCCAATTTCTTCAAGCTCCGCCGCACGTTCCTCGTCACGAACTCTTCCGGCCTCTTCTCATGAGCACCCCGAGGACCACCCCAGGTAGTCCCGCTATCCTCGGCGCCGCGCAACGGAGTTGTGGGACTCCGAAACAAAGAGAAAAAGAAAAATGGAAGAAGAAGAGAGCAAAAAGGCTTCAGTTTTGAAATTATATATATATATGAACTTATGAAAGTTCATATACAGAACTTATCAAAACTTTGAGTTTCAAAAACTCATGTAAAAATAAGAAACCCCAGCCATCCAACTTTTCAATATACATATATATATATTAACATATGTTAACATATGTGTCTTACATGCAATTGCATGTAAGACACATATATATATATTTAAAATTTATTATTATTATTTTTAATAATAATAAATATTTTATTTATTAAACTTTTTAATAAATAAAAATATATATATATATTAATTAATTAATTAAACATTTTAATTAATTAATATTATTTAATTTATTATCAAATATTAATTAAATAATATGGCTAAAACCGGTTTTCCGAAAATCGACTTTTTTACACATGAATCCTATTCATGTTTTAGGCCATTTCTATATTTAAATCATATTTAAATATGTCCATCCTCCTTCCATAGACCGAATTTGAACAATTCAAATTCTTTTTCTTTTAATTTTTTCTTATACTGTTGCACGACGTTATCCGAGCTAGCCAGGAGAACCTAAAGGACCTACAGATCATGAGCTCCAACGATACGAGATTATTCGGTCAAAACTCTTTTAACCCGAATCAATCAACATTCGTTAACCCCCGGAGACTCCACTATAGTCCGAGGGTTGCACTCTCCTCACTGTAGATATATTATGTCCTCTGATATAACCGTCATGGGCAAGTCGACCCTTCACAGGTTGTTCGTAATCACAGCTGGGTCATTTAAACCGTTTAACCCCTGCATTACGTCTTGTTCCTTAAGTACCACTGACACCTCTAATGAACAATTAGATCTGTGGTCCAACCAACAGATCAGTTAACCCTCTCATCACATGAGAGTGTGAGCTCACATTGTTCAAGCCCCGGAGTCAGCTATTAAGGGAACAACCTATCTACTAACCCTTAAAAGCGGGTTAGGAGTGAATTCCAATCTTGCTATACTATGTCCCCAGCTACTTATTCGGCTTTATCCCCAAGTTGGTAGGCTTATTGAGCGGGCTTTCCGCCACTCTCACCCGTACAAGTCAAAGGATACTTCCGAATAAGCAGGAGTTCATAGCGAGCTCAGGATTGAGATCGAGTTACCTAGGCCATCAATATGTATAAGTCGGTCTCATCAGTAAACGGAGTTATAAAGAGAGAGCGACTTAATACGCGGTTCGATCTTGTGTAAACTCTTTACACAGGACGCCCTCACTTCTCACATCTCCATGTGGAACGATTCGGATCACATCGTTCTGTACAATACAAAGTGAGCCGCATCCAATAGTGTTACCAGGATAAGGTACCCAGCCTTATCCGTATACTATAGACCGTTTTGACTGACTACTTGAGCCTGATCCACAATCATGTCATACATGAAGCTCAAGTACTCATATTCAGCCAAGGGTGTTGGTCATTGGTATAGGTTAAACCAAACACGTTTCACTTTATTCCAGTAAACTCTTTTACTGAATAAAACTAATAACTCTTTATTCTAAATAGAATATTTACAAACATAACAGTTTACAAACCACGAGTTTTAGGACATAAAACCCAACAGTTTTCTGGTTACCTTGAAAGGCTAGCATGATTATATGACTCTGAACTCTTACTCCTTCCAGAGGTTAGGAGTTCTTTGGACAAAATGGATGGCCAATCGAAATTGCCCGTGGGATGAAGCTTACATACAACCAATGTTTCGAGTGTCAATCTACCTACTTGAGTCACGTTTTTTAGCCTATAGTTCTGTCATTAGCATGCCCCTAAGTGACTTAGCTACTCATGGATATATAGGGAACAAAAATGAAAGATAAAACAGACATGCTTAGAAGAGAAATAAACTTAAAACAGTAAGACAAAACGTAGCAGTAGAAGATGGGAACTGTGAAATGCAGAAATGGAAATTGATTACTGAGATTGTTTGATCGAACAGATGAAGATTAAATTGAATAGCATAAAGACAGAACACAACGAAGTAGTCTAATCTAGCTACTAGGAAACGGAACAACAGAAGACAAAGCTAGAAAATGGAAATGGAAAGCAGAAAACAGTAAAACAAGCTTGAATGTCTCGTTGCGAACGTCCCGAATGAAGGATCAAAAAGGACAGCCTTGCTTGGATGAATCCAATCGGGAGAGAAGAAGAATCTCCTCTCCTTCCTATCAGATTATCGATTCCAACAGCTGAGCTTCGAAATCCAACAGACGGCAGGGGAAAAATAGAAGAACAGATGGACTGCGAGACGACTTCACGCTTTCGGATGATGATCAAACCTCCGACTTTGACCCCTTTTTATAGTAGTTTGCAGGTGCGTTTGGGCCAAGGAGAACCATCAATCTTCAACGTCATATATCAGAATGGATGGAGGAGAAAGAACGAATCCCTGAAATAACGGAAATTAACAGAAATAGATCAGTCAACTTACGGTTTTCACTTGAATAATTGCGGTTCCCGCAATATTTTCGCAATTCATTCGCAATGCTCATTTTTCATTCTTTTCCTTCGGTTTTCAACCCTTTTTTCTCCTATTATGCATAAGTCCTAAATTAGCTACCTTCTTCTAATTCTCATATTTAATCATAGGTTTAGGCTAAATGTTATTAAAAACACCTAAGTATGTGCATTTTCCTAAGCTAAATAGGTCCTAAATAAGTCACTTTCAGAGACTTAACACACCCCCAAACTTGAGGTTTTGCTTGTCCTCAAGCAAACTAAGGACTTACTTAGGCTGTTGTTTTGTCTTCTTTAACTACTTACCGATTCCCCTATATCTCTATCCATAGCAGTGCTGTCCTGTGACACACTTCTAAGTTTAACACTAACCTCTTATCAAGCTTCTTCTGACTTCGCCTGCCTAAAACACCTACTGTTTTTATTAACCCCCTACTACTGATCTAGCTACTTTTATGATATCATGCCACTATCCCTAAGGTTTCAAATTCTACCAAGCTTTACTCCAGACTCAGTACATGCTTCTAGTTTTTACTTATGAGCCACCTAGGATTCCTTAGAGTCATGCCAGTCTTAGTATTAACAGTGACAGTAGTACTTTTAGAGAACAACCTAAACCCTGGCATCACTACATTGGATATACATTCATCTCCCTAGACAAACCTAAAAGCTACAACCTTGTGCTTAGCTCATTGCGGATCAGAGTTCTTTTTTAAATAGGACATCTAAGCCACAAGATTATAACTCCTAAGCATACATTCTTCTCCCCTATTTCTCCCTTTTTCCTTTCTTACTTAGGTGGAGCCTCTCCTTGGGTTGCCTTTTGATGCAATGCCACTTGTGGTTTACACACTTGGCACTGATTACTCAGCAATTTGAGAGAGACTCCCCTCTTTATTATATTTTTCACTTTTTCTATTTATCAAAATTTTTTTTTTTTTTTTACGGAGAAGAAGAATGCTTATGTCCTAAGGAAGAGAGGAATGTTCCTAGGCCTAGGGTGGCCTCCCCCAAACTTAAACTACTCATTGTCCCCAATGAGTGTCTGAGGTGGCTCACCCCCAAACTTGTCTAGAAGCATCTAGTCTAAGGTAAAACAAAGAGAATTTAAAAGTCCTAGGCATAGGCAAAACATTCTAAAAGAAAATATCACAGCAGCAGAATTTTGAAAAAAAACAGACAGATAAGGTCTTAAAGCTGTGCATGCTGAGCTATTTAGAGGTTAATTTAAACTACCAAAGAACGTCTTATGACACTCATCCAGCATGCTTTTAGATAAGCTATATAAGGTAGTCATGCTAGCAGCAAAAGATAGTATTTTAACAGATCATAGCCTAATTAAACAGACAGTCCAAAACATGCAATCAGTCATAAAAATTGCGGGTACCGCAATTATTTCGCAATCAAATCCGGGCAGATATAACATTGAATCAGGCCCCTAAACATGCTTTTTCCTGTTACTTCAAGCTCTACAAAAATAAAACTAAACTAACCTACCTAGGCAGCTAACATCAGACTGTACTAAACAAAAGAAAAAACATAAAACTAAGCATCAGAAACAGATCAAAAATTGACTAAAAACAGCAGTGTTCATATGATTTATCAGAAGCAGATTTTTTTTTTTTTATTTTCTAAGGGAACAGCAATACTCCCTTCAGTGCAATTCAAACTAGCACTCAATTCTCGTCATCCTCATCAGGTTGTCTTGGTCGTGGGGGCACCCATGGAGTTAGGAGATTTGTAGGGAAGTCAGGGAAGATGCACCCGAGCTGGTCTGCAACTTCCTTGTCCCGTGCCTGCGCATAAGTGGCCCATTGAGCCATCCTTCGTTGCATATCCATTAGGCATGCCATGGATCGTGACTGATCAGCAGCCAACCGATCCAATTCAAACTCCATATTCCCCTTCCTCTTCAGCCTCAAGCTAGCAGGGAGCTCCAAGTGGCCCGTGTACGCCATCTGCTGCTCCATGCGTTCGATGGGGACTCCTGCAAGCAAACATAATTTGGTTATAGTGTTGGGGAAGAATAAGGGTCCCTTACCTTTTCTGGCACACTCAGCAATGGCAGCTGACATGATTTCCCCCACATTGACCGTGAGACCTCGCATAATGGCGTAAACCAGCAGTGATCTACTCTGGTTGATGGTCGTCTCGTGGGTCACCGGGGACAGCTTTCTCCTAACAAAGGCAAACCATACAGCTGCCTTTGCTGTCAGGTTGGCACTCATTAAGGTGTGCCTCCCATTGCGTGATACAGTCCACGCTGCTTCAGGCTGGCCAATGGTGCGAATGGCCTCTTCCAGCACTGCCTCAGTGGGCTCATCAACGATCCGTGCGTAGTCAGTGTGTCTTTGGCCTTTGAGGCCATAAGCGTCGTTGATGGCCTTTGCTGAGTAGTCCACCTCTACTCCCCTCACCACAGAAAGCCCTTCCTTAGAGTTTCGAAGGTTGGCGTAGAAGTCGTATACCATACTCGTGTAAGCCGGGTTGGGTGGCCTGCACAATTCTTCCCAGCTATGATTTATGATTCCTGCGCGCAAGAACTGCGGCAGGTCAGCAAGTCTGTCGAGGAAGCCTTTCTCGTGCAGCAACTCCCTCTTCCTTAGCTCAATGCCCCTGGACTCAGCGTCAGACGATACATACCTCACAGATTGAGGCTCGTCTTCAGGGTAGAGCTTGGCCTTCCCTTTATCTGCTGTCTTGGCTGACTCGGCAGCCTCAACCTTGAGTCTTTTGAGCGATGGCTCCGTACTCTCTTTCTCTGATGAAGGCGCCTTCTTGGCCTTCTTCTTTTTCAGCTTCTTGACTCGCTTGGCCTTAAGAATCTTGGCCTTCCTTTTCTTCTTGAGCTTCGCCTCAATGTTGATCTGCTGCAGGCATGCCCCCAGCGTCTCTTCCATGGAATCATCCTGCGGTGCAGGACTCTCTGGGCTAGCTTCCCTTGCAGGCGAGAAGACCTCGTCTTCACCACCATCCCCACTGCCCTGAGTGGATTCCTGGTACTCCCCATAGGGGAATTCAGGGTCAGGCCGTGGAGGCGTGTGCGAAGGTGTGGTACTCTGCTCTGCTGTAGGCGTCTGCACGGAATTCAGTGGTGAAGACGGCGTCTCAGGGCTCTGTGCAGGCGGCGATGATGAGAGCTCCGGGCTGTGCACTGGTTCAGACGGTGAAGGGCTGTGCGCAGGTGATGCAGACGGCGAAGGGCTGTGCGCTGGTGATGTAGATGGCGACGAACCCTTCTTGGCTGACTCGTGGGACGCACGATCAGTTTCTTGACTCGCCACAGAGGGAGCCTTTGCTGTGCTTGGTTCGGCGGCCATCTCGACACTCCACCGACGCTTTTTGGGTGTACCCGCTGATTCAGAAGGTCCAGCAGGGATCTCAGTGACAACCCTCCACTTCTTCCTACGGATCGGAAGCTTGGGAAGAGGTCCGGTGCGAACAACACCAGCATCTGCAAGGGTAAGAAGTGCTTCCCTCGCAGCTGCTTCAGCTTCATCAGCCTTCTTCTTGGCTGCGGATCTTTCAGCCCTAGTGAACACCATTGTTGGATCTTGGAGGTTTGGAGAGAAGAATCAAAGATGAAGAGAATCGCAGCTTTCTTGGAAATCAGAGAATGAGAGAATCGTATCGATCGAGCGCCTTCTAACGGATATAAAGGCAACGGATAAATCCCAACGGCTATATTTTGCGGATCCTGCAATTCCAGCGCAATTTCAGGGATATTTTTTCATCTAAATGTCAATCTTTGATCGTCCGTATCTTTTATTTGGCTCAACCGTTTCTTGATTTTTAAAGCTGGATTTGATCTCCTTGATTCCATCTATCGATTCCCTACAAAAAGAAATAAAAACAAAATCAAATTCGCAATTAAAATCACACAACAAAACGTACAAACGATAATCGGAAAATTGCAAAAAATAAACTAAGGCATTGGCCTTGACTAAACGAGCACAGTAACCACTCGTTCTCTCTCGTTTTTAATTTCATGCTTCATTCAAGAGGAAGGCCGAGAGAGTCTTCACATCTCCTTCCTCATAGTAGTGCTTCAATCTAGCACCATTGACCATAAAAGGTTGTCCTTGCTGCAAGTTCTTTATCTCTATTGCACCATGAACAAATACATTAGTAATGACAAATGGACCCGACCATCTAGACTTTAGTTTGCCTGGAAATAATTTGAGTCGTGAGTTAAATAATAGGACAAGTTGGCCTTTCCTAAAGTCTTTGATCCTAAGTCTACTATCATGCCATATTTTGGTCTTTTCTTTATACATTTTGGCATTCTCATAAGACATGTGTCTAAGCTCATCAAGCTCATGCAATTGTAATGACCGTAGTGTCCCTGCATCAGTCACACAATAATTCAACTCTTTAAATGCCCAAAATGCCTTAATTTCTAACTCAAATGGCAAGTGACAAGCTTTGCCATATACCAACCTATAGGGAGACATACCTAGGGGTGTCTTATATGCTGTTCTATAAGCCCAAAGTGCATCCTCAAGCTTAAATGACCAGTCTTTCCTATTAGGTTTGACTACCTTTTCTAGGATGTTCTTAATTTCCCTATTTGAAATTTCAGCTTGTCCATTTGAGTGTGGGTGGTAGGGAGTGGCTACTCTATGTCTAATGTTATATTTAGCCAACACTTTCTCCATAGCTTTATTAATAAAATGGGTCCCCTCATCACTAATGATAGCACGAGGAGTCCCAAATCTAGTGAAAATGTGCCTATGTAAGAATTTAATGACTGTTTTGGCATCATTACTAGGACAAGCTATGGCCTCTACCCACTTAGACACATAGTCTACTGCTACAAGAATGTAGAGGTTACCTGATGATGGTGGGAATGGCCCCATGAAATCAATGCCCCACACATCAAAGAGTTCTAACTCTAAGACGTATGTGAGAGGCATTTCATCCTTGCGACTGAGATTACCTGTCCTTTGGCATTCATCACAGCTGTGCGCATAGGTGTGTGCATCCTTGAAGATCGTTGGCCAATAGTAGCCACTCTGAAATACCTTTGCAGCTGTTCTTTGGCCACCAAAGTGTCCACCATAAGGAGCTGTGTGACAGTGCTGCAGCACAGACTTCGCCTCAGCAGCTGAAACACACTTCCTTAGCAACCCGTCAGCACATGTTCTGTATAAAGTGGGATCATCCCATATGAATTTCTTTGCTTCGTGAAGGAACCTCTTCTTCTCTTGTCCTCCCTTGAAACTAGGCAGTACCTGTGATGCAAGGAAGTTAACAATGTCAGCAAACCAAGGTTCCTCATCGTTATCACGATGAGCCAAAACAAAGACATGTTCATCAATGAAAGCATCAGAAATTGCGGACTCCGCAATTTTTTCGCAATTATGGTGCAATCGGGAAAGATGATCCGCAACCACATTCTCGCACCCTTTCTTGTCTCTAATGTCCAGATCAAACTCTTGCAACAACAGTACCCACCTTATCAACCTAGGCTTAGCATCAGCCTTCCTCATAAGGTACTTGAGTGCAGAGTGATCTGTAAACACTATAGTTCTGGTGCCTACAATGTAATTCCTAAACTTCTCACAAGCAAACACTACTGCTAGCATTTCCTTCTCAGTAGTCGTGTAATTACATTGTGCCTCATTAAGGGTTTTACTCGCATAATATACAGGGTGTGTTAGCTTGTCAATCTTCTGTCCTAACATCACCCCCACAGCATAGTCACTGGCATCACATAACATCTCAAAAGGGAGATCCCAATTGGGTCCTACTATGATAGGGGCTGTGACTAGTGCTGTCTTAAGGGTTTTCCAAGCTACTCTACATTCTTCAGAGAAGATGAATGGCCTATTAAGCTCTAGAAGCTCACACAAAGGCTTGGCTATCTTAGAAAAGTCCTTAATGAACCTTCTGTAGAAGCCAGCATGCCCTAAGAAACTTCTAATGGCCTTGACATTTTGTGGCTCTACCAACTTCTCTATGATCTCTATTTTGGCCCTATCGACCTCTACACCTGCCCTTGACACTCGATGACCTAAGACAATCCCTTCATCCACCATGAAGTGGCATTTTTCCCAATTCAGAACTAGGTTGGTCTCCTCACACCTAGCCAGGACTTGTCCTAAATTTTCTAGACAGTTTGTAAATGAATCCTCAAAGACTGAGAAGTCATCCATGAATATTTCTATCATGGACTCATCCAACTCAGAGAAGATTGCCATCATGCACCTTTGGAAAGTTGCCGGTGCATTGCATAAGCCAAAAGGCATTCTGCGAAAGGCAAAGGTTCCAAAAGGGCAAGTGAAGGTGGTCTTCTCTTGGTCTTTAGGGTCTATAGTAATCTGGTTATACCCTGAATAGCCGTCTAAGAAACAATAGTAGGCTCTACCAGCTATTCTGTCTAACATCTGGTCAATGAATGGTAAAGGGAAGTGGTCTTTTTTAGTTTCTTTATTTAGCTTCCTATAATCCATACACACTCTCCACCCTGTGACAGTCCTTGTTGGAATCAGTTCATCGTTCTCATTGACTACCACAGTTATCCCCCCCTTTTTAGGTACACATTGGATGGGGCTTACTGTTGCGTGCTCAATGTGATGAAATAAATAAGCAAGAAAGTAGATAGAGCACTCAGAACATGCAAGCATACATGGTATCACAGCAAGTAGTAAGTATATTTCATTCGTTTTTTCCACAGAGACTTATTTTTAGCTATTCACGAAGTGTATTTGTTAAGAAAGAAGGGGTGGATTTGAAGGGGTAAATTTGGTTTTTAATTGCCTATTTCTTACTGAATGTATAAAGGAATAAAACATAAACAAATGCAAGTTGAAATTGGACTCAAAAGATAAAAGATGAAATTAATAAATGAAGAGGAAAACAGCCAAACAGAATGGTACTTAGGCAGAATTGCGAGAACCGCAATATTTCCGCAATTGTTGAAACAAGAAAACTGTGTAAAATGGCGAATTAAGGGCTACTAATGACTAACCTATAGGCATTTTAATACGATTCTCAAGCAGTAGATCAACTCTCTATACATCAAACTCACTCTATCTCATGTATCGTCCGATTCCATGCATTAGATTCTTTAGTTTACTCGACTTCAAAGTAAGATCTTAAGCATCTTGTTAAAACAGGAATGTTTAGTTTGTACTAGGAAAACGCTTATTCCTAAGTCATTTTCTGATTACCATGAAAGGCTAGCATGATTATATGACTCTGAACTCTTACTCCTTCCAGAGGTTAGGAGTTCTTTGGACAAAATGGATGGCCAGTCGAAATTGCCCGTGGGATGAAGCTTACATACAATCAATGTTTCGAGTGTTAATCTGCCTACTTGATTCAAGTTTTTTAGCCTATAGTTCTGTCATTAGCATGCCCCTAGGTGATTTAGCTACTCATGGATATAAGGTAAACAGAAATGGCAGATAAAACAGACATGCTTAGAAGAGAAATATAACTAAAACAGTAGACAAAAACCGTAGCAGAAGAAGGAAACTGAGAAATGCAGAAATGTACTTCGATTACTGAAATTGTTTGAACGAACAGATGAAAGCTTTAAAGTAAATAACAGCAAGGCAGAAAACAACGAAATAGACTAATCTAGCTACTAGGAAAAGAACAACACAAAGCAGAAACATAAAATAGAAAAGAAAGACAGAAAGCTTGAAAATGGTGCTTGAAGCCTCGTCGCAATCGCCTCGAATGAAGGATCAAAAAGGACAGCCTTGCGTGGATGAATCCAATCGGGAGAGAAGAAGAATCTACTCTCCTTCCTATCAGATTATCGACTCCAGCAGCTGAGCTTCGCAAACCAACAGACGGCAAAGGAAAAACAGTGGAACAGATGGACTGCGAGACGACTTCACGCTTTCGGATGATCCTCAAACCTCCGACTTTGGCCCCTTTTTATAGTAGTTTGCAGGTGCGTTTGGGCCAAGGAGAACCATCAATCTTCAACGTCATATATCAGAATGGATGGAGGAGAAAGAACGAATCCCTGAAATAACGGAAATTAACAGAAAAAGATCAGTCAACTTACGGTTTTCACTTGAATAATTGCGGTGTCCGCAATTATTTCGCAAAGCTATCGCAATGCTGTTTTTTTCATTCTTTTCCTTCGGTTTTCAACCCTTTTTTCTCCTATTGTGCATAAGTCCTAAATTAGCTACCTTCTTCTAATTCTCATATTTAAGCATAGGTTTAGGCTAATTGCTATCAAAAACACCTAAGTATGAGCATCTTCTTAGGCTAAATAGGTCCTAAATAAGTCACTTTCAGAGACTTAACACACCCCCAAACTTGAGGTTTTGCTTGTCCTCAAGCAAACTAAGGACTTACTTAGGCTGTTATTTCATCTTTTTTTAACTACTTACTGACTCCCCTATATCCCTATCTATAGCAGTGCTGTCCTGTGACACACTTCTAAGTTTAACACTAACCTCTTTATCAAGCTTCTTCTGACTTCGCCTGCCTAAAACACCTACTGTTTTCATTAACCCCCTACTACTGATCTAGCTACTTTTATGATATCCTGCCACTATCCCTAAAGTTTCAAATTCTGCCTAGCTTTACTCCAGACTCAGTACATGCTTCTAGTTTTTACTTATGAGCTACCTAGGATTCCTTAGAGTCATGCCAGTCTTAGTATTAACAGTGACAGTGGTACTTTTAGAGAACAACCTAAACCCTGGCATCACTACATTGGATATACATTCATCTCCCTAGACAAACCTAAAAGTTACAACCTTGTGCTCAGCTCATTGAGGATCAGAGTTCTTTTAAATTAGGACATCTAAGCCACAAGGTTATAACTCCTAAGCATACATTCTTCTTTCCTATTTCTTCTTTTTTCCTTTCTTACTTAGGTGGAGCCTCTCCTTGGGTTGCCTTTTGATGCAATGCCACTTGTGGGTTACACACTTGGCACTGATTACTCAGCAACTTGAGAGAGACTCCCCTCTTTATTCTATTTTTTCATTTTTTCTGTTTATCACATTTTTTTTTTTTTTTTTTTTTTTTTTTTTTTTTTTTTTTTTTTTTTAAAGGAGAAGAAGAATGCTTATGTCTTTAAGGAAGAGAGGAATGTTCCTAGGCCTAGGGTGGCCTCCCCCAAACTTAAACTACCCATTGTCCCCAATGAGTGTCTGAGGTGGCACACCCCCAAACTTGTCCTAGAAGCATCTAGTCTAAAGTAAAACACAGAGAATCTAAAAATCCTAGGCATAGGCAAAACATTCTAAAAGCAAGTATCACAGCAGCAGAATTTTGAACAAAACAGACAGGTTAAGGACTTACGGTTTATGCATGCTGAGCACTATTCAGAGGCTAATTTAAACTATCAAAGGGTGTCATATGACACTCATCCAGCATGCTTTAAGATCAGCTATATAAGGTAGTCATTCAAGCAGCAAAAGATAGAATTTAACAGATCATAGCCTAATTAAACAGACAGTCCAAAACATGCAATCAGTCATAAAAATTGCGGGTACCGCAATTATTTCGCAATCAAATCCGGGCAGGTATAACATTGAATCAGGCCCCTAAGCATGCTTTGTCCTGTTGCTCTAAGCTCTACAAAAATAAAACTAACCTAACCTACTTAGGCAGCTAACATCAGACTATACTAAGCAAAAGAAAAAACATAAAACTAAGCATCAGAAACAGATCAAAAATTGACTAAAAACAGCAGAGTTCACATGATTTATCAGAAGCAGATTTTTTTTTTTTTTTATTTTCTAAGGGAACAACAATACTCCCTTCAGTGCACTTCAAACCAGCACTCAATTCTCGTCATCTTCATCAGGTTATCTTGGTCGTGGGGGCACCCATGGAGTTAGGAGATTAGTAGGGAAGTCTGGGAAGATGCATCCAAGTTGGTCTGCAACCTCCTTGTCCCGTGCCTGCGCATAAGTGGCCCATTGAGCCATCCTTCGTTGCATATCCATTAGGCACGCCATGGATCGTGACTGATCAGCAGCCAACCGATCCAATTCAAACTCCATATTCCCCTTCCTCTTCAGCCGCAAGCTAGCAGGCAGCTCCAAATGGCCCGTGTACGCCATCTGCTGCTCCATGCGTTCGATAGGGACTCCTGCAAGCAAACACAACTTAGTTATAGTGTTGGGGAAGAATAATGGTCCCTTACCTTTTCTGGCACACTCAGCAATGGCAGCTGACATGATCTCCCCCACATTGACCGTGAGACCGCGCATGATGGCATAGACCAGCAGTGATCTACTCTGGTTGATGGTCGTCTCGTGGGTCACAGGGGACAGCTTTCTCCTCACAAAGGCAAACCATACAACTGCCTTTGCTGTCAGGTTGGCACTCATTAAGGTGTGCCTCCCATTGCGTGAGACAGTCCACGCTGCTTCAGGCTGGCCAATCGTGCGAATGGCCTCTTCCAGCACTGCCTCAGTAGGCTCATCAACGATCCGTGCGTAGTCAGTGTGTCTTTGGCCTTTTAGGCCATAAGCATCGTTGATGGCCTTTGCTGAGTAGTCCACCTCTACTCCCCTCACCACAGAAAGCCCTTCCTCAGAGTTTCGAAGGTTGGCGTAGAAGTCGTATACCATACTCGTGTAAGCCGGATTGGGTGGCCTACACAATTCTTCCCAGCTGTGATTTATGATTCCTGCGCGCAAGAACTGCGGCAGGTCAGCAAGTCTGTCGAGGAAGCCTTTCTCGTGCAGCAACTCCCTCTTCCTCAGCTCAACGCCCCTGGACTCAGCGTCAGACGAGACATACCTCACAGATTGAGGCTCGTCTTCAGGGTAGAGCTTTGCCTTGCCTTTGTCTGCTGTCTTGGCTGACTCGGCAGCCTCAACCTTGAGTCTTTTGAGCGATGGCTCCGAGCTTTCTTTCTCTGATGAAGGCGCCTTCTTGGCCTTTTTCTTCTTCAGCTTCTTGGATCTCTTGGCCTTAAGAATCTTGGCCTTCCTTTTCTTCTTGAGCTTCGCCTCAATGTTGATCTGCTGCAGGCATGCCCCCAGCGTCTCTTCCATGGAATCATCCTGCTGCACAGGACTCTCTGGGCTAGCTTCCCTTGCAGGCGAGAAGACCTCGTCTTCACCACCATCCCCACTGCCTTGAGTGGATTCCTGGTACTCCCCATAGGGGAATTCAGGGTCAGGCCGTGGAGGCGTGTGCGAAGGTGTGGCACTCTGCTCTGCTGGAGGCGTCTGCACGGAATTCAGTGGTGAAGACGGCGTCGCAGGGCTCTGCGCAGGCGGCGATGATGATGCAGGGCTGTGCGCAGGTGATGCTGATGGCGAAGGGCTGTGCGCTGGTGATGCAGATGGCGACGAACTCTTCTTGGCTGACTCGTGGGACGCACGATCAGTTTCTTGACTCGCCACAGAGGGAGCCTTTGCTGTGCTTGGTTCGGCGGCCGTCTCGACACTCCACCGGCGTCTCTTGGGTGTGCCTGCTGGTTCAGAAGGTCCAGCAGGGATCTCAGTGACAACCCTCCACTTCTTCCTACGGATCGGAAGCTTGGGAAGAGGTCCGGTGCGAACAGCACCAGCATCTGCAAGGGTAAGAAGTGCTTCCCTCGCAGCCGCTTCAGCTGCGTCATCAGCCTTCTTCTTGGCTGCGGATCTTTCAGCCCTAGTGAACACCATTGTTGCTTCTTGGCGATTTGGAGAGAAGAATCAAAGATGAAAAGAATCGCAGCTTTCTTGGAATTCAGAGAATGAGAGAATCGTATCGATCGAGCGCCTTCAAACGGATATAAAGGCAACGGATAAATCCCAACGGCTATATTTTGCGGATCCTGCAATTCCAGCGCAATTCTAGGGATTTTTTTTCATCTAAATGTCAATCTTTGATCGTCCGTATCTTTTATTTGGCTCAACCGTTTCTTGATTTTTAAAGCTGGATTTGATCTCCTTGATTCCATCTATCGATTCCCTACAAAAAGAAATAAAAACAAAATCAAATTCGCAATTAAAATCACACAACAAAACGTACAAACGATAATCGGAAAATTGCAAAAAATAAACTAAGGCATTGGCCTTGACTAAACGAGCACAGTAACCACTCGTTCTCTCTCGTTTTTAATTTCATGTTTCGTTCAAAAGGAAGGCCGGGAGAGTCTTCACATCTCCTTCCTCATAGTAGTGCTTCAATCTAGCACCATTGACCATAAATGGCTGTCCTTGCTGCAAGTTCTTTATCTCTATTGCACCATGAACAAATACATTAGTAATGACAAATGGACCCGACCATCTAGACTTAAGTTTCCCTGGAAATAGTTTCAACCGTGAGTTAAACAGCAACACAAGTTGACCCTTCTTAAAGTCCTTAACTCTAAGCCTACTATCGTGCCAAATCTTGGTCTTTTCTTTGTACATCTTAGCATTTTCATAGGCCATATGCCGAAGCTCATCAAGCTCATGTAGCTGCAAAGATCGCAATGTCCCCGCATCCTTTACACAAAAATTAAATTCCTTCATGGCCCAAAATGCTTTGTTTTCTAACTCAAGTGGTAAATGACAAGCCTTGCCATATACCAGCCTATAAGGAGACATACCTAGAGGTGTCTTATATGCTGTCCTATAAGCCCAAAGTGCATCCTCAAGCTTGAATGACCAGTCCTTCCTATTCGGTTTGACTACCTTTTCTAGGATGTTCTTTATTTCCCTATTGGAAATTTCAGCTTGTCCATTTGAGTGGGGGTGGTAGGGAGTGGCTACTCTATGTCTAATGTTATATTTAGCCAACACTTTTTCCATAGCTTTATTAATGAAGTGCGTCCCTTCATCACTAATGATAGCTCGGGGTGTTCCAAATCTAGTGAAAATGTGCCTATGCAAGAATTTAACTACTGTTTTAGCATCATTACTAGGACAAGCTATGGCTTCTACCCACTTAGACACATAGTCTACTGCTACAAGGATGTAGAGGTTACCTGAGGATGGAGGAAATGGTCCCATGAAATCAATGCCCCACACATCAAAGAGCTCCAACTCTAAAATGTAGGTGAGGGGCATCTCATCCTTTCGACTGAGGTTACCTGTTCTTTGGCATTCATCACAGCTGTGGGCATAGTTGTGGGCGTCCTTGAAGATTGTTGGCCAATAGTAGCCACTCTGAAATACCTTTGCAGCTGTTCTTTGACCACCAAAGTGTCCACCATAAGGAGATGTGTGACAGTGCTGTAGCACAGACTTCGCTTCAGCAGCTGAAACACACTTCCTTAACAACCCATCAGCACAGGTTCTGTAAAGTGTGGGGTCATCCCAGATGAATTTCCTTGCTTCATGAAGGAACCTCTTCTTCTCTTGTCCTCCCTTGAACACTGGTAATACCTGTGATGCACGGAAGTTAGCAATGTCAGCAAACCAAGGTTCCTCATCGTTATCACGATGAGTCAAAGCAAATACATGTTCATCAATAAAAGCATCAGAAATTGCGGACTCCGCAATTTTTTCGCAATTATGGTGCAATCTGGAAAGATGATCTGCAACCACATTTTCACATCCTTTCTTGTCTCGAATGTCCAAATCAAACTCCTGCAACAATAACACCCACCTAATCAACCTAGGCTTGGCATCAGCCTTCCTCATAAGATATTTCAAGGCAGAATGGTCAGTGTATACAATTGTCCTAGTGCCTACAATATAGTTTCTAAATTTTTCGCAAGCAAACACTACAGCAAGCATCTCTTTCTCAGTAGTTGTATAATTACATTGAGCCTCATTCAAGGTCTTACTAGCATAGTAGACAGGGTGTGTTAGCTTGTCGATCTTCTGTCCTAACATGACTCCTACAGCATAGTCACTGGCATCACATAGCATCTCAAATGGGAGATCCCAATTTGGTCCGACTATGATAGGTGCTGTGACTAGTGCTTCTTTAAGGGTTTTCCAAGCTACTACACATTCCTTAGAGAAGATAAATGGCCTATTTAGCTCTAGAAGCTCGCACAGAGGCTTGGCTATCTTAGAAAAGTCCTTAATGAACCTTCTGTAGAAGGCAGCATGCCCTAAGAAGCTTCTAATGGCTTTGACATTCTGGGGCTCTACCAACTTCTCTATGATCTCAATCTTCGCCCTATCAACTTCTACACCTGCCCTTGACACTCTATGTCCTAAGACAATCCCCTCATCCACCATAAAATGGCATTTTTCCCAATTTAGGACTAGGTTGGTCTCCTCACACCTAGCCAGGACTTGTCCTAGGTTTTCTAGACAGTTTGCAAATGAGTCCCCAAAGACTGAGAAGTCATCCATGAATATTTCTATCATGGACTCATCCAACTCAGAGAAGATTGCCATCATGCACCTCTGGAAAGTTGCCGGTGCATTGCATAAGCCAAAAGGCATTCTGCGGAAGGCAAACGTTCCAAAAGGGCAAGTGAAGGTGGTCTTCTCTTGATCCTTAGGGTCTATAGTTATTTGATTATAGCCTGAATATCCATCTAAGAAACAATAGTAGGCTCTACCAGCTATTCTGTCTAGCATCTGGTCAATGAACGGTATAGGGAAATGGTCTTTTTTAGTTTCTTTATTTAATTTCCTGTAATCCATAAACACTCTCCACCCTGTGACAGTCCTTGTTGGAATCAGTTCGTTGTTCTCATTGACTACCACAGTTATTCCCCCCTTTTTAGGTACACATTGGATGGGGCTTACCCACTGGCTACTAGCTATGGGGAAGATCACTCCTGCATCTAACCACTTTATTATTTCCTTTTTTACTACCTCTTTCATAGAGGGATTCAACCTACGTTGGTGATCTACCCTAGGTGTGTGCTCTTCCTCTAGTATAATTTTGTGCATGCAATAAGAAGGGCTAATGCCTCGAATATCAGCAATAGTCCATGCTATAGCCTTCCTATGTTGCTTAAGCAGTAAAATTAATTCAACCTCATGCTGTTCACTTAGCTTAGAAGAAATAATTACAGGCAGTGTATCATTATTCCCTAGATATGCATATTTGAGGTGAGTGGGTAGTGGTTTTAGTTCTAAAACAGGTGGATGCTCAGTGGATGGCTTTAAAGGATTCACAGATCTATCAGTTAAATCTATATTCATACATACATGTTGTGGTTTATCTACAGGCATATTCATTATTTCAGATACATTCAAGTCAGCTACATCTAGTTGTACATATTCGTTAGCATGCTTGGTTAATAATACATGCTCCAGTTGTTCTTCAATTAAAGAGTCTACGACATCCATGCTAGCACAGGATTCAAGGTCAGAGGGATACCTTAAAGCTTTATACACACTAAACTTCACCTCTTCATCATGAACCCTCATTGTGAGCTCACCTTTTTGGACGTCTATAAGTGCCCTACCTGTGGCTAGAAATGGTCTGCCTAGCAGGATGGGAACCTCCTTGTCTGCCTCATAGTCCAGGACAATGAAATCTGCAAGGAAGATAAATTTGTCAACTTTTACAAGAATATCCTCAATTTTACCTTCAGGGTATGCGATGGATCTGTCTGCAAGTTGTAAAGTGACAGTAGTTGGACGTGCTTCCCCTATTCCCAACTGGCGGAATAGGGATAAGGGCATGAGGTTGATGTTGGCGCCCAGGTCACAAAGCGCTCTGCCCACGTGCTTGCCTCCAAGTTCAACAGGTAAGGTGAAGGAACCAGGATCCTTCTCCTTCTTAGGCAGCTTGTTCTGGAGGATGGCACTGCACTCCTCAGTGAGATTGACTGATTCAAACTCACCAATTATTTTTTTGTTAGTAATAATGTCCTTCAAAAAATTTACATAAGAAGGCATAGACTGTAGTACTTCTACGAAAAGAATGTTAACATGCACTTGCTTAAGAATTTCTAAGAATTTATTGAAATGCACTTCCTGTTCCTGCTTCTTCTTAAGCCTTCTAGGATATGGAGGTGGTGGTACATAAGCAGGCACGTCAGGTCGCCTCAGGATAGGTGGAGGCCTTGGGATTTCTTCTATTTCTTCAGTAATTGGCTCCAGCCTTGTTCCTAATGTGCTAGTGGGTGGTGGACCTTGGTTGGGCAGAGACTCCAGTGGAGCACTAGACTCGGTGTTCTCTACTCTCTTTGGTGTGTCCTTGGTGTTGCTTACCAAAGGTCTCCCACTCCTAAGTTCAATTGCTTTAACTTGTTCCTTTCCTTCTCTCCTTGGCAATTCAGTGTCAGCAGGGAGTCTACCTTGGGGCCTACTTTTGATTTCATTGGCCAATTGCCCTATTTGATTTTCTAGGCTCCTAAGGGTAGCTTGCTGGCTTTGGAGAGTAGCATCATTTTTAGCTATGTATTCCTTGAGTAGGTTTTCTACAGAAGATCCTACAGGTTGATTATAAGGTTTTTGGTACATTGACTGGTTATGTTGGTTATGTTGGGGAGTGAAACCAGATGTTCCACTCGGCCTTGGTTGGTTAATATTTTGGTTAGAATTTGGTTGACCACCCCATGACAGGTTTGGGTGGTTTCTCCAACCAGGATTGTAAGTTTGTGAATAAGGGTTGTTCCTAGGCTGCTGTTGGCTTCCTACATAGCAGACTGAGGATGGATTCCCAGGGCAGTATTCATATGGGTGCCCTTCCCCACAGAATCCACAGATCAGTGCCTCGCCTTGACTTGGTTGGGTGCCCATTGACATGGCTGTGGCGGTATTGGCACTGGTTTGGAGATTGGCCTGAGCCATTTGCTTGACTAGGTTGGTCAGGGCATTTATTTGGGTGCTCATGGCGCTTAGAGCATCCTTGTCTTGAGCTCTAGTTGGCTCTACAGGATCATCTGACCACCTACAGTGAGATGTTGAGATCTTCTCCAAGATCTCATAAGCTTCGTTGTAACTCTTGGACAACATGGAACCACCAGCAGATGAATTTAGAACTTGTCTGGTGCTGGGGTTGCATCCTTTGAAGAAAACTTCTATTTGGATACACCATGGGATGCCATGGTGTGGACATTTAATAAGAAGATCTTTGAATCTTGTCCAAGCTTCGTGAAGAGACTCACTTGGAGCTTGTTTGAATTTTATGATGTCATCACGGAAAGTAGAATTCCTATCTGGTGGGAAATATTTGACTAGGAATTTCTCTGCTAAATCTGTCCAATTAAGGACAGATCCAGAAGGTAATGAGTTCAGCCACGTTTTGGCTTTGTCCCTCAAAGAGTAAGGGAACAAATATAGCCTCAAGGCTTCTTGGGAAACTCCAGGGATTAGGAATGTGTCACTAACTCCTAAGAAGTTCCTAAGATGGTTGTGGGGGTCCTCATTTTCCATTCCAAAGAATTGTCCCACAGTGGACAACATTTGGAACATCACTGGCTTTAACTCGAATGAGTTGGCAGTGATCTCAGGACGGATTATGCTGGGGTTCAGCTCCCCAGGCATAGGTACGAGGTATGAAAGAATGGCGCTGTCCTTGTCATTCGCTATTTCTATGGGATTGCGAGTGACAGGCACCAGATTTTGATCTCTTCTATCCATTTCTTCTAGAGGTGGTGTTGGTAACCTTGCGGTTTCAGCAGCTAATGAAGGTAATGAAGGTTGTTTAAATAGACGTTTCTTAGCTTTATTTCTAGCTCTAAGTAATCTCTCGGGCTCAGGGTTGAACTCTAGATCACTACTTGGAAGCTCATTCATAAACTAACCTAAATGTTACCTAAGAAAGAAATGAAATTGGATCAAATTCAACAGAAAACAATTTGGTGTTTCAAACTTAACTAACTTCGTTTTTACTTAAAATAAGTCCCCGGCAGCGGCGCCAAAAACTTGTTGCGTGCTCAATGTGATGAAATAAATAAGCAAGAAAGTAGATAGAGCACTCAGAACATGCAAGCATACATGGTCTCACAGCAAGTAGTAAGTATATTTCATTCGTTTTTTCCACAGAGACTTATTTTTAGCTATTCACGAAGTGTATTTGTTAAGAAAGAAGGGGTGGATTTGAAGGGGTAAATTTGGTTTTTAATTGCCTATTTCTTACTGAATGTATAAAGGAATATAACATAAACAAATGCAAGTTGAAATTGGACTCAAAAGATAAAAGATGAAATTAATAAATGAAGAGGAAAACAGCCAAACAGAATGGTACTTAGGCAGAATTGCGAGAACCGCAATATTTCCGCAATTGTTGAAACAAGAAAACTGTGTAAAATGGCGAATTAAGGGCTACTAATGACTAACCTATAGGCATTTTAATACGATTCTCAAGCAGTAGATCAACTCTCTATACATCAAACTCACTCTATCTCATGTATCGTCCGATTCCATGCATTAGATTCTTTAGTTTACTCGACTTCAAAGTAAGATCTTAAGCATCTTGTTAAAACAGGAATGTTTAGTTTGTACTAGGAAAACGCTTATTCCTAAGTCATTTTCTGATTACCATGAAAGGCTAGCATGATTATATGACTCTGAACTCTTACTCCTTCCAGAGGTTAGGAGTTCTTTGGACAAAATGGATGGCCAATCGAAATTGCCCGTGGGATGAAGCTTACATACAATCAATGTTTCGAGTGTTAATCTGCCTACTTGATTCAAGTTTTTTAGCCTATAGTTCTGTCATTAGCATGCCCCTAGGTGATTTAGCTACTCATGGATATAAGGTAAACAGAAATGGCAGATAAAACAGACATGCTTAGAAGAGAAATATAACTAAAACAGTAGACAAAAACCGTAGCAGAAGAAGGAAACTGAGAAATGCAGAAATGTACTTCGATTACTGAAATTGTTTGAACGAACAGATGAAAGCTTTAAAGTAAATAACAGCAAGGCAGAAAACAACGAAATAGACTAATCTAGCTACTAGGAAAAGAACAACACAAAGCAGAAACATAAAATAGAAAAGAAAGACAGAAAGCTTGAAAATGGTGCTTGAAGCCTCGTCGCAATCGCCTCGAATGAAGGATCAAAAAGGACAGCCTTGCGTGGATGAATCCAATCGGGAGAGAAGAAGAATCTACTCTCCTTCCTATCAGATTATCGACTCCAGCAGCTGAGCTTCGCAAACCAACAGACGGCAAAGGAAAAACAGTGGAACAGATGGACTGCGAGACGACTTCACGCTTTCGGATGATCCTCAAACCTCCGACTTTGGCCCCTTTTTATAGTAGTTTGCAGGTGCGTTTGGGCCAAGGAGAACCATCAATCTTCATCGTCATATATCAGAATGGATGGAGGAGAAAGAACGAATCCCTGAAATAACGGAAATTAACAGAAAAAGATCAGTCAACTTACGGTTTTCACTTGAATAATTGCGGTGTCCGCAATTATTTCGCAAAGCTATCGCAATGCTGTTTTTTTCATTCTTTTCCTTCGGTTTTCAACCCTTTTTTCTCCTATTGTGCATAAGTCCTAAATTAGCTACCTTCTTCTAATTCTCATATTTAAGCATAGGTTTAGGCTAATTGCTATAAAAAACACCTAAGTATGAGCATCTTCTTAGGCTAAATAGGTCCTAAATAAGTCACTTTCAGAGACTTAACACTTACCCACTGGCTACTAGCTATGGGGAAGATTACACCTGCATCTAACCATTTTATGATTTCCTTTTTAACTACCTCTTTCATAGAGGGATTCAACATACGTTGGTGGTCTACTCTAGGTGTGTGCTCTTCCTCTAGAATAATCTTATGCATACAGTAAGAAGGGCTAATGCCTCTAATATCAGCAATAGTCCATGCAATAGCCTTCCTATGTTGCTTAAGCAGTAAAATCAGTTCAACCTCATGCTTTTCACTTAGTTTAGAAGAAATGATAACAGGCAAAGTTTCATTACTCCCTAAGTATGCATACTTGAGGTGAGTGGGTAGTGGTTTTAGTTCTAAAACAGGTGGATGCTCAATGGATGGCTTTAAAGGATTTAATGATCTATCAGTTAGGTCTATATTCATACATACATGTTGTGGTATATCTACAGGCATATCCATTATTTCAGATACATTTAAATCAGCTACATCTAGTTGTACATATTCGTTAGCATGCTTAGTTAATAATACATGCTCCAGTTGTTCTTCCATTAAAGAGTCTACGACGTCCATGCTAGCACAGGATTCAAGGTCAGAGGGATACCTTAAAGCTTTATACACACTGAATTTCACCTCTTCATCATGAACCCTCATAGTGAGCTCACCTTTTTGGACGTCTATAAGTGCCCTACCTGTGGCTAGAAATGGTCTGCCTAGCAGGATGGGAACCTCCTTGTCTGCCTCATAGTCCAGGACAATGAAATCTGCAAGGAAGATAAATTTGTCAACTTTTACAAGAATATCCTCAATTTTACCTTCAGGGTATGCGATGGATCTGTCTGCAAGTTGTAAAGTGACAGTAGTTGGACGTGCTTCCCCTATTCCCAACTGGCGGAATAGGGATAGGGGCATGAGGTTAATGCTGGCTCCCAGGTCACAAAGAGCTCGCCCCACGTGCTTGCCTCCAAGTTCAACAGGTAAGGTGAAGGAACCAGGATCCTTCTCCTTCTTGGGCAGCTTGTTCTGGAGGATGGCACTGCACTCCTCTGTGAGATTGACTGTTTCAAACTCACCAATTATTTTTTTGTTAGTAATGATGTCCTTCAAAAACTTTACATAAGAAGGCATTGACTGTAAAACCTCTACAAAAGGAATGTTAACATGCACTTGCTTAAGGATTTCTAAGAATTTATTAAAATGCACTTCCTGTTCCTGCTTCTTCTTAAGCCTACGAGGGTATGGAGGTGGTGGCACATATGCAGGCACGTCAGGTCGCCTTAGGATAGGTGGAGGCCTTGGAATTTCTTCTATCTCCTCAACAATTGGTTCTAGCCTGGTTCCTGATGTGCTAGTTGATGGTGGACCTTGGTTGGGCAGAGACTCCAGTGGAGCACTAGACTCGGTGTTCTCTACTCTCTTTGGTGTGTCTTTGGTATTGCTTACCAAAGGTCTCCCACGTCTAAGTTCAATTGCTTGAACTTGTTCCTTACCATCTCTCCTTGGTACCTCGGTGTCAGCAGGGAGTCTACCTTGGGGCCTACTTTTGATTTCATTGGCTAATTGGCCTATTTGATTTTCTAGGCTCCTAAGGGTAGCTTGCTGGCTTTGGAGAGTAGCATCATTTTTAGCTATGTATTCCTTGAGTAGGTTTTCTACAGAAGATCCTATAGGTTGATTATAAGGTTTTTGGTACATGGACTGGTTATGTTGGTTATGTTGGGGAGTGAAACCAGATGTTCCACTCGGCCTTGGTTGGTTAATATTTTGGTTAGAGTTTGGTTGGCCACCCCATGACAGGTTTGGGTGGTTTCTCCAACGAGGATTGTAAGTTTGTGAGTAGGGGTTGTTCCTAGGCTGCTGTTGGCTTCCTACATAGCAGACTGAGGATGGATTCCCAGGGCAGTATTCATATGGGTGCCCTTCCCCACAGAATCCACAGATCAGTGCCTCGCCTTGACTTGGTTGGGTGCCCATTGACATGGCTGTGGCGGTATTGGCACTGGTTTGGAGATTGGCCTGAGCCATTTGCTTAACTAGGTTGGTCAGGGCATTTATTTGGGTGCTCATGGCGCTTAGAGCATCCTTGTCTTGAGCTCTAGTTGGCTCTACAGGATCATCCGACCACCTACAGTGAGATGTTGAGATCTTCTCCAAGATCTCATAAGCTTCGTTGTAACTCTTGGACAACATGGAACCACCAGCAGATGAATTTAGAACTTGTCTGGTGCTGGGGTTGCATCCTTTGAAGAAGACTTCTATTTGGATACACCATGGGATGCCATGGTGTGGACATTTAATGAGAAGGTCTTTGAATCTTGTCCAAGCTTCGTGAAGAGACTCACTTGGAGCTTGTTTGAATTTGATAATGTCATCACGAAAGGTAGAATTCCTATCAGGTGGGAAATATTTGACTAGGAATTTCTCTGCTAAGTCTGTCCAATTAAGGACAGATCCAGAGGGTAATGAGTTTAGCCACGTTTTGGCTTTGTCCCTCAAAGAGTAAGGGAACAAGTATAGCCTCAAGGCTTCTTGGGAAACTCCAGGGATCAGGAATGTGTCACTAACTCCTAGGAAGTTTCTAAGATGGTTGTGGGGGTCCTCATTTTCCATTCCAAAGAATTGTCCCACAGTGGACAACATTTGGAACATCACTGGCTTTAACTCGAATGAGTTGGCAGTGATCTCAGGACGGATTATGCTGGGGTTCAGCTCCCCAGGCATAGGTACAAGGTATGAAAGAATGGCGCTATCCTTGTCATTCGCTATTTCAATGGGATTGCGAGTGACAGGCACCAGATTTTGATCTCTTCTATCCATTTCTTCTAGAGGTGGTGTTGGTAACCTTGCGGTTTCAGCAGCTAATTGAGGTAATGAAGGTTGTTTAAATAGACGTTTCTTGGCTCTATTCCTAGCTCTAAGTAATCTCTCGGGCTCAGGGTTGAACTCTAGATCACTACTTGGAAGCTCATTCATAAACTAACCTAAATGTTACCTAAAAAGAAATGAAATTGGATCAAATTCAATGGAAAATAATTTGGTGTTTCAAACTTAACTAACTTCGTTTTTACTTAAAATAAGTCCCCGGCAGCGGCGCCAAAAACTTGTTGCGTGCTCAATGTGTTGAAATAAATAAGCAAGAAAGTAGATAGAGCACTCAGAACATGCAAGCATACATGGTCTCACAGCAAGTAGTAAGTATATTTCATTCGTTTTTTCCACAGAGACTTATTTTTAGCTATTCACGAAGTGTATTTGTTAAGAAAGAAGGGGTGGATTCGAAGGGGTAAATTTGGTTTTTAATTGCCTATTTCTTACTGAATGTATAAAGGTATATAACATAAACAAATGCAAGTTGAAATTAGACTCAAAAGATAAGAGACGAAATTAATAAGTGAAGGAGAAAACAGCTAAACAGAATGGTACTTAGGCAGAATTGCGAGAACCGCAATATTTCCGCAATTGTTAAAACAGGAAAAGTGGGTAAAATGGAGAATTAAGGGCTACTAATGACTATCCTATAGGCATTTTAATACGATTCTCAAGCAGTGGATCAACTCTCTATGCATCAAACTCACTCTATCTCATGTATCGTCCGATTCCATGCATTAGATTCTTTAGTTTACTCGACTTCAAAGTAAGGTCTTAAGCATTTGGTTAAAACATGAATGTTCAGTTTGTACTAGGAAAACGCTTATTCCTAAGTCGTTTTCTGGTTACCTTGAAAGGCTAGCATGATTATATGACTCTGAACTCTTACTCCTTCCAGAGGTTAGGAGTTCTTTGGACAAAATGGATGGCCAATCGAAATTGCCCGTGGGATGAAGCTTACATACAACCAATGTTTCGAGTGTCAATCTACCTACTTGAGTCACGTTTTTTAGCCTATAGTTCTGTCATTAGCATGCCCCTAAGTGACTTAGCTACTCATGGATATATAGGGAACAGAAATGAAAGATAAAACAGACATGCTTAGAAGAGAAATAAACTTAAAACAGTAAGACAAAACGTAGCAGTAGAAGATGGGAACTGTGAAATGCAGAAATGGAAATTGATTACTGAGATTGTTTGATCGAACAGATGAAGATTAAATTGAATAGCATAAAGACAGAACACAACGAAGTAGTCTAATCTAGCTACTAGGAAACGAAACAACAGAAGACAAAGCTAGAAAATGGAAATGGAAAGCAGAAAACAGTAAAACAAGCTTGAATGTCTCGTTGCGAACGTCCCGAATGAAGGATCAAAAAGGACAGCCTTGCTTGGATGAATTCAATCGGGAGAGAAGAAGAATCTCCTCTCCTTCCTATCAGATTATCGATTCCAACAGCTGAGCTTCGAAATCCAACAGACGGCAGGGGAAAAATAGAAGAACAGATGGACTGCGAGACGACTTCACGCTTTCGGAAGATGATCAAACCTCCGACTTTGACCCCTTTTTATAGTAGTTTGCAGGTGCGTTTGGGCCAAGGAGAACCATCAATCTTCAACGTCATATATCAGAATGGATGGAGGAGAAAGAACGAATCCCTGAAATAACGGAAATTAACAGAAATAGATCAGTCAACTTACGGTTTTCACTTGAATAATTGCGGTTCCCGCAATATTTTCGCAATTCATTCGCAATGCTCATTTTTCATTCTTTTCCTTCGGTTTTCAACCCTTTTTTCTCCTATTATGCATAAGTCCTAAATTAGCTACCTTCTTCTAATTCTCATATTTAATCATAGGTTTAGGCTAAATGTTATTAAAAACACCTAAGTATGTGCATTTTCCTAAGCTAAATAGGTCCTAAATAAGTCACTTTCAGAGACTTAACAAGGCACAATGTAATTACACAACTACTGAGAAGGAGATGCTAGCAGTAGTGTTTGCTTGTGAGAAGTTTATGAATTACATTGTAGGCACTAGGACAATAGTGTACACTGACCATTCTGCCCTAAAGTACCTTATGAGGAAGGCTGATGCTAAGCCTAGGTTGATTAGGTGGGTGTTATTACTGCAGGAATTTGATCTGGACATTCGAGACAAGAAAGGAGGTGAAAATGTGGTTGCGGATCATCTTTCTCGATTGCAGCACAATTGCGAAAAAATTGCGGAGGCCGCAATTTCTGATGCTTTTATTGATGAACATGTCTTTGTTTTGGCTCATCGTGATAACGATGAGGAACCTTGGTTTGCTGATATTGCTAACTTCCTTGCATCACAGGTACTGCCTACTTTCAAGGGAGGACAAGAGAAGAAGAGGTTCCTTCATGAAGCAAGGAAATTCATTTGGGATGATCCCACACTTTACAGAACATGTGCTGACGGCTTGCTAAGGAAGTGTGTTTCAGCTGCTGAGGCGAAGTCTGTGCTGCAGCACTGCCACACAGCTCCTTATGGTGGACACTTTGGTGGCCAAAGAACAGCTGCAAAGGTATTTCAGAGTGGCTACTATTGGCCAACAATCTTCAAAGATGCCTACAACTATGCCCACAGCTGTGATGAATGCCAAAGGACAGGTAATCTCAGTCGCAAGGATGAAATGCCTCTCACTTACATCTTAGAGTTGGAACTCTTTGATGTGTGGGGCATTGATTTCATGGGGCCATTCCCACCATCATCAGGTAACCTTTACATTTTAGTAGCAGTAGACTACGTATCTAAGTGGGTAGAAGCCATAGCATGTCCTAGTAATGATGCCAAAACAGTCATTAAATTCTTACATAGGCACATTTTCACTAGATTTGGGACCCCTCGTGCGATCATTAGTGATGAGGGGACACATTTTATTAACAAGGCTATGGAGAGAGTATTGGCTAAATATAACATTAGACATAGAGTAGCCACTCCCTACCACCCACATTCGAATGGCCAAGCTGAAATTTCCAATAGGGAGATAAAGAACATCCTAGAAAAGGTGGTTAAACCTAATAGAAAAGACTGGTCATTTAAGCTTGAGGATGCACTTTGGGCTTATAGAACAGCATATAAAACACCCCTAGGCATGTCTCCCTATAGGTTGGTATATGGCAAGGCTTGCCACTTGCCATTCGAGTTAGAAATTAAGGCATTTTGGGCATTAAAAGAGCTAAACTACTGCGTGACTGATGCAGGGACACTACGGTCTTTACAATTACATGAGCTTGATGAGCTAAGGCATATGTCTTATGAGAATGCCAAAATGTATAAGGAAAAGACCAAAATATGGCACGACAGTAGACTTAGGATCAAAGACTTTAGGAAAGGCCAACTTGTCCTATTATTTAACTCACGACTAAAATTATTTCCAGGCAAACTAAAGTCTAGATGGTCGGGTCCATTTGTCATTACTAATGTGTTTGTTCATGGTGCAATAGAGATAAAGAACTTGCAGCAAGGACAGCCTTTTATGGTCAATGGGGCGAGGTTGAAGCACTACTATGAGGAAGGAGATGTGAAGACTCTCTCGGCCTTCCTCTTGAATGAAGCATGAAATTAAGAACGAGAGAGAACGAGTGGTTACTATGCTCGTTTAGTCAAGGCTAATGCCTTAGTTTATTTTTTTTGCAACTTTCCGGTTATCGTTTGTGTGTTTTGTTGTGTAATTTTAATTACGAATTTGATTTTGTTTTTATTTCTTTTTGTAGGGAATCGAAAGAGGGGATCAAGGAGAGTAACTACAGCTTTAAAAATCAAGAAAAGATTGAGCCAAATAAAAGATACGGACGAGCAAAGTTTGACTTTTAGATGAAAAAAAATCCCTAAAATTGCGCTGGAATTGCAGGATCCGCAAAATATAGCCGTTGGGATTTAGCCGTTTCCTTTATATCCGTTAGAAGGCGCTCGATCGATACGAATCTCCCATTCTCTGATTTCCAAGAAAACTGCGATTCTCTTCATCTTTGATTCTTCTCTCAAAATCTCCAAGACTCAACAATGGTGCTCACTAGGGCTGAAAGATCTGCGGCCAAGAAAAGGGCTGATGAAGCTGAAGCGGCTGCGAGGGAAGCACTTCTGACCCTTGCAGATGCTGGTGCTGTACGCACCGGACGTCTTCCCAAACTTCCGGTCCGTAGGAAGAAGTGGAGGGTTGTCACAGAAATCCCTGCTGGACCTTCTGAACCAGCGGGTACGCCCAAGAAGCGCCGGTGGAGTGTCGAGATGGCCGCCGAACCAAGCACAGTAAAGACTCCCTCTGTGGAGAGTCAAGAAACGGATCGTGCGTCCCACGAGTCCAGCAAGAAGGGTTCGTCGCCATCTGCATCACCTGCGCACAGCCCTTCACCATCTGAACCAGTGCACAGCCCAGAGATCCCTTCATCGCCGCCTGCACAGAGCCCTGAGTTGTCTTCATCACCTCAGAGTTCTACACCTACAGCAGCGCAGACCACCACGCCGTCGCACACTCCCCCACGGCCTGACCCTGAATTCCCCTATGGGGAGTACCAAGAATCCACTCAGGGCAGTGGGGAAGGTGAGGAAGATGAGGTCTTTTCGCCTGCAGGGGAAGCTAGCCCAGAGAGTCCTGCACAGCAGGATGATTCCATGGAAGAAACGTTGGGGGCATGCCTCCAGCAGATCACGATCAAGGCCAAGGCCAAGAAGAAGAAGAAGGCCAAGATTCGTAAGGCCAAGCGATCCAAGAAGCTGAAGAAGAAGAAGGCTAAGAGGGCGCCTTCATCAGAAAGGGACAGCACTGAGCCCTCGCTCAAGAAACTCAAGGTTGAGGCTACGGATTCAGCCAAACCAACAGACAAAGGGAAGGCTAAATTATACCCTGAAGATGAGCCTCAATCTGTGAGGTATGTATCGTCTGACGCTGAATCCAGAGGGATTGAATTAAGGAAGAGGGAGTTGCTGCACGAGAAAGGCTTCCTCGACAGACCTGCTGACCTGCCGCAGTTCTTGCGCGCAGGAATTATAAATCATAGCTGGGAGGAGTTGTGCAGGCCGCCCAATCCGGCTTACACGAGTATGGTTTACGACTTCTACGCCAACCTGCGAAACTCTGAGGAAGGGCTTTCTGTGGTAAGGGGAGTAGAGGTGGACTACTCAGCAAAAGCCATCAACGAAGCTTATGGCCTCAAGGGCCAAAGACATACTGACTACGCAAGAATCGTTGATGAGCCTACTGAGGCAGTGCTGGAAGAGGCCATTCGCACCATTGGCCAGCCTGAGGCAGCGTGGACTGTCTCACGCAATGGGAGGCACACCCTCATGAGTGCCAACCTGACAGCAAAGGCAGCTGTATGGTTTGCCTTTGTAAGGAGGAAGCTGTCTCCTATGACCCATGAGACGACCATCAACCAGAGCAGATCGCTGCTGGTCTATGCCATCATGCGCGGTCTCACGGTCGATGTGGGTGAAATCATGTCAGCCGCCATTGCTGAGTGCGCCAGAAAAGGTAAGGGACCATTGTTTTTCCCTAACACCATAACCAAACTATGTTTGCTTGCAGGAGTTCCCATCGAGCGCATGGAGCAGCAAATGGCTTACACGGGCCACTTGGAGCTGCCTGCGAGCTTGAGGCTAAAGAGGAAGGGGAATATGGAGTTCGAACTGGACAGGCTGGCTGCTGATCAGTCACTATCCATGGCATGCCTGATGGATATGCAAAGGAGGATGGCTCAATGGGCCACTTACGCGCAGGCACGGGACAAGGAAGTTGCAGACCAGCTTGGGTGCATCTTCCCTGACTTCCCCACGAATCTTTTGACTCCATGGGTGCCCCCACGACCACGCCAACCTGATGAGGATGAAGAGAATTGAGTGCTGGTTTGAATTGCACTCAAGGGAGTATCGCTGTTCCCTTAGAAAAAAAAAAAAAAAACAATTTTCTGCTTTCTGATAAACCATGTGAATTATGCTGTTTTTAGTTAGTATTTTGTTCTGTTTTAGTTGCTTAGTATTTAGTTTTTAAATTGTTTAGTGTAGTCTGAGGCTAGCTGAGTAGGTAGGTCAGTTTAGTTTTATTTTTGTAGAGCTTGAGTGACAGGAAAAAGCATGCTTAGGGGCCTTAGTGACTGATATATCTGCCCTGACTGAATTGCGAAATAATTGCGGTACCCGCAATTTTTATTACTGAAAGCATGTTTTGGACTGTCTGTTTAGCTAGGCTATGATCTGTTTTAATTCTATCTTTTGCTGCTAGCATGACTACCTTATATAGCTTATCTTAAAGCATGCTGGATGAGTGTCATAGGACACCCTTTGACAGTTTAAATTCACCTCTAAAAAGCTCAGCATGCATAACTGTAAGTCCTTGCCTATCTGTTTTGTAAATTTTCTGCTGCTGTGGTGTTTTCTTTTAGAATGTTTTGCCTATGCCTAGGGCTTTTAGATTCTCTTTGTTTCACCTTAAACTAGATGCTTCTAGGACAAGTTTGGGGGTGTGCCACCTCAGACACTCATTGGGGACAATGAGTAGTTTAAGTTTGGGGGAGGCCACCCTAGGCCTAGGAACATTCCTCTCTCCCTTAGAAACATAAGCATTCTTCTTCTCCTTTACAAAAAAATGATGAACTGAAAAAAAAATGAAAAATAGAATAAAGAGGGGGGTCTTTCTTAGGTTGCTAAGTAATCAGTGCCAAGTGTGTGACCCACAAGTGGCATTGCATCAAAAGGCAACCAAAGGATGGGCCCCACCTAAGTAAGAAAAAGGGAAAAGAATAGGGAAGAAGAATGTATACCTAGGAGTTATAACTTTGTGGCTTAGATGTCCTATTTAAAAAGAACTCTGATCCTCAATTAGCTAAGCACAAAGTTGTAACTTGTAGGGTTGTTTAGGGGGATGAGTGTTTATCCATTGTAGTGATGCCAGGGTTTAGGCTGTTCTCTAAAAGTACTACTGTCACCATTAATACTAAGACTGGCATGACTCTAAGGAATCCTAGACACATTAAAAATAAAGCTAGAAGCATGTACTGAGTCTGAGGTAAAGCTAGGCAGAATTTGAAACCTTAGGGATAGTGGCATGATATGACAAAAGCAAATAGATCAGCTGTAGGGAGTTAATAGAAACAGAAGGAGTGTTAGGCAGGCGAAGTCAGAAGAAGCTAGATAAGAGGTTAGTTTTAAGCTTAGAAGTATGTCACAGGACAGCAGTGCTATAGATAGGGATATAGGGGAGTTAATAAGTGGTTAAAGAAGAAGAAACAACAGCCTAGGGAAGTCCTGAAATTGCTTGAGGACAAGCAAAACCTTAAGTTTGGGGGTGTGTTAAGTCTCTGAAAGTGACTTATTTAGGACCTATTTAGCTTAGGAAGATGCACATACTTAGGTGTTTTTAATAGCATTTAGCCTAAACCTATGCTTAAATATGAGAATTAGAAGAAGGTAGCTAAATTAGGACTTATGTACAATAGGAAAGAAAAGGGTTGAAAACCGAAGGAAAAGATTGAAAAAACAAGCATTGCGAATGAATTGCAAAAACATTGCGGGAACCGCAATTATTCAAGTGAAAACCGTAAGTTGACTGATCTTTTTCTGTTAGTTTCCGTGATTTCAGGGATTCGTGCTTTCTCCTCCATCCATTCTGATATACGACGTTGAAGATTGATGGTTCTCCTTGGCCCAAACGCACCTGCAAACTACTATAAAAGGGGGTCAAAGTCGGAGGTTTGATCATAATCCGAAAGCGTAGAGTCTTCTCGCAGTCCATCTGTTCTTCTATTTTTCCTTTGCTGTCTGTTGGTTTGCGAAGCTCAGCTGTTGGAATCGATAATCTGATAGGAAGGAGAGGAGATTCTTCTTCTCTCCCGATTGGATTCATCCAAGCAAGGCTGACCTTTTTGATCCTTCATTCGAGGCGATTGCAACAAGGCTTCAAGCAACATTTACTGCTTTCTGCTTTTCATTTCCATTTTCCAGCTTTGTCTTATTCTGTTTCTTTTCCTAGTAGCTAGAATAGATTATTTCGTTGAGTTCTGTCTTTGTGTTATTCATTTTAAGCTTCATCTGTTCGTTCAAACAAACAAAGTAATCAAATCTCAATTCTGCATTTCACAGTTTCCATCTTCTGCTGCTACGGTTTTGTCTTACTGTTTTAAGTATATTCCTCTTCTAAGCATGTCTGTTTTATCTTATATTTCTGTTCTCTATATATCCATGAGTAGCTAAGTCACTTAGGGGCATGCTAATGACAGAACTATAGGCTAAAAAACGTGAACCAAGTATGTAGGATAGCTCTCGAAGCATTTGTATGTAAGCTTCATCCCACGGGCAGTTTCGATTGGCCATCCATTTTGTCCAAAGAACTCCTAACCTCTGGAAGGAGTAAGAGTTCAGAGTCGTATAATCATGCTAGCCTTTCATGGTAGCCAGGAAACGGCCTAGGAATAGGCGTTTCCCTAGTACAAACTAAACACTTCTGTTTTAACAAGATGCTTAAGACCTTACTTTGAGTTGAGTAAACTAAAGAATCTAATGCATGGAATCGGACGATACATGAGATAGAGTGAGTTTGATGCATAGAGAGTTGATCTAATGCTTGGGAATCGAATTAAAATGCCTATAGGATAGTCGTTAGTTGCCCTTAATTCTCCATTTTACACACGTTTGCTGTCTTTACAATTGCGATAACATTGCGGTGTCCGCAATTCTGCTAGTAACCATTCTGTTTAGCTGTTTTCTTCTTCATTTATTAATTTCGTCTCTTGCCTTTTGAGTATAATTTCAACTGGCATTTGTTTATGTTGCATTCCTTTATATGTTCGGTAAGAAATAGGCAATTAAACACCAAATTTACCCCATCAAATCCACCCCTTCTTTCTTAACAAAAACACTTCGTGAATAGCTAAAAATAAGTCTCTGTGGAAAAAACGAATGAAATATACTTACTACTTGCTGTGAGACCATGTATGCTTGCATGTTCTGAGTGCTCTCTCTACCTTCTTGCTTATTTATTTTTAACACATTGAGCACGCAACACACACCGAGGATGGATTACCAGGGCAAAAATTATACATGTGCCCTTCCCCACAGAATCTACAGATTAGTGCCTCACCTTGGCTAGCTACTGTGCTTGAGGAAACAGCTGCCACCGTGTTGACACTTTGTTGAATACTAGTTTGAGCCATTTGCTTTACTAGGTTGGTCAAAGCATTGAGTTGGCTGTTCATTGCACTGAGTGCATCCATGTCTTGAGCCTTCCTTCTATTTGGCTCTACAGGGTCGTCTGACCACCGACAATGTGATGTTGAGATTTTCTCCAAAATCTCATAGGCTTCATTGTAACTTTTTGAAAGCATGAAACCTCCAGCTGAGGAATTCAACACTTGCCTCGTGCTGGGGTTGCATCCTTTGAAGAACACTTCAATTTGAATACACCATGGAATGCCATGGTGTGGACATTTGAGTAATAGGTCTTTGAATCTAGTCCAAGCTTCATGTAATGATTCGTTTTTGGCTTGCTTGAATTTGATAATATCATCACGAAAGTTAGAGTTCCTATCTGGAGGGAAATATTTTACTAGGAACTTTTCAGCAAGATCTGTCCAATTGACAATTGATCTAGAATGGAAGGAATTCAGCCACGTCTTGGCCTTATCTCTTAATGAATATGGGAAAAGGTAAAGTCTAAAGGCTTCTTGAGACACTTTTGGGATGACAAAGGTGTCACTTACTCCCAAGAAGTTTCTCAAGTGGTTGTGGGGATCTTCGTTCTCCACTCCAAAGAATTGTCCAACTGTGGACAGTATTTGAAACATGACGGGTTTTAACTCGAATGAGTGAGCTGTATTCTCGGGGCGTATGATGCTCGGATTAAGCTCCTCAGGCATAGGTACAAGGTATGAAAGAATGGCACTATCCTTATCATTCGCAATTTCAATGGGGTTGCGAATGAGAGGTGCTCGGTTTGGTGCTTCTTCAGCTCTATCCATTTCAGCTTGTTGAGATTGCGATGACTCTGCGTGGTCCGCAATGTGCTGAATTGCAGGTTGTTTTGGCTGTTTAAAAAGGCGTTTCTTGGTTTTATTTCTGGCCCGTCGAAGTCTCTCAGGCTCAGGATTAAATTCTAGGTTGAGATTGGAAACTCATTCATAAACTAGCTTGATAGTACCTGTAAAGGAAATGCAAAAAGATTATCTCCAATAAATATTAAGTTTTTCTAAAATAACACAATTCGTGTTTACTAAACAAAATCCCCGGCTGCGACGCCAAAAACTTGTTGCGTGCTCAGTGTATAAATAAAATGTAATGCGAAGAGCACTCAGATCATGCAAGCATACATGGTCTGCAACAAGTGATAAGTATTTTTTAATTCGTTTTCCCACAGAGATTAAGTTTAGTTACTAACGAGTTTAGGTGCTAAATTAGATACGGTAACTTAATTTGGGTAGATTTGGGGTTGATGTATCGAAATAATAAAGAAGCAAGAAGGATGCAATCATAAATTGAAAGCAAGTAAAGAGATTAAGCTATATTGTGGAGAAGAAAGAATTGCGGATCTCGCAATGTTCTAGCAATAAAATCGCAAGAGTAAAAGACTAAAAAAAATGCTAAGGCAAAAACAGAACTATTTTATTGCGGATCTCGCAATAATCTAGCAATTAAATTAGCGACGATTTAAGGGTAAGATAAAGCAACAAGGTCGACTTAAGACTCCTCTATAGGCACTTAACTACGATCATTCAGTAGTAGATTAACTTATCATGCATCGATTTAGCCCAGTCTCATGCATCTCTCGATTACATGCATTAGATCTTTAGTTCACTCATATCCAAGTAAGACATAAACACCTATTTATATAAGCAAGCTAACAAATGTGCTACGAGAACGCCTATTCCTAGGTCATTTTCTAGTTCCCATAAAAGGCTAGCATGAATGGATGACTCTGAACTCTTACTCCTTCCGGAGGTTAGCAATTCTTTAGACAAAATGAATGGTCGGTCGAAATTGCCCATGGGATGAAGCATACATACATTTAATGCAATCGAAGTTATCCTACATGTTAAACTCTCGTATTTATAACCTATAGATTCATCTGTAGCAGACCTTTGTTTGATTACTTACTCATGGTTTGTGAAGATCTAAAGGAGATTGAATGATTAAGCATGATTTAAAAGAGCTTAATAAAAGCGATTGAACAAGAGATAACAAAATGAAGAACTCAAGAGACTTAATGTATTACTTATCAAAACTAAGGTTCAGAACATTTCTCAAGAAGAATGTGCGATGATCTAAGCAGTAAGCGTTACGTGAATTGGGGAATGAATCAAAACAATGTAGCAATGGCAACAGTAGAGAAAAAGACAGTAAAGAAAGCTGTAAAAAGTCCACGGATCTCCTCGTCGCACACGCCTCGGATGAAGGGGAAGATTAGCTGTTCTTGGGGATGAATTCAATCAGAAGAGAAGAAGGATCTTCTCTTCTTCCTCTCGAATTATCGACGCCAAGGGATGATTTCTTCGGTCCAACAAACGGGAGAAGGAAAATTCGTATGCAGATCGCTTGCAACTGAGAACTCCACGCTTCTGAGCTGTCTTTCTCCTTCAACCTTCGTCTCTTTTTATAGCTTTTGCAGGTGTCTTCAGCCGCGGATATCCATCCATTCTGAACAACAAACCTCCACCTGGCAGCAGTGGAGAGCTTAGGCGGCTGAAAAATCACAACAATGACGACTGACGGCTGGGAGAAGTTCAGCAGAAGCAGCTTGGCATTGCGGTTTCCTTGCGAGAGCCGCAATGCTTTGTATGCGATTAATTGCGGCTTCAGTAATGTTTCCGCAATTTCCCTGCAATGTATATTTTAACTCATTTTACATCATTTTGCATCCTTTTTCGTTCCTTTTCCAAATAAGTCCTATTTCAGCCTTCTTCCTCGAATTCTCACATTTAAGCACACCTTAAGCTAACTTCTAACAAAAACACTCAAGAGATTACATGATTTTAAGGTAAATAGGGCCCTAAAGAATGTACTTTTGGAGAGGTAACATCTACACATTGCTCAAAAATTAAAAGAGTTCAACACACATCATTACAACAAATTAGGCCTACGATGGCACATCTGAACTGCCATTGTAGTCGTATGATGGTGGTTTTATGACCGCCATCTAAAGTGGTGCTATCTTAGGGGTATGATGGCAGTTTAAAACCGCCATCGTATCCCTACAATGACGGTTTAAAACCGTCATCGTATACGTACAATGGCGGTTTGCAACTGCCATCTTATCCCTACAATGGAGGTTTATAACCGCCATTGTAAGTATACAATTGCGGTTTACCGTATATGTACGATGGCGAATTCGAACCTCCAAACCGCCATCGTAGGGATAAGATGGCGGTTGTAAACCGCCATTGTACGTATACGTTGGCGGTTTTAAACTGCCATTGTAAGTATGTTTAATGACAGGTGAAAATGGTCTTTGTAAGTTGTTGTAATGACGGGCAAAAAAGGTCATTTTTTGGGCACTACCCGATGTAGACAATATATTGCTGTTTTGTTTCAGCGACGTTGCATAACTGAAATTCTGCTAATTCAATGAATACAATGTTGGATGTGGAATAAAAGTAGGATTCTAGTAATTTCATTCAAAACAAGAAAAAATTTCATATTTACATCCAACATTGCTACAAAAGCTACCATTGTTCTTGAAAATAGTCTAAATACAAAGTATAGTACCCATATTTCATATTTACATCCAAAATTGACACAAAAGCTACAAAGTACACTACATTACACTAGTTTACCCAAATGCGAGGCTTGCAATATGATGTGCTCATTCCGTTCGTACTACTGGTAGAGTTACTTTTGGGGTACTCCAATATCAAGCTGTCGAGGCTTGCCAAAATAAATTTATAAACCCGTAGCTTTTAGCTTTGCAGCTAGCGGTAACGGGGTCGAACCACAGAGAGGGAATAAAAATGAGAATTAAATGTTTGAGTTATAATTAAGTTGACTGGTGAAGTTTGTCACAAAGGGGGGTTTTGAACATGCAACGTAATAAAAAAAATGTTAACGGAAAAATAATAAGATTGAGATTGAAGAGTGTTGGATCTGGGGGATTTCGGGATCTTGTTAAGCGTTTTAACATTTATCACTTAATTCTAAAGTAATGCTAATCAATATTGACATGCACGCGGTCGGTTACCTAGGACACCCTAAAGTAAACGACTCCATATTAATTAATTAGATCACACAGTTCTAATTAAACGTTATTCAAAGTCTCGTTAGAGTGATCAGCCCCAATTCGACTCTAAATAGTCACTAGCTAACCGCGACGAACATTCGACTATGCAATCCAATTGCTAATTGGCTACCCGGCAACCCTGAAGTACCCAACAATTATCATGCATAATTCGATAGTCCGATTTATTTCATTGCTCTGTGTTACTAGGCGAAAAGGAGAGGCAAGGCATCGCTATTCTATAACTCTAACACATGCTAGAAAACTCGATTGTCCGTCGTCGAAATCTAACACATGCATGGATGAAGCAAGAACAACAAATACACTCAAGTATTTAAGCCTATTGAAAACCATTATGCATAAATTATCAAAACATTAAAAAGCTTAACAAGAATCCCTAATTATCCCAAATCCAAACACAAATACCTTAGCCAACCATGGAAATTTGGAGTCCCAATACTCCCATGGAAGCCTTGGACATCATCCCAAGCTAAATACACAAGAAAACCTCCAAAAATGGCCACCAATGGCGGAGAAACGAAGAAAAAGGGTGAAGACCCGAGAGAGAATGAAGAATCTCTTTGCTGAAAATCGTTAAAATGGCATTTTAAGTCGTCGGAGCGTCGAGACGCTAGGCAAGCGTCTCGACGCTGGGAAGCGCCTCGACGCTGCGCCCTAAGTGTCGTGCGCCTTTTGTCGTGATGGCGTTGAGACGCTAGGAGAGCGTCTCGACGCTGCGGCCAATTTCTGCAGCGCGCGCTCGCGATGGCGTCGAGACGCCAGGCGAGCGTCTCGACGCTGCCCCGATGATTTCCAGTGCACGCATGCCTCCGGAGCGTCCCGACGGTGGTGCAAGGGTCTCGACGCTGCAGCGTTGAGCAAGCGTCTCGACGCTGTTGCTCGACGCTTGCTCTCGGGTTTGGGGCTGGAAAATTGCCTCTTCATGGCAATTTTGCCCGATTCTTCTTGCGAGAGCTTGTCCTTTTACCGAAGCACTATCGGGGCACTAAAACGCCTTCCTTAGCCACAAAACGCACTGAATGGATACCACGAGCTTTATGCCGCAAAACTCCTATAAACGAGACATATTAAACAATTAATCACGACTTTTAGCTAGAGTTAGGGAGTGAAATATAGCTCCAAAATGGAGTTATCAAACACCCCCAACTTGAATCTTGCTAGTCCTCGAGCAAGGAAAATAAAGAATTTGACTCTAAGGACATGCTTACATGCTTCTAATTCAAATCTCGATGCTTTTTACAAATCTAAACATAACATAATCATGAAAGCAATCAGCGCATGCATTTCATCAAGAACACATCAAAAATTAACTATCGCTCCCTAAGTTGATCTACTGCTGTAGAATCGTATGAAAAAACCTATAGAGGAGTCGTTAGTTGACCTCGTTTCCACCATTCACCCTTAAAACGCTGTTAGTACAATTGCTAGAAAATTGTCGTCTGCGCAATTTTCTTAGTTTTATTTTTGCCTTAGCCATTTTTTTCAGCTTTCTGTTTTGCGATTTTATTGCTAGATAATTGCTTTCTCCGCAATTCTTTTTCTTCTACATTCAAGTTAACCTCTTTACTTGTCTTTGTTTATGCTTGCATATTGATAGCTCCAAAATAGAGTTATCTTAATGTCCCTAATTCTAGCTAAAACCATGACATATATTGATTAAAATGCTTCCTTGTAGGTGATTTCATTGTAGAGAGCTCGGGAAGTCCAAAGACACGTTTCGGGGCTTAAAGTGCCGTTTTAGAGCTTCATAGATGCATCGGGAGTGAAAGGCCTTGAAGAATCCAAGAGATGGCAAAAATGGCCTTGAAAAGACAAATTTGGCATCACCAACCCGAGAGCACCATTGCATGGGCGGAAGCGTCGAGACGCTGGCCGAGCGTCTCGACGCCGCCCCGACATCATCCGAAGCACGCGCGCGCCACAGCGTCGAGATGCCGGTCGAGGGTCTCGACGCTGCCCAAACACCATCTGACGCACGCGCGCGCCCCAGCGTCTCGACGCCGCCCGAGGGTCTCGACGCCACCCCAATTGCCACCCGCAGACGAAGCGCGCGACAGCGTCGAGACGCCGCCCCAACACCATCCGACGCACGCGCGCGCCCCCAGCGTCGATACGCCGCCCGAGGGTCTCGACGCTCGCCCGACAATTTCCCAGATGGACGCGCGACAGCGTCGAGACGCTGCCCAAGCGTCTCGACGCCCGCACGCGCGCGCGCTGCAGCCAACTTAGGGCACAGCGTCGAGACGCTGGCCTAGTGTCTCGACGCTCCGACTTTAAAAAGCGTGAAAACGCATTTTTTAGCCGATTCTTTCCCCCATCTTCTTCCTCCAACATTAGCTCTCGGGTCTACCACCATTTTTCACCATTTTTGTACTTCTTCTCCTTCTTTGTGCATGCTACTAAGCTCTTCCATCGGGGATTGGATTAATTCATCCTCCATGGAAGGCTAAACCGAGGTAAGTGCTTAATTTTGAGCTTTGGTTTGTAAGTTTTGGATGTTTGGGGAGATTTTTCCTTTTTGTAAATGATGAGATTATTGGCTTGTTTATGCATCTATTGCTTGTTCTTAATCCATATCTAGCATGTGTAGCTAAATTAGATTGACGCCCTAATTCCTATGCATGATAGAGGGCTAAAGGTTGGGACGTATAATTGCCCATACCGCTAGGTAGCACGGGTCTAAGCATGGCTAATTAATTCGGCCCAAGGTGACAATTGGCAATCTGAATTAATTAACGTTTTCATGTTACTCTTAAGGCAAGAGAGAAACCGATTTAGTCTTAGGATTAGGCCGTCGCAATGTTCCCGTCACTGGCACGTAGTCGGTTAAGGGGTCGCGACCTTGGATAGATTATTGGCCAAGTTTAATTAGAATTGCACGCGTCTAATTAAATCCTTGGGTCATTTGAGTTAGAAATAACTAAATGAATTGTGTGCATGAACATGGCTAGCGACCCCGTTACCACAAAGCTTCAAATAGCTCGGTGTACATCGGGTTTATAAATTATATTTTGGCAAGCCTCGACAGCTTGAATTTGGAGTACCACATAAAGTACCTCTACCAAAATTGGCGCCGTTGTCGGGGAACTAAGTTTAATTTAGTTTAGTTAAGTTTAGTTTGTTAGTTTTAAAAATTTACTTTACTTTTTTTTGTACAGTTTAATTCTTTTGTATTATTTTACCCGTTTTTGTTTGAGTTTTTGGAGCGCAGTCATTCTTTGAAAATTCAAAAGAAGCGCCAAGATGGAGGTCGGGGGTAATTATGAGCATCAAAGAACCATGAGGGAGCTTGCATCATCTGAGCTAGGCCGGAACACATCGAGTATCTTGTATCCGGTAGCTGCAGGTAATTTTGAACTTAAAGCTTGTCTGGTTAACTTATTACCTTCTTTTTATGGTAATACAGGTGAGAATCCAGTCAGACACCTCAAGGCATTTCAGATGGTGTGTTCGTCATTCAGGACCGACGGCATCACTGCAGATCAACTCCATCTCAAGGCCTTTCCTTTCACCTTGAAGGAGAAGGCGAGAGATTGGATTCATTACCTTCCGACTGGGTCCATCACTTCTTGGGAAGAGCTGCAGGGAGCGTTTTATGCGAAGTATTTTCCGCCTCCCAAGGTCGCCGCCCTCAGAAAGGAGATACTAAAAATTGAGCAAGAAGCTGAAGAGAGCGTTCTTGAGTGCTGGGAGAGGTTTGGTCGATTATGCGAGGATTGCCCCAATCATCAAATAGCCGAACAGTCCCTCATTCAGGGTTTTTACTACGGCTTGCTTCCTGTTGCGTGCTCAATGTGTAAAATAAATAAGCAATAAGAGAGAGAGAGCACTCAGAACATGCAAGCATACATGATCTTATAGCAAGTAGTAAGTATTTTTTCATTCGATTTCCCACAGAGATTTATTATTAGCTACTCGTGAAGTGTAATGTTAAGAAAGAATGGGTGGATTTGATGGGGTAGAATTGGTTTTAAGTTGTCTAATTTCTAAGGAATATGTAAAGGGTAGCAACATAAACAAGTGCAAGTCAAAGATAAACTCAAATGACAAGAGAAGAGATTAATAAACGAAGAGAAAAACAACTAAACAGAATTTTAAACTTAGCAGAATTGCGAGAACAGCAATTCTACCGCAATGTTACTAACAGCGAAGGTGTGTAAAATGGAGAAACAAGGGCTACTAATGACTCATCTATAGGCTTTTTCTCACGATTCTCAAGCATTGGATCAGCTCACTATGCATCAAACTCACTCAATCTCATGTATCTTCCGATTTCATGCATTAGATTCTTTAGTTTACTCATGTCCAAGTAAGGTCTTAAGCATCTTGTTAAAGCAGATAGTTATGGTTTGTACTAGGAAAACGCCTATTCCTAGGTCGTTTTCTGGCTACCTTGAAAGGCTAGGATGAGTGTATGACTCTAAACTCTTACTCCTTCCAGAGGTTAGGAGTTCTTTGGACAAAATGGATGGCCAATCGAAATTGCCCGTGGGATGAAGCTTACATACAATCAATGCTTCGAGAGCTATCCTACATGCTTGGTTCACGTTTTTTAGCCTATAGGATTGTCATTAGCATGCCCCTATGTGACTTAGTTACTCATGGATATAGACAGAACAAAAATAAGAGGTGAAGTAGACATGCTTTAGAAGGAGTTTTAAAGACAAACAGCAAGGAAAAACAGTAGACAACAAAGGTAAAGACGAAGTGTGAAATAATGAATTTTGCTTTAATTACTTGATTGTTTGAATGAACAAAGGGAAGCTTAAAGTAAATAACATAAAGACAGAAAGCAGCGAAATGAAATGAACTAGCCACTAGAAAAGAATCAACAACTAAACAGAGCTAGAAATTAGTAATAAAAGACAAAAAGCAGTAATTGAGCTTGAACGCCTCGTCGCAAATGCCTCGGCTGAATGGAGAGAAAGGATAGCCTTGTTTGGATGAATCCAATCAGGAGAGAAGATTCATCTTCTCTCCTTCCTATCAAATTGTCGAATCCAACAGCTGAACCTCTCACACCAACAGACGGAGAAGAAAAACAGGAGAAAAGATGGAGCTGCGAAGAGACTTCTACGCTTTCGGATGATGTTTGAACCCTCGACTTTGACCCCCTTTTATAGTAATCTGCAGGTGCGTTTGGGCCAAGGAGAACCATCCATCCTCAACGTCGTACTTCAAAATGGATGGAGGAGAAAGAACGAATCCCTGAAATAACGGAATATAACAGAAAAAGATCAGCCAACTTACGGATTTCACTTAAAACATTGCTGTTTTAGCAATGTTTCCGCAATGCTGCCGCAATGCACAATTTTCATTCTTTTACTTCGTTTTTCATTTCTTTTCTTTCCTTTTGCACACAAGTCATAATTTAGCTACCTTCTTCTAATTCTCATATATAAGTATAGGTTTAAGCTAAATCCTATCAAAAACACCTAAGAGTGTGCATCTTTCTAAGCTAAATAAGTCCTAAATAAGTCACTTTTGGAGACATAACACACCCCCAAACTTAAGGTTTTGCTTGTCCTCGAGCAAACTAAGGACTTACTTAGGCTGCTGTTTCATCCTCTTTAACCACTTACTGACTCCGCTACATTCCTACCTATAGCAGTGTTGTCCTGTGACACACTTCTAAGTTTACAACTACCCTCTTAGTTTGCTTCTTCTGACTTCGCCCGCCTAATACTCCTACTGTTTCATTAACTCCCTACAACTGATCTACTTGCCTTTGTCATATCGTGCAGCTATCCCTAAGGTTTCAAATTCTACCTAGCTTTACCCCAGACTCAGTACATACTTCTAGCTTTTATTTTCGAGCTACCTAGGATTCCTTAGAGTCATGCCAGTCTTAGTACAAAACCAGTGACAGTAGTACTTTCATATAACAAACTAAAACCTGGCATCACTTCATTGGATATACATTCATCTCCCTAGACAAACCTAAAAGCTACAACCTTGTGCTTAGTTCATTGAGGATCAGAGTTCTTTTTTATTAGGACATCTAAGCCACAAGGTTGCAACTCCTAAGCATACATTCTTCTTCCCTAATTTTTCTTCTTTCTTTCTTCCTTGGAGAACTCTCCTTTGGTTGCCTTTTGATGCAATGTCATTTGTGGGTTACACACTTGGCATTGATTACTCAGCAACCTCAAGAGAGACATCCCCCTTTATTCTATTCTATCATTTTTTTTTTTTTTTTTTTTTTTAAGGAGAAGAAGAATGCTTAAGTCTAAAAGGAGAGAGGAATGTTCCTAGGCCTAGGGTGGCCTCCCCCAAACTTAAACTACTCATTGTCCCCAATGAGTGTCTGAGGTGGCACACCGCCAAACTTACCTAGAAGCATCTAGTCTAAGGTAAAACAAAGAGAATCTAAAAGCCCTAGGCATAGAGAGAACATTCTAAAAGCAAACATCACAGCAGCAGAAATTTATAAAAACAGGCAGGTAAGGACTTAAAGCTATGCATGCTGAGCACTTTTTAGAGGTTAAATTAAACTATCAAAGGTGTCCTAGGACACTCATCCAGCACGCTTTTAGATAAGCTCTATAAGGTAGACAAGATAGCAGCAAAAGACAAAATTTAAACAGAACCAGCCTAGTTAAACAGACAGTCAAAAACATGCATTTACTTATAAACAAATTTAAAGTGAACAAGGTCCCTATGCATGCTTTTTCCAGTCATTTAAACTATACAAAAAAGAAAACTAAGCTAATCTACCGAATCAGCTACCATCAGCCTACACTAAACAAATTTAAATACTAAAACTAAAGAACTAAAACAGATCAAAATATGAACTCAAAACAGCCAAAATCTCATGGGTCAACGAAAAGCAGTTTTTTTTTTTTTTTTTTTTAAGGGAACAACAATACTCCCTGGAGTGCTAATCAGCCAAGCACTCAGATGTCTTCCTCATCATCATTCCTTCGTGGTCTTGGAGGCGCCCATGGAGTCAGCAGGTCCGTGGGGAACTCAGGGAAAAGGCAGCCCAATTGGTCAGCAACCTCCTTGTCCCTTGCCTGTGCATATGTGGCCCATTGAGCCATCTTCTTCTGTAAGTCCATCAGGCAGGCCATTGACAGAGACTGAGCAGCAGCCAGGCCATCGAGCTCGAACTCCATATTCCCCTTCCTTCGCATCCTCAAGGCAGTAGGCAACTCCAGGTACCCCGTGTAGGCCAGCTGCCGTTCCATTCGCTCGATTGGGACCCCTGCACGTAAGCAAAGCTTAGTAATTGTATTAGGAAGGACAAGTGGACCCTTACCCTTTTTGGCGCAGTCAGCGATTGATGCTGCAATGACCTCGCCAACGTTGATTGTGAGGCCTCTCATGATTGCATAAACCAGCAGCGATCTGCCCTGGTTGATGGTGGTCTCATGGGTCACTGGGGACAACTTCCTTCGCACGAATGAGAACCAGACAGCTGCCTGGGCTGTGAGGGTAACACTCATGAGAGTGTGCCTCCCATTGCGTGAAACCGTCCACGCTGCCTCAGGCTGGCCAATGATCCTCAGCGCTTCTTCCAGAACAGCTTCTGTTGGCTCATCAACGATCCTGGCATAGTCAGTGTGTTTTTGCCCCTTGAGGCCATAGGCTTCGTTGATTGCCTTCGCTGAGAAATCCACCTCAACTCCTCTGACCACAGATAGGCCATCTTCAGGATTCATCAAATTGGCGTAGAAATCATACACCATACTTGAGTAGGCTGGGTTAGGCGGTCTGCACAGCTCTTCCCAGCCGTGATTGATTATCCCTGCGCGCAAGAATTGCGGCAGGTCTGTTAGAGCGTCGAGAAATCCCTTCTCGTGCAGCAGTTCCCTCTTCCTGAGCTCAGTGCCTCTGGACTCGGCATCAGAGGACACATACCTCACTGATTGAGGCTCATCTTCGGGGTACAGCTTGGCTTTCCCCTTGTCTTTCGGTTTGGCTGACTCAGCAGCCTCAATCTTGAGCTTCTTTGAGGAAGGCTCATCACTCCCCTTCTTTGATGAAGGCGCATCCCTGGTCTTCTTTTTATTGGACTTCTTTTTTGTTTTTGGCCGTTTGGCCTTGACAACCTTGGCGACTTTCTTTTTCAATCTTGCCTTTGTTGTCATCTGCTGGAGGCAATCCCCCAGTTTCTCTTCCATTGAATCATCCCTTCGCGCAGGGCTCTCAGGGCTGGCTTCCCTCAAAGGAGAGAAGACCTGTTCTTCCTCAGGTTCCCCACTACCCTGCGTCGATTCTTGATACTCTCCATATGGAAATTCAGGGTCAGGTTGTGGGGAAGTGGGTGATGCTTCAGGGCTCTCTGCTGGTGGGTTGTGTTCAGAACTCTGCGGCGATGGAGGAAACTCAGGGCTTCGCGCTGGTGGAGATGGCGAAGAGCTCTGCTTGGCTGACTCGTGTGACCGACGGTCTTGTTCTTGACTCTCCACAGAGGGAGTCTTCTTCTTGATTTCTTCATCAGCTACAGCCATACTCCACTTGCGTTTCTTGGGCATTCCTGCTGGCTCAGAAGGTCCAGCAGGTATCTCCGTAACTACCTTCCACTTCTTCTTGCGGATCGGCAGCTTGGGGAGTCGTTCAGTGCGCGCAGCCTCAGCATCTGCCAAGGCGAGCAGTGCTTCCCTCGCCGCAACTTCAGCGTCGTCAGCCTTCTTTTTGGATGCCGATCTCTCAGCTCTTGTCAGCACCATGGTTGAATCTTGGGTTCTGGAAAGAAGAATTTCAGATGAAGAGGGAAGAAGATTTTTTTGAGATCAGGGAATGGGAGAAGCGTACGGATCAGGGCGCTTCTAACGACTATAAGTAATGATGAAAATCCCAACGGCTATTTCCGTTGCGGATTTAGCAAATCCAGCGCAATTTTAGTGACCGTTGGAGATTTTCTGAGTTTAAATGCCAATCTTCTCTCAACTGAATCTTTGATTTGGCCCAATATCTCCCTCGATATTTTATCTTGATTTCATCTCCTTGATTCCCTCTATCGATCCCCTATAAAAACAAATAAAATCAACATTAAATTCGCAATTAAAATCACACAAAAAGATACGCAAGCTGTAACCGAAAAAATGCAAAAAATAAACTAAGGCAAAAAGCCTTGTATGGACGGGCACAACAATCACTCGTCCTCTCTCGTTCTTATTTTCACGTTTCAGTCAAGAGGAAGGCCGAGAGAGTCTTCACATCCCCTTCCTCATAATAGTGCTTCAATCGTGCACCATTAACCATGAATGGTTGCCCTTGCTGCAGGTTCTTAATCTCTATGGCACCATGAACAAACACATTAGTTATTACAAATGGACCTGACCATCTGGACTTAAGTTTGCCCGGGAATAATCTCAGCCTTGAGTTAAATAACAAAACAAGTTGGCCTTTCTTAAAGTCCTTAATCCTGAGTCTACTGTCGTGCCAAATCTTGGTCTTTTCCTTATACATTTTAGCATTTTCATAAGACATATGTCTAAGCTCATCAAGCTCATGTAATTGTAGTGACCGCAACGTTCCCGCATCGGTCACGCAATAATTCAACTCTTTTAGGGCCCAAAATGCTTTAATTTCTAACTCGAATGGTAAATGACATGCTTTGCCATACACAAGTCTATAAGGAGACATACCTAAGGGTGTCTTATATGCAGTTCTATATGCCCAAAGTGCATCCTCGAGTTTAAACGACCAGTCTTTTCTATTGGGTTTGACCACCTTTTCGAGTATGTTTTTAATCTCCCTGTTTGATATTTCAGCTTGGCCATTCGAATGTGGGTGATAAGGGGTGGCTACCCTATGTCTAACATTATATTTAGCCAACACTTTTTCCATAGCTTTATTAATAAAGTGTGACCCCTCATCACAAATTATGGCACGAGGTGTTCCAAACCTAGTAAAGATATGTCTATTAAGGAATTTAACAACTGTTTTGGCATCATTATTTGGACATGCTATGGCCTCTACCCACTTAGATACATAGTCTACAACTACGAGTATGTAAAGGTTACCTGCTGATGGGGGAAATGGTCCCATGAAGTCAATGCCCCACACATCAAAGAGCTCTAACTCTAAGATGTAGGTGAGAGGCATCTCATCCTTTCGACTAAGGTTACCTGTTCTCTGCCATTCATCACAGCTGTGTGCATAGTTGTGGGCGTCTTTGAAGATCGTGGGCCAATAGTAGCGACATTGGAACACCTTTGCAGCTGTTCTTTGGCCACCAAAGTGTCCACCATAGGGAGCTGTGTGGCAGTGCTGCAGCACCGACTTCGCTTCAGCAGCTGACACACACTTCCTTAACAAACCGTCAGCACATGTCTTGTAGAGTGTAGGATCATCCCATATGAATTTCCTTGCTTCATGAAGGAACCTCTTCTTCTCTTGTCCTACCTTGAAAGTTGGTAATACCTGCGATGCAAGGAAGTTAGCAATGTCAGCAAACCAAGGTTCCTCATCGTTATCACGATGAGCCAATACAAAGACATGTTCATCAATAAAAGCATCAGAAATTGCGGGTTCCGCAATTTTTCCGCAATTATGCTGCAATCTAGAAAGATGATCCGCAACCACATTTTCGCATCATTTCTTATCTCTAATGTCCAGATCAAACTCTTGCAGCAACAATACCCACCTAATCAACCTAGGCTTAGCATCAGCCTTCCTCATAAGGTATTTAAATGCAGAGTGATCTGTATACACGATTGTTCTGGTGCCTACAATATAGTTCCTAAATTTCTCACAAGCAAACACTACCGCTAGCATCTCCTTCTCAGTGGTTGTGTAGTTACATTGTGCCTCATTTAGTGTCTTACTAGCATAATATACAGGGTGTGTTAACTTGTCAATCTTTTGTCCTAACATAACCCCTACAGCATAGTCACTTGCATCACATAGCATCTCAAAGGGAAGGTCCCAATTTGGTCCTACTATGATAGGTGCTTTGACTAATGCCTCCTTAAGGGTTCTCCAGGCTAGGAAACATTCTTTAGAGAAGATGAATGGCTTATTTAGCTCTAGAAGCTCACACAAAGGCTTGGAGATCTTTGAAAAGTTCTTAATGAACCTTCTATAGAAGCCTGCGTCTCCTAAGAAACTTCTAATGGCTTTGACATTCAGAGGTTCTACCAACTTCTCTATTATTTCAATCTTGGCCCTGTCGACCTCTACACCTGCCCTCGACACTCTATGACCTAGGACAATCCCTTCGTCCACCATGAAGTGACACTTCTCCCAATTAAGGACTAAGTTGGTCTCTTCAAATCGAGCCAGGACTTGTCCTAAGTTCTCTAGACAGTTTGTGAATGAATCACCAAAGACTGAGAAATCATCCATGAATATCTCTATCATGGACTCATCTAAATCAGAGAAGATTGCCAACATGCACCTTTGAAACGTTGCCGGTGCATTGCATAAGCCAAAAGGCATTCTGCGAAAGGCAAAAGTTCCAAAGGGGCAGGTGAAGGTTGTCTTCTCCTGGTCCTTAGGGTCTATAGTGATTTGGTTATATCCATAATAACCGTCTAAGAAGCAGTAGTAAGCTCTACCAGCTATCCTATCTAACATTTGGTCAATGAATGGTAGAGGGAAATGGTCTTTTTTAGTTTCCTTATTTAGTTTCGTATAATCCATACACACTCTCCACCCTGTAATAGTCCTAGTTGGAATCAGTTCATTGCTCTCATTGACTACTACAGTCATCCCCCCCCCCCCCCCCCTCTTAGGTACACATTGTATAGGGCTCACCCACTGACTACTTGCTATAGGGAAGATCACACCAGCATCTAACCACTTTATTATTTCTTTCTTAACTACCTCTTTCATAGAGGGATTCAGCCTACGTTGGTGATCTACTCGGGGTGTATGTTCTTCCTCTAGTATTATCTTATGCATGCAGTAGGAAGGGCTAATGCCTCTAATATCAGCAATAGTCCATGCAATAGCCTTCCTATGTTGTTTAAGTAATAAAATCAACTCAACCTCATGCTTCTCACTTAATTTAGATGAAAAATTACAGGCAGAGTTTCATTACTTCCTAAATATGCATACTTAAGATGTGTGGGCAGTGGTTTTAGTTCTAAGACAGGTGGATGCTCAATGGATGGTTTTAATGGATTCAGAGATCTTTCAGTTAAGTCAATATTCATACAAACATGCTGAGGGTTATTTACAGGTATGTCCATTAGTTCAGCTATGTTTAAGTCAGTTAATTCTAGTTCTACATAATTATTAGCATGCTTAGTCAACAATTCATGCTCCAACTGTTCTTCCATTAATGAATCTACAATGTCCATGCTAGCACAAGATTCAGAGTCAGAAGGATACCTCAGTGCTTTAAAAACACTAAACTTAACCGCCTCGTCATGAACCCTCATAGTGAGCTCACCTTTTTGGACATCTATCAGGGCCCTACCTGTGGCTAGAAAAGGTCTGCCTAACAGGATGGGGATCTCCTTATCTTCTTCATAATCCAGGATAATGAAATCTGCAAGGAAAATAAACTTGTCAACCTTTACAAGAATGTCTTCAATCTTACCCTCAGGGTAAGCTATGGATCGATCTGCTAGTTGTAAAGTGACAGTGGTTGGGCGTGCTTCTCCTATTCCCAGCTGGCGGAATAGTGACAGGGGCATGAGGTTTATGCTGGCTCCCAGGTCACAAAGAGCTCTCCCCACGTGCTTGCCTCCTAGCTCTACAGGTAAGGTGAAGGAACCAGGATCCTTCTCCTTCTTAGGCAGCTTGTTTTGGAGTATGGCACTGCACTCCTCGGTGAGATTTACTGTTTCAAACTCACCAATAATTTTCTTGTTAGTTATAATATCCTTCAAAAACTTAACATATGAAGGCATAGACTGTAAAACTTCTACAAAAGGAATATTGACATGCACTTGTTTAAGAATTTCTAGAAATTTGTTAAAGAGCACTTCCTGTTCTTATTTTTTCTTTAGCCTTCGAGGAAATGGAGGTGGTGGCACATATGCAGGCACTTCAGGTCGCCTTAGGATAGGTGGAGGCCTTGGGATTTCTTCTATCTCTTCTATGATTGGCTCCAGCCTTGCCCCTGATGTGCTTGTTGGTGGTGGACCTTGGTTTGGCAGAGACTCCAGTGGAGCACTAGACTCTTTGTTCTCCACTCTCTTTGGTGTGTCCTTGGTGTTGCTCACCAATGGTCTCCCACTCCTAAGTTCAATTGCTTGAACTTGTTCTTTACCATCTCTCCTTGGCACTTCAGTGTCAGTAGGAAGTCTACCTTGGGGCCTATTTTTGATTTCATTGGCTAGTTGCCCTATTTGGTTCTCCAGGCTCCTAAGAGTAGCTTGTTGACTCTGTAAAGTGGCATCATTCTTGGCTATGTATTCTTTGAGTAGATTTTCTACAGAAGATCCTACAGCTTGGTTGTATGGTTTTTGATACATGGATTGGTTATGTTGGGGAGTGAAACCAGGTTTTCCACTCGGTCTTGGCTGGTTAGGAGTTTGGTTATTATTCTGTTGGCCACCCCATGACAGGTTTGGGTGGTTTCTCCAACCAGGGTTGTATGTGTTAGAGTAGGGGTTGTTCCTAGGCTGCTGTTGGCTTCCAACATAGCAGACAGAGGCTGGATTCCCAGGGCAGTATTCATATGGGTGCCCTTCCCCACAGAATCCACAGATAAGTGTCTCACCTTGACTTGGTTGGGTGCCCATTGACATGGCTGTGGCAGTGTTGACACTGGTTTGGAGATTGGCTTGAGCCATTTGCTTAACTAGGTTGGTCAGGGCGTTTATCTGGCTGCTCATTGCACTTAGAGCATCCTTGTCTTGAGCTCTAGTTGGCTCAACTGGATCATCTGACCACCTACAGTGAGATGTTGAGATCTTCTCCAAGATCTCATAGGCTTCGTTGTCACTCTTGGACAACATGGAACCACCAGCAGATGAGTTTAGCGCTTGCCTGGTGCTGGGGTTGCATCCTTTGAAAAAGACCTCTATTTGGATACACCATGGAATGCCATGGTGTGGACATTTAAGAAGAAGGTCCTTAAACCTTGTCCAAGCTTCGTGAAGAGACTCATTTGGAGCTTGTTTGAATTTGATTATGTCATCACGAAAGGTAGAATTCCTATCAGGTGGGAAGTATTTTACTAGGAATTTCTCCGCCAAGTCTGTCCAATTAAGGACTGATCCAGAGGGTAATGAGTTTAACCACGTTTTGGCTTTGTCCCTCAAAGAGTAAGGGAAAAGGTAGAGCCTCAAGGCTTCTTGGGAAACTCCAGGGATAAGGAATGTATCACTGACTCCTAGGAAGTTTCTAAGATGGTTGTGGGGATCCTCATTTTCCACTCCAAAGAATTGTCCCACAGTGGACAACATTTGGAACATCACTGGCTTTAACTCGAATGAGTTGGCAGTGATTTCAGGGCGGATGATACTTGGATTTAGCTCCCCAGGCATGGGAACTAAGTATGAAAGAATGGCACAATCCTTATCATTCGCTATTTCGATGGGATTGCGAGTGATAGGTACCAGATTTTGAACTATTCTATCCATTTCTTCTTGAGAGGATTGCGGAAACTCTGCGGTTTCAGCAATTATTTGAGGTAAAGAGGGTTGGTTAAAGAGACGTTTCTTGGCTCTATTTCTAGCCCTAAGTAATCTCTCAGGCTCAGGGTTGAACTCTAGATCACTACTTGAAGGCTCATTCATAAACTAACCCAAATGGTACCTGAAAAAGAAATGAAAATAGATCAGCTTCAATAGGTAATAAACTTGGTGTTTCAAACTTAACAAACTTCGTTTTCACTAAACTAAATCCCCGGCAGCGGCGCCAAAAACTTGTTGCGTGCTCAATGTGTAAAATAAATAAGCAACAAGAGAAAGAGAGCACTCAGAACACGCAAGCATACATGATCTTATAGCAAGTAGTAAGTATTTTTTCATTCGATTTCCCACAGAGATTTATTATTAGCTACTCGTGAAGTGTATTGTTAAGAAAGAATGGGTGGATTTGATGGGGTAGAATTGGTTTTAAGTTGTCTAATTTCTAAGGAATATGTAAAGGGTAGCAACATAAACAAGTGCAAGTCAAAGATAAACTCAAATGACAAGAGAAGAGATTAATAAACGAAGAGAAAAACAGCTAAACAGAATTTTAAACTTAGCAGAATTGCGAGAACAGCAATTCTACCGCAATGTTACTAACAGCGAAGGTGTGTAAAATGGAGAAACAAGGGCTACTAACGACTCCTCTATAGGCTTTTTCTCACGATTCCCAAGCATTGGATCAACTCACTATGCATCAAACTCACTCAATCTCATGTATCTTCCGATTTCATGCATTAGATTCTTTAGTTTACTCATGTCCAAGTAAGGTCTTAAGCAACTTGTTAAAGCAGATAGTTATGGTTTGTACTAGGAAAACGCCTATTCCTAGGTCATTTTCTGGCTACCTTGAAAGGCTAGCATGAGTGTATGACTCTGAACTCTTACTCCTTCCAGAGGTTAGGAGTTCTTTGGACAAAATGGATGGCCAATCGAAATTGCCCGTGGGATGAAGCTTACATACAATCAATGCTTCGAGAGCTATCCTACATGCTTGGTTCACGTTTTTTAGCCTATAGGATTGTCATTAGCATGCCCCTATGTGACATAGTTACTCATGGATATAGACAGAACAGAAATAAGAGGGGAAGTAGACATGCTTTAGAAGGAATTTTAAAGACAAACAGCAAGGAAAAACAGTAGACAGCAAAGGTAAAGACGAAGTGTGAAATAATGAATTTTGCTTTAATTACTTGATTGTTTGAATGAACAAAGGGAAGCTTAAAGTAAATAACATAAAGACAGAAAGCAACGAAATGAAATGAACTAGCCACTAGAAAAGAAACAACAACTAAACAGAGCTAGAAATTAGTAATAAAAGACAAAAAGCAGTAATTGAGCTTGAACGCCTCGTCGCAAATGCCTCGGCTGAAGGGAGAGAAAGGATAGCCTTGCTTGGATGAATCCAATCAGGAGAGAAGATGAATCTTCTCTCCTTCCTATTAGATTGTCGACTCCAACAGCTGAACCTCTCACACCAACAGACGGAGAAGAAAAACAGGAGAAAAGATGGAGCTGCGAAGAGACTTCTACGCTTTCGGATGATGTTTGAACCCTCGACTTTGACCCCCTTTTATAGTAATCTGCAGGTGCGTTTGGGCCAAGGAGAACCATCCATCCTCAACGTCGTACTTCAAAATGGATGGAGGAGAAAGAACGAATCCCTGAAATAACGGAATATAACAGAAAAAGATCAGCCAACTTACGGATTTCACTTAAAACATTGCTGTCTTAGCAATGTTTCCGCAATGTTGCCGCAATGCACAATTTTCATTCTTTTACTTCGTTTTTCATTCCTTTTCTTTCCTTTTGCACACAAGTCCTAATTTAGCTACCTTCTTCTAATTCTCATATATAAGTATAGGTTTAAGCTAAATCCTATCAAAAACACCTAAGAGTGTGCATCTTTCTAAGCTAAATAAGTCCTAAATAAGTCACTTTTGGAGACATAACACTTCCCCAAGGGCAGCAGATTATAGACGCCGCTAGTGGAGGCGCTCATGGATAAGACACCCGCTGAAGCTAGAGTTTTAATTTATAACATAGCTATAAGCTTAGAGCGGAGTGAAGATGAAGACAAGGAGAAGGCTCGCCTGAAGAAGGATATGGACGAGCTTAAGGCTCAGCTTTTTGAGGTAAGTAACGTTGTTCTTGCCTTAAGGGATGATTTTTTGAAAGTCCAATCTTCTGTTTCAGGTAGATCTGTCGAAGACATGTTTCAAACTCTCCTTGCGGTAACTACCGACAAACTCGATAACGTTGGAACTCAGATGCAAAGAATTAAAGAAGAAATGTCTCAGATGACTTGCAAGATCAACAGGATGGAAGAGAAAACTGAGAGTTTGAGTGCCGTCACTTTGAGAATTGGGAAGCAGCTTCCCACGAGTACCCCGCCGGTGGAAGTCGATCATGGCCACGTCGAGCCACAGACAGAAAATCCCGAACCACGGTGGCATGGGGTAAATTTCGATCCTACGTGCACTAGAGTTTATGTGCCTAAGGCTTCTTTTCCTAGCAGGTTAGCGAGACCGCCCAAGGAAAACTACGAGGAGGAGTTCTTAAACACATTCAAGAAAGTAGAGATCAACATCCCTCTGTTGGAGGCCATCAAGCAAATCCCAAGGTACGCTAAGTTCTTGAAAGAGTTGTGCACCAACAAGAGGAAGACAAAAGAGAAAGAACGCGTCGTGGTAAGTAAGAACGTTTCCGCTTTGATCACAAAGAACTTACCAGAAAAATGCGACGATCCAGGTATTTTTTCTCTCCCTTGTACTATTGGAGGTAAGAAAATTAGAAGAGCCATGCTAGATCTAGGAGCCTTCATTAGTGTCATGCCTCACTCCGTTTATCAGGATTTGAATTTAAAAGAAATAGAGGAAACTGGTGTTGTTATACAACTTGCTGATAGGTCTTTCGTGCATCCTTTAGGAGTAGTGGAAGATGTATTAGTTAATGTTAATGGGCTGATTTTTCCTGTGGATTTTTATATTATGAAAATGGATGGAAATTATGCTTCTTCGCCTGCGTCGATCTTATTAGGTAGGCCCTTTATGAAAACTACTAAGACTAAGATAAATGTAGATAAGGGCACTCTATCTGTTGAGTATCGTGGACAAGTTGTTGAGGTTGATGTGTCTAGTGAGTTGGAGCATGATGAGAGCGTCCACTCTCTTTGTCAAGTAGATACAATTGAATCGTTAGTTCAGGAAGAATGCATGTCCGATAGAGATGGGGATGACCCATTGTTTTTTACTGGCCTTTTTGATGAATCTGATGTGCATGAACCTTCCACGTCTGAACTTTGTGATTCAACTGTCTCTTCTTTGGCAATTGCTCAAGATCATGTTAAGATGCTCCCCTCTACTTTGCAGGCACCTAAATTGGAGTTGAAAGACTTACCTGATCATCTCAAATACGCGTATTTGGGGGATGATGAGACGTTGTCGGTCATCATAGCGAAAGACCTTATGTCGGCGCAGGAAGGGAAATTAATGGAAGTTCTTAAAGCGCACAAGCTGGCAATTGGATGGACATTGGCATATTTACATGGGCTAAGTCCAGCTACGTGCATGCACAGAATCCTGCTCGAGGATGGAGCGAAACCTTCACGAGAGCCCCAAAGGAGGATCAATCCCGCGATGAAGGAGGTAGTAGTTTCTGAGATTCGCAAACTCCACGAAGCAGGTATCATCTATCCTATCTCAGATAGTAAATGGGTCAGTCCTATTCATGTCGTTCCTAAGAAAACTGGCATAACAGTGGTTAGGAATGAGAAAAATGAATTAGTGCCCAAACGAGTTCAAAATGGATGGAGAATGTGCATAGATTTTAGGAAACTGAATGAGGTCACTAGGAAGGACCATTTTCCCATTCCGTTTATTGATCAGATGGTGGAGCGTTTAGCTGGGAAGCCATTCTTTTGTTTTCTCGATGGTTTCTCTGGCTTTTACCAAATCCCCATAGCCATAGAAGACCAAGAGAAAACAACGTTCACGTGCCCCTTTGGCACATTTGCATTTAGAAGGATGCCTTTTGGGCTTTATAACGCTCCTAGTACATTTCAGAGATGCATGATGAGTATTTTTTCTGAGTTTGTTGAAAAATGCATTGAAGTGTTCATGGATGATTTTACAGTTTATGGCAATTCCATCGATGACTGTTTAACTAATTTATCGCATGTCCTGAAAAGATGTATTGAAATGAACCTTGTGTTGAATTTTGAAAAATGGCATTTTATGGCTAGTCAAGGTAACGTTTTATGGGATTTTATGACGTTTGGGGCATGGATTTTATGGGACCCTTCCCGCCTTCTTGTGGTTTTTCTTATATATTGCTGGCTGTCGAATATGTTTTCAAGTGGGTTGAGGCGAAAGCCACGAAGACTAACGATGCTAATTCTGTTGTTAGGTTCGTTCAGTCTCGTATTTTTACCAGGTTTGGAATCCCACGAGCCATAATCAGTGACCAGGGGACTCATTTTTGCAACCGATCTGTGGAGGCTTTGCTGAGGAAGTATGGTGTGCATCATCGCGTGTCCACCGCCTACCATCCTCAAGCCAATGGGCAAGCCGAAGTCTCCAACAGAGAGGTCAAGTCGATTTTGGAGAAAACCGTGAGACCGAGTAGGAAGGATTGGAGCGATCGTTTGCAGGATGCTTTGTGGGCCTACCTGGTGGTCGATATTTTGAATTATCGCTCTAATCTCAAGCTGTCGAGGCTTGCCAAAAGACGATTTATATGCCTATAACCAAGGCTTTGCAGCAGTGGTAACAGGGTCGATCCAAGGAGAAGGTAGATTGAAATTACTAATGAGATTGGAATTAATTGATTGATTTTGTAACGAGGGATTTGTTTATCATGCAAGGAAAGCAATAAAACGCTAACGAAAGAATAACAAGCAGAAAAACGCGTGCACGGTTTGGGAGTTTCGGGATTAATTGCTAGACAATTTCAATTTATCATTTAATACTGAATTCATGGCATGCAGCTTATTGTACACACGGACGACTACCCGAGAAGCCCCAAGGTAGCCGGCTCCATAGATATTAATCAGACCACACAGTTCCAATTATACGTTATCCAAAATTACATTAAGATGATCAGCCCTAAGTTAATTCTAGACAGTCACTAGCTAACCGCGACGAACATTCAAGCGTGAATTCTAATTGCTAGTAGATTGCCCGCAAACGCTGTATGCAATCAACAACTATCCTACACGGCTCGATACTCCGATTTAGTTTTATGTTCCTGTGTTACTTAGTCGAGCAGTGAGAGGCACTGCATCGCTACTCTTTAACATACACAACATGCAAGACAACTCGAGTGTCAATCGTAGAAATCAAACATGCGCGTTGGATTAAGCAAGAAAGATAAATGCAAATAAACAGCCACCAATATTGTTGCGTGCTCAATGTGTTAATATAAATAAGCAATAAGGAAGAAAGAGCACTCAGAACATGCAAGCATACATGATCTTATAGCAAGTAGTAAGTATTTTTTCATTCGTTTTCCCACAGAGATTTATTATAAGTTACTCGTGAAGTGTAAAGTTAAGAAAGAAGGGGTGGATTTGATGGGGTAAGATTGGTTTTTAATTGCCTACTTCTTACTGAATGTGTAGAGGGTAGCAACATAAACAAATGCAAGTTGAAATTAAACTCAAAAGAAAAGAGACGAGATTAATAAATGAAGAAGAAAACAGCTAGACAGAATTGTAACTTAGCAGAATTGCGGAAACAACAATTCTACCGCAATTGTAATAACAGCGAAAGTGTATAAAATGGAGAAACAAGGGCTACTAACGACGCCTCTATAGGCATTTTCATACGATTCTCAAGCATTGGATCAACTCTCTATGCATCAAACTCACTCAATCTCTTGTATCGTCCGATTCCATGCATTAGATTCTTTAGTTTACTCATATCCAAGTAAGGTCTTAAGCATCTTCTTAAAGTAGAAAGTTACGGTTTGTACTAGGAAAACTCCTATTCCTAGGTCGTTTTCTGGCTACCTTGAAAGGCTAGCATGAGTGTATGACTCTGAACTCTTACTCCTTCCAGAGGTTAGGAGTTCTTTGGACAAAATGGATGGCCAATCGAAATTGCCCGTGGGATGAAGCTTACATACAATCAATGCTTCGAGAGCTATCCTACATGCTTGGTTCACGTTTTTTAGCCTATAGTCTTGTCATTAGCATGCCCCTAAGTGACTTAGCTACTCATGGATGGAGAGAGAATAGGAATACGAGATAAAACAGACATGCTTAGAAGAAATATAAAGACAAAACAGTGAGGAAAAGCAGTAGGTTACAAAGGTAAGAAACTGTGAAGTGAAGAATATTGCTTTTGATTACTGGATTGTTTGAATGGACAAAGGAAGCTTAAAGTAAATAACATAAAGACAGACAACAACGAAATAGAGTGAAATGACTAATGGAAAGGAAATAACAACAAAGAAGTGCTGGAAATGAAGAACACAAGACAGAAAGCAGTAAATAGAGCGTGGACGCCTTGTTGCGGTTGCTTCGACTGAATGGGGAGAAAGAATAGCCTTGCTTGGATGAATCCAATCGAGAGAGAAGACGAATCTTCTCTCCTTCCTATCAGATTGTCGATTCCAACAGCTGAGACTCTCACACCAACAGACGAAGAAGAACGACAGGAGAAAAGATAGACTGCGAGAAGACTTCTACGCTTTCGGATGATGCTTGAACCTCCGACTTTGACCCCCTTTTATAGTAGTTTGCAGGTGCATTTGGGCCAAGGAGAACCATCAATCTTCAACGTCGTATATCAGAATGGATGGAGGAGAAAGCATGAATCCCTGAAATAACGGAAATTAACAGAAAGAGATCAGTCAACTTACGGTTTTCACTTGAAACATTGCGGTTTCAGCAATGTTTTCGCAATTCTATCGCAATGCACATTTTTCTTTGTTTTAACTTCGGTTTTTATCCCTTTTCTTTCCTTTTGCACACAAGTCCTAATTTAGCTACCCTCTTCTAAATCTCATATATAAGCATAGGTTTAGGCTAAATACTAACAAAAACACCTAAGTATGTGCATCTTCCTAAGCTAAATAAGTCCTAAATATGTCACTTTTGGAGACATAACACACCCCCAAACTTAAGGTTTTGCTTGTCCTCAAGCAAACTAAGGACTTACTTAGGCTGCTGTTCTATTCCCTTTAACCACTTCTAAGCTTAAAACTACCCTCTCATCTAGCTTCTTCTGATTTCACATGCCTAATACTCCTACTGTTTTTATTAACTCCCTACAACTGATCTACCTGCTCTTGTCATATCATGCCACTATCCCTAAGGTTTCAAATTCTACCTAGCTTTACCCCAGACTCAGTACATGCTTCTAGTTTATACTTATGAGCTACCTAGGATTCCTTATAGTCATGCCAGTCTTAGTATTAACGGTGACAGTAGTACTTTTAGAGAACAACCTAAACCCTGGCATCACTACATTGGATATACACTCATCTCCCTAAACAACCCTACAAGCTACAACTTTGCTCTTAGCTAATTGAGGATCAGAGTTCTTTTTCAACAGGACATCTAAGCCACAAAGTTGCAACTCCTAGGTATACATTCTTCTTCCCTATTCTTTGCCTTTTTCTTTCTTTCTTACTTAGGTGGAGTCTCACCTTTGGTTGCCTTTTGATGCAATGCCACTTGTGGGTTGCACACTTGGCACTGATTACTCAGCAACCTAAGAGAGACACCCCTGTTTATTCTATTTTTCATCATTTTTTTTTTTTTTTTTTTTTTCCGCTCATCATTGTTTTTTTAAAGGAGAAGAAGAATGCTTATGCTTTAAGGGAGAGAGGAATGTTCCTAGGCCTAGGGTGGCCTCCCCCAAACTTAAACTACTCATTGTCCCCAATGAGTGTCTGAGGTGGCACACCCCCAAACTTGTCCTAGAAGCATCTAGTCTAAGGTAAAACAAAGAGAATCTAAAAGCCCTAGGCATAGACAGAACATGCGAAAAGTAAATGTCATAGTAGCAGAAATTCATAAAAACAGGTAGGTAAGGACTTAAAGCTGTGCATGCTGAGCAATATTGAGAGGCTAATTTAAACTATCAAAGGGTATCCTATGACACTCATCCAGCATGCTTTAAGATAAGCTATATACGGTAGATAAAATAGCAGCAAAAGATAGAATTTAAACAGATCACAGCCTAGCTAAACAGACAGTCCAAAACATGCATTCAGTAATAAAAATTGCGGTTTCCGCAATTATTTCGCAATAAAGCCAAGGCAGATATAACAGTGATTCAGGCCCCTAAGCATGCTTTTTTCCCGTCACTCAAGCTCTACACAAATAAAACTAAACTATCCTACCTACTCAGTGATCATCAGACTACACTAAACAATTTAAAAACTTAAAACTAAACAACTAAAACAGATCAAAATATTAACTAAAAACAGCATAATTCACATGGTCTAATCAGAAAGCAGAATTTTTTTTTATTTGTCTAAGGGAACAGCAATACTCCCTTCTGTGCAATTCAAACCAGCCCTCAGATGTCATCATCCTCATCATCAGTCCCTCGTGGTCGTGGAGGCACCCATGGAGACAGTAGGTTGGTGGGAAAGTCAGGGAAAAGACACCCAAGCTGATCAGCAACCTCTTTGTCTTTTGCCTGTGCATAAGTGGCCCATTGAGCCATCCTCTTCTGTAGATCCACCAGGCACGCCATGGACAGTGACTGAGCAGCAGCCAATCTATCCAGCTCGAACTCCATGTTGCCCTTCCTTTTCAGCCTCAAGCCTGTGGGCACGTCCAAGTGGCCTGTGTAAGCCATCTGCTGTTCCATTCGCTCAATGGGAACTCCTGCACGCAAACATAGTTTAGTAATAGTATTAGGGAAGAACAATGGACCCTTACCCTTCTTGGCGCAATCAGCAATGGCGGCTGACATGACTTCACCCACGTTGATCGTGAGACCTCGCATGATAGCATAGACCAGCAGCGATCTGCTCTGGTTGATGGTGGTCTCATGAGTCACTGGGGCTAGTTTCCTTTTCACGAAAGAAAACCACACCGCTGCCTTAGCTGTGAGGTTGGCACTCATGAGCGTGTGCCTCCCATTGCGTGACACGGTCCAGGATGCTTCAGGTTGGCCAATGGTCCGAATGGCCTCTTCCAGGACGGCTTCAGTAGGCTCATCAACAATCCTCGCATAGTCAGTATGTTTTTGGCCCTTGAGGCCATAGGCTTCGTTGATGGCCTTTGGTGAGAAGTCCACTTCTACTCCCCTGACCACAGACAACCCTTCCTCAGAATTTCTCAAGTTGGCGTAGAAGTCATACACCATGCTTGTGTAAGCTGGATTGGGTGGTCTGCACAACTCCTCCCAGCCGTGATTCGTAATTCCTGCGCGCAAGAATTGCGGCAGGTCAGCAGGTCTGTCGAGGAAGCCCTTCTCGTGCAGCATCTCTCGTTTCCTCAGCTCCATGCCTCTAGACTCAGCGTCAGAAGACACGTACCTCACTGATTGAGGCTCATCTTCAGGGTAAAGCTTGGCCTTCCCTTTGTCTTTTTGTTTGGCTGACTCAGCAGCCTCAATCTTGAGCTTCTTGAGTGATGGCTCAGCACTCTTCTCCTCTGATGCAAGCGCCCTCTTGGCTTTCTTTTTCTTTGATTTCTTAGACCGTTTGGCCTTGATAATCTTGGCAGCCTTCTTCTTCTTCAGCTTTGCCTTGGTCGTGATCGCATGGAGGCAAGCCCCCAGTGTTTCTTCAATAGAATCATCCTTCTGCGCAGGACTCTCAGGGCTGGCTTCCCTCAACGGAGAGAAGACCTCGTCTTCCTCAGCTTCCCCACTGCCCTGCGTTGATTCTTGGTACTCCCCATATGGGAATTCAGGGTCAGGCCGTGGAGAAGTGTGCGACGGCGTGGTGCTTTGTGCGGCTGTAGGGGTCTGTGCAGAACTCTGCGGTGAAGAAGGCAACTCAGGGCTCTGTGCTGGCGGCGATGGAGAGAGCTCCGGACTGCAAACCGGTTGGGATGGTGAAGGGCTGCGCTCGGCTGTCTCGTGAGATGGCTGGCCCAATTCTTGACTCTCCACAGAGGAAGTCTTTTTCTTGATTTCTTCTTCGGCCACAGCCATACTCCATCTGCGCTTTTTGGGTGTGCCTGCTGGTTCAGAGGGTCCAGCAGGTATCTCCGTGACAACCTTCCACTTCTTCCTACGGATCGGCAGTTTGGGAAGTCGTTCGGTTCGCGCAGCATCAGCGTCTGCAAGGGCAAGAAGTGCTTCCCTCGCAGCCGTTTCAGCGTCATCAGCCCTTTTCTGGGACGCAGATCGTTCGGCCCTTGTGAGCACCATTGTTGAATCTTGGAGATTTGGAGAGAGGAATCACAGATGAAGAGAAAATCAGTTTTCTTGGAGTTCAGATAATGGAAGGATCGTATGGATCAACGCGCCTTCTAACGGATATAAAGGAAACACAAAAAAAATCCCAACGGCTATATTTTTGCGGATACCGCAAATCCAGCGCAATTTTAGTGACCGTTGGAGATTTTTTGCATTTAAATGTCAATCTTTGCTCAACCGTATCTTTGATTTGGCCCAATATCTCCTTGATTTTTCTAGCTGGATTTAATCTCCTTGATTCCCTCTATCGATTCCCTGCAAAAATAAATAAAATCAACAACAAATTCTTAATTAAAATCACCCAAACATATGCACAAACGATAACCGGAAAAATTGCAAAAAATAAACTAAGGCATTAGCCTTGACTAGACGAGCACAGTAACCACTCGTCCTCTCTCGTTCTTAATTCACGTTTCAGTCAAGAGGAAGGCCGAGAGAGTCTTCACATCTCCTTCCTCATAGTAGTGCTTCAACCTTGCACCATTAACCATGAAAGGTTGCCCTTGCTGCAAGTTCTTTATCTCGATGGCACCATGAACAAACACATTAGTAATTACAAATGGACCTGACCATCTAGACTTAAGTTTGCCTGGAAATAATTTCAATCGTGAGTTAAATAATAAGACAAGTTGGCCTTTCTTGAAGTCCTTAATCCTAAGTCTACTGTCGTGCCAAATCTTGGTCTTTTCCTTATACATTTTGGCATTTTCATAGGACATATGTCTAAGCTCATCAAGATCATGTAATTGCAAAGACCGCAACGTTCCCGCATCAGTCACGCAATAATTCAACTCTTTTAGTGCCCAAAATGCCTTAATTTCTAACTCGAATGGAAGATGACATGCTTTACCATACACAAGTCTATAAGGAGACATACCTAGGGGTGTCTTATATGCAGTTCTATAGGCCCAAAGTGCATCCTCGATTTTAAACGACCAGTCCTTTCTATTGGGTTTGACCACTTTTTCTAGGATGTTTTTAATCTCCCTATTTGAAATTTCAGCCTGTCCATTCGAGTGTGGGTGATAGGGAGTGGCTACTCTATGTCTAATGTTATACTTAGCCAACACTCTCTCCATAGCATTATTAATGAAATGTGTCCCCTCATCACTAATGATAGCACGAGGAGTTCCAAACCTAGTAAAAATGTGCCTATGCAAGAATTTAACTACTGTTTTGGCATCATTATTGGGACATGCTATGGCCTCTACCCACTTGGATACATAGTCTACTGCCACTAATATGTAAAGGTTACCTGATGAAGGGGGAAATGGTCCCATGAAGTCAATGCCCCACACATCAAAGAGCTCCAACTCTAAGATGTAAGTGAGAGGCATCTCATCCTTTCGACTGAGGTTACCTGTCCTTTGGCATTCATCACAGCTGTGGGCATAGTTGTGGGCATCCTTGAAGATGGTTGGCCAATAGTAGCCACTCTGAAATACCTTTGCAGCTGTTCTTTGGCCACCAAAGTGTCCACCATAAGGAGCTGTGTGGCAGTGCTGCAGTACAGACTTCGCCTCAGCAGCTGAAACACACTTCCTTAGCAAGCCGTCAGCACATGTTTTGTAAAGAGTGGGGTCATCCCATATGAATTTCCTCGCTTCATGAAGGAACCTCTTCTTCTCTTGTCCTCCCTTGAAAGTAGGCAGTACCTGCGATGCAAGGAAGTTAGCAATGTCAGCAAACCAAGGTTCCTCATCGTTATCACGATGAGCCAAAACAAAGACATGTTCATCGATGAAAGCATCAGAAATTGCGGTCTCCGCAATTTTTTCGCAATTATGCTGCAATCTGGAAAGATGATCTGCAACCACATTTTCACATCCTTTCTTATCTCTAATGTCCAGATCAAACTCTTGCAGCAGCAGTACCCACCTAATCAATCTAGGCTTAGCATCAGCCTTCCTCATAAGGTACTTCAAAGCAGAATGGTCAGTGTACACAATTGTCCTAGTGCCTACAATGTAATTCCTAAACTTCTCACAAGCAAACACTACTGCTAGCATCTCCTTCTCAGTAGTTGTGTAATTACATTGTGCCTCGTTAAGTGTTTTACTAGCATAATATACGGGGTGTGTTAGCTTGTCAATCTTCTGTCCTAACATGACCCCTACAGCATAGTCACTTGCATCACATAACATCTCAAAGGGAAGATCCCAATTAGGCCCTACTATAATAGGTGCTGTGACTAGTGCTTCCTTAAGGGTTTTCCAAGCTAGGAAACATTCTTTAGAGAAAATGAAAGGTTTATTTAGCTCTAGAAGCTCACATAAGGGCTTGGAGATCTTAGAAAAGTCCTTAATGAACCTTCTATAGAAACCAGCATGCCCTAAGAAACTTCTAATGGCTTTGACATTTTGTGGTTCTACCAATTTCTCTATTATTTCAATTTTTGCCCTGTCAACTTCTACACCTGCCCTTGTCACTCTATGACCTAAGACAATCCCTTCATCCACCATGAAGTGGCACTTTTCCCAATTCAAGACTAGGTTGGTCTCCTCACACCTAGCCAGGACTTGTCCTAAGTTCTCTAGACAGTTTGTAAATGAATCCCCAAAGACTGAAAAATCATCCATGAATATCTCTATCATGGACTCATCCAAATCAGAGAAGATTGCCAACATGCACCTTTGGAAAGTTGCCGGTGCATTGCATAAGCCAAAAGGCATTCTGCGAAAGGCAAAAGTTCCAAAAGGGCAAGTGAAGGTAGTCTTCTCTTGGTCCTTGGGGTCTATAGTTATCTGGTTATAGCCTGAGTAACCGTCTAAGAAACAGTAGTAGGCTCTACCAGCTATCCTATCTAGCATCTGGTCAATGAATGGTAGAGGGAAGTGGTCTTTTTTGGTTTCTTTATTGAGTTTTCTATAATCCATACATACTCTCCACCCTGTGACAGTCCTAGTTGGAATCAGTTCATTGTTCTCATTGACTACCACAGTCATCCCCCCCTTTTTAGGTACACATTGTATAGGGCTCACCCACTGGCTACTAGCTATGGGGAAGATCACACCTGCATCTAACCATTTTATGATTTCCTTTTTAACTACCTCTTTCATAGAGGGATTCAGCCTACGTTGGTGATCTACTCTAGGTGTATGCTCTTCTTCTAATATAATCTTATGCATGCAATAAGAAGGGTTAATGCCTCTAATATCAGCAATAGTCCATGCAATAGCCTTCCTATGTTGCTTTAGTAGTAATATCAGTTCATCCTCATGCTTTTCACTTAATTTAGAAGAAATGATAACAGGCAGAGTTTCATTACTCCCTAAATATGCATACTTGAGGTGAGTGGGTAGTGGTTTTAGTTCTAAAACAGGTGGATGCTCAATGGATGGCTTTAAAGGATTTAATGATCTATCAGTTAGGTCTATATTCATACATACATGTTGTGGTTTATCTATAGGCATATCCATTATTTCAGATACATTCAAGTCAGCTACATCTAATTGTACATATTCATTAGCATGCTTAGTTAATAGTACATGCTCCAATTGTTCTTCCATTAAAGAATCTACAACGTCCATGCTAGCACAGGATTCAAGGTTAGAGGGATACCTTAAAGCTTTATACACACTAAATTTCACCTCTTCATCATGAACCCTCATAGTGAGCTCACCTTTTTGGACGTCTATTAGTGCCCTACCTGTGGCTAGAAATGGTCTGCCTAGCAGGATGGGGACCTCCTTGTCTGCTTCATAGTCCAGGACAATGAAATCTGCAAGGAAAATAAATTTGTCAACTTTTACAAGAATATCCTCAATCTTACCTTCAGGGTATGCGATGGATCTGTCTGCAAGTTGTAAAGTGACGGTGGTTGGACGTGCTTCTCCTATTCCTAACTGGCGGAATAGTGATAGGGGCATGAGGTTTATGCTGGCTCCCAGGTCACAAAGAGCTCTGCCCACGTGCTTGCCTCCTAGCTCTACAGGTAAGGTGAAGGAACCAGGATCCTTCTCCTTCTTGGGTAGCTTGTTCTGGAGTATGGCACTGCACTCCTCAGTGAGATTTACTGTTTCAAACTCACCAATTATTTTTTTGTTAGTTATAATTGTTAAGTCTCTGAAAGTGACTTATTTAGGACCCATTTAGCTTAAGAAGATGTACACTTTTAGGTGTTTTTGATAGCATTTAGCCTAAACCTATGCTTTAATATGAGAATTAGAAGAAGGTAGCTAATTTAGGACTTATGCACAATAGGTAGAAAAAGGGTTGAAAACCGAAGGAAAAGAATGAAAAATGAGCATTGCGAATGAATTGCGAAATAATTGCGGACACCGCAATTATTCAAGTGAAAACCGTAAGTTGACTGATCTTTTCTGTTAATTTCCGTTATTTCAGGGATTCATTCTTTCTCCTCCATCCATTTCTGATATATGACGTTGAAGATTGATGGTTCTCCTTGGCCCAAACGCACCTGCAAACTACTATAAAAAGGGGTCAAAGTCGGAGGTTTGATAATCATCCAAAGCGCAGAAGTCTTCTCGCAGTCCATCATTTCTCTCTGTTTTCCTTTGCCGTCTGTTGGAGTGAGAGTCTCAGCTGTTGGAATCGATAATCTGATAGGAAGGAGAGGAGATTCTTCTTCTCTCTCGATTGGATTCATCCAAGCAAGGCTGACCTTTCATCCCCTTCATTCGAGGCGACTGCAACGAAGCTTTTTCAGCACCCTTTTACTGTTTTCTGTCGTTCTTCTTCTTATTTCCAGTTTTGATCATTGTTGTTCTTAGCTTAGTGTTTTAGTTACTGCATTTCGTTGTTGTCTGTCTCTGAATTACTGCTTTTAAGGTTTCCTTTGTCGTTCAAACATTCAAAGTAATCAAAGTACAATTCTGCATTTCACAGTTTCCACCTTCTGCTGCTACGGTTTTGCCTTGCTGTTTTAAGCACATTTCCCTTCTAAGCATGTCTATTTTATCTGCCATTTCTGTTCTCCATATATCCATGAGTAGCTAAGTCACTTAGGGGCATGCTAATGACAGAACTATAGGCTAAAAAACGTGAATCAAGTAGGTAGGTTAACTCTCGAGTCATTGATTGTATGTAAGCTTCATCCTACGGGCAATTTCGATTGGCCATCCATTTTGTCCAAAGAACTCCTAACCTCTGGAAGGAGTAAGAGTTCAGAGTCATTTAATCATGCTAGCCTTTCATGGTAATCAGGAAACGGCCTAGGAATAGGCGTTTCCCTAGTACAAACTAAACACTCCTGTTTTAACAAGATGCTTAAGACCTTACTTTGAAGTCGAGTAAACTTAAGACTCTAATGCATGGAATCGGACGATACTTGAGATAGAGTGAGTTTGATGTATAGAGAGTTGATCCAAGGCTTGAGAATCGTAATAAAATGCCTATAGGATAGTCATTAGTAGCCCTTAATTCACCCATTTACACACTTTCGCTGTTATTTAATTGCGGTAACATTGCGGTCCTCGCAATTCTGCTGTTTTATCATTCTGTTTAGCTGTTTTCTTCTTCGTTTATTAATTCCATCTCTTGTCTTTTGAGTCTAATTTCAACTTGCACTTGTTTATGTTATATTCCTTTACACATTCAGCAAAACTTAGATAATTAAAAACCAATTTTACCCCATCAAATCCACCCCATCTTTCTTAACAAATACACTTCGCGAATAGCTAAAAATGAGTCTCTGTGGAAAAAACGAATGAAATATACTTACTACTTGCTGTGAGACCATGTATGCTTGCATGTTCTAAGTGCTCTCTCTACCCTTTTGCATATTTATCTTTACACATTGAGCACGCAACAAGTTTTTGGCGCCGCTGCCGGGGACTTATTTTAAGTAAAAACGAAGTTAGTTAAGATTGAAACACCAAATTATTTTCCATTGTATTTGATCCATTTTCATTTCTTGCTTAGGTAACATTTAGGTTAGTTTATGAATGAGCTTCCAAGTAGTGATATAGAGTTCAACCCTGAGCCCGAGAGATTACTTAGAGCTAGGAATAGAGCTAAGAAACGTCTATTTAAACAACCTTCATTACCTTCATTAGCTGCTGAAACCGCAAGGTTACCAACACCACCTCTAGAAGAAATGGAAAGAAGAGATCAAAATCTGGTGTCTGTCACTCGCAATCCCATAGAAATAGCGAATGACAAGGACAGCGCCATTCTTTCATACCTCGTACCTATGCCTGGGGAGCTGAACCCCAGCATAATCCGTCCTGAGATCACTGCCAACTCATTCGAGTTAAAGCCAGTGATGTTCCAAATGTTGTCCACTGTGGGACAATTATTTGGAATGGAAAATGAGGACCCCCACAACCATCTTAGGAACTTCCTAGGAGTTAGTGATACATTCCTGATCCCTGGAGTTTCCCAAGAAGCCTTGAGGCTATACTTGTTCCCTTACTCTTTGAGGGACAAAGCCAAAACGTGGCTGAACTCATTACCTTCTGGATCTGTCCTTAATTGGACAGACCTAGCAGAAAAATTCCTAGTCAAATACTTCCCACCTGATAGGAATTCTACTTTCCGTGATGATATCATAAAATTCAAACAAGCTCCAAGTGAGTCTCTTCACGAAGCTTGGACAAGATTCAAAGACCTTCTCATCAAATGTCCACACCATGGCATCCCATGGTGTATCCAAATAGAAGTCTTCTTTAAAGGATGCAACCCCAGCACTAGACAAGTTCTAAATTCATCTGCTGGTGGTTCCATGTTGTCCAAGAGTTACAACGAAGCTTATGAGATCTTGGAGAAGATCTCAACATCTCACTGTAGGTGGTCGGATGATCCTGTAGAGCCAACTAGAGCTCAAGACAAGGATGCTCTAAGCGCCATGAGCACCCAAATAAATGCCCTGACCAACCTAGTCAAGCAAATGGCTCAGGCCAATCTCCAAACTAGTGCCAATACCGCCACAACCATGTCAATGGGCACCCAACCAAGTCAAGGCGAGGCACTGATCTGTGGATTCTGTGGGGAAGGGCACCCATATGAATACTGCCCTGGGAATCCATCCTCAGTCTGCTATGTAGGAAGCCAACAGCAGCCTAGGAACAACCCCTATTCACAAACTTACAATCCTGGTTGGAGAAACCACCCAAACCTGTCATGGGGTGGCCAACCAAACTCTAACCAAAATATTAACCAACCAAGGCCGAGTGGAACATCTGGTTTCACTCCCCAACATAACAAACATAACCAGTCTATGTACCAAAAACCTTATAATCAACCTGTAGGATCTTCTGTAGAGAACCTACTCAAGGAATACATAGCTAAAAATGATGCTACTCTCCAAAGCCAGCAAGCTACTCTTAGGAGCCTGGAAAACCAAATAGGGCAATTAGCCAATGAAATCAAAAGTAGGCCCCAAGGTAGACTCCCTGCTGACACCGAGGTACCAAGGAGAGATGGCAAGGAACAAGTTCAAGCAATTGAACTTAGAAGTGGTAGGCCATTGGTGAGCAACACAAAGGACACACCAAAGAGAGTAGAGAACACTGAGTCTAGTGCTCCACTGGAGCCTCTGCCAAACCAAGGGCCACCACCAACTAGCACATCAGGAGCCAGGCTAGAGCCAAACGTTGAGGACATAGAAGAAATTCCAAGGCCTCCACCTATCTTAAGGCGACCTGACGTACCTGCATATGTGCCACCACCTCCATACCCTCGTAGGCTTAAGAAGAAGCAATAACAGGAAGTGCATTTTAATAAATTCTTAGAAATACTTAAGCAAGTGCATGTTAACATTCCTTTTATAGAGGTTTTGCAGTCTATGCCTTCTTATGTAAAGTTTTTGAAGGACATCATTACTAACAAAAAAACAATTGGTGAGTTTGAAACAGTAAACCTCACCGAGGAGTGCAGTGCCATCCTCCAGAACAAGCTGCCCAAGAAGGAGAAGGATCCTGGTTCCTTCACCTTACCTGTAGAACTTGGAGGCAAGCACGTGGGCAGAGCGCTTTGTGACCTGGGCGCCAGCATCAATCTCATGCCCTTGTCCCTATTTCGCCAGTTGGGAATAGGAGAAGCACGTCCAACTACTGTCACTTTACAACTAGCAGACAGATCCATCGCATACCCTGAAGGTAAGATTGAGGATATTCTAGTGAAAGTTGACAAGTTCATATTCCTTGCAGATTTCATTGTCCTGGACTATGAGGCGGACAAGGAAGTTCCCATCCTGCTAGGCAGACCATTTCTAGCCACAGGTAGGGCACTTATAGACGTCCAGAAAGGTGAGCTCACAATGAGGGTTCATGATGAAGAGGTGAAGTTTAGTGTGTATAAAGCGTTAAGGTATCCCTCTGACCTTGAATCCTGTGCTAGTATGGATGTCGTAGACTCTTTAATGGAAGAGCAATTAGAGCATGTCCTGTTAACCAAGCATGCTAGTGAATATGTACAAGTAGATGTAGCTGACTTGAATGTATCTGACATAATGAATATGCCTGTAGATAAACCCCAACATGTATGTATGAATATAGATTTAACTGATAGAACTGTAAATCCTTTGAAGCCCTCCATTGAGCATCCACCTGTTTTAGAACTGAAACCACTACCCACTCACCTCAAATATGCATATTTAGGAGATAATGATACACTGCCTGTAATTATTTCTTCTAAGCTAAGTGAACAGCATGAGGTTGATTTAATTTTACTGCTTAAGCAACATAGGAAGGCTATAGCATGGACTATTGCTGATATTCGAGGCATTAGCCCTTCTTATTGCATGCACAAAATTATACTAGAGGAAGAGCACACACCTAGGGTAGATGACCAGCGTATGTTAAACCCCTCTATGAAAGAGGTAGTGAAGAAAGAAATAATAAAGTGGTTAGATGCAGGAGTGATCTTCCCCATAGCTAGTAGCCAGTGGTTGAGCCCCATCCAATGTGTACCTAAAAAGGGGGGAATAACTGTGGTAGTCAATGAGAACAACGAACTGATTCCAACAAGGACTGTCACAGGGTGGAGAGTGTGTATGGATTACAGAAAGTTAAATAAAGAAACTAAAAAAGACCATTTCCCTATACCGTTTATTGACCAGATGCTAGACAGAATAGCTGGTAGAGCCTACTATTGTTTTTTAGATGGGTACTCTGGCTATAATCAAATAACTATAGACCCTAAGGATCAAGAGAAGACCACCTTCACTTGCCCTTTTGGAACGTTTGCCTTCCGCAGAATGCCTTTTGGCTTATGCAATGCACCGGCAACTTTCCAATGGTGCATGATGGCAATCTTCTCTGAGTTGGATGAGTCCATGATAGAAATATTCATGGATGACTTCTCAGTCTTTGGGGATTCATTTAAAACCTGTCTAGAAAACCTAGGACAAGTCCTGGCTAGGTGTGAAGAGACCAACCTAGTCCTAAATTGGGAAAAACGCCACTTCATGGTGGATGAGGGGATTGTCTTAGGACATAGAGTGTCAGGAGCAGGTGTAGAAGTTGATAGGGCCAAAATTGAGATCATAGAGAAGTTGGTTGAGCTACAAAATGTCAAAGTTATTAGAAGTTTCTTAGGGCATGCTGGCTTCTACAGAAGGTTCATTAAGGACTTTTCTAAGATAGCCAAGCCTCTGTGCGAGCTTCTAGAGCTAAATAGGCCTTTTATCTTCTCTGAGGAATGTGTAGTAGCTTGGAAAACCCTTAAAGAGGCACTAGTCACAGCGCCTATCATAGTCGGACCAAATTGGGATCTCCCATTTGAGATGCTATGTGATGCCAGTGACTATGCTGTAGGAGTCATGTTAGGACAGAAGATTGACAAGCTGACAATAATATCCTTCAAAAACTTTACATACGAAGGCATAGACTGTAAAACTTCTACAAAAGGAATATAGACATGCACTTGCTTAAGAATTTCTAGAAATTTATTAAAGTGCACTTCCTGTTCTTGTTTTTTCTTTAGCCTTCTTGGAAATGGAGGTGGTGGCACATATGCAGGCACTTCAGGTCGCCTTAGGATAGGTGGAGGTCTTGGAATTTCTTCTATCTCTTCAGTGATTGGCTCCAGCCTTGTCCCTGATGTGCTTGTTGGTGGTGGACCTTGGTTTGGCAGAGACTCCAGTGGAGCACTAGACTCAGTGTTCTCTACTCTCTTTGGTGTGTCTTTGGTGCTGCTCACCAATGGTCTCCCACTTCTAAGTTCAATTGCCTGAACTTGTTCTTTACCATCTCTCCTTGGCACTTCAGTGTCAGCAGGAAGTCTACCTTGGGGCCTACTTTTGATTTCATTGGCTAGTTGCCCTATTTGGTTCTCTAGGCTCCTAAGAGTGGCTTGCTGACTCTGTAGAGTGGCCTCATTCTTGGCTATGTATTCCTTGAGTAGATTTTCTACAGAAGATCCTACAGGTTGGTTGTATGGTTTTTGATACATGGATTGGTTATGTTGGGGAGTGAAACCACGTGTTCCACTCGGTCTTGGTTGGTTAGGATTTTGGTTAGCATTCTGTTGGCCACCCCATGACAGGTTAGGGTGGTTCCTCCAACCAGGATTGTAAGTATTTGAGTAGGGGTTGTTCCTATGCTGCTGTTGGCTTCCTACATAGCAGACTGAGGCTGGATTCCCAAGGCAGTATTCATATGGGTGCCCTTCCCCACAGAATCCACAGATAAGTGCCTCGCCTTGACTTGGTTGGGTGCCCATTGACATGGCTGTGGCGGTATTGGCACTGGTTTGGAGATTGGCCTGAGCCATTTGCTTAACTAGGTTGGTCAGGGCGTTTATTTGGGTGCTCATGGCGCTTAGAGCATCCTTGTCTTGAGCTCTAATTGGCTCTACTGGATCATCTGACCACCTACAGTGAGATGTTGAGATCTTCTCCAAGATCTCATAAGCTTCGTTGTAACTCTTGGACAACATGGAACCACCAGCAGATGAATTTAGAACTTGTCTGGTGCTGGGGTTGCATCCTTTGAAAAAGACCTCTATTTGGATACACCATGGGATGCCATGGTGTGGACATTTAATGAGAAGATCTTTGAATCTTGTCCAAGCTTCGTGAAGAGACTCACTTGGAGCTTGTTTAAATTTGATTATGTCATCACGAAAGGTAGAATTCCTATCTGGTGGGAAGTATTTGACTAGGAATTTTTCTGCTAAGTCTGTCCAATTAAGGACAGATCCAGAGGGTAATGAGTTTAACCACGTTTTGGCTTTGTCCCTCAAAGAGTAAGGGAAAAGATATAGCCTCAAGGCTTCTTGGGAAACTCCAGGGATAAGGAATGTGTCACTGACTCCTAGGAAGTTTCTAAGATGGTTGTGGGGGTCCTCATTTTCCATTCCAAAGAATTGTCCCACCGTGGACAACATTTGGAACATCACTGGCTTTAACTCGAATGAGTTGGAAGTGATCTCAGGACGGATTATGTTGGGGTTCAGCTCCCCAGGCATAGGTACTAGGTAAGAAAGTATGGCGCTATCCTTATCATTCGCTATTTCGATGGGATTGCGAGTGACAGGCACCGGATTTTGATCTATTCTCTCCATTTCTTCTTGAGAAGATTGCGGTAACCTTGCGGTTTCAGCAATTATTGGAGGTAATGAAGGTTGTTTAAAGAGACGTTTCTTGGCTCTATTTCTAGCTCTAAGTAATCTCTCGGGCTCAGGGTTGAACTCTAGATCACTACTTGGAGGCTCATTCATAAACTAACCTAAATGGTACCTGAAAAAGGAATGGAAATGGATCAGTTTCAATGGAGAATAACTTGGTGTTTCAAACTTAACAAACTTCGTTTTCACTTAAATAAATCCCCGGCAGCGGCGCCAAAAACTTGTTGCGTGCTCAATGTGTTAATATAAATAAGCAATTAGGAAGAAAGAGCACTCAGAACATGCAAGCATACATGATCTTATAGCAAGTAGTAAGTATTTTTTCATTCGTTTTCCCACAGAGATTTATTATAAGTTACTCGTGAAGTGTAAAGTTAAGAAAGAAGGGGTGGATTTGATGGGGTAAGATTGGTTTTTAATTGCCTACTTCTTACTGAATGTGTAGAGGGTAGCAACATAAACAAATGCAAGTTGAAATTAAACTCAAAAGAAAAGAGACGAGATTAATAAATGAAGAAGAAAACAGCTAGACAAAATTGTAACTTAGCAGAATTGCGGAAACAGCAATTCTACCGCAATTGTAATAACAACGAAAGTGTATAAAATGGAGAAACAAGGGCTACTAACGACTCCTCTATAGGCATTTTCATACGATTCTCAAGCATTGGATCAACTCTCTATGCATCAAACTCACTCAATCTCATGTATCGTCCGATTCCATGCATTAGATTCTTTAGTTTACTCATATCCAAGTAAGGTCTTAAGCATCTTGTTAAAGCAGAAAGTTACGGTTTGTACTAGGAAAACGCCTATTCCTAGGTCGTTTTCTGGCTACCTTGAAAGACTAGCATGAGTGTATGACTCTGAACTCTTACTCCTTCCAGAGGTTAGGATTTCTTTGGACAAAATGGATGGCCAATCGAAATTGCCCGTGGGATGAAGCTTACATACAATCAATGCTTCGAGAGCTATCCTACATGCTAGGTTCACGTTTTTTAGCCTATAGTCTTGTCATTAGCATGCCCCTAAGTGACTTAGCTACTCATGGATGGAGAGAGAATAGGAATACGAGATAAAACAGACATGCTTAGAAGAAATATAAAGACAAAACAGTGAGGAAAAGCAGTAGGTTACAAAGGTAAGAAACTGTGAAGTGAAGAATATTGCTTTTGATTACTGGATTGTTTGAATGGACAAAGGAAGCTTAAAGTAAATAACATAAAGACAGACAACAATGAAATAGAGTGAAATGACTAATGGAAAGGAAATAACAACAAAGCAGTGCTGGAAATGAAGAACACAAGACAGAAAGCAGTAAATAGAGCGTGGACGCCTTGTTGCGGTTGCTTCGACTGAATGGGAAGAAAGAATAGCCTTGCTTGGATGAATCCAATCGAGAGAGAAGACGAATCTTCTCTCCTTCCTATCAGATTGTCGATTCCAACAGCTGAGACTCTCACACCAACAGACGAAGAAGAACGACAGGAGAAAAGATGGACTGCGAGAAGACTTCTACGCTTTCGGATGATGCTTGAACCTCCGACTTTGACCCCCTTTTATAGTAGTTTGCAGGTGCATTTGGGCCAAGGAGAACCATCAATCTTCAACGTCGTATATCAGAATGGATGGAGGAGAAAGCACGAATCCCTGAAATAACGGAAATTAACAGAAAAAGATCAGTCAACTTACGGTTTTCACTTGAAACATTGCGGTTTCAGCAATGTTTTCGCAATTCTATCGCAATGCACATTTTTCTTTGTTTTAACTTCGGTTTTTAACCCTTTTCTTTCCTTTTGCACACAAGTCCTAATTTAGCTACCTTCTTCTAAATCTCATATCTAAGCATAGGTTTAGGCTAAATACTAACAAAAACACCTAAGTATGTGCATCTTCCTAAGCTAAATAAGTCCTAAATATGTCACTTTTTGAGACATAACAAATATGCATATTGAAACGTATAGATTATCAAAACTAAAATGTCTAACAATAAATCCCTTAACAATCCCCAAACCGTTCACCCTTACCTTAGCTGCTCATGGCGCAGGTTGTCAATTCCGCTCCACCAATGGCCATGGAAGGTGTCATCAACGTATTACAATGAAGAAGAAGCTCTCTAACATGCCAACAATGGCGGAGCTTGAAGAAAACTAAGAAAAACGAGAGGAAGAAGAAGAAGAAGGACTCAAAAAATGGTGAAGAATGTCTAAAAAAAGTGCAGAAATCGTCTTTTACAGCTTCTGTAATCGACGTAGCGTCGAGACGCTAGGCCAGCATCTCGATGCTGCGCCCTAATTAATCCGTGCGCGCCTTCGATGGCGTCGCGACGCTGCCCCGTTGATTTTCCTGCGCGTGCCTCCTCCAGAGCGTCTCGACGCCAAGCAGAGTCTCGACGCTTGGGCAGCGTCGAGCTAGCGTCTCGACGCTATCACTCGACGCTTGCTCTCGGGTTTTTCCAGCGTCGAGCCAGCGTCTCGACGCTATAGCTCGACGCTGGCTCTCAGGTTTGGGGGCTGGAACTTTGCCTCTCCTAGGTGGTTTTGGCCCGTTTCTTCACGGATCAACTTCCCCTTTCCCGACGAACTCCCGGGGCGTTAAAACTCCACTTTAAGATCTCGAACGGGTCCAACGGACGCACGAGCTCTTTGCCGCATTTCTCCTACAAACGATATATATTAACAAATTAAACGCGGACTTTAGCTACAATTAGGAAGTATTTAATAGCTCCAAAATGGAGTTATCACTACCGCACCGCCTACAAAACCCCTATCGGTATGTCCCCATACCAGTTGGTTTTTGGTAAGGCGTGCCACTTACTCGTGGAGATTGAGCACAAAGCACTCTGGGCGATCAAGAAGTGTAACATGAGCTCTGACGAAGCTGGCGAGACACGACTGCTTCAGTTATAGGAATTGGAGGAACTGCGTCTGGACTCCTACGAGAACTCTAGGATCTATAAAGAGAAGTCCAAACAGTTTCATGACCGAAGGATCTTAGAGAAGAACTTCGAAGTCGGTCAGAAAGTTCTACTGTTCGATTCCCGTCTGAAGTTCATGCCAGGTAAGCTTTGTTCTCGTTGGAAAGGACCCTATATCATAACTAAAATCTTTCCTTATGGCAGTGTGGAGATTCAGAGCTTGGACTCGGAGGAGGTCCAAAAAGTGAATGGGCACCAGTTGAAGACTTTCCACGAGGGGGACGATGAGTGCTATGACGCCACATTACTTCTAGCCCCGCCCCCGATCGATTATGGATGAGTGGTCAAGAGAATACAGTCGAGCAATCGACTCTAAAAATTTGCGCTTCTCGGAGGCACCCGAGTTTGAACTATAATTATGTTGTTTATCGTTTCGCTTTTGTTTATATTTGCTTTTGAGTTGTTGTTTTTTTCTTATTTTCCTAGGAGAAAAGGTGGAATGGCCGGCAATTCGAGAGTACATTGGAGGACGTTGGTGCACATCTCCACCCGTCGACTCCATAAGATTCAGGGGAGGTTTTCTGTTCCCTTAGGATTTTACTGTTTTGACTGTTTAATGCATTGGGGACAATGCATATCTTATGGTGGGGGGTGGAGTTTGTTAATAGATAGAAATGAGACTTCTTAGTAGTTGTCGAGCATATGTGTACTCTGATGGTTAGATTAGAATCTGAATGCATGTTGTCCGATGAGGACGGTCTGTGATTTGCTTGTGAACACTCCGTATTTGCATGATTCGAAAATTTGACGATGTATACACATTTTGAGCCTATTTTAAAAAAATTTATGTTATTTCCCTACATTCACTGAGCACATAGCACTCTTATTCTCAGTTCTGTAGGTCTAGACAGGTCTTATTTTGTCTGAAACCTTGTTGTCACCCCGAAAGGTACCATTAGGGAGGCTTGATGTGTAGAAGTAGTAATGACCCATTTGTGTATAGCATAGCTATTGCCTAAAAAAAAAGTATTAGAATGAAAAATAAAAACTCTAGAGTTGCTCCTCCTTTTTGTGTTGCTCGTGTAACCAGGGGCGATCGTGTAACCCACGGTTGTCACTGCATGAAAGGGGAACTAATAGAAGTGAGCAATGGTCCTTAAAAACGTGAAGCTAAAATTTGGTTTGACGTGTTAGGCTCTCTTGGAGAAAAATAAAAAAAGTGGTTCAAAAAGAAAAAAATGGGTACAAAGTACTGAAAGAAAAGAATAAAATTTAGGCCTTATGTTTTGTTGCTTTTTCTATCGTTGAAAGCCATTAGACTATTCTTATCGCCATAAGTAGGGGGAAAACGAGTTATAGGACTGTATAAGGTTGTTCCGGACTTGCATGAGCTAGGTTGAGAGGTGCTAAACACACACACACGTAAGGGAATAGGAGTTTAAATTTTGAAATGATTTCAACGTTTGCATGCATTTGATGGTTTTTCATTTATACAAGTACCTTGTTTCACAAGCATTGAGGTTAGAGTCTAAGCATGCATTTAATTCTTTGGAGATTATTGAGAGTATACCTTGCTCGAGGACTACCAAGATTTAGGTCGGGGGTATTTTGATAGCTCCAAAATAGAGCTATCTTAATGTCCCTAATTCTAGCTAAAACCATTACATATATTGATTAAAATGCTTCCTTGTAGGTGATTTCATGGTAGAGAGCTCAGGAAGTCCAAAGACACGTTTCGGGGCTTAAAGTGCCGTTTTAGAGCTTCATAGATGCATCGGGAGTGAAAGGCCTTGAAGAATCCAAGAGATGGCAAAAATGGCCTTGAAAACACAAATTTGGCATCACCAACCCGAGAGCACCATTGCATGGGCGGCAGCGTCGAGACGCTGGCCGAGCGTCTCGACACCGCCCCGACATCATCTGAAGCACGCGCGCGCCACAACGTCGAGACGCCGGCCGAGGGTCTCGACGCTCCCCAGACACCATCCGACGCACGCGCGCGCGCCCCAGCGTCGAGACGCCGACCGAGGGTCTCGACGCCGCCCCAACACCATCCGACGCACGCGCGCGCCCCCAGCGTCGAGACGCCGCCCGAGGGTCTCGACGCTCGCCCGACAATTTCCCAGATGGACGTGCGACAGCGTCGAGACGCTGCCCAAGCGTCTCGACGCCCGCACGCGCGCGTGCGGCAGCCAACTTAGGGCACAGCGTCGAGACGCTGGCCTAGCGTCTCGACGCTCCGACTTTAAAAAGCGTGAAAATGCATTTTTCAGCCGATTCTTTCCCCCATCTTCTTCCTCCAACATTAGCTCTCGGGTCTACCACCATTTTTCACCATTTTTGTACTTCTTCTCCTTCTTTGTGCATGCTACTGTTATGTCTCCAAAAGTGACTTATTTAGGACTTATTTAGCTGAGAAAGATGCACACTCTTAGGTGTTTTTGATAGGATTTAGCTTAAACCTATGCTTATATATGAGAATTAGAAGAAGGTAGCTAAATTAGGACTTGTGTGCAAAAGGAAAGAAAAGGAATGAAAAACGAAGTAAAAGAATGAAAATTGTGCATTGCGGCAGCATTGCGGAAACATTGCTAAAACAGCAATGTTTTAAGTGAATTCCGTAAGTTGGCTGATCCTTTTCTGTTTTATTCCGTTATTTCAGGGATTCGTTCTTTCTCCTCCATCCATTTTGAAGTACGACGTTGAGGATGGATGGTTCTCCTTGGCCCAAACACACCTGCAGATTACTATAAAAGGGGGTCAAAGTCGAGGGTTCAAGCATCATCCGAAAGCGTAGAAGTCTCTTCGCAGCGTAGTCTTTCCCAGTCAATTCCTTTGCCGTCTGTTGGTCTGAGAGGTTCAGCTGTTGAAGTCGTCAATCTGATAGGAAGGAGAGAAGATTCATCTTCTCTTCTGATTGGATTCATCCAAGCAGGGCTGATCTTTCTCACCCTTCAGCCGAGGCGTTTGCGACGAGGCGTTCAAGCTTATTTACTGCTTTCTGTCTTTTGTTTTTCATTTCCAGCACTGCTTTGTTGTTATTTCCTTTCCAGTAGTCATTCCATTCTATTTCGTTGTTGTCTGTCTTTATGTTATTTACTTCAAGTTTCCATTTGTTCATTCAAACGATTGATTAATCTAAGCATTATTCATTATTTCACACTTTGTCTTTACCTTTGCTGTCTACTGTTTTGTCTTGCTGTTTTGTCTTTCATTTCCTTCTAAGCATGTCGGTTTCATCTCGTATTTCTATTCTCTCTATATCCATGAGTAGCTAAGTCACATAGGGGCATGCTAATGACAATATTATAGGCTAAAACACGTGAACCAAGCATGTAGGATAGCTCTCGAAGCATTGATTGTATGTAAGCTTCATCCCACGGGCAATTTCGATTGGCCATCCATTTTGTCCAAAGAACTCCTAACCTCTGGAAGGAGTAAGAGTTCAGAGTCATACACTCATGCTAGCCTCTCAAGGTAGCCAGAAAACGACCTAGGAATAGACGTTTTCCTAGTACAAACCATAGCTTTCTGTTTTAACAAGATGCTTAAGACCTTACTTGGACATGAGTGAACTAAAGAATCTAATGCATGAAATCGGAAGATACATGAGAACAAGTTAGTTTGATGCATAGTGAGTTGATCCAATTCTTGAGAATCGTGTGAAAATGCCTATAGAGGAGTCGTTAGTAGCCCTTGTTTCTCCATTTTACACACTTTCGCTGTTACTAACATTGCGGTAGAATTGCTGTTCTTGGAATTCTGCTAAGTTAAAAATTCTGCCTTGCTACTTTTCTCTTCGTTTATTAATTTCTTCTCTTATCATTTGAGTTTATCATTGACTTGCATTTGTTTATGTTGCTATCCTTTATATATTCAGTAGTAAATAGGAATTTTAAAACCAAATCTACCCCTTCAAATCCACCCATTCTTTCTTAACAAATACACTTTGCGAGTAACTAATAATAAATCTCTGTGGGAAAACGAATGAAAAAATACTTACTACTTGCTACAAGATCATGTATGCTTGCATGTTCTAAGTGCTCTCTCTCTCTTATTGCTATTTATTTCAACACATTGAGCACGTAACAAGTTTTTGGCGTCGCTGCCGGGGATTTAGTTTAGTGAAAACGAAGTTTGTTAAGTTTGAAACACCAAGTTTATTACATATTGAAGCTGATCTATTTTCGTTTCTTTTTCAGGTACCATTTGGGTTAGTTTATGAATGAGCCTTCAATTAGTGATCTAGAGTTCAACCCTGAGCCTGAGAGATTACTTAGGGCTAGAAATAGAGCCAAGAAACGTCTCTTTAACCAACCCTCTTTACCTCAAATAATTGCTGAAATCGCAGAGTTTCCGCAATCCTCTCAAGAAGAAATGGATAGAATAGTTCCAAATCCGGTACCTATCACTCGCAATCCCATCGAAATAGCGAATGATAAGGATAGTGCCATTCTCTCATACTTAGTTCCCATGCCTGGGGAGCTAAATCCAAGCATCATCCGCCCTGAAATCACTGCCAACTCATTCGAGTTAAAGCCAGTGATGTTCCAAATGTTGTCCAATGTCGGACAATTCTTTGGAGTGGAGAATGAGGATCCCCACAACCATCTTAGAAACTTTCTAGGAGTCAGTGATACATTCTTTATCCCTGGAGTTTCCCAAGAAGCCTTGAGGCTCTACCTTTTCCCTTACTCTTTGAGGGACAAAGCCAAAACGTGGTTAAACTCATTACCCTCTGGTTCAGTCCTTAACTGGACAGACTTGGCGGAGAAATTCCTAGTAAAATACTTCCCACCTGATAGGAATTCTACCTTTCGTGATGACATAATCAAGTTCAAATAAGCTCCAAATGAGTCTCTTCACGAAGCTTGGACAAGGTTCAAGGACCTTCTTCTTAAATGTCCACACCATGGCATCCCATGGTGTATCCAAATAGAGGTCTTTTTCAAAGGATGCAACCCCAGCACCAGGCAAGTGCTAAACTCATCCGCTGGTGGTTCCATGTTGTCCAAGAGTTACAACGAATCCTATGAGATCTTGGAGAAGATCTCAACATCTCACTGTAGGTGGTCAGATGATCCAGTTGAGCCAACTAGAGCTCAAGACAAGGATGCTCTAAGTGCAATGAGCAGCCAGATAAACGCCCTGACCAACCTAGTTAAGCAAATGGCTCAAGCCAATCTCCAAACTAGTGTCAACACCGCCACAGCCATGTCAATGGGCACCCAACCAAGTCAAGGTGAGACACTTATCTGTGGATTCTGTGGGGAAGGGCATCTGTATGAATACTGCCCTGGGAATCCAACCTCAGTCTGCTATGTTGGAAGCCAACAGCAGCCTAGGAACAACCCCTACTCTAACACATACAACCCTGGTTGGAGGAACCACCAAAACCTTTCATGGGGTGGCCAACAAAATAATAACCAAACTCCTAACCAACCAAGCCCGAGTGGAACACCTGGTTTCACTCCCCAACATAACCAATCCATGTATCAAAAACCATACAACCAACCTGTAGGATCTTCTGTAGAAAATCTACTCAAAGAATACATAGCCAAGAATGATGCCACTCTACAGAGTCAGCAAGCTACTCTTAGGAGCCTAGAGAACCAAATAGGGCAACTAGCCAATGAAATCAAAAATAGGCCCCAAGGTAGACTTTCTGCTGACACTGAAGTGCCAAGGAGAGATGGTAAAGAACAAGTTCAAGCAATTGAACTTAGGAGTGGGAGACCATTGGTGAGCAACACCAAGGACACACCAAAGAGAGTAGAGAACAAAGAGTCTAGTGCTCCACTGGAGTCTCTGCCAAACCAAGGTCCACCACCAACAAGCACATCAGGGGCAAGGCTGGAACAAATCATAGAAGAGATAGAAGAAATTCCAAGGCCTCCACCTATCCTAAGGCGACCTGAAGTGCTTGCATATGTGCCACCACCTCCATTTCCTCGAAGGCTAAAGAAAAAACAAGAACAGGAAGTGCACTTTCACAAATTTCTAGAAATTCTTAAACAAGTGCATGTCAACATTCCTTTTGTAGAAGTTTTACAGTCTATGCCTTCATATGTTAAGTTTTTGAAGGATATTATAAATAACAAGAAAATTATTGGTGAGTTTGAAACAGTAAATCTCACCGAGGAGTGCAGTGCCATACTCCAAAACAAGCTGCCTAAGAAGGAGAATGATCCTGGTTCTTTCACCTTACCTGTAGAGCTAGGAGGCAAGCACGTGGGGAGAGCTCTTTGTGACCTGGGAGCCAGCATAAACCTCATGCCCCTATCACTATTCCGCAGCTGGGAATAGGAGAAGCACGTCCAACCACTGTCACTTTACAACTTGCAGACAGATCCATAGCATACCCTGAGGGTAAGATTGAGGATATTCTTGTAAAGGTTGACAAGTTTATTTTCCTTGCAGATTTCATTATCCTGGATTATGAAGCAGACAAGGAGGTCCCCATCCTATTAGGCAGACCTTTTCTAGCCACAGGTAGGGCCCTGATAGATGTCCAAAAAGGTGAGCTCACTATGAGGGTTCATGACGAGGAGGTTAAGTTTAGTGTTTTTAAAGCACTGAGGTATCCTTCTGACTCTGAATCTTGTGCTAGCATGGACATTGTAGATTCATTAATGGAAGAACAGTTGGAGCATGAATTATTGACTAAGCATGCTAATAATTATGTAGAACTAGAATTAACTGACTTAAACATAGCTGAACTAATGGACATACCTGTAAATAACCATCAACATGTTTGTATGAATATTGACTTAACTGAAAGATCTCCGAATCCATTAAAACCATCCATTGAGCATCCACCTGTCTTAGAACTGAAACCACTGCCCACACATCTTAAGTATGCATATTTAGGAAGTAATGAAACTCTGCCTGTAATTATTTCATCTAAATTAAGTGAGAAGCATGAGGTTGAGTTGATTTTATTACTTAAACAACATAGGAAGGCTATTGCGTGGACTATTGCTGATATTAGAGGCATTAGCCCTTCCTACTGCATGCATAAGATCATACTAGAGGAAGAACATACACCCCGAGTAGATCACCAACGTAGGCTGAATCCCTCTATGAAAGAGGTAGTTAAGAAAGAAATAATAAAATGGTTAGATGCTGGTGTGATCTTCCCTATAGCTAGTAGTCAGTGGGTGAGCCCTATACAATGTGTACCTAAGAAGGGGGGGATGATTGTAGTAGTCAATGAGAGCAATGAACTGATTCCAACTAGGACTATTACAGGATGGAGAGTTTGCATGGATTATAGGAAATTGAATAAGGAGACCAAAAAGGACCACTTCCCTCTACCATTCATTGACCAAATGTTAGATACGATAGCTGGTAGGGCTTACTACTGCTTCTTAGACGGTTACTCTGGATATAACCAGATCACTATAGACCCTAAGGACCAGGAGAAGACAACCTTCACCTGCCCCTTTGGAACTTTTGCCTTTCGCAGAATGCCTTTTGGCTTATGCAATGCACCGACAACTTTCCAAAGGTGCATGTTGGCAATCTTCTCTGATCTAGATGAGTCCATGATAGAGATATTCATGGATGATTTCTCAGTCTTTGGTGATTCGTTCACAAACTGTTTAGAGAACTTAGGACAAGTCCTGGCTAGATGTGAAGAGACCAACTTAGTCCTTAATTGGGAGAAGTGTCATTTCATGGTGGACGAAGGGATTGTCCTAGGTCATAGAGTGTCTAGGGCAGGTGTAGAGGTCGACAGGGCCAAGATTGAAATAATAGAGAAGTTGGTAGAACCGCAGAATGTCAAAGCCATTAGAAGTTTCTTAGGACACGCAGGCTTCTATAGAAGGTTCATTAAGAACTTTTCAAAGATCTCCAAGCCTTTGTGTGAGCTTCTAGAGCTAAATAAGCCATTCATCTTCTCTAAAGATTGTTTCTAGCCTGGACAACCCTTAAGGAAGCATTAGTCAAAGCCCCTATTATAGTAGGACCAAATTGGGACCTTCCCTTTGAGATGTTATGTGATGCAAGTGACTATGCTGTAGGGGTTATGTTAGGACAAAAGATTGACAAGCTAACCCACCCTGTATACTATGCTAGTAAGACACTAAATGAGGCACAATGTAACTACACAACCACTGAGAAGGAGATGCTAGCTGTAGTGTTTGCTTGTGAGAAATTTAGGAACTATATTGTAGGCACCAGAACAATCGTGTATACAGATCACTCTGCACTTAAATACCTTATGAGGAAGGCTGATGCTAAGCCTAGGTTGATTAGGTGGGTATTGCTGCTGCAAGAGTTTGATCTGGACATTAGAGATAAGAAAGGATGTGAAAATGTGGTTGCGGATCATCTTTCTAGATTGCAGCATAATTGCGAAAAAATTGCGGAAACCGTAATTTCTGATGCTTTTATTGATGAACATGTCTTTGTGTTGGCTCATCGTGATAACGATGAGGAACCTTGGTTTGCTGACATTGCTAACTTCCTTTCCTCGCAGGTATTGCCAACTTTCAAGGGAGGACAAGAGAAGAAGAAGTTCCTTCATGAAGCAAGGAAATTTATATGCGATGATCCTACACTCTACAAGACATGTGCTGACGGTTTGCTAAGGAAGTGTGTGTCAGCTGCTGAGGCGAAGTCTGTGCTGCAGCACTGCCACACCGCTCCTTATGGTGGACACTTTGGTGGCCAAAGAACAGCTGCAAAGGTGTTCCAGAGTGGCTACTATTGGCCCACGATCTTCAAAGACGCCCACAACTATGCACACAGCTGTGATGAATGCCAGAGAACAGGTAACCTTAGTCGAAAGGATGAGATGCCTCTCACTTACATCTTAGAGTTAGAGCTCTTTGATGTGTGGGGCATTGACTTCATGGGACCATTTCCCCCATCAGCAGGTAACCTTTACATACTCGTAGCTGTAGACTATGTATCTAAGTGGGTAGAGGCCATAGCATGTCCAAATAATGATGCCAAAACAGCTGTTAAATTCCTTAATAGACATATTTTTACTAGGTTTGGTACACCTCGTGCCATAATTAGTGATGAGGGGTCACACTTTATTAATAAGGCTATGGAAAAAGTGTTGGCTAAATATAATGTTAGACATAGGGTAGCCACCCCTTATCACCCACATTCGAATGGCCAAGCTGAAATTTCAAATAGGGAGATTAAGAACATACTCGAAAAAGTGGTCAAACCCAATAGAAAAGATTGGTCGTTTAAACTCGAGGATGCACTTTGGGCATATAGAACTACATATAAGACACCCCTAGGTATGTCTCCTTATAGACTTGTGTATGGCAAAGCATGTCATCTACCATTCGAATTAGAAATTAAAGCATTTTCGGCCCTAAAAGAGTTGAATTATTGCGTGACCGATGCGGGAACATTGCGGTCACTGCAATTACATGAGCTTGATGAGCTTAGACATATGTCCTATGAAAATGCTAAAATGTATAAGGAAAAGACCAAGATTTGGCACGACAGTAGACTTAGGATTAAGGACTTTAAGAAAGGCCAACTTGTTTTATTATTTAACTCACGAGTGAGATTATTTCCAGGCAAACTTAAGTCCAGATGGTCAGGTCCGTTTATAATAACTAATGTGTTTGTTCATGGTGCCATAGAGATTAAGAACCTGCAGCAAGGGCAACCGTTCATGGTTAATGGTGCACGATTGAAGCATTATTATGAGGAAGGGGATGTGAAGACTCTCTCGGCCTTCCTCTTGACTGAAACGTGAAAATAAGAACGAGAGAGGACGAGTGATTGCTGTGCCCGTCCATACAAGGCTTTTTGCCTTAGTTTATTTTTTGTTATTTTTTCGGTTACTGTTTGCGTATCTTTTTGTGTGATTTTAATTGCGAATTTAATGTTGATTTTATTTGTTTTTATAGGGGATCGATAGAGGGAATCAAGGAGATGAAATCACGATAAAATATCGAGGGAGATATTGGGCCAAATCAAAGATTCAGTTGAGAGAAGATTGGCATTTAAACTCAGAAAATCTCCAACGGTCACTAAAATTGCGCTGGATTTGCTAAATCCGCAACGGAAATAGCCGTTGGGATTTTCATCATTACTTATAGCCGTTAGAAGCGCCCTGATCCGTACGCTTCTCCCATTCCTTGATCTCAAAAAAATCTTCTTCCCTCTTCATCTACAATTCTTCTTTCCATAACCCTACGATTCAACCATGGTGCTGACGAGAGCTGAGAGATCGGCATCCAAAAAGAAGGCTGACGACGCTGAAGTTGCGGTGAGGGAAGCATTGCTCGCCTTGGCAGATGCTGAGGCTGCGCGCACTGAACGACTCCCCAAGCTGCCGATCCGCAAGAAGAAGTGGAAGGTAGTTACGGAGATACCTGCTGGACCTTCTGAACCAGCAGGAACGCCCAAGAAACGCAAGTGGAGTATGGCTGTAGCTGATGAAGAAATCAAGAAGAAGACTCCCTCTGTGGAGAGTCAAGAACAAGATCGTCGGTCACACGAGTCAGCCAAGCAGAGCTCTTCGCCATCTCCACCAGCGCGAAGCCCTGAGCTTCCTCCATCGCCGCAGAGTTCTGAACACAACCCACCAGCAGAGAGCCCTGAAGCATCACCCACTTCCCCACAACCTGACCCTGAATTTCCATATGGATAGTATTAAGAATCGACGCAGGGTAGTGGGGAAGCTGAGGAAGAAGAGGTCTTCTCTCCTTTGAGGGAAGTCAGCCCTGAGAGCCCTGCGCAAAGGGATGATTCAATGGACGAGACACTGGGGGATTGCCTCCAGCAGATGGCAACAAAGGCAAGATTGAAAAAGGAAGCCGCCAAGGTTGTCAAGGCCAAACGGCCAAAAACAAAAAAGAAGTCCAAGAAAAAGAAGACCAGGGCTGCGCCTTCATCAAAGAAGGGGAGTGATGAGCCTTCCCCAAAGAAGCTCAAGATTGAGGCGGCTGAGTCCGCCAAACCGAAAGACAAGGGGAAAGCCAAGTTGTACCCCGAAGATGAGCCTCAATCAGTGAGGTATGTGTCCTCTGATGCTGAGTCCAGAGGCGCTGAATTAAGGAAGAGGGAACTGCTGCACGAGAAGGGATTCCTCGACGCTCTAACAGACCTGCCGCAATTCTTGCGCGCAGGGATAATCAATCACGGCTGGGAAGAGCTGTGCAGACCGCCTAACGCAGCCTACTCAAGTATGGTGTATGATTTTTACGCCAATTTGATGAATCCTGAAGATGGCCTATCTGTGGTCAGAGGAGTTGAGGTGGATTTCTCAGCGAAGGCAATCAACGAAGTCTATGGCCTCAAGGGGCAAAAACACACTGACTATGCCAGGATCGTTGATGAGCCAACAGAAGCTGTTCTGGAAGAAGCGCTGAGGATCATTGGCCAGCCTGAGGCAGCGTGGACGGTTTCACGCAATGGGAGGCACACTCTTATGAGTGCTAACCTCACAGCCAAGGCAGCTGTCTGGTTCTCATTCGTACGAAGGAAGTTGTCCTCAGTGACGCATGAGAGCACCATCAACCAAGGCAGATCGCTGCTGGTCTATGCGATCATGAGAGGCCTCACAATCAACGTTGGCGAGGTCATTGCAGCATCGATCGCTGACTGCGCAAAAAAGGGTAAGGGTCCACTTGTCCTTCCTAATACAACTACTAAGCTCTGCTTACGTGCAGGGGTCCCAATCGAGCGAATAGAACGGCAGCTGGCCAACACGGGGTACTTGGAGTTGCCTACTGCCTTGAGGATGCGAAGGAAGGGGAATATGGAGTTCGAGCTCGATGGCCTGGCTGCTGCTCAGTCTCTGTCAATGGCCTGCCTCATGGACCTGCAAAAGAAGATGGCTCAATGGGCCACATATGCTCAGGCAAGGGACAAGGAGGTTGCTGACCAATTGGGCTGCTTTTTCCCTGAGTTCCCCACGGACCTGCTGACTCCATGGGCGCCTCCAAGACCAAGACGGAATGATGAGGATGAGGACATCTGAGTGCTAGGCTGATTTGCACTCAAGGGAGTATTTCTGTTCCCTAAAAAGAAAAAAAATCAAACTGTTTTTCGTTGAACCATGTGAATTCTACTGTTTTAGGTTAAATTTTGATCTGTTTTTAGTTCTTTATTTTTTCTGTTTAGACTTGCTTAGTGTAGTCTGATGATAGCTGGTTAGGTAGGTTAGTTTAGTTTACTTTGTGTATAGCTTACCTGACTGGAAAGAGCATGCAGAGGGACCTTGTTCACTGATATACCTGTCCTGATTCTATTGCGACATAATTGCGGAATCCACAATTTTTATTAGTAAATGCATGTTTTTGACTGTCTGTTTAGCTAGGCTGGTTCTGTTTAAATTCTGTTCTTTTGCTGCTATTGTGACTACCTTATATAGCTTATCTACAAGCATGCTGGATGAGTGTCATAGGACACCTTTTGATAGTTTAAATTAGCTTCTTAAAACTGCTCAGCATGCGTAGCTTTAAGTCCTTACCTGCCTATTGTTATAAATTTCTACTGCTGTGATGTCTGCTTTTAGAATGTTATGTCTATGCCTAGGGCTTTTAGATTCTCTTTGTTTTACTCTAGACTAGATGCTTCTAGGACAAGTTTGGGGGTGTGCCACCTCAGACACTCATTGGGGACAATGAGTAGTTTAAGTTTGGGGGTGTGCCACCTCAGACACTCATTGGGGACAATGAGTAGTTTAAGTTTGGGGGAGGCCACCCTAGGCCTAGGAACAGTCCTCTCTCCTTTTAGACTTAAGCATTCTTCTCCTAAAAAAAAAAATGAAAAAGAATAGAATAAAGGGGGATGTCTCTCTTGAGGTTGCTGAGTAATCAATGCCAAGTGTGTAACCCACAAATGGCATTGCATCAAAAGGCAACCAAAGGAGAGATCTCCAAGAAAGAAAGAAAGAAGAAAAAATGAGGGAAGAAGAATGTATGCTTAGGAGTTGCAACTTTGTGGCTTAGATGTCCTGATTAAAAAAGAACTCTGATCCTCAATGAGCTGAGCACAAGGTTGTAGCTTTTAAGTTTGTCTAGGGAGATGAATGTTTATCCAATGAAGTGATGCCAGGGTTTAGTTTGTTACATGGAAGTACTACTGTCATTGGTTTTGTACTAAGACTGGCATGACTCTAAGGAATCCTAGGTAGCTCGAAAATAAAAGCTAGAAGCATGTACTGAGTCTGGGGTAAAGCTAGGTAGAATTTGAAACCTTAGGGATAGATGCACCATATGACAGAAGCAAGTAGATCAGTCGTAGGGAGTAAATGAAATAGCAGGAGTATTAGGCGTGCAAAGTCAGAAGAAGCAATATAAGAGGTTAGTTGTAAACTTAGAAGTGTGTCACAGGACAGCACTGCTATAGGTAGGAATGTAGGGGAGTCAGTAAGTGGTTAAAGGGAATGAAACAGCAGCCTAAGTAAGTCCTTAGTTTGCTCGAGGACAAGCAAAACCTTAAGTTTGGGGGTGTGTTATGTCTCCAAAAGTGACTTATTTAGGACTCATTTAGCTTAGAAAGATGCACACTCTTAGGTGTTTTTGATAGGATTTAGCTTAAACCTATGCTTATATATGAGAATTAGAAGAAGGTAGCTAAATTAGGACTTGTGTGCAAAAGGACAGAAAAGGAATGAAAAACGAAGTAAAAGAATGAAAATTGTGCATTGCGGCAGCATTGCGGAAACATTGCTAAAAGAGCAATGTTTTAAGTGAAATCCGTAAGTTGGCTGATCCTTTTCTGTTTTATTCCGTTATTTCAGGGATTCGTTCTTTCTCCTCCATCCATTTTGAAGTACGACGTTGAGGATGGATGGTTCTCCTTGGCCCAAACGCACCTGCAGATTACTATAAAAGGGGGTCAAAGTCGAGGTTTCAAGCATCATCCGAAAGCGTAGAAGTCTCTTCGCAGCGTAGTCTTTCCCAGTCAATTCCTTTGCCGTCTGTTGGTCTGAGAGGTTCAGCTGTTGGAGTCGCCAATCTGATAGGAAGGAGAGAAGATTCATCTTCTCTTCTGATTGGATTCATCCAAGCAGGGCTGATCTTTCTCACCCTTCAGCCGAGGCGTTTGCGACGAGGCGTTCAAGCTTATTTACTGCTTTCTGTCTTTTGTTTTTCATTTCCAGCACTGCTTTGTTGTTATTTCCCTTCCAGTAGTCATTCCATTCTATTTCGTTGTTGTCTGTCTTTATGTTATTTACTTCAAGTTTCCATTTGTTCATTCAAACGATTGATTAATCTAAGCATTATTCATTATTTCACACTTTGTCTTTACCTTTGCTGTCTACTGTTTTGTCTTGCTGTTTTGTCTTTCATTTCCTTCTAAGCATGTCGGTTTCATCTCGTATTTTTATTCTCTCTATATCCATGAGTAGCTAAGTCACATAGGGGCATGCTAATGACAATACTATAGGCTAAAACACGTGAACCAAGCATGTAGGATAGCTCTCGAAGCATTGATTGTATGTAAGCTTCATCCCACGGGCAATTTCGATTGGCCATCCATTTTGTCCAAAGAACTCCTAACCTCTGGAAGGAGTAAGAGTTCAGAGTCATACACTCATGCTAGCCTCTCAAGGTAGCCAGAAAACGACCTAGGAATAGGCGTTTTCCTAGTACAAACCATAGCTTTCTGTTTTAACAAGATGCTTAAGACCTTACTTGGACATGAGTAAACTAAAGAATCTAATGCATGAAATCGGAAGATACATGAGAACAAGTTAGTTTGATGCATAGTGAGTTGATCCAATGCTTGAGAATCGTGTGAAAATGCCTATAGAGGAGTCGTTAGTAGCCCTTGTTTCTCCATTTTACACACTTTCGCTGTTACTAACATTGCGGTAGAATTGCTGTTCTCGCAATTCTGCTAAGTTAAAAATTCTGCCTTGCTACTTTTCTCTTCGTTTATTAAATTCTTCTCTTATCATTTGAGTTTATCATTGACTTGCATTTGTTTATGTTGCTATCCTTTATATATTCAGTAGTAAATAGGAATTTTAAAACCAAATCTACCCCTTCAAATCCACCCATTCTTTCTTAACAAATACACTTTGCGAGTAACTAATAATAAATCTCTGTGGGAAAACGAATGAAAAAATACTTACTACTTGCTACAAGATCATGTATGCTTGCATGTTCTAAGTGCTCTCTCTCTCTTATTGCTATTTATTTCAACACATTGAGCACGTAACAAGTTTTTGGCGTCGCTGCCGGGGATTTAGTTTAGTGAAAACGAAGTTTGTTAAGTTTGAAACACCAAGTTTATTACCTATTGAAGCTGATCTATTTTCGTTTCTTTTTCAGGTACCATTTGGGTTAGTTTATGAATGAGCCTTCAATTAGTGATCTAGAGTTCAACCCTGAGCCTGAGAGATTACTTAGGGCTAGAAATAGAGCCAAGAAACGTCTCTTTAACCAACCCTCCTTACCTCAAATAATTGTTGAAACCGCAGAGTTTCCGCAATCCTCTCAAGAAGAAATGGATAGAATAGTTCCAAATCCGGTACCTATCACTCGCAATCCCATCGAAATAGCGAATGATAAGGATAGTGCCATTCTCTCATACTTAGTTCCCATGCCTGGGGAGCTAAATCCAAGCATCATCCGCCCTGAAATCACTGCCAACTCATTCGAGTTAAAGCCAGTGATATTCCAAATGTTGTCCACTGTGGGACAATTCTTTGGAGTGGAGAATGAGGATCCCCACAACCATCTTAGAAACTTCCTAGGAGTCAGTGATACATTCTTTATCCCTGGAGTTTCCCAAGAAGCCTTGAGGCTCTACCTTTTCCCTTACTCTTTGAGGGACAAAGCCAAAACGTGGTTAAACTCATTACCCTCTGGTTCAGTCCTTAACTGGACAGACTTGGCGGAGAAATTCCTAGTAAAATACTTCCCACCTGATAGGAATTCTACCTTTCGTGATGACATAATCAAGTTCAAACAAGCTCCAAATGAGTCTCTTCACGAAGCTTGGACAAGGTTCAAGGACCTTCTTCTTAAATGTCCACACCATGGCATCCCATGGTGTATCCAAATAGAGGTCTTTTTCAAAGGATGCAACCCCAGCACCAGGCAAGTGCTAAACTCATCTGCTGGTGGTTCCATGTTGTCCAAGAGTTACAACGAAATGGATAGACCAGTCCCAAACCCAGCACCTACCATTCGCAACCCCATCGAAATAGCGAATGACAAGGATAGTGCCATCCTCTCATACTTAGTTCCCATGCCTGGGGAGCTTAATCCAAGCATTATACGCCCTGAGATTACTGCCAACTCATTCGAGTTAAAGCCAGTAATGTTCCAAATGCTCTCCACCGCAGGACAATTCATTGGAGTGGAAAATGAAGATCCCCACAATCATCTAGGAAATTTCCTAGGAGTTAGTGATACCTTCATCATCCCTGGAGTTTCCCAAGAAGCCTTGAGACTTTACCTCTTTCCCTACTCATTAAGAGATAAAGCCAAAACGTGGTTAAATTCCTTACCCTCCGGATCAATTGTCAATTGGACAGATCTGGCTGAAAAATTCCTAGTCAAATACTTCCCACCTGATAGGAATTCCAACTTTCGTGATCATATAATCAAGTTCAAACAAGCCGAAAACGAATCCCTTCACGAAGCTTGGACAAGGTTCAAGGACCTTTTTCTTAAATGTCCACACCATGGCATCCCATGGTGTATCCAAATAGAAGTGTTCTTTAAAGGATGCAACCCCAGCACAAGGCAAGTGCAGAATTCTTCAGCTGGTGGTTCCATGTTTTCTAAGAGCTACAATGAAGCCTATGGGATTTTGGAGAAAATCTCAACCTCCCATTGTAGATGGTCAGGTGATCCAGTAGAGCCAAGTAGAGCTCAATACAAGGATGCACTTAGTGCAATGAGTAGCCAAATCAATGCCCTGACCAATCTAGTTAAACAAATGGCTCAAACCAATCTCCAACCTAGTGTCAACACCGCAACAACCATTTCAATGGGCGCACCAAATAGACAAGGTGAGACACTAATCTGTGGATTCTGTGGGGAAGGGCACTTGTATGATTTCTGCCCTGGGAATCCAGCCTCAGTCTGCTATATTGGAAGCCAACAGCAGCCTAGGGACAACCCCTACTCTAACACCTATAATCCTGGTTGGAGGAACCACCCAAATCTTTCTTGGGGTGGACAACAAAACACTAACCAAGTTCATAACCAACCAAGACCGAGTGGAACACCTGGTTTCACTCAACAAAATAACCAATCCATGTACCAAAACCGATATAACCAACCAATAGGGTCATCAGTAGAAAATTTACTTAAGGAGTTCATTTCAAAAAATGATGCTACCCTACAAAGTTAGCAAGCCACCCTTAGGAGCTTAGAAAACCAAATAGGGCAATTAGCAAATGAACTGAAAAATAGGCCCCAAGGTAGATTGCCTGCAGACACTGAAGTGCCAAGAAGGGATGGAAAAGAGCAAGTTCAAGCAATTGAACTTCGTAGTGGAAGACCATTGGTGAGCAACAGCAGAGAAGCCCCAAAGCGAGTAGAGAATGAAGAGTCTAGTGCTCCACTGGATTCTCTGTCCAACCATGATCAACCTTTATCAAGCACAACAAGAGTGAGGCTGGAACCAATCATTGAGGAACCAGAAGAGATACCAAGGCCTCCACCTACCCTTAGGCGACCTGAAGTACCTACATATCTGCCACCACCTCCATTCCCTAGAAGGCTGAAGAAAAAACAAGAACAGGAAGTGCACTTTAATAAATTTTTAGAAATTTTGAAACAAGTGCATGTTAATATTCCATTTGTAGAAGTTTTGCAATCTATGCCTTCTTATGTTAAGTTTTTGAAAGACATTATTACTAACAAGAAAATTATTGGTGAATTTGAAACAGTGAATCTCACCGAGGAGTGCAGTGCTATACTCCAAAATAAACTACCCAAGAAAGAGAAGGATCCTGGTTCCTTCACCTTACCAGTCGAGTTGGGAGGCAAGCACGTGGGCAGAGCTCTTTGTGATCTGGGAGCCAGCATAAATCTCATGCCCTTGTCACTATTTCGTCAGCTTGGAATAGGGGAAGCACGTCCTACCACTGTCACCTTGCAGCTTGCAGACAGATCCATAGCATACCAGGAGGGAAAAATTGAGGATATACTCGTCAAGGTTGACAAATTCATCTTTCTTGCAGACTTCATCATTTTGGATTATGAGGCAGACAAGGAGGTACCAATCTTGTTGGGCAGACCATTTCTAGCCACAGGTAGGGCTTTGATCGATGTCCAGAAAGCTGAGCTCACCATGAGAGTTCATGGGAGGAGGTTAAATTTAGTGTCTTTAAAGCTCTAAGGTATCCTTCTGATTCTGAATCGTGTGCTAGTATGGATGTAGTAGATTCACTGATGGAAGAACAACTTGAGCATGAACTGTTAATTAAGCATGCCAATAACTATGTACAAGTAGATATAACTGATTTAAACATTTATGAATTAATGGATATATCGGTGGACAAACCTCAGCATGTTTGTATGACTAATGACTTGTCTGAAAGAACCATGAATCCATTGAAACCATCAATTGAGCATCCACCTCTATTAGAGTTAAAACCATTGCCCGATCATCTTAAGTATGCATATCTAGGGAAGCATGATACTTTGCCTGTTATTATTTCGTCCAAATTAAGTAAACATCATGAAATTGCTTTAATATTGCTGCTTCAGCAACATAAAAAAGCTATTGCATGGACGATTGCTGATATAAGAGGTATTAGTCCTTCCAATTGCATGCATAAGATATTATTGGAAGAGGAACATACCTCTAGGGTAGATCACCAACGTAGGTTGAACCCCTCCATGAAGGAGGTAGTTAAAAAAGAGAATATCAAATGGTTAGATGCTGGTGTAATTTTTTCTATAGCCAATAGTCAATGGGTGAGTCCAATCCAAAGTGTGCCTAAGAAGGGTGGAATGACTGTAATAGTTAATGAGAGTAATGAACTAATTCCAACTAGAACTATTAGAGGATGGAGAGTATGTATGGACTATAGAAAACTAAACAAAGAAACAAAAAAAAGATCATTTTCCTTTACCGTTTATAGATCAGATGTTAGATAGGATAGCTGGTCGAGCCTACTACTGTTTCTTAGATGGTTATTCTGGATACAACCAAATTACCATAGACCCTGTGGATCAGGAGAAAACAACCTTTACATGTCCCTTTGGAACATTTGCTTTTCGCATAATGCCTTTTGGCTTATGTAATGCACCAACAACATTTCAAAGGTGCATGTTGGCCATTTTCTCTAACTTAGATGAATCCATGATAGAAATATTCATGGATGACTTCTCAGTCTTTGGTGATTCTTTTAATAATTGCTTAGAGAACTTAGGACAAGTCCTAGCTAGGTGTGAGGAGACCAACCTAGTCCTGAATTGGGAGAAATGCCACTTTATGGTAGAGGAAGGAATAGTCCTAGGTCATAGAGTGTCTAGAGCAGGAGTAGAGGTCGTTAGGGCCAAGATAGAAATAATAGAGAAGCTAGTGGACCCTCAAAATGTAAAAGCTATTAGAAGTTTCTTAGGTCATGCAGGTTTCTATAAGAGATTCATTAAGAACTTTTCAAAATTCTCTAAACCTTTGTGTGAGCTTCTAGAGCTTAACAAGCCATTTGTCTTTTCGAAAGAATGTTTCTTAGCATGGACAACACTTAAGGAAGCCTTAGTCAAAGAACCAATTATAGTAGGACCAAATTGGGACTTACCATTTGAAATGATGTGTGATGCTAGTGACTATGCAGTAGGAGTCATGTGTTACGTCTCCAAAAGTGACTATTTTAGGACTTATTTGCTATAGAAAGTTGTACATTCTTAAGTGTTTTTGGTAGGATTGAGCTTAAACTTGTGCTTATATATGAGAATTAGTAGAATGAAGCTAAATTAGGACTTATGTCTAAATGGAAAGAAAAAGAACCAAAAACAAAGTTAAAGACTTGAAATTTGCACATTGCGAAAACATTGCTGAAACCGCAATGTTTTAAGTGAATTCTGTTAAGTTGTCTAACCGATTTCTATTTTGTTGCGAATTTTCAGCCGCCCATTCTTTCTCCTGCTGCCACGTGGAAGGTAGTCGTTCAGAATGGATGGTTCTCCTTGGCTGAAGACTACCTGCAAAACACTATAAAAGGAGGTCAAAGGGGAAGGTTAAACACAAGCTGGGAAGCGTAGAACTCCCATCTCAACGCGGTTTTCTCTCTGTTTTCTCTTCCGTTTGTTGGATCGAAGGAACAAGCTCTTGGCGCCGATAATCTGAGAGGAAGAAGGGAAGATCTATCTTCTCTTGTGATTGGATTCATCCCCAAGGAAAGCTCACCTTCGCCCTTCATCCGAGGCGCTTGCGGCGAGGAGTTCACGCACACTTTTATTCGCTTTCTACTACTTTCTGTTTCTGTTTTCGTTTCTGCCTTCTGTCATTTACTTCTATTTGCTACTGCATTTCAATTCGTCTTCAATCATTTAGTCTTTCCTATTTTGTAATCGTTGCACATTAAGCTTTGAATCTCACACAATAGAGGAATCATGTACCCACGTTGCAAGCTTTTTATCGCTTTCTGTTTTCCCTTTTACTTTCCGTTTGCTTTGAATCATGTTTTATCCTTCTAATCTGTCCAACTCCATATCATCCATGAGTAACTAAACCACATAAGGGTATGCTAATGACAAGTCCATAGGTAGAAATACGTGAATCAAGCATGTAGGTTAGTTTCAAATACATTGAATGTATGTAAGCTTCATCCCACGGGCAATTTCGATTGGCCATCCATTTTGTCCAAAGAACTCCTAACCTCTGGAAGGAGTAAGAGTTCAGAGTCGTACATTCATGCTAGCCTTTCATGGTAGCCAGAAAACGACCTAGGAATAGGTGTTTTCCTAGTACAAATCACTAAACTTGCTTTTATAAATAGATGCTTAAGGCCTTACTTGGACATGAGTAAAATAAAGGATCTAATGCATGAAATCGAAAGATACATGAGAATGAGTCAGTTTGATGCATGATGAGTTGATCTACTGCTTGAGAATCGTATGAAAAAGCCTATAGAGGAGTCGTTAGTAGCCCTTGTTTCCCTACTTTACCCCTAATTCGCTGTTAGTAACATTGCTAGAAAATTGTTGTTTTCACAATTCTTTTCCTTCTACATTCGAGTTTACCTCTTTACTTATCCTTGTTTATGCTTTCATATCTCGCACGTTCCTTAATAGTTAGGCACTTTAATCCCAATTCTTCCCCATTTAAACCATCCTTTCTAATTTAACATCTCACTTCGTTAGTAACTAAGAATAAATCTCTGTGGGAAATCGAATGAAAAAATACTTATTACTTGCTACAAGACCATGTATGCTTGCATGTTCTGAGTGCTCTCCCATTGCATTTTTATTTAAACACTGAGCACGCAACAAGTTTTTGGCGCCGCTGCCGGGGATTTTGTTTAGTGAACACGAAGTTTGTTAATTTAGAAAAAAAAAATTAATATCTATTGGAGCTAATCTTCTTTCATTTCCTTTACAGGTACTATCAAGCTAGTTTATGAAAGAGTTTCCAAACCTCAACTCGCAACAGAGAGAGACTTTGCAGGTGGAAAATCTATGTGTACGACAAAGTAAATGAATACGCTGCAGAACTTAATTGGAGGACGAGTTTGCCCACAACAGTTTGAAGGATTTTACCAGCCATGTGCTTATTGTGGGGATAATCATAACTTGGAGAATTGCCCAACCTTGAATTATCAAGAGAGGCAATATCAACAAAGCTATGACAACCATTATTCGTACATGTGTGAACATGATCAGTGGCAACTCTCAAATAATCCTTGGGAAGAGCATGTGCAAGCTGCTCATTATGAAGAGTTCCCCGAACATGAAGACTATCAACATTATGCCCCAACTCCAAATGAAGAATTATCACCCACTTTGGAGGCGCTATGGATAGAATTCATGGAAAGGAATGATGCATCCATGAGGAGAATGGATGTGCAATTAGCTCAGCTCACAAATGACTTACAAGATCTACTTGTTATAGCAAAATCACCACCACCATGCCCTCAGATGTTCGATTTTTATGATGATGAATCCTTTGTTACCTTCGAATCTGAGAAGAGTGATCCAATGGAATATCCATATGAAATGGTGGAGTTGGTGAAAGTTGAGAAAAATGAAATTTTGTTGGATCCAAAGAGACTAATGCCTGCTTGAGGAACAAGAATTTGAAATGTCTGATGTTGCAGCAAGCTTCTCCACCAATGAAAGAGTTGAGCCACCACCACCACAAATGCTCCAGCTGAAGGAGTTAGAAAGAGATGTGCCAGAAAAAGAAGTCCCATTGCATCAAAGCTATGTTGTAGTAAATGTTGTAGAAACAAAACCAACGCACAGAAAGTACAAACCTTGGGATGTTATAACATGCAGTCTCTTTGAAAGAATCAACAATTTTAAGGTGTGGCAGAATGTCCGACCCCGTAAATCAAGACTTAAGTATCTTAAAGATGCAGAAGTGATGCCTCGAAACATTGAAGAATATCCATATGAGGCAGATTGACAAGGGAGATTTCTGATCCCTAAACTCTTAAATTAGGATTTTATCATGCTTTGCTTAGATTTCGTATGATAGGAGTAGTTTATTTTGGGAATGAAATATTTATTACGTGCCAACAATCATAGTCGTTTAGCATGAATTGATGATGCATTGTGGGCGTATAGGACTGCATATAAAACACCCTTAGGTATGTCTCCTTATAGGCTAGTGTATGGAAAAGCATGTCATCTTCCCTTCGAATTAGAAATCAAAGCCTTTTGGGCCTTAAAAGAACTGAATTATTGCGTGACCGATGCTGGAACATTGCGGTCTCTGGAATTACATGAGTTGGATAAGCTGAGACATATGTCCTATGAAAATGCTAAAATGTATAAAGAAAAAACTAAGATTTGGCATGATAGTAGACTTAGGATCAAGGACTTTTAAAAAAGGCCAACATGTTTTATTGTTCAACTCACGGTTAAGGTTATTTTCGGGCAAACTTAAGTCTAGGTGGTCAGGTCCGTTTGTTATTACTAACGTCTTTGCTCATGCTGCTATTGAGATTAGAAACCTACAGCACAAGATGGCGTAGTGGGCAGAATATGCACAGGCCCGGGACAAAGACGTGGTTGATCAGTTGTGGTGCATCTTCCCTGCTTTCCCCACTGACCTGTTGAAACCGTGGGCACCTCCTAGGGAAAGGAGAGATGATGATGAGGATGTTTAAGTGCCAGTCTGAAGGGCACTCGAGGGAGTACTTCTGTTCCCTTTTGAAAAAAAAAAAAACAACCTGCTTTTCGTTAACTTGTGACTGCTGTTTTTGAATCAAATGCTTGATCTGTTTTTAATTTCTTTGTTTGGTTAGGATAGTTTAGTATAGGTAGATGGTATCTGAGTAGCTAACTTGTTTTAGTTTCCTTTTTGAGTAGTTGTGGATGACTGGAAATAGCATGCAAGGGGCCTTGATCACTAATAAATATGCCCTGTAGGTTCATTGCGAAATTATTGCGGATTCCGCAATTTTTGTTAGTTATCGCATGTTGTTGACTGACTGTTTGATAAGCTGGTCCTATTTAAATTTTGCTCTCTTGCTGTTTGCTTGACTGCCATATATGAACTATCTGTGAGCATGCTGGATGAGTGTCTTAGAACACCTTTGTTAGTTGAAATTAACTCCCTTAAATTGCTCAACATGCGTCTCTTTAAGCCGTTAATATACTGTTTTTACACAATTCTGCTGCTGTGTTATTTCCTTTAGGAAAGTTCGTTCTATGCCTAGGACTTTTAGATTCTCCTTGTTTAGCCCTAGACTAGATGCTTCTAGGATAAGTTTGGGGGTGTGCCACCTCAAACTCTCATTGGGGACAATGAGAAGTTTTAGTTTGGGGGAGGCAGCCCTAGCCCCAGGAACATTCCTCTCTCCCTTCTAAACATAAGCATTCTTCTTCTCCTTTACAAAAAGTGATGAACTGAAAAAAAAAATGAAAATAGAATAAAGAGCGGTGTCTCTTTTGAAGTTACTGAGTAATCAGTGCCATGTGTGTAACCCACAAGTGGCATTGCATATAAAGGCAACCAAAGGAGAGGCTCCACCAAAGAAAGAAAGGGAAAAAGGAAAAACTAAGGACGAAGAATGTATGCCTATGAGTTTTAGCTCTGTGCTTAGGTGTCCTCAATAAAAGAACTTTTATCCTCAATTAGCTAAGCACAGGGTTGTAGCTTATAGGGTTGTTAAAGGGAGATGAATGTGTATCCAATGTAGTGATGCCAGGGTTTAGGTTGTTCTATGAAAAGCACTACTGTCACTAGTTTATACTAAGTCTGACATGACTCTAAGGAATCCTAGGTAGCTCAAAAGAAAAGCATTAGAAGCATGTACTGAGTCTAGGGTAAAGCTAGGTAGAATTTGAAAACTTAGGGATAGTTGCACAATGAACTTAATGACAGAAGCAGATAGATCAGTTGTAGAAACAGTAGGAGTATAAGGCGAGAGAAGTCAGAAGAAGCAAAATGAGAAGTTAGTTTTAAGCTTAGAAGCGTGTCACAGGACAACATTGCCATAGATAGTGAACTAAAGGGAGTCAGCAAGGGGTTAGAAAGGTTAAACAACAGCCTAAGTAAGTCCGTATATTGCTCGAGGACGAGCAAAACCTTAAGTTTGGGTGTGTGTTACGTCTCCAAAAGTGACTATTTTAGGACTCATTTGCTATAGAAAGTTGTACATTCTTAAGTGTTTTTGGTAGGATTGAGCTTAAACTTGTGCTTATATATGAGAATTAGTAGAATGAAGCTAAATTAGGACTTATGTCTAAAAGGAAAGAAAAAGAACCAAAAACGAAGTTAAAGACTTGAAATTTGCACATTGCGGAAGCATTGCGAAAACATTGCTGAAACCGCAATGTTTTAAGTAAATTCTGTTAAGTTGTCTAACCGATTTCTATTTTGTTGCGAATTTATAGCCACCCATTCTTTCTCCTGCTGCCACGTGGAAGGTAGTCGTTCAGAATGGATGGTTCTCCTTGGCTCAAGACTACCTGCAAAACACTATAAAAGGAGGTCAAGGGGGAAGGTTAAACACAAGCTGGGAAGCGTAGAACTCCCATCTCAACGCAATTTTCTCTCTGTTTTCTCTTCCGTTTGTTGGATCGAAGGAACAAGCTCTTGGCGCCGATAATCTGAGAGGAAGAAGGGAAGATCTATCTTCTCTTCTGATTGGATTCATCCCCAAGGAAAGCTCACCTTCGCCCTTCATCTGAGGCGCTTGCGGCGAGGAGTTCACGCACACTTTTATTCGCTTTCTACTACTTTCTGTTTCTGTTTTCGTTTCTGCCTTCTGTCATTTACTTCTATTCGCTACTGCATTTCAATTCGTCTTCAATCATTTAGTCTTTCCTTTTTTGTAATCGTTGCACATTAAGCTTTGAATCTCTGGTGGGCGGATTTCTTGAATATCCGCTAAATCTCAAGCTGTCGAGGCTTGCCAAAATACGATTTATAATGCCTATTGCCAAGGCTTTGCAGCCAGTGGTAACAGGGTCGATCCAAGGAATAGGAAGAATGAATTTACTAGTGAAATTTGGATTTAATTGATTAATTGGTAACGGGGGGTTTTATCATGCAAGAGAAATAATGATGTGAGCTAACGGAGGAAAGAAATAATAGGAAGAGAACGTGTGCACGGTTTGGGAGTCTAGGGATCAATTGTTAGACAAATTCGACTTATCATTTAACGCTAATAACATGGAATACAATTTATTAAGCACGCGGACGACTACCAGAGAAGCCCCAAAGTAGCCTACTCCATGGATTTTAATTAGACCACACAGTTCTAATTATACGTTATCTAAGCTCACATTAAGATGATCAGTCCTAAGAGGAATTTAGACAGTCACTAGCTAACCGCGACGAACATTCGAGCGTAAATTCTAATTGCTAGTAGATTGCCCGCAAACGCCGTATGCAATCAACAATTATCCAACCCGACCCGATACTTCGATTTAGTTCTATCTACCTGTGTTACTTAGTCGAGCAGTGAGAGGCACGGCATCGCTACTCTTTAACATACACAACATGCGAAACTACCCGAGTGTCAATCAACGTATTTTAGCATGCGCGTTGGATTAAGCAAGGTAAATAGATGCTAATAAACAGAACCAATATGCATCAAAATCAGATTATCAAAGTCAAAAACGTCTAACAAAAATCATCCTAAAACATTCCCAAACCGTTCACCCTTACCTTAGCCGCTCATGGCGCGGTTTGTCAATCCCGCTCCACCAACGACCATGGAAGAGTTCATCTACCTATTACAATGGAGGTGGAGCTCACAAGCATGCCAACAATGGCGGAGCTCCACGGAATATAGAGAGAAAACGGAGAAGAAGAAGCTCAAAATCGCCCAATTCCGTCAAGAGATGAAGAAGAAGATGATTCTAAAAAATGTGCAGAAAAATCGTCTTTTAGCTACTGCCTTCGTCGTAGCGTCGAGACGCTAGGCCAGCGTCTCGACGCTGTGCCCTAAGTAATCCGCGCGCGCGCGCGATGGCGTCGCGATGCAAGGCCAGCGTCGCGACGCTGCCCCGATGAATTTCCTGCGCGCGCCTCCTCCGAAGCGTCTCGACGCCATGGCAGCGTCGAGCTAGCGTCTCGACGCTATCACTCGACGCTTGCTCTCGGGTTTTTCCAGCGTCGAGCCAGCGTCTCGACGCTGTAGCTCGACGCTGGCTCTCGGGTTTGGGGCTGAAACTTTGCCTCTCCAAGGCGGTTTTGGCCCGTTACTTCACGGAACAAATTCCCCTCTTCCCGATGCATTCCCGGGGCGCTAAAACTCTGCTTTAAGCACTCGAACATGCCCAACGGACGCACGAGCTCTTTGCCGCTTTTCTCCTACAAAAGAGATATATTTAATCAATTACGAGCGGCCTTTAGCTATAATTAGGACGTATTTAATAGCTCCAAAATGGAGTTATCAATCTCACGTAATAGAGGAATCATTTACCCACGTTGCAAGCTTTTTATCGCTTTCTGTTTTCCCTTTTACTTTCCGTTTGCTTTGAATCATGTTTTATCCTTCTAATCTGTCCAACTCCATATCATCCATGAGTAACTAAACCACATAAGGGTATGCTAATGACAAGTCCATAGGTAGAAATACGTGAATCAAGCATGTAGGTTAGTTTCAAATACATTGAATGTATGTAAGCTTCATCCCACGGGCAATTTCGTTTGGCCATCCATTTTGTCCAAAGAACTCCTAACCTCTGGAAGGAGTAAGAGTTCAGAGTCGTACATTCATGCTAGCTCTTCATGGTAGCCAGAAAACGACCTAGGAATAGGCGTTTTCCTAGTACAAATCACTAAACTTGCTTTTATAAATAGATGCTAAAGGCCTTACTTGGACATGAGGAAACTAAAGGATCTAATGCATGAAATCGGAAGATACATGAGAATGAGTCAGTTTGATGCATGATGAGTTGATCTACTGCTTGAGAATCGTATGAAAAAGCCTATAGAGGAGTCGTTAATAGCCCTTGTTTCCCTACTTTACCCCTAATTCGCTGTTAGTAACATTGCTAGAAAATTGCTGTTTTCGCAATTCTTTTCCTTCTACATTCGAGTTTACCTCTTTACTTATCCTTGTTTATGCTTTCATATCTCGCACGTTCCTTAATAGTTAGGCACTTTAATCCCAATTCTACCCCATTTAAACCATCCTTTCTAATTTAACATCTCACTTTGTTAGTAACTAAGAATAAATCTCTGTGGGAAATCGAATGAAAAAATACTTATTACTTGCTACAAGACCATGTATGCTTGCATGTTCTGAGTGCTCTCCCATTGCATTTTTATTTAAACACTGAGCACGCAACATCATGCTAGGACAAAAAATAGATAAACTAACACATCCTGTATATTATGCAAGTAAGACTTTGAATGAAGCACAATGTAATTACACAAGCACGGAAAAGGAAATGCTAGCTGTAGTGTTTGCCTGCGAAAAGTTTAGAAATTACATTGTAGGAACTAGAACCATTGTGTACACTGATCACGCTACACTAAAATATCTAATGAGGAAGGCTGATGCGAAGCCTAGGTTAATTAGATGGGTATTATTGTTGCAAGAGTTTGATCTAGACATTAGAGATAAAAAAAGGATGCGAAAATGTGGTTGCTGACATTTATCTAGATTGCGACATAAGTGCGATAAAATTGCTGAGCCAGCAATTTCTGATGCCTTTGTTGATGAGCATGTCTTTGTGTTAGCACATCGTGATAACGATGAGGAACCTTGGTTTGCGGATATTGCTAACTTCCTTGCCTCGCACGTACTACCAACTTTCAAAGGAGGGCAAGAAAAGAAGAGGTTCCTACATGAAGCTAGGAAGTTCATCTGGGACGATCCTACACATTACAAGACATGTGCAGACGGATTACTAAGGAAGTGTGTATCAGCTGTTGAGGCAAAGTCAGTGTTGCAACACTGCCATACGTCTCCCTATGGTGGACATTTTGGTGGCCAAAGAACGGCTGCAAAGGTGTTCCAAAGTGGCTACTACTGGCCCACGATATTCAAGGATGCACACGACCATGCACACAGCTGCAACGAATGTCAAAGGACAGGTAACCTCAGCAGGAAGGATGAGATGCCTCTCACCTACATCTTAGAGTTGGAACTCTTTGATGTGTGGGGCATTGACTTCATGGGGCCATTTCCCCCATCAGCAGGTAATCTCTATATACTTGTAGCTGTGGACTATGTATCTAAATGGGTAGAAGCCATAGCATGTCCATCAAATGATGCCAAAACAGTCATTAAGTTTCTTAATAGTTATATTTTTACAAGGTTTGGTACACCACGTCCAATAATTAGTGATGAGGGGACTCACTTTATAAATAAAGTCATGGAAAAGGTGTTAGCTAAATACAATGTTAGACATAGAGTAGCAACCCCTTATCACCCGCACTCAAATGGACAAGCTGAAATATTCAATAGGAAGATTAAAAACATACTTGAAAAAGTGGTCAAACCTAATAGAAAAGATTGGTCTTTTAAGTTAGAGGATGCACTTTGGGCATATAGGACTGTATATAAAACACCCTTAGGTATGTCTCCTTATAGGCTAGTGTATGGGAAAGCATGTCATCTTCCCTTCGAATTGAAAATCAAAGCCTTTTGGGCCTTAAAAGAACTAAATTATTGCGTGACCGATGCTGGAACTTTGCGGTCTCTGCAATTACACGAGTTAGATGAGCTCAGACATATGTCCTATGAAAATGCTAAATTGTATAAGGAAAAAACTAAAATTTGGCATGATAGTAGACTTAGGATCAAGAACTTTAAAAAGGGTCAGCATGTCTTATTATTCAACTCGAGGTTAAGATTATTTCCAGACAAACTTAAGTCCAGATGGTCAGGTCCGTTTGTGATACCTAATGTTTTTGTTCATGGTGCTATTGAGATTCGCAACCTCAACCACGGGCAACCGTTTATGGTCAATGGTGCAAGGTTAAAGCACTACTATGAGGAGGGAGATGTGCAGACACTCTCGGCCTTCCTCCTATCTGAAGCTTGAGAAACAAATCGAGAGGGGATGAGTGACCACTGTGCTCATCCATCGGAAGGCTATGCCTTAGTTTTTTTTTTTCAGTATTTGCGTTTTTATGTTGTGTGTTTATTTTTAATTTTGTTTACGGATTTTTGTTTTAATTAGGTGAATTTTAATGGGAGATCTTTAAGAGGAGATCAAGGAGATGAATCAAGGGGAGAAAATCCACGAAGATCGGGCTAAATCAAGAATTTGGGTTGCTGAATTTTGCAACTTAAATCACGAAATATCCCAACGGCTATGCGAATTTATTGCGAAGAAGTTGCTGAGTCTGCAACAGAATAGAGCCGTTGGGATACACTTGAGTACAAATAGACGTCATTTTGTTCCCTGCCCTTTACGTTTTCTTCATCCGTTGGACCCCAAGAATTTAGTCTTCTTCTTCCTCTGCATCTCCTACCTTCAGATCCTCAAAGAACGACAATGGTATCCACACGAGCAGATCGATCCACATCAAAGAAGAAGTCGTCTGACGCAGAAGAAGCTGTGAGAGAGGCGCTGCTTTCCTTAGCAGACGCCGATGCTGCGCAACCCTCATGGCCTCCGAAGCTACCAGTGCGACGAAAGAAGTGGAAGGTTGTTAAGTCTCTGAAAGTGACTTATTTAGGACCTATTTAGCTTAGGAAGATGCACATACTTAGGTGTTTTTGATTGCATTTAGCCTAAACCTATGCTTAAATATGAGAATTAGAAGAAGGTAGCTAATTTAGGATTTATGCACAATAGGAAGAAAAAGGGTTGAAAACCGAAGGAAAAAAATGAAAAATGAGCATTGCGAATGAATTGCGAAAACATTGCGGACACCGCAATTATTCAAGTGAAAACCGTAAGTTGACTGATCTTTTTCTGTTAATTTCCGTAATTTCAGGGATTCGTGCTTTCTCCTCCATCCATTCTGATATATGACGTTGAAGATTGATGGTTCTCCTTGGCCCAAACGCACCTGCAAACTACTATAAAAAGGGGTCAAAGTCGGAGGATTGATGATCATCCGAAAGCGTGGAGTCTTCTCGCAGTCCTTCTGTTTCCCTGTTTTTCCTTTGCCGTCTGCTGGTTTGCGAAGCTCAGCTGTTGGAATCGATAATCTGATAGGAAGGAGAGGAGATTCTTCTTCTCTCCCGATTGGATTCATCCAAGCAAGGCTGTCCTTTTTGATCCTTCATTCGAGGCGACTGCAACGAGGCTTCAAGCAACTTTTACTGCTTTTCTTGCTTTCCATTTCCATTTTCCAGCTTTGTCTTATGCTGTTTCCTTTCCTAGTAGCTAGAATAGATTATTTCGTTGCTTTCTGTCTTGCTGTTATTTACTTTAAAGCTTTTATCTGTTCGTTCAAACAATTCAAGTAATCAAAGTACAAGTCTGCATTTCTCAGTTTCCATCTTCTGCTGCTACAGTTTTATCTACTGTTTTAAATATATTTCTCTTCCAAGCATGTCTGTTTTATCTTCCATTTCTGTTCTCTATATATCCATGAGTAGCTAAGTCACTTAGGGGCATGCTAATGACAGAACTATAGGCTAAAAAACGTGAATCAAGTATGTAGGTTAACTCTCGAGTCATTGGTTGTATGTAAGCTTCATCCCACGGGCAATTTCGATTGGCCATCCATTTTGTCCAAAGAACTCCTAACCTCTGGAAGGAGTAAGAGTTCAGAGTCATATAATCATGCTAGCCTTTCAAGGTAATCAGAAAACGACTTAGGAATAAGCGTTTTCCTAGTACAAACTAAACACTCCTGTTTTAACAAGATGCTTAAGACCTTACTTTGAAGTCGAGTAAACTAAAGAATCTAATGCATGGAATCGGACGATACATGAGATAGAGTGAGTTTGATGCATAGAGAGTTGATCCACTGCTTGAGAATCGTATTAAAATGCCTATAGGATAGTCGTTAGTAGCCCTTAATTCGCCATTTTACACACTTTTGCTGTTTTGACAATTGCGGAAACATTGCGGTGGCCGCAATTCTGCTAAGTACCATTCTGTTTAGCTGTTTTCCTCGTCATTTATTAATTTCATCTTTTGTCTTTTGAGTCTCATTTCAACTTGCATTTGTTTATGTTATATTCCTTTATACATTCGGTAAGAAATAGGCAATTAAAAACCAAATTTACCCCTTCAAATCCACTTCTTCTTTCTTAACAAATACACTTCGTGAATAGCTAAAAATAAGTCTCTGTGGAAAAAACGAATGAAATATACTTACTACTTGCTGTGAGACCATGTATGCTTGCATGTTCTGAGTGCTCTCTCTACTTTCTTGCTTATTTATTTTAACACATTGAGCACGCAACAAGTTTTTGGCGCCGCTGCCGGGGACTTATTTTAAGTAAAAACGAAGTTAGTTAAGTTTGAAACACCAAATTATTTTCTACTGTATTTGATCCCATTTCATTTCTTTTTTAGGTAACATTTAGGTTAGTTTATGAATGAGCTTCCAAGTAGTGATCTAGAGTTCAACCCTGAGCCCGAGAGATTACTTAGAGCTAGAAATAAAGTCAAGAAACGTCTATTTAAACAACCTTCCTTACCTCCATTAATTGCTGAAACCGCAGGGTTGCCGCAATCTCATCAAGAAGAAATGGATAGAAGAGATCAAAATCTGGTGCCTGTCACTCGCAATCCCATCGAAATAGCGAATGACAAGGATAGCGCCATTCTTTCATACCTCGTACCTATGCCTGGGGAGCTGAACCCCAGCATAATCCGTCCTGAGATCACTGTCAACTCATTCGAGTTAAAGCCAGTGATGTTCCAAATGTTGTCCACTGTGGGAAAATTCTTTGGAATGGAAAATGAGGACCCCCACAACCATCTTAGGAACTTCTTAGGAGTTAGTGACACATTCCTGATCCCTGGAGTTTCCCAAGAAGCCTTGAGGCTATATCTGTTCCCTTACTCTTTGAGGGACAAAGCCAAAACATGGTTAAACTCATTACCCTCTGGACCTGTCCTTAACTGGACAGACTTAGCAGAGAAATTCCTAGTCAAATATTTCCCACCTGATAGGAATTCTACCTTCCGTGATGATATTATCAAATTCAAACAAGCTCCAAGTGAGTCTCTTCACGAAGCTTGGACAAGATTCAAAGACCTTCTCATTAAATGTCCACACCATGGCATCCCATGGTGTATCCAAATAGAAGTCTTCTTCAAAGGATGCAACCCCAGCACCAGACAAGTTCTAAATTCATCTGCTGGTGGTTCCATGTTGTCCAAGAGTTACAACGAAGCTTATAAGATCTTGGAGAAGATCTCAACATCTCATTGTAGGTGGTCAGATGACCCTGTAGAACCAACTAGAGCTCAAGACAAGGATGCTCTAAGCGCCATGAGCACCCAAATAAATGCCCTGACCAACCTAGTTAAGCAAATGGCTCAGGCCAATCTCCAAACCAGTGCCAATACCGCCACAGCCATGTCAATGGGCACCCAACCAAGTCAAGGCGAGGCACTGATCTGTGGATTCTGTGGGGCAGGGCACCCATACGAATACTGCCCTGGGAATCCATCCTCAGTCTGCTATGTAGGAAGCCAACAGCAGCCTAGGAACAACCCCTACTCACAAACTTACAACCCTGGTTGGAGAAACCACCCAAACCTGTCATGGGGTGGCCAACCAAATTCTAACCAAAATATTAACCAACCAAGGCCGAGTGGAACATCGGGTTTCACTCCCCAACATAACCAACATAACCAGTCCATGTACCAAAAACCTTATAATCAACCTGTAGGATCTTCTGTAGAAAACCTACTCAAGGAATACATAGCTAAAAATGATGCTACTCTCCAAAGCCAGCAAGCTACTCTTAGGAGCCTAGAAAATCAAATAGGCCAATTAGCCAATGAAATCAAAAGTAGGCCCCAAGGTAGACTCCCTGCTGACACCGAGGTACCAAGGAGAGATGGTAAGGAACAAGTTCAAGCAATTGAACTTAGAAGTGGTAGACCATTGGTGAGTAACACCAAGGACACACCAAAGAGAGTAGAGAACACTGAGTCTAGTGCTCCACTGGAGTCTCTGCCAAACCAAGGTCCACCACCAGCTAGCACATCAGGAACCAGGCTAGAGCCAATTGTTGAGGAGATAGAAGAAATTCCAAGGCCTCCACCTATCCTAAGGCGACCTGACGTGCCTGCATATGTGCCACCACCTCCATATCCTCGTAGGCTTAAGAAGAAGCAAGAACAGGAAGTGCACTTTAATAAATTCCTTGAAATTCTTAAACAAGTGCATGTTAACATTCCTTTTGTAGAGGTTTTACAGTCTATGCCTTCTTATGTAAAGTTTTTGAAGGACATCATTACTAACAAAAAAATAATTGGTGAGTTTGAAACAGTCAATCTCACTGAGGAGTGCAGTGCCATACTCCAGAATAAGCTGCCTAAGAAGGAGAAGGATCCTGGTTCCTTCACCTTACCTGTAGAACTTGGAGGCAAGCACGTGGGGAGAGCTCTTTGTGACCTGGGAGCCAGCATAAACCTCATGCCCCTATCCCTGTTCCGCCAGTTGGGAATAGGAGAAGCACGTCCAACCACTGTCACTTTACAACTAGCAGACAGATCCATCGCATACCCTGAAGGTAAGATTGAGGATATTCTAGTGAAAGTTGACAAATTTATCTTCCTTGCAGATTTCATTGTCCTGGACTATGAGGCAGACAAGGAGGTCCCCATCCTGCTAGGCAGACCATTTCTAGCCACAGGTAGGGCACTTATAGACGTCCAAAAAGGTGAGCTCACTATGAGGGTTCATGATGAAGAGGTAAAATTCAGTGTTTATAAAGCCTTAAGGTATCCCTCTGACCTTGAATCCTGTGCTAGCATGGACGTCATAGACTCTTTAATGGAAGAACAATTAGAGCATGTACTGTTAACTAAACATGCTGATGAATATGTACAAGTAGATGTAGCTGACTTAAATGTATCTGACCTAATGAACATGCCTGTAGATAAACCACAACCTGTATGTATGCATATAGACCTAACTGATAGCTCATTAAATCCTTTAAAGCCATCCATTGAGCATCCACCTGTTTTAGAACTAAAACCACTACCCACTCACCACAAGTATGCATATTTAGGGAGTAATGAAACTCTGCCTGTTATCATTTCTTCTAAGTTAAGTGAAAAGCATGAGGTTGAACTGATTTTACTACTTAAGCAACATAGGAAGGCTATTGCATGGACTATTGCTGATATTAGAGGCATCAGCCCTTCTTATTGTATGCATAAGATTATATTAGAGGAAGAGCACACACCTAGAGTAGATCACCAACGTAGGTTGAACCCCTCTATGAAAGAGGTAGTTAAAAAGGAAATAATAAAATGGTTAGATGCAGGTGTAATCTTCCCCATAGCTAGTAGCCAGTGGGTAAGCCCCATCCAATGTGTACCTAAAAAGGGGGGAATAACTGTGGTAGTCAATGAGAACGATGAACTGATTCCAACAAGGACTGTCACAGGGTGGAAAGTGTGTATGGATTACAGGAAATTAAATAAAGAAACTAAAAAAGACCATTTCCCTTTACCATTCATTGACCAGATGTTAGACAGAATAGCTGGTAGAGCCTACTATTGTTTCTTAGACGGCTATTCAGGGTATAACCAGATTACTATAGACCCTAAGGACCAAGAGAAGACTACCTTCACTTGCCCTTTTGGAACCTTTGCCTTTCGCAGAATGCCTTTTGGCTTATGCAATGCACCGGCAACTTTCCAAAGGTGCATGATGGCAATCTTCTCTGAGTTGGATGAGTCCATGATAGAAATATTCATGGATGACTTCTCAGTCTTTGGGGATTCATTCACCAACTGTCTAGAAAATTTAGGACAAGTCCTGGCTAGGTGTGAGGAGACCAACTGTTAAGTCTCTGAAAGTGACTTATTTAGGACCTATTTAGCTTAGGAAAATGCACATACTTAGGTGTTTTTAATAACATTTAGCCTAAACCTATGCTTAAATATGAGAATTAGAAGAAGGTAGCTAATTTAGGACTTATGCATAATAGGAGAAAAAAGGATTGAAAACCGAAGGAAAAGAATGAAAAAACAGCATTGCGATAGCTTTGCGAAATAATTGCGGACACCGCAATTATTCAAGTGAAAACCGTAAGTTGACTGATCTTTTTCTGTTAATTTCCGTTATTTCAGGGATTCGTCCTTTCTCCACCATCCATTCTGATATATGACGTTGAAGATTGATGGTTCTCCTTGGCCCAAACGCACCTGCAAACTACTATAAAAAGGGGTCAAAGTCGGAGGTTTGATCATCATCCGGAAGCGTAGAAGTCTTCTCGCAGTCCATCGTTCTCCCTATTTTCCTTTGCCGTCTGTTGGAGTGAGAGTCTCAGCTGTTGGAGTCGATAATCTGATAGGAAGGAGAGGAGATTCTTCTTCTCTCTCGATTGGATTCATCCAAGCAAGGCTGACCTTTCATCCCCTTCATTCTAGGCGACTGCAACGAGGCTTTCGAGCACTATTTACTGCTTTTCTGTCTTCTTCTTCTCATTTCCAGCTTTGATCAGTTGTCATTTCTAGTTTAGTGTTTTCTCTACTGCATTTCGTTGTTGTCTGTCTTTGAATCATTTCTTTTAAAGCTTTCATCTGTCGTTCAAACATTTAAAGTAATCAAAGTACAATTCTGCATTTCACAGTTTCCACCTTCTGCTGCTACGTTTTGTCTTGCTGTTTTAAGTTTATTTCCCTTTTAAGCATGGCTGTTTTATCTTCCATTTCTGTTTACCTTATATCCATGAGTAGCTAAATCACCTAGGGGCATGCTAATGACAGAACTTTAGGCTAAAAAACGTGAATCAAGTAGGTAGATTGACACTCGAAACATTGGTTGTATGTAAGCTTCATCCCACGGGCAATTTCGATTGGCCATCCATTTTGTCCAAAGAACTCCTAACCTCTGGAAGGAGTAAGAGTTCAGAGTCATATAATCATGCTAGCCTTTCATGGTAATCAGAAAACGACTTAGGAATAAGCGTTTTCCTAGTACAAACTAAACATTCCTATTTTAACAAAATGCTTAAGACCTTACTTTGAAGTCGAGTAAACTAAAGTATTTACTGCATGGAATCGGACGATACATGAGATAGAGTGAGTTTGATGCATAGAGAGTTGATCTACTGCTTGAGAATCGTATAAAAATGCCTATAGGACAGTCATTAGTAGCCCTTAATTCACCCATTTACACACTTTCGCTGTTATTTAATTGCGGTAACATTGCGGTCCTCGCAATTCTGCCAAGTTTTCATTCTGTTTAGCTGTTTTCTTCTTCGTTTATCACTTCCATCTCTTGGCCTTTGAGTCTGATTTCAACTTTAATTTGTTTATGTTGCATTCCTTTACAATTTCAGCAAAAATTAGATAATTAAAAATCAAATTTACCCCTTCAAATCCATCCCTTCTTTCTTAAGAAAAACACTTTGCGAATAGCTAAAAATAAGTCTCTGTGAAAAAAACGAATGAAATATACTTACTACTTGCTGTGAGACCATGTATGCTTGCATGTTCTGAGTGCTCTCTCTACTTTCTTGCTTATTTATTTTAACGCATTGAGCACGCAACAAGTTTTTGGCGCCGCTGCCGGGGACTTATTTAAGCGAAAACAAAGTTAGTTAAGTTCGAAACATCAAATTATTTTCCATTGCATTTGATCTACATTTCATTTCTTCCTTAGGTAAAATTTAGGTTAGTTTATGAATGAGCTTCCAAGTAGTGATCTAGAGTTCAACCCTGAGCCCGAGAGATTACTTAGAGCTAGGAACAAAGCCAAGAAACGTCTATTTAAACAACCTTCTCTACCTCAATTAGCTGCTGATACCGCAAGGTTATCATCACCACCTTTAGAAGAAATGGATAGAAGAGATCAAAATCTGGTGCCTGTCACTCGCAATCCCATAGAAATAGCGAATGACAAGGACAGCGCCACTCTTTCATACCTCGTACCTATGCCTGGGGAGCTGAACCCCAGCATAATCCGTCCTGAGATCACTGCCAACTCATTCGAGTTAAAGCCAGTGATGTTCCAAATGTTGTCCACTGTGGGACAATTCTTTGGAATGGAAAATGAGGACCCCCACAACCATCTTAGGAACTTCTTAGGAGTTAGTGACACATTTCTAATCCCTGGAGTTTCTCAAGAAGCCTTGAGGCTATACTTGTTCCCTTACTCTTTGAGGGACAAAGCCAAAACGTGGCTGAACTCATTACCTTCTGGATCTGTCCTTAATTGGACAGACTTAGCAGAGAAATTCCTAGTCAAATATTTCCCACCTGATAGGAATTCTACTTTCCGTGATGATATCATAAAATTCAAACAAGCTCCAAGTGAGTCTCTTCACGAAGCTTGGACAAGATTCAAAGACCTTCTCATCAAATGTCCACACCATGGCATCCCATGGTGTATCCAAATAGAAGTCTTCTTTAAAGGATGCAACCCCAGCACCAGACAAGTGCTAAATTCATCTGCTGGTGGTTCCATGTTGTCCAAGAGTTACAACGAAGCTTATGAGATCTTGGGGAAGATCTCAACATCTCACTGTAGGTGGTCGGATGATCCTGTAGAGCCAACTAGAGCTCAAGACAAGGATGCTCTAAGCGCCATGAGCACCCAAATAAATGCCCTGACCAACCTAGTCAAGCAAATGGCTCAGGCCAATCTCCAAACCAGTGCCAATACCGCCACAGCCATGTCAATGGGCACCCAGCCAAGTCAAGGCGAGGCACTGATCTGTGGATTCTGTGGGGAAGGGCACCCATATGAATATTGCCCTGGGAATCCATCCTCAGTCTGCTATGTAGGAAGCCAACACAGCAGCCTAGGAACAACCCCTATTCACAAACTTACAATCCTGGTTGGAGGAACCACCCAAACCTGTCATGGGGTGGCCAACCAAATTCTAACCAAACTATTAACCAACCAAGGCCGAGTGGAACATCTGGTTTCACTCCCCAACATAACCAACATAACCAGTCAATGTACCAAAAACCTTATAATCAACCTGTAGGATCTTCTGTAGAAAACCTACTCAAGGAATACATAGCAAAAAATGATGCTACTCTCCAAAGCCAGCAAGCTACCCTTAGGAGCCTAGAAAACCAAATAGGCCAATTAGCCAATGAAATCAAAAGTAGGCCCCAAGGTAGACTCCCTGCTGACACGGAACTGCCAAGGAGAGAAGGAAAGGAACAAGTTCAAGCAATTGAACTTAGGAGTGGGAGACCTTTGGTAAGCAACACCAAAGACATACCAAAGAGAGTAGAGAACACCGAGTCTAGTGCTCCACTGGAGTCTCTGCCTAACCAAGGTCCACCACCCACTAGCACATCAGGAGCCAGTCTAGAGCCAATTGTAGAGGAAATAGAAGAAATTTCAAGGCCTCCACCTATCCTGAGGCGACCTGACGTACCTGCTTATGTACCACCACCTCCATATCCTAGAAGGCTTAAGAAGAAGCAGGAACAGGAAGTGCATTTCAATAAATTCTTAGAAATTCTTAAGCAAGTGCATGTTAACATTCCTTTCGTAGAGGTCTTACAGTCGATGCCTTCTTATGTAAAGTTTTTGAAGGACATCATTACTAACAAAAAAATAATTGGTGAGTTTGAAACAGTCAATCTCACTGAGGAGTGCAGTGCCATCCTCCAGAACAAGCTGCCCAAGAAGGAGAAGGATCCTGGTTCCTTCACCTTACCTGTTGAACTTGGAGGCAAGCACGTGGGGCGAGCTCTTTGTGACTTGGGAGCCAGCATTAACCTCATGCCCCTATCCCTATTCCGCCAGTTGGGAATAGGGGAAGCACGTCCAACTACTGTCACTTTACAACTAGCAGACAGATCCATCGCATACCCTGAAGGTAAGATTGAGGATATTCTAGTGAAAGTTGACAAGTTCATATTCCTTGCAGATTTCATTGTCCTGGACTATGAGGCAGACAAGGAAGTTCCCATCCTGCTAGGCAGACCATTTCTAGCCACAGGTAGGGCACTTATAGACGTCCAAAAAGGTGAGCTCACTATGAGGGTTCATGATGAAGAGGTAAAATTCAGTGTTTATAAAGCCTTAAGGTATCCCTCTGACCTTGAATCCTGTGCTAGCATGGACGTCATAGACTCTTTAATGGAAGAACAATTAGAGCATGTACTGTTAACTAAACATGCTGATGAATATGTACAAGTAGATGTAGCTGACTTAAATGTATCTGACCTAATGAACATGCCTGTAGATAAACCACAACCTGTATGTATGCATATAGACCTAACTGATAGCTCATTAAATCCTTTAAAGCCATCCATTGAGCATCCACCTGTTTTAGAACTAAAACCACTACCCACTCACCTCAAGTATGCATATTTAGGGAGTAATGAAACTCTGCCTGTTATCATTTCTTCTAAGTTAAGTGAAAAGCATGAGGTTGAACTGATTTTACTACTTAAGCAACATAGGAAGGCTATTGCATGGACTATTGCTGATATTAGAGGCATCAGCCCTTCTTATTATATGCATAAGATTATATTAGAGGAAGAGCACACACCTAGAGTAGATCACCAACGTAGGTTGAACCCCTCTATGAAAGAGGTAGTTAAAAAGGAAATAATAAAATGGTTAGATGTAGGTGTAATCTTCCCCATAGCTAGTAGCCAGTGGGTAAGCCCCATCCAATGTGTACCTAAAAAGGGGGGAATAACTGTGGTAGTCAATGAGAACGATGAACTGATTCCAACAAGGACTGTCACAGGGTGGAAAGTGTGTATGGATTACAGGAAATTAAATAAAGAAACTAAAAAAGACCATTTCCCTTTACCATTCATTGACCAGATGTTAGACAGAATAGCTGGTAGAGCCTACTATTGTTTCTTAGACGGCTATTCAGGGTATAACCAGATTACTATAGACCCTAAGGACCAAGAGAAGACTACCTTCACTTGCCCTTTTGGAACCTTTGCCTTTCGCAGAATGCCTTTTGGCTTATGCAATGCACCGGCAACTTTCCAAAGGTGCATGATGGCAATCTTCTCTGAGTTGGATGAGTCCATGATAGAAATATTCATGGATGACTTCTCAGTCTTTGGGGATTCATTCACCAACTGTCTAGAAAATTTAGGACAAGTCCTGGCTAGGTGTGAGGAGACCAACTGTTAAGTCTCTGAAAGTGACTTATTTAGGACCTATTTAGCTTAGGAAAATGCACATACTTAGGTGTTTTTAATAACATTTAGCCTAAACCTATGCTTAAATATGAGAATTAGAAGAAGGTAGCTAATTTAGGACTTATGCATAATAGGAGAAAAAAGGATTGAAAACCGAAGGAAAAGAATGAAAAAACAGCATTGCGATAGCTTTGCGAAATAATTGCGGACACCGCAATTATTCAAGTGAGAACCGTAAGTTGACTGATCTTTTTCTGTTAATTTCCGTTATTTCAGGGATTCGTCCTTTCTCCACCATCCATTCTGATATATGACGTTGAAGATTGATGGTTCTCCTTGGCCCAAACGCACCTGCAAACTACTATAAAAAGGGGTCAAAGTCGGAGGTTTGATCATCATCCGGAAGCGTAGAAGTCTTCTCGCAGTCCATCGTTCTCCCTATTTTCCTTTGCCGTCTGTTGGAGTGAGAGTCTCAGCTGTTGGAGTCGATAATCTGATAGGAAGGAGAGGAGATTCTTCTTCTCTCTCGATTGGATTCATCCAAGCAAGGCTGACCTTTCATCCCCTTCATTCGAGGCGACTGCAACGAGGCTTTCGAGCACTATTTACTGCTTTTCTGTCTTCTTCTTCTCATTTCCAGCTTTGATCAGTTGTCATTTCTAGTTTAGTGTTTTCTCTACTGCATTTCGTTGTTGTCTGTCTTTGAATCATTTCTTTTAAAGCTTTCATCTGTCGTTCAAACATTTAAAGTAATCAAAGTACAATTCTGCATTTCACAGTTTCCACCTTCTGCTGCTACGTTTTGTCTTGCTGTTTTAAGTTTATTTCCCTTTTAAGCATGGCTGTTTTATCTTCCATTTCTGTTTACCTTATATCCATGAGTAGCTAAATCACCTAGGGGCATGCTAATGACAGAACTTTAGGCTAAAAAACGTGAATCAAGTAGGTAGATTGACACTCGAAACATTGGTTGTATGTAAGCTTCATCCCACGGGCAATTTCGATTGGCCATCCATTTTGTCCAAAGAACTCCTAACCTCTGGAAGGAGTAAGAGTTCAGAGTCATATAATCATGCTAGCCTTTCATGGTAATCAGAAAACGACTTAGGAATAAGCGTTTTCCTAGTACAAACTAAACATTCCTGTTTTAACAAAATGCTTAAGACCTTACTTTGAAGTCGAGTAAACTAAAGTATTTAATGCATGGAATCGGACGATACATGAGATAGAGTGAGTTTGATGCATAGAGAGTTGATCTACTGCTTGAGAATCGTATAAAAATGCCTATAGGACAGTCATTAGTAGCCCTTAATTCACCCATTTACACACTTTCGCTGTTATTTAATTGCGGTAACATTGCGGTCCTCGCAATTCTGCCAAGTTTTCATTCTGTTTAGCTGTTTTCTTCTTCGTTTATCACTTCCATCTCTTGGCCTTTGAGTCTGATTTCAACTTTAATTTGTTTATGTTGCATTCCTTTACAATTTCAGCAAAAATTAGATAATTAAAAATCAAATTTACCCCTTCAAATCCATCCCTTCTTTCTTAACAAAAACACTTTGCGAATAGCTAAAAATAAGTCTCTGTGAAAAAAACGAATGAAATATACTTACTACTTGCTGTGAGACCATGTATGCTTGCATGTTCTGAGTGCTCTCTCTACTTTCTTGCTTATTTATTTTAACGCATTGAGCACGCAACACCAACCTAGTTCTAAATTGGGAAAAATGCCACTTCATGGTGGATGAAGGGATTGTCTTAGGTCATCGAGTGTCAAGGGCAGGTGTAGAGGTCGATAGGGCCAAAATTGAGATCATAGAGAAGTTAGTAGAACCACAAAATGTCAAAGCCATTAGAAGTTTCTTAGGGCATGCTGGCTTCTACAGAAGGTTCATTAAGGACTTTTCTAAGATAGCCAAGCCTTTGTGTGAGCTTCTAGAGCTTAATAGGCCATTCATCTTCTCTAAAGAATGTATAGTAGCTTGGAAAACCCTTAAGACAGCACTAGTCACAGCCCCTATCATAGTAGGACCCAATTGGGATCTCCCCTTTGAGATGTTATGTGATGCCAGTGACTATGCTGTGGGGGTGATGTTAGGACAGAAGATTGACAAGCTAACACACCCTGTATATTATGCTAGTAAAACCCTTAATGAGGCACAATGTAATTACACAACTACTGAGAAGGAGATGCTAGCAGTAGTATTTGCTTGTGAGAAGTTTAGGAATTACATTGTAGGCACTAGGACAATAGTGTACACTGATCATTCTGCCTTAAAATACCTTATGAGAAAGGCTGATGCTAAGCCTAGGTTGATTAGATGGGTGTTATTGCTGCAGGAATTTGATTTGGACATTCGAGACAAGAAAGGGTGCGAGAATGTGGTTGCGGACCATCTTTCCAGATTGCACCATAATTGCGAAAAAATTGCGGAGTCCGCAATTTCTGATGCTTTCATTGATGAACATGTCTTTGTTTTGGCTCATCGTGATAACGATGAGGAACCTTGGTTTGCTGACATTGCTAACTTCCTTGCATCACAGGTACTGCCTATTTTCAAGGGAGGACAAGAGAAGAAGAGGTTCCTTCACGAAACAAAGAAATTCATATGGGATGATCCCACTTTATACAGAACATGTGCTGACGGGTTGCTAAGGAAGTGTGTTTCAGCTGCTGAGGCGAAGTCTGTGCTGCAGCACTGTCACACAGCTCCTTATGGTGGACACTTTGGTGGCCAAAGGACAGCTGCAAAGGTATTTCAGAGTGGCTACTATTGGCCAACGATCTTCAAGGATGCACACACCTATGCACACAGCTGTGATGAATGCCAGAGGACAGGTAATCTCAGTCGCAAGGATGAAATGCCTCTCACTTACATCTTAGAGTTAGAACTCTTTGATGTGTGGGGCATTGATTTCATGGGACCATTTCCACCATCATCAGGTAACCTCTACATCCTTGTAGCAGTAGACTATGTGTCTAAGTGGGTAGAAGCCATAGCTTGTCCTAGTAATGATGCTAAAACAGTAGTTAAATTCTTGCATAGGCACATTTTTACTAGATTTGGAACTCCTCGTGCTATCATTAGTGATGAGGGGTCACATTTTATTAATAAAGCTATGGAGAGAGTGTTGGCTAAATATAACATTAGACATAGAGTAGCCACTCCCTACCACCCACACTCAAATGGACAAGCTGAAATTTCAAATAGGGAAATTAAGAACATCCTAGAAAAGGTGGTCAAACCTAATAGGAAAGACTGGTCATTTAAGCTTGAGGATGCACTTTGGGCTTATAGAACAGCATATAAGACACCCCTAGGTATGTCTCCCTATAGGTTGGTGTATGGCAAAGCTTGTCACTTGCCATTTGAGTTAGAAATTAAGGCATTTTGGGCATTAAAAGAATTGAATTATTGTGTGACTGATGCAGGGACACTACGGTCATTACAATTGCATGAGCTTGATGAGCTTAGACACATGTCTTATGAGAATGCCAAAATGTATAAAGAAAAGACCAAAATATGGCATGATAGTAGACTTAGGATCAAAGACTTTAGGAAAGGCCAACTTGTCCTATTATTTAACTCACGACTAAAATTATTTCCAGGCAAACTAAAGTCTAGATGGTCGGGTCCATTTGTCATTACTAATGTGTTTGTTCATGGTGCAATAGAGATAAAAAACTTGCAGCAAGGACAGCCTTTTATGGTAAATGGTGCAAGGTTGAAGCACTACTATGAGGAAGGAGATGTGAAGACTCTCTCGGCCTTCCTCTTGAGTGAAGCATGAAATTAAAAACGAGAGAGAACGAGTGGTTACTGTGCTCGTTTAGTCAAGGCCAATGCCTTAGTTTATTTTTGCACCTTTTTCGGTTATCGTTTGTGTGTTTTGTTGTGTGATTTTAATTATGTAATTGATGTTTATTTTATTTTCTTTTTCAGGGAATCGATAGATGGAATCAAGGAGATCAAATCCAGCTTTAAAAATCAAGAAACGGTTGAGCCAAATAAAAGATACGGACGATCAAAGATTGACATTTAGATGAAAAAAAATCCCTAGAATTGCGCTACAATTGCAGGATCCGCAAAATATAGTCGTTGGGATTTATCCGTTGCCTTTATATCCGTTAGAAGATGCTCAATCGATACGATTCTCTCATTCTCTGATTTCCAAGAAAGCTGCGATTCTCTTCATCTTTGATTCTTCTCTCCAAATCGCCAAGATCCAACAATGGTGCTCAGTAGGGCTGAAAGATCTGCGGCTAAGAAAAGAGCTGATGACGCTGAAGCAGCTGCGAGGGAAGCACTTCTTACCCTTGCAGATGCTGGTGCTGTTCGCACCGGACCTCTTCCCAAGCTTCCGATCCGTAGGAAGAAGTGGAGGGTTGTCACTGAAATCCCTGCTGGACCTTCTGAACGAGCAGGCACACCAAAGAAGCGCCGGTGGAGTGTCAAGATGGCCGCCGAACCAAGCACAGCAAAGACTCCCTCTGTGGAGAGTCAAGAAACTGATCGTGAGTCCCACGAGTCACCCAAGAACGGTTCGTCGCCATCTGCATCACCTGCGCACAGCTCTTCACCATCTGAACCAGTGCACAGCCCGGAGATCGCTTCATCGCCACCTGCACAGAGCCCTGAATTGTCTTCATCACCGCAGAGGTCTGCTCAGACACCTGCAGCAGAGCAAAGCGCCACGCCTTCGCACACGCCCCCACGGCTTGACCCTAAATTCCCATACGGGGAGTACCAAGAATCCACACAGGGCAGTGGGGAAAGTGGGGAAGACGAGGTCTTCTCGCCTGCAAGGGAAGCTAGCCCAGAGAGTCCTGCACAGCAGGATGATTCCATGGAAGAGACGCTGGGGGCATGCCTGCAGCAGATCACCATTGAGGCGAAGCTCAAGAGGAAGAAGAAGGCCAAGATTCTCAAGGCCAAGCGGTCCAAGAAGCTGAAAAAGAAGAAGGCCAAGAAGGCGCCTTCATCAGAGAAAGAGAGCACGGAGCCATCGCTCAAAAGACTCAAGGTTGAGGCTGCCGAGTCAGCCAAGCCAGCAGACAAAGGGAAGGCTAAATTATACCCTGAAGACGAGCCTCAATCTGTGAGGTATGTATCGTCTGACGCTGAGTCCAGGGGCGTTGAGCTGAGAAAGAGGGAGTTGCTGCACGAAAAAGGCTTCCTCGACAGACTTGCTGACCTGCCGCAATTCTTGCGCGCAGGGATTATAAATCATAGCTGGGAGGAGTTGTGCAGGCCGCCGAATCCGGCTTACACGAGTATGGTTTACGACTTCTACGCCAACCTGCGAAATTCTGAGGAAGGGCTTTCTGTGGTGAGGGGAGTAGAGGTGGACTACTCAGCAAAAGCCATCAACGAAGCTTATGGCCTCAAGGGCCAAAGACATACTGACTACGCACGGATCGTTGATGAGCCTACTGAGGCAGTGCTGGAAGAGGCCATTCGCACCATTGGCCAGCCTGAAGCAGCGTGGACTGTATCACGCAATGGGAGGCACACCCTAATGAGTGCCAACCTGACAGCAAAGGCAGCTGTATGGTTTGCCTTTGTGCGGAGAAAACTGTCCCCTGTGACCCACGAGACGACCATCAACCAGAGTAGATCACTGCTGGTCTACGCCATTATGCGAGGTCTCACGGTCAATGTGGGGGAAATCATGTCAGCTGCCATTGCTGAGTGTGCCAGGAAAGGTAAGGGTCCATTATTTTTCCCTAACACCATAACGAAATTATGTTTGCTTGCAGGAGTTCCTATCGAGCGCATGGAGCAGCAAATGGCGTACACAGGCCACTTGGAGCTGCCTGCTAGCTTAAGGCTGAAGAGGAAGGGGAATATGGAGTTTGAACTGGATAGGTTGGCTGCTGATCAGTCACGATCCATGGCATGCCTGATGGATATGCAACGGAGAATGGCTCAATGGGCCACTTATGCGCAGGCACGGGACAAGGAGGTTGCAGACCAACTTGGATGCATCTTTCCAGACTTCCCTACAAATCTCCTAACTCCATGGGTGCCCCCACGACCAAGACAACCTGATGAGGATGACGAGAATTGAGTGCTGGTTTGAATTGCACTGAAGGGAGTATTGCTGTTCCCTTAGACTAATTTATAAAAAAAAAAAAAAAAAAAAAAAAAAAAAAAAACAATCTGCTTCTGCTAAATCATGTGAACTCTACTGTTTTTAGTCAAGTTTTGATCTGTTTTCGATGCTTAGTTTTATGTTTTTCTTTTGTTTAGTATAGTCTGATGTTAGCTGCTTAGGTAGGTTAGTTTAGTTTTATTTTTGTAGAGCTTGAAGTAACAGGAAAAAGTATGTTTAAGGGCCTGAATCAATGTTATATCTGCCCGGACTTAATTGCGAAATAATTGCGGTACCCGCAATTTTTATGACTGAATGCATGTTTTGGACTGTCTGTTAGTTAGGCTGTGATCTGTTAAAATTCTATCTTTTACTGCTAGCATGACTACCTTATATAGCTGATCTTAAAGCATGCTGGATGAGTGTCATAGGACACCCTTTGATAGTTTAAATTAGCCTCTGAATAGTGCTCAGCATGCATAAACTGTAAGTCCTTAAACTGTCTGTTTTGTTCAAATTTTCTGCTGCTGGGATAATTGCTTTTAGAATGTTTTGCCTATGCCTAGGACTTTTAGATTCTCTTTGTTTTACCTTAGACTAGATGCTTCTAGGACAAGTTTGGGGGTGTGCCACCTCAGACACTCATTGGGGACAATGAGTAGTTTAAGTTTGGGGGAGGCCACCCTAGGCCTAGGAACATTCCTCTCTCCCTTAGAAACATAAGCATTCTTCTTCTCCTTTACAAAAAAAATGATGAACTAAAAAAAAAAAAAAAACTGAAAAATAGAATAAAGAGGGGGATCTCTCTTAGGGTGCTAAGTAGTCAGTGCCAAGTGTGTGACCCACAAGTGGCATTGCATCAAAAGGCAACCAAAGGATAGGCCCCACCTAAGGAAGAAAAAGGGAAAAGAATAGGGAAGAAGAATGTATACCTAGGAGTTGCAACTTTGTGGCATAGATGTCCTATGTAAAAAGAACTCTGGTCCTCAAATTAAATAGGCACAAAGTTGTAACTTGTAGGATTGTTTAGGGAGATGAGTGTTTATCCAATGTAGTGATGCCAGGGTTTAGGCTGTTCTCTAAAAGTACTACTGTCACCATTAATACTAAGACTGGCATGACTCTAAGGAATCCTAGACACATTAAAAATAAAGCTAGAAACATGTACTGAGTCTGGAGTAAAGCTAGGTAGAATTTGAAACCTTAGGGATAGTGGCATGATATGACAAAAGTAGGCAGATCAGTAGTAGAAAGTCAATAAAAACAGCAGGTATATTAGGCAGGTGAAGTCAGAAGAAGCTTGATGAGAGGATAGTTCTAAACTTAGAAGTGTGTCACAGGACAGCACTGCTATAGATAGGGATATAGGGGAGTCGGTAAGTAGTTAAAGAAGATAAAATAAACAGCCTAAGTAAGTCCTTAGTTTGCTTGAGGACAAGCAAAATCTCAAGTTTGGGGGTGTGTTAAGTCTCTGAAAGTGACTTATTTAGGACCTATTTAGCTTAGGATGATGCACATACTTAGGTGTTTTTGATTGCATTTAGCCTAAACCTATGCTTAAATATGAGAATTAGAAGAAGGTAGCTAATTTAGGATTTATGCACAATAGGAAGAAAAAGGGTTGAAAACCGAAGGAAAAAAATGAAAAATGAGCATTGCGAATGAATTGCGAAAACATTGCGGACACCGCAATTATTCAAGTGAAAACCGTAAGTTGACTGATCTTTTTCTGTTAATTTCCGTAATTTCAGGGATTCGTGCTTTCTCCTCCATCCATTCTGATATATGACGTTGAAGATTGATGGTTCTCCTTGGCCCAAACGCACCTGCAAACTACTATAAAAAGGGGTCAAAGTCGGAGGTTTGATGATCATCCGAAAGCGTGGAGTCTTCTCGCAGTCCTTCTGTTTCCCTGTTTTTCCTTTGCCGTCTGCTGGTTTGCGAAGCTCAGCTGTTGGAATCGATAATCTGATAGGAAGGAGAGGAGATTCTTCTTCTCTCCCGATTGGATTCATCCAAGCAAGGCTGTCCTTTTTGATCCTTCATTCGAGGCGACTGCAACGAGGCTTCAAGCAACTTTTACTGCTTTTCTTGCTTTCCATTTCCATTTTCCAGCTTTGTCTTATGCTGTTTCCTTTCCTAGTAGCTAGAATAGATTATTTCGTTGCTTTCTGTCTTGCTGTTATTTACTTTAAAGCTTTTATCTGTTCGTTCAAACAATTCAAGTAATCAAAGTACAAGTCTGCATTTCTCAGTTTACATCTTCTGCTGCTACGGTTTTATCTACTGTTTTAAATATATTTCTCTTCCAAGCATGTCTGTTTTATCTTCCATTTCTGTTCTCTATATATCCATGAGTAGCTAAGTCACTTAGGGGCATGCTAATGACAGAACTATAGGCTAAAAAACGTGAATCAAGTATGTAGGTTAACTCTCGAGTCATTGGTTGTATGTAAGCTTCATCCCACGGGCAATTTCGATTGGCCATCCATTTTGTCCAAAGAACTCCTAACCTCTGGAAGGAGTAAGAGTTCAGAGTCATATAATCATGCTAGCCTTTCAAGGTAATCAGAAAACGACTTAGGAATAAGCGTTTTCCTAGTACAAACTAAACACTCCTGTTTTAACAAGATGCTTAAGACCTTACTTTGAAGTCGAGTAAACTAAAGAATCTAATGCATGGAATCGGACGATACATGAGATAGAGTGAGTTTGATGCATAGAGAGTTGATCCACTGCTTGAGAATCGTATTAAAATGCCTATAGGATAGTCGTTAGTAGCCCTTAATTCGCCATTTTACACACTTTTGCTGTTTTGACAATTGCGGAAACATTGCGGTGGCCGCAATTCTGCTAAGTACCATTCTGTTTAGCTGTTTTCCTCGTCATTTATTAATTTCATCTTTTGTCTTTTGAGTCCCATTTCAACTTGCATTTGTTTATGTTATATTCCTTTATACATTCGGTAAGAAATAGGCAATTAAAAACCAAATTTACCCCTTCAAATCCACCCCTTCTTTCTTAACAAATACACTTCGTGAATAGCTAAAAATAAGTCTCTGTGGAAAAAACGAATGAAATATACTTACTACTTGCTGTGAGACCATGTATGCTTGCATGTTCTGAGTGCTCTCTCTACTTTCTTGCTTATTTATTTTAACACATTGAGCACGCAACAAAGGTGGTGACTGAGATACCTGCTGGTCCTTCTGAACCAGTCGATACACCCAAGAAACGGAAGTGGACGGTTGCGGTGGAGGATTCACTGATCAAAGAAAACACTCCTAGCGAGGAGAGTCGTGGGAGTGGCCGCCCATCATATGAGACGGCCAGACAGAGCCCGGAGCCTTCTCCACAGACGCCGGAGCCTGCAGCTCCACCTGAAAAGCACCAAGACTCGGTGCCAAGTAAAGAGCCGGCGGAGGACGAGGAGGTATTCTCCCCCTTAAGGGAAGTCAGTCTTGACAGCCCTGTGTTGGGGGGAAGTAAGGACTCCATGGACGAAACGTTGGGGGATTGCCTCCAGCAGATCACCACCAAGGCACGCCTCAAGAAGAGGGTCCCTGTGATCGTGAAAGCCAAGCGACTGAAGGCCTCCAAGCGAGCCAAGAAGAAGAAGGTTAGATCTTAACCTTCTTTAAAGAAGATGAAGGTTGAGGCTGCTGAGTCGGCCAAGGCAAAAGAGAAGGGGAAGAGGAAGATGTACCCCGAGGACAAACCTCATGCTGAGAGGTTTGTCTCACAAGAAGCAGAGGCCAAGGGCCTCGAATTAAGGAAGAAGGAGCTCCTCCACGAGCGGGGCTTTCTTGATGCGTTGGCGGACCTGCCGCAATTCTTGCGCGCAGGAATCATCACCCATGGCTGGGAGAAGCTGTGCACACCCCCAATTCCAGCTTACCCCGACATGGTGTATGACTTCTACGCCAACCTCACGCACCCTGACGCATGCCTGTCCACGGTGAGGGGGGTAGAGGTCGACTTCTCTGCCAATGCCATCAATGAGGCCTACGGCCTCAAGGAGTATCCACATTCTGACTATGCCAAGATTGTTGACTTGCCATCTGAGGCAGTCCTAGAAGAGGCTTTGCACACGATAGGCAAGCCAGAGGCATCGTGGGCGGTGTCAAGAAACGGGAAGCACACCCTGATGAGTGCAACCCTGCGAGACTAGGCGGTCGTCTGGTTCTCTTTTGTGCGCAGACGTATCTCCCCTGTGACCCATGAGACGACTATCAAACAGGGGAGATCATTGCTGCTGTACGCCATCATGCGGGATCTTGGTACTAGGATTTTTGAATATCCTATAAATTTTGGGGTGTCGAATCCCGCCAAAATAACATTTATAATTCCGCTACAACTGAGCTTTGCAGCTAGTGGTAGTCGGGTCGATCCGCAGGGAACCTAAATTATTTCCTCCTAATTAAATTCTATTTGCTTTTATTTAAATTCAAACTAAAACGATAAAGTAAAACTTTAAAGTAAAGGGGGGATTGGTTATGAAAAAAAATAAAGTAAAGCATGCATAAAATAGCTAACGGAAAATTAAATCTAATTACATGTGCTCCTAATTTTAAGGGTCGGGGTTGACCTTGATGCGACTCGATTCATTGGGATTCAAACGTACTTAGCAAGAGCATAATTAAACACATAAACGGTTCCCCGGAAACCCTAAAGCAACCGGCCACATATATATTAATAAGAATTTTTCAATTCTAATTAAACGATACTATTAGTTAACTCGGATTGATCAGCTCTAAATTAACTAAAGTAGTAACTAGCATTTTATGACGAACATTCAATTAAACATCCTATATGCTAATTGATTACCCGGCAACCCTGAAGTAATCAACATTCACAACGTTTAATATGATACTTCGATTTGTTCTATTTCATCAAGATAAATTGCAACCAAGATCAACTGGAATCCTATGTTGTCTATGGCTCGACTTATCCGTGTTACTTGGCGATTAAGAGAGGCACGACATCATAATATTTAACAATCAAACATGCTGGAAATCAAGGGTGCCTAGTCCTAAATCATTCAAACACATTCATGTGATATGCTTAGAAGAAATAAATGCCCAATCAGTCATGCTAAGCTAGAAATTAAAGATCTAAAACCCTCATGAATCGCATCAAATTTAACCCCTAACCTCAAATGAGAGCACTTACCTTGCTCGAGATGAAAACCAAGCTAAATTCAACAAGTCTTTGCTTTGATATAGAAGAAAAGGGGAGAAAACCCCCAAAATTTGAGAGAGAAATCGTCAAAAACTAGCCAAACCCGAGAGAGAATGCCCTAAAAATCGTTAAAATATGGGTTTTATACAGTCGGAGCGTCGAGACCCTACAGGCAGCGTCTCGACGCTCGTACGGAAATTTCCAGCGCCTGTTGTCGGGGTAGCGTCGAGACCCTACAGACAGCGTCTCGACGCTGGGTCTGTGCCTGAAGGAAAAATATTCAAAATTTTGTCCTTCTCTGGACTCGAACTCAGGCCTATCAACTTGCCAAATTTGGGGGTGTGCCACCTCAGACTCTCATTGGGGACAATGAGAAGTTCAAGTTTGGGGGAGGCAGCCTTTAGGCCTAGGAACATTCCTCTCTCTGTCTTTAAACATAAGCATTCTTCTTCTTTGAAAAAATGGTTAAAAGAAAAATTTTGAAAAGTAAAGAGTGGTGTCTCAATTGAGGTTGCTGAGTAATCAGGGCCATTTGTGTAACCCACAAGTGGCACTGCATCAAAAGGCAAACCAAAAGAAGAGACTCTACTAGGAAAAGAAAATGAAGAAAAAGGGAAAAACTAAGGAAGAAGAATGTATGCCTATAAGTTATAGCTTATGTGCTTAGGTGTCTTGCATGAATGAACTCTGATCCTCAATTAGCTAAGCACAAGGTTGTAGCTTGTAGGTTTGTTAAGGGAGATGAATGTATATCCAATGTAGTGATGCCAGGGTTTAGGTTGTTCTATGAAATGTAGTACTGTTACTTGTGTGTACTAAGACTGGCATGACTCTAAGGAATCCTAGGTAGCTCAAAAGAAAGACATTAGAAGCATGTACTGAGTCTGAGATAAAACAAAGTAAAATTTGAAAACTTAGGGATAGTTGCACAATGAACCTAATGACTAAGGTAGATAGATCAGTTGTAGGGAGTTTCTAAAGACAGTAGGTTTTGCAAGGCAAGAGAAAGCAGAATAAGCAAAATGTGGAGGTTGTTTGAACTTAGAAGAGTGTCACAGGACAGCCATGCCTTAGATAGTGAACTTAGCGGAGTCAGCAAGTAGTTAGATAGAGTGATAGCAGCCCAAGTAAGCTCTTATATTGCTCGAGGACGAGCAAAAACTTAAGTTTGGGGGTGTGTTACGTCTCCAAAAGTGCATGTTTTAGGGACTTGTTTGCTATAGAATGGTGTACACTCTTGAGCGTTTTTGATAGATTTTAGTCTAAACATGTGCTTATATATGAGAATTTATAGAATGAAGCTAAATCAGGACTTATGTGTAAAAGAAAGGAAAAAGAATCAAAAACAAAGCTAAAGAGTTGAAATTTCTGTATTGCAGGAACATTGCGAAAACATTGTTGTCTCAGCAATGTTTTAAGTGAAGTTGTTAAGTTGTCTAACCGTCCGTCGTTTTGTTGCGATCTTTCAGCCGTCCAATTTCTCTTCTGCTGCCACGTGGAAGGTCGTCGTTTAGAACGGATGGTTCTTCTTGGCTGAAGAATACCTGCAAAACACTATAAAAGGAGGTCAAGGGGGAAGGATAACAACAGTCTCGGAAGCGTAGAACTCCCAACTCAACGCAGTTTCTCCTCTATTTCTTCTCCCGTTTGTTGGCGTGAAGGATTCAGCTGTTGGCATCGATAATGTGAGAGGAAGAAGAGAAGATCCTTCTTCTCTTCTGATTGGATTCATCCCCAAACAAAGCTCCCCTTCTCCCTGCATCCGAGGCGCTTGCGACGAGGAGTTCACACGCACTTTAAACTGCTTTCTATCGTTTTTTGCCAACTGTTTTCTCTACTGCTTTCTGTTATTTACTTATGTTTTCTACTGCAGTTCAATTCGTCTTTCATCGTTTAGTCTTTCCTGTTTTGTAATCGTTGCACATTAAAACTTTGAATCTCACGTAATAGAGGAATCATTTACCCACGTTGCAAGTTTTCTTATTCACTTTCTGTTTCCCTTCACTTCCAATTTGCTTTGAATCATGTTTTATCCTTTTAGTCTTTCCAATCCATCATCATCCATGAGTAACTAAACCACACGAAGGTCTGCTAATGACGAATCAATAGGTAGAAATACGTGAATTCAACATGTAGGATAGCTCGCACGCATTGAATGTATGTGTACTTCATCCCACGGATAATTTCGATTGGCCATCCATTTTGTCTAAAGAACTCCTAACCTCCGGAAGGAGTAAGAGTTCAGAGTCATCCATTCATGCTAGTCTTTCATGGTACCCAGAAAACGACCTAGGAATAGGCGGTTTCCTAGCACAATTCATTAACTTGCGTATATAAATAAATGCTTAAGCCTTACTTGGATATGAGTGAACTAAAGGATTTAATGCATGTAATCGAGAGATGCATGAGTATGAGTTAAATTGATGCATGCTAAGTTGATCTACTGCTGAAGAATCGTATGAAAAAGCCTATAGAGGAGTCGTTAGTTGACCTCGTTTCCACCATTCACCCTTAGAACGCTGTTAGTACAATTGCTAGAAAATTGCTGTCTGCGCAATTTTCTTAGTTTTATTTTTGCCTTAGCCATTTTTTTCAGTTTTCTGTTTTGCGATTTTATTGCTAGATAATTGCTTTCTCCGCAATTCTTTTTCTTCTACATTGAAGTTAACCTCTTTACTTGTCTTTGTTTATGCTTGCATATCTCGCACGTTCTTTATTAGTTAGGCACATTAATCCCAATTCTACCTCATTTAAACCATCCTTTCTAATTTAACATCTCAGTTCGTTAGTAACTAAGAATAAATCTGTGTGGGAAATCGAACGAAAAAATACTTATTACTTGCTACAAGACCATGTATGCTTGCATGTTCTGATTGCTCTCCCATTACATTTTTAGTTTAAACACTGAGCACGCAACACCCATGGATAATAGTTAGACATAATGAATTACGCTAATCAAGTATATCGATTGGACATTGGCGGCCAACGCTCTCCCAAGACCAATCGATAGCAACGGGCTAACTACGACAATTATCTAACTTGGATGCCAAATTAGTGTATCGATTTTAGTTTCTATTTCGAGAAGAACGAACACCAAGAACGCAAGGAAGCCTATGCGCTCAATGGCATCGTTAATCTTTGTTACTTGGCGATTAAGAGAGGCACGGCATCAAAATCTTTAACTAATGAAGCCTGCTTGAAATAAAAGTTGTCTAGTCCTATCAATCAAACACGTTCATGGAATAAGCAAGGAAAAAGAAACTAATCCAATCAAATGTGCTAGCCAAATCAGAATTTAATACAACAACCTCACCAAGAATTCAAACTAAATTAATCCCTTACAATCCCGAGTCAAAAAACGCTATGAACTACTCACTCATGATGGATGTGATGTGGGACGGCTCCAATCCTAGCTCCTTAGCCTCTCCCATGGTGGAAATGGCTTGAAAAACGTCAAATCTAGTGCGGAGCCCGAGGTAGAGGATGAAGAAGAAGGCTAAAAATCGGTCAAAATGCATATATATTTCGCCGGAGCGTCGAGATGCTAGCCAGGAGAACCGTAAGGACCTACAGAGTCGGGGTGGCGTCGAGACGCTTGCGCAGCGTTGAGCGAGCGTCGAGACGCTGACCACTCGACGCTTGCTCTCGGGTGGAAACTCCAATTGACGCTTCAGGCTTCGGAGCGTCAAGACCCTCTTGCACCGTCGAGCTAGCGTCGCGACGCTGTCTGCTCAACGCTAGCTCTCGGGTTTTTGCATGGTATTTTGCCTTGAAACTTCCCAAAACGCCAAATCTTCATGTTTTTGCATGGTCCTTCCCCGGAGGTGCTCCTAGGTCCTTAAAACGCAATTTTAAGCCTTGAACGACGTCGAAACGCGCCCGAGAATGAATTACCGAGAACACCTATAATAAACACAGATAAGCAAGATTAAGCATGTAATAGTCATAAATTAGGGACATAAATATAGCTCCAAAATGGAGCTATCACCTACGGAGTCTAAGATGAGGTTGCTAAGTGCTCGATAGATGCAAGGGAGCAATAGAAAAAATTTAAAATTTTTTACATGAACCTAATAAATGCAAAACAACATCATGCAAAATCTAGATTATGCAAATGCTCATATTTCCAAAAAGACACTTCCTAGATCATCATAATTAGAAAGCATATAAACAGAGTCTCAAGCACTTCAAATTCAAAATAAGCACTGCTCAACATACTACACATGCATATCCACAACATCCACCCCCAACTTTAGACGATAGCATTGTCCTCAATGCTTCCCTATCAGAAACACAAAAGTAAAGGGAAAAGAAAAGCAACACTTCCCTGATCTTTGTGAAGTCGGCGAGGGATAAGAGGCGGCGCTTTCCTTATCTGAGCCCAATTTCCTCAACTTCTCCTTATTTCTTAAAAAAAACAGCAAGCTAAATTAAGCTAAATTACACTACGAAACTTAAAACTAAAGCAACGATAAACTAAATGGCTTAAAAACAGTTCAACACTCGGGTGCCTCCGAGAAGCGCAAAATTTTTAAAGTTGTTTGCTCGACTGAATTCACCCAACGAACTCATCCATATTCCGACAGCGCGGGGGACGTTACGAACATGTCCTCGTCCACACTGTTCCTGCAAATATCATTTAAAAGCATTTTTTCTCTTCGTGCCTTGAGCACGTGAACATCATCATTGTTAGTACTATAAAAAACAGCACCATTGTCATTTAAATCCAAATCTTTCTTCCTAACAAAGGCAAAAGAATAGTCCCTCAAGCGCGAGGTCAAATTCTCTTCCTTCACACAATCCACAGACTTTGCATTTCCATTCTCATCATACACAAAAGAGTTCCATGCCTTCATAAAAAAGTCATTCACAATTCCATCAAATTCTACAAACAAAGCACCCCTATCAACATCAATCTTGACCTTAGCGGTCTTCATAAATGGGCGTCCTAGTAAGATAGAAGAGGAAACATGCGAAGAGTTTTTGTTCATATTCAGCACATAGAAATTGCATGGAAACAACAAATCTTTCGCTTTGACTAAAATGTCCTCAATCTTCCCTAACGGATGCACATAAGATCGATCGGCTAGTTGGACAACTATATTAGACTCAATTAAATTGCACAATTCAAGCTCTTTAAACACATCAAAAGACATGACATTAATTGAGGCACCGAGATCTAACATGGCATTTTCAATCAGTTTAGTACCAATAGTGCATGGGATAGTAAACATACCAGGATCGACGCACTTTGGTGGAAGCGTACCTTGGAAAATTGCAGAGACAGATTCTTTTTTCTTCTCATCACTCTTTCTCGACATTCTCTTGCTTGTGCACCAACTCTTGAGGAACTTTGCGTATTTCGGTATTTGTTTCACGGCCTCCAAGAGTGGGATGTTCACCGTCACCTTCTGGAACATTTTGAGGACCTCCTCATCTTCATTCACCACGGTAGGCCTTGCGAGCCTACTCGGGAAGGGTGCTATGGGAACATAATCACGCACGTTTTTCTTTAATTCTTCATCTTTCACCATCTTCTCATCCTCAAGATGGCTTGGGGAGCATTCAATCGGTTTCCCCTTTTTCTCAACAACGGGAGGCAACAAACGGCTTGGGAAAGGTGCTATGGGCTTGTAGCCTTTTGTTATGTCTCCAAAAGTGACATATTTAGGACTTATTTAGCTTAGGAAGATGCACATACTTAGGTGTTTTTGTTAGTATATAGCCTAAACCTATGCTTATATATGAGATTTAGAAGAAGGTAGCTAAATTAGGACTTATGTGCAAAAGGAAGGAAAAGGGATAAAAACCGAAGTTAAAACAAAGAAAAATGTGCATTGCGACAAAATTGCGAAAACATTGCTGAAACCGCAATGTTTCAAGTGAAAACCGTAAGTTGACTGATCTTTTTCTGTTAATTTCCTTGATTTCAGGGATTCGTTCTTTCTCCTCCATCCATTCTGATATACGACGTTGAAGATTGATGGTTCTCCTTGGCCCAAATGCACCTGCAAACTACTATAAAAGGGGGTCAAAGTCGGAGGTTCAAGCATCATCCGAAAGCGTAGAAGTCTTCTCGCTGTCCATCTTTTCTCCTGTTTTTCTTTGCCGTCTGTTGGTTTGCGAAGCTCAGCTGTTGGAATCAATAATCTAATAGGAAGGAGAGGAGATTCGTCTTCTTTCCCGATTGGATTCATCCAAGCTAAGCTGTTCTTTCATCCCCTTCAGCCGAGGCGATTGCGACGAGGCTTTCAAGCATCATTTACTGCTTTCTGTCTTTCAATTCTAAATTCCAGTTCTGTTTAGTTGCTGTTTCTCTTTTAATAGCTAGATCATTTCATTTCGTTGCTGTCTGTCTTTACATTATTTGCTTTAAGTTTCCCTTTTTGTTCATTCAACCAATCAAGTAATCAAAGCACCATTTGTTATTTCACAGTTTCTTAACTTTTGCTGCTACTGTTTTACCTTGCTGTTTTAAGCGTATTTCCCTTCTAAGCATGTCTATCTTATCTCTTATTTTTGTTCTCCCTACATCCATGAGTAGCTAAGTCACCTAGGGGCATGCTAATGACAAGACTATAGGCTTAAAAACGTGAACCAAGCATGTAGGATAGCTCTCGAAGCATTGATTGTATGTAAGCTTCATCCCACGGGCAATTTCGATTGGCCATCCATTTTGTCCAAAGAACTCCTAACCTCTGGAAGGAGTAAGAGTTCAGAGTCATATAATCATGCTAGCCTTTCATGGTAGCCAGAAAACGACCTAGGAATAGGCGTTTTCCTAGTACAAACCATACACTTCTGCTTTAACAAGATGCTTAAGACCTTACTTGGACATGAGTAAACTAAAGAATCTAATGCATGGAATCGGACGATACATGAGATTGAGTGAGTTTGATGCATAGAGAGTTGATCCAATGCTTGAGAATCGTATGAAAATACCTATAGAGGAGTCGTTAGTAGCCCTTGTTTCTCCATTTTACACACTTTCGCTGTTTTTATAATTGCGGTAGAATTGCTGTTTCCGCAATTCTGCTAAGTTTACAATTCTGTTGAGCTGTTTTCTTCTTCATTTATTAATTTCGTCTCTTTTCTTTTGAGTTTAATTTCAACTTGCATTTGTTTATGTTGCTACCCTTTATACATTCAGTAAGAAGTAGGCAATTAAAAACCAATTTTACACCATCAAATCCACCCCTTCTTTCTTAACTTTACACTTCACGAGTAACTTATAATAAATCTCTGTGGGAAAACGAATGAAAAAATACTTACTACTTGCTATAAGATCATGTATGCTTGCATGTTCTGAGTGCTCTTTCTTCCTTATTGCGTAATTTTATTAACACATTGAGCACGCAACACCTTTCAAGTTCGAGGGTGCATCCAACTACACTTCCTTCCTTCTTGACTCAAGATCCTCGATCTTTTCTCATCCTTGCCTTCCTCTTTCTCCACAACAACAGTGTTAGGAGAAATTTCTCTCCCACTTCGTAAGTTAATGGCACAGACCTGCTCACAGGAACTCATCCTCGCTTGTGGGGGTAGAATCCAAGGACTCACAGGTGCAGAACTCGAGGGTATATCCCTTCCACTCTTAAGTGCAATACCATTTAGGCGTTTTGTTGCCTGAGTTTCCACCTTACTCCTCGTACCTTTCAACTCAGAAATCTCCTCACTCAGAGACTGAAATTGCGCTTTGTACTCTTCGCGATGCTCCATGCTCCTTTCCAGGAAAGATTTGAACATTTCCTCAAGGTGTGGACCTAAAATAGAAGAAAAAGCTTGCGATGAGTTTTCTTGTAATTTAAGGATAACGCTACATACCTTAGACATTTGAGCCTTAAGCTCCTTGACTTCGCTTGCGAGGCGGGTTTGCTCATGTGCTCCACATCCATTCTGCTGCATATTCTTAGCCATATTTAGAATTAAACGCCGAGCTTCTACTGGGGTCTTGTCAAGCAAAGCCCCTCCACTAGCTGCATCCAGTATCAGACTATCATGCTGACACAAGCCTTCGTAAAAGGAACGAATGAGTTCTGCCTCCGAGATCTGATGGTGGGGGTAGTCTTCACACAACCGAATATACCGCTCCCAGCATTCATGAAATGTCTCCTCTTCTTTTTGAACAATGGCGTAGATTTGCTTCCGTAGAAATGTAGCTCTCGAGGCGGGAAAATATTTGTCTAGGAACAGACCCTTCAACTCATTCCAAGTAGAGATAGTCCCCGAGGGTAAGTTGTTGGGTTTTATGTCCTAAAACTCGTAGTTTGTAAACTGTTTGAATGTATATATTCTATTTCAATAAAGTTGTTATTGAATTTTAGTGAGTTGTGTTTGTATTAACCTATACCAATAACTAACACCCATGGCGATAGTATGAGTACTTGAACTTCATGTGTGACATGAATGTGAATCAAGTTCAAGTAGACAACCAAAATGGTCTATAGTATAGGGATAAGGCTGGGGTACCTTATCCTGGGGACACTATTGGACGCGGCTCACTTTGTATAGTACAAAACGATGTGATTCGAATCGTTTCATGTAGAGACATGTGAGTGAGGGCGTCCTGTGCAATGAGTTTGCACAAGACCGAACCAAGAAATAAAATCGCTCTTTCTTTATAACACCGTTTACTGTAAAGACTGGTTTTTTCATATGATGACTTAGGTAACTCGATCTCAATCCTGAGCTCACTATGAACTCCTGTTTATTTGACCTTATCCTTTGACTTGTACGGGTGAGAGTGGCCAGATCGCCCACTCAATAAGCCTACCATCTTGGGGATAAGATCAAATAAGTGGCTGAGGACATAGTTGTGCAAGATGGAATTCACTACTACTCGTTTTAAGGGTTAGTAGAGAGGTTGTTCCCTTAAGTGCCGACTCCAGGTCTTGAACAATGGGCCCATCCTCTCCTGATCAGGGAGGAATCTGATTTGATGGTTGGACCACAAATCAATTGTTCATTAGAGGTGTCAGTGGTACTTAAGGAACAAGATATAATACAAGGGTTAAACGGTATAAATGACCCGTTGTGGTTACGAACGACCTGTGAAGGATCGACTTACTGATGATAGTTATATCAACAGGACACAATATATCTACAGTGAGGAGAGTGCAACCCTTGGACTTTAGTGGAGTCTCCGGGGGTTAAGGAATGTTGGTTAGTTCGGTTGAAAGTGTTTTGACCGGATAATCTCGTATCGTTGGAGCTCATGATCTGTAGGTCCTTACGGTTCTCCTGGCTAGCTCGGATAAAGCCGTGAAACAATATAAAAGAAAAGAAAAGAATTTGAATCGTTCAAATTCGGGTTTGTGGAAGAATATGGACATATTTAAATATAATTTAAATATGAGACTGGTCTACAATATGAATTGGATTCATATGTGAAAAGTCGGTTTTCGGAAAACCGGGATTAATTATATTATTTAATTAATATTTGATATTGAATTAAATAATATTAATTAATTTATATATATATTGTTGGGTTTTAGGTCCTAAAACTCGTAGTTTGTAAACTGTTTGAATGTATATATTATATTTCAATAAAGTTGTTATTGAATTTTAGTGAATTGTGTTCTTATTAACCTATACCAATAACTAACACCCATGGCGATAGTATGAGTACTTGAACTTCATGTGTGACATGAATGTGAATCAAGTTCAAGTAGACAGCCAAAATGGTCTATAGTATAGGGATAAGGCTGGGTACCTTATCCTGGGGACACTATTGGACGCGGCTCACTTTGTATAGTACAAAACGATGTGATTCGAATCGTTTCATGTAGAGACATGTGAGTGAGGGCGTCCTGTGCAATGAGTTTGCACAAGACCGAACCAAGAAATAAAATCGCTCTTTCTTTATAACACCGTTTACTGTAAAGACCGGTTTATTCATATGATGACTTAGGTAACTCGATCTCAATCCTGAGCTTACTATGGACTCCTGTTTATTTGACCTTATCCTTTGACTTGTACGGGTAAGAGTGGCCAGATCGCCGACTCAATATGCCTACCATCTTGGGGATAAGATCGAATAAGTGGTTGGGGACGTAGTTGTGCGAGATGGAATTCACTCCTACCCGCTTTAAGGGTTAGTAGAGAGGTTGTTCCCTTAAGTGCTGACTCCAAGTCTTGAACAGTGGGCCCATTCTCTCCTGATCAGGGAGGAATCTGATTTGATGGTTGGACCACAAATCAATTGTTCATTAGAGGTGTCAGTGGTACTTAAGAAACAAGATATAATACAAGGGTTAAACGGTATAAATGACCCGTTGTGATTATGAACGACCTGTGAAGGATCGACTTACTGATGATAGTTATATCAACAGGACACAATATATCTACAGTGAGGAGAGTGCAGCCCTTGGACTTTAGTGGAGTCTCCGGGGGTTAACGAATGTTGGTTAGTTCGGTTGAAAGAGTTTTGACCGGATAATCTCGTATCGTTGGAGCTCATGATCTGTAGGTCCTTACGGTTCTCCTGGCTAGCTCGGATAAAGCCGTGAAACAATATAAAAGAAAAGAAAAGAATTTGAATCGTTCAAATTCGGATTTGTGGAAGGATAGACATATTTAAATATGATTTAAATATGGACATATTTAAATATGATTTAAATATGAGATTGGTCTGAAAACATGATTAGGATTCATGTGCAAAAAGTCGGTTTTCGAAAAACCGGGTTTAATTATATTATTTAATTAATATTTGATATTGAATTAAATAATATTAATTAAAATATATATATATTTTATTAATTAAAAAGTTTAATTAATAAAATAATTATTATTATTTTTAATAATAATAATATATAAATATATATATATAAATATATATATATATATACATGTGTCTTACATGCAAGCATGTAAGACACATGTAATGCAAAATATATATACAGGTATATATATTGACAGATCAATCAAAATAAAAAAAAATAAAAAAAAAAAAAAGGAAAAAGAAAATCTAAAAACTCAGTGCACTTTGGGGTACACTAATGACAATTGAATTTGTGAAATTCAAATTTGATTTTCTCCTCCGTCTTCTTCTTCGACAGCTTCTGTCCTCTGTTGAAAAATCGTTTTTCTTCAGTGAAGCTTCTTCCCTCTTTTCTTTTGTATAAGGAGTCCCACTACTCCGTTTCTCGGCCTGAGGATAGCGAGATTACCGTGGGTGGTCCACGATGATTTCGTGAGAAGGTTCGTTGAGCTCGTGAGGAGCTTCTGGCGGTGAATTTGGAGAAATACGAACGACAAGGGTATGTGTTCTAATTTCTCATTTTCATTGTTTTTGCATGTTTCCGATTTGTTTAAATTGATGAAATTAGAGTGTCTATGATCCAAATCCGCTTCCGCTGCGTGCCATGAGCGCTCCATCAATTGGTATCAGAGCGTTTATGGCCACTCAATTTCTATCAATTTAAATTATGGTGGGTTTTATTTTAGAAATCGTTTCTGATTGGATTCTAAAGTGAATATCGATTTTGGCATAGTTTCTTTTTTAATTTCATTATTTGTAATTGCCCGAGAATGTATGGGCTTTAATGCATGCTAAAGAGTCTGTATTTTTAGAGTCAGTAGAGTCCATATAGGTTTCTTTGTGAAAGAAATTTGAGATTGAAACTCGCCGAAATGTTCGGTGTAAGTTCAAACTCATTCTAGGCAATACGAGAAGAAATTCGAAGAAATTCTGGCCGAAGCGTTCGGAGGAAGCAAGTTGGTCAAAGGCGGTGCGAAGAGTTCGAAGTCCGCTCAAGACGTGGCTTGTTGATCAAGCTTGTAATAAATTAGTTATTGCGTGTTAAATGCCAAAATCGATTCACTTTAGTATGTTTAATTAATTATGCATTGCGAATGTATGTTTTAATTAAATTCCATGTTTGTATGTGCATAACGTATGCCATATAGATTTAAAATCCCACCGTAGGAAGCATGCTTCATGCATTGAAAATATGTTATAAGTGTTATAATATATCGTATGCATATTTGGCAATTCATGAGTTTTGATATAAAAGTTATATTAATTCATGAATTAGTTGTTGTTAGTTCAATAGAATAATTGATATAATTGTTATATTAATTATGAAATTGAATCAACAACATAGGTTGTCCTAATTTTATGCACATGGTATATTATAAGTGTTATAATGTATAGGATGCATGTTTATTCATGAGTATTAATATAAGAGTTATATTAATTCATGAATTAGATGTTGTTTGCTTAATAGAATAATTGATATAATTGTTATATTAATTATGAAATTAAACATCCAACATTAGATGCATTTTGTTTGTTATAAGTGTTATAATGTATAGGATGCATGCTTAATTCATGAGAATTGATATAAGTGTTATATTAATTTATGAATTAGGAGTTGTATATTTAAAAACATAATCGATATAATTGTTATATTAATTATGAAATTAAATATTCAACTTATCATGCCTTAGTGATGCATGTTTGAGAAGCATGTAGAAGTTTGTTGTAGTAAGTCTTAGTTTTGCAAAGCGTTGTAAAATTGGCATAGACTTTTAAAATCTATAACAAAGACAAAGGCATGCTCACTTAGGGTTGAATGTATCGTTCCGTTTCATTAGATGAATAGGTCGATATCTTGTAAATGCTAAGGTTACAAGAAACTCACCCGGGGACATCCTGTTCGAGGTTGGAGGTATTTAAGATAACTTTACAACAAACGGTAGATATTGGTTCTAGATAAACATAAATCATCTCTTCTTGTGTCAAAATTATTCTAAGTCATTATACAAAGAATAATAGTTAAAACTATCAATGGTTGATTTTGCAATATTGAGTGCAACGGTACAAAGAACAATAGTTAAAATTTAAAAACAAAAAAACAAAATCCCTAAAAGTAGCAAAGGTCAACTTACCACGTTGCATGCAATTATGGTCTCAACAAACATCTCTTTGATGCAAGGTTGCTTCTTTCCTGCAAATAATTTTTTCAAAGAGTTAAAGAAATGACAAGTGCAAAAGGATGTAAACATACCTGCTTAATAATTTAGCCTCCTACCTGGGGACCATCCGGTTCTTGAGTAAAGTTAACCCGGCTTTATGAGCATGCGTGAGTGGTGTGAGGTAATAAAGTGTTTATCACCTAGACATCATAGGTAAAAGTTTGTTTTACCTAGACTTAGGTCTTATTGTCTTAGCCGGATAATGCCTGAGTAATTTACCTATTCCGTCTTAAAATACTTAGTAGAGGTGTTGAGAAGGTATATATGATATGTCCCTCTCCTTCTACGTTCTCTGTCAAGTTCACACCGTGAGAATTATGCTCGGCCTCGTGATGTCAATAGGGCATCCTCATTCGGATGGTATTTGCATAATTCAATAGCAAGGTGAATGGAGAAAGTATTTATAGTAAGTGGGAGAAGGAAGTATGTCAATACATCCTGCGGTCTCCTCCATTGGATTGAACCGTGAGATTCCTATGTTCCGCCTGCTAGGTGCCCACAAGTGGTACCGATCCATTCCGAGGGTCGTTTCATAGGAATCGGAACATCTCAATCACCATTTATGGATAAAGAAACATAGAGCGATTCCCAACTTTGAGATTTCCATTCGGTTGCATCCTTGGGGCCGCCCTATGAATTCTAAAAGTGGAGGGTCACACTTACGAGATTTGCTAAGGAGTTAGTAAATCTTGACCAAACAGCGATAACTAAGATGCTATAGGAATATGAGATATTCTGGTATTAGCATTTAGTCAAGAATGTCTTGATTCAGTGAAGGAATGCTTGACTGCCCCTCGGTAGCGACCATTCTGACCCACTGAAGTATCGTTGCAGTTTAATAATGAGTTTTGGTTACATTATTATTCTTTGCTAAATTCTTGATTGGTGTGTAAATTAGGTTAAAACCTTTTCACTAATAATATTACATTCTCTTTTCAGCATGTCTAGCTCTTTCATTCACTTACTAGCTTCCGATAAGTTAACCGGCGATAACTACGCGACCTGGAAATCGAACTTGAATACGATTCTCGTTCTAGATGATCTCAGGTTCTTCTTATCAGAGGATTGTCCTCCTCTTCCTAGCTTGGATGCGACTCGAACTGTTCGAGAAGCATATGATAGATGCACAAGGGCTAATGATAAAGCCCGAGTCTATATCTTAGCCAGCATATCCGATGTGTTAGCTAAGAAGCACGAGGATATGGTTTCTGCTAAAGAAATCATGTCTTCATTACAGGAGATGTTTGGACTTCCGTCCTCATCGGTCTGTCATGAAGCCCTCAAATTCGTTTACAACTCTCGCATGAAGGAGGGAACCTCTGTTAGGGAGCATGTCCTTAACATGATGGTCCACTTCAATGTGGCGGAAGTAAACGGAGCTACTATTGATGAGTCAAGTCAAGTAAGCTTTATCTTGGAATCTCTTCCGAAGAGTTTCCTTCAGTTCAGAACCAATTTGGTAATGATTAAGATAAAGTATAATTTGACTTCTCTCCTCAGCGAGCTACAGACATATCAGCCCCTACATACTTCTAAAGGAAAAGAGAAGGAGGCAAACGTTGCCACTTCTAGGAAATTCCAAAAGGGGTCGTCTTCAGGGAGTAAGTCTGAACTTTCTTCTATTAAGAATAAGAGTATTCAAAAGAAGAAGAAAGATAAAAGGAAGGGAAAAGCACCTGCTGCTGCTAAGAGCAAGACTAGATCTGCAGACAAAGGAAAATGTTTCCATTGTGGTGTAGATGGGCACTGGAAACGAAATTGCCCAAAGTATCTTGCAGAGAAAAAGGCTGAGAAGGAAAGACAAGGTAAATATGATTTACTTGTTGTTGAAACATGTTTAGTAGAACATGATTGTCATACCTGGATACTTGATTCGGGAGCTACTAACCATGTTTGTTCTTCTTTTCAGGAAACTAGTTCTTGGCAGCCACTTTCTTGAGGTGAGATAACTCTCAGAGTTGGAACTGGAGAGGTTGTCTCAGCTAAAGCAGTGGGAGCAGTAAAGTTGTTGTATAGAGATAGTTTCATTTTACTAGAAAATGTACTCCTGGTTCCTACCTTCCAAAGGAATCTTGTATCTATATCTTGTTTGTTAGAACAGTTGTATAAAGTATCTTTTGTTCATAATGAAGCGTTCATTAGCAAAAGAGGTGTACGTATTTGTTCTGCGAAACTTGAAAACAACTTGTATGTGTTAAGACCAACCGAAGCCAAAGCTATTTTGAACACTGAAATGTTTAAAACAGCTGAGACTCAAACTAAATGGCAGAAACTTTCTCCAAGTACTTATCTTTGGCACTTAAGACTAGGTCACATTAATCTCAATAGGATTGGGAGATTGGTTAAGAGTGGTCTGCTAAATCGTTTAGAGGACAACACTTTACCGCCATGTGAGTCTTGTCTTGAGGGCAAAATGACCAAACGATCTTTTTCTGAAAAAGGTCACAGGTCCAAAGAACCTCTAGAAATCGTGCATTCGGATCTCTGCGGTCCTTTGAATGTCAAAGCACGAGGAGGGTATGAATATTTCATCAGTTTCATTGATGATTATTCTAGGTACGGTTATCTTTATCTAATGCATCATAAGTCCGAAGCTCTTGAAAAGTTCAAAGAGTATAAGGCAAAGGTTGAGAACGCATTAGGTAAATCGATAAAAACACTCCGATCAGATCGAGGTGGAGAGTATATGGATTTAAGATTCCAGGACTATATGATAGAACATGGAATAGTATCTCAATTCTCAGCACCAGGAACACCACAGCAGAATGGTGTGTCCGAGAGGAGAAATAGAACCCTGTTAGACATGGTTCGATCTATGATGAGTTATGCCTATTTGCCTAGTTCGTTTTGGGGATATGCAGTAGAGACTGCAGTATATATTTTGAACATGGTTCCCTCTAAGAGTGTTTCTGAAACACCTTATGAGTTATGGAGAGGGCGTAAAGGTAATTTATGTCACTTCAGGATTTGGGGATGTCCAGCACACGTGCTGGTATCCGGACCAAAGAAATTGGAACATCGTTCAAAATTGTGCCTATTTGTAGGTTATCCCAAAGAAACGTTTGGTGGTTACTTTTACGATCCTCATGAGAACAAGGTACTAGTATCAACTAATGCCACGTTCTTTGAGGAAGACTACATGAGAGATCATCAACCGTCGAGCAAAATTGTTTTGTCCGAATTTTCCAGGAAAGCTACAGACGGATCAACAAAGGTTGTTGATCAGGCTGGTCCTTCTCAAGAGTTGAGAAAGCCTCGACGCAGTGGGAGGGATGTAAGACAGCCTGACCGCTACATCGACTTGTCTGAAACTCAAGTCGTCATACCTGATGATGGCATTGAGGATCCATTGACCTTTAAACAGGCAATAAATGACATAGACAAGGACCAATGGCTTAAAGCCATGGATCTCGAAATGGAGTCTATGTACTTCAATTCGGTCTGGGATCTTGTAGACCAACCAGATAGTGAAAGACCTATCGGTTGCAAGTGGATCTACAAGAGAAAACGAGACCAAGCCGGTAAGGTGCAAACCTTTAAGGCTCGACTTGTGGCAAAAGGTTATTCCCAAAGAGAAGGGGTGGACTATGAAGAAACCTTTTCTCCTGTTGCCATGTTAAAGTCGATTAGAATACTCTTATCCATTGCTACATTTTATGATTATGAAATCTGGCAAATGGATGTCAAGACTGCCTTTCTGAATGGTAATCTTGTCGAGAGTATCTATATGGCTCAACCAGAGGGATTCATACTTCAGGGTCAAGAGCAAAAGGTTTGCAAGCTTAATCGATCCATTTATGGGTTGAAGCAAGCATCTAGATCCTGGAATATAAGGTTTGTTACGGCGATCAAATCTTATGGCTTTGAACAAAATATTGACGAACCTTGTGTTTACAAGAAAATAGTCAATACTGTTGTAGCTTTCTTAGTCTTGTACGTAGACGATATACTACTCATTGGGAATGATGTAGGGTTCCTAACTGACGTTAAGAATTGGCTAGCGACCCAATTCCAAATGAAAGATTTGGGAGAGGCTCAGTTTGTTCTAGGGATTCAGATCGTAAGGAATCGTAAGAACAAAGTGCTAGCTCTGTCTCAAGCATCTTATATTGACAAGGTATTGTCAAGATATTCGATGCAGAATTCCAAGAAAGGTTCACTGCCTTTTAGGCATGGAATTCACTTGTCTAAGGAACAGTCTCCTAAGACACCTCAAGAGGTTGAAGATATGAGACGAATTCCCTATGCATCTGCAGTTGGTAGTCTCATGTACGCTATGTTGTGTACAAGACCCGACATCTGCTATGCAGTAGGAATTGTCAGTAGGTTTCAGTCCAATCCAGGATATGATCACTGGACAGCCGTTAAACACATCCTCAAGTATCTTAGGAGAACGAGAGACTATGTGCTTGTGTATGGTGCGAAGGATTTGATCCTTGCAGGATACACTGACTCTCATTTTCAGACTGATATAGATTCCAGGAAATCTACATCAGGATCAGTGTTCACTCTTAACGGAGGAGCAATAGTATGGAGGAGTATCAAGCAAGGTTGTATTGCTGACTCCACCATGGAAGCTGAATACGTCGCAGCTTTTGAAGCAGCGAAGGAAGCAGTATGGCTCAGGAAGTTCTTGACAGATTTGGAAGTTGTTCCAAATATGAATTTGCCCATCACACTTTATTGTGATAACAGTGGTGTTGTGGCAAATTGTAAAGAACCTCGGAGTCATAAGCGCGGGAAGCACATCGAGCGGAAATATCACCTTATCAGGGAGATAGTGCAACGAGGAGATGTGATCGTCACACAGATTGCCTCGGAGCACAACATTGCTGATCCGTTTACTAAGTCTCTCACGGCTAAAGTGTTTGAGAGACACCTAAAAAGTATAGGGCTGCGAGCTGCTCAGTAGGACAGTGGGAGAAACTTTAGATATTTGATATTCTAGTTCTCTCGACCAGCATGTACTTCACGGACGTTTTAGTCCAAGTGGGAGTTTGTTGGGTTTTATGTCATAAAACTCGTAGTTTGTAAACTGTTTGAATGTATATATTATATTTCAATAAAGTTGTTATTGAATTTTAGTGAATTGTGTTTGTATTAACCTATACCAATAACTAACACCCATGGCGATAGTATGAGTACTTGAACTTCATGTGTGACGTGAATGTGAATCAAGTTCAAGTAGACAGCCAAAATGGTCTATAGTATAGGGATAAGGCTGGGTACCTTATCCTAGGGACACTATTGGACGCGACTCACTTTGTATAGTACAAAACGATGTGATTCGAATCGTTTCATGTAGAGACATGTGAGTGAGGGCGTCCTGTGCAATGAGTTTGCACAAGAACGAACCAAGAAATAAAATCGCTCTTTCTTTATAACACCGTTTACTGTAAAGACCGGTTTATTCATATGATGACTTAGGTAACTCGATCTCAATCCTGAGCTTACTATGGACTCCTGTTTATTTGACCTTATCCTTTGACTTGTACGGGTGAGAGTGGCCAGATCGCCGAATCAATATGCCTACCATCTTGGGGATAAGATCGAATAAGTGGCTGGGGACGTAGTTGTGCGAGATGGAATTCACTCCTACCCGCTTTAAGGGTTAGTAGAGAGGTTGTTCCCTTAAGTGCTGACTCCAGGTCTTGAACAGTGGGCCCATCCTCTCCTGATCAAGGAGGAATCTGATTTGATGGTTGGACCACAAATCAATTGTTCATTAGAGGTGTCAGTGGTACTTAAGGAACAAGATATAATACAAGGGTTAAACGGTATAAATGACCCGTTGTGATTATGAACGACCTGTGAAGGATCGACTTACTGATGATAGTTATATCAACAGGACACAATATATCTACAGTGAGGAGAGTGCAGCCCTTGGACTTTAGTGGACTCTCCGGGGGTTAACGAATGTTGGTTAGTTCGGTTGAAAGAGTTTTGACCGGATAATCTCGTATCGTTGGAGCTCATGATCTGTAGGTCCTTACGGTTCTCCTGGCTAGCTCGGATAAAGCCGTGAAACAATATAAAAGAAAAGAAAAGAATTTGAATCGTTCAAATTCGGATTTGTGGAAGAAGGATAGACATATTTAAATATGATTTAAATATTGACATATTTAAATATGATTTAAATATGAGATTGGTCTGAAAACATGAATTGGATTCATGTGCAAAAAGTCGATTTTCGAAAAACCGGGTTTAATTATATTATTTAATTAATATTTGATATTGAATTAAATAATATTAATTAATATATATATATATTTTATTAATTAAAAAGTTTAATTAATAAAATAATTATTATTATTTTTAATAATAATAATATATAAATATATAAATATATATATATATATATATATATATATATATATAAATATATGTGTCTTACATGCAAGCATGTAAGACACATGTAATGCAAAATATATATACAGGTATATATATTGACAGATCAATCAAAATGAAAAAAAAAAAAAAAAAAAAAAAAGAAAATCTAAAAACTCAGTGCACTTTGGGGTACACTAATGACAATTGAATTTGTGAAATTCAAATTTGATTTTCTCCTCCGTCTTCTTCTTCGACAGCTTCTGTCCTCTGTTGAAAAATCATTTTTCTTCAGTGAAACTTCTTCCCTCTTTTCTTTTGTATAAGAAGTCCCACTACTCCGTTTCTCGGCCTGAGGATAGCGGAATTACCGTGGGTGGTCCACGAAGATTTCGTGAGAAGGTTCGTTGAGCTCGTGAGGAGCTTCTGGCGGTGAATTTGGAGAAATACGAACGACAAGGGTATGTGTTCTAATTTCTCATTTTCATTGTTTTTGCATGTTTCCGATTTGTTTAAATTGATGAAATTAGAGTGTCTATGATCCAAATCCGCTTCCGCTGCGTGCCATGAGCGCTCCATCATATATATATATTTTTTTTATTAATTAAAAAGTTTAATTAATAAAATAATTATTATTATTTTTAATAATAATAATATATAAATATATATATATATATACATGTGTCTTACATGCAAATGTAAGACACATGTAAGTTATATATATACATAGTATATATGATTCATCAAACGTCAGATCAATTAAAAAAAAAAAAAAAAAAAAAAAAAATTAAAAAGCTGAGTGCTTTTTTGGGTACATGATTTGAAATAAGATTTCAAATTGAATACTCTCCGTCTTCTTCTCTCGGACACAGCTCTCTGTAAGGTTTTTCTTCAGTGAGTTAGTTCCCTCCTTTCTCTTGTAAAAGGAGTCCCACTACTCCGTTTCTCGGCCCGAGGATAGCGGGATTACCGTGGGTGGTCCACGAAGTTTTCGTGAGAAGGATCGTTGAGCTCGCGAGGAGCTTCTGGCGGTGAAAATTGAAGAAATACGAACGACAAGGGTATGTGTTCTAATTTCTCTTTTTCATTGCTTTTACATGTTTCCGTTTGTTTAAATTGATGAAATTAGAGTGTCTATGATCCAAATCGCTTCCGCTGCGTGCCATGCGCTCCATCAATTGGTATCAGAGCGTTTTTGGCCACTCAATTTCTATCAATTTAAGTTATGGTGGGTTTTATTTTAGAAATTGTTTCTGATTGGATTCTAAAGTGAATATCGATTTTGGCATAGTTTCTTTTTGAATTTCATTATTTGTAATTGCCCGAGAATGTATGGGCTTTAATGCATGCTAAAGAGTCTGTATTTTTAGAGTCAGTAGAGTCCATATAGGTTTCTTTGTGAAAGAAATTTGAGATTGAAACTCGCCGAAATGTTCGGTGTAAGTTCAAACTCATTCTAGGCAATACGAGAAGAAATTCGAAGAAATTCTGGCCGAAGCGTTCGGAGGAAGCAAGTTGGTCAAAGGCGGTGCGAAGAGTTCGAAGTCCGCTCAAGACGTGGCTTGTTGATCAAGCTTGTAATAAATTAGTTATTGCGTGTTAAATGCCAAAATCGATTCACTTTAGTATGTTTAATTAATTATGCATTGCGAATGTATGTTTTAATTAAATTCCATGTTTGTATGTGCATAACGTATGCCATATAGATTTAAAATCCCACCGTAGGAAGCATGCTTCATGCATTGAAAATATGTTATAAGTGTTATAATATATCGTATGCATATTTGGCAATTCATGAGTTTTGATATAAAAGTTATATTAATTCATGAATTAGTTGTTGTTAGTTCAATAGAATAATTGATATAATTGTTATATTAATTATGAAATTGAATCAACAACATAGGTTGTCCTAATTTTATGCACATGGTATATTATAAGTGTTATAATGTATAGGATGCATGTTTATTCATGAGTATTAATATAAGAGTTATATTAATTCATGAATTAGATGTTGTTTGCTTAATAGAATAATTGATATAATTGTTATATTAATTATGAAATTAAACATCCAACATTAGATGCATTTTGTTTGTTATAAGTGTTATAATGTATAGGATGCATGCTTAATTCATGAGAATTGATATAAGTGTTATATTAATTTATGAATTAGGAGTTGTATATTTAAAAACATAATCGATATAATTGTTATATTAATTATGAAATTAAATATTCAACTTATCATGCCTTAGTGATGCATGTTTGAGAAGCATGTATAAGTTTGTTGTAGTAAGTCTTAGTTTTGCAAAGCGTTGTAAAATTGGCATAGACTTTTAAAATCTATAACAAAGACAAAGGCATGCTCACTTAGGGTTGAATGTATCGTTCCGTTTCATTAGATGAATAGGTCGATATCTTGTAAATGCTAAGGTTACAAGAAACTCACCCGGAGACATCCTGTTCGAGGTTGGAGGTATTTAAGATAACTTTACAACAAACGGTAGATATTGGTTCTAGATAAACATAAATCATCTCTTCTTGTGTCAAAATTATTCTAAGTCATTATACAAAGAATAATAGTTAAAACTATCAATGGTTGATTTTGCAATATTGAGTGCAACGGTACAAAGAACAATAGTTAAAATTTAAAAACAAAAAAACAAAATCCCTAAAAGTAGCAAAGGTCAACTTACCACGTTGCATGCAATTATGGTCTCAACAAACATCTCTTTGATGCAAGGTTGCTTCTTTCCTGCAAATAATTTTTTCAAAGAGTTAAAGAAATGACAAGTGCAAAAGGATGTAAACATACCTGCTTAATAATTTAGCCTCCTACCTGGGGACCATCCGGTTCTTGAGTAAAGTTAACCCGGCTTTATGAGCATGCGTGAGTGGTGTGAGGTAATAAAGTGTTTATCACCTAGACATCATAGGTAAAAGTTTGTTTTACCTAGACTTAGGTCTTATTGTCTTAGCCGGATAATGCCTGAGTAATTTACCTATTCCGTCTTAAAATACTTAGTAGAGGTGTTGAGAAGGTATATATGATATGTCCCTCTCCTTCTACGTTCTCTGTCAAGTTCACACCGTGAGAATTATGCTCGGCCTCGTGATGTCAATAGGGCATCCCCATTCGGATGGTATTTGCATAATTCAATAGCAAGGTGAATGGAGAAAGTATTTATAGTAAGTGGGAGAAGGAAGTATGTCAATACATCCTGCGGTCTCCTCCATTGGATTGAACCGTGAGATTCCTATGTTCCGCCTGCTAGGTGCCCACAAGTGGTACCGATCCATTCCGAGGGTCGTTTCATAGGAATCGGAACATCTCAATCACCATTTATGGATAAAGAAACATAGAGCGATTCCCAACTTTGAGATTTCCATTCGGTTGCATCGTTGGGGCCGCCCTATGAATTCTAAAAGTGGAGGGTCACACTTACGAGATTTGCTAAGGAGTTAGTAAATCTTGACCAAACAGCGATAACTAAGATGCTATAGGAATATGAGATATTCTGGTATTAGCATTTAGTCAAGAATGTCTTGATTCAGTGAAGGAATGCTTGACTGCCCCTCGGTAGCGACCATTCTGACCCACTGAAGTATCGTTGCAGTTTAATAATGAGTTTTGGTTACATTATTATTCTTTGCTAAATTCTTGATTGGTGTGTAAATTAGGTTAAAACCTTTTCACTAATAATATTACATTCTCTTTTCAGCATGTCTAGCTCTTTCATTCACTTACTAGCTTCCGATAAGTTAACCGGCGATAACTACGCGACCTGGAAATCGAACTTGAATACGATTCTCGTTCTAGATGATCTCAGGTTCTTCTTATCAGAGGATTGTCCTCCTCTTCCTAGCTTGGATGCGACTCGAACTGTTCGAGAAGCATATGATAGATGCACAAGGGCTAATGATAAAGCCCGAGTCTATATCTTAGCCAGCATATCCGATGTGTTAGCTAAGAAGCACGAGGATATGGTTTCTGCTAAAGAAATCATGTCTTCATTACAGGAGATGTTTGGACTTCCGTCCTCATCGGTCTGTCATGAAGCCCTCAAATTCGTTTACAACTCTCGCATGAAGGAGGGAACCTCTGTTAGGGAGCATGTCCTTAACATGATGGTCCACTTCAATGTGGCGGAAGTAAACGGAGCTACTATTGATGAGTCAAGTCAAGTAAGCTTTATCTTGGAATCTCTTCCGAAGAGTTTCCTTCAGTTCAGAACCAATTTGGTAATGAACAAGATAAAGTATAATTTGACTTCTCTCCTCAGCGAGCTACAGACATATCAGCCCCTACATACTTCTAAAGGAAAAGAGAAGGAGGCAAACGTTGCCACTTCTAGGAAATTCCAAAAGGGGTCGTCTTCAGGGAGTAAGTCTGAACTTTCTTCTATTAAGAATAAGAGTATTCAAAAGAAGAAGAAAGATAAAAGGAAGGGAAAAGCACCTGCTGCTGCTAAGAGCAAGACTAGATCTGCAGACAAAGGAAAATGTTTCCATTGTGGTGTAGATGGGCACTGGAAACGAAATTGCCCAAAGTATCTTGCAGAGAAAAAGGCTGAGAAGGAAAGACAAGGTAAATATGATTTACTTGTTGTTGAAACATGTTTAGTAGAACATGATTGTCATACCTGGATACTTGATTCGGGAGCTACTAACCATGTTTGTTCTTCTTTTCAGGAAACTAGTTCTTGGCAGCCACTTTCTTGAGGTGAGATAACTCTCAGAGTTGGAACTGGAGAGGTTGTCTCAGCTAAAGCAGTGGGAGCAGTAAAGTTGTTGTATAGAGATAGTTTCATTTTACTAGAAAATGTACTCCTGGTTCCTACCTTCCAAAGGAATCTTGTATCTATATCTTGTTTGTTAGAACAGTTGTATAAAGTATCTTTTGTTCATAATGAAGCGTTCATTAGCAAAAGAGGTGTACGTATTTGTTCTGCGAAACTTGAAAACAACTTGTATGTGTTAAGACCAACCGAAGCCAAAGCTATTTTGAACACTGAAATGTTTAAAACAGCTGAGACTCAAACTAAATGGCAGAAACTTTCTCCAAGTACTTATCTTTGGCACTTAAGACTAGGTCACATTAATCTCAATAGGATTGGGAGATTGGTTAAGAGTGGTCTGCTAAATCGTTTAGAGGACAACACTTTACCGCCATGTGAGTCTTGTCTTGAGGGCAAAATGACCAAACGATCTTTTTCTGAAAAAGGTCACAGGTCCAAAGAACCTCTAGAAATCGTGCATTCGGATCTCTGCGGTCCTTTGAATGTCAAAGCACGAGGAGGGTATGAATATTTCATCAGTTTCATTGATGATTATTCTAGGTACGGTTATCTTTATCTAATGCATCATAAGTCCGAAGCTCTTGAAAAGTTCAAAGAGTATAAGGCAAAGGTTGAGAACGCATTAGGTAAATCGATAAAAACACTCCGATCAGATCGAGGTGGAGAGTATATGGATTTAAGATTCCAGGACTATATGATAGAACATGGAATAGTATCTCAATTCTCAGCACCAGGAACACCACAGCAGAATGGTGTGTCCGAGAGGAGAAATAGAACCCTGTTAGACATGGTTCGATCTATGATGAGTTATGCCTATTTGCCTAGTTCGTTTTGGGGATATGCAGTAGAGACTGCAGTATATATTTTGAACATGGTTCCCTCTAAGAGTGTTTCTGAAACACCTTATGAGTTATGGAGAGGGCGTAAAGGTAATTTATGTCACTTCAGGATTTGGGGATGTCCAGCACACGTGCTGGTATCCGGACCAAAGAAATTGGAACATCGTTCAAAATTGTGCCTATTTGTAGGTTATCCCAAAGAAACGTTTGGTGGTTACTTTTACGATCCTCATGAGAACAAGGTACTAGTATCAACTAATGCCACGTTCTTTGAGGAAGACTACATGAGAGATCATCAACCGTCGAGCAAAATTGTTTTGTCCGAATTTTCCAGGAAAGCTACAGACGGATCAACAAAGGTTGTTGATCAGGCTGGTCCTTCTCAAGAGTTGAGAAAGCCTCGACGCAGTGGGAGGGATGTAAGACAGCCTGACCGCTACATCGACTTGTCTGAAACTCAAGTCGTCATACCTGATGATGGCATTGAGGATCCATTGACCTTTAAACAGGCAATAAATGACATAGACAAGGACCAATGGCTTAAAGCCATGGATCTCGAAATGGAGTCTATGTACTTCAATTCGGTCTGGGATCTTGTAGACCAACCAGATAGTGAAAGACCTATCGGTTGCAAGTGGATCTACAAGAGAAAACGAGACCAAGCCGGTAAGGTGCAAACCTTTAAGGCTCGACTTGTGGCAAAAGGTTATTCCCAAAGAGAAGGGGTGGACTATGAAGAAACCTTTTCTCCTGTTGCCATGTTAAAGTCGATTAGAATACTCTTATCCATTGCTACATTTTATGATTATGAAATCTGGCAAATGGATGTCAAGACTGCCTTTCTGAATGGTAATCTTGTCGAGAGTATCTATATGGCTCAACCAGAGGGATTCATACTTCAGGGTCAAGAGCAAAAGGTTTGCAAGCTTAATCGATCCATTTATGGGTTGAAGCAAGCATCTAGATCCTGGAATATAAGGTTTGTTACGGCGATCAAATCTTATGGCTTTGAACAAAATATTGACGAACCTTGTGTTTACAAGAAAATAGTCAATACTGTTGTAGCTTTCTTAGTCTTGTACGTAGACGATATACTACTCATTGGGAATGATGTAGGGTTCCTAACTGACGTTAAGAATTGGCTAGCGACCCAATTCCAAATGAAAGATTTGGGAGAGGCTCAGTTTGTTCTAGGGATTCAGATCGTAAGGAATCGTAAGAACAAAGTGCTAGCTCTGTCTCAAGCATCTTATATTGACAAGGTATTGTCAAGATATTCGATGCAGAATTCCAAGAAAGGTTCACTGCCTTTTAGGCATGGAATTCACTTGTCTAAGGAACAGTCTCCTAAGACACCTCAAGAGGTTGAAGATATGAGACGAATTCCCTATGCATCTGCAGTTGGTAGTCTCATGTACGCTATGTTGTGTACAAGACCCGACATCTGCTATGCAGTAGGAATTGTCAGTAGGTTTCAGTCCAATCCAGGATATGATCACTGGACAGCCGTTAAACACATCCTCAAGTATCTTAGGAGAACGAGAGACTATGTGCTTGTGTATGGTGCGAAGGATTTGATCCTTGCAGGATACACTGACTCTCATTTTCAGACTGATATAGATTCCAGGAAATCTACATCAGGATCAGTGTTCACTCTTAACGGAGGAGCAATAGTATGGAGGAGTATCAAGCAAGGTTGTATTGCTGACTCCACCATGGAAGCTGAATACGTCGCAGCTTTTGAAGCAGCGAAGGAAGCAGTATGGCTCAGGAAGTTCTTGACAGATTTGGAAGTTGTTCCAAATATGAATTTGCCCATCACACTTTATTGTGATAACAGTGGTGTTGTGGCAAATTGTAAAGAACCTCGGAGTCATAAGCGCGGGAAGCACATCGAGCGGAAATATCACCTTATCAGGGAGATAGTGCAACGAGGAGATGTGATCGTCACACAGATTGCCTCGGAGCACAACATTGCTGATCCGTTTACTAAGTCTCTCACGGCTAAAGTGTTTGAGAGACACCTAAAAAGTATAGGGCTGCGAGCTGCTCAGTAGGACAGTGGGAGAAACTTTAGATATTTGATATTCTAGTTCTCTCGACCAGCATGTACTTCACGGACGTTTTAGTCCAAGTGGGAGTTTGTTGGGTTTTATGTCATAAAACTCGTAGTTTGTAAACTGTTTGAATGTATATATTATATTTCAATAAAGTTGTTATTGAATTTTAGTGAATTGTGTTTGTATTAACCTATACCAATAACTAACACCCATGGCGATAGTATGAGTACTTGAACTTCATGTGTGACGTGAATGTGAATCAAGTTCAAGTAGACAGCCAAAATGGTCTATAGTATAGGGATAAGGCTGGGTACCTTATCCTAGGGACACTATTGGACGCGACTCACTTTGTATAGTACAAAACGATGTGATTCGAATCGTTTCATGTAGAGACATGTGAGTGAGGGCGTCCTGTGCAATGAGTTTGCACAAGAACGAACCAAGAAATAAAATCGCTCTTTCTTTATAACACCGTTTACTGTAAAGACCGGTTTATTCATATGATGACTTAGGTAACTCGATCTCAATCCTGAGCTTACTATGGACTCCTGTTTATTTGACCTTATCCTTTGACTTGTACGGGTGAGAGTGGCCAGATCGCCGAATCAATATGCCTACCATCTTGGGGATAAGATCGAATAAGTGGCTGGGGACGTAGTTGTGCGAGATGGAATTCACTCCTACCCGCTTTAAGGGTTAGTAGAGAGGTTGTTCCCTTAAGTGCTGACTCCAGGTCTTGAATAGTGGGCCCATCCTCTCCTGATCAAGGAGGAATCTGATTTGATGGTTGGACCACAAATCAATTGTTCATTAGAGGTGTCAGTGGTACTTAAGGAACAAGATATAATACAAGGGTTAAACGGTATAAATGACCCGTTGTGATTATGAACGACCTGTGAAGGATCGACTTACTGATGATAGTTATATCAACAGGACACAATATATCTACAGTGAGGAGAGTGCAGCCCTTGGACTTTAGTGGACTCTCCGGGGGTTAACGAATGTTGGTTAGTTCGGTTGAAAGAGTTTTGACCGGATAATCTCGTATCGTTGGAGCTCATGATCTGTAGGTCCTTACGGTTCTCCTGGCTAGCTCGGATAAAGCCGTGAAACAATATAAAAGAAAAGAAAAGAATTTGAATCGTTCAAATTCGGATTTGTGGAAGAAGGATAGACATATTTAAATATGATTTAAATATTGACATATTTAAATATGATTTAAATATGAGATTGGTCTGAAAACATGAATTGGATTCATGTGCAAAAAGTCGATTTTCGGAAAACCGGGTTTAATTATATTATTTAATTAATATTTGATATTGAATTAAATAATATTAATTAAAATATATATATATTTTATTAATTAAAAAGTTTAATTAATAAAATAATTATTATTATTTTTAATAATAATAATATATAAATATATAAATATATATATATATATATATATAAATATATGTGTCTTACATGCAAGCATGTAAGACACATGTAATGCAAAATATATATACAGGTATATATATTGACAGATCAATCAAAATGAAAAAAAAAAAAAAAAAAAAAAAAGAAAATCTAAAAACTCAGTGCACTTTGGGGTACACTAATGACAATTGAATTTGTGAAATTCAAATTTGATTTTCTCCTCCGTCTTCTTCTTCGACAGCTTCTGTCCTCTGTTGAAAAATCATTTTTCTTCAGTGAAACTTCTTCCCTCTTTTCTTTTGTATAAGGAGTCCCACTACTCCGTTTCTCGGCCTGAGGATAGCGGAATTACCGTGGGTGGTCCACGAAGATTTCGTGAGAAGGTTCGTTGAGCTCGTGAGGAGCTTCTGGCGGTGAATTTGGAGAAATACGAACGACAAGGGTATGTGTTCTAATTTCTCATTTTCATTGTTTTTGCATGTTTCCGATTTGTTTAAATTGATGAAATTAGAGTGTCTATGATCCAAATCCGCTTCCGCTGCGTGCCATGAGCGCTCCATCATATATATATATTTTTTTTATTAATTAAAAAGTTTAATTAATAAAATAATTATTATTATTTTTAATAATAATAATATATAAATATATATATATATATACATGTGTCTTACATGCAAATGTAAGACACATGTAAGTTATATATATACATAGTATATATGATTCATCAAACGTCAGATCAATTAAAAAAAAAAAAAAAAAAAAAAAAATTAAAAAGCTGAGTGCTTTTTTGGGTACATGATGTGAAATAAGATTTCAAATTGAATACTCTCCGTCTTCTTCTCTCGGACACAGCTCTCTGTAAGGTTTTTCTTCAGTGAGTTAGTTCCCTCCTTTCTCTTGTAAAAGGAGTCCCACTACTCCGTTTCTCGGCCCGAGGATAGCGGGATTACCGTGGGTGGTCCACGAAGTTTTCGTGAGAAGGATCGTTGAGCTCGCGAGGAGCTTCTGGCGGTGAAAATTGAAGAAATACGAACGACAAGGGTATGTGTTCTAATTTCTCTTTTTCATTGCTTTTACATGTTTCCGTTTGTTTAAATTGATGAAATTAGAGTGTCTATGATCCAAATCGCTTCCGCTGCGTGCCATGCGCTCCATCAATTGGTATCAGAGCGTTTTTGGCCACTCAATTTCTATCAATTTAAGTTATGGTGGGTTTTATTTTAGAAATTGTTTCTGATTGGATTCTAAAGTGAATATCGATTTTGGCATAGTTTCTTTTTGAATTTCATTATTTGTAATTGCCCGAGAATGTATGGGCTTTAATGCATGCTAAAGAGTCTGTATTTTTAGAGTCAGTAGAGTCCATATAGGTTGCTTTGTGAAAGAAATTTGAGATTGAAACTCGCCGAAATGTTCGGTGTAAGTCCAAACTCATTCTAGGCAATACGAGAAGAAATTCGAAGAAATTCTGGCCGAAGCGTTCGGAGGAAGCAAGTTGGTCAAAGGCGGTGCGAAGAGTTCGAAGTCCGCTCAAGACGTGGCTTGTTGATCAAGCTTGTAATAAATTAGTTATTGCGTGTTAAATGCCAAAATCGATTCACTTTAGTATGTTTAATTAATTATGCATTGCGAATGTATGTTTTAATTAAATTCCATGTTTGTATGTGCATAACGTATGCCATATAGATTTAAAATCCCACCGTAGGAAGCATGCTTCATGCATTGAAAATATGTTATAAGTGTTATAATATATCGTATGCATATTTGGCAATTCATGAGTTTTGATATAAAAGTTATATTAATTCATGAATTAGTTGTTGTTAGTTCAATAGAATAATTGATATAATTGTTATATTAATTATGAAATTGAATCAACAACATAGGTTGTCCTAATTTTATGCACATGGTATATTATAAGTGTTATAATGTATAGGATGCATGTTTATTCATGAGTATTAATATAAGAGTTATATTAATTCATGAATTAGATGTTGTTTGCTTAATAGAATAATTGATATAATTGTTATATTAATTATGAAATTAAACATCCAACATTAGATGCATTTTGTTTGTTATAAGTGTTATAATGTATAGGATGCATGCTTAATTCATGAGAATTGATATAAGTGTTATATTAATTTATGAATTAGGAGTTGTATATTTAAAAACATAATCGATATAATTGTTATATTAATTATGAAATTAAATATTCAACTTATCATGCCTTAGTGATGCATGTTTGAGAAGCATGTAGAAGTTTGTTGTAGTAAGTCTTAGTTTTGCAAAGCGTTGTAAAATTGGCATAGACTTTTAAAATCTATAACAAAGACAAAGGCATGCTCACTTAGGGTTGAATGTATCGTTCCGTTTCATTAGATGAATAGGTCGATATCTTGTAAATGCTAAGGTTACAAGAAACTCACCCGGGGACATCCTGTTCGAGGTTGGAGGTATTTAAGATAACTTTACAACAAACGGTAGATATTGGTTCTAGATAAACATAAATCATCTCTTCTTGTGTCAAAATTATTCTAAGTCATTATACAAAGAATAATAGTTAAAACTATCAATGGTTGATTTTGCAATATTGAGTGCAACGGTACAAAGAACAATAGTTAAAATTTAAAAACAAAAAAACAAAATCCCTAAAAGTAGCAAAGGTCAACTTACCACGTTGCATGCAATTATGGTCTCAACAAACATCTCTTTGATGCAAGGTTGCTTCTTTCCTGCAAATAATTTTTTCAAAGAGTTGAAGAAATGACAAGTGCAAAAGGATGTAAACATACCTGCTTAATAATTTAGCCTCCAAGAATACACCATCTACACAAGAGAGGCAACCTATGAAAGTAGTATTCGAAAACAATAAATATTATGCAATTCGCCATCGGCGTCCTACATCAGACTTCCGAGCGGTGATTCCAGCTGAATTCATCTCCAATCGGACGGCTCGTATTCTGCCACGCCACCTTATTCGAAATCAGCCTCTTCTATTGCTACCCACATTCTCGTTTCTACCTGAATTCAGTCTCCGCTCTGCCATCTAACTCCTCGTCGGGTTGCCACTTGATCGGACTACCGATGGTGGTTTTGATAGGAGAGAAAAAAAGAAAAGTGTTGAATTTGTTTGATTTGTAATTTGTGGGTTATAATTTGAAGTGTTTGGAAAGTCCAATGGGCACCTGCACTTTGGGTGTTGCAATATGAAAAAGAAGAAAAAGGAAAAAAAAGTGATGGAGATTTTCTGGGTAAGATGTGAATATTGATTTAATGTAATTGTTTGATTGATATTTCTTTTATTTTTTTGGAATGGTTATGGGTAATTTTCTCACAGATTGGAGTAGTTAGCTGTCAAATCGAAACGAAAATAATTTTGTAAGCAAATGGAAATTTAGCAAAGGGGAGAGTTTGGTGGAAAATGGAAGGAGTGTTATTATATAATATTGCAAAAGAACAAACTGATTATAGAATGAGGAGAAATAGGAAGATCTCGAATGATTATGATACCAATTATGGGTTTTGCTACAATATCTTCATCCAATTTGAATTCACGTAGGGTAAGATTACATATATTAATATTTAATGCATGCAATGGTATTGTAATTAATGCGAGGATTGAACCCATGACCTCTTAGTCTCGGTTTGGCTACAATGGTAAAAAGTTGGTAGCACAATATTGTACCTGAATGAGTATGAAAATCAGAAAAGCCTCCATAAGCACCTCCACTCAGTCTTAAGACGATCCCACATCCAAGTTTTACTCATAAACACTTTGAAATAACATAGGCACTTCCATTGAGTTGATAATGAGTTTCATAAATGTTAGGTGTTTTTCCAACGTAATTAACATGGAGGAAAGAGGTAAATGTGCAAAAGCTAAACACTTACCTACTACTCACTCATGATGAAAGAAGCTTGAAATTGCTTAAATCCAAGCTCCATGGACCCTTCAATGGTGAAAATATGGCTTCAAATTGTTAAAACTAGTGCGGAGCCCGAGGAAGACAAGACTTGACAACCTAAAAGCGGAACTTTTCCTTCTATACATCGTCGTAGCGTCGAGACGCTAGGGCAGCGTCGAGACGCTACGAGCGAAAAGGCGGAGCGCGCTGAACTTCAGAGCGTCGAGACGCTTGGGCAAGCGTCGCGACGCTGGCATGGCGTTGAGCAGCGTCTCGAAGCTAGCTCTCGGGTTTGAGCCAAATGTTTTGCCTTTGAGATTTCCATTTTGGCCAATTTTGATCTTTTTGAATCTCTCTTTTTCCAAAGCGTTCTTGGGACTTTAAAACGGCTTGCTTAGCCCCGAATGACGTCAAACGGGTCCCGTGAGCTCTTTACCGGCGAACACCTATAATCAAGGTAAATAAGCATAAATAAGCGAGGTATTAGCACGAATTAGGGACTTTAATATATCTCTAAAATGAAGCTATCAAATACCCCCAACTTAAGTTCTTGCTAGTCCTCGAGCAAGATAGAATTCTAACTTATCTTCACAGGAATCGACGTGCATGCTAATGACTCAATTCTCAGTACTAAAGGAAACAAGACATTTATATCGGAAGGAAATGCTTACATGCATGAATTGATCAAGAACATTTCAAGAAATTTAAACCATTATTCCCTATGTGTGTGTGCTTAGCTCCCCTACCTTATTTCTTATAGACTCAGAGCACTCTTTAACCGACCCTACGCTTCGCTTTCCCTCTACTTCTGGCGAATCAGAACAGTCTAGAGGCTTTTCATCATCAGAGCAAGTAACAGATCATAAGGCTTTTTTTAACATTACTCTTCTCTTTTTTTTTTTTGATCTGCATGAGTGCCTAACATGTCAAATTTGCTTTCGTTTCAGCTTGCCTGCAGTTTCACTGCACTGTGCATCTGACTACGGGAAAACTTCACATTTTTAAGGACTAGCGTTCACTTATATTAGCTCCCCGTTCATGCAGTGGCGACCGTGGATTACACGACCGCCCCTGGTTACATGGGAAACTCAAGAAGGAGGAATACTTCAGGAGATTAATTTTTCATGCTTTTAATCGTTCTTTTTCTTTTAGCCTAATAGACATGCTTTAACTTGAATGAAAAATCACAAACACTAACGAATCAAGCCCACCCTAAAGGTGCCTTTCGGGGTGATAACGAAGCTCAAGTCTAGCAAGACCACTCTAAGCCTACAGATTCAAGATAGAGTGCTACGTGCTCAATTTATACAGGAAAGCAACAGAGAATTTTTTTCAAAATGGGCTCAACAAATGCATATATGCTCAATTTCTCGACAAATACAGATACGAAGGTTCCAACAGTACTTCACAGAACATCATAATCAGATTAGCATGCAAATATCAACTAAAGAGTCTATAAATCAGAATTCTGGTAGAGGTACTTTTGGGGTACTCCAATTTCAAGCTGTCGAGGCTTGCCAAAATACATTTATAACTCCGCTACAACAGAGCTTTGCAGCTAGTGGTAAAGGGTGTCGAACCACAGGGAACCTAAATTATTTCCTCCTAATTAAATTCTATTTGCTTTTATTTAAACTCAAACTAAAACGATAAAATAAAACATTAAAGTAAAGGGGGGATTGGTTATGGAAAAATAAAGTAAAGCATAAAAAGTAGCTAACGGAAAATTAAATCTAATTACATGTGCTCCTAATTTTAAGGGTCGGGGTTTACTTTGATGCGACTCAATTCATTGGGATTCAAACATACTTAACAAGAGCATAATTGAACACGTAATTTACTTGCACGAGACTACTAATACAAGTAACCCAAATAATTAATTAGAAACGTGGAGTGCAAAGCGGACTGTTCTTTTATTAATCTAAGGGGATCAATCCTAAATTAAGTAAAGAACAGAGACGAACGTTCGATTCTAATTAAACGTGGCAATGAATTAATAGGGAGCAAACGCCACCCATATTGACTAATTGACAGTAACGGGAGCATTACGACGGATGTTTAACTAGGACGCCTGAGCTAATATTCCGATTTGCCTATTTCGTTCAAGATAAATTGCCGCCAAAGATCAACTGGAAACCCACATTACCTATGGCTCAACTTATCCGTGTTACTTGGCGATTAAGAGAGGCACGGCATCATAATCTTTAACAATCAAACATGCTGGAAATCAAGGGTGTCTAGGCCTAAATCATTCAAACACACTCATGTGATATGCTTAGAAGAAATAAATTCGCCCAATCAGTCATGCTAAGTCACGGAATTAAGAACGAACCCTCATGAATCGCATCTAAATTCACCCCTAACCTCAAATTAGAGCACTTACCTTAGCTCCCCGTTGTGCAAATCAAGCAAAAACACTAATGATGAAGCTTTATTGAAGGTATAATGGAAGATATACAAGTTTTGAGCTCCCACCCGAGCCTAACAATGGTGGAAAAACCAAAATCCAAGAAGAAGTTTCGGCAAAAAACGGAGAAGAAGGCTTTTAAAGCCGTCGGAGCGTCGAGACGCTAGGGCAGCGTCTCGACGCTGTGCCCTAAGTTGGCAGCGCGCGCGCGCACGGGGTAGCGTCGAGACACTAGGACAGCGTCTCGACGCTGTCGGCGTTGAGCGAGCGTTGAGACGCGCGCGCTCGACGCTGGGGCGCGTCAAAATCTGGAAATCCTCGGGGCGGCGTCGAGACGCTAGGGCAGCGTCTCGACGCTGAGCAGCGTTGAGCCAGCGTCTCGACGCTGCCGCTCAACGCTTGCTCTCGGGTTTGTTGGCCAAATTTTGCCTTTCAATGGCAAATTTTGCCATTTCTTCAATTCTTCAAGCCCCTTCACTCCCGATGCGTTCTTGAAGCTCTAAAACGTCGCTTTTAGCCCCAAAACACGTCATAGGACTCTCGAGCTCTCTACCATGAGTTTACCTACAAAAAGGCATTTTAATCAATATCGAGCATGGTTTTAGCTAATATTAGGGAGTAAATAATAGCTCTATTTTGGAGCTATCAAAATACCCCCAACCTGAATCTTGCTAGTCCTCGAGCAAGGCTAATGAAGAATTTGACTCTAAGGGACCATGCATACATGCTTCTAATTCAAACCTCAATATTTTTCACAAATCTAAACATAACATAATCATGAAAGCAATCGGCGCATGCATTTAATCAAGATCACATCAAAAATTAACTATCGCTCCCTAACGTGTGTGTGTGCTAGCCAACCTATCCTAACCATCGTAAGCTCGGAAAAACCACATGCAACATGTCATCCCGTTTTCCCCCTACTTCTAGCGATTAAGAACAGTCTAAACTTGACTTACACGAGAGAGAGTAATAAATTAAGAGACCTAAAATTTTCTCTTTCTTTTTCTTTTCTTTGAGTACTTTGTACTCTTTGTTAAGGTTCTTTGAACCCAACTTTATATTTTCTTTTTATTTCCCTTCCCGAGTTGCCTAACATGTCAAACTTAGGCCTAAGCTTCACATTTTTAAGGACTAACGCTCACTTTTTAAGTGCGCACTTTAAAAAGGAGGAACGCCTCGGGAGATTTTTCTAACCAACATGCTTTTCTTTTTTTTTTATATTTAGGCTTAGCGCAAGCTACTCGATTAATCGACCACTAACTCTCATGCAACAAGCTACCTAGGGGTGCCTTTCGGGGTGACAACAAGAATTAATGCTACATGCAATCAACTAAGCCTACGGAGTCTAAGATAAGGTCGCTAAGTGCTCGATAGATGCAAGGGAGCAACAGGAAAAATTTTAAAATTTTTGACATGAACCTAATAAATGCAAAGCTACATCATGCAAAAACTAGATTATGTAAATGCTCAGATTCCAAAAAGACACTTCCTAGATCATCATAATTAGAAAGCATATAAACAGAGTCCCAAGCACTTCAAATTTTAAATTAGCACTGCTCAACAAACTGCACATGGAATCCATCCAACATACAACTCCACCCCCAACCTAAAATTATACATAGTCCTCTATGTATCAACATATCAGACTAAGCAGTTAAAATGCACAAAATAAAAGGGAACAAAAAACCTCCCCTGAATTTTGTTAGGTTGTTGGTTGGAGCAGTGCACTATTCGCCTACTGATCCGATCCTTAAGCCACAAGACTCCTACAAAAGAAAAGCAAATAAACTAAGCTAAGAAAAATAAAAACAGAAAGTAAAAACATGAAATTAAAATACTCATGGGTTGCCTCCCAAGAAGCGCAAATTTTTAACGTCGTTATGCTCGACGTGTCTTCCTCTCTGTCAGGGTACGTAAAAATTCTCGTACTTCTTCGGCCCCTTCTTCCTTGAATCAACGAAACCTGCTAAGAGAAGCAAGCTCTTCGACTTTTCGAGGCAGCCGGACAGAGTTGTTATTTTTTTGGTATTTTTGATATATGGGAAAAATAAAGACTCAACAGAATGAAATAAAACAAAACAAGACTCAACTGAAAAATATTTTTGTGGTTTTCTAACAAATAAAATTTAACTAAGAGAAACTAAATGGTTCCCCGGCAACGGCGCCAATTTTGGTAGAGGTACTTTTGGGGTACTCCAATTTCAAGCTGTCGAGGCTTGCCAAAATACATTTATAACTCCGCTACAACAGAGCTTTGCAGCTAGTGGTAACGGGTGTCGAACCACAGGGAACCTAAATTATTTCCTCCTAATTAAATTCTATTTGCTTTTATTTAAACTCAAACTAAAACGATAAAATAAAACATTAAAGTAAAGGGGGGATTGGTTATGGAAAAATAAAGTAAAGCATAAAAAGTAGCTAACGGAAAATTAAATCTAATTACATGTGCTCCTAATTTTAAGGGTCGGGGTTTACTTTGATGCGACTCAATTCATTGGGATTCAAACATACTTAACAAGAGCATAATTGAACACGTAATTTACTTGCACGAGACTACTAATACAAGTAACCCAAATAATTAATTAGAAACGTGGAGTGCAAAGCGGACTGTTCTTTTATTAATCTAAGGGGATCAATCCTAAATTAAGCAAAGAACAGAGACGAACGTTCGATTCTAATTAAACGTGGCAATGAATTAATAGGGAGCAAACGCCACCCATATTGACTAATTGACAGTAACGGGAGCATTACGACGGATGTTTAACTAGGACGCCTGAGCTAATATTCCGATTTGCCTATTTCGTTCAAGATAAATTGCCGCCAAAGATCAACTGGAAACCCACATTACCTATGGCTCAACTTATCTGTGTTACTTGGCGATTAAGAGAGGCACGGCATCATAATCTTTAACAATCAAACATGCTGGAAATCAAGGGTGTCTAGGCCTAAATCATTCAAACACACTCATGTGATATGCTTAGAAGAAATAAATTCGCCCAATCAGTCATGCTAAGTCACGGAATTAAGAACGAACCCTCATGAATCGCATCTAAATTCACCCCTAACCTCAAATTAGAGCACTTACCTTAGCTCCCTGGTAACGATGTTTTTGAACTATCGCTATAAACTCAAGCTGTCGAGGCTTGCCAAAATAAATTTATAATGCCTATTGCCAAGGCTTTGCAGCCAGTGGTAACAGGGTCGATCCAAGGAATAGGAGAATGAATTTACTAGTGAAATTGGGATTTGATTAGTTAATTGGTAACGGGGGGTTTTATCATGCAAATAGGAAATAATGCGAAAGCTAACGGAAGATAGAAATAATATGTAGAAGACGTGTGTACGGTTTGGGGAGTCCCGGGGTCATTTGTTAGACAAATACAACTTATCATTTAATTCTAATAACATGGAATTCAGTTTACTAAGCACGCGGACGACTACCAGAGAAGCCCCAAAGTAGCCGACTTCATGGATTTTAATTAGGCCACACAGTCCTAATTACACGTTATCTAATCTCACATTAAGATGATCAGTCCTAAGATGAATTTAGACAGTTACTAGCTAACCGCGACGAACATTCGAGCGTGAATTCTAAATGCTAGTAGGTTGCCCGCAAACGCCGTATGCAACCAACATTTATCCTACCCGACCCGATACTTCGATTTAGTTCTATTTACCTGTGTTACTTAGTCGAGCAGTGAGAGGCACGGCATCGCTACTCTTTAACATACACAACAGGCGAAACTATCCGAGTGTCAATCAACATAATTTAGCATGCGCGTTGGATTAAGCAAAGTAAATAAATGCAATGTAAACAGAACCAATATGCAGAATTCTACTCAGATTATCAAAGTAATAATGTCTAACAAAATTCCCCTAAACAAAATCCCAAACCGTCACCCTTACCTTAGCCGCTCATGGCGCGGTTCGTCAATCCCGCTTCACCAACGACCATGGAAGAGTTCATCTACCTATTACAAATGGGGAGTGGAGCTCACTCGCATGCCAACAATGGCGGAGCTCCACGGAAAGTAGAGAGAAAATGGAGAATAATCGAAGAAGAATCGTCGGATTCCGTTGAGAGATGAAGGAGAAAAAGCTTGGAGAGGATCTCCAAAATGTGCAGGAAAATCGTCTTTTAGCTACTGCCTTCGTCGTAGCGTCGAGACGCTAGGCCTAGCGTCTCGACGCTGTGCCCTAAGTGATCCGCGCGCGCGCGCGCTGGCGTCGCGACGCAAGGCCAGCGTCGCGACGCTGCCCCGATGATTTTCCAGCGCGCGCCTCCTCCGAAGCGTCTCGACGCCTAAGCAGGGTCTCGACGCCAGGGCAGCGTCGAGCTAGCGTCTCGACGCTATCACTCGACGCTTGCTCTCGGGTTTTTCCAGCGTCGAGCCAGCGTCTCGACGCTGTAGCTCGACGCTGGCTCTCGGGTTTGGGGCTGATGCAATGCCTCTACAAGGCTGTTTTGGCCCGTTTCTTCACGGAACAAACTCCCCTCTTCCCGATGCATTCCCGGGGCGCTAAAACTCTGCTTTAAGCTCTCGAACACGCCCAACGGACGCACGAGCTCTTTGCCGCTTTCTCCTACAAAAGAGATACATTTAATCAATTGGAAGCGGTCTTTAGCTAATATTAGGACGTATTTAATAGCTCCAAAATGGAGTTATCAAACACCCCCAACTTAAACATTGCTAGTCCTCGAGCAAGCACTACAAAGACATTGACTCTAAGGACGCATTTACATAAATTCTAACTCAAACCTCCATGCATATTGAAATTTCAAACACGAGTATAATCATGGAAGCATTTTGTTCATGCATTAACTAGGACATATCAAAAATTAACTCTTGCCCCCTAACGTGTGTGTGTGCTAGCTAACCTCTCCTAAACTCACGAAAACCCGGAAAACCAACATGCAACGCACATCCCGCTTTCCCCCTACTTCTAGCGTTTAAGAACAGCTACACTTGACTTACACGAGAGAGAGAAGTAAATTAAGAGACCTAATTATTTTCTCATACTTTTTCTTTCTTTTCAAAAGTACTTTGTACTCTTTTATTTGAGTTCTTTGAACCAACTTTTTCTTTCTTTTTCTTTCCTTCTCGAGTTGCCTAACACGTCAAATTCATGCATAAAACTTCACGTTTTTAAGGACTAACGCTCACTTCTTTTAAGCGCTAATAAAGAAGGAGGAGCGTCTCGAGAGGAATTTCTACCAAACATGCTTTTCTATTTTTTTTTTTTTCATTAGGCTAAGCACATGCTTTCTCAATTAACTAACTACTAACTCTCATGCAACAAGCTACCTAAGGGTGCCTTTCGGGGTGACAACGAGAATTAGCTAAACATGCGATAAACCAAGCTTACGGAATCTAGGGAGAAGCTGCTAAGTGCGCGATGAGTGTAAGAGAGCAAAAGCAAAAATTTTAAAATTTTTGACATGAACCTAATAAACACAAAACTCATGCAAAAACTCGATTATGAACATGCTCAGAATTCCAACATGCATTTCCTAGGCTATCACAGTCAGAAAACAGTAAACAGAGTCCCAAGCACTTCAAAATCTTTATAGCACTTCTCAACAAACTACACATGCACATCCATCGGACTACTCCACCCCCAACTTCAAAATTTTGGCATTGTCCTCAATGCCAACCAGTCAGATACAATGAAGTAAAAGGGAAGAAGAAATACACTTCCCTGACTCTTGGTGAAGCTGGCGAGGGTGAGGAAGCGGCGCACGAACGCCTTAGAGCCCAAAATTGTCTTCTCATCCTCGATTCCCTAAAAAAAAACAGCAAGCTAGTTAAAACTAAGTTAATCTAAAAAGCAGTAAAACTAAATTAAAACCTAAAAACAGTTCAACACTCGGGTGCCTCCGAGAAGCGCAGAATTTTTAAAGTCGGTTGCTCGACTGTATTCTCTCAACAGACTCATCCATAGTCTGTAGGTGCGGGGGACGATCCAGACTTGTCCTTGGCCACACCTTTTCCACCATCCACCTGAAAAACATTTTGCACTCTTCGTGCCTTGGGCACGTGAATATCAGACATGTTAGTGCAAAATCCAGCAGTATCATCCATCAAATTCAAATCAGAAATTTTCACAGAGACATGGGAACCATCCCTCAAGCGCGAGGGTAGACTCCCATTCTCAACATGGTCAACAACAGATACATTTCCCACAGATTTTCCAAATAAAGAAAACTCATGCAAAGTATCATCAAACTCCAGAGAAACAACGCCCTTATACACATCAATTTTGACCCTAGCGGTCTTAAGAAAGGGACGTCCTAACAACATGGAGGACGAAGCATGCAATGAATTTTCTTTCATATCTAAAACAAGGAAATCGGCGGGAAACGTCATATTCCCAACTCTAACTAAAACATCCTCGACCTTCCCCCTAGGACAGATGCTCGACCCATTAGCCAACTGAACAGAAACATTACATTCATGCATTTCATTCAAATTCAGTTCACGATATAATGCATAAGACATAACATTAACAGAGGCTCCTAGGTCTAACATGGCATTATGAACAACTTTACTACCTATAGTGCAAGGGATAGTAAAGGTACCTGGATCGTTGCACTTTGCAGGCAACGTACCTGGGAGTATGGCAGAGACGTTTTCTTTCTTTTTCTCAGTCCCTCTGGACTTCCTTTTCGTAGTGCACCAGCTCCTTAGGAATTTTGCATATTTGGGCACTTGACTGACTGCCTCTAAGAGCGGGATATTCACCATCACCTTCTGGAAGGTTCGCAGGACCTCCTCGTCATCTGATTCCAAAGTAGGCTTCGCAAGCCTACTCGGGAATGGTGCTTTGGCAACATCCTCAGGTACACTGACCTTCTCAATTCTTTTCTCATTCTGAGTCTCAGGCGCAGTCGGGGCGGACTTGTTCAAGCTGTCCGTGGCTTCCTTCGCAGCTCTGGTGGAAAGTGACTTCCCACTGCGTAGCTGAATGGCACTCACGTTTTCACATGAGTTAACTGTAGTTTGGGAAGGAAGCTTCCCCGAGCTCTTGCTCTCAATCTTACTGATAGACACCGCCATTTGTGTCAGCTGCTTGTTCAAATTCTGCAGCTCTGCCTTATGGGAATTTAGCTCTTCACGAGCCTCTTTCTGAAACTGGCTGGTGCTAGTCACGATGGTTCTGACCATCTCTTCAAGTGAACTGGAGGAGCTCGAAGCTTGAGCCTGGGTGGAAGAATTAGGCCTATCCTGGGACTGGCCTTGGAAACGATTCTGTCCTTCCCTATTCCCGTAGCTGAAATTTGGATGGTCACGCCAACCGGGGTTGTAAGTGTTTGCATATGGGTCGTACTTCCTTGGGTTGGAAGCATACCCCCCGATTGCATTGACCTCCGCCTCTTCGCGTTGTCCTCCAACAATTTTCTTCAGCATGCTACCGATCTCGGCCACCTGGGCCCTCATTTCAGACATCTCATGGCTCTGAGCCACGCTGTGCACTTGCCCTTGCCCTCTGATCCCAAACTGCTGCGAGTTGGTAGCCATATTTGCAATGAGTTGCTTGGCCTCAACTGGGGTTTTGTCAATCAGAGCCCCTCCACTCGCTGCATCGATCATCTGCCTGTCGTGGGGTGTCATCCCCTCATAAAAATACTGTATGAGCAGCTGATCGGCAATCTGGTGGTGTGGGAAACTCGCGCACAGGCGCCCAAAGCGTTCCCAATACTCATGCAGGGACTCACCTACATCCTGGGTGATCCCATATATCCTCTTTCGCAGTGTAGTGGCTAGGGATGCGGGAAAGTATTTCTCCAAAAATACCCGCTTCATGTCCTGCCACGTGGTGATGGATCCGGAAGGCAAATAGTACAGCCAATCTTTGGCCTTATCCTTGAGCGTGAAGGGGAATGCCCTCATATTCAACTGCTCTTCCGTGACCCCTGCGGGCTTCATCCCCGCGCAGACGCAATGGAACTCCATCAAATGTTTGTTCGCGTCCTCACCTGCGTTTCCATGGAAAGAAGGTAACTGGTGAATTAAACCAGATTTCAACTCGAAGTTACCTGCTACCACGGGGTAGTTAATGCACAAGGGCTGCAGGTTCAGGTCTGGCGCTGCCAGCTGCTTAAGCGTCCGTGGCGCATCACCTTGCGCCATCTCGTCAAATAAGAAGGGATTGCCTTCTTCTCTTTCAAACTGTCCTCGCCCCTCCCGGGCTTCTCTTCGTAACCGCCGCTCCTCTCTGTCAATCTCAGGGATAAACTGCAAGCTACCCTCAGAGGAACGGGTCATACACAAACAAAAATCTAAACATACAACATACAAACAGGAAAGATTTTTAGTCAACCATCAATAAATCAAATTCAAACTTCAATCATAAATCCAATCAATTGCCTATTCCCCGGCAACGGCGCCAATTTTGGTAACGATGTTTTTGAACTATCGCTATAAACTCAAGCTGTCGAGGCTTGCCAAAATAAATTTATAATGCCTATTGCCAAGGCTTTGCAGCCAGTGGTAACAGGGTCGATCCAAGGAATAGGAGAATGAATTTACTAGTGAAATTGGGATTTGATTAGTTAATTGGTAACGGGGGGTTTTATCATGCAAATAGGAAATAATGCGAAAGCTAACGGAAGATAGAAATAATATGTAGAAGACGTGTGTACGGTTTGGGGAGTCCCGGGGTCATTTGTTAGACAAATACAACTTATCATTTAATTCTAATAACATGGAATTCAGTTTACTAAGCACGCGGACGACTACCAGAGAAGCCCCAAAGTAGCCGACTTCATGGATTTTAATTAGGCCACACAGTGCTAATTACACGTTATCTAATCTCACATTAAGATGATCAGTCCTAAGATGAATTTAGACAGTTACTAGCTAACCGCGACGAACATTCGAGCGTGAATTCTAAATGCTAGTAGGTTGCCCGCAAACGCCGTATGCAACCAACATTTATCCTACCCGACCCGATACTTCGATTTAGTTCTATTTACCTGTGTTACTTAGTCGAGCAGTGAGAGGCACGGCATCGCTACTCTTTAACATACACAACAGGCGAAACTATCCGAGTGTCAATCAACATAATTTAGCATGCGCGTTGGATTAAGCAAAGTAAATAAATGCAATGTAAACAGAACCAATATGCAGAATTCTACTCAGATTATCAAAGTAATAATGTCTAACAAAATTCCCCTAAACAAAATCCCAAACCGTCACCCTTACCTTAGCCGCTCATGGCGCGGTTCGTCAATCCCGCTTCACCAACGACCATGGAAGAGTTCATCTACCTATTACAAATGGGGAGTGGAGCTCACTCGCATGCCAACAATGGCGGAGCTCCACGGAAAGTAGAGAGAAAATGGAGAATAATCGAAGAAGAATCGTCGGATTCCGTTGAGAGATGAAGGAGAAAAAGCTTGGAGAGGATCTCCAAAATGTGCAGGAAAATCGTCTTTTAGCTACTGCCTTCGTCGTAGCGTCGAGACGCTAGGCCTAGCGTCTCGACGCTGTGCCCTAAGTGATCCGCGCGCGCGCGCGCTGGCGTCGCGACGCAAGGCCAGCGTCGCGACGCTGCCCCGATGATTTTCCAGCGCGCGCCTCCTCCGAAGCGTCTCGACGCCTAAGCAGGGTCTCGACGCCAGGGCAGCGTCGAGCTAGCGTCTCGACGCTATCACTCGACGCTTGCTCTCGGGTTTTTCCAGCGTCGAGCCAGCGTCTCGACGCTGTAGCTCGACGTTGGCTCTCGGGTTTGGGGCTGATGCAATGCCTCTACAAGGCTGTTTTGGCCCGTTTCTTCACGGAACAAACTCCCCTCTTCCCGATGCATTCCCGGGGCGCTAAAACTCTGCTTTAAGCTCTCGAACACGCCCATCGGACGCACGAGCTCTTTGCCGCTTTCTCCTACAAAAGAGATACATTTAATCAATTGGAAGCGGTCTTTAGCTAATATTAGGACGTATTTAATAGCTCCAAAATGGAGTTATCACTCCCCGTTGTGCAAATCAAGCAAAAACACTAATGATGAAGCTTTATTGAAGGTATAATGGAAGATATACAAGTTTTGAGCTCCCACCCGAGCCTAACAATGGTGGAAAAACCAAAATCCAAGAAGAAGTTTCGGCAAAAAACGGAGAAGAAGGCTTTTAAAGCCGTCGGAGCGTCGAGACGCTAGGGCAGCGTCTCGACACTGTGCCCTAAGTTGGCAGCGCGCGCGCGCACGGGGTAGCGTCGAGACGCTAGGACAGCGTCTCGACGCTGTCGGCGTTGAGCGAGCGTTGAGACGCGCGCGCTCGACGCTGGGGCGCGTCAAAATCTGGAAATCCTCGGGGCGGCGTCGAGACGCTAGGGCAGCGTCTCGACGCTGAGCAGCGTTGAGCCAGCGTCTCGACGCTGCCGCTCAACGCTTGCTCTCGGGTTTGTTGGCCAAATTTTGCCTTTCAATGGCAAATTTTGCCATTTCTTCAATTCTTCAAGCCCCTTCACTCCCGATGCGTTCTTGAAGCTCTAAAACGTCGCTTTTAGCCCCAAAACACGTCATAGGACTCTCGAGCTCTCTACCATGAGTTTACCTACAAAAAGGCATTTTAATCAATATCGAGCATGGTTTTAGCTAATATTAGGGAGTAAATAATAGCTCTATTTTGGAGCTATCAAATTCCACAAGACTCGACAACTACTATAAATCACAACCCGTCACCCCCAACTTAGAAAGACACAATGTTCTCATTGAACAAATAATGCATAATCAAAAATCGAGGGAACACAAGATCTCTCCTGAATTGTGATTATGGGGGTTGGAGAGCACGCTTTCTTCTTTCAAATATGTCCGCTAGGCCAAGAAACCCTGTCTCCTGAAAACTCACAACATGAGAGCAAACACCTAAGCTATCCTATGAAAAATAAATTAAACAAAAAGTATATACAGTTCGGACTCGGGTGCCTCCGAGAAGCGCAAATGTTTAGAGTCGATTGCTCGACTTTACCAACACTCTCTTTCATCCCTTCTCGTACTCAGTATCTGTTAAATGGGCGCACTCGTCATAGTGCTCGGTCTCCTCTTCATGGAAGATTTTCAATCGTTGACCATTCACCGTGGTTTCCTTCCCCGTTTCTACACTCTGGATCTTAACTGCACCATATGGATAAACGTGAGTTATGATAAACGGCCCAATTCAGCGAGAACGAAGCTTACCTGGCATGAACTTCAGGCGAGAGTTGAACAAGAGGACTTTCTGACCCACTTCGAAGTGTTTTCGAATGATCCTTCTGTCATGAAACAACTTGGTCTTCTCCTTATAGATCCTCGAATTCTCGTATGCATTTAGGCGAAGCTCCTACAGTTCCTGCAATTGAAGAAGTCTTGCTTCGCCAGCGTGATCGAAGCTCATATTGCACTTTTTTACCGCCCAACACGCCTTGTGCTCTATCTCCACTGGGACATGACAATCTTTTCCAAAGACCATCATGTAGGGAGACATTCCTATAGGGGTCTTGTAAGTTGTGCGATAAGCCCACAACGCGTCGTCCAGCCTGAGACTCTAATCTTTTCTCCCAGGACTTACTGTTTTCTTAAGAATGGACTTCACCTCCCGATAGAAACTTCAGTTTGCCCGTTTGTTTGAGGGTGGTACGGGGTGGATATTTTGTGATTGACACCGTACCTCCTCATCAGGGCCTGGATTGTCTTGTTGCAGAAGTGAGTCCCCTGATCACTTATAATGGCTCGTGGAACACCATACCTGTTGAAAATGTTAGATTTGACAAAACTAGCAACCACATTAGTAGTGTCAACTTTGGTGGCCTTAGCTTCCACCCATTTAGAAACATAGTCCACAACCAATAATATATATACAAATTCACATGAAGGGAAATTCATCGTTCAAGGGCAGGTCATCCTCTTCTCTAACTATGCGGCTTAGGTGATCGGCGACTGTGTTTTCAGATCCCTTCCTGTCCTGGACTGATACATCAAATTCCCGAAGGAGCAACACCCATTCGAGCAGTCTAGGCTTCGAGTGCTTCTTGTTCATCAAGTATCGCACTGCTGCATGATTAGAAAAAACAACCACTTTAGATCCAAGTATATAAGGTTGAAACTTATCAAGAGCGAACACTATGGAAATCAACTCCTTCTCTGTTGTGGTGTAGCTGATCTATGCAGAATTGAGCGTTCTGGAGGCATAATATATAACTTGGCTCTTTTTATCTATCCTCTGACCAAGCACAGCGCCAACCGCGTAATTGATCGCATCACACATAATCTCGAAGGGGGTTCCCCACTGCGGTGGATGTATGATGGGTGCATTGGTTAGACACTTCTTGAGTACGTCAAAAGCATGCATGCACTCCTTCCCAAAGCTGAACGGAATGTCTTTCTTCAACAAGCTCGTCATGGGGGTCACTATCTTCGAAAAATCCTTCATGAACCTGCGATAGAATCCTACATGGCCAAGAAAAGAACGCACTTCTCGAATATTCGTGGGGTAAGGCAGATCAAAAATAACATCAATTTTTGCCTTATCTACCTCGATGCTGATGGAGCGCATGTAGCGCAGCGGAAGCGAGACGGATCATTGGCACTCTAATTTCATCAATTTAGCTAAATAAGAAACATGCACAAAGCTTTGAAATAAAAGGAATTAGAACATGTACCTCTTGTAGTTCTAAAGACTTCTCTTCCAATGCTTGAATCTCCTCACGAACCCTTCAAATCTTCTCTCGAACTCTCCGAGAACCACCTCCGGTAGTCCCGCTATCCTCGGACCGAGCAACGGAGTGGTGGGACTCCTTTATGAAAGAAAAAGTTTGGAAGAAGAAGATGGGAAGATGAAAGTGATGAGGATTTTGTGAGAAGAAGTCTAACACTTAGCTTTCTAATTTCTCAAGTAACATGAACTCTTCATGCTCATCCAAATATTCAAACTCTTTGAAAATTCATCAACTTCAAACCATTTGAACTTCATCCAATTTATAGGCAATTCACATGCAACAAAGTCTTTGCTTAGCATGACACCTCAAATTGGATGGATTAGTCTTCAACCAAGTGTTCCAAAATTGATGAGTTTATATGCATGTTGTTAGTGATTCACAATCCACTTCACAACTTGGATAAACCCACTCAACTTGGATAAATCCACTCAACATGGATAATTCCACTTTGACTTATAATCACACTTGTAATATTTTGTCATTTTAAAATTAATTCATAATTAATTTTAATAAGCAAAATAAATTATAATTAATTAAACTTTTTAATTAATTAATATTATTATTTAATTCAATATCAAATATTAATTAAATACTAAGACTAATCCCGGTTTCTTAAACCGAATCATCACACATGAATCCCTATTCATGTTTTACACCGATCCCATATTTAAATCATATTTAAATATGTCCATCATTCTTCCAAAACCGAATTTCAATAAATTCAAATTCTTTTTCTCTCATATTGTTACACGGTTTAATCCGAGCTAGCCAGGAGAACCTAAAGGACCTACAGATCATGAGCTCCAACGATACGAGATTAACCGGTCAAACTCTTTAACCACGCTAACCAACATTCGTTAACCCCCGGAGACTCCACTAAAGTCCAAGGGTTGCACTCTCCTCACCGTAGATATATTTCTGTCCTCTTGATATAACCATCATCAGTAAGTCGATCCTTCACAGGTCGTTCGTAATTACAGTTGGGTCAAAATAACCGTTTTACCCCCGTAATTACATCTTGTTCCTTAAGTCCCACTGATCCTCTAAAGAACTATTGGTTTGTGGTCCAACCACCAAACCGATTGGTATGTGATCTCATCACTATACCAAGTCCCTCTCGGGCCAATGAGAGGGTGGGATCCCTAGTTCAAGACCCGAAGTCAGCACTTAAGGGAACAACCTCTCTACTAATCCCTAAACGCGGGTAGAAGTGAATTCCATCTCGCAGGACTATGTTCCCAGCTACCTACCCGGTCTTATCCCCAAGATGGTAGGCTTATTGAGTCGGCGATCTCGGGCCACTCTCACTCATACAAGTCAAAGGATAAGCCCGAATAAACAGGAGTTCATAGCGTGCTCAGGATTCAGATCGAGTTACCTAGGTCATCATATGAAAAAGTCGGTCTTTACAGTAAACGGAGTTATAAAGAAAGAGCGACTTGTTTCGCGGTTCAGTCTTATGCAAACTCATTGCATAGGACGCCCCTACTCACATGTCTCCACATGAACGATTTCAGATCACATCGTTTGTACTATACAAAGTGGGCCGCGTCCAATAGTGTCCCCAGGATAAGGTACCCAGCCTTATCCTTATACTATAGACCGTTCTGGCTATTACTTGAACTTGATCCACAATCATGTCATACATGAAGTTCAAGTATACAACCTATAGCCATGGGTTCTTTGTTTATTGGAGTTAGGTTAAAAGTAAAAACAATTCATTTTATTCAATAACAACTTTACTGAATAAATCTCAATAACAACTTTATTGCAAAATAGAATATACATTTAGTTTACAAACCACGAGTTTTAGGACATAAAACCCAACAAACTCCCACTTGGACTAAAACGTCAGTGGAGTATTACATGCGGGATGAGAAAAACTGGAATATCAAATATTTCCATGGCTTTTCTCCCACTATCCTACTGTACAACTCGTAGTCCTAGACTCACTAGGTGCCCCTCGAACACTTTAGCCGTGAGGGACTTTGTAAACGGATCAGCAATATTGTGCTCTGAGGCGATCTGCATGACGATCACGTCTCCTCGATGCACTATCTCCCTGATGAGATGATATTTCCGCTCTATGTGCTTTCCACGCTTATGGCTTCTTGGTTCTCTCGAATTTGCCACAGCACCAGTATTATCACAATAAAGTGTGATAGGCAAATTCATATTTGAAACAACTTCCAAATCCGTCAAGAACTTTCTAAGCCATACAGCCTCTTTCGCAGCTTCGCAAGCCGCGACATACTCAGCTTCCATGGTGGAGTCAGCAATACAACCTTGCTTTATACTCCTCCATACTATTGCCCCTCCGTTAAGAGTGAACACTGATCCCGATGCGGATTTCCTCGAATCCTTATCGGTTTGAAAATCAGAGTCAGTGTATCCTGTAAGGATCAAATCCTTCGCGCCATACACGAGCACATAGTCCCTCGTTCTCCGAAGATACTTGAGGATGTGTTTAACGGCAGTCCAATGATCATATCCTGGATTGGACTGATACCTACTGACAATTCCCACTGCATAGCATATGTCGGGTCGTGTCCATAACATGGCGTACATATGACTACCGACTGCTGATGCATAGGGAATTCGTCTCATATCCTCAACTTCTTGAGGTGTCTTAGGACACTCTTCCTTTGACAATTGAATTCCATGCCTGAAAGGTAAAGAACCCTTTTTGGAATTCTGCATCGAATATCGTATCAACACCTTGTCGGTATAAGATGCTTGAGACAGCGCTAGCGTTTTGTTCTTACGATTCCTTACGATTTGAATCCCTAGAACAAACTGAGCCTCTCCCAAATCTTTCATTTGGAATTGGGTCGCTAGCCATTGCTTAACGTCAGTCAGGAACCCTACATCATTCCCAATGAGTAGGATATCATCTACATATAAGACTAAGAAAGCTACAACAGAATTGACTATCTTCTTGTAGACACAAGGTTCGTCAACATTCTGTTCAAAGCCATAAGATATGATCGCATTATCAAACCTTATATTCCAGGATCTAGACGCTTGCTTCAACCCATAAATGGATCGATTAAGCTTGCAAACCTTTTGCTCTTGACCGTGAATTATGAACCCCTCTGGTTGAGCCATATAAATACTCTCTTCAAGATTGCCATTCAGAAAGGCTGTCTTGACATCCATTTGCCAAATTTCATAATCATCAAATGTGGCAATGGACAAGAGTATTCTAATCGACTTTAACATGACAACAGGGGGAAAAGTTTCTTCATAGTCCACCCCTTCCCTCTGGGAATAACCCTTTGCCACAAGTCGAGCCTTAAAGGTTTGCACCTTACCGGCTTGGTCTCGTTTCCTCTTGTAGATCCACTTGCAACCGATAGGTCTTTCACCATCAGGTTGCTCTAAAAGATCCCAGACCGAATTGAAGTACATCGACTCCATTTCGAGGTCCATGGCTTTAAGCCACTGGTCCTTGTCTATGTCAATCATTGCCTGTTTAAAGGTCAATGGATCCTCAACGCCGTCATCAGGTATGACGACCTGGGTTTCCGTTAAACCCATGTAGCGGTCGGGCTGTCTCACATCCCTCCCACTACGTCGAGGTATTCTCAACTCTTGAGAAGGACCAGCCTGATCAACAACTCTTGTTGACCCATCTGTAGCTTTCTTGGAAATTTCGGTCAAAGCAATTTTTCTCGAAGGTTGATGATCTCTCATGTGGTCTTCCTCTAAGAACGTGGTGTTTGTCGATACAAGCACCTTGTCCTGTTGAGGATCGTAAAATAGACCACCTTTCGTTTCCTTGGGGTAGCCTACGAATAGGCATAATTTTGAACGATGTTCCAACTTCTTTGGATTGGGCACCAACACATGTGTCGGACACCCCCAAATTCTGAAGTGACGTAAACTACCTTTACGCCCTCTCCATAACTCATAAGGTGTTTCTGAAACACTCTTAGAGGGAACCATGTTCAAAATATATACAGCAGCCTCTACTGCATATCCCCAAAACGAACTATACAGATGAGTGTTGCATGCTCAATGTGTAAAAGAAATAAGCAATAAGAGAGAGAGAGCACTTAGAACATGCAAGCATACATGATCTTGTAGCAAGTAGTAAATATTTTTTCATTCGTTTTCCCACAGAGACTTATTACTAGTTACTCGCGAAGTGTGTTGTTAAGCAAGACTGGGTGGATTTGATGGGGTAAATTTGGTTTTTAATTGCCTAATTACTAATGAATATATAAAGGATAGCAACATGAACAAGTGCAAGTCAATGATAAACTAAAATGTAAAGAGAAGAGAATAATAAACGAAGATGAAAATGGCTAAGCAGAATTTTGAACTTAATAGAATTGCGAGAACAGCAATTCTACCGCAATGTTACTAACAACGAAAGTGTGTAAAATGGAGAAACAAGGGCTACTAACGACTCCTCTATAGGCATTTTCACACGATTCTCAAGCATTGGATCAACTCACTATGCATCAAACTAACTCATTCTTATGTATCTTCCGATTTCATGCATTAGATTCTTTAGTTTACTCATGTCCAAGTAAGGTCTTAAGCATCTTGTTAAAGCAGTAAGTTATGATCTGTACTAGGAAAACGCCTATTCTTAGGTCGTTTTCTGGCTACCTTGAGAGGCTAGCATGAGTGTATGACTCTGAACTCTTACTCCTTCCAGAGGTTAGGAGTTCTTTGGACAAAATGGATGGCCAATCAAAATTGCCCGTGGGATGAAGCTTACATACAATCAATGCATTCGAGAGCTATCCTACATGCTTGGTTCACGTGTTTTAGCCTATAGTATTGTCATTAGCATGCCCCTATGTGACTTAGCTACTCATGGATGTAGAGAGAACATAATTAATAGATGAGGTAGACATGCTTAGAAGGAAATTAAAGACAAAACAGCAAGGAAAAACAGTAGGCAAAGAAGGATAACGAAATTGCGAAATGATGAATTGCACGTTGATTAACCAATTGTTTGAATGAACAAATGAAAGCTGAGAGTTACTAACATAAAGACAGAAAGCAACGAAATGGAATGGATTAACTAATGGAAAAGAAATAACAACTAAACAGTGCTGGAAATGAAAAGTAAAGACAGAAAGCAAAAAATGAGCTTGATCGCCTCGTCGCAAACGCCTCGGCTGAAGGGAGAGAAAGGTGAGCATTGCTTGGATGAATCCAATCAGGAGAGAAGATGAATCTTCTCTCCTTCCTATCAGATTGTCGACTCCAACAGCTGAACATCTCAAACCAACAGAAGGAGAAGAAAATGAATGGGGAAGACTGCGCTGCGAAGAGACTTCTACGCTTTCGGATGATGATTGAACCCTCCTCTTTGACCTCCTTTTATAGTATTATGCAGGTGCGATTGGGCCAAGGAGAACCATCCATCCTCAACGTCGTACTTCAAAATGGATGGAGGAGAAAGAACGAATCCCTGAAATATCGGATCACAACAGAAAAAGGTTAGCCAACTTACGGATTTCACTTAAAACATTGCGGTTTTAGCAATGTTTCCGCAATGCCTCCGCAATGCACAATTTTCATTCTTCTAACTTCGTTTTTCATTCTTTTTCTTTCCTTTTGCATACAAGTCCTAATTTAGCTTCCCTCTTCTAATTCTCATATATAAGCATAGGTTCAAGCTAAATCCTATCAAAAACACTCACAAATGCACAACTTCCTAACACAAATAAGTCCTAAAATAGTCACTTTTGGAGACGTAACACACCCCCAAACTTAAGGTTTTGCTCGTCCTCGAGCAAACTAAGGACTTACCTAGGCTGTTGTTTTATCCTCTCTAACCACTTGCTGGCTCCCCTACATTCCTATCTATAGCAGTGCTGTCCTGTAACACACTTCTAAGTTTACAACTACCCTCTTATTTTGCTTCTTCTGACTTCGCACGCCTAAATGCTCCTACTGTTTCATTAACTCCCTACGCCTGATCTACTTGCTTCTGTCATATCTTGCAACTATCCCTAAGGTTTCAAATTCTACCTAGCTTTACTCCAGACTCAGTACATGCTTCTAGTTTTTACTTTTGAGCTACCTAGGATTCCTTAGAGTCATGCCAGTCTTAGTATTAACGGTGACAGTGGTACATTTAGAGAACAACCTAAACCCTGACATCACTACATTGGACATACATTCATCTCCCTAAACAACCCTACAAGCTACAACTTTGTGCTCAGCTAATTGAGGATCAGAGTTCTTTTTATTCAGGACATCTAAGCCACAAAGTTGCAACTCCTAGGTATACATTCTTCTTCCCTACTTTTTTTTTTTTTTTTTTTTCTTTCTTACTTTGGTGGAGCCTCTCCTTTGGTTGCCTTTTGATGCAATGCCACTTGTGGGTTACACACTTGGCACTGATTACTCAGCAACTTAAGAGAGACACCCCTCTTTATTCTATTTTCAATTTTTTTTTTCAGTTCATCATTTTTTTGTAAAGGAGAAGAAGAATGCTTATGCTTTAAGGGAGAGAGGAATGTTCCTAGGCCTAGGGTGGCCTCCCCCAAACTTAAACTACTCATTGTCCCCAATGAGTGTCTGAGGTGGCACACCCCCAAACTTGTCCTAGAAGCATCTAGTCTAAGGTAAAACAAAGAGAATCTAAAAGCCCTAGGAATAGACAGAACATTCTAAAAGCAAACATCACAGCAGCAGAAAGTTTATAAAAACAGGCAGGGAAGGACTTAAAGCTATGCATGCTGAGCACTTTTAAGAGGTTAATTTAAACTATCAAAGGTGTCTTATGACACTCATCCAGCATGCATTTAGATAAGCTATATAAGGCAGTCAAGATAGCAGCAAAAGACAAAATTTAAACAGAACCAGCCTAGCTAAACAGTCAGTCAAAAACATGCATTTACTAATAAAAATTGCGGATTCCGCAATTATTTCGCAATGGATACAGGGCAGATATATCAGTGATCAAGGCCCCTATGCATGCTCTTTCCAGTCATTTACACTATACAAAAAAAAAATTAAACTAATCTACCTATTCAGCTATCATCAGACTACACTAAACAAATTTAAACAATAAAAATAAAGAATTAAAAACAGATCAAAATTTAACTCAAAACAGCAGAATTCACATGGTTAACGAAAAGCAGTTTGATTATTATTTATTTTTTTTTTCCTTTTAGGGAACATAAATACTCCCTTGAATGCTAATCAGCCTAACACTCAGATGTCCTCATCATCATCATCCTTTCTTGATCTTGGAGGCGCCCATGGTGTCAGTAGGTCCGTGGGGAATTCAGGAAAGATGCAGCCCAATTGGTCTGCCACATCTTTATCCCTTGCCTGCGCATATGTGGCCCATTGAGCCATCTTCTTCTGCAGGTCCATCAGACAGGCCATTGACAGAGACTGAGCAGCAGCCAGGCCATCTAGCTCGAACTCCATGTTCCCCTTCCTTCGCATCCTCAAGGCAATAGGCAACTCCAGGTGCCCCGTATAGGCCAGCTGCCTTTCCATCCGCTCGATTCGTACCCCTGCACGTAAGCAAAGCTTAGTGATTGTATTGGGAAAGAAAAGTGGACCCTTACCCTTTTTGGCGCAGTCTGCGATTGAGGCTGCAATGACCTCGCCAACGTTGATTGTGAGGCCCCTCATGATCGCATAGACCAGCAGCGATCTGCCTTGGTTGATGGTGGTCTCGTGGGTCACTAGGGACAGCTTCCTCCGCACGAAGGAAAACCAGACAGCCGCCTTGGCTGTGAGGGTAGCACTCATCAGGGTGTGCTTCCCATTGCGTGAAACTGTCCACGTTACCTCAGGTTATCCAATGATCCGAATTGCTTCCTCCAGGACAGCTTCTGTTGGCTCATCAACGATCCTGGCATAGTCAGTGTGTTTTTGACCCTTGAGGCCATAGGCTTCATTGATTGCCTTCGCTGAGAAGTCCACCTCGACTCCTCTGACCACAGATAGGCCATCCTCAGGGTTCATCAAATTGGCGTAAAAATCATACACCATGCTGGAGTAGGCGGGGATGGGCGGTCTGCACAGCTCTTCCCAGCCATGATTTGTGATCCCTGCGCGCAAGAATTGCGGCAGGTCTGCTAGCGCGTCGAGGAACCCTTTCTCGTGCAGCAGGTCCCTTTTCCTTAACTCAGTGCCTCTGGACTCAGCATCAGAGGACACATACCTCACAGATTGAGGCTCATCTTCAGGGTACAACTTGGCTTTCCCTTTGTCTTTTGCTTTGGCTGATTCCACAGCCTCGATCTTGAGCTTCTTTGGGGATGGCTCACCACTATCCTTCTGTGATGAAGGCTTACCCCTGGCTTTCTTTTTCTTGGACTTCTTCGAAGCCTTTGGCCGTTTGGCTTTGACAACCTTGGGGGCTTTCTTTCTTAGTCTCGCCTTGGTGGTGATCTGTTGGAGGCAATCCCCCAACGTCTCGTCCATCGAATCATCCCTCTCTGCAGGGCTGTCGGGGCTGACTTCCCTCAAAGGAGAGAAGACGTCTTCTTCTTCAGCTTCTTCCCCGCCCTGCGCCGATTCTTGATGCTCTGCATCTGGGATTTCAGGTTCAGGCGTCAGGGAGATGGGTGATGCTTCAGGGCTCTGCGGCGGTGGAGAGTGTTCAGAGCTCTGTGGCGACGGTGATGGTTCAGGGCTTCGCGCCGGTGGAGATGGCGAATGGCTTTGCCTGGCCGTCTCGTAGGATGGACGACCACTCTCTCGACTCTTCACAGAGGGAGTCTTCTTCTTGATCGCTGCTTCAGCCACACCCATACTCCACTTCCTCTTCTTGGGCGTTCCTGCTGGTTCAGATGGCCCAGCAGGAATCTCCGTCACTACCTTCCACTTCTTCTTGCGAACAGGAAGTTTGAGAAGGCGTTCAGTTCGTGCGGCCTCAGCGTCTGCCAAGGCAAGGAGTGCCTCTCTCGCAGCGATTTCAGCGTCGTCAGCCTTCTTTTTGGATGCAGATCTCTCAGCTCTTGTTAGCACCATGGTGGAGTCGTAAGAATCTGGGAAGAGGGATTGCAGAGGAAGAAGGAGAGAGCTTTCTTGGAGTTCAGGGAATGAGGGAAACGTACGGATCAGAGCGCTTCTAACGGCTATAAGTAATGATGGAAATCCCAACGGCTATTTCTGTTGCGGATTTCGCAAATCTACCGCAATTAAATGGCCGTTGGAGATTTCCTTCGTTTCAACTGCCCATATTCCCTCAACTCAATCTTTGATTTGGTCCAGTATCTTCCCCGATCTTTTATCCTAGATCCATCTCCTTGATTCCCTCTATCGATCCCCTATCAAAAGAAATAAAATCAACATCAAATTCGTAATTAAAATCACACAAAAATCTACACAAACAGTAACCGAAAGAATAGAAAAAAAAATAAACTAAGGCATTAGCCTCGCATGGACGAGCACAGTGATCACTCGTCCTCTCTCGTTTCTTATTTTCACGTTTCAGTCAAGAGGAAGGCCGAGAGAGTCTTCACATCTCCTTCCTCATAATAATGCTTCAATCTTGCACCATTAACCATGAACGGTTGCCCTTGCTGCAGGTTCCTAATCTCGATTGCACCATGAACAAACACGTTAGTTATCACAAAAGGTCCTGACCATCTGGACTTAAGTTTGCCTGGAAATAATCTCAACCGTGAGTTAAATAACAAGACAAGCTGGCCTTTCTTAAAGTCCTTAATCCTAAGTCTACTATCATGCCAAATCTTAGTCTTTTCCTTATACATTTTAGCATTTTCATAGGACATATGTCTAAGCTCATCAAGCTCATGTAATTGCAAAGACCGCAATGTTCCCGCATCGGTCACGCAATAATTCAGTTCTTTTAAGGCCCAAAATGCTTTAATTTCTAACTCGAATGGTAAGTGACATGCTTTGCCATACACAAGTCTATAAGGAGACATACCTAGGGGTGTCTTATATGCAGTTCTATATGCCTAAAGTGCATCCTCGAGTTTAAACGACCAATCTTTTCTATTGGGTTTGACCACTTTTTCGAGTATACTTTTAATCTCCCTATTTGATATTTCAGCTTGTCCATTCGAATGTGGGTGATAAGGGGTGGCTACTCTATGTCTAACATTGTATTTAGCCAACACTTTTTCCATAGCTTTATTAATGAAATGTGTCCCTTCATCACTAATTATAGCACGAGGTGTTCCAAACCTAGTAAAGATATGTCTATGAAGGAACCTAACGACTGTTTTGGCATCATTATTTGGACATGCTATAGCTTCTACCCATTTAGATACATAGTCTACAGCTACAAGTATGTAAAGGTTACCTGCTGATGGGCGAAATGGTCCCATGAAGTCAATGCCCCACACATCAAAGAGCTCCAACTCTTAGATGTAAGTGAGAGGCATCTCATCCTTTCGACTAAGGTTACCTGTTCTCTGGCATTCATCACAGCTGTGTGCGTACTCGTGGGCATCGTAGAAGATTGTGGGCCAGTAGTAGCCACTCTGGAACACCTTTGCAGCTATTCTTTGGCCACCAAAGTGTCCACCATAGGGTGCTGTATGGCAGTGCTGCAACACAGATTTCGCTTCAGCAGCTGACACACACTTCCTCAGCAAACCGTCTGCACATGTCTTGTAGAGTGTAGGATCAACCCATATGAACTTCCTAGCTTCATGCAGGAACCTCTTCTTCTCTTGTCCTCCCTTGAAAGTTGGTAATACCTGCGAGGCAAGGAAGTTAGCAATGTCAGCAAACCAAGGTTCCTCATCGTTATCACGATGTGCTAATACAAAGACATGCTCATCGATAAAGGCATCAGAAATTGCGGTTTCCGCAATGTTATCGCAATTATGTTGCAATCTGGAAAGATGATCCGCAACCACATTTTCACAACCTTTCTTATCTCTAATGTCTAGATCAAATTCCTGCAGCAACAACACCCATCTAATCAACCTAGGCTTAGCATCAGCCTTCCTCATGAGGTACTTTAAGGCAGAATGGTCAGTGTACACGATTGTCCTAGTGCCTACAATGTAATTCCTAAACTTCTCGCAGGCAAACACTACAGCTAGCATCTCCTTCTCCGTAGTTGTGTAATTACATTGTGCCTCATTAAGTGTCTTACTAGCATAGTATACAGGGTGTGTTAGTTTGTCAATCTTTTGTCCTAGCATAACCCCTACAGCATAGTCACTTGCATCACATAACATCTCAAATGGAAGGCCCCAATTTGGCCCCATTATAATAGGCGCTTTGACTAGTGCTTCCTTAAGGGTTTTCCAGGCTAGTAAACATTCTTTAGAGAAGATGAATGGCTTATTCAGCTGTAGAAGCTCACACAAGGGCTTGGAGATCTTTGAAAAGTTCTTAATGAACTTTCTATAGAAGCCTGCGTGTCCTAAAAAACTTCTAATGGCTTTCACATTCTGAGGTTCCACTAACTTCTCTATTATTTCAATCTTGGCCCTATCGACCTCTACTCCTGCTCTATACACTCTATGACCTAGGACTATCCCCTCTTCCACCATGAAGTGGCACTTTTCCCAATTAAGGACTAGGTTGGTCTCCTCACACCTAGCTAGGACTTGTCCTAAGTTCTCTAAACAATTTGTAAATGAATCACCAAAGACTGAGAAGTCATCCATAAATATTTCTATCATGGATTCATCTAAGTCAGAGAAGATTGCCAACATGCACCTTTGGAACGTTGCTGGTGCATTGCATAAGCCAAAAGGCATTCTGCGAAAGACAAATGTTCCAAAAGGGCAAGTGAAGGTTGTCTTCTCCCGGTCTTTAGGGTCTATAGTGATCTGGTTATATCCTGAATAACCGTCTAGAAAGCAGTAATAAGCTCTACCAGCTATCCTATCTAACATTTGGTCAATAAATGGTAGAGGGAAGTGATCCTTTTTTGTTTCCTTATTCAATTTCCTATAGTCCATACAGACTCTCCATCCTGTAATAGTCCTAGTTGGAATCAGTTCATTGCTCTCATTTACTACTACAGTCATCCCTCCCTTCTTAGGTACGCATTGTATAGGGCTCACCCACTGACTACTAGCTATAGGGAAGATTACACCTGCATCTAACCACTTTATGATTTCTTTTTTTACTACCTCTTTCATAGAGGGGTTCAACCTACGTTGGTGATCTACTCGGGGTGTATGCTCTTCCTCTAAGATTATCTTATGCATGCAGTAAGAAGGGCTAATGCCTCTAATGTCAGCAATAGTCCATGCAATAGCCTTTTTATGCTGCTTAAGTAATAATATTAGTTCAACCTCATGCTTTTTACTCAATTTAGAAGAAATAATCACAGGCAGAGTATCATTACTCCCTAGATATGCATACTTGAGGTGAGTGGGTAAAGGTTTCAATTCTAAGATAGGTGGATGCTCAATGGATGGCTTTAATGGATTCATGGATCTGTCAGTCAGGTCTTTATTTATACAAACATGTTGTGTTTTATCTACAGGTATATCCATTATCTCAGAAACATTCAAATCAGTTAAATCTAATTGTACATATTCATTAGCATGCTTAGTTAATAATTCATGCTCCAGCTGTTCTTCCATCAGTGAATCTACAATGTCCATGCTAGCACAAAATTCAGAGTCAGAGGGGTACCTTAAGGCTTTATAAACACTAAATTTAACCTCCTCATCATGAACCCTCATAGTGAGCTCACCTTTCTGGACATCTATCAGGGCCCTACCTGTGGCTAGAAATGGTCTGCCTAATAGGATGGGGACCTCCTTGTCTGCTTCATAATCCAGGATGATGAAATCTGCAAGGAAAATAAACTTGTCAACCTTTACAAGAATATCCTCAATCTTACCCTCAGGGTATGCTATGGATCTGTCTGCAAGTTGTAAGGTGACAGTGGTGGGACGTGCTTCTCCTATTCCTAGCTGGCGGAATAGTGATAGGGGCATGAGGTTTATGCTGGCTCCCAGGTCACAAAGAGCTCTGCCCACGTGCTTGCCTCCTAGCTCTACTGGTAAGGTGAAGGAACCAGGATCCTTCTCCTTCTTGGGTAGCTTGTTCTGGAGTATGGCACTGCACTTCTCAGTGAGATTCACTGTTTCCAATTCGCCAATAATTTTTTTGTTAGTGATTATATCCTTTAAAAATTTAACATAAGAGGGCATAGACTGTAAAACTTCTACAAAAGGAATATTAACATGCACTTGTTTAAGAATTTCTAAGAATTTATTAAAGTGCACTTCCTGTTCTTGTTTTTTCTTTAGCCTTCGAGGAAATGGAGGTGGTGGTACATATGCAGGCACATCAGGTCGCCTCAGGATAGGTGGAGGCCTTGGAATTTCTTCTATCTCTTCTATGATTGGCTCCAGCCTTGCTCCTGATGTGCTTGTTGAGGGTTGACCTTGGTTTGGCAGAGACTCCAGTGGAGCACTAGACTCGTTGTTCTCTACTCTCTTTGGGGCTTCTTTAGTGTTGCTCACCAATGGTCTCCCACTTCTAAGTTCAATTGCTTGAACTTGTTCTTTACCATCTCTCCTTGGCACCTCTGTGTCAGCAGGGAGTCTACCTTGGGGCCTACTTTTGAGTTCATTGGCTAGTTGCCCTATTTGGTTTTCTAGGCTCCTAAGGGTAGCTTGTTGACTTTGCAGGGTGGCATCATTCTTGGCTATGTATTCCTTGAGTAAGTTTTCTACAGATGACCCTACTGGTTGGTTGTATCGTTTTTGATACATGGATTGGTTATGTTGGGGAGTGAAACCAGGTGTCCCACTCGGTCTTGGCTGGTTAGGAGCTTGGTTAGTGTTTTGCTGGCCACCCCATGAAAGATTTGGGTTGTTCCTCCAACCAGGATTGTAGGTGTTAGAGTAGGGGTTGTTCCTAGGCTGCTGTTGGCTTCCAACATAGCAGACTGAGGCTGGATTCCCAGGGCAGTATTCATACAGGTGCCCTTCCCCACAGAATCCACAGATTAGTGTCTCACCTTGACTTGGTTGTGTGCCCATTGACATGGCTGTGGCGGTGTTGACACTAGTTTGGAGATGGGCTTGAGCCATTTGTTTTACTAGGTTGGTCAGGGCGCTTATTTGACTACTCATAGCATTGAGTGCGTCCTTATCTTGAGCTCTACTTGGCTCTATTGGATCATCTGACCACCTACAGTGAGATGCTGAGATCTTCTCCAAGATCTCATAGGCTTCGTTATAACTCTTGGACAGCATGGAACCTCCAGCCGATGAATTTAACACTTGTCTGGTGCTGGGGTTGCATCCTTTGAAAAAGACCTCTATTTGGATACACCATGGGATGCCATGGTGTGGACATTTAAGTAGAAGGTCCTTGAACCTTGTCCAAGCTTCGTGAAGAGACTCATTCTCAGCTTGTTTGAACTTGATTATATCATCACGAAAGGTAGAATTCCTATCAGGTGGGAAGTATTTTACTAGGAATTTCTCCGCCAAGTCTGTCCAATTGAGGACTGATCCAGAGGGTAATGAGTTTAACCACGTCTTTGCTTTATCCCTTAAAGAGTAAGGGAAGAGGTAGAGCCTCAAGGCTTCTTGGGAAACTCCAGGGATGCGAAAGGTATCACTAACTCCTAGGAAGTTTCTAAGATGGTTGTGGGGGTCCTCATTTTCCACTCCAAAGAATTGTCCCACAGTGGACAACATTTGGAACATTACTGGCTTTAACTCGAATGAGTTGGCAGTAATTTCAGGGCGGATTATGCTTGGGTTTAGTTCCCCAGGCATAGGTACTAGGTAAGAAAGAATGGCACTATCCTTGTCATTCGCTATTTCGATGGGATTGCGAGTGGTAGGTACCGGATTTGGGATTGGTCTTTCCATTTCTATGTGGAGGGATTGCGACGACTCCGCAGAATCAACAATTAATTGAGGTATAGAGGGTTGGTTAAAGAGACGTTTCTTAGCTTTGTTTCTGGCCCTAAATAATCTCTCAGGCTCAGGATTGAACTCTAGATCGCTACTTGAATGCTCATTCATAAACTAACCCAATGGTACCTGCACAAGAAATGAGAAAAAGATCAATTCCAATAGATATTAAACTTTGTGTTTCAAACTTAACAAACTTCGTTTTTGCTAAACTAAGTCCCCGGCAACGGCGCCAAAAACTTGTTGCGTGCTCAATGTGTAAAAGAAATAAGCAATAAGAGAGAGAGAGCACTTAGAACATGCAAGCATACATGATCTTGTAGCAAGTAGTAAATATTTTTTCATTCGTTTTCCCACAGAGACTTATTACTAGTTACTCGCGAAGTGTGTTGTTAAGCAAGACTGGGTGGATTTGATGGGGTAAATTTGGTTTTTAATTGCCTAATTACTAATGAATATATAAAGGATAGCAACATGAACAAGTGCAAGTCAATGATAAACTAAAATGTAAAGAGAAGAGAATAATAAACGAAGATGAAAATGGCTAAGCAGAATTTTGAACTTAATAGAATTGCGAGAACAGCAATTCTACCGCAATGTTACTAACAGCGAAAGTGTGTAAAATGGAGAAACAAGGGCTACTAACGACTCCTCTATAGGCATTTTCACACGATTCTCAAGCATTGGATCAACTCACTATGCATCAAACTAACTCATTCTCATGTATCTTCCGATTTCATGCATTAGATTCTTTAGTTTACTCATGTCCAAGTAAGGTCTTAAGCATCTTGTTAAAGCAGTAAGTTATGATCTGTACTAGGAAAACGCCTATTCCTAGGTCGTTTTCTGGCTACCTTGAGAGGCTAGCATGAGTGTATGACTCTGAACTCTTACTCCTTCCAGAGGTTAGGAGTTCTTTGGACAAAATGGATGGCCAATCAAAATTGCCCGTGGGATGAAGCTTACATACAATCAATGCATTCGAGAGCTATCCTACATGCTTGGTTCACGTGTTTTAGCCTATAGTATTGTCATTAGCATGCCCCTATGTGACTTAGCTACTCATGGATGTAGAGAGAACATAATTAATAGATGAGGTAGACATGCTTAGAAGGAAATTAAAGACAAAACAGCAAGGAAAAACAGTAGGCAAAGAAGGATAACGAAATTGCGAAATGATGAATTGCACGTTGATTAACCAATTGTTTGAATGAACAAATGAAAGCTGAGAGTTACTAACATAAAGACAGAAAGCAACGAAATGGAATGGATTAACTAATGGAAAAGAAATAACAACTAAACAGTGCTGGAAATGAAAGGTAAAGACAGAAAGCAAAAAATGAGCTTGATCGCCTCGTCGCAAACGCCTCGGCTGAAGGGAGAGAAAGGTGAGCCTTGCTTGGATGAATCCAATAAGGAGAGAAGATCAGATTCTCGACTCCAACAGCTGAACCTCTCAAACCAACAGACGGAGAAGAAAATGAATGGGGAAGACTGCGCTGCGAAGAGACTTCTACGCTTTCGGATGATGATTGAACCCTCCTCTTTGACCTCCTTTTATAGTATTATGCAGGTGCGATTGGGCCAAGGAGAACCATCCATCCTCAACGTCGTACTTCAAAATGGATGGAGGAGAAAGAACGAATCCCTGAAATATCGGATCACAACAGAAAAAGGTTAGCCAACTTACGGATTTCACTTAAAACATTGCGGTTTTAGCAATGTTTCCGCAATGCCTCCGCAATGCACAATTTTCATTCTTCTAACTTCGTTTTTCATTCTTTTTCTTTCCTTTTGCATACAAGTCCTAATTTAGCTTCCCTCTTCTAATTCTCATATATAAGCATAGGTTCAAGCTAAATCCTATCAAAAACACTCACAAATGCACAACTTCCTAACACAAATAAGTCCTAAAATAGTCACTTTTGGAGACGTAACAATGAGCATAGCTCATCATAGATCGAACCATGTCTAACAGGGTTCTATTTCTCCTTTCGGACACACCGTTCTGCTGCGGTGTTCCGGGCGCTGAGAGTTGGGATACTATTCCATGTTCTATCATATAGTCCTGGAATCTTAAATCCATATACTCTCCACCTCGATCTGATCGGAGTGTTTTAATGGTTTTACCTAATGTGTTCTCAACCTCTGTCTTATACTCCTTGAACTTTTCAAGAGCTTCGGACTTATGATGCATTAGGAAAAGATAGCCGTACCTAGAATAATCATCAATGAAGCTGATGAAAATATTCATACCCTCCCCGTGCTTTAACATTCATCGGACCACAAAGATCTGAATGTACAAGCTCTAGAATTTCTTTGGACCTATGACCTTTTTCAGAAAAAGATCGTTTGGTCATCTTGCTCTCAAGACAAGACTCACATGGTGGTAAAGAGTTGTCCTCTAACTGATTTAGGAGACCACTCTTAACCAATCTCCCAATCCTATTGAGATTAATGTGGCCTAGTCTCAAGTGCCAAAGATAGGTACTTGGAGAAAGTTTCTGCCTTTTAGTTTGAGTTTGAGCTGTTTTAAACATCTCGGTGTTCAAAATAGCTTTTGCCTCTGTTGGTCTTAACACATACAAGTTGTTTTCAAGTTTCGTAGAACATATATGTACACCTCTTTTGCTAATGAACGCTTCATTAAAATCAAAAGATACTTTATACAAATGTTCAAGTAAACAAGAGATAGATACAAGGTTCCTTTTAAAGCTAGGAACCAACAATACATTTTCAAGTAAAATGAAACTATCTCTATATAACAACTTGACAGCTCCCACTGCCTTGGCTGAGACAACATCTCCTGTTCCAACCCTGAGAGTTATCTCACCTTCAGCAAGCAGCTGCCAAGAACTAGTTTCTTGGAAAGAAGAACAAACATGGTTAGTGGCTCCTGAATCCAGTATCCAGGCAGAACTATCATGTTCCACTAAACATGTTTCAACAACGAGTAAATCATATTTACTTAGTTGTTTCTTCTCAGCTTTGCTCGCCATGAGGGTATCATGATAGACCGATGAGGACGGTTGTCCAAACATCATCTGTAATGAATCCATGATCTCCTTAGCGGAGACCATTACCTCATGCTTCTTAGCTAACACATCGGATGTGCTGGCCAAGATGTAGACTCGGGCTTTTATCATTAGCCCTAGTCCACCTGTCAAATGCATCTCGAACAGTTCGAGTTGCAGATGAGCTAGGAGGGGGAGGACATTCCTCTGTTAAGACAAACCTAAGATCATCGATAACAAGAATCGTATTCAAGTTCGATTTCCAGGTCGTGTAGTTATCGCCGTTTAGTTTATCAGAAGCTAGTAATTGGATATACGAGCTAGACATGCTGAAAATAATGAATTCTATTAGTGAATTGAACTTAACCTATTTTTAACAACCAATCAAGAATTTTAGCAAAAGTAATAATGTACCCAAAAAATCATTATTAATTTGCAACGATACTTCAGTGAGTCAGAGCAACCGCTACCGAGGGGCAGTCAATCACTCCTTCACTGAACCAAGACATTCTTGACTAAATGCTAATACCAGAATAACTCATATTCCTATAACACCTTAGTTATCGCTACTTCGGTCAAGAATCTACTAACAACTTAGTAATCCTTGTAAGTGTGACCCGCCATTTTCAGAACTCAGAGGTCGGCCCCAACAGTGCAACCGAATGGAAATGTCAGAGTTGGGAATGGACCTAAGAGACCCTATCCATTTCTGGAGATTGAGTTGTTCCGACTCCCATGAAACGGCCCTCCGAATGGACGGTGCTACTATGGGCAACCAGCAAGCGGAACATGGGAATCTCACGGTTCAACCTAATGGAGGAGACCGCAGGATGTATTGACATACTTCCTTCTCCCACTTACTATAAATACTTTCTCCATGCACCTTGCTCTTGATTTATGCAAACACCATCCGAATGGGGATGCCCTATTGACATCACGAGGCCGAGCATAAATCTCACGGTGTGAACTTTGCGGAGAACGTAGGAGGAGATTGATATATCACATATACCTTCTCAACACCACTACTAAGTATTTTAGAATGGTTTGGGTATAGTTTTACTTAGGCATTATCCGGCTAAGACAATAAAACCTAAGTCTAGGTAGAACATACTTTTACCTAAGATGTCTAGGTGATAAACGTTTTATAACCTTACACCTCTCACGTGCATGCTCATAAAGCCGGGTTAACTTAACTCAAGTATCGGATCGATCCCCAGGTAGGAGGTGTTCCGTAAACCGTCATCTTAAATACCTCCAACCTTAGTGCAGGATCAAACCGGGTGAGTTCTCTCGCAACCTTAGCTTTACAAGATATCGACCTCTTTTAACTATTAAAACTAATCGATACTAAATTTCTAATCGCATTGGAATTCTTTAACCCTTAGTGAGCATGCATTTATCTTTGTTATAGATTTTAAATGTCTATCTCATTTTACAACGCTTTATAAAACAAAGACATTCTATAACATGCTTCCTAAGCTAGAATATAACCATTACATTCAATTTATAACATGCTTCCCAAGCAAGAATATAACAATTATATTCAACTAAGGCAACTATGTTGTATGTTTAATTTCACAATTAATATAACACTTATATTAATTCTCATGAATTAAGCATGCATACTATACAACATAACACTTATATTATACTTTCAATGCATGCAACATGCTTCCTATGGTGGGATTTGAAATCTATATGGCATACTTTATGCACATACAAGAGACTTTAATTAAAACATACATTCACAATGCATAATTAATTAAACACACTAAAGTGGACCGGTTTTGGCATCACGGACAAGCAAGCAACTAAATTATTACAATAATAATTCATCAACTAAGTTGAGACGCTTCTGAACCCTTCGAACCGCCACGAACCAGCTTGAATTTGCTTGAACCGGCCAAAAAAACAGCAACTACAAAACTTCAAAAATCTGAACCGGTCCATAACAGTTGTCCCGACTTCAACAGCCCGTAACTGGACCAATAACGACCCGAACCGGACCAAACGAATGCTGAACCGGACCTCCAGAGGGTGAAGAAGAAGGAACCGGTCTGACTTTCAGTGAACCGGACCGCCCGAGGACCGAACCGGACCGTTTCTTCCACCTTGCGCTGAACCGGTGTTGTGCTGGAATTTTGCAGAAAAAAAAACAGCAAAAAACAGCATGCTGTTTTTTTCGACACCCGAGCTTCTGTCTTCGAATTGAAAGCCTATATTGTTGGGTTTTATGTCCTAAAACTCGTGGTTTGTAAACGATAAACATATTTTATTACTAATAAAGTGTTATTGAGGTTTATTCAATAAAGTTATTATTGAATATGTGAATTGCTTATTTCATTTTAGAAAACCCTAAATCCAATAAACTAAGATCCATGGCTATAACATGAGTACTTGAACTTTATGTGGAGACATAAAAGTGGATCAAGTTCGAGTAAATAGTCAAAACGGTCTATAGTATACGGATAAGGCTGGATACCTTATCTTGGGGACACTATTGGATGCGACCCATTTTGTATTTAGTACAAACGATGTGATCCTGAATCGTTCATGTGGAGACATGTGAATAGGGGCGTCCTATGCAAAGAGTTTGCATTAGACCAGACCGCGAAATAAGTCACTCTTGCTTTATAACACTGTTTACTGTTTTAAAGACTGACTATTTCAAAACGATGACCTAGGTAACTTGACCTTAATCCTGAGCTAACTATGAACTCCTGTTTATTCGAGATTATCCTTAGATCTGCATGGGTGAGGGTGGCTCAACAGCGCCGACTCAATAAGCCTCCCATTTCAGGGGTAAGACTGAATAGATAGCTGAGGACATAGGGTGCAAGATGGAATTCACTCCTACCCGTCTCTAGGGATAGTAGATAGGTTGTTCCCTTAAGTGCTGACTCCAGGTCTTGAACAAGGGGCCCCACCTTCTCATTGGCCCGAGAAGGACTCGGTATAGTGATTATATCACATACCAATCGGTTTAGTGATTGGATCACAAACCAATTGTTCATTAGAGGATCAGTGGGACTTAAGGAGCAAGATGTAATTACGGGGGTAAAACAGATATTTGACCCGACCGTAAATTACGAACAACCTGTGAAGGGTCAAATTACTAATAATGGTTATATCGAGTGGACATAAATATATCTACAGTGAGGAGAATGCAACTACTAGGCTATAGTGGAATGTCCTGGTAGTTAACGAATGTTGATTAACTAGGTTAAAGAGTTTAATCAGTTAATCTCGGATCGTTGGAGCTCATGATCTGTAGGTCCATGAGGTCCCCCTACTAGCTCATATCGGACTAAACCTTAGAATAGTGTGACGAGTGAATTCGAAGTGTTCGAATTCGAATTAGGGAATTAACGTTAAATATATGTGATATATTTAACGACATAACGTTCAATTGCGAATTGAACAATAGAGAGAGATGATGATATTTAAATAAGATTTAATTATCGAAAATATGAATATGGATTCATAATCATGTATATCGGGAATGATCGGGATTAGTGTTGGATTTATTGGTTATTAAATTTGAATTAATTAAATTGTTTAATTAATTATTTAATATTAATTTAATTTGATTTAAAATTAATTATCTGAATTAATTTTTAAATTGAATTAATTTGATCAAAGTTAGTCAAAAGTCAATTTTAAGATAATTGACTACAACTTTGAAAGTCAAAAGTCAAATGTTGACTCCACTAAACCTTGAAAGTCAAGAGTCATTTTGATGACTAAAGTTAGTGGAAAAATCCAATTCTTAAGTTAGTGGAAAAATCCAATTCTTGAGTTAGTGGGAAAAACCATTTGTTGGTGGTTTTATGAGTCAAACTTTTTTGCTAAGTGTTCATCCCACATCAAGCCACTAATCCCACTAAATTGAGTGGATTCTACATGGCATCCTATTGTTAACTCAATTTTGCATGTTTTTGCATGTAGTCTTCTATATATACAAAGGGTTAATTAGATTGACTTCTTCTTGGAATTTTGATGAACTTTGAGAAATTGTAAAGACAATTTCTCTACTTTTCTCTCCAATTTCATCTTCAATTCTCTTTTAAATTAGTCACTCAAAGGATCCCACAATCCCGTTCTAAGGCCGGAGAATAGTCGGGAAGACTCTCGTGGTGGTTCGTGACCGTTACGTTCGAAGATCGAGTTTGGAATCAAGAAGAATTTGAACTTCAAAGGTAACTTCTAAATTATTGTCTTTGATTTTCAAATTACATGCTTTTTCTTTTTAAATTAACAAAATAAGAGTACTTAGATCCAACGATGCTTCCGCTATGCATGCCGAAACTCTATCAATTGCTCTCATACCCAACCGTCTAGAACACTTTAGTGGGAGGAAAAATGTTTTCAGCTCCTACGTCCCTAAGAGTTCACACCGTGAGATTCATGCTCGGCTTCGAGTCGCCCTGGGAGCGACCTCCAGTAGGAAAGTATTTGCATGTGTCAATAACAAGGTGAACAGGGGAAGTCGTTCATAGTAAGTGGGCGAAGGTTGTGTGTCAACACATCCTACGGTCTCCTCCATTAGGTTGCACCGTGAGATTCCCATGATGCGCCTGCGAGTCTGCCCTGGGAGCGACCACCCCTTAGGAGGGCTGTATCATGGCATTCGGAACACTGCGAACTCCAGAAATGGATAGGGTCTCATAGGTCCGTTTTCAGCATTGTCTTTCCAATTTCGGGAGCTTGTTGATTCCGATCTCTGAGATCTGAAAATGGAGGGTCACACTTACAAGAATTACTAAGTGTTAGTAACTTCTTGACCAAAGTAAATGATAGCTAAAAGATCTATTGGAATATGAGTTATTCTGGTAATAGTGATTACCTGAGATTGTCTCAATTCAAAGGAGGAGTGATAGACTGCCCCTAGGTGGATGTTGCTCTAAACCTTTGTAGTATCGTTGCAATAAAGAATAAATGATGGGTACATTATTACTTTTGCTAAAACTTAATTGGATAATATAAAAGGGTAATAGCAAATTCACTAAATACGATATGTTTATATTTTTCAGCATGTCCAACTCAATAGTACAGTTACTAGCTTCTGAGAACTTAACGGGGATAATTACGCAACGTGGAAATCAAATTTAAACACAATACTGGTAATTGATGATCTAAGGTTCGTTTTAACTGAGGAGTGTCCTCAAAACCCCGGCACAAATGCAAACCGAAATGTTCGGGATGCATATGACAGGTGGACAAGGGCAAATGATAAAGCCCGCGTCTACATTCTGGCCAGCATATCTGATGTATTGGCTAAGAAACACGATGGTATGGGTGCTGCCAAAGAGATTATGGAATCTCTGAAGGGGATGTTTGGACAACCGTCCTTCTCCCTTAGGCATGATGCCATCAAGTACGTTTATAACTGCCGCATGAGAGAAGGGACCTCTGTTAGAGAACATGTCCTGGACATGATGGTCCATTTCAATGTGGCAGAAGTAAATGGAGCTGTCATAGATGAGAAGAGTCAGGTCAGTTTTATTCTGGAGTCTCTTCCGAAGAGCTTCCTACAGTTCCGCACAAATGCGATGATGAACAAAATTGAATATAACTTGACTACTCTTCTGAATGAGCTTCAGACTTATCAGTCCCTCCTGAAAACTAAGGGACATGAAGTGGAGGCAAATGTTGCTACCACTAAAAAGTTCTATAGAGGATCGTCCTCTGGGACGAAGTCTGGCCCTTCTTCTTCTAAAAATAAGAGTATTTCGATGAAAAAGAAAGGGAAGGGGAAAATTAAAACTCCTAATGACCGCAAAAGCAAGGCTCAAGTTGCAGATAAAGGAAAATGTTTCCACTGCAACGAGAATGGGCATTGGAAAAGAAACTGCCCAAAGTACCTTGCAGAGAAGAAAGCTGAAAAGGCAAAACAAGGTAAATATGATTTACTAGTTGTTGAAACATGTTTAGTGGAGAGTGTTACATCTCCAAAAGTGGCCTTTTTAGGACTAATTTATCTTACAAAGATGTACACTCTTAGGTGTTTTTGATAGGATTTAGCTTAAATCTATGCTTATATATGATAATTAGAAGAAGGTAGCTAAATTAGGACTTGTGTGCAAAAGGAAAGAAAAGGGATGAAAAACGAAGTAAAAGAATGAAAAAAATACACTGCGACAGCATTGCGGAAACATTGCTGAAACCGCAATGTTTCAAGTGAAAACCGTAAGTTGACTGATCTTTTTCTGTTAATTTCCGTTATTTCAGGGATTCGTTCTTTCTCCTCCATCCATTTTGAAGTACGACGTTGAAGATGGATGGTTCTCCTTGGCCCAAAAGCACCTGCAGATTACTATAAAAGGGGGTCAAAGTAGAGGGTTTGATCATCATCCGAAAGCGTAGAAGTCTCTTCGCAGCTCCATTTTTTCTCCTGTTTTTCTTATCCGTCTGTTGGTTTGAGAGGTTTAGCTGTTGGAGTCGACAATCTGATAGGAAGGAGAGAAGATTCCTCTTCTCTCCCGAATGGATTCATCCAAGCAAGGCTGATCTTTCTTCCCCTTCAGTCGAGGCATTCGCAACGAGGCGTTCAAGCATCATTTACTGCTTTCTGTCTTTCAATTCTAATTTCCAGCTCTGTTTAGTTGTTGTTTCTCTTCTAGTAGCTAGATCATTTCATTTCGTTGCTTTCTGTCTTTACATTATTGACTTTAAGCTTCCCTTTTGTTCATTCAAACAACCAAGTAATCAAAGTACAATTCTTCATTTCACAGTTTCGTCTCTTTGCTGCTACTGTTTTTCCCTTACTGTTTGTCTTTAAATTTCTTCTAAGCATGTCTATTTTATCTCTTATTTCTGTTCTCCCTATATCCACGAGTAACTAAGTCACATAGGGGCATGCTAATGACAAAACTATAGGCTAAAAAACGTGAATCAAGCATGTAGGATAGCTCTCGAAGCATTGATTGTATGTAAGCTTCATTCCACGGGCAATTTCGATTGGCAATCCATTTTGTCCAAAGAACTCCTAACCTCTGGAAGGAGTAAGAGCTCAGAGTCATGCACTCATGCTAGCCTTTTAAGGTAACCAGAAAACGACCTAGGAATAGGCGTTTTCCTAGTACAGACAATATCTTTCTGCTTTAACAAGATGCTTAAGACCTTACTTGGACATGAGTAAACTAAAGAATCTAATGCATGAAATCGGAAGATACATGAGATTGAGGTAGTTTGATGCATAGTGAGTGATCCAGTGCTTGAGAATCGTATAAAAATGCCTATAGAGGAGTCGTTAGTAGCCCTTATTTCTCCATTTTACACACTTTCGCTGTTAGTAACATTGCGGTAGAATTGCTGTTTTCGCAATTCTGCTAAGTTAAAAATTCTGTTTAGCTACCTTCTGCTTCGTTTATTAATTTCTTCTCTTTTCATTTGAGTTTATCATTGATTTGCACTTGTTTATGTTGCTGCCCTCTACATATTCCTTAGAACTTAGACAACTTAAAACCAATTTTACCCCATCAAATCCACCCATTCTTTCTTAACAATACACTTCACGAGTAGCTAATAATAAATCTCTGTGGGAAAACGAATGAAAAAATACTTACTACTTGCTTACAAGATCATGTATGCTTGCATGTTCTGAGTGCTCTCTCTCTTTTATTGCTATTTATTTCACACATTGAGCACGCAACAAGTTTTTGGCGCCGCTGCCGGGGATTTAGTTTAGTAAAAACGAAGTTTGTTAAGTTAGAAAACCAACTCTTAATATCTATTGAAGCTGATCTGTTTTCATTTCTTTTGCAGGTACTAGTTGGGTTAGTTTATGAGTGAGCCTTCAAGTAGTGATCTAGAGTTCGATCCTGAGCCTGAGAGATTACTTAGGGCCAGAAATAGAGCCAAGAAACGTCTCTTTAACCAACCCCCTTTACCTCAATCAATTGCTGAAACCGCAGAGTCTCCGCAATCCTCTCAAGAAGAAATGGAAAGGATAGTTCCAAATCTGGTACCTGTCACTCGCAATCCCATCGAAATAGCGAATGACAAGAATAGTGCCATTCTCTCATACTTAGTTCCCATGCCTGGGGAGCTAAACCCAAGTATAATCCGCCCTGAAATCACTGCCAACTCATTCGAGTTAAAGCCAGTGATGTTCCAAATGTTGTCCACTGTGGGACAATTCTTTGGAGTGGAAAATGAGGATCCCCACAATCATCTTAGAAACTTCCTAGGAGTCAGTGATACCTTCATCATCCCTGGAGTTTCCCAAGAAGCCTTGAGGCTATACCTCTTCCCTTACTCATTGAGGGACAAAGCAAAGACGTGGTTAAACTCATTACCCTCTGGATCAGTCCTCAATTGGACAGACTTGGCGGAGAAATTCCTAGTTAAATACTTCCCACCTGATAGGAATTCTACCTTTCGTGATGACATAGTCAAATTCAAACAAGCTGAGAATGAGTCTCTTCAAGAAGCTTGGACTAGGTTCAAAGATCTTCTTCTTAAATGTCCACACCATGGCATTCCATGGTGTATCCAAATAGAGGTCTTTTTCAAAGGATGCAACCCCAGCACTAGACAAGTCTTAAATTCATCTGCTGGAGGTTCCATGTTGTCCAAGAGTTACAACGAAGCCTATGAGATCTTGGAGAAGATCTCAGCATCTCATTGTAGGTGGTCAGATGATCCAATAGAGCCAAGTAGGGCTCAAGACAAGGACACACTCAATGCCATGAGTAGTCAAATAATCGCCCTGACCAACCTAGTAAAGCAAATGGCTCAAGCTAATCTCCAAACTAGTGTCAACACCGCCACAGCCATGTCAATGGGCACCCAACCAAGTCAAGGTGAGACACTCATCTGTGGATTCTGTGGGGAAGGGCACCTGTATGAATACTGCCCTGGGAATCCAGCCTCAGTCTGCTATGTTGGAAGCCAGCAGCAGCCTAGGAACAACCCCTATTCCAATACTTACAACCCTGGTTGGAGGAACCACCCAAACCTGTCATGGGGTGGCCAACAGAATGCTAACCAAGCTCCTAACCAACCAAGGCCGAGTGGAACACCTGGTTTCACTCCCCAACATAACCAATCCATGTATCAAAAACCATATAACCAACCAGTAGGGTCTTCTGTAGAAAACTTACTCAAGGAGTACATCGCCAAGAATGATGCTACTCTACAAAGCCAGCAAGCTACTCTTAGGAGCCTAGAGAACCAAATAGGGCAACTAGCCAATGAGCTCAAAAGTAGGCCCCAAGGTAGACTTCCTGCTGATACTGAGGTGCCAAGGAGAGATGGAAAAGAGCAAGTTTAAGCAATTGAACTTAGAAGTGGTAGACCGTTGGTGAGCAACACAAAGGAAGCCCCAAAGAGAGTAGAGAACACTGAGTCTAGTGCTCCACTGGAGTCTCTGCCAAACCAAGGTCAACCATCCACAAGCACATCAGGAGCCAGGCTGGAGCCAATTATAGAAGAGGTAGAAGAAATCCCAAGGCCTCCACCTATCCTGAGGCGACCTGAAGTGCCTGCATATGTGCCACCACCTCCATTTCCTCGAAGGCTAAAGAAAAAACAAGAACAGGAAGTGCACTTTAATAAATTTCTAGAAATTCTTAAGCAAGTGCATGTTAATATTCCTTTTGTAGAAGTTTTACAGTCTATGCCCTCTTATGTAAAGTTTTTAAAGGATATTATCACTAAAAAGAGAATAATTGGTGAGTTTGAAACAGTAAATCTCACTGAGGAGTGCAGTGCAATACTCCAGAACAAGCTACCCAAGAAGGAAAAGGATCCTGGTTCCTTCACCTTACTTGTAGAGCTAGGAGGCAAGCACGTGGGCAGAGCTCTTGGTGACCTGGGAGCCAGCATAAACCTCATGCCCCTATCACTATTCCGCCAGCTAGGAATAGGAGAAGCACGTCCAACCACTGTCACTTTACAACTAGCAGACAGATCCATAGCCTACCCTGAAGGTAAGATTGAGGATATTCTTGTAAAGGTTGACAAGTTTATTTTCCTTGCAGATTTCATTATCCTGGACTATGAAGCAGACAAGGAGGTCCCCATCCTATTAGGCAGACCGTTTCTCGCCACAGGTAGGGCCCTGATAGATGTCCAAAAAGGTGAGCTCACAATGAGGGTTCATGATGAAGAGGTGAAATTTAGTGTATATAAAGCCTTAAGGTACCCCTCTGACTCTGAATCTTGTGCTAGCATGGACATTGTAGATTCATTAATGGAAGAACAGCTGGAGCATGTATTATTAACTAAGCATGCTAATGAATATGTACAATTAGATGTAGCTGACTTGAATGTATCTGAGATAATGGATATACCTGTAGATAAAACACAACATGTATGTATAAATAATGACTTAACTGATAGATCCTTAAATCCTTTAAAACCATCCATTGAGCATCCACCTGTCTTAGAATTGAAACCTCTACCCACTCACCTCAAGTATGCATATTTAGGAAATAATGAGACTTTGCCTGTTATTATTTCTTCTAAATTAAGTGAAGAGCATGAGGTTGAACTGATTTTACTACTTAAGCAACATAGGAAGGCTATTGCATGGACTATTGCTGACATTAGAGGCATTAGCCCTTCTTATTGCATGCATAAGATTATATTAGAGGAAGAGCATATACCCCGAGTAGATCACCAACGTAGGTTGAACCCCTCTATGAAAGAGGTAGTTAAAAAGGAAATAATAAAATGGTTAGATGCTGGTGTGATCTTCCCTATAGCTAGTAGCCAGTGGGTGAGTCCTATACAATGTGTCCCTAAGAAGGGAGGGATGACTGTGGTAGTCAATGAGAGCAATGAACTGATTCCAACTAGGACTATCACAGGATGGAGAGTTTGCATGGATTATAGGAAATTAAATAAGGAAACCAAAAAAGACCACTTCCCTCTACCATTCATTGACCAAATGTTAGATAGGATAGCCGGTAGAGCCTACTATTGCTTCTTAGACGGTTATTCAGGATATAACCAGATTACTATAGACCCCAAAGACCAAGAAAAGACTACCTTCACTTGCCCTTTTGGAACATTTGCCTTTCGCAGAATGCCTTTTGGCTTATGCAATGCACCGGCAACATTCCAAAGGTGCATGTTGGCAATCTTCTCTGATTTGGATGAGTCCATGATAGAGATATTCATGGATGATTTCTCAGTCTTTGGGGATTCATTTACAAACTGTCTAGAGAACTTAGGTCAAGTCCTGGCTAGGTGTGAGGAGACTAACCTAGTACTTAATTGGGAAAAGTGCCACTTCATGGTGGATGAAGGGATTGTCTTAGGTCATAGAGTGTCTAGGGCAGGTGTAGAGGTCGATAGGGCCAAGATTGAAATAATAGAGAAGTTGGTAGAACCTCAGAATGTCAAATCCATTAGAAGTTTCTTAGGACATGCATGCTTCTATAGAAGGTTCATTAAGAACTTTTCTAAAATCTCCAAGCCTTTATGTGAGCTTCTAGAGCTGAACAAACCCTTCATCTTCTCTAAAGAATGTTTCCTAGCTTGGAAAACCCTTAAGGAAGCACTAGTCACAGCACCTATTATAGTAGGGCCTAATTGGGACCTTCCATTTGAGATGTTATGTGATGCAAGTGACTATGCTGTAGGGGTTATGCTAGGACAAAAGATTGACAAATTAACACATCCTGTATACTATGCTAGTAAGACACTTAATGAGGCACAATGTAATTACACAACTACTGAGAAGGAGATGCTAGCTGTAGTGTTTGCTTGTGAGAAGTTTAGGAATTACATTGTAGGCACTAGGACAATCGTGTACACTGACCATTCTGCCTTGAAGTACCTCATGAGGAAGGCTGATGCTAAGCCTAGGTTGATTAGATGGGTGTTATTGCTGCAGGAATTTGATTTGGACATTAGAGATAAGAAAGGATGTGAAAACGTGGTTGCGGATCATCTTTCCAGATTGCAGCATAATTGCGGAAAAATTGCAGAAACCGCAATTTCTGATGTTTTTATTGATGAACATGTCTTTGTATTAACTCATCGTGATAACGATGAGGAACCATGGTTTGCTGACATTGCTAACTTCCTTGCATCACAGGTACTACCAACTTTCAAGGGAGGCCAAGAGAAGAAGAAGTTCCTGCATGAAGCAAGGAAGTTCATATGGGATGATCCCACACTTTACAAGACATGTGCTGATGGTCTGTTAAGGAAGTGTGTTTCAGCTGCTGAGGCGAAGTCTGTGCTGCAGCACTGCCATACAGCCCCCTATGGTGGACATTTTGGTGGTCAAAGGACAGCTGCAAAGGTGTTCCAGAGTGGCTACTATTGGCCAACGATCTTCAAAGATGCCCACAACTATGCACACAGCTGTGATGAGTGCCAGAGAACAGGTAATTTGAGTCGAAAGGATGAGATGCCTCTCACTTACATCTTGGAGTTGGAGCTCTTTGATGTGTGGGGCATTGATTTCATGGGGCCATTTCCTCCATCATCAGGTAACCTTTACATCCTTGTAGAGTAGATTATGTATCTAAGTGGGTAGAGGCTATAGCATGTCCAAATAATAATGCCAAAACAGTCGTAAGATTCTTGCATAGACATATTTTTACTAGATTTGGGACACCTCGTGCTATAATCAGTGATGAGGGGACACATTTCATTAATAAGGCTATGGAGAGAGTGTTGGCTAAGTATAATGTTAGACATAGAGTGGCCACTCCTTATCACCCACATTCGAATGGCCAAGCTGAAATTTCAAATAGGGAGATTAAGAATATACTGGAAAAAGTGGTCAAACCCAATAGAAAAGACTGGTCGTTTAAACTCGAGGATGCACTTTGTGTTGGGTTTTATGTCCTAAAACTCGTGGTTTGTAAACTGAATGTATATTCTATTTTGCAATAAAGTTGTTATTGAGATTTATTCAGTAAAGTTGTTATTGAATAAAATGAATTGTTTTTACTTTTAACCTAACTCCAATAACCAAGGAACCCATGGCTATAGGTTGTATACTTGAACTTCATGTGTGACATGATTGTGGATCAAGTTCAAGTAATAGCCAGAACGGTCTATAGTATAGGGATAAGGCTGGGTACCTTATCTTGGGGACACTATTGGACGCGGCCCACTTTGTATAGTACAAACGATGTGATCCGAAATCGTTCATGTGGAGACATGTGAGTGGGGGTGTCCTATGCAATGAGTTTGCATAAGACTGAACCGCGAAACAAGTCGCTCTTTCTTTATAACTCCGTTTACTGTAAAGACCGACTTTTTCATATGATGACCTAGGTAACTCGATCTGAATCCTGAGCACGCTATGAACTCCTGTTTATTCGGGCTTATCCTTTGACTTGTATGGGTGAGAGTGGCCCGAGATCGCCGACTCAATAAGCCTACCATCTTGGGGATAAGACCGGGTAGGTAGCTGGGAACATAGTCCTGCGAGATGGAATTCACTCCTACCCGCTCTGAGGGATTAGTAGAGAGGTTGTTCCCTTAAGTGCTGACTCCGGGTCTTGAACTAGGGATCCCACCCTCTCATTGGCCCGAGAGGGACTTGGTATAGTGATGAGATCACATACCAATCGGTTTGGTGGTTGGACCACAAACCAATAGTTCATTAGAGGATCAGTGGGACTTAAGGAACAAGATGTAATTACGGGGGTAAAACGGTTATTTTGACCCAGCTGTAATTACGAACGACCTGTGAAGGATCGACTTACTAATGATGGTTATATCAAGAGGACAGAAATATATCTACGGTGAGGAGAGTGCAACCCTTGGACTTTAGTGGAGTCTCCGGGGGTTAACGAATGTTGGTTAGCTTGGTTAAAGAGTTTGACCGGTTAATCTCGTATCGTTGGAGCTCATGATCTGTAGGTCCTTTAGGTTCTCCTGGCTAGCTCGGATTAAGCCGTGTAACAATATGAGAGAAAAAGAATTTGAATTTATTGAAATTCGGTTTTGGAAGAATGATGGACATATTTAAATATGATTTAAATATGGGATCGGTGTAAAACATGAATAAGGATTCATGTGTGATGATTCGGTTTAAGAAACCGGGATTAGTCTTATTATTTAATTAATATTTGATATTGAATTAAATAATAATATTAATTAATTAAAAAGTTTAATTAATTATAATTTATTTTGCTTATTAAAATTAATTATGAATTAATTTTAAAATGACAAAATATTACAAGTGTGATTATAAGTCAAAGTGGAATTATCCATGTTGAGTGGATTTATCCAAGTTGAGTGGGTTTATCCAAGTTGTGAAGTGGATTGTGAATCACCAACAACATGCATATAAACTCATCAATTTTGGAACACTTGGTTGAAGACTAATCCATCCAATTTGAGGTGTCATGCTAAACAAAGACTTTGTTGCATGTGAATTGCCTATAAATTGGATGAAGATCAAATGGTTTGGTGTTGATGAATTTTCAAAGAGTTTGAATGTTTGGATGAGCATGAAGAGTTCATGGTACTTGAGAAATTAGAAAGCTAAGTGTTAGACTTCTTCTCACAAAAACCTCATCACTTTCATCTTCCCATCTTCTTCTTCCAAACTTTTTCTTTCATAAAGGAGTCCCACCACTCCGTTGCTCGGCCCGAGGATAGCGGGACTACCGGAGGTGGTTCTCGAGGTGTTCGAGGGAAGCTTCGAAGGGTTCGTGAGGAGATTCGAGCATTGGAAGAGAAGTCTTTAGAACTACAAGAGGTATGTGTTCTAATTCCTTCTATTTCAAAGCTTTGTGCATGTTTCTTATTTAGCTAAATTAATGAAATTAGAGTGCCAATGATCCGTCTCGCTTCCGCTGCGCTACATGCGCTCCATCAATTGGTATCAGAGCGTTTTTTTGGTCACTCAATTTGCATCAATTTGAGCTCGGTGGGTATTTGTTTTAGAAATTAAATTTCTGGGCGTCTAAAGTGTGATTCCGGTTTTGGCATATTTGTTTGAGCTTTTATTTGTACTTCGTTTTGTAATTGCCCGGGCGTGTATGGGCTTTAATGTGTGAAGAAGAGTCTGTAAAAAATTCGGAGTCATTAGAGTCCATATAGGCTTTCAATTCGAAGACAGAAGCTTGGGTGTCGGAAAAAACAGCATGCTGTTTTTTGCTGTTTTTTTTTTTTTTTGCAAAATTCCAGCACAACACCGGTTCAGCGCAAGGTGGAAGAAACGGTCCGGTTCGGTCCTCGGGCGGTCCGGTTCACTGAATGTCAGACCGGTTCCTTGTTCTTCACCCTCTGGAGGTCCGGTTCAGCGTTCGTTTTGTCCGGTTCGGGTCGGTATTGGTTCAGTTACGGGCTGTTGAATTCGTGACAGCTGTTATGGACCGGTTCAGTTTTTTGAAGTTTTGTAGTTGCTGTTTTTTTGGCCGGTTGAAGCAAATTCAAGCTGGTTCGTGGCGGTTCGAAGGGTTCGGAAGCGTCTCAACTTAGTTGATAAATTATTATTGTAATAATTTAGTTGCTTGCTTGTCCGTGATGCCAAAACCGGTCCACTTTAGTTTGTTTAATTAATTATGCATTGTGAATGTATGTTTTAATTAAAGTATCTTGTATGTGCATAAAGTATGCCATATAGATTTCAAATCCCACCATAGGAAGCATGTTGCATGCATTGAAAGTATAATATAAGTGTTATGTTGTATAGTATGCATGCTTAATTCATGAGAATTAATATAAGTGTTATATTAATTTATGAATTGGATGTTGCTTGTTTAAAAGTAAAATTAATATAAGTGTTATATTAATTGTGAAATTAAACATACAACATAGTTGCCTTAGTTGAATATAATTGTTATATTCTTGCTTGGGAAGCATGTTATAAATTGAATGTAATGGTTATATTCTAGCTTAGGAAGCATGTTATAGAATGTCTTTGTTTTATAAAGCGTTGTAAAATGAGATAGACTTTTAAAATCTATAACAAAGATAAATGCATGCTCACTAAGGGTTAAAGAATTCCAATGCGATTAGGAATTTAGTATCGATTCGTTTTAATAGTTAAAATAGGTCGATATCTTGTAAAGCTAAGGTTACGAGAGAACTCACCCGGTTTGATCCTGCACTAAGGTTGGAGGTATTTAAGATGACGGTTTACGGAACACCTCCTACCTGGGGATCGATCCGGTACTTGAGTTAAGTTAACCCGGCTTTATGAGCATGCACGTGAGAGGTGTAAGGTTATAAAACGTTTATCACCTAGACATCTTAGGTAAAAGTATGCTCTACCTAGACTTAGGTTTTATTGTCTTAGCCGGATAATGCCTAAGTAAAACTTTACCCAAACCATTCTAAAATACTTAGTAGTGGTGTTGAGAAGGTATATATGATATATCAATCTCCTCCTACGTTCTCCGCAAAGTTCACACCGTGAGATTTATGCTCGGCCTCGTGATGTTAATAGGGCATCCCCATTCGGATGGTGTTTGCATAAATCAAGAGCAAGGTGAATGGAGAAAGTATTTATAGTAAGTGGGAGAAGGAAGTATGTCAATACATCCTGCGGTCTCCTCCATTAGGTTGAACCGTGAGATTCCCATGTTCCGCCTGCTGGTTGCCCATAGTAGCACCGTCCATTCGGAGGGCCGTTTCATGGGAGTCGGAACAACTCAATCTCCAGAAATGGATAGGGTCTCTTAGGTCCATTCCCAACTCTGACATTTCCATTCGGTTGCACTGTTGGGGCCGACCTCTGAGTTCTGAAAATGGCGGGTCACACTTACAAGGATTACTAAGTTGTTAGTAGATTCTTGACCGAAGTAGCGATAACTAAGGTGCTATAGGAATATGAGTTATTCTGGTATTAGCATTTAGTCAAGAATGTCTTGGTTCAGTGAAGGAGTGATTGACTGCCCCTCGGTAGCGGTTGCTCTGACTCACTGAAGTATCGTTGCAAATTAATAATGATTTTTTTGGGTACATTATTACTTTTGCTAAAATTCTTGATTGGTTGTTAAAAATAGGTTAAGTTCAATTCACTAATAGAATTCATTCTTTTCAGCATGTCTAGCTCGTTTATCCAATTACTAGCTTCTGATAAACTAAACGGCGATAACTACACGACCTGGAAATCGAACTTGAATACGATTCTTGTTATCGATGATCTTAGGTTTGTCTTAACAGAGGAATGTCCTCCCCCTCCTAGCTCATCTGCAACTCGAACTGTTCGAGATGCATTTGACAGGTGGACTAGGGCTAATGATAAAGCCCGAGCCTACATCTTGGCCAGCACATCCGATGTGTTAGCTAAGAAGCATGAGGTAATGGTCTCCGCTAAGGAGATCATGGATTCATTACAGATGATGTTTGGACAACCGTCCTCATCGGTCTATCATGATACCCTCATGGCGAGCAAAGCTGAGAAGAAACAACTAAGTAAATATGATTTACTCGTTGTTGAAACATGTTTAGTGGAACATGATAGTTCTGCCTGGATACTGGATTCAGGAGCCACTAACCATGTTTGTTCTTCTTTCCAGGAAACTAGTTCCTGGCAGCTGCTTGCTGAAGGTGAGATAACTCTCAGGGTTGGAACAGGAGAGGTTGTCTCAGCCAAGGCAGTGGGAGCTGTCAAGTTGTTATATAGAGATAGTTTCATTTTACTTGAAAATGTACTGTTGGTTCCTAGCTTTAAAAGGAACCTTGTATCTATCTCTTGTTTACTTGAACATTTGTATAAAGTATCTTTTGATTTTAATGAAGCGTTCATTAGCAAAAGAGGTGTACATATATGTTCTGCGAAACTTGAAAACAACTTGTATGTGTTAAGACCAACAGAGGCAAAAGCTATTTTGAACACCGAGATGTTTAAAACAGCTCAAACTCAAACTAAAAGGCAGAAACTTTCTCCAAGTACCTATCTTTGGCACTTGAGACTAGGCCACATTAATCTCAATAGGATTGGGAGATTGGTTAAGAGTGGTCTCCTAAATCAGTTAGAGGACAACTCTTTACCACCATGTGAGTCTTGTCTTGAGGGCAAGATGACCAAACGATCTTTTTCTGAAAAAGGTCATAGGTCCAAAGAAACTCTAGAGCTTGTACATTCAGATCTTTGTGGTCCGATGAATGTTAAAGCACGGGGAGGGTATGAATATTTCATCAGCTTCATTGATGATTATTCTAGGTACGGCTATCTTTACCTAATGCATCATAAGTCCGAAGCTCTTGAAAAGTTCAAGGAGTATAAGGCAGAGGTTGAGAACACATTAGGTAAAACGATTAAAACACTCCGATCAGATCGAGGTGGAGAGTATATGGATTTAAGATTCCAGGACTATATGATAGAACATGGAATAGTATCCCAGCTCTCAGCGCCCGGAACACCGCAGCAGAACGGTGTGTCCGAAAGGAGAAATAGAACCCTGTTAGACATGGTTCGATCTATGATGAGCTATGCTCAACTGCCTAGTTCGTTTTGGGGATATGCAGTAGAGGCTGCTGTATATATTTTGAACATGGTTCCCTCTAAGAGTGTTTCAGAAACACCTTATGAGTTATGGAGAGGGCGTAAAGGTAGTTTACGTCACTTCAGAATTTGGGGGTGTCCGGCACATGTGTTGGTGGCCAATCCAAAGAAGTTGGAACATCGTTCAAAATTATGCCTATTCGTAGGCTACCCCAAGGAAACGAAAGGTGGTCTATTTTACGATCCTCAACAGGACAAGGTGCTTGTATCGACAAACACCACGTTCTTAGAGGAAGACCACATGAGAGATCATCAACCTTCGAGCAAAATTGTTTTGACCGAACTTTCCAGGAAAGCTACAGATGGGTCAACAAGAGTTGTTGATCAGGCTGGTCCTTCTCAAGAGTTGAGAATACCTCGACGTAGTGGGAGGGATGTGAGACAACCCGACCGCTATATGGGTTTAACGGAAACCCAGGTCGTCATACCTGATGACGGCGTTGAGGATCCATTGACCTTCAAACAGGCAATGGATGACATAGACAAGGACCAGTGGCTTAAAGCCATGGACCTCGAAATGGAGTCGATGTACTTCAATTCGGTCTGGGATCTTGTAGAGCAACCTGATGGTGAAAGACCTATCGGTTGCAAGTGGATCTACAAGAGGAAACGAGACCAAGCCGGTAAGGTGCAAACCTTTAAGGCTCGACTTGTGGCAAAGGGTTATTCCCAGAGGGAAGGGGTGGACTATGAAGAAACCTTCTCCCCTGTTGCCATGTTAAAGTCGATTAGAATACTCTTGTCCATTGCCACGTTTTATGATTATGAAATTTGGCAAATGGATGTCAAGACAGCCTTTCTGAATGGCAATCTTGAAGAGAGTATCTATATGGCTCAACCAGAGGGGTTCATAATTCAGGGTCAAGAGCAAAAGGTTTGCAAGCTTAATCGATCCATTTATGGGTTGAAGCAAGCGTCTAGATCCTGGAATATAAGGTTTGATACTGCGATCAAATCTTATGGCTTTGAACAGAATGTTGACGAACCTTGTGTCTACAAGAAAATAGTCAATTCTGTTGTAGCTTTCTTAGTCTTATATGTAGATGATATCCTACTCATTGGGAATGATGTAGGGTTCCTGACTGACGTTAAGCAATGGCTAGCGACCCAATTCCAAATGAAAGATTTGGGAGAGGCTCAGTTTGTTCTAGGGATTCAAATCGTAAGGAATCGTAAGAACAAAATGCTAGCGCTGTCTCAAGCATCTTATATCGACAAGGTGTTGATACGATATTCGATGCAGAATTCCAAGAAGGGTTCTTTACCTTTCAGGCATGGAATTCAATTGTCAAAGGAAGAGTGTCCTAAGACACCTCAAGAAGTTGAGGATATGAGACGAATTCCCTATGCATCAGCAGTCGGTAGTCTGATGTACGCCATGTTATGTACACGACCCGACATATGCTATGCAGTGGGAATTGTCAGTAGGTACCAGTCCAATCCAGGATATGATCATTGGACTGCCGTTAAACACATCCTCAAGTATCTTCGGAGAACGAGAGACTATGTGCTCGTGTATGGCGCGAAGGATTTGATCCTTACAGGATACACTGACTCTGATTTTCAAACCGATAAGGATTCAAGGAAATCCACATCGGGATCAGTGTTCACTCTTAACGGAGGGGCAATAGTATGGAGGAGTATAAAACAAGGTTGTATTGCTGACTCCACCATGGAAGCTGAGTATGTCGCGGCTTGCGAAGCTGCGAAAGAGGCTGTATGGCTTAGAAAGTTCTTGACTGATTTGGAAGTTGTTCCAAATATGAATTTGCCTATCACACTTTATTGTGATAATACTGGTGCTGTGGCAAATTCGAGAGAACCAAGAAGTCATAAGCGTGGAAAGCACATTGAGCGGAAATATCATCTCATCAGGGAGATAGTGCATCGAGGAGACGTGATCGTCATGCAGATCGCCTCAGAGCACAATATTGCTGATCCGTTTACAAAGTCCCTCACGGCTAAAGTGTTCGAGGGGCACCTAGTGAGTCTAGGACTACGAGTTGTACAGTAGGATAGTGGGAGAAAAGCCATGGAAATATTTGATATGCCAGTTTTTCTCATCCCGCATGTAATACTCCACTGACGTTTTAGTCCAAGTGGGAGTTTGTTGGGTTTTATGTCCTAAAACTCGTGGTTTGTAAACTGAATGTATATTCTATTTTGCAATAAAGTTGTTATTGAGATTTATTCAGTAAAGTTGTTATTGAATAAAATGAATTGTTTTTACTTTTAACCTAACTCCAATAACCAAGGAACCCATGGCTATAGGTTGTATACTTGAACTTCATGTGTGACATGATTGTGGATCAAGTTCAAGTAATAGCCAGAACGGTCTATAGTATAGGGATAAGGCTGGGTACCTTATCTTGGGGACACTATTGGACGCGGCCCACTTTGTATAGTACAAACGATGTGATCCGAAATCGTTCATGTGGAGACATGTGAGTGGGGGTGTCCTATGCAATGAGTTTGCATAAGACTGAACCGCGAAACAAGTCGCTCTTTCTTTATAACTCCGTTTACTGTAAAGACCGACTTTTTCATATGATGACCTAGGTAACTCGATCTGAATCCTGAGCACGCTATGAACTCCTGTTTATTCGGGCTTATCCTTTGACTTGTATGGGTGAGAGTGGCCCGAGATCGCCGACTCAATAAGCCTACCATCTTGGGGATAAGACCGGGTAGGTAGCTGGGAACATAGTCCTGCGAGATGGAATTCACTCCTACCCGCTCTGAGGGATTAGTAGAGAGGTTGTTCCCTTAAGTGCTGACTCCGGGTCTTGAACTAGGGATCCCACCCTCTCATTGGCCCGAGAGGGACTTGGTATAGTGATGAGATCACATACCAATCGGTTTGGTGGTTGGACCACAAACCAATAGTTCATTAGAGGATCAGTGGGACTTAAGGAACAAGATGTAATTACGGGGGTAAAACGGTTATTTTGACCCAGCTGTAATTACGAACGACCTGTGAAGGATCGACTTACTAATGATGGTTATATCAAGAGGACAGAAATATATCTACGGTGAGGAGAGTGCAACCCTTGGACTTTAGTGGAGTCTCCGGGGGTTAACGAATGTTGGTTAGCTTGGTTAAAGAGTTTGACCGGTTAATCTCGTATCGTTGGAGCTCATGATCTGTAGGTCCTTTAGGTTCTCCTGGCTAGCTCGGATTAAGCCGTGTAACAATATGAGAGAAAAAGAATTTGAATTTATTGAAATTCGGTTTTGGAAGAATGATGGACATATTTAAATATGATTTAAATATGGGATCGGTGTAAAACATGAATAAGGATTCATGTGTGATGATTCGGTTTAAGAAACCGGGATTAGTCTTATTATTTAATTAATATTTGATATTGAATTAAATAATAATATTAATTAATTAAAAAGTTTAATTAATTATAATTTATTTTGCTTATTAAAATTAATTATGAATTAATTTTAAAATGACAAAATATTACAAGTGTGATTATAAGTCAAAGTGGAATTATCCATGTTGAGTGGATTTATCCAAGTTGAGTGGGTTTATCCAAGTTGTGAAGTGGATTGTGAATCACCAACAACATGCATATAAACTCATCAATTTTGGAACACTTGGTTGAAGACTAATCCATCCAATTTGAGGTGTCATGCTAAACAAAGACTTTGTTGCATGTGAATTGCCTATAAATTGGATGAAGATCAAATGGTTTGGTGTTGATGAATTTTCAAAGAGTTTGAATGTTTGGATGAGCATGAAGAGTTCATGGTACTTGAGAAATTAGAAAGCTAAGTGTTAGACTTCTTCTCACAAAAACCTCATCACTTTCATCTTCCCATCTTCTTCTTCCAAACTTTTTCTTTCATAAAGGAGTCCCACCACTCCGTTGCTCGGCCCGAGGATAGCGGGACTACCGGAGGTGGTTCTCGAGGTGTTCGAGGGAAGCTTCGAAGGGTTCGTGAGGAGATTCGAGCATTGGAAGAGAAGTCTTTAGAACTACAAGAGGTATGTGTTCTAATTCCTTCTATTTCAAAGCTTTGTGCATGTTTCTTATTTAGCTAAATTAATGAAATTAGAGTGCCAATGATCCGTCTCGCTTCCGCTGCGCTACATGCGCTCCATCACTTTGGGCGTATAGAACTGCATATAAGACACCTCTAGGTATGTCTCCTTATAGACTTGTGTATGGCAAAGCATGTCACTTGCCATTCGAGTTAGAAATTAAAGCATTTTGGGCCCTAAAAGAGTTGAATTACTGCGTGACTGATGCGGGAACATTGCGGTCTTTGCAATTACATGAGCTTGATGAGCTTAGGCATATGTCTTATGAAAATGCCAAAATGTATAAGGAAAAGACCAAGATTTGGCACGACAGTAGACTTAGGATTAAGGACTTCAAGAAAGGCCAGCTTGTCTTATTATTTAACTCACGATTGAAATTATTTCCAGGCAAACTTAAGTCTAGATGGTCAGGTCCATTTGTAATAACTAATGTGTTTGTTCATGGTGCCATCGAGATAAAGAACCTGCAGCAAGGACAACCATTCATGGTTAATGGTGCAAGATTGAAGCACTACTATGAGGAAGGAAATGTGAAGACTCTCTCGGCCTTCCTTTTGTCTGAAACATGAAAACGAGAACGAGAGAGGACGAGTGATTGCTGTGCTCGTCCATATGAGGCTCATGCCTTAGTTTATTTTTTTTGCGATTTTCCGGTTACTGTTTGTGTATATTTTTGTGTGATTTTAATTAAGTATTTGATGTTGATTTTATTTATTTTTGCAGGGAATCGATAGAGGGAATCAAGGAGATGAAATCAAGATAAAAAAAATCGAGGAGATATCAAGCGAAATCAAAGATACGGTTGAGAAAAGATTGGCATTTAAACACAAAAAAATCTCCAACGGTCACTAGAATTGCGCTGGATTTGCAGAATCCGCAACAAATATAGCCGTTGGGATTTTTTTTATTTATATCCGTTAGAGGCGCGATGATCCGTACGATTCTCCCATTATCTGAACTCCAAGAAATCTGCTTTTCTCTTCATCTGTGATTCCTCTTTCCAGAACTCCACAAATCGACAATGGTGCTAACAAGAGCTGAAAGATCTGCAGCCAAGAAGAAGGCTGACGACGCTGAAACTGCTGCGAGGGAAGCACTTCTTGCCCTTGCAGACGCTGAGGCTGCGCGCACAGAAAGACTCCCCAAACTGCCGATCCGCAAGAAGAAGTGGAAGGTAGTCACGGAGATACCTGCTGGACCCTCTGAACCAGCAGGAACACCCAAGAAGCGCAAATGGAGCATGGCAGTGGCTGAAGAAGCAAGCAAGGAAAAGACTCCCTCTGTGGAGAGTCAAGAAAGTGACCAGCGGTCACAAGATTCAGCCAGACAGAGCTCTTCGCCATCTCCACCAGCGCGAAGCCCTGAGCTTCCTCCATCACCGCAGAGTTCTGAACATACCCCACCAGCGGAGAGCCCTGAAGCATCGCCCACTTCCCCACAACCTGACCCTGAATTTCCCTATGGAGAGTATCAAGAATCGACGCAGGGCAGTGGGGAAGCTGAGGAAGAAGAGGTCTTCTCTCCGTTGAGGGAAGCCAGCCCTGAGAGCCCTGGGAAGAGGGATGATTCGATGGACGAGACACTAGGGGCTTGCCTCCAGCAGATCACAACCAAGGCAAGGTTGAAGAAGAAGAAGGCTGCCAAGATTGTTAAGGCCAAACGGTCCAAGAAGTCAAAGAAAAAGAAAGCCAAGAGGGCGCCTTCATCAGAGAAGGAGAGTGCTGAGCCATCGCTGAAGAAGCTCAAGATTGAGGCTGCTGAGTCAGCCAAACCAAAAGACAAAGGGAAAGCCAAGCTTTACCCTGAAGATGAGCCTCAATCAGTGAGGTACGTGTCTTCTGACGCTGAGTCTAGAGGCATCGAGCTGAGGAAAAGGGAGCCGCTGCACGAGAAGGGATTCCTCGACAGACCTGCTGACCTGCCGCAATTCTTGCGCGCAGGAATCACGAATCACGGCTGGGAGGAGCTGTGCAGACCACCCAATCCAGCTTACTCCAGCATGGTGTATGACTTCTACGCCAATTTGAGGAATTCTGAGGAGGGCCTGTCTGTGGTCAGAGGAGTCGAGGTAGACTTCTCAGCGAAGGCAATCAACGAAGCCTACGGCCTCAAGGGTCAGAAACACACTGATTATTTAAGGATCGTTGATGAGCCTACAGAAGCTGTCTTGGAGGAGGCAATTCGGATCATTGGCCAGCCTGAAGCATCATGGACAGTATCGCGCAATGGGAGGCACACTCTCATGAGTGCCAACCTCACAGCCAAGGCGGCTGTGTGGTTTTCCTTCGTGCGGAGGAAGCTGTCCCCCGTGACCCATGAGACCACAATCAACCAGAGCAGATCACTGCTGGTCTATGCAATCATGCGAGGTCTCACAATCAACAAGGGCGAGGTCATTGCAGCTTCCATTGCTGACTGCGCCAAGAAGGGTAAGGGTCCACTTTTCTTCCCTAATACTATTACTAAGCTCTGTTTACGTGCAGGGGTCCCCATCGAGCGAATGGAGAAGCAGATGGCCTACACAGGCCACTTGGAGCTGCCTACAGGCTTGAGGATGAGAAGGAAGGGGAACATGGAGTTCGAGCTGGATGGTTTGGCTGCTGCTCAGTCGCTGTCCATGGCATGCCTGATGGATTTGCAGAGGAGGATGGCTCAATGGGCCACATACGCACAGGCAAGGGACAAGGAAGTTGCTGACCAACTGGGATGCATCTTCCCTGATTTTCCCACGAACCTCCTGACCCCATGGGTGCCGCCAAGACCAAGAAGGAATGATGATGAGGAGGACATCTGAGTGCTAAGCACTCAAGGGAGTATTGTTGTTCCCTTAAAATAAAAAAAAATCAATCAAACTGTTTTTGTTGAACCATGTGAATTATGCTGTTTTGAGTTAATTTTGATCTGTTTTAGTTGCTTAGTTTTAAGTTTTCAAATTGTTTAGTGTAGTCTGAGGATAGCTGAATAGGTAGATTAGTTTAGTTTCATTTTTGTAGAGCTTGAATGACTGGAAAAAGCATGCGTAGGGGCCTTAATCACTGTTTTATCTGCCCTATATCTGTTGCGAAATAATTGCGGAATCTGCAATTTTTATGAGTAAATGCATGTTTTTGACTGACTGTTTAGCTAGGCTGGGTCTGTTTAAATTCTGTTTTTTGCTGCTATCTTGCCTACCTTATATAGCTTATCTAAATGCATGCTGAATGAGTGTCATAAGACACCCTTTGATAGTTTAAATTAACCTCTTAAAAGTGCTCAACATGCATAGCTTTAAGTCCTTACCTGTCTGTTTTTTCAATTTTCTGCTGCTGTGATATTTTCTTTTAGAATGATCTGTCTATGCCTAGGGCTTTTAGATTCTCTTTGTTTTACCTTAGACTAGATGCTTCTAGGACAAGTTTGGGGGTGTGCCACCTCAGACACTCATTGGGGACAATGAGTAGTTTAAGTTTGGGGGAGGCCACCCTAGGCCTAGGAACATTCCTCTCTCCCTTAAGACATAAGCATTCTTCTTCTCCTTTACAAAAAGAAAAAAAATGATGAGCTGAAAAAAAAAATGAAAAATAGAATAAAGAGGGGTGTCTCTCTTAAGTTGCTGAGTAATCAGTGCCAAGTGTGTAACCCACAAGTGGCGTTGCATCAAAAGGCAACCAAAGGAGAGGCTCCACCAAAGTAAGAAAGAAAAAAGGAAGAAGTAGGGAAGAAGAATGTATACCTAGGAGTTGCAACTTTGTGGCTTAGATGTCCTGAATAAAAAGAACTCTGATCCTCAATTAGCTGAGCACAAAGTTGTAGCTTGTAGGGTTGTTTGGGGAGATGAATGTATGTCCAATGTAGTGATGCCAGGGTTTAGGTTGTTCTCTAAAAGTACTACTGTCACCGTTAATACTAAGACTGGCATGACTCTAAGGAATCCTAGGTAATGTAAAAGTAAAGCTAGAAGCATGTACTGAGTCTGGAGTAAAGCTAGGTAGAATTTGAAACCTTAGGGATAGATGTACGATATGATAAAAGCAAGTAGATCAGTTGTAGTGAGTTAATGAAACAGCAGAAGTATTAGGCGTGCGAAGTCAGAAGAAGCAATATTAAAGGTTAGTTGTAAACTTAGAAGTGTGTCACAGGACAGCACTGCTATAGATAGGAATATAGGGGAGTCAGTAAGTGGTTAAAGAGGATGAAACAGCAGCCTAGGAAAGTCCTTAGATTGCTCGAGGACGAGCAAAACCTTAAGTTTCGGGGTGTGTTACGTCTCCAAAAGTGGCCATTTTAGGACTAATTTATCTTAGAAAGATGTACACTCTTAGGTGTTTTTGATAGGATTTAGCTTAAATCTATGCTTATATATGATAATTAGAAGAAGGTAGCTAAATTAGGACTTGTGTGCAAAAGGAAAGAAAAGGGATGAAAAACGAAGTAAAAGAATGAAAAAAATACACTGCGACAGCATTGCGGAAACATTGCTGAAACCGCAATGTTTCAAGTGAAAACCGTAAGTTGACTGATCTTTTTCTGTTAATTTCCGTTATTTCAGGGATTCGTTCTTTCTCCTCCATCCATTTTAAAGTACGACGTTGAAGATGGATGGTTCTCCTTGGCCCAAAAGCACCTGCAGATTACTATAAAAGGGGGTCAAAGTAGAGGGTTTGATCATCATCCGAAAGCGTAGAAGTCTCTTCGCAGCTCCATTTTTTCTCCTGTTTTTCTTATCCGTCTGTTGGTTTGAGAGGTTTAGCTGTTGGAGTCGACAATCTGATAGGAAGGAGAGAAGATTCCTCTTCTCTCCCGATTGGATTCATCCAAGCAAGGCTGATCTTTCTTCCCCTTCAGTCGAGGCATTCGCAACGAGGCGTTCAAGCATCATTTACTGCTTTCTGTCTTTCAATTCTAATTTCCAGCTCTGTTTAGTTGTTGTTTCTTTTCTAGTAGCTAGATCATTTCATTTCGTTGCTTTCTGTCTTTACATTATTGACTTTAAGCTTCCCTTTTGTTCATTCAAACAACCAAGTAATCAAAGTACAATTCTTCATTTCACAGTTTCGTCTCTTTGCTGCTACTGTTTTTCCCTTACTGTTTGTCTTTAAATTTCTTCTAAGCATGTCTATTTTATCTCTTATTTCTGTTCTCCCTATATCCATGAGTAACTAAGTCACATAGGGGCATGCTAATGACAAAACTATAGGCTAAAAAACGTGAATCAAGCATGTAGGATAGCTCTCGAAGCATTGATTGTATGTAAGCTTCATTCCACGGGCAATTTCGATTGGCCATCCATTTTGTCCAAAGAACTCCTAACCTCTGGAAGGAGTAAGAGTTCAGAGTCATGCACTCATGCTAGCCTTTTAAGGTAACCAGAAAACGACCTAGGAATAGGCGTTTTCCTAGTACAGACAATATCTTTCTGCTTTAACAAGATGCTTAAGACCTTACTTGGACATGAGTAAACTAAAGAATCTAATGCATGAAATCGGAAGATACATGAGATTGAGGTAGTTTGATGCATAGTGAGTGATCCAATGCTTGAGAATCGTATAAAAATGCCTATAGAGGAGTCGTTAGTAGCCCTTATTTCTCCATTTTACACACTTTCGCTGTTAGTAACATTGCGGTAGAATTGCTGTTTTCGCAATTCTGCTAAGTTAAAAATTCTGTTTAGCTACCTTCTGCTTCGTTTATTAATTTCATCTCTTTTCATTTGAGTTTATCATTGATTTGCACTTGTTTATGTTGCTGCCCTCTACATATTCCTTAGAACTTAGACAACTTAAAACCAATTTTACCCCATCAAATCCACCCATTCTTTCTTAACAATACACTTCACGAGTAGCTAATAATAAATCTCTGTGGGAAAACGAATGAAAAAATACTTACTACTTGCTTACAAGATCATGTATGCTTGCATGTTCTGAGTGCTCTCTCTCTTTTATTGCTATTTATTTCACACATTGAGCACGCAACAGAGAGTGATGACTCTTCCTGGATACTGGATTCAGGGGCCACGAATCATATTTGTTCTTCTTTTCAGGAAACTAGTTCCTGGAGAATACTTGCGGAAGGCGAGATAACTCTCAGGGTTGGAACAGGAGAGGTTGTCTCAGCAAAATCAGTGGGAGATTTAAAGTTGTTTTTTGGAGATAGATTCATTATATTAGATAATGTTTATCTTGTTCCTGGAATGAAAAAGAATCTTGTATCTATCTCTTGTTTGTTAGAACAATTGTATAAAGTATCTTTTGAAATTAATGAAGTGTTCATTACCAAAAGAGGTATTCCTATTTGTTCTGCAAAACTAGAAAACAACTTATATAAGTTAAAACCGACCAGAGCGAAAGCTATTTTAAATATCGAGATATTTAAAACGGCTGAGACGCGAAACAAAAGGCAAAAAGTTTCTTCAAGTACATATCTTTGGCACTTAAGACTTGGCCACATTAATCTCAATAGGATTGAGAGATTGGTTAAGAATGGTCATCTAAGTCAGTTAGAAGACAACTCTTTACCAGCATGTGAGTCTTGTCTTGAGGGGAAAATGACGAAAAGATCTTTTACTGGAAAAGGTCTTAGAGCCAAAGAATCCTTAGAACTCGTGCATTCGGACCTTTGTGGACCAATGAATGTCAAAGCACGAGGAGGATATGAATATTTCATCAGTTTCATAGATGACTATTCAAGGTACGGTTATGTTTACCTAATACATCATAAGTCCGAAGCTCTTGAAAAGTTCAAGGAGTATAAGGCAGAAGTTGAGAACTTATTAGGTAAAACAATTAAGACACTTCGATCAGATCGAGGTGGAGAGTACATGGACCTAAGATTCCATGACTATTTGATAGAACATGGAATTCAGTCACAACTCTCTGCACCTAGTACGCCACAGCAAAACGGTGTATCGGAGAGAAGAAACAGAACCTTGTTAGACATGGTTCGATCAATGATGAGCTATGCTCATTTGCCTGATTCGTTTTGGGGATATGCAGTAGAGACTGCTGCCTACATTTTGAACAATGTTCCCTCTAAAAGTGTTACTGGAACACCTTATGAGTTATGGAGAGGGCGTAAAACTAGTTTACGTCACTTCAGGATCTGGGGATGCCCGGCACATGTGTTGGTGCAAAACCCTAAGAAATTGGAACGTCGTTCAAAAGTATGTTTATTCATAGGCTACCCAAAAGAATCGAAAGCTGGATACTTCTTTGATCCAGAAGAAAATAAAGTATTTGTATCGACAAATGCTACTTTTCTCGAAGAAGATCACATGAGAGATCATCAACCTCGCAGTAAACTAGTATTGCGTGAAATTTCTAAAGAAGCTACAGATAGATCAACAAAAGTTGTTGATGAGATTGGTCCCTCAACAAGAGTTGTTGATGGAGCTAATACTTCTGATTACTCACATCCATCTCAAGAGTTGAGAGTGCCTCGACGTAGTGGGAGGGTTGTGCAACAACCTGACCGTTACATGGGTTTAGTAGAAACTCAAATCATCATACCAGATGATGGAATAGAGGATCCATTGACCTATAAACAGGCAATGAATGATGTTGACAAAGATCAGTGGATCAAAGCCATGGACCTCGAAATGGAGTCGATGTACTTCAATTCGGTCTGGGAACTTGTAGATCAACCAGATGGGGTAAAACCTATTGGTTGTAAATGGATCTACAAAAGAAAACGAGACCAAGCTGGTAAGGTACAGACCTTTAAAGCTCGATTAGTGACAAAGGGTTATACCCAGAGAGAGGGGGTAGACTATGATGAAACCTTCTCTCCTGTTGTCATGTTAAAATCAATTAGAATACTCTTGTCCATTGCCACATATTATGACTATGAGATTTGGCAAATGGATGTCAAGACAGCCTTTCTGAATGGCAATCTTGAAGAGAGTATCTATATGTCTCAACCAGAGGGGTTTATAATACGACATCAAGAACAAAAAGTTTGTAAGCTTAAACGATCCATTTATGGGTTGAAACAAGCATCTAGATGCTGGAATATAAGGTTTGATACTGCGATCAAATCTTATGGTTTTGAACAAAACATTGATGAACCTTGTGTTTACAAGAAGATTGTCAAAACATCTATAGCATTCCTCGTGTTATATGTCGATGATATCTTACTCATTGGGAATGATGTAAGATGCCTGACTGACGTCAAGAAATGGCTAGCAACTCAATTCCAAATGAAAGATTTGGGAGAAGCTCAATATATTCTTGGGATCCAAATAGTTCGGAACCGCAAGAATAGAACATTAGCCATGTCTCAAGCATCCTATATTGACAAGATGTTATCAAGATATAAGATGCAGAATTCCAAGAGGGGTTTGCTACCCTTCAGGCATGGAATTCACTTGTCGAAGGAACAATGTCCTAAGACACCTCAAGAAGTTGAGGATATGAGACGCATTCCCTATGCATCGGCAGTTGGAAGTCTGATGTATGCTATGTTGTGTACACGACCCGACATATGCTATGCAGTAGGTGTTGTCAGCAGGTTTCAGTCCAATCCTGGACTTATACATTGGACAACCGTTAAGAATATCCTCAAGTATCTTAGGAGAACGAGGGATTACATGCTCGTGTATAAAGGTAAGGATCTGATTCTTACAGGATACACTGATTCTGATTTCCAGTCGGATAAAGATTCGAGAAAATCAACATCGGGATCAGTGTTCACTCTGAATGGAGGAGCTGTAGTATGGCGGAGTATCAAGCAAAGTTGTGTTGCTGACTCCACTACGGAAGCAGAATGCGTAGCTGCCTGTGAAGCAGCAAAAGAAGCTGTGTGGCTTAGAAAGTTTTTGAACGATTTGGAAGTTGTTCCAAATATGCATCTGCCTATCACTCTCTTTTGTGATAACAGTGGAGCAGTTGCAAATTCAAAAGAGCCAAGGAGCCATAAACGCGGGAAACATATTGAGCGAAAATATCATCTCATTCGAGAGATCGTCCAACGAGGAGACGTTATTGTGAAACAAATAGCCTCTGAGGACAACATTGCTGATCCATTTACAAAGGCTCTCACGGCTAAAGTGTTTGAGGGTCACCTAGTGAGACTAGGACTACAGGATGTATAATCTAGGGCAAGTGGGAGAAAACTATGGGTATGTGATGCCCTAGTTTATTGTATTTATTTCTCATTTTGAAAAACTCAACATTATGTATATATATGGATATATATTTATTACCACTGGAGTTTTAGTCCAAGTGGGAGTTTGTTGGGTTTTATGTCCTAAAACTCGTGGTTTGTAAACGATAAACATATTTTATTACTAATAAAGTGTTATTGAGGTTTATTCAATAAAGTTATTATTGAATATGTGAATTGCTTATTTCATTTTAGAAAACCCTAAATCCAATAAACTAAGATCCATGGCTATAACATGAGTACTTGAACTTTATGTGGAGACATAAAAGTGGATCAAGTTCGAGTAAATAGTCAAAACGGTCTATAGTATACGGATAAGGCTGGATACCTTATCCTGGGGACACTATTGGATGCGACCCATTTTGTATTTAGTACAAACGATGTGATCCTGAATCGTTCATGTGGAGACATGTGAATGGGGGCGTCCTATGCAAAGAGTTTGCATTAGACCGGACCGCGAAATAAGTCACTCTTGCTTTATAACGCTGTTTACTGTTTTAAAGACTGACTATTTCAAAACGATGACCTAGGTAACTTGACCTTAATCCTGAGCTAACTATGAACTCCTGTTTATTCGGGATTATCCTTAGATCTGCATGGGTGAGGGTGGCTCAACAGCGCCGACTCAATAAGCCTCCCATTTCAGGGGTAAGACCGAATAGATAGCTGGGGACATAGGGTGCAAGATGGAATTCACTCCTACCCGTCTCTAGGGATAGTAGATAGGTTGTTCCCTTAAGTGCTGACTCCAGGTCTTGAACAAGGGGCCCCACCTTCTCATTGGCCCGAGAAGGACTCGGTATAGTGATTAGATCACATACCAATCGGTTTAGTGATTGGATCACAAACCAATTGTTCATTAGAGGATCAGTGGGACTTAAGGAGCAAGATGTAATTACGGGGGTAAAACAGATATTTGACCCGACCGTAAATTACGAACAACCTGTGAAGGGTCAAGTTACTAATAATGGTTATATCGAGTGGACATAAATATATCTACAGTGAGGAGAATGCAACTACTAGGCTATAGTGGAATGTCCTGGTAGTTAACGAATGTTGATTAACTAGGTTAAAGAGTTTAATCAGTTAATCTCGGATCGTTGGAGCTCATGATCTGTAGGTCCATGAGGTCCCCCTGCTAGCTCATATCGGACTAAACCTTAGAACAGTGTGACGAGTGAATTCGAAGTGTTCGAATTCGAATTAGGGAATTAACGTTAAATATATGTGATATATTTAACGACATAACGTTCAATTGCGAATTGAACAATAGAGAGAGATGGTGATATTTAAATAAGATTTAATTATCGAAAATATGAATATGGATTCATAATCATGTATATCGGGAATGATTGGGATTGGTGTTGGATTTATTGGATATTAAATTTGAATTAATTAAATTGTTTAATTAATTATTTAATATTAATTTAATTTGATTTAAAATTAATTATTTGAATTAATTTTTAAATTGAATTAATTTGATCAAAGTTAGTCAAAAGTCAATTTTAAGATAATTGACTACAACTTTGAAAGTCAAATGTCAAATGTTGACTCCACTAAACCTTGAAAGTCAAGAGTCATTTTGATGACTAAAGTGAGTGGAAAAATCCAATTCTTAAGTTAGTGGAAAAATCCAATTCTTGAGTTAGTGGGAAAAACCATTTGTTGGTGGTTTTATGAGTCAAACGTTTTTGCTAAGTGTTCATCCCACATCAAGCCACTAATCCCACTAAATTGAGTGGATTCTACATGGCATCCTATTGTTAACTCAATTTTGCATGTTTTTGCATGTAGTCTTCTATATATACAAAGGGTTAATTAGATTGACTTCTTCTTGGAATTTTGATGAACTTTGAGAAATTGTAAAGACAATTTCTCTACTTTTCTCTCCAATTTCATCTTCAATTCTCTTTTAAATTAGTCACTCAAAGGATCCCACAATCCCGTTCTAAGGCCGGAGAATAGTCGGGAAGACTCTCGTGGTGGTTCGTGACCGTTACGTTCGAAGATCGAGTTTGGAATCAAGAAGAATTTGAACTTCAAAGGTAACTTCTAAATTATTGTCTTTGATTTTCAAATTACATGCTTTTTCTTTTTAAATTAACAAAATAAGAGTACTTAGATCCAACGATGCTTCCGCTATGCATGCCGAAACTCTATCATATATGGACTCTAATGACTCCGAATTTTTTACAGACTCTTCTTCACACATTAAAGCCCATACACGCCCGGGCAATTACAAAACAAAGTACAAATAAAAGCTCAAAAAAATATGCCAAAACCGGAATCACACTTTAGACGCCCAGAAATTTAATTTCTAAAACAAATACCCACCGAGCTCAAATTGATGCAAATTGAGTGACCAAAAAACGCTCTGATACCAATTGATGGAGCGCATGTAGCGCAGCGGAAGCTAGACGGATCATTGGCACTCTAATTTCATCAATTTAGCTAAATAAGAAACATGCACAAAGCTTTGAAATAAAAGGAATTAGAACATGTACCTCTTGTAGTTCTAAAGACTTCTCTTCCAATGCTTGAATCTCCTCACGAACCCTTCAAATCTTCTCTCGAACTCTCCGAGAACCACCTCCGGTAGTCCCGCTATGCTCGGACCGAGCAACGGAGTGGTGGGACTCCTTTATGAAAGAAAAAGTTTGGAAGAAGAAGATGGGAAGATGAAAGTGATGAGGATTTTGTGAGAAGAAGTCTAACACTTAGCTTTCTAATTTCTCAAGTAACATGAACTCTTCATGCTCATCCAAATATTCAAACTCTTTGAAAATTCATCAACTTCAAACCATTTGAACTTCATCCAATTTATAGGCAATTCACATGCAACAAAGTCTTTGCTTAGCATGACACCTCAAATTGGATGGATTAGTCTTCAACCAAGTGTTCCAAAATTGATGAGTTTATATGCATGTTGTTGGTGATTCACAATCCACTTCACAACTTGGATAAACCCACTCAACTTGGATAAATCCACTCAACATGGATAATTCCACTTTGACTTATAATCACACTTGTAATATTTTGTCATTTTAAAATTAATTCATAATTAATTTTAATAAGCAAAATAAATTATAATTAATTAAACTTTTTAATTAATTAATATTATTATTTAATTCAATATCAAATATTAATTAAATACTAAGACTAATCCCGGTTTCTTAAACCGAATCATCACACATGAATCCCTATTCATGTTTTACACCGATCCCATATTTAAATCATATTTAAATATGTCCATCATTCTTCCAAAACCGAATTTCAATAAATTCAAATTCTTTTTCTCTCATATTGTTACACGGTTTAATCCGAGCTAGCCAGGAGAACCTAAAGGACCTACAGATCATGAGCTCCAACGATACGAGATTAACCGGTCAAACTCTTTAACCAAGCTAACCAACATTCGTTAACCCCCGGAGACTCCACTGAAGTCCAAGGGTTGCACTCTCCTCACCGTAGATATATTTCTGTCCTCTTGATATAACCATCATCAGTAAGTCGATCCTTCACAGGTCGTTCGTAATTACAGCTGGGTCAAAATAACCGTTTTACCCCCGTAATTACATCTTGTTCCTTAAGTCCCACTGATCCTCTAAAGAACTATTGGTTTGTGGTCCAACCACCAAACCGATTGGTATGTGATCTCATCACTATACCAAGTCCCTCTCGGGCCAATGAGAGGGTGGGATCCCTAGTTCAAGACCCGGAGTCAGCACTTAAGGGAACAACCTCTCTACTAATCCCTAAACGCGGGTAGAAGTGAATTCCATCTCGCAGGACTATGTTCCCAGCTACCTACCCGGTCTTATCCCCAAGATGGTAGGCTTATTGAGTCGGCGATCTCGGGCCACTCTCACCCATACAAGTCAAAGGATAAGCCCGAATAAACAAGAGTTCATAGCGTGCTCAGGATTCAGATCGAGTTACCTAGGTCATCATATGAAAAAGTCGGTCTTTACAGTAAACGGAGTTATAAAGAAAGAGCGACTTGTTTCGCGGTTCAGTCTTATGCAAACTCATTGCATAGGACGCCCCCACTCACATGTCTCCACATGAACGATTTCAGATCACATCGTTTGTACTATACAAAGTGGGCTGCGTCCAATAGTGTCCCTAGGATAAGGTACCCAGCCTTATCCTTATACTATAGACCGTTCTGGCTATTACTTGAACTTGATCCACAATCATGTCATACATGAAGTTCAAGATTACAACCTATAGCCATGGGTTCTTTGTTTATTGGAGTTAGGTTAAAAGTAAAAACAATTCATTTTATTCAATAACAACTTTACTGAATAAATCTCAATAACAACTTTATTGCAAAATAGAATATACATTCAGTTTACAAACCACGAGTTTTAGGACATAAAACCCAACAGATGCCCCTAGATGATACTACATGACCTAGGACTATGCCTTGATTGACCATGAAGTGACACTCGAAATTTAAAACCAGATTCGTTTCTATGCACCTTTCCATGACATTCGACAAATTAACCAGGCAATCATCAAAGGAATTTCCATAGACAGTAAAGTCATCCATAAACATTTCTATGCATTTTTCTACAATTTCAGTAAAAATACTCATCATACAACGCTGAAATGTCCCTAGAGCATTACAAAGGCCAAAAGGCATCCTCCTATATGCATAACTGCTAAACGGGCCAGTAAATATGGTTTTTTCTTGGTCCTCCTGAGCTATGGGAATTTGGTAAAATCCAGAAAATCCATCTAAAAAACAGAAATATGGCTTCCCAGCTAAACGCTCCACCATTTGATCGATGAAAGGGATTGGAAAATGATCCTTTTTAGTCACATCATTCAATTTTCTAAAATCAATACACATCCTCCAACCATTTTGGACTCGTTTTGGCACTAACTCACCGTTTTCATTTCTAACAACAGTTATTCCAGTCTCTTTAGGCACTACATGAATTGGGCTAACCCATTGACTATCAGAAATGGGATAGATGATACTTGCGTCAAGGAGTTTGTGTATCTCAGATAGAACTACCTCTTTCATGGTCGGGTTCAGTCTCCTCTGCGACTCTCAGGAGGGTTTATCTCCATCCTCAAGCCGAATTTTGTGCATGCATAAAACCAGACTCAACCCATCCAAATCTTCCAACGTCCATCCTATCGCTCGCCTATTCTTCTTTAGTATCTCAACTAATTTCCCCTCCTGTTCTGATGTAAGCTCCTTAGAAATTATCACCGGTAGTGTCTCCACCTCCCCCAAGTACACATACTTGAGATGACCCGACAACTCTTTTAGTTCCAATTTGGGAGCCTGCAAAAGAGAGGGTAATACCTTAGTTGGTTTCTCATATGCCTCCAAAGTAAGAACATCCCGTTCACACAGTTCAGACAAGAGGGATGTACTATTCTCAATTTCACCAACAGACTCAGTAAAAACAAATGGGTCATCCCCATCAACAACAATCATGCACTCTTCCTGTTCTAATGTATCTATCAAATCAACTTTACAAACAAAGTGCACATCAGCATGGTGTTTCATGGCATTAAAAATATTAAATTCAAACACCTATTCTCCATACTCAACATACAAGGTACCATCATGCACATTGATCTTAGTCGTAGCAGTTTTCATGAAAGGTCTCCCTAACAGAACTGAAGCAGCAAATTATGAATTATCTTCCATTCTCAAGATATAAAAACCAGCAGGAAAAATAAGTTATTTAACCCATACTAACACATCCTCTGTTATTTAACCCATACTAACACATCCTCTACTACTCCTAAGCGGTGAATAGAAGACCTATCAGCCAATTGGATTATGACACTAGTTTCCTGCAACTCTTCCAGATCAAGACTTTTATAAACAGAGTATGGCATCACATTTATCACAGCCCCTAAATCTAGCATCGCATGCTTGATTTCTTTATCACCTATCGTGCATGGTAAGAGGAACATACCTGGGTCTTGACATTTATCTGGCATGTTTCGAGTGATCAAAGCAGACACATTTTTACTTACCACCACCCTCTCGATGTTCTTTGCCTTTCTCTTGTTAGTACAAAATTCCTTGAGCAATTTTGCATACCTTGGGATTTGTTGTATTGCATCTAGCAACAAAATGTTGATTCCAACCTTCTTTAACGTATCGAGGATATCCTCGTCCTTGTCTTCCTTAGGTGGTCTCACTAACCTGCTAGGGAAGGGAGCTGTAGGAATATAAGACTTAATGGAAGAAGGTGGGTTAACACATCCCGAACTCTCAGGAGGTGGGGGTTGACTATTTTCCTGATGCTTCTTAGGACTCTTAGCGGGCCCTTTAGGCGTAGATCGCGAGGGGACATCTTTCCCACTTCTAAGAGCAATGACGTTAATGCTTTTCGCTGCATGGGTCTCCACCTTGCTCATCCTATCTTTAATCTGAGTAATCACCTCGCTTAGAGACTGAATTTGCGCTCTAGTTTCTTCGCGGTGCTCCTTGCTCATTTCCACGAAGGACTTCAACATTCCCTCAAGGGATTGACCTGGAACAGAAGGAATAACTTGCAATGAGTTTTCTTAATTCAAGGACAACGCTACATACCTTAGACACTTGGGCTTTGAGCTCATCCACTTCAGTTGAAAGTCGAGCATACTCATTTCCTCCTCCATACTGCTGAAGATTCTCTGCCATGTTGGAGATCAAAACTCTAGCCTCTGCAGGTGTCTTATCCCTAAGAGCTCCTCCATTTGCAGCATCTAACATCTGTCGGTCATATGGGCGCAAACCATCATAGAAAAACCGAATAAGATCAGCCTCCGTTATCTGATGGTGAGGGAAGCTCTCGTACATCTGAGTGTACCGTTCCCAGCATCTGTGAAATGTTTCCCCTTCCTCTTGAGTAATCCCGTAGATCTTCTTCCTGAGGAATATAACTCTTGGAGCTGGAAAATACTTCTCCAAAAATATACCCTTCAACTCGCCCCATGTAGAGATAGTCTCCAAAGGTAAGTAATGCATCCAGTCCCTTGCCTTCTCTTTCAAAGTGAACGGAAAGGCCCTCAAACTGAGCTGATCGTTAGTCACTTCACTCGGTCTCGTAGCAGAGCACACCATTTGAAAAGCCTTGAGGTGCTTGATAGGATCTTCATCTGTTTCACCACAAACAGAAGGCAACTGATTAATTAAACCGGCTTTAAGTTCAAACTTACCTGTAATTTCCAGGTAAGAAATACACGAGGGTTGACGGTTCAAATCAGGCATCGCCAACTGTCGAGTGTTTTCTGATTTTCTTTGTCATCCACTAAGACTTCCATTTTTCTCAAATTAATTCCTACTTCCTAACAAACTCAACAAACAAATTATGCAAATAATAAAAGAATAAACAAACCAAAAACAAAATTTTTGAAAACTAACAAATTCAATTTAAATCAGGCCAAATTAATTATAATTCCCCGGCAACGACGCCAATTTTGGTAACGGTATTTTTTAATATCCGGTAAATTTTGGGCTGTCGAGACCCGCCAAAATAAATTTATATTCCCGAATACACCTAGCAATTTGTAGCTTAATGATAACGGGGTCAGTCCTCAGGGAATTACGTTAAATGCGACTTAATTTAATTAAATTTGCTATTTCAAGAAATGAACAATTGGGGGAATTTTTTAAAACAATTTGGAAAGATGCTAACAGAAAATTAGAACTTGGTGTAAAAATTAAATCTACTGAAACGTTCAACTTGGGATGCTCGGAATTATATATTAGCCAACTTTTGGATCACGGACATACGGAGGGATTAGCCAAACACAAGATAAAAAAGAAATTCGTTTAATTCATAATTCAAATTAAACACGCCCCATGGATATTAATTAGAGAAAATAATTGCGCTAATTAAGCATAACGATTGGATATTGGGGGCCAACGCTCGCCCAAGACCAATCAATAGCAACGGGCTAACTACGACGATTGTCTAAGATGGAAGCCAAATTAGTGTATCAATTTTAATTACTTATTCAAGAAGAACGAGTGCAAAGAACACAAGGAAGCCTATGAATTCAAATGCACCGTTAATCCTTGTTACTAGGCAATTGTGAGAGGCACGACATCGCAATTTTTAACTAAGGAACATGCTAGAAATCAAAGTCGTCAACTCCTATCAATCTAACATGCTCTTGTAATATGCTTAGAAGAAGAAATTGGTTCATCAAGGTTTAAGCTAATACAAATATTTAAATACTAATCTCACTAGTGCTAATTACATAAATTCCTTACATTCCCAAGCTAAACACTTACCTACTACTCACTCATGATGAAGGAAGCTTGAAATGGCTTAAATCCAAGCTCCATGGACCCTTAAATGGTGAAAAAATGGCTTCAAATCGTTAAAATTGGTGCGAAGCTCGAGGAAGATAAGACTTGACAACCTAAAAGCGAAACTTTTCCTTTTATACATCGTCGTAGCGTCGAGACGCTACGAGCGAAAAGGCGGAGAGCGCTGAACTTCGGAGCGTCGAGACATTTGGGCAAGCGTCGCGACGCTGGCATGGCGTTGAGCAGCGTCACGACGCTAGATCTCGGGTTTGAGCCAAATGTTTTGCCTTTGAGATTTCCATTTTGGCCAATTTTCATCTTTTTGAATCCCTCTTTTCCCGAAGCGTTCTTGGGACCTTAAAATGGCTTACTTAGTGTTAAGTCTCTGAAAGTGACTTATTTAGGACCTATTTAGCTTAGGAAAATGCACATATTTAGGTGTTTTTAATAACATTTAGCCTAAACCTATGATTAAATATGAGAATTAGAAGAAGGTAGCTAATTTAGGACTTATGCACAATAGGAGAAAAAAGGGTTGAAAACCGAAGGAAAAGAATGAAAAATGAGCATTGCGAATGAATTGCGAAATAATTGCGGACACCGCAATTATTCAAGTGAAAACCGTAAGTTGACTGATCTTTTCTGTTAATTTCTGTTATTTCAGGGATTCGTTCTTTCTCCTCCATCCATTTCTGATATATGACGTTGAAGATTGATGGTTCTCCTTGGCCCAAACGCACCTGCAAACTACTATAAAAAGGGGTCAAAGTCGGAGGTTTGATCATCATCCGGAAGCGTAGAAGTCTTCTCGCAGTCCATCGTTCTCCCTATTTTCCTTTGCCGTCTGTTGGAGTGAGAGTCTCAGCTGTTGGAGTCGATAATCTGATAGGAAGGAGAGGAGATTTTTCTTCTCTCTCGATTGGATTCATCCAAACAAGGCTGACCTTTCATCCCCTTCATTCGAGGCGACTGCAACAAGGCTTTCGAGCACCCTTTACTGTTTTCTGTCTTCTCCTTTTCATTTCCAGCTTTGATCATTTGTTGTTTCTAGTTTAGTGTTTTATTTACTGCATTTCGTTGTTGTCTGTCTTTGAATCATTTCCTTTAAGTTTCTCTTTGTTCGGTTAAACATTCAAAGTAATCAAAGTACATTTCTGCATTTCTCAATTTCCAACTTCTGCTACGGGTTTTGTCTACTGTTTTAAGTTTATCTCTCTTCTTAGCATGTCTGTTTTATCTTTCGTTTCTGTTGACCTTATATCCATGAGTAGCTAAATCACCTAGGGGCATGCTAATGACAGAACTATAGGCTAAAAAACGTGAATCAAGTAGGCAGATTAACACTCGAAACATTGATTGTATGTAAGCTTCATCCCACGGGCAATTTCGATTGGCCATCCATTTTGTCCAAAGAACTCCTAACCTCTGGAAGAAGTAAGAGTTCAGAGTCATATAATCATGCTAGCCTTTCATGGTAATCAGAAAACGGCTTAGGAATAAGCGTTTTCCTAGTACAAACTAAACATTCCTGTTTTAACAAAATGCATAAGACCTTACTTTGAAGTCGAGTAAACTAAAGTATTTAATGCATGGAATCGGACGATACATGAGGTAGAGTGAGTTTGATGTATAGAGAGTTGATCTACTGCTTGAGAATCGTATTAAAATGCCTATAGGATAGTCATTAGTAGTCCTTAATTCTCCCATTTACACAGTTTTTCTGTTTTAACAATTGCGGATTAATTGCGGTTCTCGCAATTTTGCTTAAGTACCATTCTGTTTGGCTGTTTTCATCTTCGTTTATTAATTTCATCTCTTATCTTTTGAGTCCAATTTCAACTTGCTTTTGTTTATGTTATATTCCTTTATGCATTCAGTAATAAATAGGCAATTAAAAATCAAATTTACCCCTTCAAATCCAACTCTTCTTTCTTAACAAAAACACTTTGTGAATAGCTAAAAATAAGTCTCTGTGGAAAAAACGAATGAAATATACTTACTACTTGCTGTGAGACCATGTATGCTTGCATGTTCTGAGTGCTCTCTCTACTTTCTTGTTTATTTATTTCATCACATTGAGCACGCAACAAGTTTTTGGCGCCGCTGCCGGGGACTTATTTAAGCGAAAACAAAGTTAGTTAAGTTTGAAACATCAAATTATTTTCCATTGCATTTGATCTACATTTCATTTCTTCCTTAGGTAAAATTTAGGTTAGTTTATGAATGAGCTTCCAAGTAGTGATCTAGAGTTCAACCCTGAGCCCGAGAGATTACTTAGAGCTAGGAATAGAGCCAAGAAACGTCTATTTAAACAACCTTCTTTACCTCAATTAGCTGCTGATACCGCAAGGTTATCATCACCACCTTTAGAAGAAATGGATAGAAGAGATCAAAATCTGGTGCCTGTCACTCGCAATCCCATAGAAATAGCGAATGACAAGGACAGCGCCATTCTTTCATACCTCGTACCTATGCCTGGGGAGCTGAACCCCAGCATAATCCGTCCTGAGATCACTGCCAACTCATTTGAGTTAAAGCCAGTGATGTTCCAAATGTTGTCCACTGTGGGACAATTCTTTGGAATGGAAAATGAGGACCCCCACAACCATCTTAGGAACTTCTTAGGAGTTAGCGACACTTTCCTAATCCCTGGAGTTTCTCAAGAAGCCTTGAGGCTATACTTGTTCCCTTACTCTTTGAGGGACAAAGCCAAAACGTGGCTGAACTCATTACCTTCTGGATCTGTCCTTAATTGGACAGACTTAGCAGAGAAATTCCTAGTCAAATATTTCCCACCTGATAGGAATTCTACTTTCCGTGATGATATCATAAAATTCAAACAAGCTCCAAGTGAGTCTCTTCACGAAGCTTGGACAAGATTCAAAGATATTCTTATCAAATGTCCACACCATGGCATCCCATGGTGTATCCAAATAGAAGTTTTCTTCAAAGGATGCAACCCCAGCACCAGACAAGTTCTAAATTCATCTGCTGGTGGTTCTATGTTGTCCAAGAGTTACAACGAAGCTTATGAGATCTTGGAGAAGATCTCAACATCTCACTGTAGGTGGTCAGATGATCCTGTAGAGCCAACTAGAGCTCAAGACAAGGATGCTCTAAGCGCCATGACCACCCAAATAAATGCCCTGACCAACCTAGTCAAGCAAATGGCTCAGGCCAATCTCCAAACCAGTGCCAATACCGCCACAGCCATGTCAATGGGCACCCAGCCAAGTCAAGGCGAGGCACTGATCTGTGGACTCTGTGGGGAAGGGCACCCATATGAATATTGCCCTGGGAATCCATCCTCAGTCTGCTATGTAGGAAGCCAACAGCAGCCTAGGAACAACCCCTATTCACAAACTTACAATCCTGGTTGGAGGAACCACCCGAACCTGTCATGGGGTGGCCAACCAAATTCTAACCAAAATATTAACCAACCAAGGCCGAGTGGAACATCTGGTTTCACTCCCCAACATAACCAACATAACCAGTCAATGTACCAAAAACCTTATAATCAACCTGTAGGATCTTCTGTAGAAAACCTACTCAAGGAATACATAGCAAAAAATGATGCTACCCTTAGGAGCCTAGAAAATCAAATAGGCCAATTAGCCAATGAAATTAAAAGTAGGCCCCAAGGTAGACTCCCTGCTGACACTGAATTGCCAAGGAGAGAAGGAAAGGAACAAGTTCAAGCAATTGAACTTAGGAGTGGGAGACCTTTGGTAAGCAACACCAAAGACACACCAAAGAGAGTAGAGAACACCGAGTCTAGTGCTCCACTGGAGTCTCTGCCCAACCTAGGTCCACCACCCACTAGCACATCAGGAGCCAGGCTAGAGCCAATTGTAGAAGAAATAGAAGAAATCCCAAGGCCTCCACCTATCCTGAGGCGACCTGAGTACCTGCTTATGTACCACCACCTCCATATCCTAGAAGGCTTAAGAAGAAGCAAGAACAGGAAGTGCATTTCAATAAATTCTTAGAAATTCTTAAGCAAGTGCATGTTAACATTCCTTTCGTAGAGGTCTTACAGTCGATGCCTTCTTATGTAAAGTTTTTGAAGGACATCATTACTAACAAAAAAATAATTGGTGAGTTTGAAACAGTCAATCTCACTGAGGAGTGCAGTGCCATCCTCCAGAACAAGCTGCCCAAGAAGGAGAAGGATCCTGGTTCCTTCACCTTACCTGTTGAACTTGGAGGCAAGCACGTGGGGCGAGCTCTTTGTGACCTGGGAGCCAGCATTAACCTCATGCCCCTATCCCTATTCCGCCAGTTGGGAATAGGGGAAGCACGTCCAACTACTGTCACTTTACAACTAGCAGACAGATCCATCGCATACCTTGAAGGTAAGATTGAGGATATTCTAGTGAAAGTTGACAAGTTCATATTCCTTGCAGATTTCATTGTCCTGGACTATGAGGCAGACAAGGAAGTTCCCATCCTGCTAGGCAGACCATTTCTAGCCACAGGTAGGGCACTTATAGACGTCTAGAAAGGTGAGCTCACAATGAGGGTTCATGATGAAGAGGTGAAGTTTAGTGTATATAAAGCTTTAAGGTATCCCTCTGACCTTGAATCCTGTGCTAGCATGGATGTCGTAGACTCTTTAATGGAAAAGCAATTAGAGCATGTATTATTAACCAAGCATGCTAACGAATATGTACAAGTAGATGTAGCTGACTTGAATGTATCTGAAATAATGAATACGCCTGTAGATAAACCACAACATGTATGTATGAATATAGATTTAACTGATAGATCTGTAAATCCTTTAAAGCCCTCCACTGAGCATCCACCTATTTTAGAACTGAAACCACTACCCACTCACCTCAAATATGCATATTTAGGAAATAATGATACACTGCCTGTAATTATTTCTTCTAAGCTAAGTGAACAGCATGAGGTTGAATTAATTTTACTGCTTAAGCAACATAGGAAGGCTATAGCATGGACTAATGCTGATATTCGAGGCATTAGCCCTTCTTATTGCATGCACAAAATTATATTAGAGGAAGAGCACACACCTAGGGTAGATCACCAACGTAGGCTAAACCCCTCTATGAAAGAGGTAGTGAAGAAGGAAATAATAAAATGGTTAGATGCAGGAGTGATTTTCCCCATAGCTAGTAGCCAGTGGGTGAGCCCCATCCAATGTGTACCTAAAAAGGGGGGAATAACTGTGGTAGTCAATGAGAACGACGAACTGATTCCAACAAGGACTGTCACAGGGTGGAGAGTGTGTATGGATTACAGGAAATTAAATAAAGAAACTAAAAAAGACCATTTCCCTATACCGTTCATTGATCAGATGCTAGACAGAATAGCTGGTAGAGCCTACTATTGTTTTTTAGATGGCTATTCAGGCTATAATCAAATAACTATAGACCCTAAGGATCAAGAGAAGACCACCTTCACTTGCCCTTTTGGAACGTTTGCCTTCCGCAGAATGCCTTTTGGCTTATGCAATGCACCGGCAACTTTCCAGAGGTGCATGATGGCAATCTTCTCTGAGTTGGATGAATCCATGATAGAAATATTCATGGATGACTTCTCAGTCTTTGGGGACTCATTTGCAAACTGTCTAGAAAACCTAGGACAAGTCCTGGCTAGGTGTGAGGAGACCAACCTAGTCCTAAATTGGGAAAAATGCCATTTTATGGTGGATGAGGGGATTGTCTTAGGACATAGAGTGTCAAGGGCAGGTGTAGAAGTTGATAGGGCGAAGATTGAGATCATAGAGAAGTTGGTAGAGCCCCAGAATGTCAAAGCCATTAGAAGCTTCTTAGGGCATGCTGGCTTCTACAGAAGGTTCATTAAGGACTTTTTTAAGATAGCCAAGCCCTTGTGTGAGCTTCTAGAGCTTAATCGGCCATTCATCTTTTCTAAAGAGCGTGTAGTAGCTTGGAAAACCCTTAAAGAAGCACTAGTCACAGCACCTATCATAGTCGGACCAAATTGGGATCTCCCATTTGAGATGCTATGTGATGCCAGTGACTATGCTCTAGGAGTCATGTTAGGACAGAAGATCGAGAAGCTAACACACCCTGTCTACTATGCTAGTAAGACCTTGAATGAGGCTCAATGTAATTATACAACTACTGAGAAAGAGATGCTTGCTGTAGTGTTTGCTTGCGAAAAATTTAGAAATTACATTGTAGGCACTAGGACCATAGTGTTTACAGATCACTCTGCACTCAAGTACCTTATGAGGAAGGCTGATGCTAAGCCTAGGTTGATAAGGTGGGTACTGTTGTTGCAAGAGTTTGATCTGGACATTAGGGACAAGAAAGGATGCGAGAATGTGGTTGCGGATCATCTTTCCCGATTGCACCATAATTGCGAAAAAATTGCGGAGTCCGCAATTTCTGATGCTTTTATTGATGAACATGTCTTTGCTTTGACTCATCGTGTTAACGATGAGGAACCTTGGTTTGCTGACATTGCTAACTTCCGTGCATCACAGGTATTGCCAGTGTTCAAGGGAGGACAAGAGAAGAAGAGGTTCCTTCATGAAGCAAGGAAATTCATCTGGGATGACCCCACACTTTACAGAACCTGTGCTGATGGGTTGTTAAGGAAGTGTGTTTCAGCTGCTGAAGCGAAGTCTGTGCTGCAGCATTGTCACACATCTCCTTATGGTGGACACTTTGGTGGTCAAAGAACAGCTGCAAAGGTATTTCAGAGTGGCTACTATTGGCCAACGATCTTCAAGGATGCACACACCTATGCACATAGCTGTGATGAATGCCAAAGGACAGGTAATCTCAGTCGCAAGGATGAAATGCCTCTCACCTACATCTTAGAGTTAGAACTCTTTGATGTGTGGGGCATTGATTTCATGGGACCATTTCCTCCATCATCAGGTAACCTCTACATCCTTGTAGCAGTAGATTACGTCTCTAAGTGGGTAGAAGCCATAGCTTGTCCTAGTAATGATGCTAAAACAGTAGTTAAATTCTTGCATAGGCACATTTTCACTAGATTTGGGACACCCCGAGCTATCATTAGTGATGAGGGGACCCATTTTATTAATAAAGCTATGGAAAAAGTGTTGGCTAAATATAGCATTAAACATAGAGTAGCCACTCCCTATCACCCACACTCAAATGGACAAGCTGAAATTTCCAATAGGGAAATAAAGAACATCCTAGAAAAGGTAGTCAAACCAAATAGGAAAGACTGGTCATTCAAGCTTGAGGATGCACTTTGGGCTTACAGAACAGCATATAAGACACCTCTAGGTATGTCTCCCTATAGGTTGGTATATGGCAAGGCTTGTCATTTACCACTTGAGTTAGAAAACAAAGCATTCTGGGCCATGAAGGAATTGAATTTTTGTATAAAGGATGCAGGGACATTGCGATCTTTGCAGCTACATGAGCTTGATGAGCTTAGGCATATGGCCTATGAAAACGCTAAGATGTACAAAGAAAAGACCAAGATTTGGCACGATAGTAGACTTAGAGTTAAGGACTTTAAGAAGGGTCAACTTGTGTTGCTGTTTAATTCACGGTTGAAACTATTTCCAGGGAAACTTAAGTCTAGATGGTCGGGTCCATTTGTCATTACTAATGTATTTGTTCATGGTGCAATAGAGATAAAGAACTTGCAGCAAGGACAGCCTTTTATGGTCAATGGTGCTAGATTGAAGCACTACTATGAGGAAGGGGATGTGAAGACTCTCTCGGCCTTCCTCTTGAATGAAGCATGAAATTAAAAACGAGAGAGAACGAGTGGTTACTGTGCTCGTCAGCATAAGGCTCATGCCTTAGTTTATTTTTTTCGATTTTCCGATTATCGTTTGTGTGTTTTGTTGTGTGATTTTAATTGCGAATTTGATTTTGTTTTTATTTCTTTTTGTAGGGCATCGATAGATGGAATCAAGGAGATCAAGTCCAGCTTTAAAAATCAAGAAACGGTTGAGCCAAATAAAAGATATGGACGAGCAAAGTTTGAGATTTTGATGAAAAAAAATCCCTAGAATTGCGCTGGAATTGCAGGATCCGCAAAATATAGCCGTTGGGATTTATCCGTTGCCTTTATATCCGTTTGAAGGCGCTTGATCGATACGATTCTCTCATTCTCTGATTTCCAAGAAAGCTGAGATTCTCTTCATCTTTGATTCTTCTCTCAAGATCTCCAAGAAGCAACAATGGTGTTCACCCGAGCGGAAAGATCTGCAGCCAAGAAGAAGGCTGATGACGCAGCTGCAAGGGAAGCGCTTCTTACCCTTGCGGATGCTGGTGCTGTTCGCACCGGACCTCTGCCCAAGCTTCCGATCCGTAGGAAGAAGTGGAGGGTTGTCACTGAAATCCCTGCTGGACCTTCTGAACCAGCAGGCACACCCAAGAGACGCCGGTGGAGTGTCGAGACGGCCGCCGAACCAAGCACAGCAAAGGCTCCCTCTGTGGCGAGTCAAGAATCTGATCGTGCATCCCACGAGTCAGCCAAGAAGGGTTCGACACCATCTGCTTCACCAGCGCACAGCCCTTCGCCATCCGCATCACCAGCGCGCAGCCCTACACCGTCTGAACCAGTGCACAGCCCAGAGCTCTCATCATCGCCGCCTGCACAGAGCCCTGCGACGCCGTCTTCACCACTGAATTCCGTGCAGACGCCTCCAGCAGAGCAGAGTGCCACACCTTCGCACACGCCTCCACGGCCTGACCCTGAATTCCCCTATGGGGAGTACCAGGAATCCACTCAAGGCAGTGGGGATGGTGGTGAAGACGAGGTCTTCTCGCCTGCATGGGAAGCTAGCCCAGAGAGTCCTGTGCAGCAGGATGATTCCATGGAAGAGACGCTGGGGGCATGCCTACAGCAGATCAACATTGAGGCGAAGCTCAAGAAGAAAAGGAAGGCCAAGATTGTCAAGGCCAAGCGATCCAAGAAGTTGAAGAAGAAGAAGGCCAAGAAGGCGCCTTCATCAGAGAAAGAAAGTTCGGAGCCATCGCTCAAAAGGCTCAAGGTTGAGGCTGCCGAGTCAGCCAAGCCAGCAGACAAAGGCAAGGCGAAGCTCTACCCTGAAGACGAGCCTCAATCTGTGAGGTATGTCTCGTCTGATGCTGAATCCAGGGGCGTTGAGCTGAGGAAGAGGGAGTTGCTGCACGAACGAGGCTTCCTCGACAGACTTGCTGACCTGCCGCAGTTCTTGCGCGCAGGCATCATAAATCACAGCTGGGAAGAATTGTGCAGGCCACCCAATCCGGCTTACACGAATATGGTCTACGACTTCTATGCCAACCTTCGGAACTCTGAGGAAGGGCTTTCTGTGGTGCGAGGAGTAGAGGTGGACTACTCGGCAAAGGCCATCAACGATGCTTATGGCCTCAAAGGCCAAAGATACACTGACTACGCACGGATCGTTGATGAGCCGACTGAGGCAGTGCTGGAAGAGGCCATTCGCACAATTGGCCAGCCTGAAGCAGCGTGGACTGTCTCACGCAATGGGAGGCACACCTTAATGAGTGCCAATCTGACAGCAAAGGCAGCTGTATGGTTTGCCTTTGTGAGGAGAAAGCTGTCCCCTGTGACCCACGAGACGACCATCAACCAGAGTAGATCACTGCTGGTTTATGCCATCATGCGCGGTCTCACGGTCAATGTGGGGGAGATCATGTCAGCGGCCATTGCTGAGTGTGCCAGAAAAGGTAAGGGACCATTGTTCTTTCCCAACACTATAACTAAGTTGTGTTTGCTTGCAGGAGTCCCTATCGAGCGCATGGAACAGCAGATGGCGTACACGGGCCATTTGGAGCTGCCTGCCAGCTTGAGGCTGAAGAGGAAGGGGAATATGGAGTTTGAATTGGATCGGTTGGCTGCTGATCAGTCACGATCCATGGCCTGCTTAATGGATATGCAACGAAAGATGGCTCAATGGGCCAATTATGCGCAGGCACGGGACAAGGAGGTTGCAGACCAGCTTGGATGCACTTTCCCTGACTTCCCTACCAATCTTCTCACTCCATGGGTGCCCCCACGACCAAGACAACCTGATGAGGATGACGAGAATTGAGTGCTGTTTGAATTGCACTCCAGGGAGTACTACTGTTCCCTTCAATTATTTATAAAAAAAAATCTGCTTCTGATAAAATCTTGTGAACTCTACTGTTTTTAGACCATTTTTGATCTGTTTTAGATGTTTAGTTTTATGTTTTTTCTTTTGCTTAGTATAGTCTGATGTTAGCTGCCTAAGTAGGTTAGGTTAGTTTTATTTTTGTTGAGCTTAAAGCAACAGGACAAAGCATGTTTAGGGGCCTGATTCAATGTTATATCTGCCCGGATTTGATTGCGAAAAAATTGCGGTACCCGCAATTTTTCTGACTGTTTGCATGTTTTGGACTGTCTGTTTAGTTAGGCTGTGGACTGTTAAATTCTATCTTTTGTTGCTAGCATGACTACCTTATATAGCTTATCTTAACGCATGCTGGATGAGTGTCATAGGACACCCTTTGATAGTTTAAATTAACCTCTCAAAAGCTCAGCATGCACAGCTTTAAGACCTTCTCTGTCTGTTTTTTTTTAAAATTCTGCTGCTGAGATATTTTCTTTTAGAATGTTCTGTCTATGCCTAGGTCTTTTAAATTCTCTTTGTTTTACCTTAGACTAGATGCTTTTAGACAAGTTTGGGGGTGTGCCACCTCAGACACTCATTGGGGACAATGAGTAGTTTTAGTTTGGGGGAGGCCACCCTAGGCCTAGGAACATTCCTCTCTTCCTTAGGACATAAGCATTCTTCTTCTCCTTAAAAAAATGTGTGATAAATAGAAAAAGAAAAAAATAGAATGAAAAGGGGAGCTTCTCTCAAAGTTGCTGAGTAATCAGTGCCAAGTGTGTAACCCACAAGTGGCATTGCATCAAAAGGCAACCCAAGGAGAAGTTTCACCTAAGTAAGAAAGAGGAAAAAAAAGGGAGAAATAGGGAAGAAGAGTGTGTGCTTAGAAGTTATAACTGTGTGGCTTAGATGTCCTATTTGAAAAGAACTCTGATCCTCAATAAGCTGAGCACAAGGTTGTAGCTTTTAGGTTTGTCTAGGAAGATGAATGTATATCCAATGAAGTGATGCCAGGGTTTAGTTGGTCTTATGAAAGTACTACTGTCACTGGTTTTGTACTAAGACTGGCATGACTCTAAGGAATCCTAGGTAGCTCATAAGTAAAAACTAGAAGCATGTACTGAGTCTGAGATAAAGCTAGGCAGAATTTGAAACCTTAGGGATAGTAGCAGGATATGACAAAAGCAAATAGATCAGTGTAGAGAGTTAATGAAAACAGAAGGAGTGCTAGGCAGGCAAAGGCAGAAGAAGCTTGATAAGAGGTTAGTGTTAAACTTGGAAGTGTGTCACAGGACAGCACTGCTATAGATAAGAATATAAGGGAGTCAGTAAGTAGTTAAAGTAGATAAACAACAGCCTAAGTAAGTCCTTAGTTTGCTTGAGGACAAGCAAAACCTCAAGTTTGGGGGTGTGTTAAGTCTCTGAAAGTGACTTATTTAGGACCTATTTAGCTTAGGAAAATGCACATATTTAGGTGTTTTTAATAACATTTAGCCTAAACCTATGATTAAATATGAGAATTAGAAGAAGGTAGCTAATTTAGGACTTATGCACAATAGGAGAAAAAAGGGTTGAAAACCGAAGGAAAAGAATGAAAAATGAGCATTGCGAATGAATTGCGAAATAATTGCGGACACCGCAATTATTCAAGTGAAAACCGTAAGTTGACTGATCTTTTCTGTTAATTTCCGTTATTTCAGGGATTTGTTCTTTCTCCTCCATCCATTTCTGATATATGACGTTGAAGATTGATGGTTCTCCTTGGCCCAAACGCACCTGCAAACTACTATAAAAAGGGGTCAAAGTCGGAGGTTTGATCATCATCCGGAAGCGTAGAAGTCTTCTCGCAGTCCATCGTTCTCCCTATTTTCCTTTGCCGTCTGTTGGAGTGAGAGTCTCAGCTGTTGGAGTCGATAATCTGATAGGAAGGAGAGGAGATTTTTCTTCTCTCTCGATTGGATTCATCCAAACAAGGCTGACCTTTCATCCCCTTCATTCGAGGCGACTGCAACAAGGCTTTCGAGCACCCTTTACTGTTTTCTGTCTTCTCCTTTTCATTTCCAGCTTTGATCATTTGTTGTTTCTAGTTTAGTGTTTTATTTACTGCATTTCGTTGTTGTCTGTCTTTGAATCATTTCCTTTAAGTTTCTCTTTGTTCGGTTAAACATTCAAAGTAATCAAAGTACATTTCTGCATTTCTCAATTTCCAACTTCTGCTACGGGTTTTGTCTACTGTTTTAAGTTTATCTCTCTTCTTAGCATGTCTGTTTTATCTTTCGTTTCTGTTGACCTTATATCCATGAGTAGCTAAATCACCTAGGGGCATGCTAATGACAGAACTATAGGCTAAAAAACGTGAATCAAGTAGGCAGATTAACACTCGAAACATTGATTGTATGTAAGCTTCATCCCACGGGCAATTTCGATTGGCCATCCATTTTGTCCAAAGAACTCCTAACCTCTGGAAGGAGTAAGAGTTCAGAGTCATATAATCATGCTAGCCTTTCATGGTAATCAGAAAACGGCTTAGGAATAAGCGTTTTCCTAGTACAAACTAAACATTCCTGTTTTAACAAAATGCTTAAGACCTTACTTTGAAGTCGAGTAAACTAAAGTATTTAATGCATGGAATCGGACGATACATGAGGTAGAGTGAGTTTGATGTATAGAGAGTTGATCTACTGCTTGAGAATCGTATTAAAATGCCTATAGGATAGTCATTAGTAGTCCTTAATTCTCCCATTTACACAGTTTTTCTGTTTTAACAATTGCGGATTAATTGCGGTTCTCGCAATTTTGCTTAAGTACCATTCTGTTTGGCTGTTTTCATCTTCGTTTATTAATTTCATCTCTTATCTTTTGAGTCCAATTTCAACTTGCTTTTGTTTATGTTATATTCCTTTATGCATTCAGTAATAAATAGGCAATTAAAAATCAAATTTACCCCTTCAAATCCAACTCTTCTTTCTTAACAAAAACACTTTGTGAATAGCTAAAAATAAGTCTCTGTGGAAAAAACGAATGAACTATACTTACTACTTGCTGTGAGACCATGTATGCTTGCATGTTCTGAGTGCTCTCTCTACTTTCTTGTTTATTTATTTCATCACATTGAGCACGCAACACTTAGCCACGAACGGTGTCAAACGGGTCTCGTGAGCTCTTTACCGGCGAACACCTATAATCAAGGTAAATAAGCATAAATAAGTGTGGTATTAGCACAAATTAGGGACTTTAATATAGCTCTAAAATGAAGCTATCAATGAGCGACATTGGGAGAGAAGTGGGCGACAATAGAAGAAATGAAAAATGAAATTCGTTTTCAAACGATTTCGTTGCCAAGGTTGAAGTTTGTCGTCAATCGCCGCTGAACGGAAAAAGTATCGGGCAGAGATGAAAAATGAAATTCGTTTTCGAAGTTTATAGTTAGGGCTGAAGCAAAACGACGTCGGCGGTTTTAAACCGCCATTATATGTTTAATTTCCAAAAAAATAAAAAACATTTGTTATTTTCATTACTTCGATGACGGTTTAAAACCGCCATAAAATTGGTCTTATAATGGCGGTGTAAAACCACCATTATATGTTTAATTCCCAAAGAAATAAAAAAATAAAATAGTTAAAATGAGCACATTTTTACAAAACCGCAATGGTAGGGTCTCCTTAATTTTGTAACAGTTATCTTAGGTGGAATTTGTTGTAGTCATCCACTCCCAGCCTTAAATAATACATTGTCCTCAATATATTAGATAACACCTAACTAAACAATTTAATCAACAAAAATGAGGGAACGGAAAACCTCCCCTAATTTTTGTGTGGTTCATGGTTGAACATGAAAAGTCCTTGCCTGATCATCAATCGTTTAGGTCCAACGTTTACCTAAGGAAACAAACACACTAGACTTAAGAAAAATAAACAACAGAAAAACAATAAATAAAGAAATAAATTTGGCGCTCGGGTGCCTCCGAGAAGCGCAAATTTTTAGAGTTGGTTGCTCGACGTTTCTAACAGGAACTCAAGCTCGTGTATGCGGGTGGCTTTATAGTAAATAAAGATCGAATGAGTCGACGTCACCCTCATGAAAAATCTTTAACCGATGACCATTAAATTTGAATGACTTGTTAGAATCTAAGCTTCGAAAATCGATTATACCATAGGGAAAAACATTAGTAACGACATAAGGTGGAAGCCAACGAGAACGAAGCTTACCTTATAGGGAATGAACACTTCAAACCCACACCAGAAGCGTTGAAATTATTCTTTGATTTATTTAGAATTAAACAATAATACAAGTTAAGTTATATTACCTTTGAAGACCTCAATGTTCTTGTGTTCCCTTTCACGAGATCTTTTTCGCTATGACTCGAATACAGGACAAATATCTTGTGGAAGCCTCATTGAAAGAAAGATGGTTTGAGAGAATAATTCTCTAAGCGTAGGAAGAATGAGTAGTGTGTTTGACCAACATTTTGGCTAAACCTAAAGGTCATATTTTTAGGGTATTTAGGAATTAATTTTATTTATAAAATATTATTATATTAAAATATGTATTTTATAATTATTTGAATCTCATTCAAATACCATAAAGTTAATCTTTTATAATATATATTTAACCAATTTGAATCTCGTTCAAATTTCATATGTATATATAGTTTTTATAATATATATTTAACCAATTTGTATCTCGTTCAAATTTCATATGTATATATAGTTTTTAAATTTCAAAGTTCCTTTTACCCCTGTAATTACATCTTGTACCTTAAGTACCATTGATCCTCTAATGACAATTTGTTTATGATCCAATCACAAACCAAGTCCCCCTCGGCCAGTGAGAAGGTGATGCCTCATTGTTCAAGTCCCAAAATAAGCACTTAAGGGAACTACTCATCTACTTTCCCTATATGAGTGAATTCCATTTTGTGAAACTTATGTTCTCAGCTCCCTGTTTGGTCAGGTCGTCAAAATGGTAGGGTTATGATGCGTGCTCAGTGTTTAAATAAAAGTGTGAAGCGAAGAGCACTCAGAACATGCAAGCATACATGGTCTTGTAGCAGGTAATAAGTATTTTTTCATTCGATTTCCCACAAAGATTTATTCTTAGTTACTAACGAAGTGAGGTGCTAAATTAGAAAGGGTGGCTTAGATGGGGTGAATTGGAGATTAATGTGCCTAACTAATGAAGAATATACGAGATATGCAAGCATAAACGAAAGCAAGTAAAGAGATGGACTTCAATGTAGAAAAGAAAGAATTGCGGACTCAACAATGTTCCAGCAATAAAATCGCAAAAAGTAAAAGACTGGAAAAATGGCTAAGGCAAAAACAGAACTATAGAATTGCGCAGACAGCAATTATCTAGCAATTAAATTAACAACGTTTTAAGGGTTAGATGAGGAAACAATGTCAACTAACGACTCCTCTATAGGCTTTTTCATACGATTATTCAGCAGTAGCTCAACTTATCATGCATCAATTTAACTCATTCTCATGCATCTCTCGATTACATGCATTAGATCCTTTAGTTCACTCATATCCAAGTAAGACTTAAGCATCTATTTATATAAGCAAGTTAATGAATCGTGCTAGGAAAACGCCTATTCCTAGGTCGTTTTCTGGCTACCATGAAAGGCTAGCATGAATGGACGACTCTGAACTCTTACTCCTTCCGGAGGTTAGGAGTTCTTTAGACAAAATGGATGGCCGGTCGAAATTGCCCGTGGGATGAAGTACACATACATTCAATGCATTCGAAGCTATCCTACATGCTGAGTTCACATATTTCTACCTATAGATTCATCATTAGCCAACCCTTGTGTGATTTAGTTACTCATGGATGATGTGGAGTTGGAAAGACTAGGTGGATTAAACATAATTCAAAGCAAAATGAAAGTAAAGGAAAGACAGAAGGCGATATGAAGCTTGCGAAGTTGTAAATGATTCCTCTATTACGTAAGATTCAAAGCTTAATGTGCAACGACTGTAAAACAGTAAAGACTAAGCAAATGAAGACGAATTGAAATAATGTAGCAAACATAAGCAAATGGCAGCAAACAGTAGAGAATGGAAAACAAAAAGCAGTAGAGAGCGATGTAAATGTGCGGGTGAAACTCCTCTCGAATTATCGGTGCCAAAAGCTGATTCCTTCACTCCAACAAACGGGAGAGAAAATGGAGAGAAACTGCGTTGAGATGGAGAGTTCTACGCTTCCGAGCTTGTTCTTCTCCTTCCCCCTTCACCTCCTTTTATAGCTCTTTGCAGGTACTCTTCAGTCAAGGAGAACCATCCATTCTGAACGACGACCCTCCACGTGGCAGCATGAGAGAACTTGGACGGCTGAAAGATCGCAGCAAAACGGCGGACGGTTGGAACAACTTAGCAGCAGCAGCTTTAAACATTGCGAATTCCTCGTTGTGACCGCAATAAACATTGCGGAGACAACAATGTTTTAGTAATTCCCCTGCAATGCACATTTTAACTCTTTTAGCATGGTTTTGATTATTTCTTGTTCCTTTTACAAATAAGTCCTAATTTAGTTCCATTCTTTGAATTCTCATATTTAAGCACGTATTAAACTAAATTCTAACAAAAATGCTTACGAGATTACACAGTTATATGGCAAATAAGTCCCTAAATTAAGTACTTTTGGAGACGTAACACAGCCCCAAACTTAAGTTATTGCTCGTCCTCGAGCAATATAAGGGCTTACTTGGGCTGCTAATACTTATCTTTTACTCTCTACCTGACTACTTGTTGACTTCCCTAAGCTTACTATCCGTGGCATGGTTGTCATGTGACACTCTTCTAAGTTCAACTAACTCCACGTTTTGCTTATTCTGGTTTCTCTTGCCTTTAAAACCTATTGCTTTTTATAAATTTCCTACAACTGATCTATCTGCCTATGTCACTAGGTACATTGTGCAGCGATCCCTAAGTTTTCAAATTCTTCCTCGTTCCAGCCCAGACTCAGTACATGCTTCTAAGGTATTTTTAATTTGGCTACCTAGGAATCCTCACAGTCATACCAAGCTTAGCACACACAAGAATCAGAGTACAGTGCATAGAACAACTAAGCTTTGGCATCACTGTGTTGGATCACCACTCATCTCCCTTGACAAACCTACAAGCTACAGCCCTGTGCTTAGAAAACTAAGGATCAGAGTTCATTTATACAAGACACCTAAGCACCTAGGCTATAACTTGTAGGCATACATTCTTCTTCCTCGGTTTTTCCTTTTTCTTTTCTTTCTCTTTTTCTGGTAGAGTCTCCCCTTTTGGTCTGCCTTTTGATGTAGTGCCACTTGTGGGTTACACAAATGGCCCTGATTACTCAGCAACCTCAAGAGAGACACTACTCTTTATTCTTTTGTTTTTCATTTTTTTTTCAAAGAAGAAGAATGCTTATGTTTAAAGAGGGAGAGAGGAATGTTCCTAGGCCTAGAGGCTGCCTCCCCCAAACTTGAACTCCTCATTGTCCCCAATGAGAATCGGAGGTGGCACACCCCCAAACTTGTCCTAGAAGCATCTAGTCTAAGGAAAAACAAGCAGAATCTAAAATTCCTAGGCATAGAATGACCTTCGCAGAACAGATAACTCAGATGCAAAAGTTTGTAAAAACAACATGGTAAGGGCTTATAGAGGTGCATGGTGAGCAATAAATGAAGCTAAATTAAACTACCAAAGGTGTACTATGACACTCATCCAGCATGCTCAACAGATAGATTACTCAGTGAAGTCAGTAAAGCAGCAAAATATCGAAATTTAAACAGAAACAGCCCATCCAGCAGTCATCCAACAACATGCGAAAACTAACAAAATATTGCGGACACCGCAAGAAATCCACAATTAATCCTACAGAGCAAATTAGCTATGATTAAGGCTCCTAGCATGCGATATTCAGACATCAACAACTACATCCAACAACTACACTAACTAAGCGAACTACTCAGATGGCATCAAACAAAATCAAACTATCCTAAACAAACAAATAAACAACTAAAACAGATCATTGATTGGATTAACAATACGGGTAACAGTTCACATAAAAGCAGGTTTGTTTTTTTTTTTTTTCAAAGAGGGATCATAATACTCCCTCGAATGTCGTCAGTCTGGCATTCAAACATCTTAACCTTCTTCTCTCCTTTCTCTAGGAGGCGCCCATGGCTTCAGCAGATCCGCAGGGAATGTGGGGAATATGCATCCCAGCTGCTCAGCCACCTCCTTATCCCTTGCTTGCGCATACTCAGCCCACTGGGCCATCTTTTGTTGCATATCCATCAGGCAAGCCATGGACAGTGACTGTGCAGCATCCAGGCCGTCCATCTCAAATTCCATATTGCCCCTTCTTCGCATCCTCAAGATTGTGGGCAGCTCCAGATGGCCAGTGTAAGCCAACTGCCTCTCATTCCTCGCAATAGGCACACCTGCACAGAAGCACAGTTTAGTAATAGTATTTGGGAAAAAGAGCTGACCCTTACCTTTCTTTGAACAGTCAGTGATGGAGGCGGCAATGACTTCACCCACATCGATGGTGAGTCCTCTCATCATGGCATATAGCAGCAACGATCGCCCCTGGTTGATTGTCGTTTCATGAGTCACTGGGAAGATGCGTCTGCGGACAAGGGAGAACCAGACTGCCGCCTTGTCTCTAAGGGTTGCACTCATCAGGGTGTGCTTCCCATTCCTTGAGACCGCCCAAGCTGCCTCAGGTTTGCCTATTGTGTGCAAGGCCTCTTCCAGGACTGCCTCAGAGGGTGAGTCGATGATTCTTGCGTAATCGGTGTACTTATGCCCTTTGAGAGCATAAGCTTCGTTGATGGCTTTGGCTGAGAAGTCAACCTCTATCCCCCTCACCATTGACAGACCATCTTCAGGATGCGTGAGGTTGGCGTAGAAGTCGTACACCTTGTCCGGGTAGGCTGGAATTGGAGGTCTGCAGAGTTCCTCCCAGCCATGGTTGATGATCCCAGCGCGCAAGAATTGCGGCAGGTCCGTCAATGCATCAAGAAATCGTCGCTCGTGGAGGAGTTCCTTCTTCATCAATTCGAGGCCTTTGGCCTCTGCTTCCTTAGAGACGTACCTCGCAGCTTGAGGTTCGTCTTCTGGGTACATTTTCTTCTTCCCTTTTTCCTTTGCTTTGGCCGACTCAGAGGCCTCAATCTTCATCTTCTTTAAAGAAGGTTCAGCTCCAACCTTCTTATTCTTGGCTCGTTTGGAGGCCTTTGGTCGTTTGCCTTTTACGATCACGGGGGCCTTCTTCTTGAGCCATGCCTTGGTGGTTATTTGCTGGAGACAATCCCCCAGTGTTTCATCCATGGAGTCCTTGCTTTACCCCCCCACAGGGCTGTCAAGACTGACATCCCTTATGGGGGAAAACACCTCTTCTTCCTCCGCCGGTTCGTCACTTGGCACTGAATTTTGGTGCTCTTCAGGTGGAGCTTCAGGCTCCAGCGCTTGTGGAGAAGGTTCGGGGCTCTGCCTGGCCGACTCAAATGATGGGCGGCCACTCCCACGGCTTTCCACGTTGGGAGTCTTTTTCTCTCTGATCGGTGAATCAGCCACCGCGATCTTCCACTTCCTCTTCTTGGGTGTTCCGACTGGATCAGAAGGACCAGCAGCTTCCTCAGTCGCCACCTTCCATTTCTTTCTTCGCACAGGTAGCTTTGGAGGTCGTGAGGGTTGCGCAGTATCGACGTCTGCTAAAGAAAGCAGCGCCTCCCTTGCAGCTTCTTCTGCGTCAGGCGACGCTTTCTTGGGCGTGGAACAATCTGCCCGTGTTGTCACCATTGATGTTTCTTTGAGATTTGAATGTGGGGAATGTAGAGGAAGGAGAAGGCTGAGTTGTTGAAGTTCCAACGGTTTGAGAAAACGTAGAGGGCAGGGATCCCCCAACGACGGCTATTTGTACTCAAGTACTCTCCAACGGCTATTTTCTGTTGCGGTCTCTGCAAATCCTCCGCAATTAATCCGTATAGCCGTTAGGATTTTCTTGATTTGAGTTGCATGATTTTAGCAACCAAATCTCTGATTTTGCCAGATCTTCTTCGTGGATCTTCTCCCCTCGATTCATCTCCTTCATTGCCTCTTAAAGATCTCCCATTAATATCCTCCTAATTAAAACAAAAATACTTAATCAAAACCAAAAATAAACAAACAAAACACAATCCGAAAATACTGAAAAAAAACTATAAGGCATAGCCTTCTGATGGATGAGCACAGTGGTCACTCATCCCCTCTCGATTTGCTTCTCAAGCTTCAGATAGAAGAAAGGCCGAGAGTGTCTTCACATCTCCCTCCTCGTAGTAATGCTTCAACCTTGCACCCTTTACCATAAACGGTTGCCCGTGGTGTAGGTTCCGAATCTCAATAGCACCATGAACAAAAACGTTAGTAATAACAAAAGGACCTGACCACCTAGACTTAAGTTTGCCTGGAAATAACCTTAACCGTGAGTTGAATAATAAGACATGCTGGCCTTTTTTAAAGTCCTTAATCCTAAGTCTACTGTCATGCCAAATCTTAGTTTTTTCTTTATACATTTTAGCATTTTCATAGGACATATGTCTCAGCTCATCTAACTCATGTAATTGCAGAGACCGCAATGTTTCCGCATCGGTCACGCAATAATTCAGCTCTTTTAAGGCCCAAAAGGCTTTGATTTCCAATTCGAAGGGAAGATGACATGCTTTTCCATACACTAGCCTATAAGGAGACATACCTAAGGGTGTTTTATATGCAGTCCTATATGCCCAAAGTGCACGTCTAACTTAAAAGACCAGTCCTTTCTATTAGGTTTAACCACTTTTTCAAGTATGCTCTTGATCTCCCTATTAGATATTTCAGCTTGTCCATTCGAGTGTGGGTGATAAGGAGTTTTCACTCTATGTCTAACATTGTATTTAGCTAGTACCTTTTCCATAGCTTTATTTATAAAGTGGGTTCTCTCATCACTTATTACTGCACGTGGTGTACCAAATCTTGTAAAAATATTCCTATTTAGAAACTTAATGACTGTTTTGGCATCATTTGATGGACATGCAATAGCTTCTACCCATTTAGAAACGTAATCTACAACTACGAGTATATAGAGATTACCTGCAGATGGAGGGAATGGTCCCATGAAGTCAATGCCCCATACATCAAAGAGTTCCAACTCTAAGATGTAGCTGAAAGGCATCTCATCCTTCCTACTGAGGTTACCAGTCCGTTGACACTCGTTGCAGTTGTGTGCGTGATTGTGTGCATCTTTGAATATTGTGGGCCAATAGTAGCCACTTTGGAACACCTTTGCAGCCGTCCTTTGGCCACCAAAATGTCCACCGTAAGGAGACGTATGACAGTGCTGCAACACTGACTTTACCTCAGCAGCTGATACACACTTCCTCAGCAATCCGTCTGCACAAGTCTTGTAAAGTGTAGGGTCGTCCCAGATGTATTTCCTAGCTTCATGTAGGAACCTCTTCTTTTCTTGCCCTCCTTTGAAAGTTGGTAGTACCTGCGAGGCAAGGAAGTTAGCAATATCCGCAAACCAAGGTTCCTCATCGTTATCACGATGTGCTAACACAAAGACATGCTCATCAACAAAGGCGTCAGAAATTGCTGGCTCAACAATTTTTTCGCAATTACTTCGCAATCTAGATAAATGGTCATCAACTACATTTTCACATCCTTTTTTATCTCTAATAGCTAAGTCAAACTCTTGCAATAATAATACCCATCTAATTAACCGTGGCTTAACATCAGCCTTCCTCATTAAATATTTTATTGCAGAGTGATCAGTGTAAACAATTGTTTTAGTACCTACAATATAAGGCCTAAACTTTTCACATGCAAACACTACAACTAGCATTTTCTTCTCTGTGGTAGTGTAAGTACATTGTGCTTCATTTAAAGTCTTACTTGCATAATATACAGGGTGCGTTAATTTATCTATCTTTTGGCCAAGCACAGCCCCAATTGCATAGTCACTAGCATCACACATTAGTTCAAAAGGTAAATCCCAATTTGGGCCTACTATGATTGGTGTTTTGACTAAGGCTTTTTTAAGTTTAGTCTAAGCTAGGAAACATTCATCTGTGAAGATGAAAGTTCTATTTAGCTCTAGAAGCTCACAGAGGGTCACATTTTAGCCATTTGCAAAAGATATAGACAAGAACTATCAGCAGAGAAAATAGTCCAAGCTAGCTAAACATTATAAATCTAACAGCATTATCATAAGACAAATTCGGAAGGCAGAATTCCACACTTTGCTCCATGCTTCAGTATAATATTGTAATGGCACAAGCATGCAAAATAATCATTTCAAAATGAAGGCATCATCAATTCATGCTAAACGACTATGGTAAGCTCATTAACAAAGATTTGAAGCATGATAGCAGAAGCATCAAACTATTTTTAGAATTGTCTCCTAGTATACTATGATTGTTGGCACATGATAAATATTTCATTCCTAAAATAAAATACTCCTAACATACGAAATCTAAGCAAAGCATGATAAAAGCCTAATTTAAGAGTTTAGGGATCAGAAATCTCCCTTGTCAATCTGCCTCATATGGATATCCTTCAATGTTTCGCGGCATCACTTCTGCTCCTTTAAGATACTTAAGTCTTGATTTACGGGGTCGAACATTCTGCCACACCTTGAAATTGTTGATTCTTTCAAAGAGATTGCATGTTATAACATCCCAAGGTTTGTACTTTATGTGCGTTGGTTTTGTTTCTGCAACAATTGCTACAACATAGCTTTGATGCGATGGGACTTCTTTTTCTTGCACATCTCTTTCTAAGTCCTTCAGCTGGAGCATTTGTGGTGGTGGTGGCTCAGCTCTTTCATTGGTGGAAAGGCTTGCTGCAACATCAAACATTTCAAATTCTTGTTCCTCAAGCAGAGCATTAGTCTCTTTGGCCTCATCCAGCACAATTTCATTTTTCTCAACTTTCACCAACTTCACCATTTCATATGGAGATTCCATTGGATCACTCTTCTCAGATTCAAAGGTAAGAAAGGAGTCATCATCATAAAAATCAAACATCTGAGGGCATGGTGGTGGTGATTTTGTTATAGCAAGTATATCTTGTAAGTCATTTGTGAGCTGGGCTAATTGCACATCCATTCTCCTCATGGATGCATCATTCCTTTCCATGAATTCTATCCATAGCGCCTCCAAAGTGGGTGATAATTCTTCATTTGGAGTTGGGGCATAATGTTGATAGTCTTCATGTTCGGGGAACTCTTCATAATGAGTAATTTGCACATGCTCTTCCCAAGGATTATTTGAGAGTTGCCACTGATCATGTTCACACATGTACGAATAATGGTTGTCATAACTTTGTTGATATTGCCTCTCTTGATAATTAAATGTTGGGCAATTCTCCAAGTTATGATTATCCCCACAATAAGCACATGGGTGATAAAATTCTTCAAACTGTTGTGGGCAAACTCTTCCTCCAATTAAGTTTTGCAGCGTATTCATTTACTTTGTCGTACACATACGTTTTTCATCTGCAAAGTTTCTCTCTATGCCTGAGAATGATAGTAAACAAATTAAGCTCACGTATTCAGCACAAATCTTACATTCAATTAAGTTCTTCTAAAATAACACAAATCGTGTTTACTAAACAAAATCCTCGGCAGCGGCGCCAAAAACTTGTTGCGTGCTCAGTGTTTAAATAAAAGTGTGAAGCCAAGAGCACTCAAAACATGCAAGCATACATGGTCTTGTAGCAAGTAATAAGTATTTTTTCATTCGATTTCCCACAGAGATTTATTCTTAGTTACTAACGAAGTGAGGTGGTGGTAGAGCACTTTTGAGTGTACTCCAAATTCAAGCTGTCGAGGCTTGCCAAAATAACATTTATAAGTACCGAGACTACTAAGCTTTGCAGCAAGTGGTAACGGGTGTCGGACCACAGGGAACTTAAATTATTTCCTCTTAACTAATTTCTATTTGTTTTTAAAACTAAGACTCAAAAGCAAATAAAATGGGGGGTTTTGGTTAAATCTAAACTAACGGGAAAATAAATGCGAAAAGTAAAGCGCGGAAAATTAAACGGAACACGTGCTCCTAATTTTAAGGGTCGGGGTTTACTTTGATGCGACTCCATTCATTGGGATTTGTTGCGTGCTCAATGTGTAAAGATAAATATGCAAAAGGGTAGAGAGAGCACTTAGAACATGCAAGCATACATGGTCTCACAGCAAGTAGTAAGTATATTTCATTCGTTTTTTCCACAGAGACTCATTTTTAGCTATTCGCGAAGTGTATTTGTTAAGAAAGATGGGGTGGATTTGATGGGGTAAAATTGGTTTTTGATTATCTAATTTTTGCTGAATGTGTAAAGGAATATAACATAAATGAATGCAAGTTGAAATTATACTTAAAAGACAAGAGATGGAATTAATAAACGAGGAAGAAAACAGCTGAACAGAATAAAAACTTGGCAGAATTGCGAGAACCGCAATTAATCCGCAATTAATCAGCAGCGAAAGTGTGTAAAATGGCGAATTAAGGGCTACTAATGACTATCCTATAGGCATTCTAATACGATTCTCAAGCAGTAGATCAACTCTCTATACATCAAACTCACTCTATCTCATGTATCGTCCGATTCCATGCATTAAATACTTTAGTTTACTCGACTTCAAAGTAAGGTCTTAAGCATTTTGTTAAAACAGGAATGTTTAGTTTTTACTAGGGAAACGCCTATTCCTAGGCCGTTTCCTGATTACCATGAAAGGCTAGCATGATTATATGACTCTGAACTCTTACTCCTTCCAGAGGTTAGGAGTTCTTTGGACAAAATGGATGGCCAATCGAAATTGCCCGCGGGATGAAGCTTACATACAATCAATGTTCGAGTGTTAAACTGCCTACTTGATTCACGTTTTTTAACCTATAGTTCTGTCATTAGCATGCCCCTAGGTGATTTAGCTACTCATGGATATAAGGTAAACAGAAATGGTCGATAAAATAGACATGCTTAGAAGAGAAATATAATTAAAACAGTGGACAAAAGCCGTAGCAGAAGAAGATAGGAACTGTGAAAAACAGACTTGCACTTTGATTACTTTCAATGTTTAACCGAACAAAGCGAAACTTAAAGGAAATGATTCAAAGACAGACAACAACGAAATGCAGTAAATAAAGCTCTAAACTAGGAACAACAAATGAACAAAGCTGGAAATGAGAAGGAGAAAACAGAAAGCAGTAAAGGTGCTCGAAAGCCTTGTTGCAGTCGCCTCGAATGAAGGGGATGAAAGGTCAGCCTTGCTTGGATGAATCCAATCGAGAGAGAAGAAGAATCTTCTCTCCTTCCTATCAGATTATCGATTCCAACAGCTGAGACTCTCACTCCAACAGACGGCAAAGGAAAACAGGGAGAAATGATGGACTGCGAGAAGACTTCTGCGCTTCGAATGATGATCAAACCTCCGACTTTGACCCCTTTTTATAGTAGTTTGCAGGTGCGTTTGGGCCAAGGAGAACCATCAATCTTCAACGTCATATATCAGAAATGGATGGAGGAGAAAGAACGAGTCCCTGAAATAACGGAAATTAACAGAAAAAGATCAGTCAACTTACGGTTTTCACTTGAATAATTGCGAGAACCGCAATTATTTCGCAATTCATTCGCAATGCTTATTTTTCATTCTTTTCCTTCGGTTTTCAACCATTTTTCTACCTATTGTGCACAAGTCCTAAATTAGCTACCTTCTTCTAATTCTCATATTTAAGCATAGGTTTAGGCTAAATGTTATTAAAAACACCTAAGTATGTGCATTTTCCTAAGCTAAATAGGTCCTAAATAAGTCACTTTCAGAGACTTAACACACCCCCAAACTTGAGGTTTTGCTTGTCCTCAAGCAAACTAAGGACTTACTTAGGCTGTTATTTATCTTCTTTAACTACTTACTGACTCCCTTACATTCTTATCTATAGCAGTGCTGTCCTGTGACATACTTCTAAGTCTAACACTAACCTCTTGTCAAGCTTCTTCTGCCTTTGCCTGCCTAACACTCCTTCTGTTTTCATTAACTCCCTACAACTGGTCTATTTGCTTTTGTCATATCATGCCACTATCCCTAAGGTTTCAAATTCTGCCTAGCTTTATCTCAGACTCAGTACATGCTTCTAGTTTTTTCTTATGAGCTACCTAGGATTCCTTAGAGTCATGCCAGTCTTAGTACAAAACCAGTGACAGTAGTACTTTCATAAGACCAACTAAACCCTGGCATCACTTCATTGGATATACATTCATCTCCCTAGACAAACCTAAAAGCTACAACCTTGTGCTCAGCTCATTAAGGATCAGAGTTCTTTTTAAATAGGACATCTAAGCCACAAGGTCATAACTCCTAAGCACACATTCTTCTTCCCCATTTCTCTTTTTTCCTTTTCTTACTTAGGTGGAGCCTTTCCTTGGGTTGCCTTTTGATGCAATGCCACTTGTGGTTTACACACTTGGCACTGATTACTCAGCAGCTTGAGAAAGACTCCCCTCTTTATTCTATTTTTCACTTTTTCTATTTATCACTTTTTTTTTTTTTTAAGGAGAAGAAGAATGCTTATGTCCTAAGGAAGAGAGGAATGTTCCTAGGCCTAGGGTGGCCTCCCCCAAACTAAAACTACTCATTGTCCCCAATGAGTGCTTGAGGTGGCACACCCCCAAACTTGTCTAGAAGCATCTAGTCTAAAGTAAAACAAAGAGAATTTAAAAGTCCTAGGCATAGGCAAAACATTCTAAGAGAAAATATCACAGCAGCAGAATTTTGAGAAAAAAAAAAACAGACAGATAAGGTCTTAAAGCTGTGCATGCTGAGCTATTGAGAGGTTAATTTAAACTACCAAAGGACGTCTTATGACACTCATCCAGCATGCTTTTAGATCAGCTATATACGGTAGTCATGCTAGCAGCAAAAGGAAACATTTAACAGATCAGAACCTAACTAAACAGACAGTCCAAAACACTCAAATAGTCAGAAAAATTGCGGGCACCGCAATTTTTTCGCAATCAAATCTGGGCAGATATAACAATGCATCAGGCCCTCAAACATGCTTTGTCCCGTTGCGTTAAGCTCTTACAAAATTAAAACTAACCTAACCTACCTAGGCAGCTAACATCAGACTATATTAAGCAAAAGAAAAAACATAAAACTAAACATCTAAAACAGATCAAAAATTGACGGAGAATAGGAGAGTTCACAAGAATTAACAGAAACAGATTTTTTTTTATAAATTAATCTAAGGGAACAGAAGTACTCCCTGCAGTGCAATCCAAACAGCACTCAAGTCTCATCATCTTCATCAGGTTGCCTTGGTCGTGGGGGCACCCATGGAGTTAGAAGATTGGTAGGGAACTCAGGGAAGATGCATCCAATTTGGTCTGCGAGTTCCTTATCCCGTGCCTGCGCATACTTGGCCCATTGAGCCATCCTTCGTTGCATATCCATGAGGCACGCCATGGATCGTGATTGATCAGCAGCCAACCGATCCAATTCAAACTCCATGTTCCCCTTCCTCTTCAGCCTCAAGCTGGCAGGCAGCTCCAAATGGCCCGTGTACGCCATCTGCTGCTCCATGCGTTCGATGGGAACTCCTGCAAGCAAACACAATTTTGTTATAGTGTTGGGGAAGAATAATGGCCCCTTACCTTTCCTGGCACATTCAGCAATAGCAGCAGAGATGACTTCTCCCACGTTAATCGTGAGACCCCTCATTATAGCATACACCAGAAGCGATCGGCTCTGGTTTATTGTAGTCTCGTGAGTCACCGGGGACAATATCCTTCGCACGAACGAAAACCAAACAGCCGCCTTGGCCGTGAGGTTGGCACTCATGAGAGTGTGCCTCCCGTTGCGTGACACTGTCCAAGAGGCTTCAGGCTGGCCAATAGTCCGGATGGCCTCTTCCAAAACTGCCTCAGTAGGCTCATCGCTAATCCGGGCATAATCTGTATGAGTTTGGCCCTTGAGACCAAAGGCTTCATTGATGGCCTTGGCTGAGAAATCTACCTCTACCCCTCTGACCACAGACAGGCCATCCTCAGGGCTGAGCACATTGGCGTAGAACTCATACACCATGCTCGTGTAGGCTGGGTTAGGCGGTCTGCAAAATTCCTCCCAGCCGTGGTTGATCACCCCTGCGCGCAAGAACTGCGGCATGTCAGCGGGTCGATCGAGGAAACCTTTCTCGTGCAGTAGGTCCCTCTTCCTTAGCTCAGCACCCCTGGATTCAGCATCAGATGCGACATACCTCACTGACTGAGGTTCGTCTTCAGGGTAGAGTTTAGCCTTGCCCTTATCTGCTGGCTTAGCTGACTCGGCAGCCTCCACCTTGAGGCGTTTGAGCGAAGGCTCAGTGCTTTCTTTGTCTGCGGACGGCACCCTCTTGGCCTTCTTCTTCTTACTCAGCTTCTTGGATCGCTTGCCCTTGACAATCTTGGCCTTCTTTTTCTTCTTCAGCTTGGCCTTGATGGTGATCTGCTGGAGGCATGCCCCCAACGTTTCTTCCATAGAATCGTCCTGCTGTGCAGGCTCATCAGGGCTTTCTTCCCTTGCAGGCGAGAAGATCTCATCTTCACCACCATCCCCACTGCCCTGAGTGGATTCCTGGTACTCCCCATAGGGGAATTCAGGATCAGGCCGTGGGGGCGTAGGCGAGGGCGTGGCACTCTGCTCTGCTGATAGTGTCCGCGCAGAACTCAGTGGCGAAGATGGTAATTCAGGACTCTTCGCCGGCGGCGATGATGAGAGCTCCGGGCTGTGCACTGGTTCAGACGGTGCAGGGCTGTGCACCGGTGATGCAGATGGCGACGGTGTGCGCGCTGGTGAAGCAGGTGGCGTCGAACCCTTCTTGGCTGAATCGTGGGACTCACGATCAGAATCTTGACTCGCCACAGAGGGAGTCGTCGCTACGCTTGGTTCGGCGGCCGTCTTGACACTCCACCGGCGTTTCTTGGGCGTGCCCGCTGGTTCAGAGGGTCCAGCGGGGATTTCAGTGACCACCCTCCACTTCCTCCTACGGATAGGAAGCTTGGGGAGAGGTCCTGTGCGAACGGCACCATCATCTGCAAGGGTAAGAAGCGCTTCCCTTGCAGCCGCTTCAGCTGCGTCATCAGCCTTCTTCTTGGCTGCAGATCTTTCCGCTCGTGTGAACACCATTGCTGAGTATTGAAGATCTTGAGAGAGGAATCAAAAGTGGAGAGAATCGCTGAATTCTTGGAGAGCAAAGAATGAGAGAATCGTACTGATCGAGCGCCTTCCAACGAATATAAAGGCAACGGATAAATCCCAACGGCTATTTTTTTGCGGATCCAGCAATTCCAGCGCAATTCCAGGGATATTATTTCATCAAAATCTCTAACTTTGCTGATCCGTATCTTTTATTTGGCTCAACCGTTTCTCGATTTTTAAAGCTGGATTTACTCTCCTTGATTCCATCTATCGATTCCCTACAAAAACAAATAAAACAAACACTAAATACGCAATTAAAATTACACCACAAAACCTATAAACGATAATCGGAAAAAACAGGAAAAAAAATAACTAAGGCATTGGCCTTGACTAAACGAGCACAGTAACCACTCGTTCTCTCTCGTTCTTTTTGTCATGCTTCAGTCAAGAGGAAGGCCGAGAGAGTCTTCACATCTCCTTCCTCATAGTAGTGCTTCAATCTGGCACCATTGACCATAAATGGCTGACCTTGCTGCAAGTTTTTTATCTCTATTGCACCATGAACAAAGACATTAGTAATAACAAATGGTCCCGACCATCTAGACTTTAGTTTGCCTGGAAATAACTTTAAGCGTGAGTTAAATAATAGCACAAGTTGGCCTTTCCTAAAGTCTTTGATCCTAAGCCTACTGTCGTGCCATATTTTGGTCTTTTCTTTATACATCTTGGCATTCTCATAAGCCATATGCCTAAGCTCATCAAGTTCATGCAGCTGCAAAGATCTCAATGTCCCCGCATCCTTTACACAAAAATTCAATTCTTTCATGGCCCAAAATGCTTTGTTTTCTAACTCAAGTGGCAAGTGGCAAGCCTTGCCATACACCAACCTATAGGGAGACATGCCTAGGGGTGTCTTATATGCTGTTCTATAAGCCCAAAGTGCATCCTCAAGCTTAAAAGACCAGTCTTTCCTATTTGGTTTAACTACCTTCTCTAAGATGTTCTTTATTTCCCTATTGGAAATTTCAGCTTGACCATTTGAGTGTGGGTGATAGGGTGTGGCTACTCTATGTCTAACGTTGTATTTAGCCAACAGTTTCTCCATAGCTTTATTAATAAAATGGGTCCCTTCATCACTAATGATAGCTCGGGGAGTCCCAAATCTCGTGAAAATGTGCCTATGTAAGAATTTAACTACTGTCTTAGCATCATTACTAGGACAAGCTACGGCTTCTACCCATTTCGAGACGTAATCTACTGCTACAAGGATGTAGAGGTTACCTGATGATGGTGGGAATGGTCCCATGAAATCAATGCCCCACACATCAAAGAGTTCCAACTCTAAGATGTAGGTGAGAGGCATTTCATCCTTGCGACTGAGATTACCTGTCCTTTGGCATTCGTCACAGCTATGTGCATAGGTGTGTGCGTCCTTGAAGATCGTTGGCCAATAGTAGCCACTCTGGAATACCTTTGCAGCTGTTCTCTGACCACCAAAGTGTCCCCCATAAGGAGATGTGTGACAGTGCTGCAGCACAGACTTCGCTTCAGCAGCTGAAACACACTTCCTTAACAACCCATCAGCACAGGTTCTGTAAAGTATGGGGTCATCCCAGATGAATTTCCTTGCTTCATGGAGGAACCTCTTCTTCTCTTGTCCTCCCTTGAATACTGGTAATACCTGTGATGCACGGAAGTTAGCAATATCAGCGAACCATGGTTCCTCATCGTTATCACGATGGGACAAAGCAAAGACATGTTCATCTATGAAAGCATCAGAAATTGCGGACTCCGCAATTTTTTCGCAATTATGGTGCAATCGAGACAGGTGATCTGCAACCACATTTTCACAACCTTTCTTGTCCCGAATGTCCAAATCAAATTCTTGCAGCAATAACACCCACCTAATCAGCCTCGGCTTGGCGTCAGCTTTCCTCATAAGATATTTCAAGGCAGAATGGTCAGTGTATACAATTGTCCTAGTGCCTACAATATAATTTCTAAATTTTTCGCAAGCAAATACTACAGCAAGCATCTCTTTCTCAGTAGTTGTATAATTACATTGAGCCTCATTCAAGGTCTTACTGGCATAGTAGACAGGGTGTGTCAGCTTGTCAATTTTCTGTCCTAACATGACTCCTACAGCATAGTCACTGGCATCACATAGCATCTCAAATGGGAGATCCCAATTTGGTCCGACTATGATAGGTGCTGTGACTAGTGCCTCTTTAAGGGTTTTCCAAGCTACTACACATTCCTCAGAGAAGATAAAAGGCTTATTTAGCTCTAGAAGCTCGCACAGAGGCTTGGCTATCTCAGAAAAGTCCTTGATGAACCTTCTGTAAAAACCAGCATGCCCTAAGAAGCTTCTAATGGCTTTGACATTTTGTGGCTCTACCAACTTCTCTATGATCTCTATTTTGGCCCTATCCACTTCTACACCTGCCCTTGACACTCGATGTCCTAAGACAATCCCCTCATCTACCATAAAATGGCATTTTTCCCAATTTAGGACTAGGTTGGTCTCCTCACACCTAGCCAAGACTTGTCCTAGGTTTTCTAGACAGGTTTTAAATGAATCCCCAAAGACTGAGAAGTCATCCATGAATATTTCTATCATGGACTCATCCAACTCAGAGAAGATTGCCATCATGCACCTCTGGAAAGTTGCCGGTGCATTGCATAGGCCAAAAGGCATTCTGCGGAAGGCAAACGTTCCAAAAGGGCAAGTGAAGGTGGTCTTCTCTTGATCCTTAGGATCTATAGTTATATGATTATAGCCAGAGTACCCATCTAAAAAACAATAGTAGGCTCTACCAGCTATTCTGTCTAGCATCTGGTCAATAAACGGTATAGGGAAATGGTCTTTTTTAGTTTCTTTATTTAATTTTCTGTAATCCATACACACTCTCCACCCTGTGACAGTCCTTGTTGGAATTAGTTCGTTATTCTCATTGACTACCACAGTTATTCCCCCCTTTTTAGGTACACATTGGATGGGGCTCACCCACTGGCTACTAGCTATGGGGAAAATTACTCCTGCATCTAACCATTTTATTATTTCTTTCTTCACTACCTCTTTCATAGAGGGGTTTAACCTACGCTGGTGATCTACCCTAGGTGTGTGCTCTTCCTCTAAGATAATTTTGTGCATACAATAAGAAGGGCTAATGCCTCGAATATCAGCAATAGTCCACGCTATAGCCTTCCTATGTTGCTTAAGCAGTAAAATTAAATCAACCTCATGCTGTTCACTTAGCTTAGAAGAAATAATTACAGGCAGTGTGTCATTATCTCCTAAATATGCATATTTGAGGTGAGTGGGTAGTGGTTTCAGTTCTAAAATAGGTGGATGCTCAATGGAGGGCTTTAAAGGATTTACAGTTCTATCAGTTAAATCTATATTCATACATACATGCTGTGGTTTATCTACAGGTACACTCATTATGTCAGATACATTCAAGTCAGCTACATCTACTTGTACATATTCATTAGCATGCTTGGTTAATAATACATGCTCTAATTGTTCTTCCATTAGTGAGTCAACAACATCCATGCTAGCACAAGACTCAGAGTCAGAGGGATACCTTAAAGCTTTATAAACACTAAATTTTACCTCTTCATCATGAACTCTCATAGTTAACTCACCTTTTTGCACATCTATTAGTGCCCTACCTGTGGCGAGAAATGGTCTACCTAGCAGGATGGGTACCTCCTTGTCTGCCTCATAGTCCAGGACAATGAAATCTGCAAGGAATATAAATTTGTCAAATTTCACTAGAATATCCTCAATCTTACCTTCAGGGTATGCGATGGATCTGTCTGCTAGCTGTAAAGTGACGGTAGTTGGACGTGCTTCTCCTATTCCCAACTGGCGGAATAGGGACAGGGGCATGAGGTTAATGCTGGCTCCCAGGTCACAGAGAGCTCGCCCCACGTGCTTGCCTCCAAGTTCCACAGGTAAGGTGAAGGAACCAGGATCCTTCTCCTTCTTGGGCAGCTTGTTCTGGAGGATGGCACTGCACTCCTCAGTGAGATTGACTGTTTCAAACTCACCAATTATTTTTTTGTTAGTAATGATGTCCTTCAAAAACTTTACATAAGAAGGCATCGACTGTAAAACCTCTACGAAAGGAATGTTAACATGCACTTGCTTAAGTATTTCTAAGAATTTATTGAAATGCACTTCCTGTTCCTGCTTCTTTTTAAGCCTTCTAGGATATGGAGGTGGTGGTACATAAGCAGGTACGTCAGGTCGCCTCAGGATAGGTGGAGGCCTTGGGATTTCTACTATCTCTTCTACAATTGGCTCTAGCCTGGCTCCTGAGGTGCTAGTGGGTGGTGAACCTTGGTTGGGCAGAGACTCCAGTGGAGCACTAGACTCGGTGTTCTCTACTCTCTTTGGTATGTCTTTGGTGTTGCTTACCAAAGGTCTCCCACTCCTAAGTTCAATTGCTTGAACTTGTTCCTTTCCTTCTCTCCTTGGCAATTCAGTGTCAGCAGGGAGTCTACCTTGGGGCCTACTTTTAATTTCAGTGGTTAACTGGCCTATTTGAGTTTCTAAGCTCCTAAGGGTAGCTTGCTGGCTTTGGAGAGTAGCATCATTTTTTGCTATGTATTCCTTGAGTAGGTTTTCTACAGAAGATCCTACTGGTTGATTATAAGGTTTTTGGTACATTGACTGGTTATGTTGGTTATGTTGGGGAGTGAAACCAGATGTTCCACTCGGCCTTGGTTGGTTAATATTTTGGTTAGAATTTGGTTGGCCACCCCATGACAGGTTTGGGTGGTTCCTCCAACCAGGATTGTATGTTTGTGAGTAGGGGTTGTTCCTTGGTTGCTGCTGGCTTCCTACATAGCAGACCGAGGATGGATTCCCAGGGCAATATTCATATGGGTGCCCTTCCCCACAGAATCCACAGACTAGTGCCTCGCCTTGGCTTGGTTGGGTGCCCATTGACATGGCTGTGGCGGTGTTGGCACTGGTTTGGAGATTGGCCTGAGCCATTTGCTTGACTAAGTTGGTCAGGGCATTTATTTGGGTGCTCATAGCGCTTAGAGCATCCTTGTCTTGAGCTCTAGTTGGCTCTACAGGATCGTCTGACCACCTACAATGAGATGTTGAGATCTTCTCCAAGATCTCATAAGCTTCGTTGTAACTCTTGGACAACATGGAACCACAATCAGATGAATTTAGGACTTGTCTAGTGCTGGGGTTGCATCCTTTAAAGAAAACTTCTATTTGGATACACCATGGGATGCCATGGTGTGGACATTTGATGAGAAGGTCTTTGAATCTTGTCCAAGCTTCGTGAAGGGACTCACTTGGAGCTTGTTTGAATTTTATAATATCATCACGGAAAGTAGAATTCCTATCAGGTGGGAAATATTTGACTAGGAATTTTTCTGCTAAATCTGTCCAATTAAGGACAGATCCAGAAGGTAATGAGTTCAGCCACGTTTTGGCTTTGTCCCTCAAAGAGTAAGGGAACAAGTATAGCCTCAATGCTTCTTGAGAAACTCCAGGGATTAGGAAAGTGTCGCTAACTCCTAAGAAGTTCCTAAGATGGTTGTGGGGATCCTCATTTTCCATTCCAAAGAATTGTCCCACAGTGGACAACATTTGGAACATCACTGGCTTTAACTCGAATGAGTTGGCAGTGATTTCAGGACGGATTATGCTGGGGTTCAGCTCCCCAGGCATAGGTACTAAATATGAAAGAATGGCGCTGTCCTTGTCATTCGCTATTTCTATGGGATTGCGAGTGACAGGCACCAGATTTTGATCTCTTCTATCCATTTCTTCTAAAGGTGGTGATGATAACCTTGCGGTATCAGCAGCTAATTGAGGTAAAGAAGGTTGTTTAAATAGACGTTTCTTAGCTCTATTCCTAGCTCTAAGTAATCTCTCGGGCTCAGGGTTGAACTCTAGATCACTACTTGGAAGCTCATTCATAAACTAACCTAAATTTTACCTAAGAAAGAAATAAATATAGATCAAATGCAAAAGAAAATAATTTTGATGTTTCAAACTTAACAAAACTTCGTTTTTACTTAAAATAAGTCCCCGGCAGCGGCGCCAAAAACTTGTTGCGTGCTCAATGTGTAAAGATAAATATGCAAAAGGGTAGAGAGAGCACTTAGAACATGCAAGCATACATGGTCTCACAGCAAGTAGTAAGTATATTTCATTCGTTTTTTCCACAGAGACTCATTTTTAGCTATTCGCGAAGTGTATTTGTTAAGAAAGATGGGGTGGATTTGATGGGGTAAAATTGGTTTTTGATTATCTAATTTTTGCTGAATGTGTAAAGGAATATAACATAAATGAATGCAAGTTGAAATTATACTTAAAAGACAAGAGATGGAATTAATAAACGAGGAAGAAAACAGCTGAACAGAATAAAAACTTGGCAGAATTGCGAGAACCGCAATTAATCCGCAATTAATCAGCAGCGAAAGTGTGTAAAATGGCGAATTAAGGGCTACTAATGACTATCCTATAGGCATTCTAATACGATTCTCAAGCAGTAGATCAACTCTCTATACATCAAACTCACTCTATCTCATGTATCGTCCGATTCCATGCATTAAATACTTTAGTTTACTCGACTTCAAAGTAAGGTCTTAAGCATTTTGTTAAAACAGGAATGTTTAGTTTGTACTAGGGAAACGCCTATTCCTAGGCCGTTTCCTGATTACCATGAAAGGCTAGCATGATTATATGACTCTGAACTCTTACTCCTTCCAGAGGTTAGGAGTTCTTTGGACAAAATGGATGGCCAATCGAAATTGCCCGTGGGATGAAGCTTACATACAATCAATGTTCGAGTGTTAAACTGCCTACTTGATTCACGTTTTTTAACCTATAGTTCTGTCATTAGCATGCCCCTAGGTGATTTAGCTACTCATGGATATAAGGTAAACAGAAATGGTCGATAAAATAGACATGCTTAGAAGAGAAATATAATTAAAACAGTGGACAAAAGCCGTAGCAGAAGAAGATAGGAACTGTGAAAAACAGACTTGCACTTTGATTACTTTCAATGTTTAACCGAACAAAGCGAAACTTAAAGGAAATGATTCAAAGACAGACAACAACGAAATGCAGTAAATAAAGCTCTAAACTAGGAACAACAAATGAACAAAGCTGGAAATGAGAAGGAGAAAACAGAAAGCAGTAAAGGTGCTCGAAAGCCTTGTTGCAGTCGCCTCGAATGAAGGGGATGAAAGGTCAGCCTTGCTTGGATGAATCCAATCGAGAGAGAAGAAGAATCTTCTCTCCTTCCTATCAGATTATCGATTCCAACAGCTGAGACTCTCACTCCAACAGACGGCAAAGGAAAACAGGGAGAAATGATGGACTGCGAGAAGACTTCTGCGCTTCGAATGATGATCAAACCTCCGACTTTGACCCCTTTTTATAGTAGTTTGCAGGTGCGTTTGGGCCAAGGAGAACCATCAATCTTCAACGTCATATATCAGAAATGGATGGAGGAGAAAGAACGAGTCCCTGAAATAACGGAAATTAACAGAAAAAGATCAGTCAACTTACGGTTTTCACTTGAATAATTGCGAGAACCGCAATTATTTCGCAATTCATTCGCAATGCTTATTTTTCATTCTTTTCCTTCGGTTTTCAACCATTTTTCTACCTATTGTGCACAAGTCCTAAATTAGCTACCTTCTTCTAATTCTCATATTTAAGCATAGGTTTAGGCTAAATGTTATTAAAAACACCTAAGTATGTGCATTTTCCTAAGCTAAATAGGTCCTAAATAAGTCACTTTCAGAGACTTAACAGGATTCAATCATACTTAGCAAAAGCATAATTAAACACATAAACGGTTGCCCGGAAACCCTGAAGCAACCGGCCACATATATATTAATAAGAATTTTTCAATTCTAATTAAACGATACTATTAGTTAACTCGGATTGATCAGTTCTAAATTAAATAAAGTAGTAACTAGCATTTTATGACGAACATTCAATTAAACATCCTAAATGCTAATTGATTACCCGACAACCCTGAAGTAATCAACATTCACAACGTTTAATATGATACTTCGATTTGTTCTATTTCATCAAGATAAATTGCAACCAAGATCAACTGGAATCCTATGTGATCTATGGCTCGACTTATCCGTGTTACTTGGCGATGAAGAGAGGCACGGCATCATAATCTTTAACAATCAAACATGTTGGAAATCAAGGGTGCCTAGTCCTAAATCATTCAAACACAATCATGTGATATTCTTAGAAGAAATAAATGCCCAATCAGTCATGCTAAGTCACAGAATTAAGAACGAACCCTCATAAATCGCATCAAAATTCACCCCTAACCTCAAATTAGAGCACTTACCTTAGCTCCCCGTTGTGCAAATCAAGCAAAATTGCTAATGTTGAAGCTTTATTGAAGATATAATGGAAGATATACAAGTTTTGAGCTCCCACCCGAGCCTACCAATGGTGGAGAAACAAAAATGGAACAAAAGTTGCGGCTAAAAATGTAGAAGAAAGGCTGTTATAGCCGTCGGAGCGTTGAGACGCTATGGCAGCGTCTCGACGCTGTGCCCTAAGTTGGCAGCGCGCGCACGGGGTAGCGTCGAGACGCTAGGACAGCCTCTCGACGCTGTTCGGCGTTGAGCGAGCGTTGAGACGCGCGCGCTCCACGCTGGGGCGCGACAAAATCCGGAAATCTTCGGGTCGGCTTCGAGACGCTAGGGCAGCGCCTCGACGCTAGGGCAGCGTCGAGCTAGCGTCGCGACGCTGTCGCTCGACGCTAGCTCTCGGGTTTGATGGCCAACTTTTGCCTTTCAATGGCAAATTTTGCCATTTCTTCAATTCTTTAAGCCCCTTGCCTCCCGATGCATCCATGAAGCTCTAAAGCGTTGCTTTTAGCCCCGAAACACGTCCTGGGACTCCTCGAGCTCTCTACCATGAATTTACCTACAAAGAGGGATTTTAATCAATATCGATCATGGTTTTAGCTATAATTAGGGAGTAAATAATAGCTCTATTTTGGAGCTATCAAAATACCCCCAACCTAAATCTTGGTAGTCCTCGAGCAAGGCTAGTAAAGATTTTGACTCTAAAGAACCATGCATACATGCTTCTAATTCAAACCTCGATGCTTTTTACAAATCTAAAAAGAACATAATCATGAAAGCAATCGCACATGCATTTAATCAAGATCACATCAAAAATTAACTATCGCTCCCTAACGTGTGTGTGTGCTAGCCAACCTATCCTAAACTCACGTAAGCTCGGAAAAACTGCATGCAACATGTCATCCCGTTTTCCCCCTACTTCTAGCGTTTAAGAACAGTCTAAACTTGACTTACACGAGAGAGAGTAATAAATTAAGAGACCTAAAATTTTCTAATTCCTTTTCTTTTCTTTGAGTACTTTGTACTCTTCGTTATGGTTCTTTGAACCCAACTTTTTATTTTCTTTTTCTTTCCAATCCCGAGTTGCCTAACACGTCAAATTCATGCATAAACTTCACGTTTTTAAGGACTAACGCTCACTTCTTAAGTGCTAATAAGAACGAGGAACGCCTCGAGAGAATTTTCTAACTAACATGCTTTTCTATTTTTTTTTTTATTTAGGCTTAGCTTTTGCTAACTCGATTAATTAACCACTAACTCTCATGCAACAAGCTACCTAAGGGTGCCTTTCGGGGTGACAACAAGAATCAAGCAACATGCAATCAAACTAACCCTACGGAGTCTAAGATGAGGTTGCTAAGTGCTCGATAGATGCAAGGGAACAACAGAAATTTTTTTAAATTTTTTGACATGAACCTAATAAATGCAAAGCTACATTATGCAAAAACTAGATTATGCACATGCCTAGATTCCAAAAAGACATTTCCTAGATTATCATAATCAGAAAACATATAAACAGAGTCCCAAGCACTTCAAATTTTAAATTAGCACTGCTCAACAAACTGCACATGGAATCCATCCAACAGACAACTCCACCCCCAACCTAAAATTATACATAGTCCTCTATGTATCAACATTTCAGACTAAGCAGTTAAAATGCACAAAATAAAAGGGAACAGAAAACCTCCCCTGAATTTTGTTAGGTTGTCGGTTGGAGCGGTGCACTATTCGCCCACTGTCCCGATCCTTAGGCCACAAGACATCCTACAAAAGAAAGCAAGAAAACTAAGCTAGGAAAAATAAAAACTGAAAGTAAAGACAAAAATTTAAAAACACATGGGTTGCCTCCCAAGAAGCGCAAATTTTTTTTTAACGCGGTTATGCTCGACGTGTCCTCCTCTCTGTCAGGGTACGTAAAAATTTTCGTACTTCTTCGACCCCTTCTTCCTTGAATCAACAAAACCTGCTAAGATAAGCAAGCTCTTCGACTTTTGCAGGCAGCCGGACAGAGTTGTTATTTTTTTGATTTTTTCGATATATGGAAAAATAAAAGACTCAACAGAATGAAATAAAAAAAAACAAGACTCAACTGAAAATAAAGACTCAACAGGGGAAAAAGGAAGAAAGGATAAATCAATAGAGGGGAGTGCAGGGAATAAAATAGAAAGACACTCGTCAGCCTCGAACTGTATCACCTGAAATTCCTTCAAGATAGTAGGCTCGACTCTCTTCTTTTTCCAGAAGATCTCATTGTCATACGGAGGAGCAATCATGACTTCTACGGTGCGATGGGGGCGTAGTTCCTCGAGCATAAAATCAATTTGCTCCTTCATATCTTCAATCGTGAAATCAAGAGACAGGGAGGATTGATTTTCTAACTCGGGATGCTCTTGTGCGGGGTACGTATCAAGGAGACCGGTTGGTGGCGACTCAGGACATGCGTAGGAAGTATGACACCCTACCGAGCAAGCACAACACTTTGCTCTCGTATGCGTTTCTCTAATAAATGTCCACCAAACCTCGGAGTGTAGCTTATACATTTGCCCCATAAATCTTTTCATAGCCCGCGAACCCCTTCTAATCCCCTCATCCTTGTTGGGATCGTTTGAAGCTATCAGAATTTCCAGGTCATACCATTCCATTTTGTCATTAAAAGAAATTTATGAGGCTTCACACCTTGAAGCTTCCACCCACTCTTCCAAGCGAATGCCTGCCATACTCAAACAAGAAGACACAAGAAAAGAAAAAATATTTTTGTGGTTTTCTAACAAATAAAATTTAACTAAGAGAAACTAAATGGTTCCCCGGCAACGGCGCCAATTTTGGTAGATCGGATTTTGGGTATATCCTACTAATATCGGGGTGTCGAGTCCCGCCAAAATAATATTTATAAGTACCGAGACTACTAAGCTCTGCAGCTAGTGGTAACGGGTGTCGAACCACAGGGAACCTAAATTATTTCCTCTTAACTAATTTCTATTTGTTTTTAAAACTAAGACTCAAAAGCAAATAAAAGGGGAGGTTTTGGTGAAATCTAAACTAACGGAAAAATAAATGCGAAAAGTAAAGCGCGGAAAATTAAACGGAACACGTGCTCCTAATTTTAAGGGTCGGGGTTTACTTTGATGCGACTCGATTCATTGGGATTCAATCATACTTAGCAAAAGCATAATTAAACACATAAACGGTTGCCCGGAAACCCTGAAGCAACCGGCCACATATATATTAATAAGAATTTTTCAATTCTAATTAAACGATACTATTAGTTAACTCGGATTGATCAGTTCTAAATTAACTAAAGTAGTAACTAGCATTTTATGACGAACATTCAATTAAACATCCTAAATGCTAATTGATTACCCGGCAACCCTGAAGTAATCAACATTCACAACGTTTAATATGATACTTCGATTTGTTCTATTTCATCAAGATAAATTGCAACCAAGATCAACTGGAATCCTATGTGATCTATGGCTCGACTTATCCGTGTTACTTGGCGATTAAGAGAGGCACGACATCATAATCTTTAACAATCAAACATGCTGGAAATCAAGGGTGCCTAGTCCTAAATCATTGAAACACATTCATGTGATATGCTTAGAAGAAATAAATGCCCAATCAGTCATGCTAAGTCAAAGAATTAAGAACGAACCCTCATAAATCGCATCAAAATTCACCCCTAACCTCAAATCAGAGCACTTACCTTAGCTTCCCGTTGTGCAAATCAAGCAAAATTGCTAATGTTGAAGCTTTATTGAAGATATAATGGAAGATATACAAGTTTTGAGCTCCCACCCGAGCCTAACAATGGTGGAGAAACAAATATGGAACAAAAGTTGCGGCTAAAAACGGAGAAGAAAGGCTTTTAAAGCCGTCGAAGCGTCGAGACGCTAGGGCAGCGTCTCGACGCTGTGCTCTAAGTTGGCAGCGCGCGCACGGGGTAGCGTCTGGACGCTAGGACAGCGTCTAGACGCTGTTCGGCATTGAGCGAGCATTGAGACGCGCGCGCTCGACACTGGGGCGCGACAAAATCCGGAAATCTTCGGGTCGGCGTCGAGATGCTAGGGCAGCGTCTCGACGCTTGGGCAGCGTCGAGCTAGCGTCGCGACGCTGTCGCTCGACACTAGCTCTCGGGTTTGATGGCCAACTTTTACCTTTCAATGGTAAATTTTGCCATTTCTTCAATTCTTCAAGCCCTTTGGCTCCTGATGCGTCCATGAAGCTCTAAAGCGTTGCTTTTAGCCCCGAAACACGTCCTCGGACTCCTCGAGCTCTCTACCATGAATTTACCTACAAAGAGGGATTTTAATAAATAACGATCATGGTTTTAGCTATAATTAGGGAGTAAATAATTGCTCTATTTTGGAGCTATCAAAATACCCCCAACCTAAATCTTGCTAGTCCTCGAGCAAGGCTAATAAAGATTTTGACTCTAAAGGACCATGCATACATGCTTCTAATTCAAACCTCGATGCTTTTTACAACTCTAAACAGAACATAATCATGAAAGCAATCGGCGCATGCATTTAATCAAGATCACATCAAAAATTAACTATCGCTCCCTAACGTGTGTGTGTGTGCTAGCCAACCTATCCTAAACTCACGTAAGCTCGGAAAAACTGCATGCAACATGTCATCCCGTTTTCCCCCTACTTCTAGCGTTTAAGAACAGTTTAAACTTGACTTACACGAGAGAGAGTAATAAATTAAGAGACCTAAAATTTTCTAATTCCTTTTCTTTTCTTTGAGTACTTTGTACTCATCGTTATGGTTCTTTGAACCCAACTTTTTATTTTCTTTTTCTTTCCAATCCCGAGTTGCCTAACACGTCAAATTCATGCATAAACTTCACGTTTTTAAGGACTAACGCTCACTTCTTAAGTGCTAATAAGAAGGAGGAACACCTCGAGAGAATTTTCTTGCTAACATGCTTTTCTATTTTTTTTTTATTTAGGCTTAGTGTTGCGTGCTCAATGTGTTAATATAAATAAGCAATAAGGAAGAAAGAGCACTCAGAACATGCAAGCATACATGATCTTATAGCAAGTAGTAAGTATTTTTTCATTCGTTTTCCCACAGAGATTTATTATAAGCTACTCGTGAAGTGTAAAGTTAAGAAAGAAGGGGTGGATTTGATGGGGTAAAATTGGTTTTTAATTGCCTACTTCTTACTGAATGTATAAAGGAATGCAACATAAACAAATGCAAGTTGAAATTAAACTCAAAGGAAAAGAGATGAGATTAATAAATGAAGAGGAAAATAGCCAAACAGAATTGTAACTTAGCAGAATTGCGGAAACAGCAATTCTACCGCAATTGTATAACAGCGAAAGTGTGTAAATGGAGAAACAAGGGCTACTAATGACTCCTCTATAGGCATTTTCATACGATTCTCAAGCATTGGATCAACTCTCTATGCATCAAACTCACTCAATCTCAAGTATCGTCCGATTCCATGCATTAGATTCTTTAGTTTACTCATGTCCAAGTAAGGTCTTAAGCATCTTGTTAAAGCAGAAGTGTAAGGTTTGTACTAGGAAAACGCCTATTCCTAGGTCGTTTTCTGGCTACCTTGAAAGGCTAGCATGAGTGTATGACTCTGAACTCTTACTCCTTCCAGAGGTTAGGAGTTCTTTGGACAAAATGGATGGCCAATCGAAATTGCCCGCGGGATGAAGCTTACATACAATCAATGCTTCGAGAGCTATCCTACATGCTTGGTTCACGTTTTTAAGCCTATAGTCTTGTCATTAGCATGCCCCTAAGTGACTTAGCTACTCATGGATGTATAGAGAATAGAAATACGAGATAAAACAGACATGCTTAGAAGAAACATAAAGATAGAACAGTGAGGAAAAGCAGTAGCTTGCAAAGGTAAGAAACTTTGAAATGAAGAATATTGCTTGTGATTACTTGATTGTTTAAATGGACAAGGGAAAGCTTAAAGTAAATAACATAAAGACAGACAACAACGAGATAGAATGAAATGACTAATGGAAAGGAAATAACAATAAAGCAGTGCTGGAAATGAAGAACACAAGACAGAAAGCAGTAAATAGAGCGTGGACGCCTTGTTGCGATTGCTTCGACTGAATGGGGAGAAAGAATAGCCTTGCTTGGATGAATCCAATCGAGAGAGAAGACGAATCTTCTCTCCTTCCTATCAGATTGTCGATTCCAACAGCTGAGACTCTCACACCAACAGACGAAGAAGAACGACAGGAGAAAAGATGGACTGCGAGAAGACTTCAACGCTTTCGGATGATGCTTGAACCTCCGACTTTGACCCCCTTTTATAGTAGTTTGCAGGTGCATTTGGGCCAAGGAGAACCATCAATCTTCAACGTCGTATATCAGAATGGATGGAGGAGAAAGCACGAATCCCTGAAATAACGGAAATTAACAGAAAAAGATCAGTCAACTTACGGTTTTCACTTGAAACATTGCGGTTTCAGCAATGTTTCCGCAATTCTATCGCAATGCACATTTTTCTTTGTTTTAGCTTCGGTTTTTATCCCTTTTCCTTCCTTTTGCACATAAGTCCTAATTTAGCTACCTTCTTCTAAATCTCATATATAAGCATAGGTTTAGGCTAAATACTAACAAAAACACCTAAGTATGTGCATCTTCCTAAGCTAAATAAGTCCTAAATATGTCACTTTTGGAGACATAACACACCCCCAAACTTAAGGTTTTGCTTGTCCTCAAGCAAACTAAGGACTTACTTAGGCTGCTGTTTCATTCCCTTTAACCACTTACTGACTCTCCTACATTCCTATCTATAGCAGTGCTGTCCTGTGACACACTTCTAAGTTTAAAACTATCCTCTTATCTAGCTTCTTCTGACTTCGCATGCCTAATACTCCTACTGTTTCATTACTCCCTACAACTGATCTACTTGCTTTTGTCACATCATGCCACTATCCCTAAGGTTTCAAATTCTACCTAGCTTTAGCTCAGACTCAGTACATGCTTCTAGTCTTTTCTTTTGAGCTACCTAGGATTCCTTAGAGTCATGCCAGTCTTAGTACAAAACCAGTGACAGTAGTACTTTCAAATGACAAAATAAACCCTGGCATCACTTCATTGGATATACATTCATCTCCCTAGACAAACTTAAAAAGCTACAACCTTGTGCTCAGCTCATTGAAGATCAGAGTTCTTTTTAATTAGGACATCTAAGCCCCAAGGTTGCAACTCCTAAGCATACATTCTTCTTCCCTATTTCTTCCTTTTTCCTTTCTTACTTAGGTGGAGCCTCTCCTCAGGTTTCCTTTTGATGCAATGCCACTTGTGGGTTACACACTTGGCACTGATTACTCAGCAACTTTGAGAGAGACTCCCCTCTTTATTCTATTTTTCATTTTTTCTTTCAGCTCATCATTTTTTCTATTTTTTTTTTTTTTTTTTTAAGGAGAAGAAGAATGCTTATGCCCTAAGGGAGAGAGGAATGTTCCTAGGCCTAGGGTGGCCTCCCCCAAACTTAAACTACTCATTGTCCCCAATGAGTGTCTGAGGTCGCACACCCCCAAACTTACCTAGAAGCATCTAGTCTAAGGTAAAACAAAGAGAACCTAAAATCCCTAGACATAGACAGAACATTCTAAAAGTAAATATCACAGCAGCAGAAATTCATAAAAACAGACAGATAAGGGCTTAAAGCTATGCATGCTGAGCACTATTCAGAGGCTCATTTAAACTATCAAAGGGTGTCCTATGACACTCATCCAGCATGCGTTTAGATAAGCTATATACGGTAGATAAGATAGCAGCAAAAGATAGAATTTAAACAGATCACAGCCTAGCTAAACAGATAGTCAAAAACATGCATTCAGTAATAAAAATTGCGGTTGCCGCAATTATTTCGCAATAAAGACAGGGCAGATATATCAGTGGTTAAGGCCCCTACGCATGCTTTTTCTAGCCATCCAAGCTATGCAAAAATGAAACTAAACTACTCTACCTAATCAGCTAGCAGCAGGCTACACTAAACAATTTAAAAACTTAAAACTAAGCAACTAAAACAGATCAAAATATTAACTAAAAACAGCATAATTCACATGGTTCACAAAAAGCAGTTTGAAATTTTTTTTTTATTGTAAGGGAACAACAATACTCCCTTGAGTGCAATTCAAACCAGCACTCAGATGTCATCATCCTCATCATCAGTCCCTCGTGGTCGTGGAGGCACCCATGGAGACAGTAGGTTGGTGGGAAAGTCAGGGAAAAGACACCCCAGCTGATCAGCAACCTCTTTGTCTCTTGCTTGTGCATAAGTGGCCCACTGAGCCATCCTCTTCTGTAGATCCATCGGCACGCCATGGACAGTGACTGAGCAGCAGCCAATCTATCCAGTTCGAACTCCATGTTGCCCTTCCTTTTCAGCCTCAAGCCTGTGGGCAGCTCCAAGTGGCCTGTGTACGCCATCTGCTGTTCCATTCGCTCAATGGGAACTCCTGCACGCAAACATAGTTTAGTAATAGTATTAGGGAAGAACAATGGACCCTTACCCTTCTTGGCGCAATCAGCAATGGCGGCTGACATGACTTCACCCACATTGATCGTGAGACCTCGCATGATAGCATAGACCAGCAGCGATCTGCTCTGGTTGATGGTGGTCTCATGAGTCACTGGGGCTAGTTTCCTTTTCACGAAAGAAAACCATACCGCTGCCTTAGCTGTGAGGTTGGCACTCATAAGAGTGTGCCTCCCATTGCGTGACACGGTCCAGGATGCTTCAGGTTGGCCAATCGTCCGAATGGCCTCTTCCAGGACGGCTTCAGTAGGCTCATCAACAATCCTCGCATAGTCAGTATGTTTTTGGCCCTTGAGGCCATAGGCTTCGTTGATGGCTTCTGCTGAAAAGTCCACTTCTAATCCCCTGACCACAGACAACCCTTCCTCAGAATTCCTCAAGTTGGCGTAGAAGTCATACACCATGCTTGTGTAAGCTGGATTGGGTGGTCTGCACAACTCCTCCCAGCCGTGATTCGTAATTCCTGCGCGCAAGAATTGCGGCAGGTCAGCAGGTCTGTCGAGGAAGCCCTTTTCGTGCAGCAGCTCCCTTTTCCTCAGCTCCATGCCTCTAGACTCAGCGTCAGAAGACACGTACCTCACTGACTGAGGCTCATCTTCAGGGCAAAGCTTGGCCTTCCCTTTGTCTTTTTGTTTGGCTAACTCAGCAGCCTCAATTTTGAGCTTCTTGAGCGATGGCTCAGCACTCTTCTCCTCTGATGCAAGCGCCCTCTTGGCTTTCTTTTTCTTTGATTTCTTGGACCGTTTGGCCTTGATAATCTTGGCAGCCTTCTTCTTCTTCAGCTTCGCCTTGGTTGTGATCGCATGGAAGCAAGCCCCCAGCGTTTCTTCCATAGAATCATCTTTCTGCGTAGGACTCTCGGGGCTGGCTTCCCTCAACGGAGAGAAGACCTCGTCTTCCTCAGCTTCCCCACTGCCCTGCGTTGATTCTTGGTACTCCCCATATGGGAATTCAGGGTCAGGCCGTGGAGAAGTGTGCGACGGCGTGGTGCTTTGTGCTGCTGTAGGGGTCTGCGCAGAACTCTGCGGTGATGAAGGCAACTCAGGGCTCTGTGCTGGCGGCGATGGAGAGAGCTCAGGACTACGAACCGGTTGGGATGGTGAAGGGCTGCGCTCGGCTGTCTCGTGAGAAGGCTGGCCCAATTCTTGACTCTCCACAGAGGGAGTCTTTTTCTTGATTTCTTCTTCGGCCACAGCCATACTCCATCTGCGCTTCTTGGGTGTGCCTGCTGGTTCAGAGGGTCCAGCAGGTATCTCTGTGACAACCTTCCACTTCTTCCTACGGATCGACAGTTTGGGAAGGCGTTCGGTTCGCGCAGCATCAGCGTCTGCAAGGGCAAGAAGTGCTTCCCTCGCAGCCGTTTCAGCGTCATCAGCCCTTTTCTTGGACGCAGATCGTTCGGCCCTTGTGAGCACCATTGTCGAATCTTGGAGATTTGGAGAGAGGAATCACAGATGAAGAGAAAATCAGTTTCCTTGAAGTTCAGATAATGGGAGAATCGTACGGATCAACGCGCCTTCTAACGGATATAAATGAATCCCAAAAAATCCCAACGGCTATATTAGCCTTGACTAAACGAGCACAGTAACCACTCGTCCTCTCTCGTTCTTAATTCACGTTTCAGTCAAGAGGAAGGCCGAGAGAGTCTTCACATCTCCTTCCTCATAGTAGTGCTTCAACCTTGCACCATTAACCATGAAAGGTTGCCCTTGCTGCAAGTTCTTTATCTCGATGGCACCATGAACAAACACATTAGTAATCACAAATGGACCTGACCATCTAGACTTAAGTTTGCCTGGAAATAATTTCAATCGTGAGTTGAATAACAAAACAAGTTGGCCTTTTTTAAAGTCCTTAATCCTAAGTCTACTGTCGTGCCAAATCTTGGTCTTTTCCTTATACATTTTAGCATTTTGATAGGACATATGTCTAAGCTCATCAAGCTCATGTAATTGCAAAGACCGCAACGTTCCCGCATCAGTCACGCAATAATTCAACTCTCTTAGTGCCCAAAATGCCTTAATTTCTAACTCGAATGGAAGATGACATGCTTTACCATACACAAGTCTATAAGGAGACATACCTAGGGGTGTCTTATATGCAGTTCTATAGGCCCAAAGTGCATCCTCGAGTTTAAACGACCAGTCCTTTCTATTGGGTTTGACCACTTTTTCTAGGATGTTTTTAATCTCCCTATTTGAAATTTCAGCCTGTCCATTCGAGTGTGGGTGATAGGGAGTGGCTACTCTATGTCTAATGTTATACTTAGCCAACACTCTCTCCATAGCCTTATTAATGAAATGTGTCCCCTCGTCACTAATGATGGCACGAGGTGTTCCAAACCTAGTAAAGATGTGCCTATGCAAGAATTTTATGACTGTTTTGGCATCATTATTGGGACATGCTATGGCCTCTACCCACTTGGATACATAGTCTACTGCAACTAATATGTAAAGGTTACCTGATGATGGGGGAAATGGTCCCATGAAGTCAATGCCCCACACATCAAAGAGCTCCAACTCTAAGATGTAAGTGAGAGGCATTTCATCCTTGCGACTAAGGTTACCTGTTCTCTGGCATTCATCACAACTATGTGCGAAGTTGTGTGCATCCTTGAAGATCGTTGGCCAATAGTAGCCACTCTGAAACACCTTTGCAGCTGTTCTTTGGCCACCAAAGTGTCCACCATAAGGGGCTGTGTGGCAGTGCTGCAGCACAGACTTCGCTTCAGCAGCTGAAACACACTTCCTTAGCAACCCGTCAGCACATGTTTTGTACAATGTGGGATCATCCCATATGAATTTCCTTGCTTCGTGGAGGAACCTCTTCTTCTCTTGTCCTCCCTTGAAAGTAGGCAGTACCTGCGATGCAAGGAAGTTAGCAATGTCAGCAAACCAAGGTTCCTCATCGTTATCACGATGAGCCAAAACAAAGACATGTTCATCAATGAAAGCATCAGAAATTGCGGGTTCCGCAATTTTTTCGCAATTATGCTGCAATCTGGAAAGATGATCCGCAACCACATTTTCACTTCCTTTCTTGTCTCTAATGTCCAGATCAAACTCTTGCAACAACAGTACCCACCTTATCAACCTAGGCTTAGCATCAGCCTTCCTCATAAGGTACTTAAGTGTCGAGTGATCTGTAAACACTATTGTTCTGGTGCCTACAATATAGTTCCTAAATTTCTCACAAGCGAACACTACAGCTAGCATCTCTTTCTCAGTGGTTGTATAGTTGCATTGTGCCTCGTTAAGTGTTTTACTAGCATAGTATACAGGGTGTGTTAGCTTGTCAATCCTTTGGCCTAACATGACCCCTACAGCATAGTCACTAGCATCACATAATAACTCAAAGGGAAGGTCCCAATTTGGTCCTACTATGACAGGGGCTGTGACTATTGCTTCCTTAAGGGTCTTCCAGGCTAGGAAACATTCTCTAGAGAAGATGAAGGGTTTGTTTAGCTCTAGAAGCTCACATAAAGGCTTGGAGATCTTAGAAAAGTCCTTAATGAACCTTCTATAGAAGCCAGCATGCCCTAAGAAACTTCTAATGGCTTTAACATTCTGTGGTTCTACCAACTTCTCTATTACTTCAATCTTGGCTCTGTCAACCTCTACACCTGCCCTCGACACTCTATGACCTAGGACAATCCCCTCGTCCACCATGAAGTGACACTTCTCCCAGTTAAGGACTAAGTTAGTCTCTTCACATCTTGCTAGGACTTGTCCTAAATTTTCTAGACAGTTTGTAAATGAATCCCCAAAGACTGAGAAATCATCCATGAATATCTCTATCATGGACTCATCCAAATCAGAGAAGATTGCCAACATGCACCTTTGAAACGTTGCCGGTGCATTGCATAAGCCAAAAGGCATTCTGCGAAAGGCAAAAGTTCCAAAGGGGCAGGTGAAGGTTGTCTTCTCCTGGTCCTTAGGGTCTATTGTGATCTGGTTATATCCCGAATAACCGTCTAAGAAACAATCATAAGCTCTACCAGCTATTCTGTCTAACATTTGGTCAATGAATGGTAGAGGGAAGTGGTCTTTTTTGGTTTCTTTATTGAGTTTCCTATAATCCATACATACTCTCCACCCTGTGATAGTCCTAGTTGGAATCAGCTCATTGCTCTCATTGACTACCACAGTCATCCCCCCCTTCTTAGGTACACATTGTATGGGGCTTACCCACTGACTACTAGCTATGGGGAAGATTGTTAAGTCTCTGAAAGTGACTTATTTAGGACCCATTTAGCCTAAGAAGATGTACACTTTTAGGTGTTTTTGATAGCATTTAGCCTAAACCTATACTTTAATATGAGAATTAGAAGAAGGTAGCTAATTTAGGACTTGTGCACAATAGGTAGAAAAAGGGTTGAAAACCGAAGGAAAATAATGAAAAAAAACGCATTGCGAATGAATTGCGAAATAATTGCGGTCCTCGCAATTATTCAAGTGAAAACCGTAACTTGACTGATCTTTTTCTGTTAAATTCCGTTATTTCAGGGACTCGTTCTTTCTCCTCCATCCATTTCTGATATATGGCGTTGAAGATTGATGGTTCTCCTTGGCTCAGCAGCACCTACAAACTACTATAAAAAGGGGTCAAAGTCGGAGGTTTGATAATCATTCCGAAGCGCAGAAGTCTTCTCGCAGTCCACCATTTCTTCCTGTTTTCCTTTGCCGTCTGTTGGAGTGAGAGTCTCAGCTTTTGGAGTCGATAATCTGATAGGAAGGAGAGAAGATTCCTCTTCTCTCTCGATTGGATTCATCCAAGCACGGCTGAGCTTTCATCCCCTTCATTCGAGGCGACTGCCACGAAGTTTCCCAGCAACTCTTTACTGCTTTCTGTCTTGTTCTTCTTATTTCCATTTCTGATCATTGTTGTCTTTAGTTTAGAGTTTAATCTACTGCATTTCGGTATTGTTTGCCTTTTAATCATTCCTTGTTAAGCTTCCCTTTGTCGTTAAACAATTTCATTAATCGAAGTACATTTCTGCAATTCACAGTATCCCTTTTTTCTGCTACGGTTTTGTCTTCCTGTTTTAAGCACATTTCCCTTCTAAGCATGTCTTTTTTATCTGCTGTTTCTGTTCACCTTATATCCATGAGTAGCTAAATCACCTAGGGGCATGCTAATGACAGAACTATAGGCTAAAAAACGTGACTCAAGTAGGCAGTTTAACACTCGAACATTGATTGTATGTAAGCTTCATCCCACGGGCAATTTCGATTGGCCATCCATTTTGTCCAAAGAACTCCTAACCTCTGGAAGGAGTAAGAGTTCAGAGTCATATAATCATGCTAGCCTTTAATGGTAATCAGGAAACGGCTTAGGAATAAGCGTTTCCCTAGTACAAACTAAACAACTCCTGCTTAAACAAAGTGCTTAAGACCTTACTTTGAAGTCGAGTAAACTAAAGTATTTCATGCATGGAATCGGACGATACATGAGTTAGAGTGAGTTTGATGTATAGAGAGTTGATCTACTGCCTGAGAATCGTATTTAAATGCCTATAGGATAGTCATTAGTAGCCCTGAATTCGCCCATTTATACACTTTCGCTGCTATTTAATTGCGGAAACATTGCGGTCCTCGCAATTCTGCCATTTTCCATTCTGTTTAGCTGTTTTCTTCCTCGTTTATTAAGTTCATTTCTTGTTCTTTGCATCTAGTTTCAACTTGCATTTGTTTATGTTATATCCCTTTATACATTCAGCATAAATTAGATAATTAAAAACCTATTTTACCCCACCAAATTCATCCCATCTTTCTTAACAATCACACTTCGCGAGTAACTAAAAATGAGTCTCTGTGGAAAAAACGAATTAAATATACTTACTACTTGCTGTGAGACCATGTATGCTTGCATGTTCTAAGTGCTCTCTTTACTCTTTTGCATAATTAACTTTACACATTGAGCACGCAACAAGTTTTTGGCGCCGCTGCCGGGGACTTATTTTAAGTAAAACGAAGTTTTTGTTAAGTTTGAAGCATCAATTTATTTTCTCTTGCATTTGATCTATATTTCATTTCTTTCTTAGGTAAAACTTAGGTTAGTTTATGAATGAGCTTCCATCTAGTGATCTAGAGTTCAACCCTGAGCCCGAAAGATTACTTAGAGCTAGGAATAAAGCCAAGAAACGTTTATTTAAACAACCTTCTTTACCTCAAATAGCTGCTGATACCGCAAGGTTATCACCACCACCTCTAGAAGAAATGGATCGAAGAGATCAAGATCTGGTGCCTGCCACTCGCAATCCCATAGACATAGCGAATGACAAGGATAGCGCCATTCTTTCATATCTTGTACCTATGCCTGGGGAGCTGAACCCCAGCATAATCCGTCCTGAGATCACTGCCAACTCATTCGAGTTAAAGCCAGTGATGTTCCAAATGTTGTCCACTGTGGGACAATTCTTTGGAATGGAAAATGAGGATCCCCACAATCATCTTAGGAACTTCTTAGGAGTTAGTGATACCTTCCTAATCCCTGGAGTTTCTCAAGAAGCATTAAGGCTATACTTGTTCCCTTACTCTTTAAGGGACAAGGCCAAAACGTGGCTGAACTCATTACCTTCTGGATCTGTCCTTAATTGGACAGATCTAGCAGAAAAATTCCTAGTCAAATATTTCCCACCTGATAGGAATTCCACTTTCCGTGATGACATTATAAAATTCAAACAAGCTCCAAGTGAGTCTCTTCACGAAGCTTGGACACGCTTCAAAGACCTTCTCATCAAATGTCCGCACCATGGCATCCCATGGTGTATCCAAATAGAAGTCTTCTTTAAAGGATGCAACCCCAGCACTAGACAAGTCTTAAATTCATCAGCTGGAGGTTCCATGTTGTCCAAGAGTTACAACGAAGCTTATGAGATCTTGGAGAAGATCTCAACATCTCATTGTAGGTGGTCAGACGATCCTGTAGAGCCAACTAGAGCTCAAGACAAGGATGCTCTCAGCGCCATGAGCACCCAAATAAATGCCCTGACCAACTTAGTCAAGCAAATGGCTCAGGCCAATCTCCAATCCAGTGCCAATACCGCCACAGCCATGTCAATGGGCACCCAATCAAGCCAAGGCGAGGCACTAGTCTGTGGATTCTGTGGGGAAGGGCACCCATATGAATATTGCCCTGGGAATCCATCCTCGGTCTGCTATGTAGGAAGCCAGCAGCAACCAAGGAACAACCCCTACTCACAAACATACAATCCTGGTTGGAGGAACCACCCAAACCTGTCATGGGGTGGCCAACCAAATTCTAACCAAAATATTAACCAACCAAGGCCGAGTGGAACATCTGGTTTCACTCCCCAACATAACCAACATAACCAGTCAATGTACCAAAAACCTTATCAACCAGTAGGATCTTCTGTAGAAAACCTACTCAAGGAATATATAGCAAAAAATGATGCTACTCTCCAAAGCCAGCAAGCTACCCTTAGGAGCTTAGAAACTCAAATAGGCCAGTTAGCCAATGAAATTAAAAGTAGGCCCCAAGGTAGACTCCCTGCTGACACTGAACTGCCAAGGAGAGAAGGAAAGGAACAAGTTCAAGCAATTGAACTCAGGAGTGGAAGACCTCTGGTAAGCAATACCAAGGACATACCAAAGAGAGTAGAGAACACCGAGTCTAGTGCTCCACTGGAGTCTCTGCCCAACCAAGGTCCATCACCCACTAGCACCTCAGGAGCCAGATTAGAGCCAATTGTAGAGGAAATAGAAGAAATTCCAAGACCTCCACCAATCCTAAAGCGCCCTGACGTACCTGCTTATGTACCACCACCTCCATATCCTAGAAGACTTAAAAAGAAGCAGGAACAGGAAGTGCATTTCAATAAATTCTTAGAAATACTTAAGCAAGTGCATGTTAACATTCCTTTCGTAGAGGTTTTACAGTCGATGCCTTCTTATGTAAAGTTTTTGAAGGACATCATTACTAACAAGAAAATAATTGGTGAGTTTGAAACAGTCAATCTCACTGAGGAGTGCAGTGCCATCCTCCGGAACAAACTGCCTAAGAAGGAGAAGGATCCTGGTTCCTTCACTTTACCTGTTGAACTTGGAGGCAAGCACGTGGGGCGAGCTCTCTGTGACCTGGGAGCTAGCATTAACCTCATGCCCCTGTCCCTATTCCGCCAGTTGGGAATAGGAGAAGTGTTGCGTGCTCAATGTGTAAAGATAAGTGTGCAAAATAGAAGAGAGAGCACTTAGAACATGCAAGCATACATGGTCTCACAGCAAGTAATGAGTATATTTAATTCGTTTTTTCCACAGAGACTTATTTTAGCTATTCGCGAAGTGTGAATGTTAAGAAAGATGGGATGAATTTAAGGGGGTAAAATTTGTTTTTAATTAACTACTTTTTGCTGAATGTATAAAGGGATATAACATAAACAGATGCAAGTTGGAATTAGATGCAAAGGATAAAAGATGGAATTAATAATTGAGAAAGAAAACAGCTAAACAGAATGAAAATTAACAGAATTGCGTGGACCGCAATGTTTCCGCAATTAAATGGCAGCGAAACTGATTAAAAGGGTGAATTGGGAGCTACTAATGACTATCCTATAGGCAGTTTATTACGATTATCAAGCTTTGGATCAACTCTCTATACATCAAACTCACTCTATCTCAAGTATCGTCCGATTCCATGCATGAGAGACTCAAGTTTACTCGACTTCAAAGTAAGGTCTTAAGCATCTTGTTAAAACAGGAGTTTTTAGTTTGTACTAGGGAAACGCCTATTCCTAGGCCGTTTCCTGATTACCATGAAAGGCTAGCATGATTATATGACTCTGAACTCTTACTCCTTCCAGAGGTTAGGAGTTCTTTGGACAAAATGGATGGCCAATCGAAATTGCCCGTGGGATGAAGCTTACATACAACCAATGTTCGAGTGTTAATCTGCCTACTTGACTCACGTTTTTTTAGCCTATAGTTCTGTCATTAGCATGCCCCTAAGTGATTTTAGTTACTCATGGATATGTGGAGAATAGAAAAGGTAGATAAAACAGACATGCTTAGAAGATAAATAAGCTTAAAACAGCAAGCCAAAGCCGTAGCAGAACCAGATGGAAACTGTAAAATGCAGAAGTTTACTTCGATTACTTTAAGTGTTTGAATGACAAGGGAAGCTCTAAAAGAAATGAATTCAAGACAGACAACAACGAAATGCAGTAATTGAAATGCTAAACTAAGAACAACAATGATCAGAAATGGAAATAGGAAGAACAGAACATAAAAACAGTAAAGGTTTGCTAGAAACTCCGTGGCAGTCGCCTCGAATGTTGATGATGAGAAGTCAGCCGTGCTTGGATGAATCCAATCGAGAGAGAAGAAGAATCTTCTCTCCTTCCTATCAGATTATCGATTCCAAATAGCTGAGACTCTAACTCCAACAGACGGCAAAGGAAAAACAGTGGAAATGATGGACTGCGAGAAGACTTCTGCGCTTCGAGTGATGATTGATCCTCCGACTTTGACCCCTTTTTATAGTAGTTTGCAGGTGCGTTTGGGCCAAGGAGAACCATCAGTCTTCAACGTCATATATCAGAATGGATGTAGGAGAAAGAACGAATCCGTGAAAAGTCGGATCTAAACAGAAAAATGTCAGCCAACTTACGGTTTTAACTTGAATAATTGCGGCCACCGCAATTATTCCGCAATGCAGTCGCAATGGTTATTTTTTTCATTCTTTTCTTCGGTTTTCACCCCTTTTTCTACCTATTGTGCATAAGTCCTATATTAGCTACCTTCTTCTAATTCTCATATTAAAGCATAGGTTTAGGCTAAATGCTCACAAAAACACCTAAATGTGTACATCTTCTTAAGCTAAATGGGTCCTAAATAAGTCACTTTCAGAGACTTAACACACCCCCAAACTTAAGGCTTTGCTTGTCCTCAAGCATACTAAGGACTTACCTAGGCTGCTGTTTTACCCTCTTCTTTAACTACTCACTAACTCCCTTATATTCTTGTCTCTAGCAGTGCTGTCCTGTGACACACTTCTAAGTTTAGAACTAACCTCTTGTCTAGCTTCTTCTGACTTCACCTGCCTACTATACCCACTGCTTTTGTTAACCCCCTACTATTGATCTAACTACTTTTATGATATCATGCTATTATCCCTAAGGTTTCAAATTCTACCAAGCTTTACTCTAGACTCAGTACATGCTTCTAGCTTATTTTCAATGTGTCTAGGATTCCTTAGAGTCATGCCAGTCTTAGTATTAACAGTGACAGTGGTACTTTTTAGAGAACAACCTAAGCTCTGGCATCACTACATTGGATATACATTCATCTCCCTAGACAAACCCAACAGTTACAACCTTGTGCTTAGCTCATTAAGGATCAGAGTTCTTTTTACATAGGACATCTAAGCCACAAGATTATAACTCCCAAGCATACATTCTTCTTCCCCTATTTCTCCTTTTTCCTTTTTTACTTAGGTGGAGTCTCTCCTTGGTTTGCCTTTTGATGCAATGCCACTTGAAAAAAACTCCCCTCTTTATTCTATTTTTTTCACTTTTTCTATTTATCACAATTATATATTTTTTTTTTTTAGGAGAAGAAGAATGCTTATGTCCTAAGGAAGAGAGGAATGTTCCTAGGCCTAGGGTGGCCTCCCCCAAACTTCAACTACTCATTGTCCCCAATGAGTGTTTGAGGTGGCACACCCCCAAACTATCCTAGAAGCATCTAGTCCAAAGCAAAACAAAGAGAATTTAACCATCCTAGGCATAGGCAAAACATTCTAAAAGCAACTATCCCAGCAGCAGAAAATTTGAACATAACAGACAGGTTTAAGGTCTTATGGTTTATGCATGCTGAGCACTATTCAGAGGCAAATTTAAACTATCAAAGGGTGTCCTATGACACTCATCCAGCATGCTTCAAGATCAGCTATATAAGTTAGTCATGCTAGCAGCAAAAGATAGAATTTAACAGATCACAGCCTAACTAAACGGACAGTCTAAAACATGCAATCAGTCACAAAAATTGCGGGAACCGCAATTATTTCGCAATACAATCTGGGCCGATTTCACATTGATGCAGGCCCCTAGCATGCTTTTTCCTGTTACTTATGCATCCTAAAAATAAAACTAAACTATCCTACCTATTCACCTAACATCAGACTAGACTAAGCAAAAGAAAAATCATAAAACTAAACATTAAAAACAGATCAAAACTGGAATCCAAAACAGCATATTATACACGATTCTATCAAAAAGCAGGAAAATTGTTTTGTTTTTCTTAGGGAACAGCAAATACTCCCTTTAGTGCTCTTCAAACCAGCACTCAAGTCTCATCATCTTCATCAGGTTGCCTTGGTCGTGGTGGCACCCATGGAGTCAGGAGGTTGTTGGGGAAATCCGGGAAGATGCACCCCAATTGGTCTGCAACTTCTTTGTCCCTCGCCTGCGCATAGTTGGCCCATTGAGCCATTCTCCTCTGCATGTCCATTAAGCAGGCCATGGATAGGGACTGCTCAGCAGCCAGCCTATCCAACTCAAACTCCATGTTGCCCTTTCTTCTCAGCCTCAGGTGTGCAGGCAACTCCAAATGGCCTGTGTAAGGCAGCTGCTGCTCCAAGCGCTCGGTGGGAACTCCTGCAAGCAAACACAACTTTGTTATAGTGTTTGGAAAAAATAATGGTCCCTTACCCTTTTTAGCACACTCGGCTATGGCAGCAGTGATGACCTCTCCCACGTTGATCGTGAGACCTCTCATTATAGCATAAACCAGCAGCGAACGGCTCTGGTTAATTGTAGTCTCATGCGTCACTGGGGAGAGTCTTCTTCTTACGAATGAAAACCACACGGCTGCCTTAGCCGTGAGGTTGGCACTCATAAGAGTGTGCCGCCCGTTGCGTGACACTGTCCAAGAGGCTGCAGGCTGGCCAATTGTGCGAATGGCCTCTTCTAGCACAGCCTCGGTCGGCTCATCCACTATCCGTGCATAATCCGTGTGAGGTTGGCCCCTGAGACCGAATGCTTCATTGATGGCCTTGGCAGAGAAATCAACTTCCACCCCTCGGACCACAGATAGGCCATCCTCAGGGCTGAGCACGTTAGCATAAAAATCATACACCATGCTCGTGTATGCTGGATTGGGAGGTCGGCAGAATTCCTCCCAGCCATGGTTGAGCACCCCTGCGCGCAAGAACTGCGGCAGGTCAGCAAGTCGATCAAGGAACCCCTTCTCGTGCAACAGGTCCCTTTTCCTCAGCTCCACACCCCTGGATTCGGCATCAGATGAGACATACCTCACTGACGGAGGTTCCTCTTCAGGGTAGAGTTTAGCCTTCCCTTTATCGGCTGGCTTGGATGATTCAGCAGCCTCCACCTTGAGGCGTTTGAGCGAAGGCTCAGCACTCTCTTCGTCTGCTGAAGGCACTCGCGTGGCCTTCTTCTTCTTCAGCTTTTTGGACTTCTTGGACTTCTTGGCCTTGCCCATTTTGGCCTTCTTCTTCTCTTTCTTAATGTTGATCTGTTGGAGGCAAGCCCCCAACGTCTCCTCCATGGAATCATCCTGCTGGGCAGGAACATCAGGGCTGTCTTCTCTCATGGGAGAAAAGACTTCTTCTTCCCCTGCATCTCCACTGCCTTGCGTAGACTCCTGATAATCCCCATAAGGGAATTCCGGATCATGCCGAGGGGAATTGTGCTCTGCTGATGGTGTGCGCGCAGAACTCAGTGGTGAAGATGATGGCGCAGGGCTCTGCGCTGCTACAGGTGGCGGATCAGAACTCTGAGGTGCTGGAGACAACTCAGGGCTCTGTAACGGTGGTGACGACTCGGTGCTTGGCACTGGTTCAGATGGCAGATGGCTGCGCACAGGTGATTCAGACGGCAGAGGGCTGCGCACAGGTGATTCAGACGGCGACGAGCTTTCTTTGGCTGACTCGTGAGAATCACGATCAGGTTCTTGACTCTCCACAGAGGGAGTCTTGGCTGTGCTCGGTTCAGCGGCCGTCTTGACAGTCCACCGGCGTTTCTTTGGCGTGCCCACTGGCTCAGATGGGCCAGCAGGGATCTCAGTGACCACCTTCCACTTCCTCCTACGGATAGGAAGCTTGGAAAGACGGCCGGCACGTACAGCACCCTCATCAGCAAGGGTGAGAAGCGCTTCCCTCGCAGCCGCTTCAGCTGCGTCATCGGCCTTCTTCTTGGCGGCGGATCTCTCAGCCCTAGTGGAAACCATAGTTGCTTCTTGGAGATCTTGAGAGAGGAATCAAAGGTTGAGAGAATCGCTGAAATCTTGGAGATCAAAGAATGAGAGCAGCGTACTGATCGAGCCCTCCCAACGGCTATAAATGCAACGGAAAAAATCCCAACGGCTCTTTTTGCGGATCCAGCAATTCCACCGCAATTCCAGGGATATCTTTTCATACAAATCTCCAACTTTGCGTATCCGTATCTTTTATTTGGCTCAACCAATTCTTGAATTTTAAAGCTGGATGTGATCTCCTTGATTCCATCTATCGATTCCCTACAAAAACAAATAAAACAAACATTAAATACGTAATTAAAATCACGCCACAAAACCTACAAACGATAATCGGAAAAACAGAAAAAATAAACTAAGGCATTGGCCTTTGCTAAACGAGCACAGTAACCACTCGTTCTCTCTCATTCTTTTTGTCATGCTTCAGTCAAGAGGAAGGCCGAGAGAGTCTTCACATCCCCTTCCTCATAGTAATGCTTCAGTCTGGCACCATTGACCATAAACGGCTGCCCTTGCTGCAAGTTTTTAATCTCTATTGCACCATGAACAAAGACATTAGTAATAATAAATGGACCCGACCATCTAGACTTTAGTTTGCCTGGAAATAACTTTAAGCGTGAGTTAAATAATAGTACAAGTTGGCCTTTCCTAAAGTCTTTGATCCTAAGCCTACTGTCATGCCATATTTTAGTCTTTTCTTTATACATTTTGGCATTCTCATAGGCCATATGCCTAAGCTCATCAAGTTCATGCAGCTGTAAAGATCTCAATGTCCCTGCATCCTTTACACAAAAATTCAATTCTTTCATAGCCCAAAATGCTTTGTTTTCTAATTCAAGTGGCAAATGACAAGCCTTGCCATATACCAGCCTATAGGGAGACATACCTAGGGGTGTCTTATATGCTGTTCTATAAGCCCAAAGTGCATCCTCAAGCTTAAAAGACCAGTCTTTCCTATTCGGTTTGACTACCTTCTCTAGGATGTTCTTTATTTCCCTATTGGAAATTTCGGCTTGACCATTTGAATGTGGGTGGTAGGGGGTAGCTACTCTATGTCGAATGTTATATTTAGCCAATAATTTCTCCATAGCCTTGTTAATGAAATGTGACCCCTCATCACTAATGATAGCACGAGGAGTCCCAAATCGAGTGAAAATGTGCCTATGTAAGAAACTAGTGACCGTTTTAGCATCATTATTAGGACATGCCTTAGCTTCTACCCATTTGGACACGTAGTCTACTGCTACTAATATATAGAGGTTACCTGACGATGGGGGGAATGGTCCCATGAAATCAATGCCCCACACATCAAAGAGCTCCAACTCTAAGATGTAGGTGAGGGGCATCTCATCCTTACGACTCAAGTTACCTGTCCTTTGGCACTCATCACAGTTGTGGGCGTAGTCATGGGCGTCCTTGAAGATCGTTGGCCAGTAGTAGCCACTCTGAAAGACCTTAGCAGCTGTCCTCTGACCACCAAAATGTCCCCCATAAGGAGATGAGTGACAGTGCTGCAGCACAGATTTCGCTTCAGCAGCTGAAACACATTTCCTCAACAACCCATCAGCACAAGTTCTGTAAAGTATGGGGTCATCCCAGATGAATTTCCTTACTTCATGGAGGAACCTCTTCTTCTCCTGTCCTCCCTTGAATACTGGTAATACCTGTGATGCACGAAAGTTAGCAATATCAGCGAACCATGGTTCCTCATCGTTATCACGATGGGACAAAGCAAAGACATGCTCATCTATGAAAGCATCAGAAATTGCGGACTCCGCAATTTTTTCGCAATTATGGTGCAATCGAGACAGGTGATCTGCAACCACATTCTCACAACCTTTCTTGTCCCGAATATCTAAATCAAATTCTTGCAGCAATAACACCCACCTAATCAGCCTAGGCTTGGCGTCAGCTTTCCTCATAAGATATTTCAGGGCAGAATGGTCAGTGTATACAATGGTCCTAGTGCCTACAATATAATTTCTAAATTTTTCGCATGCAAATACTACACCAAGCATCTCTTTTTCTGTAGTTGTATAATTACATTGGGCCTCATTCAAGGTCTTACTGGCATAGTAGACAGGGTGTGTCAGCTTGTCAATTTTCTGTCCTAACATGACTCCAACGGCATAGTCACTGGCATCACATAGCATCTCAAATGGGAGATCCCAATTTGGTCCAACTATAATAGGCGCTGTGACTAGTGCCTCTTTAAGGGATTTCCAAGCTACTACACATTCCTCAGAGAAGATAAAAGGCTTGTTTAGCTCTAGAAGCTCGCACAGAGGCTTGGCTATCTTAGAAAAGTCCTTGATGAACCTTCTGTAAAAACCAGCATGTCCTAAGAAGCTTCTAATGCCTTTGACATTTTGGGGCTCTACTAACTTCTCTATAATCTCTATTTTGGCCCTATCCACTTCCACACCTGCCCTTGACACTCGATGTCCTAAAACAATCCCCTCATCTACCATAAAATGGCATTTTTCCCAATTTAGGACTAGGTTGGTCTCCTCACACCTAGCCAGGACTTGTCCTAGGTTGTCTAGACAGATTTTAAATGAATCCCCAAAGACTGAGAAGTCATCCATGAATATTTCTATCATGGACTCATCCAACTCAGAGAAGATTGCCATCATGCACCTCTGGAAAGTTGCCGGTGCATTGCATAAGCCAAAAGGCATTCTGCGGAAGGCAAACGTTCCAAAAGGGCAAGTAAAGGTGGTCTTCTCTTGATCCTTAGGGTCTATAGTTATTTGATTGTAGCCTGAATAGCCATCTAGGAAACAGTAGTAGGCTCTACCAGCTATTCTGTCTAGCATCTGGTCAATGAACGGTATAGGGAAATGATCTTTTTTAGTTTCTTTATTTAACTTCCTATAATCCATACATACCCTCCACCCTGTGACAGTCCTTGTTGGAATTAGTTCGTTATTCTCATTAACTACCACAGTTATTCCCCCCTTCTTAGGTACACACTGGATGGGGCTCACCCACTGGCTACTAGCTATGGGGAAAATTACTCCTGCATCTAACCATTTTATTATCTCTTTCTTCACTACCTCTTTCATAGAGGGGTTTAACCTACGCTGGTGATCTACCTTAGGTGTGTGCTCTTCCTCTAATATAATTTTGTGCATACAATAAGAAGGGCTAATGCCTCGAATATCAGCAATAGTCCATGCTATAGCCTTCCTATGTTGCTTAAGCAGTAAAATTAAATCAACCTCATGCTGTTCACTTAGTTTAGACGAAATAATTACAGGCAATGTGTCATTATCTCCTAAATATGCATATTTGAGGTGAGTAGGTAGTGGTTTTAGTTCTAGAACCGGTGGATGCTCAATGGAGGGCTTCAAAGGATTTACAGTCCTATCAGTTAAATCTATATTCATACATACATGCTGAGGGTTAATTACAGGCATGTTCATTATGTCAGATACATTTAAGTCAGCTACATCTACTTGTACATATTCACTAGCATGCTTGGTTAACAGTACATGCTCTAATTGTTCTTCCATTAGTGAGTCAACAACATCAATACTAGCACACGACTCAGAATCAGAGGGATATCTCAAAGCTTTGTAAACACTAAATTTTACCTCTTCGTCATGTACCCTCATAGTTAACTCACCTTTTTGCACATCTATTAGTGCCCTACCTGTGGCTAGAAATGGTCTACCTAGCAGGATAGGTACCTCCTTGTCTGCCTCATAGTCCAGGACAATGAAATCTGCAAGAAAAATGAATTTGTCAACTTTAACTAGAATATCCTCAATCTTACCTTCTGGATATGCGATGGATCTGTCGGCTAGCTGTAAAGTGACGGTAGTTGGACGTGCTTCTCCTATTCCCAACTGACGGAATAGGGACAGGGGCATGAGGTTAATGCTAGCTCCCAGGTCACAGAGAGCTCGCCCCACGTGCTTGCCTCCAAGTTCAACAGGTAAGGTGAAGGAACCAGGATCCTTCTCCTTCTTAGGCAGCTTGTTCTGGAGGATGGCACTGCACTCCTCAGTGAGATTGACTGTTTCAAACTCACCAATTATTTTTTTGTTAGTAATGATGTCCTTCAAAAACTTTACATAAGAAGGCATCGACTGTAAAACCTCTACAAAAGGAATGTTAACATGTACTTGTTTGAGTATTTCTAAGAATTTATTGAAATGTACTTCCTGTTCCTGCTTCTTTTTAAGTCTTCTAGGATAAGGAGGTGGTGGTACATAAGCAGGTACATCAGGGCGCCTTAGGATTGGTGGAGGTCGTGGAATTTCTTCTATTTCCTCTACAATTGGTTCTAATCTGGCTCCTGATGTGCTAGTGGGTGGTGGACCTTGGTTGGGCAGAGACTCCAGTGGAGCACTAGACTCGGTGTTCTCTACTCTCTTTGGTATGTCTTTGGTATTGCTTACCAGAGGTCTTCCACTCCTGAGTTCAATTGCTTGAACTTGTTCCTTTCCTTCTCTCCTTGGCAGTTCAGTGTCAGCAGGGAGTCTACCTTGGGGCCTACTTTTAATTTCATTGGCTAACTGGCCTATTTGAGTTTCTAAGCTCCTTAGGGTAGCTTGCTGGCTTTGGAGAGTAGCATCATTTTTTGCTATATATTCCTTGAGTAGGTTTTCTACAGAAGATCCTACTGGTTGATAAGGTTTTTGGTACATTGATTGGTTATGTTGGTTATGTTGGGGAGTGAAACCAGATGTTCCACTCGGCCTTGGTTGGTTAATATTTTGGTTAGAATTTGGTTGACCACCCCATGACAGGTTTGGGTGGTTCCTCCAACCAGGATTGTATGTTTGTGAGTAGGGGTTGTTCCTTGGTTGCTGCTGGCTTCCTACATAGCAGACCGAGGATGGATTCCCAGGGCAATATTCATATGGGTGCCCTTCCCCACAGAATCCACAGACTAGTGCCTCGCCTTGACTTGGTTGGGTGCCCATTGACATGGCGGTGGCGGTATTGGCACTGGATTGGAGATTGGCCTGAGCCATTTGCTTGACTAAGTTGGTCAGGGCATTTATTTGGGTGCTCATGGCGCTTAGAGCATCCTTGTCTTGAGCTCTAGTTGGCTCTACAGGATCGTCTGACCACCTACAATGAGATGTTGAGATCTTCTCCAAGATCTCATAAGCTTCGTTGTAACTCTTGGACAACATGGAACCTCCAGCAGATGAATTTAAGACTTGTCTAGTGCTGGGGTTGCAACCTTTAAAGAAAACTTCTATTTGGATACACCATGGGATGCCATGGTGCGGACATTTGATGAGAAGGTCTTTGAAGCGTGTCCAAGCTTCGTGAAGAGACTCACTTGGAGCTTGTTTGAATTTAATAATGTCATCACGGAAAGTGGAATTCCTATCAGGTGGGAAATATTTGACTAGGAATTTTTCTGCTAGATCTGTCCAATTAAGGACAGATCCGGAAGGTAATGAGTTCAGCCACGTTTTGGCCTTGTCCCTCAAAGAGTAAGGGAACAAGTATAGCCTTAATGCTTCTTGAGAAACTCCAGGGATTAGGAAGGTATCACTAACTCCTAAGAAGTTCCTAAGATGGTTGTGGGGATCCTCATTTTCCATTCCAAAGAATTGTCCCACAGTGGACAACATTTGGAACATCACTGGCTTTAACTCGAATGAGTTGGCAGTGATCTCAGGACGGATTATGCTGGGGTTCAGCTCCCCAGGCATAGGTACAAGATATGAAAGAATGGCGCTATCCTTGTCATTCGCTATGTCTATGGGATTGCGAGTGGCAGGCACCAGATTTTGATCTCTTACATCCATTTCTCCTAAAGGTGGTGATGATAACCTTGCGGTATCAGCAGCTAATTGAGGTAAAGAAGGTTGTTTAAATAAACGTTTCTTGGCTTTATTCCTAGCTCTAAGTAATCTTTCGGGCTCAGGGTTGAACTCTAGATCACTAGATGGAAGCTCATTCATAAACTAACCTAAGTTTTACCTAATGAAGAAATGAAATATAGATCAAATGCAAACGAAAGTAAATGGATGATTCAAACTTAACAAAACTTCGTTTTACTTAAAATAAGTCCCCGGCAGCGGCGCCAAAAACTTGTTGCGTGCTCAATGTGTAAAGATAAGTGTGCAAAATAGAAGAGAGAGCACTTAGAACATGCAAGCATACATGGTCTCACAGCAAGTAATGAGTATATTTAATTCGTTTTTTCCACAGAGACTTATTTTAGCTATTCGCGAAGTGTGAATGTTAAGAAAGATGGGATGAATTTAAGGGGGTAAAATTTGTTTTTAATTAACTACTTTTTGCTGAATGTATAAAGGGATATAACATAAACAGATGCAAGTTGGAATTAGATGCAAAGGATAAAAGATGGAATTAATAATTGAGAAAGAAAACAGCTAAACAGAATGAAAATTAACAGAATTGCGTGGACCGCAATGTTTCCGCAATTAAATGGCAGCGAAACTGATTAAAAGGGTGAATTGGGAGCTACTAATGACTATCCTATAGGCAGTTTATTACGATTATCAAGCTTTGGATCAACTCTCTATACATCAAACTCACTCTATCTCAAGTATCGTCCGATTCCATGCATGAGAGACTCAAGTTTACTCGACTTCAAAGTAAGGTCTTAAGCATCTTGTTAAAACAGGAGTTTTTAGTTTGTACTAGGGAAACGCCTATTCCTAGGCCGTTTCCTGATTACCATGAAAGGCTAGCATGATTATATGACTCTGAACTCTTACTCCTTCCAGAGGTTAGGAGTTCTTTGGACAAAATGGATGGCCAATCGAAATTGCCCGTGGGATGAAGCTTACATACAACCAATGTTCGAGTGTTAATCTGCCTACTTGACTCACGTTTTTTTAGCCTATAGTTCTGTCATTAGCATGCCCCTAAGTGATTTTAGTTACTCATGGATATGTGGAGAATAGAAAAGGTAGATAAAACAGACATGCTTAGAAGATAAATAAGCTTAAAACAGCAAGCCAAAGCCGTAGCAGAACCAGATGGAAACTGTAAAATGCAGAAGTTTACTTCGATTACTTTAAGTGTTTGAATGACAAGGGAAGCTCTAAAAGAAATGAATTCAAGACAGACAACAACGAAATGCAGTAATTGAAATGCTAAACTAAGAACAACAATGATCAGAAATGGAAATAGGAAGAACAGAACATAAAAACAGTAAAGGTTTGCTAGAAACTCCGTGGCAGTCGCCTCGAATGTTGATGATGAGAAGTCAGCCGTGCTTGGATGAATCCAATCGAGAGAGAAGAAGAATCTTCTCTCCTTCCTATCAGATTATCGATTCCAAATAGCTGAGACTCTAACTCCAACAGACGGCAAAGGAAAAACAGTGGAAATGATGGACTGCGAGAAGACTTCTGCGCTTCGAGTGATGATTGATCCTCCGACTTTGACCCCTTTTTATAGTAGTTTGCAGGTGCGTTTGGGCCAAGGAGAACCATCAGTCTTCAACGTCATATATCAGAATGGATGGAGGAGAAAGAACGAATCCCTGAAAAGTCGGATCTAAACAGAAAAATGTCAGCCAACTTACGGTTTTAACTTGAATAATTGCGGCCACCGCAATTATTCCGCAATGCAGTCGCAATGGTTATTTTTTTCATTCTTTTCTTCGGTTTTCACCCCTTTTTCTACCTATTGTGCATAAGTCCTATATTAGCTACCTTCTTCTAATTCTCATATTAAAGCATAGGTTTAGGCTAAATGCTCACAAAAACACCTAAATGTGTACATCTTCTTAAGCTAAATGGGTCCTAAATAAGTCACTTTCAGAGACTTAACAAGAAGCACGTCCAACTACCGTCACTTTACAGCTAGCAGACAGATCCATCGCATACCCAGAAGGTAAGATTGAGGATATTCTAGTGAAAGTTGACAAATTTATATTCCTTGCAGATTTCATTGTCCTGGACTATGAGGCAGACAAGGAGGTACCCATCCTGCTAGGGAGACCATTTCTAGCCACAGGTAGGGCACTAATAGATGTGCAAAAAGGTGAGTTAACCATGAGAGTTCATGATGAAGAGGTAAAATTTAGTGTTTACAAAGCTTTAAGGTATCCCTCTGATTCTGAGTCTTGTGCAAGCATGGATGTTGTTGACTCACTTATGGACAAACAATTAGAGCATGTATTATTAACCAAGCATGCTAATGAGTATGTACAAGTAGACGTAGATGATTTAAATGTATCTGACATAATGAATATAACTGTAGATAAACCACAGCATGTATGTATGAATATAGATTTGACTGATAGACCTGTAAATCCCTTAAAGCCCTCCATTGAGCATCCACCCATTCTAGAACTGAAACCACTACCTACTCACCTCAAATATGCATATTTAGGGGATAATGATACACTGCCTGTAATTATTTCCTCTAAACTAAGTGAACAGCATGAGGTTGATTTAATTTTACTGCTTAAGCAGCATAGGAAGGCTATAGCATGGACTATTGCTGATATTCGAGGCATTAGCCCTTCTTATTGTATGCACAAAATTATTCTAGAGGAAGAGCACACACCTAAGGTAGATCACCAGCGTAGGCTAAACCCCTCTATGAAAGAGGTAGTGAAAAAAGAAATAATAAAATGGTTAGATGCAGGAGTAATTTTTCCCATAGCTAGTAGCCAGTGGGTGAGCCCCATCCAGTGTGTACCTAAAAAGGGGGGAATAACTGTGGTAGTCAATGAGAACGACGAACTGATTCCAACAAGGACTGTCACAGGGTGGAGAGTGTGTATGGATTACAGGAAGTTAAATAAAGAAACAAAAAAAGACCATTTCCCTATACCGTTTATTGACCAGATGCTAGACAGAATAGCTGGTAGAGCCTACTATTGCTTTTTAGATGGGTACTCTGGCTATAATCAAATAACTATAGATCCTAAAGACCAAGAGAAGACCACCTTCACTTGCCCTTTTGGAACGTTTGCCTTCCGCAGAATGCCTTTTGGCCTATGCAATGCACCGGCAACTTTCCAGAGGTGCATGATGGCAATCTTCTCTGAGTTGGATGAGTCCATGATAGAAATATTCATGGATGACTTCTCAGTCTTTGGGGATTCATTTAAAATCTGTCTAGATAACCTAGGACAAGTCCTGGCTAGGTGTGAGGAAACCAACCTAGTCCTAAATTGGGAAAAATGCCATTTTATGGTAGATGAGGGGATTGTTTTAGGACATCGCGTGTCAAGGGCAGGTGTGGAAGTGGATAGGGCCAAAATAGAGATTATAGAGAAGTTAGTAGAGCCCCAAAATGTCAAAGCCATTAGAAGCTTCTTAGGGCATGCTGGTTTTTACAGAAGGTTCATCAAGGACTTTTCTAAGATAGCCAAGCCCCTGTGCGAGCTTCTAGAGTTAAATAGGCCTTTTATCTTCTCTGAGGAATGTGTAGTAGCTTGGAAGACCCTTAAAGAGGCACTAGTCACAGCGCCTATCATAGTTGGACCAAATTGGGATCTCCCATTTGAGATGCTATGTGATGCCTGTGACTATGCCGTCGGAGTCATGTTAGGACAGAAAATTGACAAGCTGACACATCCTGTCTACTATGCCAGTAAAACCTTAAATGAGGCCCAATGTAATTATACAACTACATGGAAAGAGATGCTTGCTGTAGTATTTGCTTGCGAAAAATTTAGAAATTATATTGTAGGCACTAGGACCATTGTATACACTGACCATTCTGCCTTGAAATATCTTATGAGGAAAGCTGACGCCAAGCCTAGGCTGATTAGGTGGGTGTTATTGCTGCAAGAATTTGATTTGGATATTCGAGACAAGAAAGGTTGTGAGAATGTGGTTGCAGATCACCTGTCTCGATTGCACCATAATTGCGAGAAAATTGCGGAGTCCGCAATTTCTGATGCTTTCATAGATGAGCATGTCTTTGCTTTGTCCCATCGTGATAACGATGAGGAACCATGGTTCGCTGATATTGCTAACTTTCGTGCATCACAGGTATTACCAGTGTTCAAAGGAGGACAAGAGAAGAAGAGGTTCCTCCATGAAGTAAGGAAATTCATCTGGGATGACCCCATACTTTACAGGACCTGTGCTGATGGGTTGTTGAGGAAATGTGTTTCAGCTGCTGAAGCGAAATCTGTGCTGCAGCACTGTCACTCATCTCCTTATGGGGGACATTTTGGTGGGCAGAGAACAGCTGCTAAGGTCTTTCAGAGTGGCTACTATTGGCCAACGATCTTCAAGGACGCCCATGACTACGCCCACAACTGTGATGAGTGCCAAAGGACAGGTAACCTGAGTCGTAAGGATGAGATGCCCCTCACCTACATCTTAGAGTTGGAACTCTTTGATGTGTGGGGCATTGATTTCATGGGACCATTCCCTCCATCGTCAGGTAACCTCTATATATTAGTAGCAGTAGACTACGTGTCCAAATGGGTAGAAGCCAAAGCATGTCCTAATAATGATGCTAAAACGGTCACTAGTTTCTTACATAGGCACATTTTCACTCGATTTGGGACTCCTCGTGCTATCATTAGTGATGAGGGGTCACATTTCATTAATAAGGCTATGGAGAAATTATTGGCTAAATATAACATTAGGCATAGAGTAGCTACCCCCTACCACCCACATTCAAATGGTCAAGCTGAAATTTCCAATAGGGAAATAAAGAACATCCTAGAGAAGGTAGTCAAACCTAATAGAAAAGACTGGTCGTTCAAGCTTGAGGATGCACTTTGGGCTTACAGAACAGCATATAAGACACCCCTAGGTATGTCTCCCTATAGGCTGGTATATGGCAAGGCTTGTCACTTGCCACTTGAGTTAGAAAACAAAGCATTTTGGGCCATGAAGGAATTGAATTTTTGTGTGAAGGATGCGGGGACATTGAGGTCTTTACAGCTGCATGAACTTGATGAGCTTAGGCATATGGCCTATGAGAATGCCAAAATGTATAAAGAAAAGACCAAAATATGGCATGACAGTAGGCTTAGGATCAAAGACTTTAGGAAAGGCCAACTTGTACTATTATTTAACTCACGCTTAAAGTTATTTCCAGGCAAACTAAAGTCTAGATGGTCGGGTCCATTTGTTATTACTAATGTCTTTGTTCATGGTGCAATAGAGATAAAAAACTTGCAGCAAGGCCAACCATTTATGGTCAATGGTGCCAGATTGAAGCATTACTACGAGGAAGGAGATGTGAAGACTCTCTCGGCCTTCCTCTTGACTGAAGCATGACAAAAAGAACGAGAGAGAACGAGTGGTTACTGTGCTCGTTTAGCAAAGGCCAATGCCTTAGTTTATTTTTTCTGTTTTTCCGATTATCGTTTGTAGGTTTTGTGGTGTGATTTTAATTGCGTATTTCATGTTTGTTTTATTTGTTTTTGTAGGGAATCGATAGATGGAATCAAGGAGATCAAATCCAGCTTTAAAATTCAAGAATTGGTTGAGCCAAATAAAAGATACGGATGATCAAAGATTGAGATTTTTATGAAAAAATATCCCTGGAATTGCGCTGGAATTGCTGGATCCGCAAAAAGAGCCGTTGGGATTTTATCCGTTGCATTTATATCCGTTGGAAGGCGTTCGATCAGTACGATTCTTTCATTCTTTGCTATCCAAGATTTCAGCGATTCTCTCAACCTTTGATTCCTCTCTCAAGATCTCCAAGAAGCAACGATGGTTTTCACCCGAGCAGACCGATCTGCAGCCAAGAAGAAGGCTGATGACGCAGCTGAAGCAGCTGCAAGAGAAGCGCTTCTGACTCTTGCAGACGATGGTGCCGTTCGCACAGGACCTCTCCCCAAGCTTCCTATCCGTAGGAGGAAGTGGAGGGTGGTCACTGAGATCCCTGCTGGACCATTGATAACTCCATTTTGGAGCTATTAAATACGTCCTAATATTAGCTAAAGACCGCTTCCAATTGATTAAATGTATCTCTTTTGTAGGAGAAAGCGGCAAAGAGCTCGTGCGTCCGTTGGGCGTGTTCGAGAGCTTAAAGCAGAGTTTTAGCGCCCCGGGAATGCATCGGGAAGAGGGGAGTTTGTTCCGTGAAGAAACGGGCCAAAACAGCCTTGAAGAGGCATTGCATCAGCCCCAAACCCGAGAGCCAGCGTCGAGCTACAGCGTCGCGACGCTGGCTCGACGCTGGAAAAACCCGAGAGCAAGCGTCGAGTGATAGCGTCGAGACGCTAGCTCGACGCTGCCCTGGCGTCGAGACCCTGCTTAGGCGTCGAGACGCTTCGGAGGAGGCGCGCGCTGGAAAATCATCGGGGCAGCGTCGCGACGCTGGCCTTGCGTCGCGACGCCAGCGCGCGCGCGCGCGGATCACTTAGGGCACAGCGTCGAGACGCTAGGCCTAGCGTCTCGACGCTACGACGAAGGCAGTAGCTAAAAGACGATTTTCCTGCACATTTTCAAGGATCTTCTCCAAGCTTTTTCTCCTTCATCTCTCAACGGAATCCGGCGATTCTTCTTCCCTTATTCTCCATTTTCTCTCTACTTTCCGTGGAGCTCCGCCATTGTTGGCATGCGAGTGAGCTCCACTCCCCATTTGTAATAGGTAGATGAACTCTTCCATGGTCGTTGGTGGAGCGGGATTGACGAACCGCGCCATGAGCGGCTAAGGTAAGGGTGACGGTTTGGGATTTTGTTTAGGGGAATTTTGTTAGACATTATTACTTTGATAATCTGAGTAGAATTCTGCATATTGGTTCTGTTTACATTGCATTTATTTACTTTGCTTAATCCAACGCGCATGCTAAATTATGTTGATTGACACTCGGATAGTTTCGCATGTTGTGTATGTTAAAGAGTAGCGATGCCGTGCCTCTCACTGCTCGACTAAGTAACACAGGTAAATAGAACTAAATCGAAGTATCGGGTCGGGTAGGATAAATGTTGGTTGCATACGGCGTTTGCGGGCAACCTACTAGCATTTAGAATTCACGCTCGAATGTTCGTCGCGGTTAGCTAGTAACTGTCTAAATTCATCTTAGGACTGATCATCTTAATGTGAGATTAGATAACGTGTAATTAGGACTGTGTGGCCTAATTAAAATCCATGAAGTCGGCTACTTTGGGGCTTCTCTGGTAGTCGTCCGCGTGCTTAGTAAACTGAATTCCATGTTATTAGAATTAAATGATAAGTTGTATTTGTCTAACAAATGACCCCGAGACTCCCCAAACCGTACACACGTCTTCTACATATTATTTCTATCTTCCGTTAGCTTTCGCATTATTTCCTATTTGCATGATAAAACCCCCCGTTACCAATTAATTAATCAAATCCCAATTTCACTAGTAAATTCATTCTCCTATTCCTTGGATCGACCCTGTTACCACTGGCTGCAAAGCCTTGGCAATAGGCATTATAAATTTATTTTGGCAAGCCTCGACAGCTTGAGTTTATAGCGATAGTTCAAAAATATCGTTACCAAAATTGGCGCCGTTGCCGGGGAATAGGCAATTGATTGGATTTATGATTGAAGTTTGAATTTGATTTATTGATGGTTGACTAAAAATCTTTCCTGTTTGTATATTGTATGTTTAGATTTTTGTTTGTGTATGACCCGTTCCTCTGAGGGTAGCTTGCAGTTTATCCCTGAGATTGACAGAGAGGAGCGGCGGTTACGAAGAGAAGCCCGGGAGGGGCAAGGACAGTTTGAAAGAGAAGAAGGCAATCCCTTCTTATTTGACGAGATGGCGCAAGGTGATGCGCCACGGACGCTTAAGCAGCTGGCAGCGCCAGACCTGAACCTGCAGCCCTTGTGCATTAACTACCCCGTGGTAGCAGGTAACTTCGAACTTAAATCTGGTTTAATTCACCAGTTACCTTCTTTCCATGGAAACGCAGGTGAGGACGCGAACAAGCATTTGATGGAGTTCCATTGCGTCTGCGCGGGAATGAAGCCCGCAGGGGTCACGGAAGAGCAGTTGAATATGAGGGCATTCCCCTTTACACTGAAGGATAAGGCCAAGGATTGGCTGTATTACTTGCCTTCCGGATCCATCACCACGTGGCAGGACATGAAGCGGGTATTTTTGGAGAAATACTTTCCCGCATCCCTAGCCACCACACTGCGGAAAAGGATATATGGGATCACCCAAGATGTAGGTGAGTCCCTGCATGAGTATTGGGAACGCTTTGGGCGCCTGTGCGCGAGTTTCCCACACCACCAGATCGCCGATCAGCTGCTCATACAGTATTTTTATGAGGGGATGACACCCCACGACAGGCAGATGATCGATGCAGCAAGTGGAGGGGCTCTGATTGACAAGACCCCAGTTGAGGCCAAGCAACTCATTGCAAATATGGCTACCAACTCGCAGCAGTTTGGGATCAGGGGACAAGGGCAAGTGCACAGCGTGGCTCAGAGCCATGAGATGTCTGAAATGAGGGCCCAGGTGGCCGAGATAGGTAGTATGCTGAAGAAAATTGTTGGAGGACAACGCGAAGAGGCGGAGGTCAATGCAATCGGGGGGTATGCTTCCAACCCAAGGAAGTATGATCCATATGCAAACACTTACAACCCTGGTTGGCGTGACCATCCTAATTTCAGCTATGGGAATAGGGAAGGACAAACTCGCTTCCAAGGCCAGTCTCAGGATAGGCCTAATTCTTCCACCCAGGCTCAAGCCTCGAGCTCCTCCAGCTCGCTTGAAGAGATGGTAAGGACCATCGTGACTAGCACCAGCCAGTTTCAGAAAGAGGCTCGCGAGGAGCTAAATTCTCATAAGGCAGAGCTGCAAAATTTGAACAAGCAGCTGGCACAAATGGCGGTGTCTATCAGTAAACTAGAGAGCAAGAGCTCGGGGAAGCTTCCTTCCCAAACTATTGTAAACTCATGTGAAAACGTGAGTGCCATTCAGCTACGCAGTGGGAAGTCACTTTCCGCCAGAGCTGCGAAGGAAGCCACGGACAGCTTGAACAAGTCCGCCCCGACTGCTCCTGAGACTCAGAATGAGAAAAGAATTGAGAAGGTCAGTGTACCTGAGGATGTTGCCAAAGCACCATTCCCGAGTAGGCTTGCGAAGCCTACTTTGGAATCAGATGACGAGGAGGTCCTGCGAACCTTCCAGAAGGTGATGGTGAATATCCCGCTCTTAGAGGCAGTCAGTCAAGTGCCCAAATATGCAAAATTCCTAAGGAGCTGGTGCACTACGAAAAGGAAGTCCAGAGGGACTGAGAAAAAGAAAGAAAACGTCTCTGCCATACTCCCAGGTACGTTGCCTGCAAAGTGCAACGATCCAGGTACCTTTACTATCCCTTGCACTATAGGTAGTAAAGTTGTTCATAATGCCATGTTAGACCTAGGAGCCTCTGTTAATGTTATGTCTTATGCATTATATCGTGAACTGAATTTGAATGAAATGCATGAATGTAATGTTTCTGTTCAGTTGGCTAATGGGTCGAGCATCTGTCCTAGGGGGAAGGTCGAGGATGTTTTAGTTAGAGTTGGGAATATGACGTTTCCCGCCGATTTCCTTGTTTTAGATATGAAAGAAAATTCATTGCATGCTTCGTCCTCCATGTTGTTAGGACGTCCCTTTCTTAAGACCGCTAGGGTCAAAATTGATGTGTATAAGGGCGTTGTTTCTCTGGAGTTTGATGATACTTTGCATGAGTTTTCTTTATTTGGAAAATCTGTGGGAAATGTATCTGTTGTTGACCATGTTGAGAATGGGAGTCTACCCTCGCGCTTGAGGGATGGTTCCCATGTCTCTGTGAAAATTTCTGATTTGAATTTGATGGATGATACTGCTGGATTTTGCACTAACATGTCTGATATTCACGTGCCCGAGGCACGAAGAGTGCAAAATGTTTTTCAGGTGGATGGTGGAAAAGGTGTGGCCAAGGACAAGTCTGGATCGTCCCCCGCACCTACAGACTATGGATGAGTCTGTTGAGAGAATACAGTCGAGCAACCGACTTTAAAAATTCTGCGCTTCTCGGAGGCACCCGAGTGTTGAACTGTTTTTATGTTTTAGTTTAGTTTTATTGCTTTTTAGATTAACTTAGTTTTAATTAGCTTGCTGTTTTTTTTTTTGGAATCGAGGATGAGAAGACAATTTTGGGCTCTAAGGCGTTCGTGCGCCGTTTCCTCGCCCTCGCCAGCTTCACCAAGAGTCAGGGAAGTGAATTTCTTCTTCCCTTTTACTTCATTGTATCTGACTGGTTGGCATTGAGGACAATGCCAAATTTTGAAGTTGGGGGTGGAGTAGTCCGATGGATGTGCATGTGTAGTTTGTTGAGAAGTGCTATAAAGATTTTGAAGTGCTTGGGACTCTGTTTACTGTTTTCTGACTGTGATAGCCTAGGAAATGCATGTTGGAATTCTGAGCATGTTCATAATCGAGTTTTTGCATGAGTTTTGTGTTTATTAGGTTCATGTCAAAAATTTTAAAATTTTTGCTTTTGCTCTCTTACACTCATCGCGCACTTAGCAGCTTCTCCCTAGATTCCGTAAGCTTGGTTTATCGCATGTTTAGCTAATTCTCGTTGTCACCCCGAAAGGCACCCTTAGGTAGCTTGTTGCATGAGAGTTAGTAGTTAGTTAATTGAGAAAGCATGTGCTTAGCCTAATGAAAAAAAAAATAGAAAAGCATGTTTGGTAGAAATTCCTCTCGAGGCGCTCCTCCTTCTTTATTAGCGCTTAAAAAAAGTGAGCGTCAGTCCTTAAAAACGTGAAGTTTTATGCATGAATTTGACGTGTTAGGCAACTCGAGAAGGAAAGAAAAAGAAAGAAAAAGTTGGTTCAAAGAACCCAAATAAAAGAGTACAAAGTACTTTTGAAAAGAAAGAAAAAGTATGAGAAAATAATTAGGTCTCTTAATTTACTTCTCTCTCTCGTGTAAGTCAAGTGTAGCTGTTCTTAAACGCTAGAAGTAGGGGGAAAGCGGGATGTGCGTTGCATGTTGGTTTTCCGGGTTTTCGTGAGTTTAGGAGAGGTTAGCTAGCACACACACACGTTAGGGGGCAAGAGTTAATTTTTGATATGTCCTAGTTAATGCATGAACAAAATGCTTCCATGATTATACTCGTGTTTGAAATTTCAATATGCATGGAGGTTTGAGTTAGAATTTATGTAAATGCGTCCTTAGAGTCAATGTCTTTGTAGTGCTTGCTCGAGGACTAGCAATGTTTAAGTTGGGGGTGTTTGATAACTCCATTTTGGAGCTATTAAATACGTCCTAATATTAGCTAAAGACCGCTTCCAATTGATTAAATGTATCTCTTTTGTAGGAGAAAGCGGCAAAGAGCTCGTGCGTCCGTTGGGCGTGTTCGAGAGCTTAAAGCAGAGTTTTAGCGCCCCGGGAATGCATCGGGAAGAGGGGAGTTTGTTCCGTGAAGAAACGGGCCAAAACAGCCTTGAAGAGGCATTGCATCAGCCCCAAACCCGAGAGCCAGCATCGAGCTACAGCGTCGCGACGCTGGCTCGACGCTGGAAAAACCCGAGAGCAAGCGTCGAGTGATAGCGTCGAGACGCTAGCTCGACGCTGCCCTGGCGTCGAGACCCTGCTTAGGCGTCGAGACGCTTCGGAGGAGGCGCGCGCTGGAAAATCATCGGGGCAGCGTCGCGACGCTGGCCTTGCGTCGCGACGCCAGCGCGCGCGCGCGCGGATCACTTAGGGCACAGCGTCGAGACGCTAGGCCTAGCGTCTCGACGCTACGACGAAGGCAGTAGCTAAAAGACGATTTTCCTGCACATTTTCAAGGATCTTCTCCAAGCTTTTTCTCCTTCATCTCTCAACGGAATCCGGCGATTCTTCTTCCCTTATTCTCCATTTTCTCTCTACTTTCCGTGGAGCTCCGCCATTGTTGGCATGCGAGTGAGCTCCACTCCCCATTTGTAATAGGTAGATGAACTCTTCCATGGTCGTTGGTGGAGCAGGATTGACGAACCGCGCCATGAGCGGCTAAGGTAAGGGTGACGGTTTGGGATTTTGTTTAGGGGAATTTTGTTAGACATTATTACTTTGATAATCTGAGTAGAATTCTGCATATTGGTTCTGTTTACATTGCATTTATTTACTTTGCTTAATCCAACGCGCATGCTAAATTATGTTGATTGACACTCGGATAGTTTCGCATGTTGTGTATGTTAAAGAGTAGCGATGCCGTGCCTCTCACTGCTCGACTAAGTAACACAGGTAAATAGAACTAAATCGAAGTATCGGGTCGGGTAGGATAAATGTTGGTTGCATACGGCGTTTGCGGGCAACCTACTAGCATTTAGAATTCACGCTCGAATGTTCGTCGCGGTTAGCTAGTAACTGTCTAAATTCATCTTAGGACTGATCATCTTAATGTGAGATTAGATAACGTGTAATTAGGACTGTGTGGCCTAATTAAAATCCATGAAGTCGGCTACTTTGGGGCTTCTCTGGTAGTCGTCCGCGTGCTTAGTAAACTGAATTCCATGTTATTAGAATTAAATGATAAGTTGTATTTGTCTAACAAATGACCCCGAGACTCCCCAAACCGTACACACGTCTTCTACATATTATTTCTATCTTCCGTTAGCTTTCGCATTATTTCCTATTTGCATGATAAAACCCCCCGTTACCAATTAATTAATCAAATCCCAATTTCACTAGTAAATTCATTCTCCTATTCCTTGGATCGACCCTGTTACCACTGGCTGCAAAGCCTTGGCAATAGGCATTATAAATTTATTTTGGCAAGCCTCGACAGCTTGAGTTTATAGCGATAGTTCAAAAATATCGTTACCAACCATCTGAGCCAGCAGGCACGCCCAAGAGACGCCGGTGGAGTGTCAAGACGGCCGCCGAACCAAGCGTAGCGATGACTCCCTCTGTGGCGAGTCAAGATTCTGATCGTGGGTCTCACGATTCAGCCAAGAAGAGTTCGACGCCACCTGCTTCACCAGCGCGTACACCGTCACCGTCTATATCACCTGTGCACAGCCCTGCGCCGTCTGAACCAGTGCCAAGCACAGAGTCGTCACCACCTGCACAGAGCCCCGAGTTGTCTCCAGCACCTCAGAGCTCTGATCCGACGCCTGCAGCAGCGAAGAGTCCTGAATTATCATCTTCGCCACTGAGTTCTGCACAGACACCTTCAGCAGAGCATGATTCCCCACGGCCTGATCCAGAATTCCCTTATGGGGATTATCAAGAGTCCACGCAAGGTAGTGGAGATGCTGGGGAAGAGGAAGTCTTCTCTCCTATGAGGGAAGATAGCCTTGATGAGCCTGCACAGCAGGCCGACTCTATGGAAGAAACGTTGGGGGCGTGCCTCCAACAAATCAACATCAAGGCCAAGCTGAAGAAGAAGAAAAAGGCCAAGATTGTCAAGGCCAAGAAGTTGAAGAAAAAGAAGGCCAAGAAAGTGCCCTCGGTGGACAAAGAGAGTACTGAGCCTTCGCTCAAACGCCTCAAGGTGGAGGCTGCCGAATCATCCAAGCCAGCAGATAAGGGCAAGGCTAAACTCTACCCTGAAGACGAACCTCAGTCAGTGAGGTATGTCTCATCTGATGCTGAGTCCCGGGGTGCTGAGCTGAGAAAGAGGGACCTGTTGCACGAGAAAGGGTTCCTCGACCGACTAGCTGACCTGCCGCAGTTCTTGCGCGCAGGAGTGCTCAACCATGGCTGGGAAGAATTCTGCCGACCGCCTAATCCAGCATACACGAGCATGGTGTATGACTTTTACGCCAATGTACTCAGCCCTGAGGATGGCCTATCTGTGGTCAGAGGGGTGGAAGTAGAGTTCTCAGCCAAGGCCATCAATGAAGCCTTTGGTCTCAAGGGCCAAGCTCACACAGATTATGCACGGATAGTTGACGAGCCTACTGAGGCTGTGCTGGAAGAGGCCATTCGAACAATTGGCCAGCCTGAAGCAGCGTGGACTGTCTCACGCAATGGGAGGCACACCTTGATGAGTGCCAATCTGACAGCCAAGGCGGCTGTTTGGTTTGCCTTTGTGCGAAGGAAGTTGTCCCCTGTGACCCACGAGACGACAATCAACCAGAGTCGATCACTACTGGTTTATGCCATCATGCGCGGTCTCACGGTCAATGTGGGGGAGATCATGTCAGCAGCCATTGCTGAGTGTGCCCGCAAAGGTAAGGGGCCATTATTCTTCCCCAATACTATAACAAAATTGTGTTTGCTTGCAGGAGTCCCCACCGAACGCTTAGAGCAGCAGATGCCGTACACGGGCCATTTGGAGCTGCCTGCCAGCTTGAGGCTGAAGAGGAAGGGGAACATGGAGTTTGAGTTGGATCGGTTGGCTGCTGATCAGTCACGATCCATGGCGTGCCTCATGGATATGCAACGAAGGATGGCTCAATGGGCCAAGTATGCGCAGGCACGGGATAAGGAACTCGCAGACCAAATTGGATGCATCTTCCCGGAATTCCCTACCAATCTTCTGACTCCATGGGTGCCACCACGACCAAGGCAACCTGATGAAGATGATGAGACTTGAGTGCTGGTTTGAAGTGCACTAAAGGGAGTATTGCTGTTCCCTTAGAAAACAAAAACAATTTTTCTGCTTTCTGATAGATGATGTGAATTATGCTGTTTGTGTTCAATTTTTGATCTGTTTAGATGTTTAGTTTCTGTGTTTTTTCTTTTGTTTTGTGTAGTCTGATGTTAGCTGCCTAGGTAGGTTAGGTTAGTTTTAATTTTGTAGAGCTTACAGCAACGGGACAAAGCATGTTTAGGGGCCTGATGCATTGTTATATCTGCCCAGATTTGATTGCGAAAAAATTGCGGTGCCCGCAATTTTTCTGAGTATTTGCGTGTTTTGGCCTGTCTGTTTAGTTAGGCTATGATCTGTTAAATGCTTTCTTTTGCTGCTAGCATGACTACCGTATATAGCTGATCTAAAAGCATGCTGGATGAGTGTCATAAGACGTCTTTTGATAGTTTAAATTAACCTCTCAATAGCTCAGCATGCACAGCTTTAAGCCCTTAACTATCTGTTTTTTTTCAAAATTCTGCTGCTGTGATATTTTCTTTCAAATGTTCTGTCTATGCCTAGGGCTTTAGGTTCTCTTTGTTTTACCTTAGACTAGATGTTTCTAGACAAGTTTGGGGGTGTGCCACCTCAAGCACTCATTGGGGACAATGAGTAGTTTTAGTTTGGGGGAGGCCACCCTAGGCCTAGGAACATTCCTCTCTTCCTTAGGACATAAGCATTCTTCTTCTCCTTTAAAAAAAAAAAAGTGATAAATAGAAAAAGAAAAAAATAGAATAAAGAGGGGAGTCTTTCTCAAGCTGCTGAGTAATCAGTGCCAAGTGTGTAAACCACAAGTGGCATTGCATCAAAAGGCAACCCAAGGGAAGGCTCCACCTAAGTAAGAAAAGAAAAAAGGAGAAATAGGGAAGAAGAGTGTGTGCTTAGGAGTTATGACCTTGTGGCTTAGATGTCCTATTTGAAAAGAACTCTGATCCTTAATGAGCTGAGCACAAGGTTGTAGCTTTTAGGTTTGTCTAAGGGAGATGAATGTATATCCAATGAAGTGATGCCAGGGTTTAGTTGGTCTTATGAAAGTACTACTGTCACTGGTTTTGTACTAAGACTGGCATGACTCTAAGGAATCCTAGGTAGCTCATAAGAAAAAAAACTAGAAGCATGTACTGAGTCTGAGATAAAGCTAGGCAGAATTTGAAACCTTAGGGATAATGACATGATATGACAAAAGCAAATAGACCAGTTGTAGGGAGTTAATGAAAACAGAGAGAGTGTTAGGCAGGCAAAGGCAGAAGAAGCTTGACAAGAGGTTAGTGTTAGACTTAGAAGTATGTCACAGGACAGCACTGCTATAGATGAGAATATAAGGGAGTCAGTGAGTAGTTAAAGAGGATAAATAACAGCCTAAGTAAGTCCTTAGTTTGCTTGAGGACAAGCAAAACCTCAAGTTTGGGGGTGTGTTAAGTCTCTGAAAGTGACTTATTTAGGACCCATTTAGCCTAAGAAGATGTACACTTTTAGGTGTTTTTGATAGCATTTAGCCTAAACCTATACTTTAATATGAGAATTAGAAGAAGGTAGCTAATTTAGGACTTGTGCACAATAGGTAGAAAAAGGGTTGAAAACCGAAGGAAAAGAATGAAAAAAAACGCATTGCGAATGAATTGCGAAATAATTGCGGTCCTCGCAATTATTCAAGTGAAAACCGTAACTTGACTGATCTTTTTCTGTTAAATTCCGTTATTTCAGGGACTCGTTCTTTCTCCTCCATCCATTTCTGATATATGGCGTTGAAGATTGATGGTTCTCCTTGGCCCAGCAGCACCTACAAACTACTATAAAAAGGGGTCAAAGTCGGAGGTTTGATAATCATTCCGAAGCGCAGAAGTCTTCTCGCAGTCCACCATTTCTTCCTGTTTTCCTTTGCCGTCTGTTGGAGTGAGAGTCTCAGCTTTTGGAGTCGATAATCTGATAGGAAGGAGAGAAGATTCCTCTTCTCTCTCGATTGGATTCATCCAAGCACGGCTGAGCTTTCATCCCCTTCATTCGAGGCGACTGCCACGAAGTTTCCCAGCAACTCTTTACTGCTTTCTGTCTTGTTCTTCTTATTTCCATTTCTGATCATTGTTGTCTTTAGTTTAGAGTTTAATCTACTGCATTTCGGTATTGTTTGCCTTTTAATCATTCCTTGTTAAGCTTCCCTTTGTCGTTAAACAATTTCATTAATCGAAGTACATTTCTGCAATTCACAGTATCCCTTTTTTCTGCTACGGTTTTGTCTTCCTGTTTTAAGCACATTTCCCTTCTAAGCATGTCTTTTTTATCTGCTGTTTCTGTTCACCTTATATCCATGAGTAGCTAATGTTGGGTTTTATGTCCTAAAACTCGTGGTTTGTAAACTGAATGTATATTCTATTTTGCAATAAAGTTGTTATTGAGATTTATTCAGTAAAGTTGTTATTGAATAAAATGAATTGTTTTTACTTTTAACCTAACTCCAATAACCAAAGAACCCATGGCTATAGGTTGTATACTTGAACTTCATGTGTGACATGATTGTGGATCAAGTTCAAGTAATAGCCAGAACGGTCTATAGTATAGGGATAAGGCTGGGTACCTTATCTTGGGGACACTATTGGACGCGGCCCACTTTGTATAGTACAAATGATGTGATCCGAAATCGTTCATGTGGAGACATGTGAGTGGGGGTGTCCTATGCAATGAGTTTGCATAAGACTGAACCGCGAAACAAGTCGCTCTTTCTTTATAACTCCGTTTACTGTAAAGACCGACTTTTTCATATGATGACCTAGGTAACTCGATCTGAATCCTGAGCACGCTATGAACTCCTGTTTATTCGGGCTTATCCTTTGACTTGTATGGGTGAGAGTGGCCCGAGATCGCCGACTCAATAAGCCTACCATCTTGGGGATAAGACCGGGTAGGTAGCTGGGAACATAGTCCTGCGAGATGGAATTCACTCCTACCCGCTCTGAGGGATTAGTAGAGAGGTTGTTCCCTTAAGTGCTGACTCCGGGTCTTGAACTAGGGATCCCACCCTCTCATTGGCCCGAGAGGGACTTGGTATAGTGATGAGATCACATACCAATCGGTTTGGTGGTTGGACCACAAACCAATAGTTCATTAGAGGATCAGTGGGACTTAAGGAACAAGATGTAATTACGGGGGTAAAACGGTTATTTTGACCCAGCTGTAATTACGAACGACCTGTGAAGGATCGACTTACTAATGATGGTTATATCAAGAGGACAGAAATATATCTACGGTGAGGAGAGTGCAACCCTTGGACTTTAGTGGAGTCTCCGGGGGTTAACGAATGTTGGTTAGCTTGGTTAAAGAGTTTGACCGGTTAATCTCGTATCGTTGGAGCTCATGATCTGTAGGTCCTTTAGGTTCTCCTGGCTAGCTCGGATTAAGCCGTGTAACAATATGAGAGAAAAAGAATTTGAATTTATTGAAATTCGGTTTTGGAAGAATGATGGACATATTTAAATATGATTTAAATATGGGATCGGTGTAAAACATGAATAAGGATTCATGTGTGATGATTCGGTTTAAGAAACCGGGATTAGTCTTATTATTTAATTAATATTTGATATTGAATTAAATAATAATATTAATTAATTAAAAAGTTTAATTAATTATAATTTATTTTGCTTATTAAAATTAATTATGAATTAATTTTAAAATGACAAAATATTACAAGTGTGATTATAAGTCAAAGTGGAATTATCCATGTTGAGTGGATTTATCCAAGTTGAGTGGGTTTATCCAAGTTGTGAAGTGGATTGTGAATCACCAACAACATGCATATAAACTCATCAATTTTGGAACACTTGGTTGAAGACTAATCCATCCAATTTGAGGTGTCATGCTAAACAAAGACTTTGTTGCATGTGAATTGCCTATAAATTGGATGAAGATCAAATGGTTTGGGGTTGATGAATTTTCAAAGAGTTTGAATGTTTGGATGAGCATGAAGAGTTCATGGTACTTGAGAAATTAGAAAGCTAAGTGTTAGACTTCTTCTCACAAAAACCTCATCACTCTTATCTTCCCATCTTCTTCTTCCAAACTTTTTCTTTCATAAAGGAGTCCCACCACTCCGTTGCTCGGCCCGAGGATAGCGGGACTACCGGAGGTGGTTCTCGAGGTGTTCGAGGGAAGCTTCGAAGGGTTCGTGAGGAGATTCGAGCATTGGAAGAGAAGTCTTTAGAACTACAAGAGGTATGTGTTCTAATTCCTTCTATTTCAAAGCTTTGTGCATGTTTCTTATTTAGCTAAATTAATGAAATTAGAGTGCCAATGATCCGTCTCGCTTCCGCTGCGCTACATGCGCTCCATCAGCTAAATCACCTAGGGGCATGCTAATGACAGAACTATAGGCTAAAAAACGTGACTCAAGTAGGCAGTTTAACACTCGAACATTGATTGTATGTAAGCTTCATCCCACGGGCAATTTCGATTGGCCATCCATTTTGTCCAAAGAACTCCTAACCTCTGGAAGGAGTAAGAGTTCAGAGTCATATAATCATGCTAGCCTTTAATGGTAATCAGGAAACGGCTTAGGAATAAGCGTTTTCCTAGTACAAACTAAACAACTCCTGCTTAAACAAAGTGCTTAAGACCTTACTTTGAAGTCGAGTAAACTAAAGTATTTCATGCATGGAATCGGACGATACATGAGTTAGAGTGAGTTTGATGTATAGAGAGTTGATCTACTGCCTGAGAATCGTATTTAAATGCCTATAGGATAGTCATTAGTAGCCCTGAATTCGCCCATTTATACACTTTCGCTGCTATTTAATTGCGGAAACATTGCGGTCCTCGCAATTCTGCCATTTTCCATTCTGTTTAGCTGTTTTCTTCCTCGTTTATTAAGTTCATTTCTTGTTCTTTGCATCTAGTTTCAACTTGCATTTGTTTATGTTATATCCCTTTATACATTCAGCATAAATTAGATAATTAAAAACCTATTTTACCCCACCAAATTCATCCCATCTTTCTTAACAATCACACTTCGCGAGTAACTAAAAATGAGTCTCTGTGGAAAAAACGAATTAAATATACTTACTACTTGCTGTGAGACCATGTATGCTTGCATGTTCTAAGTGCTCTCTTTACTCTTTTGCATAATTAACTTTACACATTGAGCACGCAACAAAGATCACACCAGCATCTAACCACTTAATTATTTCTTTTTTAACTACCTCTTTCATAGAGGGGTTCAGCCTACGTTGGTGGTCTACTCGGGGTGTATGTTCTTCTTCTAGTATAATCTTATGCATGCAATAGGACGGGCTAATGCCTCTAATATCAGCAATGGTCCATGCTATAGCCTTCCTATGTTGTTTAAGCAGTAAAATCAACTCAACCTCATGCTTTGCACTCAATTTAGACGATATGATTACAGGCAGAGTTTCATTACTTCCTAAATATGCATACTTAAGATGTGTGGGCAGTGGTTTAAGTTCTAAGACAGGTGGATGCTCAATGGATGGTTTTAATGGATTCAAAGATTTGTCAGTTAAGTTAATATTCATACAAGCATGCTGAGGGTTAATTACAGCAGCTGAAACACACTTCCTTCGTTTTTACTTAAATAAATCCCCGGCAGCGGCGCCAAAAACTTGTTGCGTGCTCAATGTGTTAATATAAATAAGCAATAAGGAAGAAAGAGCACTCAGAACATGCAAGCATACATGATCTTATAGCAAGTAGTAAGTATTTTTTCATTCGTTTTCCCACAGAGATTTATTATAAGCTACTCGTGAAGTGTAAAGTTAAGAAAGAAGGGGTGGATTTGATGGGGTAAAATTGGTTTTTAATTGCCTACTTCTTACTGAATGTATAAAGGAATGCAACATAAACAAATGCAAGTTGAAATTAAACTCAAAGGAAAAGAGATGAGATTAATAAATGAAGAGGAAAACAGCCAAACAGAATTGTAACTTAGCAGAATTGCGGAAAAAGCAATTCTACCGCAATTGTATAACAGCGAAAGTGTGTAAATGGAGAAACAAGGGCTACTAATGACTCCTCTATAGGCATTTTCATACGATTCTCAAGTATTGGATCAACTCTCTATGCATCAAACTCACTCAATCTCAAGTATCGTCCGATTCCATGCATTAGATTCTTTAGTTTACTCATGTCCAAGTAAGGTCTTAAGCATCTTGTTAAAGCAGAAGTGTAAGGTTTGTACTAGGAAAACGCCTATTCCTAGGTCGTTTTTTGGCTACCTTGAAAGGCTAGCATGAGTGTATGACTCTGAACTCTTACTCCTTCCAGAGGTTAGGAGTTCTTTGGACAAAATGGATGGCCAATCGAAATTGCCCGTGGGATGAAGCTTACATACAATCAATGCTTCGAGAGCTATCCTACATGCTTGGTTCACGTTTTTAAGCCTATAGTCTTGTAATTAGCATGCCCCTAAGTGACTTAGCTACTCATGGATGTATAGAGAATAGAAATACGAGATAAAACAGACATGCTTAGAAGAAACATAAAGATAGAACAGTGAGGAAAAGCAGTAGCTTGCAAAGGTAAGAAACTGTGAAATGAAGAATATTGCTTGTGATTACTTGATTGTTTAAATGGACAAGGGAAAGCTTAAAGTAAATAACATAAAGACAGACAACAACGAGATAGAATGAAATGACTAATGGAAAGGAAATAACAATAAAGCAGTGCTGGAAATGAAGAACACAAGACAGAAAGCAGTAAATAGAGCGTGGACGCCTTGTTGCGATTGCTTCGACTGAATGGGGAGAAAGAATAGCCTTGCTTGGATGAATCCAATCGAGAGAGAAGACGAATCTTCTCTCCTTCCTATCAGATTGTCGATTCCAACAGCTGAGACTCTCACACCAACAGACGAAGAAGAACGACAGGAGAAAAGATGGACTGCGAGAAGACTTCAACGCTTTCGGATGATGCTTGAACCTCCGACTTTGACCCCCTTTTATAGTAGTTTGCAGGTGCATTTGGGCCAAGGAGAACCATCAATCTTCAACGTCGTATATCAGAATGGATGGAGGAGAAAGCACGAATCCCTGAAATAACGGAAATTAACAGAAAAAGATCAGTCAACTTACGGTTTTCACTTGAAACATTGCGGTTTCAGCAATGTTTCCGCAATTCTATCGCAATGCACATTTTTCTTTGTTTTAGCTTCGGTTTTTATCCCTTTTCCTTCCTTTTGCACATAAGTCCTAATTTAGCTACCTTCTTCTAAATCTCATATATAAGCATAGGTTTAGGCTAAATACTAACAAAAACACCTAAGTATGTGCATCTTCCTAAGCTAAATAAGTCCTAAATATGTCACTTTTGGAGACATAACACTTAGCTTTTGCTAACTCGATTAATTAACCACTAACTCTCATGCAACAAGCTACCTAAGGGTGCCTTTCGGGGTGACAACAAGAATCAAGCAACATGCAATCAAACTAAGCCTACGGAGTCTAAGATGAGGTTGCTAAGTGCTCGATAGATGCAAGGGAGCAACATAAAATTTTTTAAAATTTTTAACATGAACCTAATAAATGCAAAGCTACATCATGCAAAAACTAGATTATGCATATGCCTAGATTCCAAAAAGGCATTTCCGAGATTATCATAATCAGAAAACATATAAACAGAGTCCCAAGCACTTCAAATTTTAAATTAGCACTGCTCAACAAACTGCACATGGAATCCATCCAACAGACAACTCCACCCCAACCTAAAATTATACATAGTCCTCTATGTATCAACATTTCAGACTAAGCAGTTAAAATGCACAAAATAAAAGGGAACAGAAAACCTCCCCTGAATTTTGTTAGGTTGTCGGTTGGAGCGGTGCACTATTCGCCCACTGTCCCGATCCTTAGGCCACAAGACATCCTACAAAAGAAAGCAAGAAAACTAAGCTAGGAAAAATAAAAACTGAAAGTAAAGACAAAAATTTAAAAACACATGGGTTGCCTCCCAAGAAGCGCAATTTTTTTTTAACGTCGTTATGCTCGACGTGTCCTCCTCTCTGTCAGGGTACGTAAAAATTTTCGTACTTCTTCGGCCCCTTCTTCCTTGAATCAACAAAACCTGCTAAGATAAGCAAGCTCTTCGACTTTTGCAGGCAGCCGGACAGAGTTGTTATTTTTTTGGTTTTTTCGATATATGGAAAAATAAAAGACTCAACAGAATGAAATAAAACAAAACAAGACTCAACTGAAAATAAAGACTCAACGGGGGAAAAAGGAAGAAAGCATGCATCAAAAGAGGGGAGTTCAGGGAATAAAATAGAAAGAGACTCGTCAGCCTCGAACTCTATCACCTGAAATTCCTTCAAGATAGTAGGCTCGACTCTCTTCTTTTTCCAGAAGATCTAATTGTCATATGGCGGAGCAATCATGAATTCTATGGTGCGGTGGGGGCGTAGTTCCCCGAGCATAAAATCAATCTGCTCCTTCATATCTTCAATCGTGAAATCAAGAGACAGGGAGGATTGATTTTCTAACTCGGGATGCTCTTGTGCGGGGTACGTATCAAGGAGACCGGTTGGTGGCGACTCAGGACATGCGTAGGAAGTATGACCCCCTACCGAGCAAGCACAACACTTTGCTCTCGCATGCGTTTCTCTAATAAACGTCCACCAAACCTCGGAGTGCAGCTTATACATTTGCCCCATAAATCTTTTCATAGCCCGCGAACCCCTTCTAATCCCCTCATCCTTGTTGGGATCGTTTGAAGCTATCAGAACTTCCAGGTCATACCATTCCATTTTGTCATTAAAAGAAATTTGTGAGGCTTCACACCTTGAAGCTTCCACCCACTCTTCCAAGCGAATGCCTGCCATACTCAAACAAGAAGACACAACAAAAGAAAAAATATTTTTGTGGTTTTCTAACAAATAAAATTTAACTAAGAGAAACTAAATGGTTCCCCGGCAATGGCGCCAATTTTGGTAGATCGGATTTTGGGTAAATCCTACTAATATCGGGGTATCGAGTCCCGCCAAAATAACATTTATAAGTACCGAGACTACTAAGCTCTGCAGCTAGTGGTAACGGGTGTCGAACCACAGGGAACCTAAATTATTTCCTCTTAACTAATTTCTATTTGTTTTTAAAACTAAGACTCAAAAGCAAATAAAACGGGGGGTTTTGGTTAAATCTAAACTAACGGGAAAATAAATGCGAAAAGTAAAGCGCGAAAAATTAAACGGAACACGTGCTCCTAATTTTAAGGGTCGGGGTTTACTTTGATGCGACTCGATTCATTGGGATTCAATCATACATAGCAAAAGCATAATTAAACACATAAACGGTTGCCCGGAAACCCTGAAGCAACCGGCCACATATATATTAATAAGAATTTTTCAATTCTAATTAAAAGATACTATTAGTTAACTCGGATTGATCAGTTCTAAATTAACTAAAGTAGTAACTAGCATTTTATGACGAACATTCAATTAAACATCCTAAATGGTAATTGATTACCCGACAACCCTGAAGTAATCAACATTCACAACGTTTAATATGATACTTCGATTTGTTCTATTTCATCAAGATAAATGGCAACCAAGATCAACTGGAATCCTATGTGATCTATGGCTCGACTTATCCGTGTTACTTGGCGATTAAGAGAGGCACGACATCATAATCTTTAACAATCAAACATGCTGGAAATCAAGGGTGCCTAGTCCTAAATCATTCAAACACATTCATGTGATATGCTTAAAAGAAATAAATGCCCAATCAGTCATGCTAAGTCACAGAATTAAGAACGAACCCTCATAAATCGCATCAAAATTCACCCCTAACCTCAAATCAGAGCACTTACCTTAGCTCCCCGTTGTGCAAATCAAGCAAAATTGCTAATGTTGAAGCTTTATTGAAGATATAATGGAAGATATACAAGTTTTGAGCTCCCACCCGAGCCTAACAATGGTGAAGAAACAAAAATGGAACAAAAGTTGCGGTTAAAAACGGAGAAGAAAGGCTTTTAAAGCCGTCGAAGCGTCGAGACGCTAGGGCAGCGTCTCAACGCTGTGCCCTAAGTTGGCAGCGCGCGCACGGGGTAGCGTCGAGACGCTTGGACAGCGTCTCGACGCTGTTCGGCGTTGAGCGAGCGTTGAGACGCGCGCGCTCGACGCTGGGGCGCGACAAAATCCGGAAATCTTCGGGTCGGCGTCGAGACGCTAGGGCAGCGTCTCGACGCTTGGGCAGCGTTGAGCTAGCGTCACGACGCTGTCGCTCGACGCTAGCTCTCGGGTTTGATGGCCAACTTTTGCCTTTCAATGGCAAATTTTGCCATTTCTTCAATTCTTCAAGCCCCTTGGCTCCCGATGTGTCCATGAAGCTCTAAAGCGTTGCTTTTAGCCCCGAAACACGTCCTCGGACTCCTCGAGCTCTCTACCATGAATTTACCTACAAAGAGGGATTTTAATCAATATCGATCATGGTTTTAGCTATAATTAGGGAGTAAATAATAGCTCTATTTTGGAGCTATCAGGTGCTAAATTAGAAAGGGTGACTTAGATGGGGTGAATTGGAGATTAATGTGCCTCACTAATGAAGAATAGACGAGATATGCAAGCATAAACGAAAGCAAGTAAAGCGATGGACTTCAATGTAGAAAAGAAAGAACTGCGGACTCAACAATGTTCCAGCAATAAAATCGCAAAAAAGAAAAAACTGGAAAAATGGCTAAGGCAAAAACAGAACTATAGAATTGCGCAGACAACAATTATCTAGCAATTAAATTAACAACGTTTTAAGGGTGAGATGAGGAAACAAGGTCAACTAACGACTGCTCTATAGGCTTTTTCATACGATTATTCAGCAGTAGCTCAACTTATCATGCATTAATTTAACTCATTCTCATGCATCTCTCGATTACATGCATTAGATCCTTTAGTTCACTCATATCCAAGTAAGACTTAAGCATCTATTTATATAAGCAAGTTAATGAATCGTGTTAGGAAAACGCCTATTCCTAGGTCGTTTTCTGGCTACCATGGCAGGCTTGCATTAATGGACGACTCTGAACTCTTACTCCTTCCGGAGGTTAGGAGTTCTTTAGACAAAATGGATGGCCGGTCGAAATTGCCCGTGGGATGAAGTACACATACATTCAATGCATTTGAAGCTATCCTACATGCTGAGTTCACGTATTTCTACCTATAGATTCATCATTAGCCGACCCTTGTGTGATTTAGTTACTCATGGATGATGTGGAGTTGGAAAGACTAGGTGGATTAAACATAATTCAAAGCAAAATGAAAGTAAAGGAAAGACAGAAGGCGATATGAAGCTTGCGAAGTTGTAAATGATTCCTCTATTACGTAAGATTCATAGCTTATGTCCAACGACTGTAAAACAGTAAAGACCAAGCAAATGAAGACGAATTGAAATAATGTAGCAAACATAAGCAAATGGCAGCAAACAGTAGAGAATGGAAAACAGAAAGCAGTAGAGAGCGATGTAAATGTGCGCGTGAAACTCCTCGCCGCAAGCGCCTCGGATGAAGGGGAAGGTTAGCGGTTTTGGGGATGAATCCAATCAGAAGAGAAGAAGGATCTTCTCTTCTTCCTCTCGAATTATCGGTGCCAAAAGTTGATTCCTTCACTCCAACAAACGGGAGAGAAAATGGAGAGAAACTGCGTTGAGATGGAGAGTTCTACGCTTCCGAGCTTGTTCTTCTCCTTCCCCCTTCACCTCCTTTTATAGCTCTTTGCAGGTACTCTTCAGTCAAGGAGAACCATCCATTCTGAACGACGACCCTCCACGTGGCAACAGGAGAGAACTTGGGGGGCTGAAAGATCGCAACAAAACGGCGGACGGTTGGAACAACTTAGCAGCAACAACTTTAAACATTGCGAATTCCTCGTTGTGACCGCAATAAACATTGCGGAGACAACAATGTTTCAGCAATTCCCCTGCAATGCACATTTTAACTCTTTTAGCATGGTTTTTGATTCTTTCTTGTTCCTTTTACAAATAACTCCTAATTTAGTTCCATTCTTTGAATTCTCATATTTAAGCACGTATTAAACTAAATATTAACAAAAATGCTTAAGAGATTACACAATTATATGGCAAATAAGTCCCTAAATTAAGTACTTTTGGAGACGTAACAGGTTATTGAATCGACTAGAAAATTCATTCACATTCATACAAATCAAATTCGTGCTTGCTCAAGTTCCCAAAATGGTAGGCTTATTGAATTGACTATAAAAGTCATTCTCACCCATACAAATCAAAGGACGAGCCCTCACCGGGAGGAGTTCTTAACTCACTCAGGATTAAGATCGAGTTACATATGATCATTTTGTGACATATAAATCTTCTCAAATAACAAATTTATAAAGAGAGATTATATATTTCGTGTTCCGGTCTTATACAAACTCATCGTAAAGGATACCCCCACTCGCATGTCTCTACATGAATGGATTGAATCAAATCTTTTGTAACAATTATAAAGTTGACAGTATCAATAGTGTTACCAAGATAAGACACCCAACCTTATCCATATACTATATGTTGGGTTTTATGTCCTAAAACTCGTGGTTTGTAAACTGTTATATTTGTAATCACTCTATTTAGAATAAAGAATTATTAGTTTTATTCAGTAAAGGAGTTTACTGGAATAAAGTGAAACGTGTTTGGGTTAACCTATACCAATGACCAACACCCATGGTTTAATATGAGTACTTGAGCCTCATGTATGACATGATTGTGGATCAGGCTCAAGTAGTCAGCCAAAACGGTTTATAGTATACGGATAAGGCAGGGTACCTTATCCTGGTAACACTATTGGATGCGGCTCACTTTGTATAGTAAAAAATGATATGATCCGTAGTGTTTCACATGGAGATGTGTGAGTGAGGGCGTCCTGTGCAAAGAGTTTGCATAAGACCGAACCGCGAAATAAGTCGCTCTCTCTTTATAACACCGTTTACTGATGAGACCGACATTTTAATTTGATGCCCTAGGTAACTAGATCTTAATCCTAAGTTTGCTATGAACTCCTGCTTATTCGAAAATATCCTTTGACTTGCATGGGTGAGAGTGGCCCATAAGCGCCGACTCAATAAGCCTACCATCTTGGGGATAAAGTCGAATAGGTAGCTGGGGACATAGTACAACAAGATTGAAGTTCACTCCTAACCCGCTCTTCAGGGTTAGTAGATAGGTTGTTCCCTTAATAGCTGACTCCGGGGCTTGAACAATGAGCGCTCACACTCTCATGAGATGAGAGAGTTAATTGATCTATTGGTTGGACCACGGATCTATTGTTCATTAGAGGTGTCAGTGGTACTTAAGGAACAAGACGTAATGCAGGGGTTAAACGGTTTAAATAACTGCTGCGTGCTCAGTTTTTAAATAAAAATGCAATGGGAGAGCACTCAGAACATGCAAGCATACATGGTCTTGTAGCAAGTAATAAGTATTTTTTCATTCGATTTTCCACAGAGATTTATTCTTAGTTACTAGCGAAATGAGATGTTAAATTAGAAAGGATGGTTTAAAGGGGGTAGAATTGGGATTAATGTGCCTAACTAATAAAGAACGTGCGAGATATGCAAGCATAAACAAAGACAAGTAAAGAGGTTAACTTGAATGTAGAAGAAAAAGAATTGCGGAAAAAGTAATTATCTAGCAATAAAATCGCAAAACAGAAAAATGGCTAAGGAAAAAATTAAACCAGGAAAATTGCGCAGACAACAATTTTCTAGCAATTGTACTAACAGCGTTTTAAGGGTGAGATGGAGGAACAAGGCCAACTAACGACTCCTCTATAGGCTTTTTCATATGATTCTTCAGCAGTAGATCAACTTATCATGCATCAATTTAACTCATTCTCATGCATCTCTCGATTACATGCATTAAATCCTTTAGTTCACTCATATCCAAGTAAGCCTTAAGCATTTATTTATATAAGCAAGTTAATGAATTGTGCTAGGAAAACGCCTATTCCTAGGTCATTTTCTGGCTACCATGAAAGGCTAGCATGAATGGACGACTCTGAACTCTTACTCCTTCCAGAGGTTAGGAGTTCTTTGGACAAAATGGATGGCCAATCGAAATTGCCCGTGGGATGAAGCACACATACATTCAATGCATTCGAAGTTATCCTACATGCTGAGTTCACGTATTTTTACCTATAGATTCATCATCAGCAGACCCTTGTGTGGTTTAGTTACTCATGGATGATGTGGAGTTGGACAGATTAGAAGGATAAAACATGATTCAAAGCAAACGAAAAATAAAAGGGAAAACAAAAAGCGATAAAAAGCTTGCAACGTGGGTAAATGATTCCTCTATTACGTGAGATTCAAAGCTTAATGTGCAACGATTACAAAATAGTAAAGACTAAACGATTGAAGACGAATTGAATTGCAGTAGCAAACAGAAGTAAATAGCAGAAGGCAGTAGAGAAAATAGAAGACAAAAAGCAGTAGAAAGCAGTTTAAAGTGTGCGTGAACTCCTCGCCGCAAGCGCCTCGGATGAAGGGCGAAGGTGAACTTTGTTTGGGGATGAATCCAATCAGAAGAGAAGAAGGATCTTCTTTTCTTCCTCTCAGATTATCGATGCCAACAACTGATTCCTTCACGCCAACGACCGGGAGAGAAAACAAGAAGAAACTGCGTTGAGATGGGAATTCTACGCTTCCAAGCTTGTTGTTCTCCTTCCCCCTTGACCTCCTTTTATAGTGTTTTGCAGGTACTCTTCAGTCAAGGAGAGCCATCCATTCTGAATGACGACCTTCCACGTGGCAGCAGGAGATAAATTAGGGGGCTGAAAGATCGCAACAAAACGACGGACGGTTAGAACAACTTAACATTTTCACTTAAAACATTGCGGAGACAACAATGTTTCCACAATGTTCCTACAACACAGAAATGCAACTCTTTAACTTCGTTTTTGATTCTTTTTTCGTTCTTTTACAAATAAGTCCTAATTTAGCTTCATTCTATAAATTCTCATATATAAGCACATGTTTAGACTAAATTCTAACAAAAACGCTTAAGAGTTCACATAGTTCTATGGTCAATAAGTCCCTAAAACATGCACTTTTGGAGACGTAACACACCCCCAAACTTAAGTTATTGCTCTTCCTCGAGCAATATAAGGGCTTACTTGGGCTGCTATCACTCTATCTGACTACTTACTGACTTCCCTAAACTTACTATCCATCGCATGGTTGTCCTGTGACACTCTTCTAAGTTTAAAACTAACTTCACATTTTGCTTATTCTGATTTCTCTTGCCTTGTAAAACCTACTGCCTTTATAAATTTTCTACAACTGATCTATCTGCCTTATGTCCTTAGGTTCATTGTGCAGCTATCCCTATGTTTTCAAATTCTCCCTTGTTTTATCCCAGACTCAGTACATGCTTCTAAGGTAGTTTTATTTTAGCTACCTAGGAGTCCTCACAGTCATACCAAGCTTTAGCACATACAAGAATCAGAGTACAGTCCATAGAACAACTAAGCTTTGGCATCACTGTGTTGGATCAACACTCATCTCCCTTGACAAACCTACAAGCTACAGCCCTGTGCTTAGCAAACTAAGGATCAGAGTTCATTCATACAGGACACCTAAGCACATAAGCTATGACTTGCAGGCATACATTCTTCTTCCTTGGTTTTTCCTTTTTACTTTTTCATTCTTTCTTTGGTTTGGTCTCTTCCTTTGGTTGCCTTTTGATGCAATGCCACTCGTGGGTTACACACATGACACTGATTACTCAGCAACCTCAAGAGAGACACTACTCTTTATTCTTTTGTTTTTCATTTTTTTTCATTTCATCATTTTTTTTTTCAAAGAAAAAGAATGCTTATGTCTAAAAAGGAGAGAGGAATGTTCCTAGGCCTAGAGGCTGCCCTCAATGAGAGTCTGAAGTGGCACACCCCCAAACTTGTCCTAGAAGCATCTAGTCTAAGGCAAAACAAGTAGAATTCAAAAACTGCTAGGCATAGAATGACTTTCTTAAAGCAGATAACACAGCATCGGAATTTTTGTAAAAACAACATGTTAAGGGCTTATAGATGTTCATGTTGAGCACTAAAGGAAGCTAATTTAAACTATCAAAGGTGTACTAAAACACTCATCCAGCATGCCCAGCAGATAGATAACATAGTGAAGTCCATAAAGCAGCCAGATATCGAAATGTAAACAGAAACAGCCCATCAAAAATTCAGCCAATAGCATGCGAAAAACTAACAAATATTGCGGACACCGCAAGGAATCCACAATTAAACCTACAGAGCAATTTTATCAGTGATCAAGGCTCCTAGCATGCTATTATCAGTCATCATTCACTACTCAAAACAGGTAACTAAACTACTCTAAACACACAAAAGAACAATTAAAAAGATTATGCATTTGATTGATAATAGGGGTCACAAGTCACAGAAAAGCAGGTTTATTATTTTTTTCATTTTCAAGAGGGATCAGAAAACTCCCTCGAATGTCGGTCAATATGGCATTCAAACATCTTCATCCTCATCTCTCCTTTCTCTAGGAGGCGCCCATGGCTTCAACAGGTCAGTGGGGAAGGCAGGGAATATGCACCCCAGCTGGTCAGCTACATCTTTGTCCCTTGCTTGTGCATACTCAGCCCACTGAGCCATTTTGCGCTGCACGTCCATCAAACAAGCCATGGATAGAGATTGTGCTGTAGCTAGGCCGTCCATCTCAAACTCCATGTTGCCCCTCCTACGCATCCTCAAAATGGTAGGTAGCTCCAGATGGCCAGTGTAAGCCAGCTGCCTCTCATTTTTCGCCATTGGCACACCTGCACGTAAGCATAGTTTAGTTATGGTATTTGGGAAAAAGAGCTGACCCTTACCTTTCTTTGAGCAGTCAGTGATGGAGGCGGCAATGACTTCACCCACGTCAATGGTGAGCCCCCGCATGATAGCATACAACAGCAACGAACGCCCCTGATTGATAGTCGTTTCGTGTGTCACAGGGGAGAGGCGTTTGCGCACAAAAGAGAACCAGACGGCTGCCTTGTCCTTAAGGGTCGCACTCATCATCGTGTGCTTCCCATTCCTTGAGATCGTCCACGCCGCCTCAGGTTTGCCAATCACTTGCAGGGCTTCTTCCAAGACAGCTGTAGAGGGTGATTCGACGATTCTTGCATAGTCAGTGTACTTATGCCCTTTGAGAGCATAAGCTTCATTTATGGCTTTGGCCGAGAAGTCGACCTCGATTCCCCTCACCATGGACAGACCATCTTCGGGGTGCGTAAGGTTGGCGTAGAAGTCATACACCATGTCGGAATAGGCGGGAATGGGCGTTCTGCATAGCTCCTCCCAGCCATGGTTGATGATCCCTGCGCAAGAATTGCGGCAGGTCCGCCAACGCATCAAGAAATCCTCGCTCATGGAGGAGGTCTCTCTTCCTCAATTTGAGGCCCTTGGCCTCTACTTTCTTAGAGACGTACCTCTCAGCTTGAGGTTCGTCTTCGGGGTACATTTTCTTCTTCCCCTTGTCCGTCATTTTGGCTGACTCGGAGGCTTCCATTTTCATCTTCTTGAAAGAAGGTTCAGCTCCAACCTTCTTCTTCTTCTTGGCTCGTTTGGAGGCCTTCGGTCGCTTGCCCTTCACGATCACAGGGGCCCTCTTCTTGAGGCGTGCCCTGGTGGTTATCTGCTGGAGACAATCCCCCAACGTTTCGTCCATGGAGTCCTTACTTCCCCCCTCCACAGGGCTGTCAGGACTGCCATCCCGCAAGGGGAAAAACACCTTCTCTTCCTCCGCCGGTTCATCACTTTGCACCGAGTCTTGGTGCTCTTCAGGTGGGGCTTCAGGCTCCGGCGTCTGTGGCGAAGGTTCAGGGCTCTGTCTGGCCGTCTCATATAATGGACGACCACTCCCTCGACTCTCCTCGCTGGGAGTCTTTCTCACCCTGATTGGTGAATCATCCGTCGCGATTCGCCACTTCCTTTTCTTGGGTGTTCCCACCGGATCAGAGGGACCAGCAGGAACCTCAGTAGCCACCTTCCACTTCTTCTTTCGCACAGGGAGCTTCGACGGGCGTACGGGTCGCGCAACATCGGTGCCTGCTAAAGAGAGCAGTGCCTCCCTCACAGCCATCTCTGCGTCGGGCGATGTTTTCTTGGGCGTGGAACGATCTCCCCGTGTGGTTACCATTTTCGTTCTTTGAAGATCAGAATGTAGGGGATGCAGAGGATGGAGAAGATTGAATTTCGGAGGTCCAACGGATTGAGAAAATGAAGAGGGCAGGGATCCAACGACGGCTATTTGTACTTGAGTGTATTGCAACGGCTATTTTCTGTTGCGGACTCAGCACGTCTTTCGCAATTAATCCGCCTAGCCGTTGGGATATTTCTTGATTCGGGTTGCAAGATTTAGCAACCGAATCTTTGATTTAGCTGTATCTTCTTCGTGGATCTTCTCCCCTCGATTCATCTCCTTCATCTCCTCTTAAAGATCTCCCATTAATATCCACCTAATTAAAACAAAAATCCGTAATTAAAATCATAAATAAACACACAACATAAACCGAAAATATGAAGAGAGAAAAAAAAACTAAGGCATGGCCTTCTGATGGATGAGCATAGAGGTCACTCATCCCCTCTCGATCTGCTCTTCAAGCTTCAGATAAGAGGAAGGCCGAGAATGTCTTCACATCTCCTTCCTCGTAGTAATGCTTCAACCGTGCACCATTGACCATAAACGACTGCCCGTGCTGTAGGTTTCTAATCTGAATAGCACCATGAGCAAAGACGTTAGTAATAACAAACGAACCTGACCATCTAGACTTAAGTTTGCCTAGAAATAACCTTAACCGTGAATTGAATAGTAAGACATGTTGGCCTTTTTTAAAGTCCTTGATCCTAAGTCTACTATCATGCCAAATCTTAGTTTTTTCTTTATACATTTTAGCATTTTCATAGGACATATGTCTCAGCTCATCCAACTCATGTAATTGCAGAGACCGCAATGTTCCAGCATCGGTCACGCAATAATTCAGTTCTTTTAAGGCCCAAAAGGCTTTGATTTTCAATTCGAAGGGAAGATGACATGCTTTTCCATACACTAGCCTATAAGGAGACATACCTAAGGGTGTTTTATATGCAGTCCTATATGCCCAAAGTGCATCGTCCAACTTAAATGATCAGTCTTTTCTATTAGGCTTGACCACTTTTTCGAGTATGTTTTTAATCTCCCTATTGGATATTTCAGCTTGTCCATTTGAGTGTGGGTGATAAGGGGTTGCTACTCTATGTCTAACATTGTATTTAGCTAATACTTTTTCCATAGCTCTATTTATAAAGTGAGTCCCCTCATCACTAATTATTGCACGTGGTGTACCAAATCTTGTAAAAATATGCCTATTAAGAAACTTAATGACTGTTTTGGCATCATTCGATGGACATGCTATGGCTTCTACCCATTTAGATACATAATCTACAGCTACAAGTATATAAAGATTACCTGCAGAAGGGGGAAATGGTCCCATGAAACCAATGCCCCACACATCAAAGAGTTCCAACTCTAAGATGTAGGTGAGAGGCATCTCATCCTTCCTACTGAGATTACCTGTTCGTTGACACTCGTCGCAGCTGTGTGCATGGTCGTGTGCATCTTTGAAAATCGTAGGCCAGTAGTAGCCACTCTGGAACACCTTTGCAACCGTCCTTTGGCCACCAAAATGTCCACCATTGGGAGACGTATGGCAGTGCTGCAACACTGCCTTCGCCTCAGCAGCTGAGACACACTTCCTCAGCAATCCGTCTGCACATGTCTTGTAAAGTGTAGGATCGTCCTAGATGAACTTCCTAGCTTCATAGAGAAACCTCTTCTTTTATTGCCCCTCTTTGAAAGTTGGTAGTACTTGCGAGGCAAGGAAGTTAGCAATATCCGCAAACCAAGGTTCCTCATCGTTATCACGATGTGCTAACACAAAGACATGCTCATCAATAAAGGCATCAGAAATTGTTGGCTCAGCAATTGTATCGCAATTATGCCGCAATCTGGATAAATGGTCAGCAACTACATTTTCGCATCCTTTTTTTTATCTCTAATGTCTAGGTCAAACTCTTGCAACAATAATACCCATCTAATTAACCATGGCTTAGCATCAGCCTTCCTCATTAGATATTTTAGTGCAGAGTGATCGGTGTACACAATTGTTCTAGTTCCCACAATGTAATTCCTAAACTTCTCACAGGCAAACACTACAGCTAGGATTTCCTTCTCGGTGGTGGTGTAATTACATTGTGCTTCATTCAAAGTCTTACTTGCATAATATACAGGATGTGTTAATTTATCTATTTTTTGTCCTAGCATGACCCCGACTGCATAGTCACTAGCATCGCACATCATCTCAAATGGTAGATCCCAATTTGGACCTACTATAATTGGTGCTTTGACTAAGGCTTCCTTAAGTGTTGTCCATGCTAAGAAACATTCTTTTGAGAAGACAAATGGTTTATTAAGCTCTAGAAGCTCGCACAGAGGTTTAGAGATTTTTGAAAAGTTTTTAATGAATCTCCTATAAAACCCTGCATGCCCTAAAAAACTTCTAATAACTTTTACATTTTGGGGCTCCACTAGCTTCTCTATTATTTCTATTTTGGCCCTATCAACCTCTACTCCTGCTCTAGACACTCTATGTCCTAGGACTATTCCTTCTTTCACCATAAAGTGGCATTTCTCCCAATTTAAGACTAGGTTGGTCTCCTCACACCTAGTTAGGACTTGTCCTAAGTTTTCTAAGCAGTTATTAAACGAATCACCAAAGAGTGAGAAGTCATCCATAAATATTTCTATCATGGACTCATCTAAGTCAGAGAAAATGGCCAACATGCACCTTTGGAATGTTGTTGGTGCATTGCATAAGCCAAAAGGCATTCTGCGAAAAGCAAATGTTCCAAAGGGACATGTAAAGGTCGTTTTCTCCTGATCCACAGGGTCTATGGTAATTTGGTTATATCCAGAATAACCATCTAAGAAGCAGTAATAGGCTCGGCCAGCTATTTTATCTAACATTTGATCTATAAACGGTAAAGGAAAGTGATCTTTTTTTGTTTCTTTGTTTAATTTTCTATAGTCCATACAGACTCTCCATCCTGTAACAGTTCTAGTTGGTATTAGTTCATTATTCTCATTAACTATTACAGTCATTCCACCATTCCTAGGTACACATTGGATCGGACTAACCCATTAACTATTGGCTATAGGGAAAATTACACCAGCATCTAACCATTTTATAATCTCTTTTTTGACTACCTCCTTCATAGAGGGGTTCAACCTACGTTGGTGATCTACCCTAGGTGTATGTTCCTCTTCCAATAATATCTTATGCATGCAATAGGAAGGACTAATACCTCTTATGTCAGCAATCGTCCATGCAATAGCTTTTATATGTTGCTGAAGCAGCAATATTAACGCAATTTCATGCTGTTTACTCAACTTGGACGAAATAATAACAGGCAAAGTATCATGCTCTCCTAGATATGCATACTTAAGATGATCAGGCAATGGTTTTAATTCTAGTAAAGGTGGATGTTCAATTGATGGTTTCAAAGGAATTGTGGTTCTTTCAGACAAGTCATTAGTCATACAATCATGCTGAGGTTTGTCCACAGGTATATCCATCAATTCAGAGATGTTTAAGTCAGTTATATCTATTTGTACATAGTCATTAGCATGCTTAATTAACAGTTCATGCTCAAGTTGTTCTTCCATCAGTGAATCTACCACATCTATACTTGCACAGGATTCAGAATCAGAAGGATACCTTAGAGCTTTAAATACACTGAATTTAACCTCCTCATCATGAACTCTCATGGTGAGCTCACCTTTTTTGACATCGATCAAAGCCCTACCTGTGGCTAGAAATGGTCTGCCCAATAAGATTGGTACCTCCTTGTCTGCCTCATAGTCCAGAATGATGAAGTCTGCAAGAAAGATGAATTTGTTAACCTTGACAAGTATATCCTCAATTTTCCTCTCCGGGTATGTGGTGGGCGGATTTTTGAATATCCACTTAATCTCAAGCTGTCGAGGCTTGCCAAAATACGATTTATAAAGCCTATAACCAAGGCTTTGCAGCCAGTGGTAACAGGGTCGATCCAAGGAATAGGAAGTTTGAATTTAATAATGAAATTGGGATTTAATTGATTAATTGGTAACGGGGGGGTTTTATCATGCAAAGGTGAAATAAAGCTAAAGCAACGAAGAAAGAATAACAAGAAGAGAGCATGTGTACGGTTTGGGGAGTCTCGGGATCAATTGTTAAACAAGTTCAGTTTATCATTTAATTCTAATAACATGGATTTCAGTTTATTGAGCACGCGGACAACTACCAGAGAAGCCCCAAAGTAGCCGACTCCATGGATTTTAATTAGACCACACAGTTCTAATTACACGTTATCCAAGCCTACGTCAAGGTGATCAGCCCTAAGGTAAAATTAGACAGTCACTAGCTAACCGCGACGAACATTCGAGCGTGAATTCTAATTGCTAGTAGATTGCCCGCAAACGCTGTATGCAATCAACAATTATCCTACCCGACTCGATACTTCGATTTAATTCCATCTACCTGTGTTACTTAGTCGAGCAGTGAGAGGCACGGCATCGCTACTCTTTAACATACACAACATGCGAAACTACCCGAGTGTCAATCAACGTATTTTAGCATGCGCGTTGGATTAAGCAAGGTAAATGAATGCTAATAAACAGAACCAATATGCATCAATAAAAACTCAGATTATCAAAACCATATATGTTTAACAAAATCCCCCTAAACAAATCCCAAACCGTCACCCTTACCTTAGCCGCTCATGGCGCGGTTCGTCAATCCCGCTCCAACCATGGCCATGGAAGGATCCGTCTACTTATTACAAAGGAAAGTGGAGCTCACTAGCATGCCAACAATGGCGGAGCTCCACGGAAAATAGAGAGAAAATGGGGAAGAAGAAGACTAAAATCAGCAAAATCCGTAGAGAAAATGAAGAAGAAGATGAAGCTCAAAATGTGCAGAAAAATCGTCATTAAAAGCTTCTGCAGTCGTCGTAGCGTCGAGACGCTAGGCCAGCGTCTCGACGTTGTGCCCTAAGTTGCCGCGCGCGCTCGCGATGGCGTCGCGACGCTAGGTCAGCGTCGCGACGCTGCCCCGATGAATTTCTGCGCGCGCCTCCTCCGGAGCGTCTCGACGCCAAGCAGGGTCTCGACGCCAGGGCAGCGTCGAGCTAGCGTCTCGACGCTATCACTCGACGCTTGCTCTCGGGTTTTTCCAGCGTCGAGCCAGCGTCTCGACGCTGTAGCTCGACGCTGGCTCTCGGGTTTGGGGCTGAAGCTTTGCCTCTCCAAGGTAGTTTTGGCCCGTTTCTTCACGGAACAAGTTCCCCTCTTCCCAATGCATTCCCGGGGCGGTAAAACTCTGCTTTAAGCACTCGAACACGCCCAACGGACGCACGAGCTCTTTGCCGCTTTTCTCCTACAAAAGAGATATAATTAATCAATTGAAAGCGGACTTTAGCTATAATTAGGACGTATTTAATAGCTCCAAAATGGAGTTATCAAACACCCCCAACTTAAACATTGCTAGTCCTCGAGCAAGCACTACAAATACATTGACTCTAAGGACGCGTTTACATGCATTCTGACTCAAACCTCCATGCATATTGAAATTTAAACACGAGTATAATCATGGAAGCATTTTGTTCATGTATTAACTAGGACATATCAAAAATTAACTCTTGCCCCCTAACGTGTGTATGTGCTAGCCAACCACTCCTAAACTCACGTAAACCCGGAAAACCTACATGCAACGCACATCCCGTTTTCCCCCTACTTCTAGCGTTTAAGAACAGCTACACTTGACTTATACGAGAGAGAGAAGCAAATTAAGAGACCTAATTATTTTTCTCATTCTTTTTCTTTCTTTTCAAAAGTACTTTGTACTCTTTTATTTTGGGTTCTTTGAACCAACTTTTTTGTTTATTTTTCTTTCCAACTCGAGCTGCCTAACACGTCAAACTTTGGCCAAAGCTTCACGTTTTTAAGGACTCACGCTCACTTCTTTAGCGCTACAAAGAAGGAGGAGCGCCTCGAGAGGAATTTTCTTTCAAACATGCTTTTCTATTTTTTTTTTACATTAGGCTAAGCACATGCTTTCTCAATTAACTAACCACTAACTCTCATGCAACAAGCTACCTAAGGTGCCTTTCGGGGTGACAACGAGAATTAGAGAAACATGCGATAAACAAAGCTTACGGAATCTAGGGAGAGGTTGCTAAGTGCGCGATAAGTGCAAGGGAGCAACAGAAAAAATTTTAAAATTTTTGACATGAACCTAATAAACACAAAACTCATGCAAAAACTCGATTATGAACATGCTCAAATTTCCAACATGCATTTCCTAGGCTATCACAGTCAGAAAACAATAAACAGAGTCCCAAGCACTTCAATATCTTTGCAACACTTCTCAACAAACTACACATGCATATCCGTCAGACTACTCCACCCCCAACTTCAAAATTTGGCATTGTCCTCAATGCCAACCAGTCAGATACAACAAAGTAAGAGGGAAGAAGAAATACACTTCCCTGACTCTTGGTGAAGCTGGCGAGGGCGAGGAAGCGGCACACGAACGCATCAGAGCCCAAAATTGTCTTCTCTTCCTCCATTCCTAACAAAAAACAGCAAGCTAATTAAAACTAAGTTAATCTAGAAAGCAATAAAAACTAAACTAAAACAGAAAAACAGTCCATCGCTCGGGTGCCTCCGAGAAGCGCAGAATTTTTAAAGTCGGTTGCTCGACTGTATTCTCTCAACAGACTCATCCATAGTCTGTAGGTGCGGGGGACGATCCAGACTTGTCCTTGGCCACACCTTCCCTGCTATCAACCTGAAAAAGATTTTGCACTCTTCGTGCCTCGGGCACGTGAATATCAACATTGTTAGTGCAAAAATCAGCATTGTTATCACTCAAATTCAAATCAGAAATTTTAACAGAGACATGGGAACCATCCCTCAAGCGCGAGGGTAGACTCCCATTCTCATCATGCTCAACCACAGATATATTTCCAGCAGACTTCCCATCAAATAAAGAAAACTCATGCAAAGTATCATCAAACTCCAGAGAAACAACGCCCTTAAACACATCAATCTTGACCCTAGCGGTCTTAAGGAAAGGACGTCCTAACAACATGGAGGACGAAGCATGCGATGAGTTTTCATTCATGTCTAAAACAAGGAAATCAGCGGGAAATGTCATATTCCCAACTCTAACCAAAACATCCTCTACCTTCCCCCTAGGACAGATGCTTGACCCATTAGCCAACTGAACAGAAATATTACACTCATGCATTTCATTTAAATTCAGTTCACGAAACAATGCATAAGACATAACATTAACAGAGGCTCCTAAGTCTAACATGGCATTACGAACAACTTTACTACCTATAGTGCAAGGGATAGTAAAGGTACCTGGATCGTTGCACTTCGCTGGCAACGTACCTGGGAGTATGGCAGAGACGTTTTCCTTCTTTTTCTCAGTCCCTCTGGACTTCCTTTTCGTAGTGCACCAGCTCCTTAGAAATTTCGCGTACTTGGGCACTTGACTGACTGCCTCTAGGAGCGGGATATTTACCATCACCTTTTGGAAGGTTCGCATGACCTCCTCGTCATCAGATTCCAAAGTAGGCTTCGCAAGCCTACTCGGGAATGGTGCTCTGGTAAGATCCTTAGATACACTGACCTTCTCGTCTTTCTTCTCAATCTGAACCTCAGGAGCAGGCGGGGCGGACTTGTTCAGGCTATCCGTGGCTTCCTTCACAGCTCTAGTGGAAAGTGATTTCCCACTGCGCAGCTGAATGGCACTCACGTTTTCACATGAGTTCACTGTAGTTTGGGAAGGAAGCTTCCCCGAGCTCTTGCTCTCAAGTTTACTGATAGACACCGCCATCTGAGTCAGCTGCTTGTTCAGATTCTGCAGCTCTGCCTTATGAGAATTCAGCTCTTCTCGAGCCTCTTTTTGGAACTGGCTGGTGCTAGTCACGATGGTCCTTACCATCTCTTCAAGCGAGCTGGAGGAGCTCGAGGCTTGAGCCTGGGTGGAAGAATTAGGCCTATCCTGGGACTGGCCTTGGAAACGAGTTTGTCCTTCCCTATTCCCATAGCTGAAATTTGGATGGTCGCGCCAACCGGGGTTGTAAGTGTTTGCATATGGGTCGTACTTCCTTGGGTTGGAAGCGTACCCCCCGATCGCGTTGACCTCCGCGTCCTCACGGTGTCCTCCAACGATTTTCTTCAACATACTGCCTATCTCGGCCACCTGGGCCTTCATCTCAATCATCTCGTGGCTCTGAGCCACGCTGTGCACTTGTCCTTGTCCCCGAATACCGAATTGCTGCGAGTTTGTAGCCATGTTTGCAATCAACTGCTTGGCCTCAACTGGGGTCTTGTCAATCAGTGCCCCGCCACTCGCTGCATCGATCATCTGCCGGTCATGGGGCGTCATCCCCTCATAAAAGTACTGTATCAATAACTGATCGGCAATCTGATGATCTGGGAAGCTCGCGCACAGGCGCCCGAAACGTTCCCAGTATTCGTGCAGGGACTCACCGACATCCTGGGTGATCCCATAAATCCTCTTCCGCAATGTGGTGGCCAAGGATGCGGGAAAGTATTTCTCCAAGAATACCCGCTTCATATCCTGCCACGTGGTGATGGATCCGGAGGGCAAGTAGTATAGCCAATCCTTGGCTTTGTCTTTGAGTGTGAAGGGGAATGCCCTCATATTCAGTTGCTCCTCCGTAACTGTTGCGTGCTCAATGTGATGAAATAAATAAGCAAGAAAGTAGATAGAGCACTCAGAACATGCAAGCATACATGGTCTCACAGCAAGTAGTAAGTATATTTCATTCGTTTTTTCCACAGAGACTTAGTTTTAGCTACTCACGAAGTGTATTTGTTAAGAAAGAAGGGGTGGATTTGAAGGGGTAAATCTGGTTTTTAATTGCCTATTTCTTACCGAATGTATGAAGGAATATAACATAAACAAATGCAAGTTGAAATTAGACTCAAAAGACGAGAGACGAAATTTATAAATGAAAAGGAAAACAGCTAAACAGAATGGTCCTTAGGCAGAATTGCGAGAACCGCAATTAATCCGCAATTGTTAAAACAGAAAAACTGTGTAAATGGGAGAATTAAGGGCTACTAATGACTATCCTATAGGCATTTTAATACGATTCTCAAGCAGTAGATCAACTCTCTATACATCAAACTCACTCTATCTCATGTATCGTCCGATTCCATGCATTAGATTCTTTAGTTTACTCGACTTCAAAGTAAGGTCTTAAGCATCTTGTTAAAACAGGAATGTTTAGTTTGTACTAGGAAAACGCTTATTCCTAAGTCGTTTTCTGATTACCATGAAAGGCTAGCATGATTATATGACTCTGAACTCTTACTCCTTCCAGAGGTTAGGAGTTCTTTGGACAAAATGGATGGCCAATCGAAATTGCCCGTGGGATGAAGCTTACATACAATCAATGTTTCGAGTGTCAATCTGCCTACTTGATTCACGTTTTTTAGCCTATAGTTCTGTCATTAGCATGCCCCTAGGTGATTTAGCTACTCATGGATATATAGAGAACAAAAATGGAAGATAAAACAGACATGCTTAGAAGAGAAATAAACTTAAAACAGTAGACAAAAACCGTAGCAGAAGATGGAAATTGAGAAATGCAGAAATGTACTTTGATTACTGAAATTGTCTGAACGAACAGATGAAAGCCTTAAAGTAAATAATAGCAAGGCAGAAAGCAACGAAATAAAATAATCTAGCTGCTTAGGAAGAGAACAGCACGAATCAGAAATGTAAAACAGAAAAGAAAGACAGAAAGCTTGTAAAATGGTGCTTGAAGCCTCGTCGCAATCGCCTCGAATGAAGGATCAAAAAGGACAGCCTTGCGTGGATGAATCCAATCGGGAGAGAAGAAGAATCTACTCTCCTTCCTATCAGATTATCGACTCCAGCAGCTGAGCTTCGCAAACCAACAGACGGCAAAGGAAAAACAGTGGAACAGATGGACTGCGAGACGACTTCACGCTTTCGAATCATGATCAAACCTCCGACTTTGACCCCTTTTTATAGTAGTTTGCAGGTGCGTTTGGGCCAAGGAGAACCATCAATCTTCAACGTCATATATCAGAAATGGATGGAGGAGAAAGAACGAATCCCTGAAATAACGGAAATTAACAGAAAAGATCAGTCAACTTATGGTTTTCACTTAAATAATTGCGAGGACCGCAATTATTTCGCAAAGCTATCGCAATGCTGTTTTTTCATTCTTTTCCTTCGGTTTTCAACCCTTTTTTCTCCTATTGTGCATAAGTCCTAAATTAGCTACCTTCTTCTAATTCTCATATTTAATCATAGGTTTAGGCTAAATGTTGTTAAAAACACCTAAGTATGTGCATTTTCCTAAGCTAAATAGGTCCTAAATAAGTCACTTTCAGAGACTTAACACACCCCCAAACTTGAGGTTTTGCTTGTCCTCAAGCAAACTAAGGACTTACTTAAGCTGTTATTTATCTTCTTTAACTACTTACTGACTCCCTTATATTCTAATCTATAGCAGTGCTGTCCTGTGACATACTTCTAAGCTTAAACTACCCTCTTATCTAGCTTCTTCTGACTTCGCCTGCCTAACACTCCTTCTGTTTTCATTAACTCCCTACAACTGATCTATTTTGCTTTTGTCATATCATGCCACTATCCCTAAGGTTTCAAATTCTGCCTAGCTTTATCTTAGACTCAGTACATGCTTCTAGTTTTTACTTATGACTACCTAGGATTCCTTAGAGTCATGCCAGTCTTAGTACAAAACCAGTGACAGTAGTACTTTCATAAGACCAACTAAACCCTGGCATCACTTCATTGGATATACATTCATCTCCCTAGACAAACCTAAAAGCTACAACCTTGTGCTCAGCTCAATGAGGATCAGAGTTCTTTTTTAATTAGGACATCTAAGCCACAAGGTCATAACTCCTAAGCAAACACTCTTCTTCCCTATTTCTCCTTTTTCTTTTCTTACTTAGGTGGAGCCTTTCCTTGGGTTGCCTTTTGATGCAATGCCACTTGTGGTTTACACACTTGGCACTGCTTACTCAGCAGCTTGAGAAAGACTCCCCTCTTTATTCTATTTTTCACTTTTTCTGTTTATCACTTTTTTTTTTTTTTTAAGGAGAAGAAGAATGCTTATGTCCTAAGGAAGAGAGGAATGTTCCTAGGCCTAGGGTGGCCTCCCCCAAACTTAAACTACTCATTGTCCCCAATGAGTGTCTGAGGTGGCACACCCCCAAACTTGTCTAGAAGCATCTAGTCTAAAGTAAAACAAAGAGAATTTAAACGACCTAGGCATAGACAGAACATTCTAAAAGAAAATATCACAGCAGCAGAATTTTGAAAAAAACAGACAGATAAGGTCTTAAAGCTGTGCATGCTGAGCTTTTCAGAGGTTAATTTAAACTACCAAAGGACGTCTTATGACACTCATCCAGCATGCTTTTAGATCAGCTATATAAGGTAGTCATGCCAGCAGCAAAAGATAGGATTTAACAGATCACAGCCTAACTAAACAGACAGTCCAAAACATGCAAATAGTCAGAAAAATTGCGGGAACCGCAATTATTTCGCAATCAGATCCAGGCAGATATAACATCGAATCAGGCCCCTAAACATGCTTTGTCCTGTTGCTTTAAGCTCTACAAAAATAAAACTAACCTATCCTACTTAGGCAGCTAACATCAGACTATACTAAGCAAAAGAAAAAACAGAAAACTAAACATCAGAAACAGATCAAAAATTGACTAAAAACAGCAGAGTTCACATGATTTATCAGAAGCAGATTTTTTTTTTTTTTTTTATTTTCTAAGGGAACAGCAATACTCCCTTCAGTGCACTTCAAACCAGCACTCAATTCTCGTCATCCTCATCAGGTTGTCTTGGTCGTGGGGGCACCCATGGAGTTAGAAGATTTGTAGGGAAGTCAGGGAAGGTGCACCCAAGCTGGTCTGCAACCTCCTTGTCCCGTGCCTGCGCATAAGTGGCCCATTGAGCCATCCTTCGTTGCATATCCATTAGGCATGCCATGGATCGTGACTGATCAGCAGCCAACCGATCCAATTCAAACTCCATATTCCCCTTCCTCTTCAGCCTCAAGCTAGCAGGCAGCTCCAAGTGGCCCGTGTACGCCATCTGCTGCTCCATGCGTTCGATAGGGACTCCTGCAAGCAAACATAGCTTGGTTATAGTGTTGGGGAAGAATAAGGGCCCCTTACCTTTTCTGGCACACTCAGCAATGGCAGCTGACATGATTTCCCCCACATTGACCGTGAGACCGCGCATGATGGCATAGACCAGCAGTGATCTACTCTGGTTGATGGTCGTCTCGTGGGTCACAGGGGACAACTTCCTCCTCACAAAGGCAAACCATACAGCTGCCTTTGCTGTCAGGTTGGCACTCATTAAGGTGTGCCTCCCATTGCGTGATACCGTCCACGCTGCTTCAGGCTGGCCAATGGTGCGAATGGCCTCTTCCAGCACTGCCTCAGTGGGCTCATCAACGATCCGTGCGTAGTCAGTGTGTCTTTGGCCTTTGAGGCCATAAGCATCGTTGATGGCCTTTGCTGAGTAGTCCACCTCTACTCCCCTCACCACAGAAAGCCCTTCCTCAGAGTTTCGAAGGTTGGCGTAGAAGTCGTATACCATACTCGTGTAAGCCGGATTGGGTGGCCTGCACAATTCTTCCCAGCTGTGATTTATGATTCCTGCGCTCAAGAACTGCGGCAGGTCAGCAAGTCTGTCGAGGAAGCCTCTTTCGTGCAGCAACTCCCTCTTCCTCAGCTCAACGCCCCTGGACTCAGCGTCAGACGAGACATACCTCACAGATTGAGGCTCGTCTTCAGGGTAGAGCTTTTCCTTGCCTTTGTCTGCTGTCTTGGCTGACTCGGCAGCCTCAACCTTGAGTCTTTTGAGCGATGGCTCCGTGCTTTCTTTCTCTGATGAAGGCGCCTTCTTGGCCTTCTTCTTTTTCAGCTTCTTGGATCTCTTGGCCTTAAGAATCTTGGCCTTCCTTTTCTTCTTGAGCTTCGCCTCAATGTTGATCTGCTGCAGGCACGCCCCCAGCGTCTCTTCCATGGAATCATCCTGCGGTGCAGGACTCTCTGGGCTAGCTTCCCTTGCAGGCGAGAAGACCTCATCTTCACCACCATCCCCACTGCCTTGAGTGGATTCCTGGTACTCCCCATAGGGGAATTCAGGGTCAGGCCGTGGAGGCGTGTGCGAAGGTGTGGCACTCTGCTCTGCTGGAGGTGTCTGCACGGAATTCAGTGGTGAAGACGGCGTCGCAGGGCTCTGTGCAGGCGGCGATGATGAGAGCTCCGGGCTGTGCACTGGTTCAGGCGGCGAAGGGTTGTGCGCAGGTGATGCAGATGGCGAAGGGCTGTGCGCAGGTGATGCAGATGGCGTCGAACCCTTCTTGGCTGACTCGTGGGATGCACGATCAGATTCTTGACTCGCCACAGAGGGAGCCTTTGCTGTGCTTGGTTCGGCGGCCGTCTCAACACTCCACCGGCGTCTCTTGGGTGTGCCTGCTGGTTCAGAAGGTCCAGCAGGGATTTCAGTGACAACCCTCCACTTCTTCCTACGGATCGGAAGCTTGGGAAGAGGTCCGGTGCGAACAGCACCAGCATCTGCAAGGGTAAGAAGCGCTTCCCTTGCAGCCGCTTCAGCTGCGTCATCAGCCTTCTTCTTGGCTGCAGATCTTTCCGCCCGGGTGAACACCATTGTTGAGTCTTGGAGATCTTGAGAGAAGAATCAAAGATGAAGAGAATCTCAGAGTTCTTGGAATTCAGAGAATGAGAGAATCGTATCGATCGAGCGCCTTCAAACGGATATAAAGGCAACGGATAAATCCCAACGGCTATATTTTGCGGATCCTGCAATTCCAGCGCAATTCTAGGGATTTTTTTTCATCAAAATCTCAAACTTTGCTCGTCCGTATCTTTTATTTGGCTCAACCGTTTCTTGATTTTTAAAGCTGGATTTGATCTCCTTGATTCCATCTATCGATGCCCTACAAAAAGAAATAAAAACAAAATCAAATTCGCAATTAAAATTACACAACAAAACGTACAAACGATAATCGGAAAATGGCAAAAAATAAACTAAGGCATTGGCCTTGACTAAACGAGCACAGTAACCACTCGTTCTCTCTCGTTTTTAATTTCATGCTTCATTCAAGAGGAAGGCCGAGAGAGTCTTCACATCTCCTTCCTCATAGTAGTGCTTCAATCTAGCACCATTGACCATAAAAGGTTGTCCTTGCTGCAAGTTCTTTATCTCTATTGCACCATGAACAAATACATTAGTAATGACAAATGGACCCGACCACCTAGACTTAAGTTTCCCTGGAAATAGTTTCAACCGTGAGTTAAACAGCAACACAAGTTGACCCTTCTTAAAGTCCTTAACTCTAAGTCTACTATCGTGCCATATTTTGGTCTTTTCTTTATACATTTTGGCATTTTCATAGGCCATATGCCTAAGCTCATCAAGCTCATGCAATTGCAAAGACCGCAATGTTCCCGCATCGGTCACGCAATAATTCAGTTCTCTTAAGGCCCAAAAGGCTTTGATTTTCAATTCGAAGGGGAGATGACATGCTTTTCCATACACTAGCCTATAAGGAGACATACCTAAGGGTGTTTTATATGCAATCCTATAGGCCCACAGTGCATCATCAATTCATGCTAAACGACTATGATTGTTGGCACATAATAAATATTTCATTCCCAAAATAAACTACTCCTAACATACGAAATCTAAACAAAGCATGATAAAATCCTAATTTAAGAGTTTAGGGATCAGAAATCTCCCTTGTCAATCTGCCTCATATGGATATTCTTCAATGTTTCGAGGCACCACTTCTGCTCCTGTAAGATACTTAAGTCTTGATTTACGGGGTCGGACATTCTGCCACACCTTGAATTTGTTGATTCTTTCAAAGAGACTGCATGTTATAACATCCCAAGGTTTGTACTTTCTGTGTGTTGGTTTTGTTTCTACAACATTTGCTACAACATAGCTTTGATGCGATGGGACTTCTTTTTCGGGCACATCTCTTTCTAACTCCTTCAGCTGGAGCAGTTGTGGTGGTGGTGGCTCAACTCTTTCATTGGTGGAGAAGCTTGCTGTAACATCAGACATTTCAAATTCTTGTTCCTCAAGCAGCGCAATAGTCTCTTTGGCCTCATCCAGCACAATTTCATTTTTCTCAACTTTCATCAACTCCACCATTTCATATGGATATTTCATTGGATCACTCTTCTCAAATTCGAAGGTAACAAAGGATTCATCATCATAAAAATCGAACATCTGAGGGCATGGTGGTGGTGATTTTGCTATAGCAAGTAGATCTTGTAAGTCATTTGTGAGCTGGGCTAATCGCACCTCAATTCTCCTCATGGATGCATCATTCCTTTCCATGAATTCTATCCATAACGCCTCCAACGTGGGTGATAATTCTTCATTTGGAGTTAGGGCATAATGTTGATAGTCTTCATGTTGGGGGAATTCTTCATAATGAGCAACTTGCACATGCTCTTCCCAAGGATTATTTGAGAGTTGCCACTGATCATGTTCACACATGTACGAATAATGGTTGTCATAGCTTTGTTGATATTGCCTCTCTTGATAATTCAATGTTGGGCAATTCTCCAAGTTATGATTATCCCCACAATAAGCACATGGCTGATAAAATTCTTCAAACTGTTGTGGGCAAACTCGTCCTCCAATTAAGTTCTGCAGCGTATTCATTTACTTTGTCGTACACATACGTTTTCCACCTGCAAAGTTTCTCTCTATGCAAGTTGAGGTTTGGAAATGAAAGAAGATTAGCTCCAATAGATATTAATGTTTTTTTTTCTAACTAACAAACTTCGTTTTCACTAAAATAAATCCCCGGCAGCGGCGCCAAAAACTTGTTGCGTGCTCAATGTGATGAAATAAATAAGCAAGAAAGTAGATAGAGCACTCAGAACATGCAAGCATACATGGTCTCACATCAAGTAGTAAGTATATTTCATTCGTTTTTTCCACAGAGACTTAGTTTTAGCTACTCACGAAGTGTATTTGTTAAGAAAGAAGGGGTGGATTTGAAGGGGTAAATCTGGTTTTTAATTGCCTATTTCTTACCGAATGTATGAAGGAATATAACATAAACAAATGCAAGTTGAAATTAGACTCAAAAGACGAGAGACGAAATTAATAAATGAAAAGGAAAACAGCTAAACAGAATGGTCCTTAGGCAGAATTGCGAGAACCGCAATTAATCCGCAATTGTTAAAACAGAAAAACTGTGTAAATGGGAGAATTAAGGGCTACTAATGACTATCCTATAGGCATTTTAATACGATTCTCAAGCAGTAGATCAACTCTCTATACATCAAACTCACTCTATCTCATGTATCGTCCGATTCCATGCATTAGATTCTTTAGTTTACTCGACTTCAAAGTAAGGTCTTAAGCATCTTGTTAAAACAGGAATGTTTAGTTTGTACTAGGAAAACGCTTATTCCTAAGTCGTTTTCTGATTACCATGAAAGGCTAGCATGATTATATGACTCTGAACTCTTACTCCTTCCAGAGGTTAGGAGTTCTTTGGACAAAATGGATGGCCAATCGAAATTGCCCGTGGGATGAAGCTTACATACAATCAATGTTTCGAGTGTCAATCTGCCTACTTGATTCACGTTTTTTAGCCTATAGTTCTGTCATTAGCATGCCCCTAGGTGATTTAGCTACTCATGGATATATAGAGAACAGAAATGGAAGATAAAACAGACATGCTTAGAAGAGAAATAAACTTAAAACAGTAGACAAAAACCGTAGCAGAAGATGGAAATTGAGAAATGCAGAAATGTACTTTGATTACTGAAATTGTCTGAACGAACAGATGAAAGCCTTAAAGTAAATAATAGCAAGGCAGAAAGCAACGAAATAAAATAATCTAGCTGCTTAGGAAGAGAACAGCACGAATCAGAAATGTAAAACAGAAAAGAAAGACAGAAAGCTTGTAAAATGGTGCTTGAAGCCTCGTCGCAATCGCCTCGAATGAAGGATCAAAAAGGACAGCCTTGCGTGGATGAATCCAATCGGGAGAGAAGAAGAATCTACTCTCCTTCCTATCAGATTATCGACTCCAGCAGCTGAGCTTCGCAAACCAACAGACGGCAAAGGAAAAACAGTGGAACAGATGGACTGCGAGACGACTTCACGCTTTCGAATCATGATCAAACCTCCGACTTTGACCCCTTTTTATAGTAGTTTGCAGGTGCGTTTGGGCCAAGGAGAACCATCAATCTTCAACGTCATATATCAGAAATGGATGGAGGAGAAAGAACGAATCCCTGAAATAACGGAAATTAACAGAAAAGATCAGTCAACTTATGGTTTTCACTTAAATAATTGCGAGGACCGCAATTATTTCGCAAAGCTATCGCAATGCTGTTTTTTCATTCTTTTCCTTCGGTTTTCAACCCTTTTTTCTCCTATTGTGCATAAGTCCTAAATTAGCTACCTTCTTCTAATTCTCATATTTAATCATAGGTTTAGGCTAAATGTTGTTAAAAACACCTAAGTATGTGCATTTTCCTAAGCTAAATAGGTCCTAAATAAGTCACTTTCAGAGACTTAACAGTAACCCCTGCGGGCTTCATCCCCGCGCAGACGCAATGGAACTCCATCAAGTGTTTGTTCGCGTCCTCACCTGCGTTGCCATGGAAAGAAGGTAACTGGTGAATTAAACCAGATTTTAATTCGAAGTTACCTGCTACCACGGGGTAGTTAATGCACAAAGGCTGCAGGTTCAGGTCTGGCGCTGCCAGTTGCTTAAGCGTCCGTGGCGCATCACCTTGCGCCATCTCGTCAAATAAGAAGGGATTGCCTTCTTCTCCTTCAAACGTTCCTTGCCCCTCCCGGGCTTCTCTACGTAACCGCCGCTCCTCTCTGTCAATCTCAGGGATATACTGCAAACTACTACCCTCAGAGGAACGGGTCATACACAAACAAAAATCCAAACATACAAAGTACAAACAGAAAAAAAAATTTCAGTCAACCATCAATAAATCAAATTCAAACTTCAATCATAAATCCAATCAAATGCCTATTCCCCGGCAACGGCGTCAATTTTGGTGGGCGGATTTTTGAATATCCACTTAATCTCAAGCTGTCGAGGCTTGCCAAAATACGATTTATAAAGCCTATAACCAAGGCTTTGCAGCCAGTGGTAACAGGGTCGATCCAAGGAATAGGAAGTTTGAATTTAATAATGAAATTGGGATTTAATTGATTAATTGGTAACGGGGGGGTTTTATCATGCAAAGGTGAAATAAAGCTAAAGCAACGAAGAAAGAATAACAAGAAGAGAGCATGTGTACGGTTTGGGGAGTCTCGGGATCAATTGTTAAACAAGTTCAGTTTATCATTTAATTCTAATAACATGGATTTCAGTTTATTGAGCACGCGGACAACTACCAGAGAAGCCCCAAAGTAGCCGACTCCATGGATTTTAATTAGACCACACAGTTCTAATTACACGTTATCCAAGCCTACGTCAAGGTGATCAGCCCTATGGTAAAATTAGACAGTCACTAGCTAACCGCGACGAACATTCGAGCGTGAATTCTAATTGCTAGTAGATTGCCCGCAAACGCTGTATGCAATCAACAATTATCCTACCCGACTCGATACTTCGATTTAATTCCATCTACCTGTGTTACTTAGTCGAGCAGTGAGAGGCACGGCATCGCTACTCTTTAACATACACAACATGCGAAACTACCCGAGTGTCAATCAACGTATTTTAGCATGCGCGTTGGATTAAGCAAGGTAAATGAATGCTAATAAACAGAACCAATATGCATCAATAAAAACTCAGATTATCAAAACCATATATGTTTAACAAAATCCCCCTAAACAAATCCCAAACCGTCACCCTTACCTTAGCCGCTCATGGCGCGGTTCGTCAATCCCGCTCCAACCACGGCCATGGAAGGATCCGTCTACTTATTACAAAGGAAAGTGGAGCTCACTAGCATGCCAACAATGGCGGAGCTCCACGGAAAATAGAGAGAAAATGGGGAAGAAGAAGACTAAAATCAGCAAAATCCGTAGAGAAAATGAAGAAGAAGATGAAGCTCAAAATGTGCAGAAAAATCGTCATTAAAAGCTTCTGCAGTCGTCGTAGCGTCGAGACGCTAGGCCAGCGTCTCGACGCTGTGCCCTAAGTTGCCGCGCGCGCTCGCGATGGCGTCGCGACGCTGCCCCGATGAATTTCTGCGCGCGCCTCCTCCGGAGCGTCTCGACGCCAAGCAGGGTCTCGACGCCAGGGCAGCGTCGAGCTAGCGTCTCGACGCTATCACTCGACGCTTGCTCTCGGGTTTTTCCAGCGTCGAGCCAGCGTCTCGACGCTGTAGCTCGACGCTGGCTCTCGGGTTTGGGGCTGAAGCTTTGCCTCTCCAAGGCAGTTTTGGCCCGTTTCTTCACGGAACAAGTTCCCCTCTTCCCGATGCATTCCCGGGGCGCTAAAACTCTGCTTTAAGCACTCGAACACGCCCAACGGACGCACGAGCTCTTTGCCGCTTTTCTCCTACAAAAGAGATATAATTAATCAATTGAAAGCGGACTTTAGCTATAATTAGGACGTATTTAATAGCTCCAAAATGGAGTTATCAGTATGCTATGGATCTGTCTGCAAGCTGCAAGGTGACAGTAGTAGGTCGTGCTTCCCCTATTCCAAGCTGACAGAATAGTGATAAGGGCATGAGATTGATGCTGGCTCCCAGATCACAAAGAGCTCTGCCCACGTGTTTTCCCCCCAACTCGACTGATAAGGTGAAGGAACCAGGATCCTTCTGCTTCTTTGGTAGTTTGTTTTGGAGTATAGCACTGCACTCCTCAGTGAGATTCACTGTTTCAAATTCCCCAATAATTTTCTTGTTAGTAATTATATCTTTCAAGAATTTAACATAAGAAGGCATAGATTGCAAAACTTCTACAAATTTCTAAAAACTTATTAAAATGCACTTCCTGTTCTTGTTTTTTCTTCAGCCTTCTAGGGAATGGAGGTGGTGGCACATATGTAGGCACTTCAGGTCGCCTAATGACAGGTGGAGGCCTTGGTATCTCTTCTGGTTCCTCAATGATTGGTTCCAGCTACACCCTTGATGTGCTTGGTGGTGGTTAATCATGGTTGGGTAGAGAATCCAGTGGAGCACTAGACTCTTCATTCTCTACTCGCTTTGGTGCTTCTCTGCTGTTGCTCACCAATGGTCTTCCACTACGAAGTTCAATTGCTTGAACTTGCTATTTTCCATCCCTTCTAGGTACTTCAGTGTCTGCAGGCAACCTACCTTGGGGCCTATTTTTCAGTTCATTTGCTAATTGCCCTATTTGGTTTTCTAAGCTCCTAAGGGTAGTTTGCTGACTTTGCAGTGTTGCATCATTTTTTGCAATGTACTTGTTACGTCTCCAAAAGTGACCTTTTTAGGACTTATTTATCTTAGAAAGATGTACACTCTTAGGTGTTTTTGATAGGATTTAGCTTAAACCTATGGTTATATATGAGAATTAGAAGAAGGAAGCTAAATTAGGACTTGTGTGCAAAAGGAAAGAAAAGGGTTGAAAAACGAAGTTAAAAGAATGAAAAATGTGCATTGCGGCAGCATTGCGGAAACATTGCTGAAACCGCAATGTTTCAAGTGAAATCCGTAAGTTGACTGATCGTTTTCTGTTATTTTCCGTTATTTCAGGGATTCGTTCTTTCTCCTCCATCCATTTTGAAGTATGACGTTGAGGATGGATGGTTCTCCTTGGCCCAAACGCACCTGCAGATTACTATAAAAGGGGGTCAAAGTAGAGGGTTTAATCATCATCCGAAAGCGTAGAAGTCTCTTCGCAGCTCCATCTTTTCTCCTGTTTTTCTTCTCCGTCTGTTGGTTTGAGAGGTTCAGCTGTTGGAGTCGACAATCTGATAGGAAGGAGAGGAGTTTCATCTTCTCTCCTGATCGGATTCATCCAAGCAAGGCTACCCTTTCTCTCCCTTCAGCCGAGGCGTTTGCGACGAGGCGTTCAAGCTCAATTACTGTTTTCTGTCTTTTATTTCTCATTTCCAGCACTGTTTAGTTGTTGTTTCTTTTCTAGTAGCTAGTTCATTTCATTTCGTAGCTTTCTGTCTTTATGTTATTCACTTTAAGCTTCCCTTTGTTCATTCAAACAATCAAGTAATCAAAGCACAATTCATTATTTCACAGTTTCTTATCTTTGCTGCTTACTGTTTTACCTTGCTGTTTTAAGTTTATTTCTCTTCTAAGCATGTCTACTTCATCTCTTATTTCTGTTCTTTCTATATCCATGAGTAACTAAGTCACATAGGGGCATGCTAATGACAATACTATAGGCTAAAAAACGTGAACCAAGCATGTAGGATAGCTCTCGAAGCATTGATTGTATGTAAGCTTCATCCCACGGGCAATTTCGATTGGCCATCCATTTTGTCCAAAGAACTCCTAACCTCTGGAAGGAGTAAGAGTTCAGAGTCATACACTCATGCTAGCCTTTCAAGGTAACCAGAAAACGACCTAGGAATAGGCGTTTTCCTAGTACAAACCATATCTTTCTGCTTTAACAAGATGCTTAAGACCTTACTTGGACATGAGTAAACTAAAGAATCTAATGCATGAAATCGGAAGATACATGAGATTGAGTTAGTTTGATGCATAGTGAGTTGATCCAGTGCTTGAGAATCGTATAAAAATGCCTATAGAGGAGTCGTTAGTAGCCCTTGTTTCTCCATTTTACACACTTTCGCTGTTAGTAACATTGCGGTAGAATTGCTGTTCTCGCAATTCTGCTAAGTTAAAAATTCTGTTTAGCTATTTTCCTTTTCGTTTATTAATCTCTTCTCTTTTCATTTGAGTTTATCATTGACTTGAACTTGTTTATGTTGCTTCCCTTTAAATATTCCTTAGAAATTAGACAACTTAAAACCAATTCTACCCCATCAAATCCACCCATTCTTTCTTAACAATACACTTCACGAGTAGCTAATAATAAATCTCTGTGGGAAAACGAATGAAAAAATACTTACTACTTGCGTGCTCTCTCTCTCTTATTGCTATTTATTTCACACATTGAGCACGCAACAGTACTCCTTAAGTAAATTCTCTACTGATGATCCTATGGGTTGGTTATATGGCTTTTGATACATGGATTGGTTAGTTTGAGTGAAACCAGGTGTTCCACTAGGTCTTGGTTGGTTTTGAGCTTGGTTAGTATTCTGTTGTCCACCCCAAGAAAGATTTGGGTGGTTCCTCCAACCAGGATTATAGGTGTTAGAGTAGGGGTTGTTCCTAGGCTGCTGTTGGCTTCCAATGTAGCATACCGAGGCTGGATTCCCAGGGCAGAAATCATACAGGTGCCCTTCCCCACAGAATCCACAGATGAGTGCCTCACCTTGGTTAACTGCTGTGCTCGTTGAAACGGCTGCTGCGGTGTTGGCACTTTGATGGAGATTAGTTTGAGCCATTTGTTTTACTAGATTGGTCAGGGCATTGATTTGGCTACTCATTGCACTAAGTGCATCCTTGTCTTGAGCTCTCCTAGGCTCTACAGGATCGTCTGACCATCTACAATGGGAAGTTGAGATTTTCTCCAAAATCTCATAGGCTTCATTGTAGCTCTTTGAAAGCATGGAACCACCAGCTGAAGAATTAAGCACTTGCCTTGTGCTGGGGTTGCATCCTTTAAAGAACACTTCTATTTGGATACACCATGGAATGCCATGGTGTGGACATTTAAGCAATAGATCTTTAAATCTTGTCCAAGCTTCGTGTAATGACTCGTTTTCGGCTTGTTTGAACTTGATTATGTCATCATGAAAGTTGGAATTCCTATCAGGTGGGAAGTATTTGACTAGGAATTTTTCAGCAAGTTCTGTCCAATTGACAATTGATCCGGAGGGTAAGGAGTTTAACCACGTTTTGGCTTTATCTCTTAATGAGTAGGGAAAGAGATAGTCTTAAGGCTTCTTGGGAAACTCCAGGGATGATGAAGGTATCACTAACTCTTAGGAAATTTCTCAGATGATTGTGGGGATCCTCATTTTCCACTCCAAAAAATTGTCCTACGGTGGACCACATTTGGAACATGGCAGGCCTTTAACTCAAAGGAGAGAGCTATAATCTCAGGGCGTATTATGCTCGGATTAAGCTCCTCAGGCATGGGAACTAATATGAGAGGATGGCACTATCCTTGTGGTAACGATATTTTCGAATTATCGCCAATCATCGGGTTGTCGAGACCCGCCAAAATAAATTTATAAATGCCCGAATGCACTGAACTATTAGTAGATGAGTGGTAACGGGGTCGGTCCACAGGGAATTACGCTAATTTGACTTAATCTTAATTAAATTTGCAAACTAAGAGAATAAACAAAACGTGGGGGATTTTTGGTTTCAGTTAACAAATTGGGGAAACAACGCAAAAGAGGGGAAATTAAACTAACGGAGTGTTCGACTCGGGACGATCGGGAATAAAATTAGCATGCCTCTTGGATCATAGGTTGACGAGTATAATGACTAAACAATTGATCGAATACGCAGCCCGTCTCAAATTAATAAATTAATTTAGACATGCTCCATGGATAATAATTAGACGCAATAAATTATGCTAATCAAGCATATCGATTGGACATTGGCGGCCAACGCTCTCCCAAGACCAATCGATAGCGACGAGCTAACTACGACGATTATCTAATTTGGACGCGAAATTAGTGTATCGATTTCAGATTCTAATTCGAGAAGAACGAACGCCAAGAACGCAAGGACGCCTATGCGCTCAAAGGCATCGTTAATCTTTGTTACTTGGCGGTTCAGAGAGGCACGACATCAAAACCTTTAACAAATGAATCATGCTCGAAATCAAGGGTGCCTAGTCCTAAATCATTCAAACAAGTTCATGGAATAAGCAAAGAAGAAGAAACTAATTCAATCAATCATTCAAGACAATTCAGAATTTGATTCAACAACCTCACCAAAAGTTCAAACTACATTATTTCCTTACAATCCCGAGCCAAAAACGCTAAAGACTACTCACTCATGATGGATGTGATGTGGGATGGCTTCAATCCAAGCTTGCTAGCCTCTCCCATGGTGAAAAATGGCTGAAAAACGTCTAATCTGGTGCGGAGCCCGAGGTAGGAGATGAAGATGGCGGCTAAAAATCGAAAAAAAACTTAAGTAATCCGTCGTAGCGTCGAGACGCTAGGGCAGCGTCTCGACGCTCCGCCCTAAAGATTCAGCGCGCGCACACGGGGTAGCGTCGAGACGCTGTCGCTCGACGCTTTCTCTCGGGTGGATTTTCAAATTGGCGCTTCAAACTTCGGAGCGTCTCGACACTTGGGCAGCGTCGAGCTAGCGTCGCGACGCTGTCGCTCGACGCTAGCTCTCGGGTTTTTTTGCATGGTATTTTGCCTTCAATTCTCCCAAAACGTCAATTCTTCATAGTTTTGCATGGTCCTTCCCCAAAAGTGTTCTGAGGCCTTTAAAATGCGATATTAAGCCTCGAACGACGTCGAAACGCTCCCGAGGGCGAATTACCGAGAACACCTGTAATTAACACATAAAAGCAAGATTAAGCAAGTAATAATCGAGAATTAAGGACATAATTATAGCTCCAAAATGGAGCTATCAAACACCCCCAACTTGAATCTTGCTAGTCCTCGAGCAAGGTGGAATTCTGATTAATCAAAATAAAACGAATATGCATGCTAGGGACTCAATTCTCAGTACTGGAAACGACAGGGCACTTGCATTCGAAAGAAACAGCTGCATGCATGCATTGGTTAAGAACATTTTGAAGAACTAAAAGATGCTTCCCTATTTATGCTTCGGACATAACATCCTCGATCTTAGATTTCAACAGGCTTAGAATGGCTCTACCCATCCCAAAACTTCGCCTTCCCTCTACTTATGGCTAAACAGAACAGTTTAGGGGCTATTCATCGTCTAAGCAGGTAATAGATCGCAAGGCATCTTTTCTTTCTCTCTTTTTTTTTTTTTTATCTCCATGAGCGCCTAACATGTCAATTTTACTTTCGTTTCAGCTTACCTGCAATTTCATTGCACAATGCATCTGACTACGGGCAAAATTCACATTTTTAAGAACTAGCGTTCACTTCTTTGTGCTTCCTTTTCATGCAGTGGCGACCGTGGGTTACACGACCGCCCCTGGCTACTAAGGCAACTCAAGAAGGAGGAACACCTCAGGAGATTACTTTTTTTTTATAGAATATGCATTCATTTCCTTTTTAGCCTAAAAATCATGTTAAAATTTTAAGCGCATGGATTACAAACAAGAGCGAATCTTAGCCCATCCTAAGGTTGCCTTTCGAGGTGACAACGAATTTCAAAACAACTAGAGCTACCCTAAACCCACAGATCCAAGATAGAGTGCTAACATGCGAAGCTTAAACAAGGAAATAACTTGAAATTTTTTTCAAAATGGCCTTAACAAATGCAATCATGCTGAATTTCACTACAAATACAAATACGAAGACTTTAACAGTACATCACAGAATTTCATAGTCAAACTAGCATGCTTACATCATAACACAACCCGTTTATCAGAATTCCACAACTAAACTCGACAATGACTGTAAGGCACAACCCACCACCCCCAACTTAGAAATGGACAATGTCCTCATTGGACTATAAAAGCACAGTCAAAATTCTAAGGAAAGAAAACCTTCCCTGAATTGTGACTTAGAGGGTTGGAGAGTGCGCTTAATCCTTAGCAAATAAACCTCAAGGACGAGCCATCGTTTCACCTGAAAACTCACAACATCAGAGTAAGAACCTAAGCTAGTCCTAAAAACAGTAAAGTAAACAAAAAGCATGTACAGTTCAAGCTCGGGTGCCTCCGAGTAGCGCAAATTTTTAGAGTTGATTGCTCGACTTTACCAAAACTCATTTCATCCTTTCTCATAATCGGGCTCTTTCAGGTAGGCATGCTCGTCGAAGTCCTCTGACATTCCCTCATGGAAGATCTTCAATCGGTTGCCATTCACCGTGAATTCTTTCTCTGTATCTAGGCTCTGAATCTTGACTGCACCATAGTGATGGACATCGGTTATAATAAAAGGACCAAGCCACCGGGAACGAAGTTCACCTGGCATGAACTTCAGGCGGGAGTTGAACAAGAGGACCTTCTGACCAACTTCGAAGTGTTTCCGGACGACTCGTCTGTCGTGGAACATCTTGGTCTTTTCCTTGTAGATCTTCGAGTTCTCATATGCATCCAGGCGAAGCTCCTCTAGTTCTTGCAATTTGAGGAGTCTTTCTTCGCCAGCCTTGTCAAAGTCCATGTTACACTTCTTCATGGCCCAGTAAGCTTTGTGCTCGATCTCCACAAGGAGATGACAGGCTTTCCCAAAAACCATCCGATAGGGAGACATCCCTATGCTGGTTTTGTAAGCCATGCGATAGGCCCACAAAGCATCGTCCAGCCTGAGGCTCCAATCCTTCCTTGCTGGACTTACTGTTTTCTCGAGGATGCTCTTCACCTATCGATTGGACACTTCTGCTTGGCCATTGGTTTGAGGATGGTACGGGGTAGAGATTTTATGATTTACCCCATACTTCCTCATCAAGGCCTGGATCGTCTTGTTGCAGAAGTGGCTCCCCTGGTCGCTTATGATGGCTCGTGGAACTCCATACCTGCTAAAAATATTGGATTTGACAAAACTGGAAACAACATTAGCAGTATCAACTTTGGTGGCCTTAGCCTCCACCCACTTGGACACGTAGTCCACAGCCAACAAGATATAGACAAAACCGAATGAAGGTGGAAAGGGTCCCATAAAGTCCATACCCCAAACCTAAAAAAATTCGCAAGTTAAAATGGGGGTTTGGAGCATTTCATTCCTACTTGTGATGGACCCTTTTCTCTGACACTGATCACATGATTTGCAAAATTCATAACAGTCCTTAAACAGTGATGGCCAGAAAAACCCACAATCTAATATTTTCCTCGCTGTCCTATTTTGCCCAAAGTGTCCCCCACATGCAAATTCATGGCAAAATTTGGTAGAACTTAGCTTAAACTTGTGCTTATATATGAGAATTAGTATAATGAAGCTAAATTAGGACTTATGTGTAAAAGGAAAGAAAAAGAACAAAAAACAAAGCTAAAGAGTTGAAATTTGCACATTGCTGAAACATTGCGGAAACATTGCTGTCTCAGCAATGTTTTAAGTGAAAGTTGTTAAATTGTTTAACTGATTTCCATTTTGTTGCGATCTTTCAGCCGCTCATTTTTTCTCCTGCTTCCACGTAGAAGAACGACGTTCAAAATGGATGGTTCTCCTTGGCCCAATCGTACCTGCAGAACACTATAAAAGGGGGTCAAGGGGGAAGGTTGAACACACACTCGAAGGCGTAGACTCTCCATCTCAACGTAGTCTTTTCTGCTCTTTTTCTCTCTGCCGTTTGTAGGTTTGAAGGACTCAGTTGTTGGAGTCGTTAATCTGAGAGGAAGAAGAGAAGATTTGTCTTATTTTCTGATTAGATTCATCCAAACAAGGCTCTCCTTCTTCCTTCATCCGAGGCGTTCGCGACGAGGGACTCTACGCACGCATCTACTTGCCTCTTACTACTTTCTGTTTCCCTGTTCATTGTTGGCTGTTGTTATTTCCCTTTTGTTTGCTACGCTAGTTCATTTCGTCTCTTTCTGTTTAGTTCTTATCAGTTTAGAATTGTTGATTGTTAAGTGTTGAACCTTGTTTAATTGAAGAAGTTTTGACTAGTTCACGAGTTCCTCTCTACTTTATCGTTTATGTTCTATCTTTCACTTCATCACTGCTAAGCATGTTTATACCATCTCTTCTCCTCACTTCACTTTCATCCATGAGTAACTAAACCACATAAGGGTACGCTAATGATAAGTCTATAGGTAGAAATACGTGAATCAAGCATGTAGGATAGCTTCAAATGCATTGAATGTATGTGTGCTTCATCCCACGGGCAATTTCGATTGGCCATCCATTTTGTCTAAAGAACTCCTAACCTCTTGAAGGAGTAAGAGTTCAGAGTCGTACATTCATGCTAGCCTTTCATGGTAGCCAGAAAACGACCTAGGAATAGGCGTTTTCCTAGTACAAATCACTAAACTTGCTTTTATAAATAGATGCTTAAGGCCTTACTTGGACATGAGTAAACTAAAGGATCTAATGCATGAAATCGGAAGATACATGAGAATGAGTTAGTTTGATGCATGATGAGTTGATCTACTGCTTGAGAATCGTATGAAAAAGCCTATAGAGGAGTCGTTAGTAGCCCTTGTTCCCCTACTTTACCCCTAATTCGCTGTTAGTAACATTGTTAGAAAATTGCTATCTGCGCAATTTTCTTAGTTCAAATTTTTTCCTTATCCATTTTTCTTAGTTTTCTGTTTTGCGATTTTATTGCTAGATAATTGTTTTCTCCGCAATTCTTTTCCTTCTACATTCGAGTTTACCTATCTACTTGCACTTTTTTATGCTTCCATATCTCGCACGTTCCTTAATAGTTAGGCACTTTAAACCCAAATCTACCCCATTTAAACTACCCTTTCTCACTTAACCTCTCACTTCGTTAGTAACTAAGAATAAATCTCTATGGGAAATCGAATGAAAAAATACTTATTACTTGCTACAGGACCATGTATGCTTGCATGTTCTGAGTGCTCTACCATTGCATCTTTATTTTAAACATTGAGCACGCAACAAGTTTTTGGCGCCGCTGCCGGGGATTTTGTTTAGTGAATACGAAGTCTGTTAAGTTAGAAAAACCAATTCTTAATATCTATTGGAGCTAATCTATTCTCATTTCTTTTACAGGTACCATTGGGTTAGTTTATGAATGAGCATTCAAGTAGCGATCTAGAGTTCAATCCTGAGCCTGAAAGATTACTTAGGGCCAGAAATAGAGCTAAGAAACGCCTCTTCAAACAACCCCCTGTAACTCAAAACTTTGCTGACTCCGCGGAGTCTTCGCAATTCCTACAAACCGAAATGGATAGACCAGTCCCAAATCCAGCACCTACCGTTCGCAACCCCATCGAAATAGCGAATGACAAGGATAGTGCCATCCTCTCCTACTTAGTTCCTATGCCTGGGGAGCTAAGCCCAAGCATAATACGCCCCGAAATTACTGCCAACTCATTGAGTTAAAGCCAGTAATGTTCCAAATGCTGTCCACTGTAGGACAATTTTTTGGGGTGGAAAATGAAGATCCCCACAACCATTTAAGAAACTTCCTAGGAGTTAGTGATACCTTCCTTATCCCTGTAGTTTCCCAAGAAGCTTTGAAGCTTTACCTCTTTCCTTACTCTTTAAGAGATAAAGCCAAAACGTGGTTAAATTCATTACCCTCCGGATCAATTGTCAATTGGACAGATCTTGCTGAAAAATTCCTAGTCAAATACTTCCCACCTGATCGGAATTCCAACTTTCGTGATGACATTATTAAGTTCTAACAAGCCGAAAACGAGTCCCTTCACGAAGCTTGGACAAGGTTCAAGTACCTTTTTCTTAAATGTCCACACCATGGCATTCCATGGTCTATCCAAATAGAAGTCTTTTTTAAAGGATGCAACCCCAGCACAAGGCAAGTGCTGAATTCGTCAGCTGGTGGTTCCATGCTTTCTAAAAGCTATAATGAAGCCTATGGGATTTTGGAGAAAATCTCAGCCTCTCACTGTAGATGGTCAGATGATCCAGTAGAGCCAAGTAGAGCTCAAGACAAGGATGCACTGAGTGCCATGAGTAGCCAAATAAACGCCCTGACCAATCTAGTTAAACAAATGGCTCAAACCAATCTCCAAACCAGTGTCAACACCGCCGCAGCCATTTCAATGGGCACATCAAATAGTCAAGGTGAGACACTAATTTGTGGGTTCTATGGGGAAGGGCACCTGTATGATTACTGCCCTGGGGATCCAGCCTCAGTCTGCTATGTTGGAAGTCAACAGCAGCCTAGGAACAACCCCTACTCTAACACTTACAACCCTGGTTGGAGAAACCACCCAAATCTTTCTTGGGGTTGTTAAGTCTCTGAAAGTGACTTATTTAGGACCTATTTAGCTTAAGAAAATGCACATACTTAGGTGTTTTTAATAACATTTAGCCTAAACCTATGATTAAATATGAGAATTAGAAGAAGGTAGTTAATTTAGGACTTATGCACAATAGGAAGAAAAAGGGTTGAAAACCGAAGGAAAAGAATGAAAAAAATAAGCATTGCGAATGAATTGCGAAATAATTGCGGTCCTCGCAATTATTCAAGTGAAAACCGTAAGTTGACTGATCTTTTTCTGTTAATTTCCGTTATTTCAGGGATTCGTTCTTTCTCCTCCATCCATTTCTGATATATGACGTTGAAGATTGATGGTTCTCCTTGGCCCAAACGCACCTGCAAACTACTATAAAAAGGGGTCAAAGTCGGAGGTTTGAGCATCATCCGAAAGCGTGAAGTCGTCTCGCAGTCCATCTGTTCCACTGTTTTTCCTTTGCCGTCTGTTGGTTTGCGAAGCTCAGCTGCTGGAGTCGATAATCTAATAGGAAGGAGAGTAGATTCTTCTTCTCTCCCGATTGGATTCATCCACGCAAGGCTGTCCTTTTTGATCCTTCATTCGAGGCGATTGCAACGAGGCTTCAAGCACCATTTACAAGCTTTCTGTCTTTCTTTTCTACTTTACGTTTCTGCTGTGTGTTGTTCTTTTTCTAAGTAGCTAGAACATCTTATTTCGCTGCTCTCTGCCTTGTTGCTATTTACTTTTAAGCTTTCATCTGTTCGTTCAAACAATTTCAGTAATCGAAGTACATTTCTGCATTTCTCAGTTTCCATCTTCTGCTACGGCTTTTGCTTACTGTTTTAAGTTTATTTCTCTTCTAAGCATGTCTGTTTTATCTTCCATTTCTGTTCTCTATATATCCATGAGTAGCTAAATCACCTAGGGGCATGCTAATGACAGAACTATAGGCTAAAAAACGTGAATCAAGTAGGCAGATTAACACTCGAAACATTGATTGTATGTAAGCTTCATCCCACGGGCAATTTCGATTGGCCATCCATTTTGTCCAAAGAACTCCTAACCTCTGGAAGGAGTAAGAGTTCAGAGTCATATAATCATGCTAGCCTTTCATGGTAATCAGAAAACGGCTTAGGAATAAGCATTTTCCTAGTACAAACTAAACATTCCTGTTTTAACAAAATGCTTAAGACCTTACTTTGAAGTCGAGTAAACTAAAGTATTTAATGCATGGAATCGGACGATACATGAGGTAGAGTGAGTTTGATGTATAGAGAGTTGATCTACTGCTTGAGAATCGTATTAAAATGCCTATAGGATAGTCATTAGTCGTCCTTAATTCTCCCATTTACACAGTTTTTCTGTTTTAACAATTGCGGATTAATTGCGGTTCTCGCAATTTTGCTTAAGTACCATTCTGTTTGGCTGTTTTCATCTTCGTTTATTAATTTCATCTCTTATCTTTTGAGTCCAATTTCAACTTGCTTTTGTTTATGTTATATTCCTTTATGCATTCAGTAATAAATAGGCAATTAAAAATCAAATTTACCCCTTCAAATCCATCTCTTCTTTCTTAACAAAAACACTTTGTGAATAGCTAAAAATAAGTCTCTGTGGAAAAAACGAATGAAATATACTTACTACTTGCTGTGAGACCATGTATGCTTGCATGTTCTGAGTGCTCTCTCTACTTTCTTGCTTATTTATTTCATCACATTGAGCACGCAACAAGTTTTTGGCGCCGCTGCCGGGGACTTATTTAAGCGAAAACAAAGTTAGTTAACTTTGAAACATCAAATTATTTTCCATTGCATTTGATCTACATTTCATTTCTTCCTTAGGTAAAATTTAGGTTAGTTTATGAATGAGCTTCCAAGTAGTGATCTAGAGTTCAACCCTGAGCCCGAGAGATTACTTAGAGCTAGGAATAGAGCCAAGAAACGTCTATTTAAACAACCTTCTTTACCTCAATTAGCTGCTGATACCGCAAGGTTATCATCACCACCTTTAGAAGAAATGGATAGAAGAGATCAAAATCTGGTGCCTGTCACTCGCAATCCCATAGAAATAGCGAATGACAAGGACAGCGCCATTCTTTCATACCTCGTACCTATGCCTGGGGAGCTGAACCCCAGCATAATCCGTCCTGAGATCACTGCCAACTCATTTGAGTTAAAGCCAGTGATGTTCCAAATGTTGTCCACTGTGGGACAATTCTTTGGAATGGAAAATGAGGACCCCCACAACCATCTTAGGAACTTCTTAGGAGTTAGCGACACTTTCCTAATCCCTGGAGTTTCTCAAGAAGCCTTGAGGCTATACTTGTTCCCTTACTCTTTGAGGGACAAAGCCAAAACGTGGCTGAACTCATTACCTTCTGGATCTGTCCTTAATTGGACAGACTTAGCAGAGAAATTCCTAGTCAAATATTTCCCACCTGATAGGAATTCTACTTTCCGTGATGATATCATAAAATTCAAACAAGCTCCAAGTGAGTCTCTTCACGAAGCTTGGACAAGATTCAAAGATCTTCTTATCAAATGTCCACACCATGGCATCCCATGGTGTATCCAAATAGAAGTTTTCTTCAAAGGATGCAACCCCAGCACCAGACAAGTTCTAAATTCATCTGCTGGTGGTTCTATGTTGTCCAAGAGTTACAACGAAGCTTATGAGATCTTGGAGAAGATCTCAACATCTCACTGTAGGTGGTCGGATGATCCTGTAGAGCCAACTAGAGCTCAAGACAAGGATGCTCTAAGCGCCATGAGCACCCAAATAAATGCCCTGACCAACCTAGTTAAGCAAATGGCTCAGGCCAATCTCCAAACCAGTGCCAATACCGCCACAGCCATGTCAATGGGCACCCAGCCAAGTCAAGGTGAGGCACTGATCTGTGGATTCTGTGGGGAAGGGCACCCATATGAATATTGCCCTGGGAATCCATCCTCAGTCTGCTATGTAGGAAGCCAACAGCAGCCTAGGAACAACCCCTATTCACAAACTTACAATCCTGGTTGGAGGAACCACCCGAACCTGTCATGGTGTGGCCAACCAAATTCTAACCAAAATATTCACCAACCAAGGCCGAGTGGAACATCTGGTTTCACTCCCCAACATAACCAACATAACCAGTCAATGTACCAAAAACCTTATAATCAACCTGTAGGATCTTCTGTAGAAAACCTACTCAAGGAATACATAGCAAAAAATGATGCTACTCTCCAGAGCCAGCAAGCTACCCTTAGGAGCCTAGAAAATCAAATAGGCCAATTAGCCAATGAAATTAAAAGTAGGCCCCAAGGTAGACTCCCTGCTGACACTGAATTGCCAAGGAGAGAAGGAAAGGAACAAGTTCAAGCAATTGAACTTAGGAGTGGGAGACCTTTGGTAAGCAACACCAAAGACACACCAAAGAGAGTAGAGAACACCGAGTCTAGTGCTCCACTGGAGTCTCTGCCCAACCTAGGTCCACCACCCACTAGCACATCAGGAGCCAGGCTAGAGCCAATTGTAGAATAAATAGAAGAAATCCCAAGGCCTCCACCTATCCTGAGGCGACCTGACGTACCTGCTTATGTACCACCACCTCCATATCCTAGAAGGCTTAAGAAGAAGCAGGAACAGGAAGTGCATTTCAATAAATTCTTAGAAATTCTTAAGCAAGTGCATGTTAACATTCCTTTCGTAGAGGTCTTACAGTCTATGCCTTCTTATGTAAAGTTTTTGAAGGACATCATTACTAACAAAAAAATAATTGGTGAGTTTGAAACAGTCAATCTCACTGAGGAGTGCAGTGCCATCCTCCAGAACAAGCTGCCCAAGAAGGAGAAGGATCCTGGTTCCTTCACCTTACCTGTTGAACTTGGAGGCAAGCACGTGGGGCGAGCTCTTTGTGACCTGGGAGCCAGCATTAACCTCATGCCCCTATCCCTATTCCGCCAGTTGGGAATAGGGGAAGCACGTCCAACTACTGTCACTTTACAACTAGCAGACAGATCCATCGCATACCCTGAAGGTAAGATTGAGGATATTCTAGTGAAAGTTGACAAGTTCATATTCCTTGCAGATTTCATTGTCCTGGACTATGAGGCAGACAAGGAAGTTCCCATCCTGCTAGGCAGACCATTTCTAGCCACAGGTAGGGCACTTATAGACGTCCAGAAAGGTGAGCTCACAATGAGGGTTCATGATGAAGAGGTGAAGTTTAGTGTATATAAAGCTTTAAGGTATCCCTCTGACCTTGAATCCTGTGCTAGCATGGATGTCGTAGACTCTTTAATGGAAGAGCAATTAGAGCATGTATTATTAACCAAGCATGCTAACGAATATGTACAAGTAGATGTAGCTGACTTGAATGTATCTGAAATAATGAATATTCCTGTAGATAAACCACAACATGTATGTATGAATATAGATTTAACTGATAGATCTGTAAATCCTTTAAAGCCCTCCACTGAGCATCCACCTATTTTAGAACTGAAACCACTACCCACTCACCTCAAATATGCATATTTAGGAAATAATGATACACTGCCTGTAATTATTTCTTCTAAGCTAAGTGAACAGCATGAGGTTGAATTAATTTTACTGCTTAAGCAACATAGGAAGGCTATAGCATGGACTATTGCTGATATTCGAGGCATTAGCCCTTCTTATTGCATGCACAAAATTATATTAGAGGAAGAGCACACACCTAGGGTAGATCACCAACGTAGGCTAAACCCCTCTATGAAAGAGGTAGTGAAGAAGGAAATAATAAAATGGTTAGATGCAGGAGTGATTTTCCCCATAGCTAGTAGCCAGTGGGTGAGCCCCATCCAATGTGTACCTAAAAAGGGGGGAATAACTGTGGTAGTCAATGAGAACGACGAACTGATTCCAACAAGGACTGTCACAGGGTGGAGAGTGTGTATGGATTACAGGAAATTAAATAAAGAAACTAAAAAAGACCATTTCCCTATACCGTTCATTGATCAGATGCTAGACAGAATAGCTGGTAGAGCCTACTATTGTTTTTTAGATGGCTATTCAGGCTATAATCAAATAACTATAGACCCTAAGGATCAAGAGAAGACCACCTTCACTTGCCCTTTTGGAACGTTTGCCTTCCGCAGAATGCCTTTTGGCTTATGCAATGCACCGGCAACTTTCCAGAGGTGCATGATGGCAATCTTCTCTGAGTTGGATGAATCCATGATAGAAATATTCATGGATGACTTCTCCGTCTTTGGGGACTCATTTGCAAACTGTCTAGAAAACCTAGGACAAGTCCTGGCTAGGTGTGAGGAGACCAACCTAGTCCTAAATTGGGAAAAATGCCATTTTATGGTGGATGAGGGGATTGTCTTAGGACATAGAGTGTCAAGGGCAGGTGTAGAAGTTGATAGGGCGAAGATTGAGATCATAGAGAAGTTGGTAGAGCCCCAGAATGTCAAAGCCATTAGAAGCTTCTTAGGGCATGCTGGCTTCTACAGAAGGTTCATTAAGGACTTTTCTAAGATAGCCAAGCCCTTGTGTGAGCTTCTAGAGCTTAATCGGCCATTCATCTTTTCTAAAGAATGTGTAGTAGCTTGGAAAACCCTTAAAGAAGCACTAGTCACAGCACCTATCATAGTCGGACCAAATTGGGATCTCCCATTTGAGATGCTATGTGATGCCAGTGACTATGCTGTAGGAGTCATGTTAGGACAGAAGATCGACAAGCTAACACACCCTGTCTACTATGCTAGTAAGACCTTGAATGAGGCTCAATGTAATTATACAACTACTGAGAAAGAGATGCTTGCTGTAGTGTTTGCTTGCGAAAAATTTAGAAATTACATTGTAGGCACTAGGACCATAGTGTTTACAGATCACTCTGCACTCAAGTACCTTATGAGGAAGGCTGATGCTAAGCCTAGGTTGATAAGGTGGGTACTGTTGTTGCAAGAGTTTGATCTGGACATTAGGGACAAGAAAGGATGCGAGAATGTGGTTGCGGATCATCTTTCCCGATTGCACCATAATTGCGAAAAAATTGCGGAGTCCGCAATTTCTGATGCTTTTATTGATGAACATGTCTTTGCTTTGACTCATCGTGTAAACGATGAGGAACCTTGGTTTGCTGACATTGCTAACTTCCGTGCATCACAGGTATTGCCAGTGTTCAAGGGAGGACAAGAGAAGAAGAGGTTCCTTCATGAAGCAAGGAAATTCATCTGGGATGACCCCACACTTTACAGAACCTGTGCTGATGGGTTGTTAAGGAAGTGTGTTTCAGCTGCTGAAGCGAAGTCTGTGTTGCAGCATTGTCACACATCTCCTTATGGTGGACACTTTGGTGGTCAAAGAACAGCTGCGAAGGTATTTCAGAGTGGCTACTATTGGCCAACGATCTTCAAGGATGCACACACCTATGCACATAGCTGTGATGAATGCCAAAGGACAGGTAATCTCAGTCGCAAGGATGAAATGCCTCTCACCTACATCTTAGAGTTAGAACTCTTTGATGTGTGGGGCATTGATTTCATGGGACCATTTCCTCCATCATCAGGTAACCTCTACATCCTTGTAGCAGTAGATTACGTCTCTAAGTGGGTAGAAGCCATAGCTTGTCCTAGTAATGATGCTAAAACAGTAGTTAAATTCTTGCATAGGCACATTTTCACTAGATTTGGGACACCCCGAGCTATCATTAGTGATGAGGGGACCCATTTTATTAATAAAGCTATGGAAAAAGTGTTGGCTAAATATAACATTAGACATAGAGTAGCCACTCCCTATCACCCACACTCAAATGGACAAGCTGAAATTTCAAATAGGGAAATTAAGAACATCCTAGAAAAGGTAGTCAGACCTAATAGGAAAGACTGGTCATTTAAGCTTGAGGATGCACTTTGGGCTTATAGAACAGCATATAAGACACCCCTAGGTATGTCTCCCTATAGGTTGGTATATGGCAAAGCTTGTCACTTACCACTTGAGTTAGAAAACAAAGCATTCTGGGCCATGAAGGAATTGAATTTTTGTATAAAGGATGAAGGGACATTGCGATCTTTGCAGCTACATGAGCTTGATGAGCTTAGGCATATGGCCTATGAAAACGCTAAGATGTACAAAGAAAAGACCAAGATTTGGCACGATAGTAGACTTAGAGTTAAGGACTTTAAGAAGGGTCAACTTGTGTTGCTGTTTAATTCACGGTTGAAACTATTTCCAGGGAAACTTAAGTCTAGATGGTCGGGTCCATTTGTTATTACTAATGTATTTGTTCATGGTGCAATAGAGATAAAGAACTTGCAGCAAGGCCAACCTTTTATGGTCAATGGTGCTAGATTGAAGCACTACTATGAGGAAGGAGATGTGAAGACTCTCTCGGCCTTCCTTTTGACTGAAATATGAAATTAAAAACGAGAGAGAACGAGTGGTTACTGTGCTCGTTTAGTCAAGGCCAATGCCTTAGTTTATTTTTTGCCATTTTCCGATTATCGTTTGTACGTTTTGTTGTGTAATTTTAATTGCGAATTTGATTTTGTTTTTATTTCTTTTTGTAGGGAATCGATAGATGGAATCAAGGAGATCAAATCCAGCTTTAAAAATCAAGAAACGGTTGAGCCAAATAAAAGATATGGACGAGCAAAGTTTGAGATTTTGATGAAAAAAAATCCCTAGAATTGCGCTGGAATTGCAGGATCCGCAAAATATAGCCGTTGGGATTTATCCGTTGCCTTTATATCCGTTTGAAGGCGCTTGATCGATACGATTCTCTCATTCTCTGATTTCCAAGAAAGCTGAGATTCTCTTCATCTTTGATTCTTCTCTCAAGATCTCCAAGAAGCAACAATGGTGTTCACCCGAGCGGAAAGATCTGCAGCCAAGAAGAAGGCTGATGACGCAGCTGAAGCAGCTGCAAGGGAAGCGCTTCTTACCCTTGCGGATGCTGGTGCTGTTCGCACCGGACCTCTGCCCAAGCTTCCGATCCGTAGGAAGAAGTGGAGGGTTGTCACTGAAATCCCTGCTGGACCTTCTGAACCAGCAGGCACACCCAAGAGACGCCGGTGGAGTGTCGAGACGGCCGCCGAACCAAGCACAGCAAAGGCTCCCTCTGTGGCGAGTCAAGAATCTGATCGTGCATCCCACGAGTCAGCCAAGAAGGGTTCGACACCATCTGCTTCACCAGCGCACAGCCCTTCGCCATCCGCATCACCAGCGCGCAGCCCTACACCGTCTGAACCAGTGCACAGCCCAGAGCTCTCATCATCGCCGCCTGCACAGAGCCCTGCGACGCCGTCTTCACCACTGAATTCCGTGCAGACGCCTCCAGCAGAGCAGAGTGCCACACCTTCGCACACGCCTCCACGGCCTGACCCTGAATTCCCCTATGGGGAGTACCAGGAATCCACTCAAGGCAGTGGGGATGGTGGTGAAGACGAGGTGTTCTCGCCTGCAAGGGAAGCTAGCCCAGAGAGTCCTGTGCAGCAGGATGATTCCATGGAAGAGACGCTGGGGGCATGCCTGCAGCAGATCAACCTGGAGGCGAAGCTCAAGAAGAAAAGGAAGGCCAAGATTCTTAAGGCCAAGCGAGTCAAGAAGTTGAAGAAGAAGAAGGCCAAGAAGGCGCCTTCATCAGAGAAAGAAAGTTCGGAGCCATCGCTCAAAAGGCTCAAGGTTGAGGCTGCCGAGTCAGCCAAGCCAGCAGACAAAGGCAAGGCGAAGCTCTACCCTGAAGACGAGCCTCAATCTGTGAGGTATGTCTCGTCTGACGCTGAATCCAGGGGCGTTGAGCTGAGGAAGAGGGAGTTGCTGCACGAACGAGGCTTCCTCGACAGACTTGCTGACCTGCCGCAGTTCTTGCGCGCAGGCATCATAAATCACAGCTGGGAAGAATTGTGCAGGCCACCCAATCCGGCTTACACGAATATGGTCTACGACTTCTACGCCAACCTTCGGAACTCTGAGGAAGGACTGTCTGTGGTGAGGGGAGTAGAGGTGGACTACTCGGCAAAGGCCATCAACGATGCTTATGGCCTCAAAGGCCAAAGATACACTGACTACGCACGGATCGTTGATGAGCCGACTGAGGCAGTGCTGGAAGAGGCCATTCGCACGATTGGCCAGCCTGAAGCAGCGTGGACTGTCTCACGCAATGGGAGGCACACCTTAATGAGTGCCAATCTGACAGCAAAGGCAGCTGTATGGTTTGCCTTTGTGAGGAGAAAGCTGTCCCCTGTGACCCACGAGACGACCATCAACCAGAGTAGATCACTGCTGGTTTATGCCATCATGCGCGGTCTCACGGTCAATGTGGGGGAGATCATGTCAGCTGCCATTGCCGAGTGTGCCAGAAAAGGTAAGGGGCCCTTATTCTTCCCCAACACTATAACTAAGTTGTGTTTGCTTGCAGGAGTTCCTATCGAACGAATGGAGCAGCAGATGGCGTACACGGGCCATTTGGAGCTGCCTGCCAGCTTGAGGCTGAAGAGGAAGGGGAATATGGAGTTTGAATTGGATCGGTTGGCTGCTGATCAGTCACGATCCATGGCGTGCCTAATGGATATGCAACGGAGGATGGCTCAATGGGCCACTTATGCGCAGGCACGGGACAAGGAACTTGCAGACCAACTTGGATGCATCTTCCCAGACTTCCCTACCAATCTCCTAACTCCATGGGTGCCCCCACGACCAAGACAACCTGATGAGGATGACGAGAATTGAGTGCTGGTTTGAAGTGCACTGAAGGGAGTATTTCTGTTCCCTTAGAAAAAAATCAGCTTCTGATAAAATCTTCTGAACTCTACTGTTTTTAGACCATTTTTGATCTGTTTTAGATGTTTAGTTTTATGTTTTTTCTTTTGCTTAGTATGGTCTGATGTTAGCTGCCTAAGTAGGTTAGGTTAGTTTTATTTTTGTTGAGCTTAAAGCAACAGGACAAGGCATGTTTAGGGGCCTGATTCAATGTTATATCTGCCCGGATTTGATTGCGAAATAATTGCGGTACCCGCAATTTTTCTGACTGTTTGCATGTTTTGGACTGTCTGTGTAGTTAGGCTGTGATCTGTTAAATCCTATCTTTTGCTGCTAGCATGACTAACTTATATAGCTGATCTAAAAGCATGCTGGATGAGTGTCATAAGACGTCCTTTGGTAGTTTAAATTAACCTCTGAAAAGCTCAGCATGCACAGCTTTAAGACCTTATCTGTCTGTTTTTTTCAAAATTCTGCTGCTGTGATATTTTCTTTTAGAATGTTCTGTCTATGCCTAGGTCGTTTAAATTCTCTTTGTTTTACTTTAGACTAGATGCTTCTAGACAAGTTTGGGGGTGTGCCACCTCAGACACTCATTGGGGACAATGAGTAGTTTATGTTTGGGGGAGGCCACCCTAGGCCTAGGAACATTCCTCTCTTCCTTAGGACATAAGCATTCTTCTTCTCCTTTAAAAAAAAAAAAAAGAAGTGATAAATAGAAAAAATGAAAAAATTAAAAAGGGGAGCTTCTCTCAAAGTGCTGAGTAATCAGTGCCAAGTGTGTAATCCACAAGTGGCATTGCATCAAAAGGCAACCCAAGGAGAAGTTCCACCTGAGTAAGAAAGGAAAAAGAAAGAAATAGGAAAGGAGAATGTATGCTTAGGAGTTATAACCTTGTGGCTTAGATGTCCTATTTGAAAAGAACTCTGATCCTCAATGAGCTGAGCACAAGGTTGTAGCTTTTAGGTTTGTCTAGGGAGATGAATGTATATCCAATGAAGTGATGCCAGGGTTTAGTTGGTCTTATGAAAGTACTACTGTCACTGGTTTTGTACTAAGACTGGCATGACTCTAAGGAATCCTAGGTAGCTCATAAGTAAAAACTAGAAGCATGTACTGAGTCTGAGATAAAGCTAGGCAAAATTTGAAACCTTAGGGATAGTGGCATGATATGACAAAAGCAAATAGATCAGTTGTAGGGAGTTAATGAAAACAGAAGGAGTGTTAGGCAGGCGAAGTCAGAAGAAGCTAGATAAGAGGGTAGTTTTAAGCTTAGAAGTGTGTCACAGGACAGCAGTGCTATAGGTAAGAATATAAGGGAGTCAGTAAGTAGTTAAAGAAGATAAATAACAGCCTAAGTAAGTCCTTAGTTTGCTTGAGGACAAGCAAAACCTCAAGTTTGGGGGTGTGTTAAGTCTCTGAAAGTGACTTATTTAGGACCTATTTAGCTTAAGAAAATGCACATACTTAGGTGTTTTTAATAACATTTAGCCTAAACCTATGATTAAATATGAGAATTAGAAGAAGGTAGTTAATTTAGAACTTATGCACAATAGGAAGAAAAAGGGTTGAAAACCGAAGGAAAAGAATGAAAAAAATAAGCATTGCGAATGAATTGCGAAATAATTGCGGTCCTCGCAATTATTCAAGTGAAAACCGTAAGTTGACTGATCTTTTTCTGTTAATTTCCGTTATTTCAGGGATTCGTTCTTTCTCCTCCATCCATTTCTGATATATGACGTTGAAGATTGATGGTTCTCCTTGGCCCAAACGCACCTGCAAACTACTATAAAAAGGGGTCAAAGTCGGAGGTTTGAGCATCATCCGAAAGCGTGAAGTCGTCTCGCAGTCCATCTGTTCCACTGTTTTTCCTTTGCCGTCTGTTGGTTTGCGAAGCTCAGCTGCTGGAGTCGATAATCTAATAGGAAGGAGAGTAGATTCTTCTTCTCTCCCGATTGGATTCATCCACGCAAGGCTGTCCTTTTTGATCCTTCATTCGAGGCGATTGCAACGAGGCTTCAAGCACCATTTACAAGCTTTCTGTCTTTCTTTTCTACTTTACGTTTCTGCTGTGTGTTGTTCTTTTTCTAAGTAGCTAGAACATCTTATTTCGCTGCTCTCTGCCTTGTTGCTATTTACTTTTAAGCTTTCATCTGTTCGTTCAAACAATTTCAGTAATCGAAGTACATTTCTGCATTTCTCAGTTTCCATCTTCTGCTACGGCTTTTGCTTACTGTTTTAAGTTTATTTCTCTTCTAAGCATGTCTGTTTTATCTTCCATTTCTGTTCTCTATATATCCATGAGTAGCTAAATCACCTAGGGGCATGCTAATGACAGAACTATAGGCTAAAAAACGTGAATCAAGTAGGCAGATTAACACTCGAAACATTGATTGTATGTAAGCTTCATCCCACGGGCAATTTCGATTGGCCATCCATTTTGTCCAAAGAACTCCTAACCTCTGGAAGGAGTAAGAGTTCAGAGTCATATAATCATGCTAGCCTTTCATGGTAATCAGAAAACGGCTTAGGAATAAGCGTTTTCCTAGTACAAACTAAACATTCCTGTTTTAACAAAATGCTTAAGACCTTACTTTGAAGTCGAGTAAACTAAAGTATTTAATGCATGGAATCGGACGATACATGAGGTAGAGTGAGTTTGATGTATAGAGAGTTGATCTACTGCTTGAGAATCGTATTAAAATGCCTATAGGATAGTCATTAGTCGTCCTTAATTCTCCCATTTACACAGTTTTTCTGTTTTAACAATTGCGGATTAATTGCGGTTCTCGCAATTTTGCTTAAGTACCATTCTGTTTGGCTGTTTTCATCTTCGTTTATTAATTTCATCTCTTATCTTTTGAGTCCAATTTCAACTTGCTTTTGTTTATGTTATATTCCTTTATGCATTCAGTAATAAATAGGCAATTAAAAATCAAATTTACCCCTTCAAATCCATCTCTTCTTTCTTAACAAAAACACTTTGTGAATAGCTAAAAATAAGTCTCTGTGGAAAAAACGAATGAAATATACTTACTACTTGCTGTGAGACCATGTATGCTTGCATGTTCTGAGTGCTCTCTCTACTTTCTTGCTTATTTATTTCATCACATTGAATCTCACCGAGGAGTGCAGTGCCATACTCCAGAACAAACTACCCAAGAAGGAGAAGGATCCTGGTTCCTTCACCTTACCAGTTGAGTTGGGAGGCAAGCATGTGGGCAGAGCTCTTTGTGACCTGAGAGCCAGCATAAATCTCATGCCCCTATCCCTATTCCGTCAGCTAGGCATAGGGGAAGCACGTCCTACCACTGTCACCTTGCAGCTTGCAGACAGATCCATCGCATACCCGGAGGGGAAAATTGAGGATATTCTTGTCAAGGTTGACAAATTCATTTTCCTTGCAGACTTCATCATTCTGGACTATGAAGCAGTCAAGGAGGTACCGATCCTATTGGGCAGACCATTTCTAGCCACAGGTAGGGCCTTGATCGATGTCCAGAAAGGTGAGCTCACCATGAGGGTTCATGATGAGGAGGTTAAGTTTAGTGTCTTTAAAGCTCTAAGGTACCCTTCTGATTCTGAATCTTGTGCAAGTGTAGATATAATAGATTCACTGATGGAAGACCAACTTGACCATGAACTGTTAACTAAGCATGCCAACGAATATGTACAAATAGATGTAACTGATTTAAACATAGCTGAAATAATGGACATACCTGTGAATAAACCTCAGCATGTTTATATGACTACTGACTTGACTGAAAGATCTATGAATCCATTGAAACCATCCATTGAGCATCCACCCCTATTAGAATTAAAACCATTGCCTGATCATCTTAAATATGCATATTTAGGAGAGCATGATACTTTGCCTGTGATCATTTCGTCCAAGTTAAGTGAAGAGCATGAAATTGCGCTAATTTTGCTACTTAAGCAACATAAAAAAGCCATAGCATGGACGATTGCTGACATAAGAGGTATTAGCCCTTCCTATTGCATGCATAAGATATTATTGGAAGAGGAACATACACCTAGAGTAGATCACCAACGTAGGTTGAATCCCTCCATGAAGGAGGTAGTAAAAAAAGAAATAATCAAATGGTTAGATGCAGGTGTAATCTTCCCTATCGCCAATAGTCAATGGGTGAGCCCAATTCAATGTGTGCCTAAGAAGGGGGGGATGACTGTAGTAGTGAATGAGAGTAATGAACTAATTCCAACTAGAACTATTACAGGATGGAGAGTCTGTATGGACTATAGAAAATTAAACAAAGAAACAAAAAAAGATCATTTTCCTTTACCTTTTATAGATCAGATGTTAGATAGGATAGCTGGCCGAGCCTACTACTGCTTTCTAAATGGTTATTCTGGATATAACCAAATCACCATAGATCCTGTGGACCAGGAGAAAATGACCTTTACATGTCCCTTTGGAACGTTTGCTTTTCGCAGAATGCCTTTTGGCTTATGCAATGCACCAGCAACATTCCAAAGGTGCATGTTGGCCATCTTTTCTGACTTAGATGAATCCATGATAGAAATATTTATGGATGACTTCTCGGTCTTTGGTGATTCTTTTGGTAATTGTTTAGAGAACTTAGGACAAGTCCTAGCGAGGTGTGAGGAGACCAACCTAGTCCTGAATTTGGACAAGTGCCACTTTATGGTGGAAGAAGGGATAGTCCTAGGTCACAGAGTGTCTAGAGCAGGAGTGGAGGTCGATAGGGCCAAGATAGAAATAATAGAGAAGCTAGTGGAGCCCCAAAACGTAAAAGTTATTAGAAGTTTTCTAGGGCATGCAGGTTTCTATAGGAGATTCATTAAAAACTTTTCAAAAATCTTTAAGCCTTTGTGTGAGCTTCTACAGCTAAACAAACCATTTTTCTTCTCCAAAGAATGTTTCTTAGCGTGGAAAACCCTTAAGGAAGCCTTAGTCACAACACCTATTATAGTGGGGCCAAATTGGGACCTACCATTTGAAATGTTGTGTGATGCTAGTGACTACGCAGTAGGGGTTATGCTAGGACAAAAAATTGATAAACTAACACACCCTGTATATTATGCAAGTAAGACTCTGAATGAAGCACAATGTAATTACACAACCACGAAAAAGTAAATGCTAGCTGTAGTATTTTCCTGTGAGAAGTTTAGGAATTACATTGTAGGCACTAGGACCATTGTGTATACTGATCATTCAGCATTAAAATACCTAATGAGGAAGGCTGATGCTAAGCCTAGGTTAATTAGATGGGTATTATTGCTGCAAGAATTTGACTTAGACATTAGGGATAAGAAAGGATGCGAAAATGTAGTTGCTGATCATCTTTCTAGATTGCGGCATAATTGCGATCAAATTGTTGAGCCAGCAATTTCTGATGCCTTTATCGATGAGCATGTCTTTGTATTAGCACATCGTGATAACCATGAGGAACCTTGGTTTGCGGATATTTCTAACTTCCTTGCCTCGCAGGTACTACCAACTTTCAAGGGAGGGCAAGAAAAGAAGAGATTTCTACATGAAGCTAGGAAGTTCATCTGGGACGATCCTACACATTACAAGACCTGCGCAGACGGGTTACTAAGGAAGTGTGTCTCAGCTGCTGAGGCGAAGTCAGTGTTGCAGCACTGCCATACGTCTCCCTATGGAGGCCATTTTGGTGGCCAAAGGACAACTGCGAAGGTGTTCCAGAGTGGCTACTATTGGCCCATGATATTCAAGGATGCACATGACCATGCGCACAGCTGCGATGAATGTCAAAGAACAGGTAACCTTAGTCGGAAGGATGAGATGCCTCTCACGTACATCTTGGAGTTGGAGCTCTTTGATGTGTGGGTGTTGCGTGCTCAATGTGTAAAGATAATTATGCAAAAGTGTAAAGAGAGCACTTAGAACATGCAAGCATACATGGTCTCACAGCAAGTAGTAAGTATATTTAATTCGTTTTTTCCACAGAGACTCATTTTTAGTTACTCGCGAAGTGTGATTGTTAAGAAAGATGGGATGAATTTGGTGGGGTAAAATAGGTTTTTAATTATCTAATTTATGCTGAATGTATAAAGGGATATAACATAAACAAATGCAAGTTGAAACTAGATGCAAAGAACAAGAAATGAACTTAATAAACGAGGAAGAAAACAGCTAAACAGAATGGAAAATGGCAGAATTGCGAGGACCGCAATGTTTCCGCAATTAAATAGCAGCGAAAGTGTATAAATGGGCGAATTCAGGGCTACTAATGACTATCCTATAGGCATTTAAATACGATTCTCAGGCAGTAGATCAACTCTCTATACATCAAACTCACTCTAACTCATGTATCGTCCGATTCCATGCATGAAATACTTTAGTTTACTCGACTTCAAAGTAAGGTCTTAAGCACTTTGTTTAAGCAGGAGTTGTTTAGTTTGTACTAGGGAAACGCTTATTCCTAAGCCGTTTCCTGATTACCATTAAAGGCTAGCATGATTATATGACTCTGAACTCTTACTCCTTCCAGAGGTTAGGAGTTCTTTGGACAAAATGGATGGCCAATCGAAATTGCCCGTGGGATGAAGCTTACATACAATCAATGTTCGAGTGTTAAACTGCCTACTTGAGTCACGTTTTTTAGCCTATAGTTCTGTCATTAGCATGCCCCTAGGTGATTTAGCTACTCATGGATATAAGGTGAACAGAAACAGCAGATAAAAAAGACATGCTTAGAAGGGAAATGTGCTTAAAACAGGAAGACAAAACCGTAGCAGAAAAAAGGGATACTGTGAATTGCAGAAATGTACTTCGATTAATGAAATTGTTTAACGACAAAGGGAAGCTTAACAAGGAATGATTAAAAGGCAAACAATACCGAAATGCAGTAGATTAAACTCTAAACTAAAGACAACAATGATCAGAAATGGAAATAAGAAGAACAAGACAGAAAGCAGTAAAGAGTTGCTGGGAAACTTCGTGGCAGTCGCCTCGAATGAAGGGGATGAAAGCTCAGCCGTGCTTGGATGAATCCAATCGAGAGAGAAGAGGAATCTTCTCTCCTTCCTATCAGATTATCGACTCCAAAAGCTGAGACTCTCACTCCAACAGACGGCAAAGGAAAACAGGAAGAAATGGTGGACTGCGAGAAGACTTCTGCGCTTCGGAATGATTATCAAACCTCCGACTTTGACCCCTTTTTATAGTAGTTTGTAGGTGCTGCTGGGCCAAGGAGAACCATCAATCTTCAACGCCATATATCAGAAATGGATGGAGGAGAAAGAACGAGTCCCTGAAATAACGGAATTTAACAGAAAAAGATCAGTCAAGTTACGGTTTTCACTTGAATAATTGCGAGGACCGCAATTATTTCGCAATTCATTCGCAATGCGTTTTTTTTCATTCTTTTCCTTCGGTTTTCAACCCTTTTTCTACCTATTGTGCACAAGTCCTAAATTAGCTACCTTCTTCTAATTCTCATATTAAAGTATAGGTTTAGGCTAAATGCTATCAAAAACACCTAAAAGTGTACATCTTCTTAGGCTAAATGGGTCCTAAATAAGTCACTTTCAGAGACTTAACAGTGGGGCATCGACTTCATGGGACCATTTCCCCCTTCAGCAGGTAATCTCTATATACTTGTAGCTGTAGACTACGTATCTAAGTGGGTAGAAGCCATAACATGTCCATCAAACGATGCCAAAACAGTCATTAAGTTTCTTAATAGGCATATTTTCACAAGGTTTGGTACACCAAGGGCTATAATTAGTAATGTGGGGATGGTAACGATATTTTTGAACTATCGCCAATCACCGGGTTGTCGAGACCCGCCAAAATGAATTTATAAGTGCCCGAATTCACTAAACTATTTGTAGAATAGCGGCAACGGGGTCGGTCCACAGGGAATTGAGGGAATTAGACTTAATCTCAATCAAATTTGCAAACGATTAAAGTAAGTAAGATGGGGGGGAATTGTTGGTTTTTAATAAACTAAGTAGGAACTATGCAATAGAAAATTTCGCTAACGGAGTTTTCGACTCGGGACGACCGGAATAAATTTAGCATTCCTCTTGGATCATAAGTTGACGAGTATTATGGTTAAACAATTTAACGAATGCACAGCTCGTCTAAAATTAATAAATAACTCAGACATGCTCCATGGATTTAATTAGTCATAATTAATTATGCTAATCAGGCATACCGTTCGGACATTGGCGGCCAACGCTCTCCCAAGACCGAACGGTAGCAACAAGCTAACTGTGACGACTATCTAATTTGGACGCGAAATTAGTATGTCGATTTGGAATTCTAATTCGGGAAGAACGAACACAAAGAGCGCAAGGACGCCAATACGCTCAAGGAGTCATAATTCCTTGTTACTCGGCGGAAACGAGAGGCACGGCATCAAATCCTTTAACAAATGAACATGCTCAAAATCAAGGGTGCCTAGTCCTAAATCATTCAAACGTGCTCATAGATTAAGCTAAGAAGTAGAATTCAATTCAATAAAACATCCAACCAAATCAGAAATTCAATCCTACAACCTCACCAAGAGTTCAGACTACATTTATTCTTTACAATCCCGAGCCAAAAACGGTAAAACTACTCACTCATGACTTGTGTGGTGTGGGATGGCTTCCATCCAAGCTTCCTAGCCTCTCCCATGGTGGAAATAGGTTCTGGAACGTCAAATCAGGCGCGGAGCTCGAGGTAGAAGATGATAATGGCGGCTAAAATCGGACAAAAACTTAAGTAATCCGTCGTAGCGTCGAGACGCTAGGGCAGCGTCTCGACGCTGCGCCCTAAATAACGCGCGCGCGCAGTCGGGGTGGCGTCGAGACGCTCGCACAGCGTCGAGACGCTCGCACAGCGTCGAGACGCTTGTGCGGCGTCGAGCGAGCGTCGAGACGCTATCGCTCGACGCTTCCTCTCGGGTTTTTCTTCAATTCAGCGCTTCAGACTTCGGAGCGTCGAGACACTATGGCAGCGTCTCGACGCTGGGCAGCGTCGAGCTAGCGTCGCGACGCTAGCTCTCGGGTTGATGCATGGATTTTTGCCTTCAATTTCTCCAAAGTGCTCATCCTTCATGCCTTTGCATGGATCTTCCCCGGAAGTGTTCTTAGGCCTTTAAATTGCGATATTAAGCCTCGAAAAGCGCCGAAACGCTTCCGAGGACGAATCACCGAGAACACCTGCAATAATCACATATAAACAAGATTAAGCCAATAATAAACGTGAATTAGGGACATAATTATAGCTCCAAAATGGAGCTATCAAACACCCCCAACTTAAATCTTGCTAGTCCTCGAGCAAGGTGGAATTCTGATTAATCAAATAAAACGAGAATACATGCTAGGGACTCGATTCTCAGTATTGGGAAAGACAGGGCATTTGCATTTGAAAGGAACAGCTGCATGCATGCATGAGTTAAGAACAATTCGAAAAATTTAAAGATGCTTCCCTAATTAAGCTTCGGTCCTAGCTCTTCGATCTTAGATTTCAACAGGCTTAGAGCAGCTCTATCTATCCTAAAACTTCGCCTTCCCCCTACTTATGGCTAAACAGAACAGTCTACGGGCAATTCATCGTCTATGCAAGTAATATGTCGCAAGGTATCTTTTCTCTCTTTTTTTTTTATCTTCATGAGCGCCTAACATGTCAATCTTACTTTCGTTTCAGCTTGCCTGCAATTTCATTGCACAGTGCATCTGACTACGGGCAAAATTCACATTTTTAAGGACTAGCGTTCACTTCTTTGTGCTTCCTTTTCATGCAGTGGCGACCGTGGGTTACACGACCGCCCCTGGCTACTAAGGAAACTCAAGAAGGAGGAACGCCTCATGAGATAATTCTCTTTTAATATAACTTGCATTCATTTTTCTTTAAGTCTAAAAATTATTTTAAAATTTTAAGCGCACGGATTACAAACAAGAGCGAATCTTAGCCCATCCTAAGGTTGCCTTTCGAGGTGACAACGAATTTCAAAACAAACAGAGCTACCCTAAACCCACAGATCCAAGAAAGAGTGCTAACATGCGAAGCTTAGACAGGGAAATAACTTGAAAATTTTTTCAAAACGGCCTTAACATATGCAATAATGCTCAATTCCACGACAAACACACATACGAAGACCTTAGCAGTACATCACAGAATTTCATAATCGGACTAGCATGCTTTCACCTTAACTCAACAAGTTAATCAGGATTCCACAACAAAGCTCGACAATCACTATAAAGGCACAACCCACCACCCCCAACTTAGAAATTGACAATGTCCTCATTGGACCAAATATGCGCAGTCAAAACAAAAGGAAAGAAAACCTTCCCTGAATTGTGACTTAGAGGGTTGGAGAGTGCGCTGTAACCGTAGCCAATAAACCGCAAGGATGAGCCATTAATTCACCTGAAAACACACGACATCAGAGTAAGAATCTAAACTAATCCTAAAGACGGTAAGTAAACAAAAAGCATGTACAGTTCAAGCTCGGGTGCCTCCGAGTAGCGCAAATTTTTAGAGTCGATTGCTCGACTTTACCAAAACTCATTTCATCCATTCTCATAATCAGGCTCTTTCAAGTAGGCATGATCGTCGAAGTCCTCTGACATTCCCTCATGAAAGATCTTCAGTCTTTGGCCATTCACTGTGTATTCCTTCTCAGTATCTAGGCTTTGAATCTTGACTGCACCATAGTGATGGACATCAGTTATAATGAAAGGACCAAGCCACCTGGAACGAAGTTTACCTGGCATGAACTTCAGGCGGGAGTTGAACAAGAGGACCTTCTGACCAACTTCAAAGTGTTTTCTGACGACTCGTCTGTCGTGGAACATTTTGGTCTTTTCCTTGTAGGTCTTCGAGTTCTCATATGCATCCAAGCGAAGCTCCTCCAGTTCTTGCAATTTGAGGAGTCTTTCTTCGCCAGCCTTGTCAAAGTCCATGTTGCACTTCTTCACGGCCCAGTAAGCTTTGTGCTCGATCTCCACTGGGAGATGACAGGCTTTACCATAAACCATCCGGTAGGGAGACATCCCTATGGGGGTTTTGTAAGCCGTGCGGTAGGCCCACAAAGCATCGTCCAGCCTCAGACTCCAATCCTTCCGTCCTGGACTTACTGTTTTCTCGAGGATGCTCTTCACTTCTCGATTGGAAACTTCTGCTTGGCCATTGGTCTGAGGATGGTACGGGGTAGAGATTTTGTGATTTACCCCATACTTCGTCATCAAAGCTTGAATCGTTTTGTTGCAGAAGTGGCTCCCTTGGTCACTTATGATGGCTCGTGGTACTCCATACCTGCTAAAAATATTGGACTTGACAAAACTGGAAACAACATTAGCGGTATCAACCTTGGTGGCTTTAGCTTCCACCCATTTAGACACGTAGTCCACAGCCAACAGAATATAGACAAAACCAAATGAAGGGGGAAAGGGCCCCATGAAATTCATACCCCAAACCTCAAATATCTCACAAGTTAAAATGGGGTTTTGGAGCATTTCATTCCTACTAGTGATGGTCCCTTTTCTCTGACACTGATCACAAGATTTACAAAACTCATAACAGTCTTTAAACAGTGATGGCCAGAAAAACCCACATTCTAAAATTTTTCTTGCAGTTCTATTTTGCCCAAAGTGTCCCCCACATGCAAATTCATGGCAAAAGGTAAGGATGGACCTATGTTCAGACTTAGGGACGCACTTCCTAATTACTTGGTCAGCGCAAAATTTCCATAAAACGGGCTCTTCCCAAACATATGTCTTGGCTTCGCTTTTCAGCTTAGCTCTTTGATTATATGAAAAATCGAATGGGAACGTACCTGTGACCAAGTAGTTGACAATGTCGGCGTACCATGGCGTCTCCACACTTACCTGGAAGAGAACTTCATCAGGAAACTCATCGTTCAGAGGCAAGTCGTCCTCGTTACGCACAATTCGGCTCAAGTGGTCCGCAACGGTATTTTCTGATCCTTTTCTGTCCTGAACAGAGACGTCGAACTCCTGGAGTAATAATACCCATCTGAGCAATCTAGGCTTCGAGTCTTTCTTGTTCATCAAGTATCGAACTGCTGCATGATCAGAAAAAACAATTACTTTAGATCCAAGGATATATGGCCGAAATTTATCAAGAGCGAAAACAATGGAAAGGAGCTCCTTCTCTGTTGTTGTGTAACCGATCTGCGCGGAGTTGAGCGTCCTGGAGGCATAGTAGATCACATGGCTCTTCTTGTCTATCCTCTGGCCCAACACAGCGCCCACGGCATAATTGCTTGCGTCGCACATGATCTCGAAAGGAGTCCCCCACTGCGGTGGATGAATGATGGGTGCGTTGGTCAAGCACTTCTTCAGAACATCAAAAGCCAGCTTGCACTGCTTGTCAAAGCAGAATGGAACATCTTTTTTCAGCAAGCTTGTCATTGGGGTCACTATCTTCGAGAAGTCTTTAATGAACCTGCGATAAAAACCTGCGTGACCAAGAAAAGAACGTACCTCCCGAAGATTTGTGGGGTAAGGTAAATCAGATATGACATCAATTTTAGCTTTATCAACCTCTATCCCCTTGGCAGACACAACGTGACCCAAAACTATGCCCTGACTGGCCATGAAATGACACTTTTCAAAATTTAAAACAAGATTAGTTTCGATGCATCTTTCCATGACTCTAGACAAGTTAAACAGGCAATCCTTAAATGAACTTCCATATACAGTAAAATCATCCATAAAGACTTCGATGCATTTTTCTACGAATTCAGAAAATATGCTCATCATGCATCGCTGAAAAGTCCCTGGAGCATTACAAAGCCCAAAGGGCATTCTCCTATATGCGTAAGTTCCGAATGGACAAGTAAAAGTAGTCTTTTCTTGGTCTTCCTGGGCTATGGGAATTTGGTAAAACCCAGAAAAACCATCTAGAAAACAGAAAAATGGCTTCCCAGCTAATCGCTCCACCATTTGATCTATGAAGGGAATAGGAAAATGGTCCTTCTTAGTCACATCATTCAGTTTTCTAAAATCAATACACATCCTCCATCCATTTTGCACTCTCTTAGGTACTAACTCCCCCTTATCATTTCTAATAACAGTTATGCCCGTCTTTTTAGGTACAACATGAATAGGGCTAACCCACTGGCTATCAGAAATGGGAAAGATAATACCTGCATCCAGGAGTTTGTGTATCTCAGACAACACTACCTCTTTCATTGCAGGGTTCAGTCTCCGCTGAGGCTCTCGGGATGGCTTTGCTCCCTCATCCAGCCGAATCTTGTGCATGCACATCACTGGACTCAACCCATGCAAGTCTGCCAATGTCCATCCCATGGCTCTTTTGTTCTTTTTCAAAACCTCGACCAACTCGCCTTCTTGCTCCGATGTAAGCTCCTTGGAGATAATGACCGGAAGTGTCTCCACCTCACCCAAGTATACGTACTTGAGATGACCCGGCAACTCCTTCAATTCCAACTTGGGAGCCTGCAAAAGAGATGGTAATATTTTAGCTGGCTTTTCACATGTCTCTAAAGCAAAAGTAGGTTGTTCAGAAAAGTCAGACAGTATAGGAACACTACTTTCAACTTCGCCAACAATTTTAGTGAAAACGAGTGGGTCATCCCCATCAACAACAGTCATGCATTCTTCTTGTTCTAAAGTATCTATCAGATCAATTTTACAGACAGAATGCACATCAGCATGTTGTTTCATTGCATCAAATACATTAAATTCAAACACATCCCCTTCATACTCAACAGACAAGGTACCATCATGCACATTAATTTTTGTCTTAGCGGTTTTCATGAATGGTCTACCAAGTAAAACAGAAGTGGTGGACGTATTATCTTCCATATTTATCACATAAAAATCAGCAGGGAAGATCAAATCCTTAACTTTAACCAACACATCCTCAATCACCCCTAGAGGATGAATAGAAGACCTATTAGCTAATTGGATAATTATACTAGTTTTCTGCATACCTTCTAAACCGAGATTCTTGTAGACTGAGTATGGCATAACATTAATTGAAGCTCCTAAGTCTAGCATGGCGTGCTCGATTTCTCTATCCCCTATAGTACATGGCAAGAGGAACATACCTGGGTCCTGGCATTTGTTTGGAATACCTTGGGTTATCAGGGCAGAAATATTCTTGCTTACCACGACTCTCTCAGCACATTTAGTCTTCCTCTTCATGGTGCACATCTCCTTTAGAAATTTAGCGTACCTTGGGATTTGCTGAATTGCATCAAGCAGCGGTATGTTGATCCCAACTTTCCTCAGAGTCTCAAGAACATCCGCGTCGTTGGCTTCCTTAGATGGCCTCGCCAGCCTACTAGGAAAAGGAGCGACGGGAGTGTAAGACTTCATAGAAATAATAGGAGGGGTTACAACAGTTTCAGAGGGTATTGAAGAGCACTTATCTGGAGATAGCTCTGAATCTTTTGGAGAGTCCTGGGGAGTGGTACATGATGGTATTTCTTTGCCACTTCTGAGGTTTATCGCACTAACGCTTTCCGCATTGGATTCTATCTTGCTCATTCTTTCCTTCACCTCCGAGAACTCATCTCTTAGAGATTTTATCTGCGACCTTGTCTCATTGCTAGCTTCCATGAGCGATTTGAACATGCCTTCAATGGCTTGACCTGAGATAGAAGAAACAGTCTGAGATGATTTTTCTTGCAGCGTGTGAACTAAACCACATACCTGAGACACTTGTTCCTTGAGCTCTGCTATGTCGGCAGACATTTTAGCGTACTCGTTCCTTCCTCCGTACTGGCGACGGTTCTCAGCCATATTAGTGATCAACTGTCTGGCTTCCGCAGGTGTTTTCTCCCAAAGGGCTCCTCCACTTGCTGCATCAAGCATTTGGCAGTCATGCGGAAGCAGCCCATCATAGAAAAATTCATTAAGCGCGGCTTCAGTTATCAAGTGGTTCGGGCATTTTTCGCAGAGTTTGATGAATCTTTCCCAACATTCGTGAAATGCCTCGTCCTTTCCTTGCTCAAATTGGCGGATATCTTTTTTCACGACTCTTGCTTTTGAAGCTGGGAAATACCTTTCCAAGAATAGACTCTGCAGCTTCTCCCAAGTGAAAATGGTTCCTGACGGCAAGTAATGCAGCCAATCTTGAGCTTCACCTGTCAAGGTGAAAGGAAAGGCCCTCAGGTAGAGCTGATCTTCAGTAACACCCCCTGGCTTCATTGCCGAACTTATCAGTTGAAAAGCCTTGAGATGTTTATAGGGATCCTCATCTGCTTCACCACAAAAAGATGGCAAATGGTCAATTAAACCCGATTTAAGCACAAACTCACCTGAAATTTCCGGGTAGGAAATACAAGAGGGTTGGTGACCCATAGCAAACGATGTCCACTGTCTGAGCGTTTTTGGGGCTCCGATATCATCATCAATCTCCATTTTCTCAATAAAAATTTGGCACTTCTAGCACACTTAAACAAACAGATCAAAATTGCAAATAATAAAAGAATAAACAAAAATTTTAAAGTAAAAATTAAAAGTCTACAAATCAAATCTAAATTAGGCCGAATTACACTTAGTTCCCCGGCAACAGCGCCAATTTTGGTAACGATATTTTTGAACTATCGCCAATCACCGGGTTGTCGAGACCCGCCAAAATGAATTTATAAGTGCCCGAATTCACTAAACTATTTGTAGAATAGCGGCAACGGGGTCGGTCCACAGGGAATTGAGGGAATTAGACTTAATCTCAATCAAATTTGCAAACGATTAAAGTAAGTAAGATGGGGGGGAATTGTTGGTTTTTAATAAACTAAGTAGGAACTATGCAATAGAAAATTTCGCTAACGGAGTTTTCGACTCGGGACGACCGGAATAAATTTAGCATTCCTCTTGGATCATAAGTTGACGAGTATTATGGTTAAACAATTTAACGAATGCACAGCTCGTCTAAAATTAATAAATAACTCAGACATGCTCCATGGATTTAATTAGTCATAATTAATTATGCTAATCAGGCATACCGTTCGGACATTGGCGGCCAACGCTCTCCCAAGACCGAACGGTAGCAACAAGCTAACTGTGACGACTATCTAATTTGGACGCGAAATTAGTATGTCGATTTGGAATTCTAATTCGGGAAGAACGAACACAAAGAGCGCAAGGACGCCAATACGCTCAAGGAGTCATAATTCCTTGTTACTCGGCGGAAACGAGAGGCACGGCATCAAATCCTTTAACAAATGAACATGCTCAAAATCAAGGGTGCCTAGTCCTAAATCATTCAAACGTGCTCATAGATTAAGCTAAGAAGTAGAATTCAATTCAATAAAACATCCAACCAAATCAGAAATTCAATCCTACAACCTCACCAAGAGTTCAGACTACATTTATTCTTTACAATCCCGAGCCAAAAACGGTAAAACTACTCACTCATGACTTGTGTGGTGTGGGATGGCTTCCATCCAAGCTTCCTAGCCTCTCCCATGGTGGAAATAGGTTCTGGAACGTCAAATCAGGCGCGGAGCTCGAGGTAGAAGATGATAATGGCGGCTAAAATCGGACAAAAACTTAAGTAATCCGTCGTAGCGTCGAGACGCTAGGGCAGCGTCTCGACGCTGCGCCCTAAATAACGCACGCGCGCAGTCGGGGTGGCGTCGAGACGCTCGCACAGCGTCGAGACGCTTGTGCGGCGTCGAGCGAGCGTCGAGACGCTATCGCTCGACGCTTGCTCTCGGGTTTTTCTTCAATTCAGCGCTTCAGACTTCGGAGCGTCTCGACGCTGGGCAGCGTCGAGCTAGCGTCGCGACGCTATCGCTCGACGCTAGCTCTCGGGTTGATGCATGGATTTTTGCCTTCAATTTCTCCAAAGTGCTCATCCTTCATGCCTTTGCATGGATCTTCCCCCGAAGTGTTCTTAGGCCTTTAAATTGCGATATTAAGCCTCGAAAAGCGCCGAAACGCTTCCGAGGACGAATCACCGAGAACACCTGCAATAATCACATATAAACAAGATTAAGCCAATAATAAACGTGAATTAGGGACATAATTATAGGTCCAAAATGGAGCTATCAGAGGACTCACTTTATTAATAAGGCTGTGGAAAAAGTGCTAGCTAAGTACAATTTTAGACATAGAGTAGCAACCCTTATCACCCACACTCGAATGGACAAGCTGAAATATCAAATAGGGAGATTAAAAACATACTCGAAAAAGTGGTCAAACCTAATAGAAAAGATTGGTCGTTTAAGTTAGATGATGCACTTTGGGCATATAGGACTGCATATAAGACACCCCTAGGTATGTCTCCTTATAGGCTAGTGTATGGAAAGCATGTCATCTTCCCTTCGAATTGGAAATCAAAGCATTTTGGGCCTTAAAAGAACTAAATTCTTGCGTGACCGATGCTGGAACTTTGCGTTCTCTACAATTACATGAGTTAGATGAGCTTAGACTTATGTCCTATGAAAATGCCAAAATGTAAAAGGAAAAAACTAAAATTTGGCATGATAGTAGACTTAGGATTAAGGACTTCAAGAAGGGCCAGCACGTCTTATTATTCAATTCAAGGTTGAGGTTATTTCCAGGCAAACTTAAGTCCAGATGGTCAGGTCCTTTTGTTATAACTAACGTGTTTGTTCATGGTGCGATTGAGATTAGGATCCTTCAGCACGGGCAGCCGTTTATGGTCAATGGTGCACGATTGAAGCACTATGTTAAGTCTCTGAAAGTGACTTATTTAGGACCTATTTAGCTTAGGAAGATGCACATACTTAGGTGTTTTTGATTGCATTTAGCCTAAACCTATGCTTAAATATGAGAATTAGAAGAAGGTAGCTAATTTAGGACTTATGCACAATAGGAAGGAAAAGGGTTGAAAACCGAAGGAAAAGAATGAAAAATGAGCATTGCGAATGAATTGCGAAAACATTGCGGGAACCGCAATTATTCAAGTGAAAACCGTAAGTTGACTGATCTATTTCTGTTAATTTCCGTTATTTCAGGGATTCGTTCTTTCTCTTCCATCCATTCTGATATATGACGTTGAAGATTGATGGTTCTCCTTGGCCCAAACGCACCTGCAAACTACTAGAAAAAGGGGTCAAAGTCGGAGGTTTGATCATCATCCGAAAGCGTAGAGTCTTCTCGCAGTCCATCTGTTCTTCTGTTTTTCCTTTGCCGTCTGCTGGTTTGCGAAGCTCAGCTGTTGGAGTCGATAATCTGATAGGAAGGAGAGGAGATTCGTCTTCTCTCCCGATTGGATTCATCCAAGCAAGGCTGTCCTTTTTGATCCTTCATTCGAGGCGATTGCGACGAGGCTTCAAGCGTCATTTACAAGCTTTTTGTTTTTCCTTTTCTAGTTTACATGTCTGCTTTGTGTTGTTCTCTTTCTAATAGCTAGAACACTCCATTTCGTTGCTTTCTGTCTCGTTGTTATTTACTTTAAAGCTTTCTTTTGTCCATTCAAACAAACAAGTAATCAAATCACCATTCATTTCACAGTTTCCATCTTCTGCCTCTACTGTTTTTCTATTACTGTTTGTCTTCATTTCTCTTCTAAGCATGTCTGTTTTATCTTCCATTTCTGTTCTCTATATATCCATGAGTAGCTAAATCACTTAGGGGCATGCTAATGACAGAACTATAGGCTAAAAAACGTGAATCAAGCATGTAGGATAGAGTTCAGAGTCAATTTCGATTGGCCATCCCACGGGCATTGGTTGTATGTAAGCTTCATCCCACGGGCAATTTCGATTGGCCATCCATTTTGTCCAAAGAACTCCTAACCTCTGGAAGGAGTAAGAGTTCAGAGTCATATAATCATGCTAGCCTTTCAAGGTAATCAGAAAACGGCTTAGGAATAAGCGTTTTCCTAGTACAAACTAAACACTCCTGTTTTAACAAGATGCTTAAGACCTTACTTTGAAGTCGAGTAAACTAAAGAATCTAATGCATGGAATCGGACGATACATGAGATAGAGTGAGTTTGATGCATAGAGAGTTGATCCAATGCTTGAGAATCGTATTAAAATGCCTATAGGATAGTCGTTAGTAGCCCTTAATTCGCCATTTTACACACTTTTGCTGTTTTGACAATTGCGGAAACATTGCAGTGGCCGCAATTCTGCTAAGTACCATTCTGTTTAGCTGTTTTCCTCTTCATTTATTAATTTCATCTCTTGTCTTTTGAGTCTAATTTCAACTTGCATTTGTTTATGTTATATTCCTTTATACATTCGGTAAGAAATAGGCAATTAAAAACCAAATTTACCCCTTCAAATCCACCTCTTCTTTCTTAACAAATACACTTCGTGAATAGCTAAAAATAAGTCTCTGTGGAAAAAACGAATGAAATATACTTACTACTTGCTGTGAGACCATGTATGCTTGCATGTTCTGAGTGCTCTCTCTACTTTCTTGCTTATTTATTTTAACACATTGAGCACGCAACAAGTTTTTGGCGCCGCTGCCGGGGACTTATTTTAAGTAAAAACGAAGTTAGTTAAGTTTGAAACACCGAATTATTTTCTACTGAATTTGATCCAATTTCATTTCTTTTTTAGGTAACATTTAGGTTAGTTTATGAATGAGCCTCCAAGTAGTGATCTAGAGTTCAACCCTGAGCCCGAGAGATTACTTAGAGCTAGGAATAGAGCCAAGAAACGTCTCTTTAAACAACCTTCTTTACCTCAATTAGCTGCTGAAACCGCACGGTTACCACCACCTTCTCAAGAAGAAATGGAAAGAGGAGATCAAAATCTGGTGCCTGTCACTCGCAATCCCATCGAAATAGCGAATGACAAGGACAGCGCCATACTTTCTTATCTAGTACCTATGCCTGGGGAGCTGAACCCCAGCATAATCCGTCCTGAGATCACTGCCAACTCATTCGAGTTAAAGCCAGTGATGTTCCAAATGTTGTCCACTGTGGGACAATTCTTTGGAATGGAAAATGAGGACCCCCACAACCATCTTAGGAACTTCTTAGGAGTTAGTGACTGTTGCGTGCTCAATGTGTAAAGATAATTATGCAAAAGAGTAAAGAGAGCACTTAGAACATGCAAGCATACATGGTCTCACAGCAAGTAGTAAGTATATTTAATTCGTTTTTTCCACAGAGACTCATTTTTAGTTATTCGCGAAGTGTGATTGTTAAGAAAGATGGGATGAATTTGGTGGGGTAAAATGGTTTTTTAATTATCTAATTTTTGCTGAATGTGTAAAGGGATATAACATAAACAAATGCAAGTTGAAACTATATGCAAAGGACAAGAAATGAAATTAATAAACGAGGAAGAAAACAGCTAGACAGAATGAAAATCAGCAGAATTGCGAGGACCGCAATGTTTCCGCAATTAAACAGCAGCGAAAGTGTGTAAATGGGCGAATTCAGGGCTACTAATGACTATCCTATAGGCATTTTAATACGATTCTCAAGCAGTAGATCAACTCTCTATACATCAAACTCACTCTAACTCATGTATCGTCCGATTCCATGCATGAAATACTTTAGTTTACTCGACTTCAAAGTAAGGTCTTAAGCATTTTGTTAAAGCAGGAATGTTTAGTTTGTACTAGGGAAACGCTTATTCCTAAGCCGTTTCCTGATTACCATGAAAGGCTAGCATGATTATATGACTCTGAACTCTTACTCCTTCCAGAGGTTAGGAGTTCTTTGGACAAAATGGATGGCCAATCGAAATTGCCCGTGGGATGAAGCTTACATACAATCAATGTTCGAGTGTTAAACTGCCTACTTGAGTCACGTTTTTTAGCCTATAGTCTCTGTCATTAGCATGCCCCTAGGTGATTTAGCTACTCATGGATATATGGAGAACAGAAATGACAAATAAGATAGACATGCTTAGAAAGGAAATATAATTAAAATCGTAAGACAAAGCCGTAGCAGAAGATGGAAATAGAGAAAGGCAGAAACGTACTTTGATTACTTTCAATGTTAACAGAACAATGCGAAGCTTAAAGGAAATGGTTCAAAGGCAGACAATACCGAAATGCAGTAAATTAAACTCTAAACTAAGAACAGCAAATGAACAAAACTGGAAATAAGAAGAGAAAGACAGAAAAGCAGTAAAGAGTTGCTGGAAAGCTTCGTGGCAGTCGCCTCGAATGAAGGGGATGAAAGCTCAGCCTTGCTTGGATGAATCCAATCGAGAGAGAAGAAGAATCTTCTCTCCTTCCTATCAGATTATCGACTCCAATAGCTGGGACTCTCACTCCAACAGACGGCAAAGGAAAACAGGAAGAAATGGTGGACTGCGAGAAGACTTCTGCGCTTCGGAATGATGATCAAACCTCCGACTTTGACCCCTTTTTATAGTAGTTTGCAGGTGCGTCTGGGCCAAGGAGAACCATCAATCTTCAACGTCATATATCAGAAATGGATGGAGGAGAAAGAACGAGTCCCTGAAATAACGGAATTTAACAGAAAAAGATCAGTCAAGTTACGGTTTTCACTTGAATAATTGCGAGGACCGCAATTATTTCGCAATTCATTCGCAATGCGTATTTTTCATTCTTTTCCTTCGGTTTTCAACCCTTTTTCTACCTATTGTGCACAAGTCCTAAATTAGCTACCTTCTTCTAATTCTCATATTAAAGTATAGGTTTAGGCTAAATGCTATCAAAAACACCTAAAAGTGTACATCTTCTTAAGCTAAATGGGTCCTAAATAAGTCACTTTCAGAGACTTAACACACCCCCAAACTTGAGGTTTTGCTTGTCCTCAAGCAAACTAGGGACTTACTTAGGCTGTTATTTATCTTCTTTAGCTACTTACTGACTCCCTTATATTCTCATCTATAGCAGTGCTGTCCTGTGACATCCTTCTATGCTCAACACTAACCTCTTGTCAAGCTTCTTCTGCCTTTGCCTGCCTAACACTCTTTCTGTTTTCATTAACTCCCTACAACTGGTCTATTTGCTTTTGTCATATCCTGCCACTATCCCTAAGGTTTCAAATTCTGCCTAGCTTTATCTCAGACTTAGTACATGCTTCTAGTTTTTTTTTCTTATGAGCTACCTAGGATTCCTTAGAGTCATGCCAGTCTTAGTACAAAACCAGTGACAGTAGTACTTTCATAAGACCAACTAAACCCTGGCATCACTTCATTGGATATACATTCATCTCCCTTAGACAAACCTAAAAGCTACAACCTTGTGCTCAGCTCATTAAGGATCAGAGTTCTTTTCAAATAGGACATCTAAGCCACAAGGTCATAACTCCTAAGCACACATTCTTCTTCCCTATTTCTCCTTTTTTCTTTTCTTACTTAGGTGGAGCCTTCCCTTGGGTTGCCTTTTGATGCAATGCCACTTGTGGTTTACACACTTGGCACTGATTACTCAGCAGCTTGAGAAAGACTCCCCTCTTTATTCTATTTTTTTACTTTTTCTATTTATCACTTTTTTTTTTTAAAGGAGAAGAAGAATGCTTATGTCCTAAGGAAGAGAGGAATGTTCCTAGGCCTAGGGTGGCCTCCCCCAAACTAAAACTACTCATTGTCCCCAATGAGTGCTTGAGGTGGCACACCCCCAAACTTGTCTAGAAGCATCTAGTCTAAGGTAAAACAAAGAGAATTTAAAAGTCCTAGGCATAGACAGAACATTTGAAAGAAAATATCACAGCAGCAGAAATTTGAAAAAAACAGACAGTTAAGGGCTTAAAGCTGTGCATGCTGAGCTATTGAGAGGTTAATTTAAACTATCAAAAGACGTCTTATGACACTCATCCAGCATGCTTTTAGATCAGCTATATACAGTAGTCATGCTAGCAGCAAAAGATGGTATTTAAACAGATCATAGCCTAACTAAACAGACAGTCCAAAACACGCAAATAGTCAGAAAAATTGCGGACACCGCAATTTTTTCGCAATCAAATCTGGGCAGATATAACAATGCATCAGGCCCCTAAACATGCTTTGTCCCGTTGCTTTAAGCTCTACAAAATTACAACTAACCTAACCTACCTAGGCAGCTAACATCAGACTATACTAAGCAAAAGAAAAAACACAGAAACTAAACGTCTAAACAGATCAAAAATTGAACAAAAACAGCGTAATTCACATTATCTATCAGAAAGCAGAAAAATTATTTTTGTTTTCTAAGGGAACAGCAATACTCCCTTCAGTGCACTTCAAACCAGCACTCAAGTCTCATCATCTTCATCAGGTTGCCTTGGTCGTGGTGGCACCCATGGAGTCAGGAGATTGGTGGGGAAGTCTGGGAAGATGCATCCAATTTGGTCTGCAAGTTCCTTGTCCCGTGCCTGCGCATAGTTGGCCCATTGAGCCATCCTTCGTTGCATATCCATGAGGCACGCCATGGATCGTGACTGCTCAGCAGCCAACCGATCCAATTCAAACTCCATGTTCCCCTTTCTCTTCAGCCTCAAGCTGGCAGGAAGCTCCAAATGGCCCGTGTACGGCATCTGCTGCTCCAAGCGCTCGGTGGGAACTCCTGCAAGCAAGCACAATTTTGTTATAGTGTTGGGGAAAAATAAGGGTCCCTTACCTTTGCGGGCACATTCAGCAATGGCTGCTGACATAATTTCCCCCACATTGACCGTGAGACCGCGCATGATGGCATAAACCAGTAGTGATCGACTCTGGTTGATTGTCGTCTCGTGGGTCACAGGGGACAACTTCCTTCGCACAAAGGCAAACCAAACAGCCGCCTTTGCTGTCAGATTGGCACTCATCAAGGTGTGCCTCCCATTGCGTGAGACAGTCCACGCTGCTTCAGGCTGGCCAATTGTTCGAATGGCCTCCTCCAACACAGCCTCAGTCGGCTCATCAACTATCCGCGCATAATCTGTGTGAGCTTGGCCCTTGAGACCAAAGGCTTCATTGATGGCCTTGGCTGAGAAATCCACTTCCACCCCTCTGACCATAGACAGGCCATCCTCAAGGCTGAGCACATTGGCGTAAAAATCATACACCATGCTCGTGTATGCTGGATTAGGCGGTCTGCAGAACTCCTCCCAGCCATGGTTGATCACTCCTGCGCGCAAGAACTGCGGCAGGTCAGCGAGTCGGTCGAGGAAACCTTTCTCGTGCAGCAGGTCCCTCTTCCTCAGCTCAGCACCCCTGGATTCAGCATCAGACGAGACATACCTCACTGACTGAGGTTCGTCTTCAGGGTAGAGTTTAGCCTTGCCCTTATCTGCTGGCTTGGATGATTCGGCAGCCTCCACCTTGAGGCGTTTGAACGAAGGCTCAGTGTTGTCTTTGTCCGTGGACGGCACCTTCTTGGCCTTCTTTTTCTTCAACTTCTTGGCCTTGACAATCTTGGCCTTCTTCTTCTTCTTGAGCTTGGCCTTGATGTTGATCTGCTGGAGGCATGCCCCCAACGTCTCTTCCATAGAATCGTCCTGCTGTGCAGGCTCTGCAGGGCTGTCTTCCCTCATAGGAGAGAAGACTTCGTCTTCCCCAGCATCTCCACTGCCTTGCGTGGACTCTTGATAATCTCCATAAGGGAATTCCGGATCAGGCCGTGGAGAATTATGCTCTGCTGATGGTGTCCGCGCAGAACTCAGTGGCGAAGATGGTAATTCAGGACTCTGCGCTGCTGCAGGTGTCGGATCAGAACTCTGAGGTGCTGGAGACAACTCGGGGCTCTGTGCAGGCGGTGACGACTCTGCGCTTGGCACTGGTTCAGACGGTGCAGGGCTGTGCACCGGTGATGCAGATGGCGACGGTGTGCGCGCTGGTGAAGCAGGTGGCGTCGAACTCTTCTTGGCTGAATCGTGGGACTCACGATCAGAATCTTGACTCGCCACAGAGGGAGTCGTCACTACGCTTGGTTCGGCGGCCGTCTTGACACTCCACCGGCGTTTCTTGGGCGTGCCCGCCGGCTCAGATGGTCCAGCAGGGATCTCAGTGACCACCCTCCACTTCCTCCTACGGATAGGAAGCTTGGGGAGAGGTCCTGTGCGAACGGCACCATCGTCTGCAAGGGTGAGAAGCGCTTCCCTCGCAGCTGCTTCAGCTGCGTCATCAGCCTTCTTCTTCGCTGCAGATCTTTCCGCTCGTGTGAACACCATTGCTGCTTCTTGAAGATCTTGAGAGAGGAATCAAAGGTAGAGAGAATCGCTGAGTTCTTGGAGAGCAAAGATTGAGAGAAGCGTATCGATCGAACGCCTTTCAACGGATATAAATGCAACGGAAAAAATCCCAACGGCTCTTTTTGCGGATCCAGCAATTCCAGCGCAATTCCAGGGATATTATTTCATCAAAATCTCAAACTTTGCTGATCCGTATCTTTCATTTGGCTCAACCATTCCTCGATTTTTAAAGCTGGAATTGATCTCCTTGATTCCATCTATCGATTCCCTACAAAAACAAATAAAACAAACATTAAATACGCAATTAAAATCACACCACAAAACCTATAAACGATAATCGGAAAAACAGGAAAAAATAAACTAAGGCATTGGCCTTGACTAAACGAGCACAGTAACCACTCGTTCTCTCTCATTCTTTTTGTCATGCTTCAGTCAAGAGGAAGGCCGAGAGAGTCTTCACATCTCCTTCCTCATAGTAGTGCTTCAATCTGGCACCATTGACCATAAATGGCTGACCTTGCTGCAAGTTTTTTATCTCTATTGCACCATGAACAAAGACATTAGTAATAACAAATGGACCCGACCATCTAGACTTTAGTTTGCCTGGAAATAACTTTAAGCGTGAGTTAAATAATAGTACAAGTTGGCCTTTCCTAAAGTCTTTGATCCTAAGCCTACTGTCGTGCCATATTTTCGTCTTTTCTTTATACATTTTGGCATTCTCATAGGCCATATGCCTAAGCTCATCAAGTTCATGCAGCTGTAAAGATCTCAATGTCCCTGCATCCTTTACACAAAAATTCAATTCTTTCATAGCCCAAAATGCTTTGTTTTCTAACTCAAGTGGCAAGTGGCAAGCCTTGCCATACACCAACCTATAGGGAGACATGCCTAGGGGTGTCTTATATGCTGTTCTATAAGCCCAAAGTGCATCCTCAAGCTTAAAAGACCAATCTTTCCTATTTGGTTTGACTACCTTCTCTAGGATGTTCTTTATTTCCCTATTGGAAATTTCAGCTTGACCATTTGAATGTGGGTGATAGGGAGTAGCTACTCTATGTCTAATGTTATATTTAGCCAATATTTTCTCCATAGCCTTATTAATGAAATGTGACCCCTCATCACTAATGATAGCACGAGGAGTCCCAAATCGAGTGAAAATGTGCCTATGTAAGAAACTAGTGACCGTTTTAGCATCATTATTAGGACATGCTTTGGCTTCTACCCACTTGGACACGTAGTCTACTGCTACTAATATATAGAGGTTACCTGACGATGGAGGGAATGGTCCCATGAAATCGATGCCCCACACATCAAAGAGCTCCAACTCTAAGATGTAGGTGAGGGGCATCTCATCCTTGCGACTGAGATTACCTGTCCTTTGGCACTCATCACAGTTGTGGGCGTAGTCATGGGCGTCCTTGAAGATCGTTGGCCAATAGTAGCCACTCTGAAATACTTTTGCAGCTGTTCTCTGCCCACCAAAGTGTCCCCCATAAGGAGATGAGTGACAGTGCTGCAGCACAGATTTCGCTTCAGCAGCTGAAACACATTTCCTCAACAACCCATCAGCACAGGTTCTGTAAAGTATGGGGTCATCCCAGATGAATTTCCTTACTTCATGGAGGAACCTCTTCTTCTCTTGCCCTCCCTTGAATACTGGTAATACCTGTGATGCACGGAAGTTAGCAATATCAGCGAACCATGGTTCCTCATCGTTATCACGATGGGACAAAGCAAAGACATGCTCATCTATGAAAGCATCAGAAATTGCGGACTCCGCAATTTTTTCGCAATTATGGTGCAATCGAGACAGGTGATCTGCAACCACATTCTCACAACCTTTCTTGTCTCGAATGTCCAAATCAAATTCCTGCAGCAATAACACCCATCTAATCAATCTAGGCTTAGCATCAGCCTTCCTCATAAGATATTTCAAAGCAGAATGGTCAGTGTATACAATGGTCCTAGTGCCTACAATATAATTTCTAAATTTTTCGCAAGCAAATACCACAGCAAGCATCTCTTTCTCTGTAGTTGTATAATTACATTGAGCCTCATTTAAGGTCTTACTGGCATAGTAGACAGGGTGTGTCAGCTTGTCAATTTTCTGTCCTAACATGACTCCTACAGCATAGTCACTGGCATCACATAGCATCTCAAATGGGAGGTCCCAATTTGGTCCAACTATGATAGGTGCTGTGACTAGTGCCTCTTTAAGGGTTTTCCAAGCTACTACACATTCCTCAGAGAAGATAAACGGCCTATTTAGCTCTAGAAGCTCGCACAGAGGCTTGGCTATCTTAGAAAAGTCCTTGATGAACCTTCTGTAGAAACCAGCATGCCCTAAGAAGCTTCTAATGGCTTTCACATTTTGGGGCTCTACCAACTTCTCTATAATCTCTATTTTGGCCCTATCCACTTCCACACCTGCCCTTGACACTCATACATACATGCTGTGGTTTATCTACAGGTACATTCATAATGTCAGATATATTTAAATCAGCTACATCTACTTGTACATATTCATTAGCATGCTTGGTTAATAATACATGCTCTAATTGTTTTTCCATAAGTGAGTCAACAACATCCATGCTTGCACAAGACTCAGAATCAGAGGGATACCTTAAAGCTTTGTAAACACTAAATTTTACCTCTTCATCATGAACTCTCATGGTTAACTCACCTTTTTGCACATCTATTAGTGCCCTACCTGTGGCTAGAAATGGTCTACCTAGCAGGATGGGTACCTCCTTGTCTGCCTCATAGTCCAGGACAATGAAATCTGCAAGGAATATAAATTTGTCAACTTTCACTAGAATATCCTCAATCTTACCTTCCGGGTATGCGATGGATCTGTCTGCTAGCTGTAAAGTGACAGTAGTTGGACGTGCTTCCCCTATTCCCAACTGGCGGAATAGGGACAGGGGCATGAGGTTAATGCTGGCTCCCAAGTCACAGAGAGCTCGCCCCACGTGCTTGCCTCCAAGTTCAACAGGTAAGGTGAAGGAACCAGGATCCTTCTCCTTCTTAGGTAGCTTGTTCTGGAGGATGGCACTGCACTCCTCAGTGAGATTGACTGTTTCAAACTCACCAATTATTTTTTTGTTAGTAATGATGTCCTTCAAAAACTTTACATAAGAAGGCATCGACTGTAAAACCTCTACGAAAGGAATGTTAACATGCACTTGCTTAAGTATTTCTAAGAATTTATTGAAATGCACTTCCTGTTCCTGCTTCTTTTTAAGCCTTCTAGGATAAGGAGGTGGTGGTACATAAGCAGGTACGTCAGGTCGCCTTAGGATTGGTGGAGGTCTTGGAATTTCTTCTATTTCCTCTACTATTGGCTCTAGTCTGGCTCCTGATGTACTAGTGGGTGGTGGACCTTGGTTGGTGTTAAGTCTCTGAAAGTGACTTATTTAGGACCCATTTAGCCTAAGAAGATGTACACTTTTAGGTGTTTTTGATAGCATTTAGCCTAAACCTATACTTTAATATGAGAATTAGAAGAAGGTAGCTAATTTAGGACTTGTGCACAATAGGTAGAAAAAGGGTTGAAAACCGAAGGAAAAGAATGAAAAAAAACGCATTGCGAATGAATTGCGAAATAATTGCGGTCCTCGCAATTATTCAAGTGAAAACCGTAACTTGACTGATCTTTTTCTGTTAAATTCCGTTATTTCAGGGACTCGTTCTTTCTCCTCCATCCATTTCTGATATATGGCGTTGAAGATTGATGGTTCTCCTTGGCCCAGCAGCACCTGCAAACTACTATAAAAAGGGGTCAAAGTCGGAGGTTTAATCATCATTCCGAAGCGCAGAAGTCTTCTCGCAGTCCACTTTTTCTTCCTGTTTTCCTTTGCCGTCTGTTGGAGTGAGAGCCCCAGCTATTGGAGTCGATAATCTGATAGGAAGGAGAGAAGATTCCTCTTCTCTCTCGATTGGATTCATCCAAGCACGGCTGAGCTTTCATCCCCTTCATTCGAGGCGACTGCCACGAAGATTTCACAGCAACTCTTTACTGTTTTCTGTCATTCTTCTTCTTATTTCCATTTCTGCTCACTGTTGTTCTTAGTTTAGAGTTTCATTTATTGCATTTCGGTATTGTCTGCATTTGAATCATTTCTTGTTAAGCTTTCCTTTGTTGTTAAACAATTTAAGTAATCAAAGTACGTTCTGCAATTCACAGTTTCCCTTGCTTCTGCTACGGTTTTGTCTCTCTGTTTTAATTGCATTTCCCTTCTAAGCATGTCTCTTTTATCTGCTATTTCTGTTCACCTTATATCCATGAGTAGCTAAACCACCTAGGGGCATGCTAATGACAGAAACTATAGGCTAAAAAACGTGACTCAAGTAGGCAGTTTAACACTCGAACATTGATTGTATGTAAGCTTCAACCCACGGGCAATTTCGATTGGCCATCCATTTTGTCCAAAGAACTCCTAACCTCTGGAAGGAGTAAGAGTTCAGAGTCATATAATCATGCTAGCCTTTAATGGTAATCAGGAAACGGCTTAGGAATAAGCGTTTCCCTAGTACAAACTGAACATTCCTGCTTTAACAAAGTGCTTAAGACCTTACTTTGAAGTCGAGTAAACTAAAGTATTTCATGCATGGAATCGGACGATACATGAGTTAGAGTGAGTTTGATGTATAGAGAGTTGATCTACTGCTTGAGAATCGTATTTGAATGCCTATAGGATAGTCATTAGTAGCCCTGAATTCGCCCATTTATACACTTTCGCTGCTAATTAATTGCGGAAACATTGCGGTCCTCGCAATTCTGCATATTTCCATTCTGTTTAGCTGTTTTCTTTCTCGATTATTAATTCCATCTCTTGTCCTTTGCAACTACTTTCAACTTGCATTTGTTTATGTTATATCCCTTTACATGTTCAGCATAAATTAGATAATTAAAAACCTATTTTACCCCACCAAATTCATCCCATCTTTCTTAACAATCACACTTCGCGAGTAACTAAAAATGAGTCTCTGTGGAAAAAACGAATTAAATATACTTACTACTTGCTGTGAGACCATGTATGCTTGCATGTTCTAAGTGCTCTCTTTACTCTTTTGCATAATTATCTTTACACATTGAGCACGCAACAAGTTTTTGGCGCCGCTGCCGGGGACTTATTTTAAGTAAAACGAAGTTTTTGTTAAGTTTGAATCATCCATTTACTTTCTTTTGCATTTGATCTATATTTCATTTCTTCATTAGGTAAAACTTAGGTTAGTTTATGAATGAGCTTCCATCTAGTGATCTAGAGTTCAACCCTGAGCCCGAGAGATTACTTAGAGCTAGGAATAAAGCCAAGAAACGTTTATTTAAACAACCTTCTTTACCTCCATTAGCTGCTGATACCGCAAGGTTATCACCACCACCTTTAGGAGAAATGGATGTAAGAGATCAAAATCTGGTGCCTGCCACTCGCAATCCCATAGACATAGCGAATGACAAGGATAGCGCCATTCTTTCATATCTCGTACCTATGCCTGGGGAGCTGAACCCCAGCATAATCCGTCCTGAGATCACTGCCAACTCATTCGAGTTAAAGCCAGTGATGTTCCAAATGTTGTCCACTGTGGGACAATTCTTTGGAATGGAAAATGAGGATCCCCACAATCATCTTAGGAACTTCTTAGGAGTTAGTGATACCTTCCTAATCCCTGGAGTTTCTCAAGAAGCATTAAGGCTATACTTGTTCCCTTACTCTTTGAGGGACAAGGCCAAAACGTGGCTGAACTCATTACCTTCCGGATCTGTTCTTAATTGGACAGATCTAGCAGAAAAATTCCTAGTCAAATATTTCCCACCTGATAGGAATTCCACTTTCCGTGATGACATTATTAAATTCAAACAAGCTCCAAGTGAGTCTCTTCACGAAGCTTGGACACGCTTCAAAGACCTTCTCATCAAATGTCCACACCATGGCATCCCATGGTGTATCCAAATAGAAGTCTTCTTTAAAGGTTGTAACCCCAGCACTAGACAAGTCTTAAATTCATCCGCTGGTGGTTCCATGTTGTCCAAGAGTTACAACGAAGCTTATGAGATCTTGGAGAAGATCTCAACATCTCATTGTAGGTGGTCAGACGATCCTGTAGAGCAAACTAGAGCTCAAGACAAGGATGCTCTAAGCGCCATGAGCACCCAAATAAATGCCCTGACCAACTTAGTCAAGCAAATGGCTCAGGCCAATCTCCAATCCAGTGCCAATACCGCCACAGCCATGTCAATGGGCACCCAACCAAGCCAAGGCGAGGCACTAGTCTGTGGATTCTGTGGGGAAGGGCACCCATATGAATATTGCCCTGGGAATCCATCCTCGGTCTGCTATGTAGGAACCCAGCAGCAACCAAGGAACAACCCCTACTCACAAACATACAATCCTGGTTGGAGGAACCACCCAAACCTGTCATGGGGTGGCCAACCAAATTCTAACCAAAATATTAACCAACCAAGGCCGAGTGGAACATCTGGTTTCACTCCCCAACATAACCAACATAACCAGTCAATGTACCAAAAACCTTATCAACCAGTAGGATCTTCTGTAGAAAACCTACTCAAGGAATATATAGCAAAAAATGATGCTACTCTCCAAAGCCAGCAAGCTACCCTTAGGAGCTTAGAAACGCAAATAGGCCAGTTAGCCAATGAAATTAAAAGTAGGCCCCAAGGTAGACTCCCTGCTGACACTGAACTGCCAAGGAGAGAAGGAAAAGAACAAGTTCAAGCAATTGAACTCAGGAGTGGAAGACCTCTGGTAAGCAATACCAAAGACATACCAAAGAGAGTAGAGAACACCGAGTCTAGTGCTCCATTGGAGTCTCTGCCCAACCAAGGTCCACCACCCACTAGCACCTCAGGAGCCAGATTAGAGCCAATTGTAGAGGAAATAGAAGAAATTCCAAGACCTCCACCAATCCTAAAGCGCCCTGACGTACCTGCTTATGTACCACCACCTCCATATCCTAGAAGGCTTAAAAAGAAGCAGGAACAGGAAGTACATTTCAATAAATTCTTAGAAATACTTAAGCAAGTACATGTTAACATTCCTTTCGTAGAGGTTTTACAGTCGATGCCTTCTTATGTAAAGTTTTTGAAGGACATCATTACTAACAAGAAAATAATTGGTGAGTTTGAAACAGTCAATCTCACTGAGGAGTGCAGTGCCATCCTCCAGAACAAACTGCCTAAGAAGGAGAAGGATCCTGGTTCCTTCACTTTACCTGTTGAACTTGGAGGCAAGCACGTGGGGCGAGCTCTCTGTGACCTGGGAGCCAGCATTAACCTCATGCCCCTGTCCTTATTCCGCCAGTTGGGAATAGGAGAAGCACGTCCAACTACCGTCACTTTACAGCTAGCAGACAGATCCATCGCATACCCAGAAGGTAAGATTGAGGATATTCTAGTGAAAGTTGACAAGTTCATCTTCCTTGCAGATTTCATTGTCCTGGACTATGAGGCAGACAAGGAGGTACCCATCCTGCTAGGTAGACCATTTCTAGCTACAGGTAGGGCACTAATAGATGTGCAAAAAGGTGAGTTAACCATGAGAGTTCATGATGAAGAGGTAAAATTTAGTGTTTACAAAGCTTTAAGGTATCCCTCTGATTCTGAGTCTTGTGCAAGCATGGATGTTGTTGACTCACTTATGGACAAACAATTAGAGCATGTATTATTAACCAAGCATGCTAACGAATATGTACAAGTAGATGTAGCTGATTTAAATGTATCTGACATAATGAATGTAACTGTAGATAAACCACAGCATGTATGTATGAATATAGAATTAACTAATAGACCTGTAAATCCTTTAAAGCCCTCCATCGAGCATCCACCTATTCTAGAACTGAAACCACTACCTACTCACCTCAAATATGCATATTTAGGAGATAATGATACACTGCCTGTAATTATTTCCTCTAAACTAAGTAAACAGCATGAGGTTGATTTAATTTTACTGCTTAAGCAACATAGGAAGGCTATAGCATGGACTATTGCTGATATTCGAGGCATTAGCCCTTCCTATTGTATGCACAAAATTATACTAGAGGAAGAGCACACACCTAAGGTAGATCACCAGCGTAGGTTAAACCCCTCTATGAAAGAGGTAGTAAAGAAAGAAATAATAAAATGGTTAGATGCAGGAGTAATTTTCCCCATAGCTAGTAGCCAGTGGGTGAGTCCCATCCAGTGTGTACCTAAAAAGGGGGGAATAACTGTGGTAGTCAATGAGAACGACGAACTGATTCCAACAAGGACTGTCACAGGGTGGAGGGTGTGTATGGATTATAGGAAGTTAAACAAAGAAACCAAAAAAGACCATTTCCCTATACCGTTTATTGACCAGATGCTAGACAGAATAGCTGGTAGAGCCTACTATTGTTTTTTAGATGGGTACTCTGGCTATAATCAAATAACTATAGATCCTAAGGACCAAGAGAAGACCACCTTTACTTGCCCTTTTGGAACGTTTGCCTTCCGCAGAATGCCTTTTGGCTTATGCAATGCACCGGCAACTTTCCAGAGGTGCATGATGGCAATCTTCTCTGAGTTGGATGAGTCCATGATAGAAATATTCATGGATGACTTCTCAGTCTTTGGGGATTCATTTAAAATCTGTCTAGACAACCTAGGACAAGTCCTGGCTAGGTGTGAGGAGACCAACCTAGTCCTAAATTGGGAAAAATGCCATTTTATGGTAGATGAGGGGATTGTTTTAGGACATCGAGTGTCAAGGGCAGGTGTGGAAGTGGATAGGGCCAAAATAGAGATTATAGAGAAGTTAGTAGAGCCCCACAATGTCAAAGCCATTAGAAGCTTCTTAGGGCATGCTGGTTTTTACAGAAGGTTCATCAAGGACTTTTCTAAGATAGCCAAGCCCCTGTGCGAGCTTCTAGAGCTAAACAAGCCTTTTATCTTCTCTGAGGAATGTGTAGTAGCTTGGAAATCCCTTAAAGAGGCTCTAGTCACAGCGCCTATCATAGTTGGACCAAATTGGGATCTCCCATTTGAGATGCTATGTGATGCCAGTGACTATGCCGTCGGAGTCATGTTAGGACAGAAAATTGACAAGCTGACACATCCTGTCTACTATGCCAGTAAAACCTTAAATGAGGCCCAATGTAATTATACAACTACAGAGAAAGAGATGCTTGCTGTAGTATTTGCTTGCGAAAAATTTAGAAATTATATTGTAGGCACTAGGACCATTGTATACACTGACCATTCTGCCTTGAAATATCTTATGAGGAAAGCTGACGCCAAGCCTAGGCTGATTAGGTGGGTGTTATTGCTGCAAGAATTTGACTTAGATATTCGAGACAAGAAAGGTTGTGAGAATGTGGTCGCAGATCACCTGTCTCGATTGCACCATAATTGCGAAAAAATTGCGGAGTCCGCAATTTCTGATGCTTTCATAGATGAGCATGTCTTTGCTTTGTCCCATCGTGATAACGATGAGGAACCATGGTTCGCTGATATTGCTAATTTTCGTGCATCACAGGTATTACCAGTGTTCAAGGGAGGCCAAGAGAAGAAGAGGTTCCTCCATGAAGTAAGGAAATTTATCTGGGATGACCCCATACTTTACAGGACCTGTGCTGATGGGTTGTTGAGGAAATGTATTTCAGCTGCTGAGGCGAAATCTGTGCTGCAGCACTGTCACTCATCTCCTTATGGGGGACATTTTGGTGGGCAGAGAACAGCTGCTAAGGTCTTTCAGAGTGGCTACTACTGGCCAACGATCTTCAAGGACGCCCATGACTACGCCCACAACTGTGATGAGTGCCAAAGGACAGGCAACCTGAGTCGTAAGGATGAGATGCCCCTCACCTACATCTTAGAGTTGGAACTCTTTGATGTGTGGGGCATTGATTTCATGGGACCATTCCCTCCATCGTCAGGTAACCTCTATATATTAGTAGCAGTAGACTATGTGTCCAAATGGGTAGAAGCCAAAGCATGTCCTAATAATGATGCTAAAACGGTCACTAGTTTCTTACATAGGCACATTTTCACTCGATTTGGGACTCCTCGTGCTATCATTAGTGATGAGGGGTCACATTTCATTAATAAGGCTATGGAGAAATTATTGGCTAAATACAACATCAGACATAGAGTAGCTACCCCCTACCACCCACATTCAAATGGTCAAGCTGAAATTTCCAATAGGGAAATAAAGAACATCCTAGAGAAGGTAGTCAAACCAAATAGGAAAGACTGGTCTTTTAAGCTTGAGGATGCACTTTGGGCTTATAGAACAGCATATAAGACACCCCTAGGTATGTCTCCCTATAGGCTGGTATATGGCAAGGCTTGTCACTTGCCACTTGAGTTAGAAAACAAAGCATTTTGGGCCATGAAGGAATTGAATTTTTGTGTGAAGGATGCGGGGACATTGAGATCTTTACAGCTGCATGAACTTGATGAGCTTAGGCACATGGCCTATGAGAATGCCAAAATGTATAAAGAAAAGACCAAAATATGGCATGACAGTAGGCTTAGGATCAAAGACTTTAGGAAAGGCCAACTTGTATTATTATTTAATTCACGCTTAAAGTTATTTCCAGGCAAACTAAAGTCTAGATGGTCGGGGCCATTTGTTATTACTAATGTCTTTGTTCATGGTGCAATAGAGATTAAAAACTTGCAGCAAGGTCAGCCATTTATGGTCAATGGTGCCAGACTGAAGCATTACTATGAGGAAGGAGATGTGAAGACTCTCTCGGCCTTCCTCTTGACTGAAGCATGACAAAAAGAACGAGAGAGAACGAGTGGTTACTGTGCTCGTTTAGCAAAGGCCAATGCCTTAGTTTATTTTTTCTGTTTTTCCGATTATCGTTTGTAGGTTTTGTGGCGTGATTTTAATTATGTATTTAATGTTTGTTTTATTTGTTTTTGTAGGGAATCGATAGATGAAATCAAGGAGATCAAATCCAGCTTTAAAATTCAAGAATTGGTTGAGCCAAATAAAAGATACGGGTACGCAAAGTTTGAGATTTTGATGAAAAAATATCCCTGGAATTGCGCTGGAATTGCTGGATCCGCAAAAAGAGCCGTTGGGATTTTTTCCGTTGCATTTATAGCCGTTGGGAGGGCTCGATCAGTACGCTTCTCTCATTCTTTGATCTCCAAGATTTCAGCGATTCTCTCCATCTTTGATTCCTCTCTCAAGATCTCCAAGAAGCAACAATGGTTTCCACCCGAGCTGACCGATCCGCAGCCAAGAAGAAGGCTGATGACGCAGCTGAAGCAGCTGCAAGGGAAGCACTTCTGACCCTTGCAGACGATGGTGCCGTTCGCACAGGACCTCTCCCCAAGCTTCCTATCCGTAGAAGGAAGTGGAGGGTGGTCACTGAGATCCCTGCTGGACCATCTGAGCCAGCGGGCACGCCCAAGAGACGCCGGTGGAGCGTCAAGACGGCTGCCGAACCAAGCATAGCGATGACTCCCTCTGTGGCGAGTCAAGATTCTGATCGTGGGTCTCACGATTCAGCCAAGAAGAGTTCGACGCCACCTGCTTCACCAGCACGCACACCGTCACCGTCTGTATCACCTGTGCACAGCCCTGCACCTTCTGAACCTGTGCACAGCCCTGCGCCGTCTGAACCAGTGCCAAGCGCAGAGTCGTCACCACTTGCACAGAGCCCCGAGTTGTCTCCAGCACCTCAGAGTTCTGATCCGACGCCTACAGCAGCGAAGAGTCCTGAATTATCATCTTCGCCACTGAGTTCTGCGCGATCACCTTCAGCAGAGCATGATTCCCCACGGCCTGATCCAGAATTCCCTTATGGGGATTATCAAGAGTCCACGCAAGGCAGTGGAGATGGTGGTGCTGATGAAGTCTTCTCTCCTATGAGGGAAGATAGCCTTGATGAGCCTGTGCAACAGGCTGACTCTATGGAAGAAACGTTGGGGGCGTGCCTCCAACAAATCAACATCAAGGCCAAGCTGAAGAAGAAGAAAAAGGCCAAGATTGTCAAGGCCAAGAAGTTAAAGAAAAAGAAGGCCAAGAAGGTGCCCTCGGTGGACAAAGAGAGTACTGAGCCTTCGCTCAAACGCCTCAAGGTGGAGGCTGCCGAATCATCCAAGCCAGCCGATAAGGGCAAGGCTAAACTCTACCCTGAAGACGAACCTCAGTCAGTGAGGTACGTCTCATCTGATGCTGAGTCCCGGGGTGTTGAGCTAAGAAAGAGGGACCTGTTGCACGAGAAAGGGTTCCTCGACCGACTAGCTGATCTGCCGCAGTTCTTGCGCGCAGGAGTGCTCAACCATGGCTGGGAAGAATTCTGCAGACCACCTAATCCAGCATACACGAGCATGGTGTATGACTTTTACGCCAACGTGCTCAGCCCTGAGGATGGCCTATCTGTGGTCAGAGGGGTGGAAGTAGATTTCTCAGCCAAGGCCATCAATGAAGCCTTTGGTCTCAAGGGCCAAGCTCACACCGATTATGCGCGGATAGTTGATGAGCCGACTGAGGCTGTGCTGGAAGAGGCCATCCGAACAATTGGCCAGCCTGAAGCAGCGTGGACTGTCTCACGCAACGGGAGGCACACATTGATGAGTGCCAATCTGACAGCCAAGGCGGCTGTTTGGTTTGCCTTTGTGCGAAGGAAGTTGTCACCGGTGACCCACGAGACGACAATCAACCAGAGTCGATCACTACTGGTTTATGCCATCATGCGCGGTCTCACGGTCAACGTGGGGGAGATCATGTCAGCAGCCATTGCTGAGTGTGCCCGCAAAGGTAAGGGGCCATTATTCTTCCCCAATACTATAACCAAATTGTGTTTGCTTGCAGGAGTCCCCACCGAACGCTTGGAGCAGCAGATGCCGTACACGGGCCATTTGGAGCTGCCAGCCAGTTTGAGGCTGAAGAGGAAGGGGAACATGGAGTTTGAGTTGGATCGATTGGCTGCTGATCAGTCACGATCCATGGCGTGCCTCATGGATATGCAACGAAGGATGGCTCAATGGGCCAAGTATGCGCAGGCAAGGGACAAGGAACTCGCAGACCAGATTGGATGCATCTTCCCGGACTTCCCTACCAATCTCCTGACTCCATGGGTGCCACCACGACCAAGGCAACCTGATGAAGATGATGAGACTTGAGTGCTGGTTTGAAGTGCACTGAAGGGAGTATTGCTATTCCCTTAGAAAACAAAGACAATTTTCCTGCTTTCTGATAGTTAATGTGAAGTATGCTGTTTGTGTTTAGTTTTTGATCTGTTTAGATGTTTAGTTCTGTGTTTTTTTTCTTTTGTTTTGTTTAGTCTGATGTTAGCTGCCTAGGTAGGTTAGGTTAGTTTTAATTTAGTAGAGCTTAAAGCAACGGAACAAAGCATGTTAGGGGCCTGCTGCATTGTTATATCTGCCCAGATTCGATTGCGAAACAATTGCGGTGCCCGCAATTTTTCTGACTGTTTGCATGTTTTGACCTGTCCGTTTAGTTAGGCTATGATCTGTTAATTGCCATCTTTTGCTGCTAGCATGACTACCATATATAGATGATCTAAAAGCATGCTGGATGAGTGTCATAAGACGTCTTTTGATAGTTTGAATTAACCTCTCAATAGCTCAGCATGCAAAGCTTTAAGCCCTTATCTGTCTGTATTTTTTACATTCTGCTGCTGTGATATTTTCTTTCAAATGTTCTGTCTATGCCTAGGGCTTTAGATTCTCTTTGTTTTACCTTAGACTAGATGCTTCTAGACAAGTTTGGGGGTGTGCCACCTCAAGCACTCATTGGGGACAATGAGTAGTTTTAGTTTGGGGGAGGCCACCCTAGGCCTAGGAACATTCCTCTCTTCCTTAGGACATAAGCATTCTTCTCTCCTTTAAAAAAAAAAAGTGATAAATAGAAAAGGTAAAAAAATAGAATAAAGAGGGGAGTCTTTCTCAAGCTGCTGAGTAATCAGTGCCAAGTGTGTAAACCACAAGTGGCATTGCATCAAAAGGCAACCCAAGGGAAGGCTCCGCCTAAGTAAGAAAAGGAAAAAGGAGAAATAGGGAAGAAGAGTGTGTGCTTAGGAGTTATGACCTTGTGGCTTAGATGTCCTATTTGAAAAGAACTCTGATCCTTAATGAGCTGAGCACAAGGTTGTAGCTTTTAGGTTTGTCTAAGGGAGATGAATGTATATCCAATGAAGTGATGCCAGGGTTTAGTTGGTCTTATGGAAGTACTACTGTCACTGGTTTTGTACTAAGACTGGCATGACTCTAAGGAATCCTAGGTAGCTCATAAGAAAAAAAAACTAGAAGCATGTACTGAGTCTGAGATAAAGCTAGGCAGAATTTGAAACCTTAGGGATAGTGGCATGACATGACAAAAGCAAATAGACCAGCTGTAGGGAGTTAATGAAAACAGAAAGAGTGTTAGGCAGGCAAAGGTAGAAGAAGCTTGACAAGAGGTTAGTGTAAGCATAGAAGGATGTCACAGGACAGCACTGCTATAGATGAGAATATAAGGGAGTCAGTAAGTAGTGAAAGAAGATAAATAACAGCCTAAGTAAGTCCTTAGTTTGCTTGAGGACAAGCAAAACCTCAAGTTTGGGGGTGTGTTAAGTCTCTGAAAGTGACTTATTTAGGACCCATTTAGCCTAAGAAGATGTACACTTTTAGGTGTTTTTGATAGCATTTAGCCTAAACCTATACTTTAATATGAGAATTAGAAGAAGGTAGCTAATTTAGGACTTGTGCACAATAGGTAGAAAAAGGGTTGAAAACCGAAGGAAAAGAATGAAAAAAAACGCATTGCGAATGAATTGCGAAATAATTGCGGTCCTCGCAATTATTCAAGTGAAAACCGTAACTTGACTGATCTTTTTCTGTTAAATTCCGTTATTTCAGGGACTCGTTCTTTCTCCTCCATCCATTTCTGATATATGGCGTTGAAGATTGATGGTTCTCCTTGGCCCAGCAGCACCTGCAAACTACTATAAAAAGGGGTCAAAGTCGGAAGTTTAATCATCATTCCGAAGCGCAGAAGTCTTCTCGCAGTCCACTTTTTCTTCCTGTTTTCCTTTGCCGTCTGTTGGAGTGAGAGCCCCAGCTATTGGAGTCGATAATCTGATAGGAAGGAGAGAAGATTCCTCTTCTCTCTCGATTGGATTCATCCAAGCACGGCTGAGCTTTCATCCCCTTCATTCGAGGCGACTGCCACGAAGATTTCACAGCAACTCTTTACTGTTTTCTGTCATTCTTCTTCTTATTTCCATTTCTGCTCACTGTTGTTCTTAGTTTAGAGTTTCATTTATTGCATTTCGGTATTGTCTGCATTTGAATCATTTCTTGTTAAGCTTTCCTTTGTTGTTAAACAATTTAAGTAATCAAAGTACGTTCTGCAATTCACAGTTTCCCTTGCTTCTGCTACGGTTTTGTCTCTCTGTTTTAATTGCATTTCCCTTCTAAGCATGTCTCTTTTATCTGCTATTTCTGTTCACCTTATATCCATGAGTAGCTAAACCACCTAGGGGCATGCTAATGACAGAAACTATAGGCTAAAAAACGTGACTCAAGTAGGCAGTTTAACACTCGAACATTGATTGTATGTAAGCTTCAACCCACGGGCAATTTCGATTGGCCATCCATTTTGTCCAAAGAACTCCTAACCTCTGGAAGGAGTAAGAGTTCAGAGTCATATAATCATGCTAGCCTTTAATGGTAATCAGGAAACGGCTTAGGAATAAGCGTTTCCCTAGTACAAACTGAACATTCCTGCTTTAACAAAGTGCTTAAGACCTTACTTTGAAGTCGAGTAAACTAAAGTATTTCATGCATGGAATCGGACGATACATGAGTTAGAGTGAGTTTGATGTATAGAGAGTTGATCTACTGCTTGAGAATCGTATTTGAATGCCTGTAGGATAGTCATTAGTAGCCCTGAATTCGCCCATTTATACACTTTCGCTGCTAATTAATTGCGGAAACATTGCGGTCCTCGCAATTCTGCATATTTCCATTCTGTTTAGCTGTTTTCTTTCTCGATTATTAATTCCATCTCTTGTCCTTTGCAACTACTTTCAACTTGCATTTGTTTATGTTATATCCCTTTACATGTTCAGCATAAATTAGATAATTAAAAACCTATTTTACCCCACCAAATTCATCCCATCTTTCTTAACAATCACACTTCGCGAGTAACTAAAAATGAGTCTCTGTGGAAAAAACGAATTAAATATACTTACTACTTGCTGTGAGACCATGTATGCTTGCATGTTCTAAGTGCTCTCTTTACTCTTTTGCATAATTATCTTTACACATTGAGCACGCAACAGTTGGGCAGAGACTCCAGTGGAGCACTAGACTCGGTGTTCTCTACTCTCTTTGGTATGTCTTTGGTATTGCTTACCAGAGGTCTTCCACTCCTAAGTTCAATTGCTTGAACTTGTTCCTTTCCTTCTCTCCTTGGCAATTCAGTGTCAGCAGGGAGTCTACCTTGGGGCCTACTTTTAATTTCATTGGCTAACTGGCCTATTTGAGTTTCTAAGCTCCTAAGGGTAGCTTGCTGGCTTTGGAGAGTAGCATCGTTTTTTGCTATATATTCCTTGAGTAGGTTTTCTACAGAAGATCCTACTGGTTGATTATACGGTTTTTGGTACATTGACTGGTTATGTTGGTTATGTTGGGGAGTGAAACCAGATGTTCCACTCGGCCTTGGTTGGTTAATGTTTTGGTTAGAATTTGGTTGGCCACCCCATGACAAGTTCGGGTGGTTCCTCCAACCAGGATTGTATGTTTGTGAATAGGGGTTGTTCCTTGGTTGCTGCTGGCTTCCTACATAGCAGACCGAGGATGGATTCCCAGGGCAATATTCATATGGGTGCCCTTCCCCACAGAATCCACAGACTAGTGCCTCGCCTTGGCTTGGTTGGGTGCCCATTGACATGGCTGTGGCGGTATTGGCACTGGATTGGAGATTGACCTGAGCCATTTGCTTAACTAAGTTGGTCAGGGCATTTATTTGGGTGCTCATGGCGCTTAGAGCATCCTTGTCTTGAGCTCTAGTTGGCTCTACAGGATCGTCTGACCACCTACAATGAGATGTTGAGATCTTCTCCAAGATCTCATAGGCTTCGTTGTAACTCTTGGACAACATGGAACCTCCAGCAGATGAATTTAGGACTTGTCTAGTGCTGGGGTTGCATCCTTTAAAGAAAACTTCTATTTGGATACACCATGGGATGCCATGGTGCGGACATTTGATAAGAAGGTCTTTGAATCGTGTCCAAGCTTCGTGAAGAGACTCACTTGGAGCTTGTTTGAATTTTATAATATCATCACGGAAAGTAGAATTCCTATCAGGTGGGAAATATTTGACTAGGAATTTTTCTGCTAGATCTGTCCAATTAAGGACAGATCCGGAAGGTAATGAGTTCAGCCACGTTTTGGCCTTGTCCCTTAAAGAGTAAGGGAACAAGTATAGCCTTAATGCTTCTTGAGAAACTCCAGGGATTAGGAAAGTGTCACTAACTCCTAAGAAGTTCCTAAGATGATTGTGGGGATCCTCATTTTCCATTCCAAAGAATTGTCCCACAGTGGAGAACATTTGGAACATCACTGGCTTTAACTCGAATGAGTTGGCAGTGATCTCAGGACGGATTATGCTGGGGTTCAGCTCCCCAGGCATAGGTACGAGGTATGAAAGAATGGCGCTATCCTTGTCATTCGCTATTTCTATGGGATTGCGAGTGACAGGCACCAGAGGTTGATCTCTTCTATCCATTTCTCCTAAAGGTGGTGATGATAACCTTGCGGTATCAGCAGCTAATTGAGGTAAAGAAGGTTGTTTAAATAGACGTTTCTGAGCTCTATTCCTAGCTCTAAGTAATCTCTCGGGCTCAGGGTTGAACTCTAGATCACTAGATGGAAGCTCATTCATAAACTAACCTAAATTTTACCTAAGGAAGAAATGAAATATAGATCAAATGCAAAAGAAAATAATTTTGATGTTACTAACTTAACAAAACTTCGTTTTCACTTAAAATAAGTCCCCGGCAGCGGCGCCAAAAACTTGTTGCGTGCTCAATGTGTAAAGATAATTATGCAAAAGAGTAAAGAGAGCACTTAGAACATGCAAGCATACATGGTCTCACAGCAAGTAGTAAGTATATTTAATTCGTTTTTTCCACAGAGACTCATTTTTAGTTATTCGCGAAGTGTGATTGTTAAGAAAGATGGGATGAATTTGGTGGGGTAAAATGGTTTTTTAATTATCTAATTTTTGCTGAATGTGTAAAGGGATATAACATAAACAAATGCAAGTTGAAACTATATGCAAAGGACAAGAAATGAAATTAATAAACGAGGAAGAAAACAGCTAGACAGAATGAAAATCAGCAGAATTGCGAGGACCGCAATGTTTCCGCAATTAAACAGCAGCGAAAGTGTGTAAATGGGCGAATTCAGGGCTACTAATGACTATCCTATAGGCATTTTAATACGATTCTCAAGCAGTAGATCAACTCTCTATACATCAAACTCACTCTAACTCATGTATCGTCCGATTCCATGCATGAAATACTTTAGTTTACTCGACTTCAAAGTAAGGTCTTAAGCATTTTGTTAAAGCAGGAATGTTTAGTTTGTACTAGGGAAACGCTTATTCCTAAGCCGTTTCCTGATTACCATGAAAGGCTAGCATGATTATATGACTCTGAACTCTTACTCCTTCCAGAGGTTAGGAGTTCTTTGGACAAAATGGATGGCCAATCGAAATTGCCCGTGGGATGAAGCTTACATACAATCAATGTTCGAGTGTTAAACTGCCTACTTGAGTCACGTTTTTTAGCCTATAGTCTCTGTCATTAGCATGCCCCTAGGTGATTTAGCTACTCATGGATATATGGAGAACAGAAATGACAAATAAGATAGACATGCTTAGAAAGGAAATATAATTAAAATCGTAAGACAAAGCCGTAGCAGAAGATGGAAATAGAGAAAGGCAGAAACGTACTTTGATTACTTTCAATGTTAACAGAACAATGCGAAGCTTAAAGGAAATGGTTCAAAGGCAGACAATACCGAAATGCAGTAAATTAAACTCTAAACTAAGAACAGCAAATGAACAAAACTGGAAATAAGAAGAGAAAGACAGAAAAGCAGTAAAGAGTTGCTGGAAAGCTTCGTGGCAGTCGCCTCGAATGAAGGGGATGAAAGCTCAGCCTTGCTTGGATGAATCCAATCGAGAGAGAAGAAGAATCTTCTCTCCTTCCTATCAGATTATCGACTCCAATAGCTGGGACTCTCACTCCAACAGACGGCAAAGGAAAACAGGAAGAAATGGTGGACTGCGAGAAGACTTCTGCGCTTCGGAATGATGATCAAACCTCCGACTTTGACCCCTTTTTATAGTAGTTTGCAGGTGCGTCTGGGCCAAGGAGAACCATCAATCTTCAACGTCATATATCAGAAATGGATGGAGGAGAAAGAACGAGTCCCTGAAATAACGGAATTTAAGAGAAAAAGATCAGTCAAGTTACGGTTTTCACTTGAATAATTGCGAGGACCGCAATTATTTCGCAATTCATTCGCAATGCGTATTTTTCATTCTTTTCCTTCGGTTTTCAACCCTTTTTCTACCTATTGTGCACAAGTCCTAAATTAGCTACCTTCTTCTAATTCTCATATTAAAGTATAGGTTTAGGCTAAATGCTATCAAAAACACCTAAAAGTGTACATCTTCTTAAGCTAAATGGGTCCTAAATAAGTCACTTTCAGAGACTTAACAGTGACACATTCCTGATCCCTGGAGTTTCCCAAGAAGCCTTGAGGCTATATCTGTTCCCTTACTCTTTAAGGGACAAAGCCAAAACGTGGTTAAACTCATTACCCTCTGGATCTGTCCTTAATTGGACAGACTTAGCAGAGAAATTCCTAGTCAAATATTTCCCACCAGATAGGAATTCTACCTTTCGTGATGACATCATAAAATTCAAACAAGCTCCAAGTGAGTCTCTTCACGAAGCTTGGACAAGATTCAAAGACCTTCTCATCAAATGTCCACACCATGGCATCCCATGGTGTATTCAAATAGAAGTCTTCTTCAAAGGATGCAACCCCAGCACCAGACAAGTTCTAAATTCATCTGCTGGTGGTTCCATGTTGTCCAAGAGTTACAACGAAGCTTATGAGATCTTGGAGAAGATCTCAACATCTCACTGTAGGTGGTCAGATGACCCTGTAGAGCCAACTAGAGCTCAAGACAAGGATGCTCTAAGCGCCATGAGCACCCAAATAAATGCCCTGACCAACCTAGTTAAGCAAATGGCTCAGGCCAATCTCCAAACCAGTGCCAATACCGCCACAGCCATGGCAATGGGCACCCAACCAAGTCAAGGCGAGGCACTGATCTGTGGATTCTGTGGGGAAGGGCACCCATATGAATACTGCCCTGGGAATCCATCCTCAGTCTGCTATGTAGGAAGCCAACAGCAGCCTAGGAACAACCCCTACTCACAAACTTACAATCCTGGTTGGAGAAACCACCCAAACCTGTCATGGGGTGGCCAACCAAACTCTAACCAAAATATTAACCAACCAAGGCCGAGTGGAACATCTGGTTTCACCCCCCAACATAACCAACATAACCAATCCATGTACCAAAAACCTTATAATCAACCTGTAGGATCTTCTGTAGAAAACCTACTCAAGGAATACATAGCTAAAAATGATGCCACTCTACAGAGTCAGCAAGCTACCCTTAGGAGCCTAGAGAACCAAATAGGGCAACTAGCCAATGAAATCAAAAGTAGGCCCCAAGGTAGACTCCCTGCTGACACTGAAGTGCCAAGGAGAGATGGTAAGGAACAAGTTCAAGCAATTGAACTCAGGAGTGGGAGACCTTTGGTAAGCAACACCAAGGACGTACCAAAGAGAGTAGAGAACACTGAGTCTAGTGCTCCACTGAAGTCTCTGCCAAACCAAGGTCCACCACCAACTAGCACATCAGGAGCCAGGCTGGAGCCAATTGTTGAGGAGATAGAAGAAATTCCAAGGCCTCCACCTATCTTAAGGCGACCGGACGTGCCTGCATATGTGCCACCACCTCCATATCCTCGAAGGCTCAAAAAGAAGCAAGAGCAGGAAGTGCACTTTAATAAATTCTTAGAAATTCTTAAGCAAGTGCATGTTAACATTCCTTTTGTAGAGGTTTTACAGTCTATGCCTTCTTATGTAAAGTTTTTGAAGGACATCATTACTAACAAAAAAATAATTGGTGAGTTTGAAACAGTCAATCTCACTGAGGAGTGCAGTGCCATACTCCAGAATAAGCTACCCAAGAAGGAGAAGGACCCTGGTTCCTTCACCTTACCTGTTGAGCTAGGAGGCAAGCACGTGGGGAGAGCTCTTTGTGACCTGGGAGCCAGCATAAACCTCATGCCCCTATCACTATTCTGCCAGTTGGGAATAGGAGAAGCACGTCCAACTACTGTCACTTTACAACTAGCAGACAGATCCATCGCATACCCTGAAGGTAAAATTGAGGATATTCTAGTGAAAGTTGACAAATTTATCTTCCTTGCAGATTTCATTGTCCTGGACTATGAGGCAGACAAGGAGGTCCCCATCCTGCTAGGCAAACCATTTCTAGCCACAGGTAGGGCTTTGATAGACGTCCAGAAAGGTGAGCTCACCATGAGGGTTCATGATGAAGAGGTGAAATTTAGTGTGTATAAAGCTTTAAGGTATCCCTCTGACCTTGAATCCTGTGCTAGCATGGACGTCGTAGACTCTTTAATGGAAGAACAATTAGAGCATGTACTATTAACTAAGCATGCTAATGAATATGTACAAGTAGATGTAGCTGACTTAAATGTATCTGAAATAATGGATATGCCTGTAGATAAACCACAACATGTATGTATGAATATAGACCTAACTGATAGATCATTAAATCCTTTAAAGCCATCCATTGAGCATCCACCTGTTTTAGAACTGAAACCACTACCCACTCACCTCAAGTATGCATATTTAGGGAGTAATGAAACTCTGCCTGTTATCATTTCTTCTAAGTTGAGTGAAAAGCATGAGGTTGAACTGATTTTACTGCTTAAGCAACATAGGAAGGCTATTGCATGGACTATTGCTGATATTAGAGGCATTAGCCCTTCTTACTGTATGCATAAGATTATATTAGAGGAAGAGCACACACCTAGAGTAGATCACCAACGTAGGCTGAACCCCTCTATGAAAGAGGTAGTTAAAAAGGAAATCATAAAATGGTTAGATGCAGGTGTAATCTTCCCCATAGCTAGTAGCCAGTGGGTAAGCCCCATCCAATGTGTACCTAAAAAGGGGGGGATAACTGTGGTAGTCAATGAGAACGATGAACTGATTCCAACAAGGACTGTCACAGGGTGGAGAGTATGTATGGATTACAGGAAATTAAATAAAGAAACAAAAAAATACCATTTCCCCTTACCATTCATTGACCAGATGCTAGACAGAATAGCTGGTAGAGCCTATTACTGTTTCTTAGATGGTTATTCAGGATATAACCAGATCACAATAGACCCCAAAGACCAGGAGAAGACTACCTTCACTTGCCCTTTTGGAACTTTTGCCTTTCGCAGAATGCCTTTTGGCTTATGCAATGCACCGGCAACTTTCCAAAGGTGCATGATGGCAATCTTCTCTGAGTTGGATGAGTCCATGATAGAAATATTCATGGATGACTTCTCAGTCTTTGGGGATTCATTCACAAACTGTCTAGAAAATTTAGGACAAGTCCTGGCTAGGTGTGAGGAGACTAACCTAGTTCTAAATTGGGAAAAATGCCACTTCATGGTGGATGAAGGGATTGTCTTAGGTCATCGAGTGTCAAGGGCAGGTGTAGAGGTCGATAGGGCCAAAATTGAGATCATAGAGAAGTTGGTAGAGCCACAAAATGTCAAAGCCATTAGAAGTTTCTTAGGGCATGCTGGCTTCTACAGAAGGTTCATTAAGGACTTTTCTAAGATAGCCAAGCCCTTGTGTGAGCTTCTAGAGCTTAATAGGCCATTCATCTTCTCTAAAGAATGTATAGTAGCTTGGAAAACCCTTAAGAAAGCACTAGTCACAGCCCCTATTATAGTAGGACCCAATTGGGATCTCCCCTTTGAGATGTTATGTGATGCCAGTGACTATGCTGTGGGGGTGATGTTAGGACAGAAGATTAACAAGTTAACACACCCTGTATACTACGCTAGTAAAACACTTAACGAGGCACAATGTAATTACACAACTACTGAGAAGGAGATGCTAGCAGTAGTGTTTGCTTGTGAGAAGTTTAGGAATTACATTGTAGGCACTAGGACAATAGTGTATACTGACCATTCTGCCTTAAAGTACCTTATGAGAAAGGCTGATGCTAAGCCTAGGTTGATTAGGTGGGTGTTATTGCTGCAGGAATTTGATTTGGACATTCGAGACAAGAAAGGATGTGAAAATGTGGTTGCAGATCATCTTTCCAGATTGCACCATAATTGCGGAAAAATTGCGGAGTCCGCAATTTCTGATGCTTTCATTGATGAACATGTCTTTGTTTTGGCTCATCGTGATAACGATGAGGAACCTTGGTTTGCTGACATTGCTAACTTCCTTGCATCACAGGTACTGCCTACTTTCAAGGGAGGACAAGAGAAGAAAAGGTTCCTTCATGAAGCAAAGAAATTCATATGGGATGATCCCACTTTATACAGAACATGTGCTGACGGTTTGCTAAGGAAGTGTGTTTCAGCTGCTGAGGCGAAGTCTGTGCTGCAGCACTGTCACACAGCTCCTTATGGTGGACACTTTGGTGGCCAGAGAACAGCTGCAAAGGTATTTCAGAGTGGCTACTATTGGCCAACGATCTTCAAGGATGCACACACCTATGCACACAGCTGTGATGAATGCCAAAGGACAGGTAATCTCAGTCGCAAGGATGAAATGCCTCTCACTTACATCTTAGAGTTAGAACTCTTTGATGTGTGGGGCATTGATTTCATGGGACCATTTCCACCATCATCAGGTAACCTCTACATCCTTGTAGCAGTAGACTATGTGTCTAAGTGGGTAGAAGCCATAGCTTGTCCTAGTAATGATGCTAAAACAGTAGTTAAATTTTTGCATAGGCACATTTTTACTAGATTTGGGACCCCTCGTGCGATCATTAGTGATGAGGGGACACATTTTATTAATAAAACTATGGAGAGAGTGTTGGCTAAATATAACATTAGACATAGAGTAGCCACTCCCTACCACCCACACTCAAATGGACAAGCTGAAATTTCAAATAGGGAAATTAAGAACATCCTAGAAAAGGTGGTCAAACCTAATAGGAAAGACTGGTCATTTAAGCTTGAGGATGCACTTTGGGCTTATAGAACAGCATATAAGACACCCCTAGGTATGTCTCCTTATAGATTGGTGTATGGCAAGGCATGTCATCTTCCATTTGAGTTAGAAATTAAGGCATTTTGGGCATTAAAAGAGTTGAATTATTGCGTGACTGATGCGGGGACGTTGAGGTCTTTGCAATTGCATGAGCTTGATGAGCTTAGACACATGTCTTATGAGAATGCCAAAATGTATAAAGAAAAGACCAAAATATGGCACGACAGTAGACTTAGGATCAAAGACTTTAGGAAAGGCCAACTTGTCCTATTATTTAACTCACGACTAAAATTATTTCCAGGCAAACTAAAGTCTAGATGGTCGGGTCCATTTGTCATTACTAATGTGTTTGTTCATGGTGCAATTGAGATAAAGAACTTGCAGCAAGGACAGCCTTTTATGGTCAATGGGGCAAGGTTGAAGCACTACTATGAGGAAGGAGATGTGAAGACTCTCTCGGCCTTCCTCTTGAATGAAGCATGAAATTAAAAACGAGAGAGAACGAGTGGTTACTGTGCTCGTTTAGTATAGGCTAATGCCTTAGTGTATTTTTTTTTTGCGATTTTCCGGTTATCGTTTGTGTGTTTTGTTGTATGATTTTAATTGCGAATTTGATTCTGTTTTTATTTCTTTTTGTAGGGAATCGAAAGAGGGGATCAAGGAGAGTAATTCCAGCTTTAAAAATCAAGAAACGGTTGAGCCAAATAAAAGATACGGACGAGCAAAGATTGAAATTTAGATGAAAAAAAAATCCCTAAAATTGCGCTGGAATTGCAGGATCCGCAAAATATAGCCGTTGGGGATTTATCCGTTTCCTTTATATCCGTTAGAACGCGCTCGATCGATACGATTCTCCCATTCTCTGATTTCCAAGAAAACTGCGATTCTCTTCATCTTTGATTCTTCTCTCAAAATCTCCAAGACTCAACAATGGTGTTCACTAGGGCTGAAAGATCTGCGGCCAAGAAAAGGGCTGATGAAGCTGAGACGGCTGCGAGGGAAGCACTTCTCGCCCTCGCAGATGCTGGTGCTGCACGAACCGAACGTCTGCCCAAGCTTCCGATCCGTAGGAAGAAGTGGAGGGTTGTTACAGAAATCCCTGCTGGACCATCTGAACTAGCAGGCACACCTAAGAGGCGTCGGTGGAGTGTCGAGATGGCCGCCGAACCAAGCAAAGCAAAGACTCCCTCTGTGGGGAGTCAAGAAACTGATCGTGAGTCCCACGAGTCACCCAAGAAGGGTTCGTCGCCATCTGCATCACCTGCGCACAGCCCTTCACCATCTGAACCAGTGCACAGCCCAAAGATCGCTTCATCGCCGCCTGCACAGAGCCCTGAGTTGTCTGCATCACCTCAGAGTTCTGCACAGCCACCTGCAGCTGCACAGAGCACTACGCCGTCGCACACTCCCCCACGGCCTGATCCTGAATTCCCATATGGGGAGTACCAAGAGTCCACGCAGGGCAGTGGGGAAGGTGAGGAAGACGAGGTGTTCTCGCCTATGAGGGAAGCTAGCCCGGAGAGTCCTGCACAGCAGGATGATTCCATGGAAGAGACGCTGGGGGCATGCCTGCAGCAGATCACCATTGAGGCAAAGCTCAAGAAGAAAAGGAAGGCCAAGATTCTCAAGGCCAAATGGTCCAAGAAGCTGAAAAAGAAGAAGGCCAAGAAGGCGCCTTCATCAGAAAAGGAGAGCACGGAGCCATCGCTCAAAAGACTCAAGGTTGAGGCTGCCGAGTCAGCCAAGCCAGCAGATAAAGGGAAGGCCAAGCTCTACCCTGAAGACGAGCCTCAGTCAGTGAGGTATGTGTCCTCTGACGCTGAGTCCAGGGGCGTTGAGCTGAGGAAGAGGGAGTTGCTGCACGAAAAAGGCTTCCTCGACAGACCTGCTGACCTGCCGCAGTTCTTGCGCGCAGGAATTATAAATCATAGCTGGGAGGAGTTGTGCAGGCCGCCCAATCCGGCTTACACGAGTATGGTTTACGACTTCTAAGCCAACCTACGAAACTCGGAGGAAGGGCTTTCTGTGGTGAGGGGAGTAGAGGTGGACTACTCAGCAAAAGCCATAACGAAGCTTATGGCCTAAAGGGCCAAAGACATACTGACTACGCAAGGATCGTTGATGAGCCTACTGAGGCAGTGCTGGAAGAGGCCATTCGCACCATTGGCCAGCCTGAAGCAGCGTGGACTGTCTCACGCAATGGGAGGCACACCCTCATGAGTGCCAACCTGACAGCAAAGGCAGCTGTATGGTTTGCCTTTGTGAGGAGAAAGCTGTCCCCTGTGACCCACGAGACGACTGATAGCTCCAAAATAGAGCTATCTTAATGTCCCTAATTCTAGCTAAAACCATGATATATATTGATTAAAATGCTTTCTTATAGGTGATTTCATGGTGAAGAGCTCGGGAAGTCCATTGATGATTTTCGGGGCTAAAAAGGTCATTTAAGACGTTTCGGGAAGTGTTCGGGTCAAAACGATAGGCCAAACGGAGCTCGGGAGCCAAAACGACCCAAAAGTGGGCTAAGAGCCGAGAGGGCAGCGCCCAAGCGCCGGCGCCCAGCGCCCAGGCGCCCAACGAACGCAGCCCGCGCGCGCCGCCGCACCAGCACCGCACGCCCACGCCCAGACGGCCAGACGCGCGCGCGCCCGCGCGCGCCGCCTCGCCTCGCGCCCGCGCGCCCTCGGCCGCTCCGCCTCGCCCATACCCGCGCGCGCCCGCGCGCCACGCCCGTGTCCGCCTCGCCCGCGCGCCCGTCATTGAAGATCCACGTGCGCCCCAGCGTCTAGACGCTAGCTCGACAGACGTGCACCAGCGTCGAGCGCGCGTCTCAACGCTCGCTCAACGCCGACAGCGTCGAGACGCTGGCCGAGCGTCTCGACGCTCCGAAGTCTGAAGCGTGATTTTGAAGATCCACCCGAGAGCAAGCGTCGAGCGCAAGCGTCTCGACGCCGCGCGCAGCGTCTCGACGCCGCGCGCGCGTCTCGACACTACCCCGCGCGCGCAGCAGCCAACTTAGGGCACAGCGTCGAGACGCTGTCCTAGCGTCTCGACGCTCCGAGCTTTAAAGTCGTGAAACCTTCGGTTTTGCAGCCAACTTTTGATTCTCCTTCTTCCTCAAGCTTCTCCTCTCGGTTCCAAGGCGATTTTTCCACCATTTTTGTACTTCTTCTCCTTCTTGTGCATGATTCCAAGCACTTCCATGGGGGATTGGAGTAATCCAACCTCCATGGAAGGCTAAACCAAGGTATGTGCTTGATTTAGAGTTTTGGTTTGTAAATTATGGATGTTTGGGGAGATTTTCCCCTTTGTGAATGTTAAGACAATTGGGTTGTTTATGCATCTTCTTGCTTGTTCTTCATCAAATTCTAGCATGTGTAGCTAAATTAGATTGACGCTCTAATTCTTATGCATGATAGAGGGCTAAAGGTTGGGACGTATAATTGCCTATACCGCTAGGTAGCACGGGTCTAAGCATGGCTAATTAGTTCGGCCCAAAGTGACATTGGTAAACTGAATTAATTAACGTTTTCATGTTAGGCTTAAGGCAAGAGAGAAACCGGTTTAGTCTTAGGATTAGGCCGTCGCAATGTTCCCGTCACTAGCACGTAATCGATTTAGGGGTCGCTACCTTGGATAGATTATTGGCTAAGTTTAATTAGAATTGCACGCTTCTAATTAATTCCTTGGGTCATTTGAGTTAGAGATAACTAAATGAATTGTGTGCATGAACATGGCTAACGCGTTAATTGTATCAATGATCCGAACATCCATAACGAGCAATCTCATTTCTCGAAATTAAGCACAACCGTTTACTTTTTTTGCACGTTGTTAATTTTCCGTTAGCATAATTAGGAGCTCCCTTCCCCCAAAACCAAATTACCATTCTTTAATTTGTGCATTCTTTTATTTCTAGCAAATTAGACTTAGTTAGATTAAATTTCTTATTTCCCTGTGGATCGACCCCGTTGCCACTTAGCTACAAATAGCTCGGTGTATTCGGGTTTATAAATTGTATTTTGGCAAGCCTCGACAGCTTGAATTTGGAGTACCCTAAAAGTACGTCTACCAAAATTGGCGCCGTTGCCGGGGAATTAATTAATTTAGTTTAGTTAAGTTTAGTTTGTTAGTTTTAAAAATTTTCTTTACTTTTTGTACAGTTTTATTCTTTTGTATTATTTTACCCGTTTTTGTTTGAGTTCTTGCAGCGCAGTAACTCTTTGAAAATCCAAAAGAAGCGCCAAGATGGAGGTCGGGGGTAATTATGAGCATCAAAGAACCTTGAGGGAGCTTGCATCATCTGAGCTAGGCCGGAACACATCGAGTATCTCGTATCCGGTAGCTGCAGGTAATTTTGAACTTACAGCTGGTCTGATTAACTTATTACCTTCTTTTTGTGGTAATACAGATGAGGATCCCGTCAGACACCTCAAGACATTCAAGATGGTGTGTTCGTCATTTAGGACCGACGACATCACCGAAGATCAACTCCATCTCAGGACCTTTCACTTCACCTTGAAGGAGAAGGCGAGAGATTGGATACTTTACCTACCGACCGGATCCATCACGACTTGGAAGAAGCTGAGTGGGGCGTTTTTAGAAAGGTATTTTCCTGCGAAAAAGGCCGCCGCCCTCAGAAAGGAGATATTAAAAATTGAGCAAGGAGCTGAAGAGAGCGTTCTTGAGTGCTGGGAGAGGTTTGGTCGATTATGCGAGGATTGCCCCAATCATCAAATAGCCGAACAGTCCCTCATTCAAGGTTTTTACTACGGTTTGCTTCCCCATGGGCAGCAGATGATAGACGCCGCTAGTGGAGGCTCGCTCATGGACAAGACACCCGCTGAAGCTAGAGCTTTAATTTCCAACGTAGCTAGAAGCTTGGAGCGGAGTGGAGATAGAGACAAGGAGAACACTCGCCTGAGAAGGGACGTGGACGAGCTTAAGGCTCAACTTTTTGAAGTAAGTAGTGCTATTCTTGCTTTGAAAAATAACTCACCGCCCCGTCTTTCTGTTTCAGGTAGATCCTTGGAAGAAATGCTTGAATCACAACATAAGGAAACTCGAGAGCAGTTTCAAACTCTGAGCGATGCAGTGATTCAAGTAAGTAAGAGGTTGACAGTGATTGAGCACCAGAACGCGGAGAGCGCTAGTGCCGTCACTCTGAGAAGTGGGAAGCATCTTCCCACGAGTACCCCGCCGGTGGAAGTCGATCATGGCCACATAGAGCCACAGACAGAAAATCCCGAACCACGGTGGCATGGGGTAAATTTCGATCCTACATGCACGAGAGTTTATGTGCCTAAGGCTCCTTTTCCTAGCAGGTTAGTGTTGCGTGCTCAATGTGTAAAGATAAATATGCAAAAGAGTAGAGAGAGCACTTAGAACATGCAAGCATACATGGTCTCACAGCAAGTAGTAAGTATATTTAATTCGTTTTTTCCACAGAGACTCATTTTTAGTTATTCGCGAAGTGTGATTGTTAAGAAAGATGGGATGAATTTGGTGGGGTAAAATTGGTTTTTAATTATCTAACTTTTGCTGAATGTGTAAAGGGATATAACATAAACAAATGCAAGTTGAAACTAGACTTAAAAGACAAGAGATGGAATTAATAAACGAAGAAGAAAACAGCTAAACAGAATGTAAAACAGCAGAATTGCGAGGACCGCAATGTTTCCGCAATTAAACAGCAGCGAAAGTGTGTAAATGGGCGAATTCAGGGCTACTAATGACTATCCTATAGGCATTTAAATACGATTCTCAAGCAGTAGATCAACTCTCTATACATCAAACTCACTCTAACTCATGTATCGTCCGATTCCATGCATGAAATACTTTAGTTTACTCGACTTCAAAGTAAGGTCTTAAGCACTTTGTTAAAACAGGAATGTTTAGTTTGTACTAGGGAAACGCTTATTCCTAAGCCGTTTCCTGATTACCATGAAAGGCTAGCATGATTATATGACTCTGAACTCTTACTCCTTCCAGAGGTTAGGAGTTCTTTGGACAAAATGGATGGCCAATCGAAATTGCCCGTGGGATGAAGCTTACATACAACCAATGTTCGAGTGTTAAACTGCCTACTTGATTCACGTTTTTTAACCTATAGTTCTGTCATTAGCATGCCCCTAGGTGATTTAGCTACTCATGGATATAAGGTAAACAGAAATGGCAGATAAAATAGACATGCTTAGAAAGGAAATATAATTAAAACAGTAAGACAAAGCCGTAGCAGAAGATGGAAATAGAGAAAGGCAGAAACGTACTTTGATTACTTTCAATGTTTAACCGAACAATGCGAAACTTAAAGGAAATGATTCAAAGGCAGACAACAACGAAATGCAGTAAATAAAACTCTAAACTAAGAACAACAAATGATCAGAAATGGAAATCAGAAGAACAAGACAGAAAAACAGTAAAGAGTTGCTGGAAGGCTTCGTGGCAGTCGCCTCGAATGAAGGGGATGAAAGCTCAGCCTTGCTTGGATGAATCCAATCGAGAGAGAAGAAGAATCTCCTCTCCTTCCTATCAGATTATCGACTCCAACAGCTGAGACTCTCACTCCAACAGACGGCAAAGGAAAACAGAGAGAAATGGTGGACTGCGAGAAGACTTCTGCGCTTCGGAATGATGATCAAACCTCCGACTTTGACCCCTTTTTATAGTAGTTTGCAGGTGCGTCTGGGCCAAGGAGAACCATCAATCTTCAACGTCATATATCAGAAATGGATGGAGGAGAAAGAACGAGTCCCTGAAATAACGGAATTTAACAGAAAAAGATCAGTCAAGTTACGGTTTTCACTTGAATAATTGCGAGGACCGCAATTATTTCGCAATTCATTCGCAATGCTTATTTTTCATTCTTTTCCTTCGGTTTTCAACCCTTTTTCTACCTATTGTGCACAAGTCCTAAATTAGCTACCTTCTTCTAATTCTCATATTAAAGTATAGGTTTAGGCTAAATGCTATCAAAAACACCTAAAAGTGTACATCTTTTTAAGCTAAATGGGTCCTAAATAAGTCACTTTCAGAGACTTAACACACCCCCAAACTTGAGGTTTTGCTTGTCCTCAAGCAAACTAGGGACTTACTTAGGCTGTTATTTATCTTCTTTAGCTACTTACTGACTCCCTTATATTCTCATCTATAGCAGTGCTGTCCTGTGACATCCTTCTATGCTTAACACTAACCTCTTGTCAAGCTTCTTCTGCCTTTGCCTGCCTAACACTCTTTCTGTTTTCATTAACTCCCTACAGCTGGTCTATTTGCTTTTGTCATATCATGCCACCATCCCTAAGGTTTCAAATTCTGCCTAGCTTTATCCCAGACTCAGTACATGCTTCTAGTTTTTTTTTTTCTCATGAGCTACCTAGGATTCCTTAGAGTCATGCCAGTCTTAGTACAAAACCAGTGACAGTAGTACTTTCATAAGACCAACTAAACCCTGGCATCACTTCATTGGATATACATTCATCTCCCTTAGACAAACCTAAAAGCTACAACCTTGTGCTCAGCTCATTAAGGATCAGAGTTCTTTTCAAATAAGACATCTAAGCCACAAGGTCATAACTCCCAAGCACACATTCTTCTTCCCTATTTCTCCTTTTTTTCTTTTCTTTCTTAGGTGGAGCCTTCCCTTGGGTTGCCTTTTGATGCAATGCCACTTGTGGTTTACACACTTGGCACTGATTACTCAGCAGCTTGAGAAAGACTCCCCTCTTTATTCTATTTTTCACTTTTCTATTTATCACTTTTATTTTTTTTTTTTAAGAGAAGAAGAATGCTTATGTCCTAAGGAAGAGAGGAATGTTCCTAGGCCTAGGGTGGCCTCCCCCAAACTAAAACTACTCATTGTCCCCAATGAGTGTCTGAGGTGGCACACCCCCAAACTAGTCTAGAAGCATCTAGTCTAAAATAAAACAAAGAGAATTTAAAAGTCCTAGGCATAGGCAAAACATTCTAAGAGAAAATATCACAGCAGCAGAATAAAAAAAAAACAGACAGATAAGGTCTTAAAGCTGTGCATGCTGAGCTATTGAGAGGTCAATTTAAACTACCAAAGGACGTCGTATGACACTCATCCAGCATGCTTTTAGATCAGCTATATACGGTAGTCATGCTAGCAGCAAAAGATGGTATTTAAACAGATTACAGCCTAGCTAAACAGACAGTCCAAAACACGCAAATAGTCAGAAAAATTGCGGGCACCGCAATTTTTTCGCAATCAAATCTGGGCAGATATAACAATGCATCGGGCCCCTAAACATGCTTTGTCCCGTCGCTGTAAGCTCTACAAAATTAAAACTAACCTAACCTACCTAGGCAGCTAACATCAGACTATACTAAGCAAAAGAAAAAACACAGAAACTAAACATCTAAACAGATCAACAATTGACACAAACAGCATAATTCACATTATCTATCAGAAAGCAGAAAAATTGTTTTTGTTTTCTAAGGGAACAGCAATACTCCCTTCAGTGCACTTCAAACCAGCACTCAAGTCTCATCATCTTCATCAGGTTGCCTTGGTCGTGGTGGCACCCATGGAGTCAGGAGATTGGTGGGGAAGTCCGGGAAGATGCACCCCAGCTGGTCTGCAACTTCCTTGTCCCTTGCCTGGGCATAGTTGGCCCATTGAGCCATTCTCCTCTGCATGTCCATCAAGCAGGCCATGGATAGGGACTGTTCAGCAGCCAGCCTATCCAATTCAAACTCCATATTCCCCTTTCTTCTCAGCCTCAGGTTCGCAGGCAGCTCCAAATGGCCTGTGTACGGCATCTGCTGCTCTAAGCGCTCGGTGGGGACTCCTGCAAGCAAACACAATTTTGTTATAGTGTTGGGGAAAAATAATGGCCCCTTACCTTTTCTGGCACATTCAACAATGGCAGCTGACATGATCTCCCCCACATTGACCGTGAGACCGCGCATGATGGCATAAACCAGTAGTGATCGACTCTGGTTGATTGTCGTCTCGTGGGTCACAGGGGACAATTTCCTTCGCACAAAGGCAAACCAAACAGCCGCCTTTGCTGTCAGATTGGCACTCATTAAGGTGTGCCTCCCATTGCGTGAGACAGTCCACGCTGCTTCAGGCTGGCCAATTGTTCGAATGGCCTCTTCCAGCACAGCCTCAGTCGGCTCATCAACTATCCGCGCATAATCTGTGTGAGTTTGGCCCTTGAGACCAAAGGCGTCATTGATGGCCTTGGCTGAGAAATCCACTTCCACCCCTCTGACCATAGACAGGCCATCCTCAGGGCTGAGCACATTGGCGTAAAAATCATACACCATGCTCGTGTAGGCTGGGTTAGGCGGTCTGCAGAATTCCTCCCAGCCATGGTTGATCACTCCTGCGCGCAAGAACTGCGGCAGGTCAGCGAGTCGGTCGAGGAAACCTTTCTCGTGCAGCAGGTCCCTCTTCCTCAACTCAGCACCCCTAGATTCAGCATCAGACGAGACATACCTCACTGACTGAGGTTCGTCTTCAGGGTAGAGTTTAGCCTTGCCCTTATCTGCTGGCTTGGATGATTCGGCAGCCTCCACCTTGAGGCGTTTGAGCGAAGGCTCAGTGCTGTCTTTGTCTGTGGACGGCACCTTCTTGGCCTTCTTTTTCTTCAACTTCTTGGCCTTGACAATCTTGGCCTTCTTCTTCTTCTTGAGCTTGGCCTTGATGTTGATCTGCTGGAGGCATGCCCCCAACGTCTCTTCCATAGAATCGTCCTGCTGTGCAGGCTCTGCAGGGCTATCTTCCCTCATAGGAGAGAAGACTTCGTCTTCCCCAGCATCTCCACTGCCTTGCGTGGACTCTTGATAATCTCCATAAGGGAATTCCGGATCAGGCCGTGGAGAATTATGCTCTGCTGATGGTGTCCGCGCAGAACTCAGTGGCGAAGATGGTAATTCAGGACTCTGCGCTGCTGCAGGTGTCGGATCAGAACTCTGAGGTGCTGGAGACAACTCGGGGCTCTGTGCAGGCGGTGACGACTCTGCGCTTGGCACTGGTTCAGACGGTGCAGGGCTGTGCACAGGTTCAGAAGGTGCAGGGCTGTGCACAGGTGATGCAGATGGCGACGGTGTGCGCGCTGGTGAAGCAGGTGGCGTCGAACTCTTCTTGGCTGAATCGTGGGACTCACGATCAGAATCTTGACTCGCCACAGAGGGAGTCGTCGTTACGCTTGGTTCGGCGCCCGTCTTAACACTCCACCGGCGTTTCTTGGGCGTGCCCGCTGGCTCAGATGGTCCAGCAGGGATCTCAGTGACCACCCTCCACTTCCTCCTACGGATAGGAAGCTTAGGGAGAGGACCGGTGCGAACGGCACCATCGTCTGCAAGAGTGAGAAGCGCTTCCCTCGCAGCCGCTTCAGCTGCGTCATCAGCCTTCTTCTTCGCTGCAGATCTTTCCGCTCGTGTGAACACCATTGCTGCTTCTTGAAGATCTTGAGAGTGGAATCAAAGGTAGAGAGAATCGCTGAATTCTTGGAGAGCAAAGAATGAGAGAAGCGTATCGATCGAACGCCTTCCAACGGATATAAATGCAACGGAAAAAAAAAATCCCAACGGCTCTTTTTTGCGGATCCAGCAATTCCAGCGCAATTCTAGGGATATTATTTCATCAAAATCTCAAACTTTGATCGCCCGTATCTTTTATTTGGCTCAACCGTTTCTCGATTTTTAAAGCTGGATTTGATCTCCTTGATTCCATCTATCGATTCCCTACAAAAACAAATAAAACAAACATTAAATACGCAATTAAAATCACACCACAAAACCTATAAACGATAATCGGAAAAACAGGAAAAATAAACTAAGGCATTGGCCTTGACTAAACGAGCACAGTAACCACTCGTTCTCTCTCGTTCTTTTTGTCATGCTTCAGTCAAGAGGAAGGCCGAGAGAGTCTTCACATCTCCTTCCTCATAGTAGTGCTTCAATCTGGCACCATTGACCATAAATGGCTGACCTTGCTGCAAGTTTTTTATCTCTATTGCACCATGAACAAAGACATTAGTAATAACAAATGGACCCGACCATCTAGACTTTAGTTTGCCTGGAAATAACTTTAAGCGTGAGTTAAATAATAGTACAAGTTGGCCTTTCCTAAAGTCTTTTATCCTGAGTCTACTGTCATGCCATATTTTGGTCTTCTCTTTATACATTTTGGCATTCTCATAGGCCATATGCCTAAGCTCATCAAGTTCATGTAGCTGCAAGGATCTTAATGTCCCCGCATCCTTTACACAAAAATTCAATTCTTTCATGGCCCAAAATGCTTTGTTTTCTAACTCAAGTGGCAAATGACAAGCCTTGCCATATACCAACCTATAGGGAAACATGCCTAGGGGTGTCTTATATGCTGTTCTATAAGCCCAAAGTGCATCCTCAAGCTTAAACGACCAGTCTTTTCTATTAGGTTTGACTACCTTCTCTAGGATGTTCTTTATTTCCCTATTGGAAATTTCAGCTTGACCATTTGAATGTGGGTGATAGGGAGTAGCTACTCTATGTCTAATGTTATATTTAGCCAATATTTTCTCCATAGCCTTATTAAAGAAATGTGACCCCTCATCACTAATGATAGCACGAGGAGTCCCAAATCGAGTGAAAATGTGCCTATGTAAGAAACTAGTGACCGTTTTAGCATCATTATTAGGACATGCTTTGGCTTCTACCCACTTGGACACGTAGTCTACTGCTACTAATATATAGAGGTTACCTGACGATGGAGGGAATGGTCCCATGAAATCGATGCCCCACACATCAAAGAGCTCCAACTCTAAGATGTAGGTGAGGGGCATCTCATCCTTGCGACTGAGATTACCTGTCCTTTGGCACTCATCACAACTGTGGGCGTAGTCATGGGCGTCCTTGAAGATCGTTGGCCAATAGTAGCCACTCTGAAATACCTTTGCAGCTGTTCGTTGACCACCAAAGTGTCCCCCATAAGGAGATGAGTGACAGTGCTGCAGCACAGATTTCGCTTCAGCAGCTGAAACACATTTCCTCAACAACCCATCAGCACAGGTTCTGTAAAGTATGGGGTCATCCCAGATGAATTTCCTTACTTCATTGAGGAACCTCTTCTTCTCTTGTCCTCCCTTGAATACTGGTAATACCTGTGATGCACGGAAATTAGCAATATCAGCGAACCATGGTTCCTCATCATTATCACGATGGGACAAAGCAAAGACATGCTCATCTATGAAAGCATCAGAAATTGCGGACTCCGCAATTTTTTCGCAATTATGGTGCAATCGAGACAGGTGATCTGCAACCACATTCTCACAACCTTTCTTGTCTCGAATATCTAAATCAAATTCTTGCAGCAATAACACCCACCTAATCAGCCTAGGCTTGGCGTCAGCTTTCCTCATAAGATATTTCAAGGCAGAATGGTCAGTGTATACAATTGTCCTAGTGCCTACAATATAGTTTCTAAATTTTTCGCACGCAAACACTACAGCAAGCATCTCTTTCTCAGTAGTTGTATAATTACATTGAGCCTCATTCAAGGTCTTACTAGCATAGTAGATAGGGTGTGTTAGCTTGTCGATCTTCTGTCCTAACATGACTCCTACAGCATAGTCACTGGCATCACATAGCATCTCAAATGGGAGATCCCAATTTGGTCCGACTATGATAGGTGCTGTGACTAGTGCTTCTTTAAGGGATTTCCAAGCTACTACACATTCCTCAGAGAAGATAAAAGGCTTATTTAGCTCTAGAAGCTCGCACAGAGGCTTGGCTATCTTAGAAAAGTCCTTGATGAACCTTCTGTAAAAACCAGCATGCCCTAAGAAGCTTCTAATGGCATTGGCATTTTGGAGCTCTACCAACTTCTCTATGATCTCTATTTTGGCCCTATCCACTTCTACACCTGCCCTTGACACTCGATGTCCTAAAACAATCCCCTCATCTACCATAAAATGGCATTTTTCCCAATTTAGGACTAGGTTGGTCTCCTCACACCTAGCCAGGACTTGTCCTAGGTTGTCTAGACAGGTTTTAAATGAATCCCCAAAGACTGAGAAGTCATCCATGAATATTTCTATCATGGACTCATCCAACTCAGAGAAGATTGCCATCATGCACCTCTGGAAAGTTGCCGGTGCATTGCATAGGCCAAAAGGCATTCTGCGGAAGGCAAACGTTCCAAAAGGGCAAGTGAAGGTGGTCTTCTCTTGGTCCTTAGGATCTATAGTTATTTGGTTATAGCCAGAGTACCCATCTAAAAAACAATAGTAGGCTCTACCAGCTATTCTGTCTAGCATCTGGTCAATAAACGGTATAGGGAAATGGTCTTTTTTAGTTTCTTTGTTTAATTTTCTGTAATCCATACACACTCTCCACCCTGTGACAGTCCTTGTTGGAATCAGTTCGTCGTTCTCATTGACTACCACAGTTATTCCCCCCTTTTTAGGTACACACTGGATGGGGCTCACCCACTGGCTACTAGCTATGGGGAAAATTACTCCTGCATCTAACCATTTTATTATTTCCTTCTTCACTACCTCTTTCATAGAGGGGTTTAACCTACGCTGGTGATCTACCTTAGGTGTGTGCTCTTCCTCTAGTATAATTTTGTGCATACAATAAGAAGGGCTAATGCCTCGAATATCAGCAATAGTCCATGCTATAGCCTTCCTATGTTGCTTAAGCAGTAAAATTAAATCAACCTCATGCTGTTCACTTAGCTTAGAAGAAATAATTACAGGCAGTGTGTCATTATCTCCTAAATATGCATATTTGAGGTGAGTAGGTAGTGGTTTCAGTTCTAGAATAGGTGGATGCTCAATGGAGGGCTTTAAAGGATTGACAGATCTATCAGTTAATTCTATATTCATACATACATGCTGTGGTTTATCTATAGTTACATTCATTATGTCAGATATATTCAAGTCAGCTACATCTACTTGTACATATTCATTAGCATGCTTGGTTAGTAATACATGCTCTAATTGTTTTTCCATAAGTGAGTCAACAACATCCATGCTAGCACAAGACTCAGAATCAGAGGGATACCTTAAAGCTTTGTAAACACTAAATTTTACCTCTTCATCATGAACTCTCATGGTTAACTCACCTTTTTGCACATCTATTAGTGCCCTACCTGTGGCTAGAAATGGTCTACCTAGCAGGATGGGTACCTCCTTGTCTGCCTCATAGTCCAGGACAATGAAATCTGCAAGGAATATAAATTTGTCAACTTTCACTAGAATATCCTCAATCTTACCTTCAGGGTATGCGATGGATCTGTCTGCTAGCTGTAAAGTGACGGTAGTTGGACGTGCTTCTCCTATTCCCAACTGGCGGAATAGGGACAGGGGCATGAGGTTAATGCTGGCTCCCAGGTCACAGAGAGCTCGCCCCACGTGCTTGCCTCCAAGTTCCACAGGTAAGGTGAAGGAACCAGGATCCTTCTCCTTCTTAGGTAGCTTGTTCTGGAGGATGGCACTGCACTCCTCAGTGAGATTGACTGTTTCAAACTCACCAATTATTTTTTTGTTAGTAATGATGTCCTTCAAAAACTTTACATAAGAAGGCATCGACTGTAAAACCTCTACGAAAGGAATGTTAACATGCACTTGCTTAAGTATTTCTAAGAATTTATTGAAATGCACTTCCTGTTCCTGCTTCTTTTTAAGTCTTCTAGGATAAGGAGGTGGTGGTACATAAGCAGGTACGTCAGGGCGCTTTAGGATTGGTGGAGGTCTTGGAATTTCTTCTATTTCCTCTACAATTGGCTCTAGTCTGGCTCCTGATGTACTAGTGGGTGGTGGACCTTGGTTGGGCAGAGACTCCAGTGGAGCACTAGACTCGGTGTTCTCTACTCTCTTTGGTATGTCTTTGGTGTTGCTTACCAAAGGTCTCCCACTCCTAAGTTCAATTGCTTGAACTTGTTCCTTTCCTTCTCTCCTTGGTAATTCAGTGTCAGCAGGGAGTCGACCTTGGGGCCTACTTTTAATTTCATTGGCTAACTGGCCTATTTGATTTTCTAAGCTCCTAAGGGTAGCTTGCTGGCTTTGGAGAGTAGCATCATTTTTTGCTATGTATTCCTTGAGTAGGTTTTCTACAGAAGATCCTACAGGTTGATACGGTTTTTGGTACATTGACTGGTTATGTTGGTTATGTTGGGGAGTGAAACCAGATGTTCCACTCGGCCTTGGTTGGTTAATATTTTGGTTAGAATTTGGTTGGCTACCCCATGACAGGTTTGGGTGGTTCCTCCAACCAGGATTGTATGTTTGTGAATAGGGGTTGTTCCTTGGTTGCTGCTGGCTCCCTACATAGCAGACCGAGGATGGATTCCCAGGGCAATATTCATATGGGTGCCCTTCCCCACAGAATCCACAGACTAGTGCCTCGCCTTGGCTTGGTTGGGTGCCCATTGACATGGCTGTGGCGGTATTGGCACTGGATTGGAGATTGGCCTGAGCCATTTGCTTGACTAAGTTGGTCAGGGCATTTATTTGGGTGCTCATGGCGCTTAGAGCATCCTTGTCTTGAGCTCTAGTTGGCTCTACAGGATCATCCGACCACCTACAATGAGATGTTGAGATCTTCTCCAAGATCTCATAAGCTTCGTTGTAACTCTTGGACAACATGGAACCACCAGCAGATGAATTTAGGACTTGTCTAGTGCTGGGGTTGCATCCTTTAAAGAAAACTTCTATTTGGATACACCATGGGATGCCATGGTGTGGACATTTGATAAGAAGGTCTTTGAATCGTGTCCAAGCTTCGTGAAGAGACTCACTTGGAGCTTGTTTGAATTTTATAATATCATCACGGAAAGTAGAATTCCTATCAGGTGGAAAATATTTGACTAGGAATTTTTCTGCTAAATCTGTCCAATTAAGGACAGATCCAGAAGGTAATGAGTTCAGCCACGTTTTGGCCTTGTCCCTCAAAGAGTAAGGGAACAAGTATAGCCTTAATGCTTCTTGAGAAACTCCAGGGATTAGGAAAGTGTCACTAACTCCTAAGAAGTTCCTAAGATGATTGTGGGGATCCTCATTTTCCATTCCAAAGAATTGTCCCACAGTGGACAACATTTGGAACATCACTGGCTTTAACTCGAATGAGTTGGCAGTGATCTCAGGACGGATTATGCTGGGGTTCAGCTCCCCAGGCATAGGTACGAGGTATGAAAGAATGGCGCTATCCTTGTCATTTGCTATTTCTATGGGATTGCGAGTGGCAGGCACCAGATTTTGATCTCTTCTATCCATTTCTTCTAAAGGTGGTGATGATAACCTTGCGGTATCAGCAGCTAATCGAGGTAAGGAAGGTTGTTTAAATAAACGTTTCTTAGCTCTATTCCCAGCTCTAAGTAATCTCTCGGGCTCAGGGTTGAACTCTAGATCACTAGATGGAAGCTCATTCATAAACTAACCTAAATTTTACCTAAGGAAGAAAATGAAATATAGATCAAATGCAAAAGAAAATAATTTTGATGTTTCAAACTTAACAAAACTTCGTTTTCACTTAAAATAAGTCCCCGGCAGCGGCGCCAAAAACTTGTTGCGTGCTCAATGTGTAAAGATAAATATGCAAAAGAGTAGAGAGAGCACTTAGAACATGCAAGCATACATGGTCTCACAGCAAGTAGTAAGTATATTTAATTCGTTTTTTCCACAGAGACTCATTTTTAGTTATTCGCGAAGTGTGATTGTTAAGAAAGATGGGATGAATTTGGTGGGGTAAAATTGGTTTTTAATTATCTAACTTTTGCTGAATGTGTAAAGGGATATAACATAAACAAATGCAAGTTGAAACTAGACTTAAAAGACAAGAGATGGAATTAATAAACGAAGAAGAAAACAGCTAAACAGAATGTAAAACAGCAGAATTGCGAGGACCGCAATGTTTCCGCAATTAAACAGCAGCGAAAGTGTGTAAATGGGCGAATTCAGGTCTACTAATGACTATCCTATAGGCATTTAAATACGATTCTCAAGCAGTAGATCAACTCTCTATACATCAAACTCACTCTAACTCATGTATCGTCCGATTCCATGCATGAAATACTTTAGTTTACTCGACTTCAAAGTAAGGTCTTAAGCACTTTGTTAAAACAGGAATGTTTAGTTTGTACTAGGGAAACGCTTATTCCTAAGCCGTTTCCTGATTACCATGAAAGGCTAGCATGATTATATGACTCTGAACTCTTACTCCTTCCAGAGGTTAGGAGTTCTTTGGACAAAATGGATGGCCAATCGAAATTGCCCGTGGGATGAAGCTTACATACAACCAATGTTCGAGTGTTAAACTGCCTACTTGATTCACGTTTTTTAACCTATAGTTCTGTCATTAGCATGCCCCTAGGTGATTTAGCTACTCATGGATATAAGGTAAACAGAAATGGCAGATAAAATAGACATGCTTAGAAAGGAAATATAATTAAAACAGTAAGACAAAGCCGTAGCAGAAGATGGAAATAGAGAAAGGCAGAAACGTACTTTGATTACTTTCAATGTTTAACCGAACAATGCGAAACTTAAAGGAAATGATTCAAAGGCAGACAACAACGAAATGCAGTAAATAAAACTCTAAACTAAGAACAACAAATGATCAGAAATGGAAATCAGAAGAACAAGACAGAAAAACAGTAAAGAGTTGCTGGAAGGCTTCGTGGCAGTCGCCTCGAATGAAGGGGATGAAAGCTCAGCCTTGCTTGGATGAATCCAATCGAGAGAGAAGAAGAATCTCCTCTCCTTCCTATCAGATTATCGACTCCAACAGCTGAGACTCTCACTCCAACAGACGGCAAAGGAAAACAGAGAGAAATGGTGGACTACGAGAAGACTTCTGCGCTTCGGAATGATGATCAAACCTCCGACTTTGACCCCTTTTTATAGTAGTTTGCAGGTGCGTCTAGGCCAAGGAGAACCATCAATCTTCAACGTCATATATCAGAAATGGATGGAGGAGAAAGAACGAGTCCCTGAAATAACGGAATTTAACAGAAAAAGATCAGTCAAGTTACGGTTTTCACTTGAATAATTGCGAGGACCGCAATTATTTCGCAATTCATTCGCAATGCTTATTTTTCATTCTTTTCCTTCGGTTTTCAACCCTTTTTCTACCTATTGTGCACAAGTCCTAAATTAGCTACCTTCTTCTAATTCTCATATTAAAGTATAGGTTTAGGCTAAATGCTATCAAAAACACCTAAAAGTGTACATCTTTTTAAGCTAAATGGGTCCTAAATAAGTCACTTTCAGAGACTTAACAGTTAGCGAGACCGCCTAAGGAGGACTACGAGAAGGAGTTCCTGGACACATTCAAGAAGGTAGAGATCAACATCCCTCTGTTGGACGCCCTGAAGGAAATCCCGAGGTACGCCAAATTCCTCAGGAAAATTTGCACCAACCAGAGGAAGACAAAGGAGAGTGAGCGCGTCGTGGTAAGTGAGAACGTCTCTGCTGTAATCACAAAGAGCTTACCGGTTAAATGCGACGATCCAGGTATGTTTTCTCTCCCTTGTAAGATTGGAGGTAAGCATATTAGAAGAGCAATGCTTGATCTAGGAGCCTCCATTAGTGTTATGCCGTATTCCATTTATCAGAAACTAAATTTGAAAGGAATGACTAAAACAGGAACAATTATTCAACTTGCTGATAGAACTTCTGTGCATCCTCTAGGAATTATTGAAGATGTGTTAGTGCAAGTTAATGAGTTAATTTTTCCTGTTGACTTCTATGTTCTGAAAATGGATGAAAATTATTCCTCTTCGCATGCTTCGATCTTATTAGGTAGGCCCTTTATGAAAACTGCTAAAACTAAAATAAATGTGGATAAGGGCATATTATCTGTTGAGTATGGCGGAGAGGTTGTTGAGATGCATTTGCCCGATGTAGAAGAGCATGTTGATGATGTGTTCTCTCTTTGTCAATTAGATACTTGTGAATCTGTGGCTCATAATGAATGCATGACTGTTGAGGATGGGGATGACCCATTATTTTTAACTGAACTTTTTGATGATCATGAGTTGCATGAGCCATCCTTGACTGAATTTTGTGATTCATCTGTTTCTGCTTTGACAAATGTTGAGAACCCTGCTAATCTACTTCCTTCCACTTTACCTTGCACCTCTGAAAATGAAATGACTAATCACGCCATGCTAGATTTAGAACCACCGGTTAATGTTGAGTCGCATGCTGTTTTTGATGAGCTTAAAATGAATGACTTGCATGAATCTGGTTCTACTTTGCATTTGGTTGATAAATCTTATGTGCACCCCTTGGAAAAAGTGGAAGATTCTTTGGGCAAAGTAAACGACCCGTTCTTTCCTGCTGATCCTTATGCTTTAGGAATGCATGAAAATTTCTCTCATGTTTTTGCATCAATTTTATGGGATCAACCTTTTGTTAAACCTGCAAAATTTAAAATTGATGTTGTATGTGCACAGAAGGCACGAGAGAAAGAATTGTTCATGGATTTTCGCAGGAAAGAGATAATCAGGAAGATGGATGGGGCATCTTCCAAGTTCGACTATGGATGAGTGGTCAAGAGAATACAGTCGAGCAATCGACTCTAAAAATTTGCGCTTCTCGGAGGCACCCGAGTTTGAACTGTAATTTTGTTCTTTACTGCTTTGCTTTTGTTTTTGTTAGCTTTTGAATTTGTTGTTTGTTTTCTTGTTTTCCTAGGAGAAAAGGTGGAACGGTCGACGATTCGAGAGCCCATTGGAGGACGTTGGTGCGCATCTCCACCCGTTAGCTCCACAAAATTCAGGGGAGGTTTTCTGTTCCCTTAGAATTTTATTGTTTTTATAGTTGAATGCATTGGGGACAATGCATATCTTAAGGTGGGGGGTGGAGTTTGTTGATACATAGAGATGAGACTTCTTAGTAGTTGTCGAGCATGTGTGTACTCTGGCTGTTAGATTAGAATCTGAATGCATGTGTCCGATGAGGACGGTCTGTGATTTGCTTGTGAACACCCCGTATTTGCATGATTCGAAAATTGGACAATGTATGCACATTTTGAGACCATTTTAAAATTTTTTCTGTTATTTCCCTACATTCACTGAGCACGTAGCACTCTTATCCTCAGTTCTGTAGGTCTAGAATGGTCTTATTTTGTCTGAAACCTTGTTGTCACCCCGAAAGGTACCATTAGGGAGGCTTGATGTGTAGAAGTAGTAATGACTCATTTGAGTATAGCGAAGCTATTGCCTAAAAAAAAGTGTTTGCATGAAAAATAAAACCTCCAGAGTTGCTCCTCCTTCTTGTGTTGCCCGTGTAACCAGGGGCGATCGTGTAACCCACGGTTGTCACTGCATGAAAGGGGAACTAATAGAAGTGAGCAGTGGTCCTTAAAAACGTGAAGCTAAATTTGGTTTGACGTGTTAGGCTCTCTTGGAGAAAAATAAAAAAAAATGGTTCAAAAAGGAAAAAAATGGGTACAAAGTACTCAAAGAAAAAGAATAAAATTTAGGCCTTTTGTTTTGTTGCTATTCCTTTCACTTAAAGCCGTTAGACTGTTCTTATCGCCATAAGTAGGGGGAAAACGAGTCATAGGACTGTATAAGGTTGTTCCGGGCTTGCATGAGCTAGGGTGAGAGGTGCTAGACACACACACACGTAAGGGAATAGGAGTTTAAATTTTGAAATGAATTCAATGTTTGCATGCATTTGATGGTTTTGAATTTACTACAAGTACCTTGTTTCACAAGCATTGAGATTAGAGTCCAAGCATGCATTTAAATTCTTTGGAGATTATTTAGAGTATACCTTGCTCGAGGACTAGCAAGATTTAGGTCGGGGGTATTTTGATAGCTCCAAAATAGAGCTATCTTAATGTCCCTAATTCTAGCTAAAACCATGATATATATTGATTAAATTGCTTTCTTATAGGTGATTTCATGGTGAAGAGCTCGGGAAGTCCATTGATGATTTTCGGGGCTAAAAAGGTCATTTAAGACGTTTCGGGAAGTGTTCGGGTCAAAACGATAGGCCAAACGGAGCTCGGGAGCCAAAACGACCCAAAAGTGGGCTAAGAGCCGAGAGGGCAGCGCCCAAGCGCCGGCGCCCAGCGCCCAGGCGCCCAACGAACGCAGCCCGCGCGCGCGCCCGCGCGCGCCGCCGCACTAGCACCGCACGCCCACGCCCAGACGGCCAGACGCGCGCGCGCCCGCGCGCGCCGCCTCGCCTCGCGCCCGCGCGCCCTCGGCCGCTCCGCCTCGCCCATACCCGCGCGCGCCCGCGCGCCACGCCCGTGTCCGCCTCGCCCGTGCGCCCGTCATTGAAGATCCACGTGCGCCCCAGCGTCTAGACGCTAGCTCGACGCTAGCTCGACGCTGCCCCGACGATTCCCCAAGACAGACGTGCACCAGCGTCGAGCGCGCGTCTCAACGCTCGCTCAACGCCGACAGCGTCGAGACGCTGGCCGAGCGTCTCGACGCTCCGAAGTCTGAAGCGTGATTTTGAAGATCCACCCGAGAGCAAGCGTCGAGCGCAAGCGTCTCGACGCTCGCTCGACGCCGCGCGCAGCGTCTCGACGCTACCCCGCGCGCGCAGCAGCCAACTTAGGGCACAGCGTCGAGACGCTGTCCTAGCGTCTCGACGCTCCGAGCTTTAAAGTCGTGAAACCTTCGGTTTTGCAGCCAACTTTTGATTCTCCTTCTTCCTCAAGCTTCTCCTCTCGGTTCCAAGGCGATTTTTCCACCATTTTTGTACTTCTTCTCCTTCTTGTGCATGATTCCAAGCACTTCCATGGGGGATTGGAGTAATCCAACCTCCATGGAAGGCTAAACCAAGGTATGTGCTTGATTTAGAGTTTTGGTTTGTAAATTATGGATGTTTGGGGAGATTTTCCCCTTTGTGAATGTTAAGACAATTGGGTTGTTTATGCATCTTCTTGCTTGTTCTTCATCAAATTCTAGCATGTGTAGCTAAATTAGATTGACGCTCTAATTCTTATGCATGATAGAGGGCTAAAGGTTGGGACGTATAATTGCCTATACCGCTAGGTAGCACGGGTCTAAGCATGGCTAATTAGTTCGGCCCAAAGTGACATTGGTAAACTGAATTAATTAACGTTTTCATGTTAGGCTTAAGGCAAGAGAGAAACCGGTTTAGTCTTAGGATTAGGCCGTCGCAATGTTCCCGTCACTAGCACGTAATCGATTTAGGGGTCGCTACCTTGGATAGATTATTGGCTAAGTTTAATTAGAATTGCACGCTTCTAATTAATTCCTTGGGTCATTTGAGTTAGAGATAACTAAATGAATTGTGTGCATGAACATGGCTAACGCGTTAATTGTATCAATGATCCGAACATCCATAACGAGCAATCTCATTTCTCGAAATTAAGCACAACCGTTTACTTTTTTTGCACGTTGTTAATTTTCCGTTAGCATAATTAGGAGCTCCCTTCCCCCAAAACCAAATTACCATTCTTTAATTTGTGCATTCTTTTATTTCTAGCAAATTAGACTTAGTTAGATTAAATTTCTTATTTCCCTGTGGATCGACCCCGTTGCCACTTAGCTACAAATAGCTCGGTGTATTCGGGTTTATAAATTGTATTTTGGCAAGCCTCGACAGCTTGAATTTGGAGTACCCTAAAAGTACGTCTACCAACGACCATCAACCAGAGTAGATCGCTGCTGGTCTACGCCATTATGCGAGGTCTCACGGTCAATGTGGGGGAAATCATGTCAGCCGCCATTGCTGAGTGCGCCAGAAAAGGTAAGGGACCATTATTTTTCCCTAACACCTTAACCAAGCTATGTTTGCTTGCAGGAGTCCCCATCGAGCGCATGGAGCAGCAAATGGCGTACACAGGCCACTTGGAGCTGCCTGCTAGCTTGAGGCTGAAGAGGAAGGGGAATATGGAGTTTGAACTGGATAGGCTGGCTGCTGATCAGTCACTATCCATGGCATGCCTGATGGATATGCAAAGGAGGATGGCTCAATGGGCCACTTATGCGCAGGCACGGGACAAGGAAGTTGCAGACCAGCTAGGGTGCATCTTCCCTGACTTCCCTACAAATCTCCTAACTCCATGGGTGCCCCCACGACCAAGACATCCTGATGAGGATGACGAGAATTGAGTGCTGGTTTGAATTGCACTGAAGGGAGTATTGCTGTTCCCTTAGAAAATAAAAAAAAAAATCTGCTTCTGATAAATCATGTGAACTCTGCTGGTTTTTAGTCAAATTTTGATCTGTTTTAGATGCTTAGTTTTATGTTTTTTCTTTTGCTTAGTATAGTCTGATGTTAGCTGCCTAGGTAGGTTAGTTTAGTTTTATTTTTGTAGAGCTTGAGGTAACAGGACAAAGCATGTTTAGGGGCCTGAATCAATGTTATATCTGCCCGGACTTAATTGCGAAATAATTGCGGTACCCGCAATTTTTATGACTGAATGCATGTTTTGGACTGTCTGTTTAGTTAGGCTGTGATCTGTTAAAATTCTATCTTTTGCTGCTAGCATGACTGCCTTATATAGCTGATCTTAAAGCATGCTGGATGAGTGTCATAGGACACCCTTTGATAGTTTAAATTAGCCTCTGAATAGTGCTCAGCATGCATAAACTGTAAGTCCTTAAACTGTCTGTTTTGTTCAAATTTTCTGCGGCTGGGATAATTGCTTTTAGAATGTTTTGCCTATGCCTAGGACTTTTAGATTCTCTTTGTTTTACCTTAGACTAGATGCTTCTAGGACAAGTTTGGGGGTGTGCCACCTCAGACACTCATTGGGGACAATGAGTAGTTTAAGTTTGGGGGAGGCCACCCTAGGCCTAGGAACATTCCTCTCTTCCTTAGGACATAAGCATTCTTCTTCTCCTTAAAAAAAAAAATTTGTGATAAATAGAAAAAGTGAAAAATAGAATAAAGAGGGGAGTCTCTCTCAAGTTGCTGAGTAATCAGTGCCAAGTGTGTAAACCACAAGTGGCATTGCATCAAAAGGCAACCCAAGGAGAGGCTCCACCTAAGTAAGAAAGGAAAAAGGGAGAAATAGGGAAGAAGAATGTATGCTTAGGAGTTATAACCTTGTGGCTTAGATGTCCTATTTAAAAAAAGAACTCTGATCCTCAATGAGCTAAGCACAAGGTTGTAGCTTTTAGGTTTGTCTAGGGAGATGAATGTATATCCAATGTAGTGATGCCAGGGTTTAGGTTGTTCTCTAAAAGTACCACTGTCACTGTTAATACTAAGACTGGCATGACTCTAAGGAATCCTAGGTGGCTCATAAGTAAAAACTAGAAGCATGTACTGAGTCTGGAGTAAAGCTTGGTAGAATTTGAAACCTTAGGGATAGTGGCATGATATCACAAAAGTAGCTAGATCAGTAGTAGGGGGTTAATAAAAATAGTAGGTGTTTTAGGCAGGCGAAGTCAGAAGAAGCTTGATAAGAGGTTAGTGTTAAACTTAGAAGTGTGTCACAGGACAACACTGCTATAGATAGGGATATAGGGGAGTCGGTAAGTAGTTAAAGAAGATAAAATAACAGCCTAAGTAAGTCCTTAGTTTGCTTGAGGACAAGCAAAATCTCAAGTTTGGGGGTGTGTTAAGTCTCTGAAAGTGACTTATTTAGGACCTATTTAGCTTAGGAAGATGCACATACTTAGGTGTTTTTGAATGCATTTAGCCTAAACCTATGCTTAAATATGAGAATTAGAAGAAGGTAGCTAATTTAGGACTTATGCACAATAGGAAGGAAACGGGTTGAAAACCGAAGGAAAAGAATGAAAAATGAGCATTGCGAATGAATTGCGAAAACATTGCGGGAACCGCAATTATTCAAGTGAAAACCGTAAGTTGACTGATCTATTTCTGTTAATTTCCGTTATTTCAGGGATTCGTTCTTTCTCCTCCATCCATTCTGATATATGACGTTGAAGATTGATGGTTCTCCTTGGCCCAAACGCACCTGCAAACTACTATAAAAAGGGGTCAAAGTCGGAGGTTTGATCATCATCCGAAAGCGTAGAGTCTTCTCGCAGTCCATCTGTTCTTCTGTTTTTCCTTTGCCGTCTGCTGGTTTGCGAAGCTCAGCTGTTGGAGTCGATAATCTGATAGGAAGGAGAGGAGATTCGTCTTCTCTCCCGATTGGATTCATCCAAGCAAGGCTGTCCTTTTTGATCCTTCATTCGAGGCGATTGCGACGAGGCTTCAAGCGTCATTTACAAGCTTTTTGTTTTTCCTTTTCTAGTTTACATGTCTGCTTTGTGTTGTTCTCTTTCTAATAGCTAGAACACTCCATTTCGTTGCTTTCTGTCTCGTTGTTATTTACTTTAAAGCTTTCTTTTGTCCATTCAAACAAACAAGTAATCAAATCACCATTCATTTCACAGTTTCCATCTTCTGCCTCTACTGTTTTTCCCTTACTGTTTGTCTTCACTTCTCTTCTAAGCATGTCTGTTTTATCTTCCATTTATGTTCTCTATATATCCATGAGTAGCTAAATCACTTAGGGGCATGCTAATGACAGAACTATAGGCTAAAAAACGTGAATCAAGCATGTAGGATAGCACTCGAAGCATTGGTTGTATGTAAGCTTCATCCCACGGGCAATTTCGATTGGCCATCCATTTTGTCCAAAGAACTCCTAACCTCTGGAAGGAGTAAGAGTTCAGAGTCATATAATCATGCTAGCCTTTCAAGGTAATCAGAAAACGGCTTAGGAATAAGCGTTTTCCTAGTACAAACTAAACACTCCTGTTTTAACAAGATGCTTAAGACCTTACTTTGAAGTCGAGTAAACTAAAGAATCTAATGCATGGAATCGGACGATACATGAGATAGAGTGAGTTTGATGCATAGAGAGTTGATCCAATGCTTGAGAATCGTATTAAAATGCCTATAGGATAGTCGTTAGTAGCCCTTAATTCGCCATTTTACACACTTTTGCTGTTTTGACAATTGCGGAAACATTGCAGTGGCCGCAATTCTGCTAAGTACCATTCTGTTTAGCTGTTTTCCTCTTCATTTATTAATTTCATCTCTTGTCTTTTGAGTCTAATTTCAACTTGCATTTGTTTATGTTATATTCCTTTATACATTCGGTAAGAAATAGGCAATTAAAAACCAAATTTACCCCTTCAAATCCACCTCTTCTTTCTTAACAAATACACTTCGTGAATAGCTAAAAATAAGTCTCTGTGGAAAAAACGAATGAAATATACTTACTACTTGCTGTGAGACCATGTATGCTTGCATGTTCTGAGTGCTCTCTCTACTTTCTTGCTTATTTATTTTAACACATTGAGCACGCAACACACTACTATGAGGAGGGAGATGTGAAGACACTCTCGGCCTTCCTCCTATCTGAAGCTTGAGAAACGAATCGAGAGGGGATGAGTGATTACTGAGCTCACCCAAGAAGGCCATGCCTTAGTTTTTTTTCCTTTCGTATTGTCGTTTTTATGTGTGTATTTATTTGTGATTTTATTTACGGATTTTGTTTTAATTTGGTGAATTTTAAATAGGAGATCTTAAAGAGGAGATCAAGAGGTTGAATCAAGGGGAGAAATCCACGAGGAAGATCGGGCTAAATCCAAGATTTGGTTGATTGAATCTTGCGATTTAAATCAAGAAAATCTTCCAACGGCCAGGCCATTTAATTGCGGTAGATTTGCTGAGACCGCAATAGAAAGAGCCGTTGGGATCCACTCGATTACAAATAGCCGTCAGATCAGCGTTGCCCCTTACGCTTTCTTCTTTTGTTGGACCTCAAGAATCAGTCATCTTCTTCCTCTGCATCTCCTACCTTCAGATCTTCCCAAACCAACAATGGTGCTTACACGAGCTGACCGATCTGCATCCAAGAAGAAGTTGATGGAGCGCATGTAGCGCAGCGGAAGCGAGACGGATCATTGGCACTCTAATTTCATCAATTTAGCTAAATAAGAAACATGCACAAAGCTTTGAAATAAAAGGAATTAGAACACATACCTCTTGTAGTTCTAAAGACTTCTCTTCCAATGCTCGAATCTTCTCACGAACCCTTCGAAGCTTCCCTCGAACTCCTCGAGAACCACCTCCGGTAGTCCCGCTATCCTCGGGCCGAGCAACGGAGTGGTGGGACTCCTTTATGAAAGGAAAAATTTGGAAGAAGAAGATGGGAAGATGAAAGTGATGAGGATTTTGTGAGAAGAAGTCTAACACTTAGCTTTCTAATTTCTCAAGTAACATGAACTCTTCATGCTCATCCAACATTCAAACTCTTTGAAAATTCATCAACTTCAAACCATTTGAACTTCATCCAATTTATAGGCAATTCACATGCAACAAAGTCTTTGCTTAGCTTGACACCTCAAATTGGATGGATTAGTCTTCAACCAAGTGTTCCAAAATTGATGAGTTTATATGCATGTTGTTGGTGATTCACAATCCACTTCACAACTTGGATAAACCCACTCAACTTGGATAAATCCACTCAACATGGATAATTCCACTTTGACTTGGATAATCCCACTTGTAATATTTTGTCATTTAAAATTAATTCATAATTAATTTTAATAAACAAAATAAATTATAATTAATTAAACTTTTTAATTAATTAATATTATTATTTAATTCAATATCAAATATTAATTAAATAATAAGACTAATCCCGGTTTCTTAAACCGAATCATCACACATGAATCCCTATTCATGTTTTACACCGATCCCATATTTAAATCATATTTAAATATGTCCATCATTCTTCCAAAACCGAATTTCAATAAATTCAAATTCTTTTTCTCTCATATTGTTACACGGCTTAATCCGAGCTAGCCAGGAGAACCTAAAGGACCTACAGATCATGAGCTCCAACGATACGAGATTAACCGGTCAAACTCTTTAACCAAGTTAACCAACATTCGTTAACCCCCGGAGACTCCACTAAAGTCCAAGGGTTGCACTCTCCTCACCGTAGATATATTTATGTCCTCTTGATATAACCATCATCAGTAAGTCGATCCTTCACAGGTCGTTCGTAATTACAGCTGGGTCAAAATAACCGTTTTACCCCCGTAATTACATTTTGTTCCTTAAGTCCCACTGATCCTCTAATGAACTATTGGTTTGTGGTCCAACCACCAAACCGATTGGTATGTGATCTCATCACTATACCAAGTCCCTCTCGGGCCAATGAGAGGGTGGGATCCCTAGTTCAAGACCCGGAGTCAGCACTTAAGGGAACAACCTCTCTACTAATCCCTAAAGGCGGGTAGGAGTGAATTCCATCTCGCAGGACTATGTTCCCAGCTACCTACCCGGTCTTATCCCCAAGATGGTAGGCTTATTGAGTCGGCGATCTCGGGCCACTCTCACCCATACAAGTCAAAGGATAAGCCCGAATAAACAGGAGTTCATAGCGTGCTCAGGATTCAGATCGAGTTACCTAGGTCATCATATGAAAAAGTCGGTCTTTACAGTAAACGGAGTTATAAAGAAAGAGCGACTTGTTTCGCGGTTCAGTCTTATGCAAACTCATTGCATAGGACGCCCCCACTCACATGTCTCCACATGAACGATTTCGGATCACATCGTTTGTACTATACAAAGTGGGCCGCGTCCAATAGTGTCCCCAGGATAAGGTACCCAGCATTATCCCTATACTATAGACCGTTCTGGCTATTACTTGAACTTGATCCACAATCATGTCATACATGAAGTTCAAGTATACAACCTATAGCCATGGGTTCTTTGTTTATTGGAGTTAGGTTAAAAGTAAAAACAATTCATTTTATTCAATAACAACTTTACTGAATAAATCTCAATAACAACTTTATTGCAAAATAGAATATACATTCAGTTTACAAACCACGAGTTTTAGGACATAAAACCCAACAGAAGTCGCCTGACGCAGAAGAGGCTGCGAGAGAGGCGCTGCTGTCCTTAGAAGACGCCGATGTTGGGCAGCCCTCACGACCGCCGAAGCTGCCGGTACGACGAAAGAAGTGGAAGGTGATGACTGAAATCCTTGCTGGGCCGTCTGAACCAGTCGGTACCCCCAAGAAACGAAAATGGTCGCTTGCGGTGGAGGCACCGATCAAAGAAAAGACTCCCAGCGAGGAGAGTCATGGGAGTGGCCGGCCATCGTACGAGACGGCCAGACAGAGCCCTGAGCCATCTTCGTCGCCACAAACGCCGCAGCCTTCCACACAAATGCCGAAGCCTGAAGCTCCACCTGAAGAGCACCACGATTCGGTACTGAGCGATGAACCGGTGGAGGAAGATGAAGTCTTCTCCCTTTTGAGGGAAGTCAGCCATGACAGCCCTGCGGAAGGGGGAAGCAGAGACTCGATGAATGAAACGTTGGGGGACTGCCTCCAACAGATCACCACCAAGGGACGCCTCAAGAAGAGGGCACCTGTAATCGTGAAGGCCAAACGACCGAAGGCCTCCAAGCGAGCCAAGAAGAAGAAGGTCAGATCTGAATCTTCTTTAAAGAAATTGAAGGTTGAGTGTTGCGTGCTCAATGTGTTAATAAGAATAAGCAATAAGAGAGAAAGAGCACTCAGAACATGCAAGCATACATGATCTTATAGCAAGTAGTAAGTATTTTTTCATTCGTTTTCCCACAGAGACTTATTATAAGTTACTCATGAAGTGTAAAGTTAAGAAAGAAGGGGTGGATTTGAAGGGATAAAATTGATTTTTAATTGCCTACTTCTTACCGAATATATAAAGGAATGCAACATAAACAAATGCAAGTTGAAATTAGACTCAAAGGACAAGCGACGGAATTAATAAACGAAGAAGAAAACAGCTAGACAGAATGGTAACTTAGCAGAATTGCGGACACCGCAATGTTATCGCAATTGTAAAAACAGCAAAAGTGTGTAAAATGGAGAATTAAGGGCTACTAACGACTATCCTATAGGCATTTTAATACGATTCCCAAGCATTGGATCAACTCTCTATGCATCAAACTCACTCTATCTCATGTATCGTCCGATTCCATGCATTAGATTCTTTAGTTTACTCAACTCAAAGTAAGGTCTTAAGCATCTTGTTAAAGCAGAAGTGTTTAGTTTGTACTAGGGAAACGCCTATTCCTAGGCCGTTTCCTGGCTACCATGAAAGGCTAGCATGTTTATATGACTCTGAACTCTTACTCCTTCCAGAGGTTAGGAGTTCTTTGGACAAGATGGATGGCCAATCGAAATTGCCCGTGGGATGAAGCTTACATACAATCAATGCTTCGAGAGCTATCCTACATACTTGGTTCACGTTTTGTTAGCCTAAAGTCTTGTCATTAGCATGCCCCTAGGTGGCTTAGCTACTCATGGATATAGGGAGAACAGAAATATAAGATAAAACAGACATGCTTAGAAGAGAAATATACTTAAAACAGTAAGACAAAACCGTAGCAGCAGAAGATGGAAACTGTGAAGTGAAGACTTGTAATTTGATTACTTTGATTGTTTGAACGAACAAAGGACAGCTTAAAGTAGATAATCCAAAGACAGAAAGCAACGAAATGATGTAGATTAATCACTAAGCTAGAAACAACAACTGAACAGTGCTGGAAATTAGAAAAGAAAGACAGAAAGCAGTAAATGTTGCTTGAAGCCTCGTCGCAATCGCCTCGAATGAAGGATCAAAAAGGTCAGCCTTGCTTGGATGAATCCAATCGGGAGAGAAGAAGAATCTCCTCTCCTTCCTATCAGATTATCGATTCCAACAGCTGGGCTTCGCAAACCAATAGACGGCAAAGGAAAAACAGGGGAACAGATGGACTGCGAGAAGACTCTACGCTTTCGGATGCTGATTGAACCTCCGACTTTGACCCCTTTTTATAGTAGTTTGCAGGTGCGTTTGGGCCACGGAGAACCATCAATCTTCAACGTCGTATATCAGAATGGATGGAGGAGAAAGAACGAATCCCTGAAATCACGGAAATTAACAGAAAAAGATCAGTCAACTCACGGTTTTCACTTGAATAATTGCGGCTTCAGCAATGTTTTCGCAATGCTATCGCAATGTAGTTTTTTCATTCTTTTCCTTCGGTTTTCAACCCTTTTCTTTCCTATTGTACATAAGTCCTAATTTAGCTACCTTCTTCTAATTCTCATATTTAAGCATAGGTTTAGGCTAAATGCTATCAAAAACAACTAAGTATGTGCATCTTCCTAAGCTAAATAGGTCCTAAATAAGTCACTTTCAGAGACTTAACACACCCCCAAACTTAAGGTTTTGCTTGTCCTCAAGCAAACTAAGGACTTACTTAGGCTGTTGTTTTATCTTCTTTAACCACTTACTGACTCCCCTATATCCCTATCTATAGCAGTGCTGTCCTGTGACACACTTCTAAGTTCAGAACTACCCTCTTATCAAGCTTCTTCTAACTTCGCCTGCCTAATACACCTGCTGTCTTTATTAACTCCCTACTACTGATCTACCTACTTTTGTTATATCATGCCACTATCCCTAAGGTTTCAAATTCTACCTAGCTTTACCCCAGACTCAGTACATGCTTCTAGTTTTTACTTATGAGCTACCTAGGATTCCTTAGAGTCATGCCAGTCTTAGTATTAACAGTGACAGTAGTACTTTTAGAGAACAACCTAAACCCTGGCATCACTACATTGGACATACATTCATCTCCCTAAACAACCCTACAAGTTACAACTTTGTGCTTAGCTAATTGAGGATCAGAGTTCTTTTTTTTAACAGGACATCTAAGCCACAAAGTTGTAACTCCTAGGTATACATTCTTCTTCCCTATTTCTTCCTTTTTTCTTTCTTTCTTACTTAGGTGGAGTCTCTCCTTTGGTTGCCTTTTGATGCAATGCCACTTGTGGGTTACACACTTGGCACTGATTACTTAGCAACTTAAGAGAGACACCCCTTTATTCTGTTTTTCATATTTTTTTTTTTTTTCAGCTCATCATTTTTGTAAAGGAGAAGAAGAATGCTTATGCTTTAAGGGAGAGAGGAATGTTCCTAGGCCTAGGGTGGCCTCCCCCAAACTTAAACTACTCATTGTCCCCAATGAGTGTCTGAGGTGGCACACCCCCAAACTTGTCCTAGAAGCATCTAGTCTAAGGTAAAACAAAGAGAATCTAAAAGTCCTAGGCATAGGCAAAACATTCTAAAAGCAATTATCCCAGCAGCAGAAAATTTGAACAAAACAGACAGTTAAGGACTTACAGTTTATGCATGCTGAGCACTATTCAGAGGCTAATTTAAACTATCAAAGGGTGTCCTATGACACTCATCCAGCATGCTTTAAGATAAGCTATATAAGGTAGTCATGCTAGCAGCAAAAGATAGAATTTAAACAGATCACAGCCTAGCTAAACAGACAGTCCAAAACATGCTTTCAGTAATAAAAATTGCGGGTACCGCAATTATTTCGCAATTAAGTCAGGGCAGATATATCAGTCACTAAGGCCCCTAAGCATGCTTTATCCAGTCATTAAAGCTTGACAAAAATAAACCTAAACTATCCTACCTAATCAGCTAGCAGCAGGCTATCCTAAGCAATTTACAAAGTAAATAAAAAGCAACTAAAACAGATCAAAATACTAACTAAAAACAGCATAATTCACATCTTCTAACAGAAATCAGATTGTTTGTTTATTAATCTAAGGGAACAGCAATACTCCCTTGAGTGCAATTCAAACCAGCACTCAGATGTCTTCATCCTCATCAGGTTGTCGTGGGCGTGGAGGCACCCATGGAGTCAGGAGATTCGTGGGGAAGTCAGGGAAGATGCACCCAAGTTGGTCAGCAACTTCCTTGTCCCGTGCCTGCGCGTAAGTGGCCCATTGAGCCATCCTCTTCTGCATATCCATCAGGCAGGCCATGGACAGCGACTGATCAGCAGCCAATCTATCCAATTCGAATTCCATGTTCCCTTTCCTCTTCAGCCTTAAGCCAGCAGGTAACTCCAAATGGCATGTGTAGGCCATTTGCTGCTCCATTCGCTCGCTGGGAACTCCTGCAAGCAAACAGAGTTTAGTTATGGTATTAGGGAAAAAAAATGGACCCTTACCTTTCTTGGCGCACTCAGCAATGGCAGCAGCAATCACTTCTCCCACGTTGATCGTGAGACCTCTCATTATCGCATAAACCAGCAGCGACCTGCTCTGGTTGATTGTGGTCTCATGTGTTACGGGGGACAGCTTCCTCCTCACGAAAGAGAACCAGACAGCCGCCTTCGCAGTGAGGTTGGCACTCATGAGAGTGTGCCTCCCATTGCGTGACACGGTCCAGGAAGCTTCAGGCTGCCCAATGGTCCGAATGGCCTCTTCCAGAACTGCCTCAGTAGGCTCATCAACGATCCGTGCATAATCTGTATGTGGTTGGCCCTTGAGACCATAGGCAGCGTTGATGGCTTTAGCTGAGAAGTCTACTTCTACCCCTCTGACCACAGACAGGCCATCCTCAGGGCTGAGCACATTGGCGTAAAAGTCATACACCATGCTCGTGTAGGCTGGATTGGGCGGTCTACAAATTTCCTCCCATCCATGGTTTGTGATTCCTGCGCGCAAGAACTGCGGCAGGTCAGCAGGTCTGTCGAGGAAGCCCTTTTCGTGCAGCAGCTCCCTCTTCCTCAGCTCAATGCCTCTGGACTCGGCGTCAGAGGACACATACCTCACTGATTGAGGCTCATCTTCAGGGTAAAGCTTGGCCTTCCCTTTGTCTGTTGGTTTGGCTGACTCCGCAGCCTCAACCTTGAGTTTCTTGAGCGAGGGCTCAGTGCTTTCCCTTTCTGATGAAGGCGCCCTCTTAGCCTTCTTCTTTTTCAGCTTCTTGGACCGCTTAGCCTTGAGAATCCTGGCCTTCTTCTTCTTCTTGAGTTTGGCCTTGATGGTGATCTGTTGGAGGCATGCCCCCAATGTTTCCTCCATTGAGTCATCCTTCTGTACAGGACTCTCCGGGCTAGCTTCCCTCATAGGAGAGAAAACCTCCTCTTCCTCGCCTTCCCCACTGCCCTGCGTTGATTCTTGGTACTCCCCATATGGGAATTCAGGATCAGGCCGTGGGGGAGTGTGCGAAGGCGTGGTGCTCTGCGCTGCTGTAGGTGTCTGTGCAGAACTCTGAGGTGATGAAGACAACTCAGGGCTCTGTGCAGGTGGCGATGAAGGGAGCTCTGGGCTTTGCACTGGTTCAGATGGTGAAGGGCTGTGCGCTGGTGATGCAGATGGCGACGAACCCTTCTTGGTCGACTCGTGGGACGCACGATCCGTTTCTTGACTCTCCACAGAGGGAGTCTTTGCTTTGCTTGGTTCGGCGGCCATCTCGACACTCCACCGGCGCCTCTTGGGTGTGCCTGCTGGTTCAGAGGGTCCAGCTGGGATTTCTGTGACAACCCTCCACTTCTTCCTACGGATCGGAAGTTTGGGAAGACGTTCGGTTCGTGCAGCACCAGCATCTGCGAGGGCAAGAAGTGCTTCCCTCGCAGCCGTTTCAGCTTCATCAGCCCTTTTCTTGGCCGCAGATCTTTCAGCCCTCGTGAGTACCATTGTTGAATCTTGGAGATTTGGAGAGAAAAATCAAGGATGAAGAGAATCGCAGCTTTCCTGAAGATCAGATGATGGGAGAGACGTACAGATCCACGCGCCTTCTAACGGATATAAAGGAAACGGAAAAAAAAAAAATCCCAACGGCTATATTTTTGCGGATTCCGCAATTCCTGCGCAATCTTTAGGAGATTTTTTCATTTAAATCGCAATCTTTGCTCAACCATATCTTCGATTTGGCCCAACATCTTCTTGATTTTTTTAGCTGGATTTAATCTCCTTGATCCCCTCTCTTGATTCTCTGCAAAAATAAATAAAACAAACATTAAATACTTAACTAAAATCACACCAACATATGTACAAATGATAACCGGAAAAAGTGCGAAAAATAAACTAAGGCATTAGCCTTGACTAAACGAGCACAGTAACCACTCGTTCTCTCTCGTTCTTAATTTCATGCTTCATTCAAGAGGAAGGCCGAGAGAGTCTTCACATCTCCTTCCTCATAGTAGTGCTTCAACCTCGCACCATTGACCATAAATGGATGACCTTGCTGCAAGTTCTTTATCTCTATTGCACCATGAACAAACACATTAGTAATGACAAATGGACCTGACCATCTAGACTTTAGCTTGCCTGGAAATAATTTCAGTCGTGAGTTAAATAATAGGACAAGTTGGCCTTTCCTAAAGTCCTTGATCCTAAGTCTACTGTCGTGCCAAATTTTGGTCTTTTCTTTATACATTTTGGCATTTTCATAAGACATATGCCTGAGCTCATCAAGCTCATGTAATTGTAAAGACCGCATTTTTCCCGCATCGGTCACGCAGTAGTTCAGCTCTTTTAATGCCCAAAATGCCTTAATTTCTAACTCGAATGGCAAGTGACAAGCTTTGCCATACACCAACCTATAGGGAGACATACCTAGGGGTGTCTTATATGCTGTTCTATAAGCCCACAGTGCATCCTCAAGCTTAAATGACCAGTCCTTCCGATTAGGTTTGACCACCTTTTCTAGGATGTTCTTTATTTCCCTATTGGAAATTTCAGCCTGTCCATTCGAGTGTGGGTGGTAGGGAGTGGCTACTCTATGTCTAATGTTATACTTAGCCAACACTCTCTCCATGGCTTTATTAATGAAATGCGTCCCCTCATCACTAATGATAGCTCGGGGTGTTCCAAACCTAGTGAAAATATGCCTATGCAAGAATTTTATGACTGTTTTGGCATCATTACTAGGACATGCTAAGGCCTCTACCCACTTAGACACATAGTCTACTGCTACAAGGATGTAAAGGTTACCTGATGATGGAGGGAATGGCCCCATGAAATCAATGCCCCACACATCAAAGAGCTCCAACTCTAAGATATAAGTGAGAGGCATTTCATCCTTGCGACTGAGGTTACCTGTCCTTTGGCATTCATCACAGCTGTGGGCATAGTTGTAGGCATCTTTGAAGATTGTTGGCCAATAGTAGCCACTCTGAAATACCTTTGCAGCTGTTCTTTGGCCACCAAAGTGTCCACCATAAGGAGCTGTGTGACAGTGCTGCAGCACAGACTTCGCCTCAGCAGCTGAAACACACTTCCTTGGCAAGCCGTCAGCACATGTTTTGTAAAGTGTGGGGTCATCCCATATGAATTTCCTTGCTTCATGAAGGAACCTCTTCTTCTCTTGTCCTCCCTTGAAAGTTGGCAGTACCTGCGATGCAAGGAAGTTAGCAATGTCAGCAAACCAAGGTTCCTCATTGTTATCACGATGAGCCAAAACAAAGACATGTTCATCAATGAAAGCGTCAGAAATTGCGGGTTCCGCAATTTTTCCGCAATTATGCTGCAATCTGGAAAGATGATCCGCAATCACATTTTCACTTCCTTTCTTATCTCTAATGTCTAGATCAAACTCTTGCAGCAGCAGTACCCACCTAATCAACCTAGGCTTAGCATCAGCCTTCCTCATAAGGTACTTTAAGGCAGAATGGTCAGTGTACACTATTGTCCTAGTGCCTACAATGTAATTCCTAAACTTCTCATAAGCAAACACTACTGCTAGCATCTCCTTCTCAGTAGTTGTGTAATTACATTGTGCCTCGTTAAGTGTTTTACTAGCATAATATACAGGGTGTGTTAACTTGTCAATCTTCTGTCCTAATGATAACTCCATTTTGGAGCTATTAAATACGTCCTAATTATAGCTAAAGTCCGCTTTCGTTTGATTAAATATATCTCTTTTGTAGGAGAAAAGCGGCAAAGAGCTCGTGCGTCCGTTGGGCATGTTCGAGCGCTTAAAGCAGAGTTTTAGCGCCCCGGGAATGCATCGGGAAGAGGGGAACTTGTTCCGTGAAGAAACGGGCCAAAACAGCCTTGGAGAGGCAAAGCATCAGCCCCAAACCCGAGAGCCAGCGTTGAGCTACAGCTTCGAGACGCTGGCTCGACGCTGGAAAAACCCGAGAGCAAGCGTCGAGTGATAGCGTCGAGACGCTAGCTCGACGCTGCCCTGGCGTCGAGACCCTGCTTGGCGTCGAGACGCTCTGGAGGAGGCGCGCGCAGGAAATTCATCGGGGCAGCGTCGCGACGCTGGCCTTGCGTCGCGACGCCATCGCGCGCGCGCGCAGCAACTTAGGGCACAGCGTCGAGACGCTGGCCTAGCGTCTCGACGCTACGACGAAGGCAGTAGCTAAAAGACAATTTTTCTGCACATTTTAGGAAGCTTCATCTTCTTCATCTCTCAACGGATTCCGGCGATTTTAGCTTTCTTCTTCCCCATTTTCTCTCCACTTTTCATTGTAATACTTAGACGGGTCCTTCCATGGCCGTGGTTGGAGCGGAAATGACAAACCGCGCCATGAGCGGCTAAGGTAAGGGTGAACGGTTTGGGATTTGTTTAGGGGAATTTTGTTAGACATTCATGCTTTGATAATCTGAGTATATTTTTGCATATTGGAATCTGATTATTAGCATCTGTTTACCTTGCTTAATCCAACGCTCATGCTAAATTACGTTGATTGACACTCGGGTAGTTTTGCATGTTGTGTATGTTAAAGAGTAGCGATGCCGTGCCTCTCACTGCTCGACTAAGTAACACAGGTAAATAGAACTAAATCGAAGTATCGGGTCGGGTAGGATAAGTGTTGGTTGCATACGGCGTTTGCGGGCAACCTACTAGCATTTAGATTTCACGCTCGAATGTTCGTCGCGGTTAGCTAGTGACTGTCTGAATTCATCTTAGGACCGATCATCTTAATGTGAGCTTAGATAACGTGTAATTGGAACTGTGTGGTCTAATTAAAATCCATGGAGTCGGCTACTTTGGGGCTTCTCTGGTAGTTGTCCGCGTGCTCAATAATCTGTATTCCATGTCGTTAGAATTAAATGATAAGCTGAATGTTGTCTAACAATTGATCCCGAGACTCCCCAAACCGTGCACACGCTCTCTACATATTATTTTTCTTCCGTTAGCTTTCCATTATTTCTTCTTGCATGATTAAAACCCCCCGCTACCAATTAGTCAATCAAATCCAAATTCCACTAGTAAATTCATTCTTCCTATTCTTTGTGGTTCGACCCCGTTACCGCTAGCGGGAAAGCTAAAAGCTACGGGTTTATAAATTTATTTTGGCAAGCCTCGACAGCTTGAGTTTATAGCGATAGTTCAAAAGTATCGTTACCAAAATTGGCGCCGTTGCCGGGGAATAGGCAATTGATTGAATTTATGATTGAAGTTTGAATTTGATTTATTGATAGTTGACTGAAATTTTTTTCTGTTTGTATGTTGTATGTTTAGATTTTTGTTTGTGTATGACCCGTTCCTCTAAGGGTAGTTTGCAGTATATCCCTGAGATTGACAGAGAGGAGCGGCGGTTACGTAGAGAAGCCCGGGAGGGGCAAGGAACGTTTGAAAGAGAAGAAGGCAATCCCTTCTTATTTGACGAGATGGCGCAAGGTGACGCGCCACGGACGCTTAAGCAACTGGCAGCGCCAGACCTGAACCTGCAGCCTTTGTGCATTAACTACCCCGTGGTAGCAGGTAACTTCGAACTTAAATCTGGTTTAATTCACCAGTTACCTTCTTTCCATGGAAACGCAGGTGAGGACGCGAACAAACACTTGATGGAATTCCATTGCGTCTGCGCGGGAATGAAGCCCGCAGGGGTCACGGAAGAGCAACTAAATATGAGGGCATTCCCCTTCACGCTCAAGGACAAGGCCAAAGATTGGCTATACTATTTGCCTTCCGGATCCATCACCACGTGGCAGGTTATGAAGCGGGTATTTTTGGAAAAATACTTTCCCGCATCCTTGGCCACCACACTGCGGAAGAGGATATATGGGATCACCCAAGATGTAGGTGAGTCCCTACACGAATACTGGGAACGCTTCGGGCGCCTGTGCGCGAGCTTCCCACATCATCAGATCGCCGACCAGCTGCTCATACAGTATTTTTATGAGGGGATGACGCCCCATGACCGGCAGATGATCGATGCAGCGAGTGGAGGGGCACTGATTGACAAGACCCCAGTTGAGGCCAAGCAGTTGATTGCAAATATGGCCACCAACTCGCAGCAATTCGGTATTCGGGGACAAGGCCAAGTGCACAGCGTGGCTCAGAGCCACGAGATGACTGAAATGAAGGCCCAGGTGGTCGAGATTGGCAGCATGTTAAAGAAAATAGTTGGAGGACACCGTGAGGATGCGGAGGTAAACGCTATCGGGGGGTATGCTTCCAACCCAAGGAAGTACGACCCATATGCAAACACTTACAACCCCGGTTGGCGCGACCATCCAAATTTCAGCTATGGGAATAGGGAAGGACAAACTCGCTTCCAAGGCCAGTCTCAGGATAGGCCTAATTCTTCCACCCAGGCTCAAGCCTCGAGCTCCTCCAGCTCGCTTGAAGAGATGGTGAGGACCATCGTGACTAGCACCAGCCAATTCCAAAAAGAGGCTCGAGAGGAGCTTAATTCGCATAAGGCAGAGCTGCAGAATTTGAACAAGCAGCTGACACAGATGGCGGTGTCTATCAGTAAACTAGAGAGTAAGAGCTCGGGGAAGCTTCCTTCCCAAACTTCAGTGAGCTCATGTGAAAACGTGAGTGCCATTCAGCTGCGCAGTGGGAAGTCACTTTCCACCAGAGCTGCGAAGGAAGCCACGGACAGCTTGAACAAGTCCGCCCCGACTGCTCCCGAGACTCAGATAGAGAAGAAAAATGAAAAGGTCTGTGTACCTGAGGATGTTGCCAGAGCACCATTCCCGAGTAGGCTTGCGAAGCCTACTTTGGAATCTGATGACGAGGAGGTCCTGCGAACCTTCCAAAAGGTGATGGTGAATATCCCGCTCCTAGAGGCAGTCAGTCAGGTGCCCAAGTATGCAAAATTTCTAAGGAGTTGGTGCACTACAAAAAGGAAGTCCAGAGGGACTGAGAAAAAGAAGGAGAACGTCTCTGCCATACTCCCAGGTACGTTGCCTGCAAAGTGCAACGATCCAGGTACTTTTACTATCCCTTGCACTATAGGTAGTAAAATTGTTCATAATGCCATGTTGGACCTAGGAGCCTCTGTTAATGTTATGTCTTATGCATTATATCGTGAGCTGAATTTAAATGAAATGCATGAATGTAATGTTTCTGTTCAGTTGGCCAATGGGTCGAGCATCTGTCCTAGGGGGAAGGTAGAGGATGTTTTAGTTAGAGTCGGGAATATGACATTTCCCGCTGATTTCCTTGTTTTAGATATGAATGAGAACTCATTGCATGCTTCGTCCTCCATGTTGTTAGGACGTCCCTTTCTTAAGACCGCTAGGGTCAAAATTGATGTGTATAAGGGCGTTGTTTCTTTGGAGTTTGATGACACTTTGCATGAATTTTCTTTATTTGGAAAATCTATGGGAAATGTATCTGTTGTTGACCATGTTGAGAATGGGAGTCTACCCTCGCGCTTGAGGGATGGTTCCCATGTCTCCGTTGAAATTTCTGAATTAGATTTGATTAATAACAATGCTGGTTTTTGCACTCACAATGTTGATATTCACGTGCCCGAGGCACGAAGAGTGCAAAACATGTTTCAGGTGGATGGCAGGAAAGGTGTGGCCAAGGACAAGTCTGGATCGTCCCCCGCACCTACAGACTATGGATGAGTCTGTCGAGAGAATACAGTCGAGCAACCGACTTTAAAAATTCTGCGCTTCTCGGAGGCACCCGAGTGTTGGACTGTTTTTATGTTTTAGTTTAGTTTTATTGCTTTTTAGATTAACTTAGTTTTAATTAGCTTGCTGTTTTTTTTTAGGAATCGAGGATGAGAAGGCAATTTTGGGCTCCGATGCTTTTATGCGCCGCTTCCTCACCCTCGCCAGCTTCACCAAGAGTCAGGGAAGTGTATTTCTTCTTCCCTCTTACTTTGATGTATCTGACTAGTTGGCGTTGAGGACAATGCCAAATTTTGAAGTTGGGGGTGGAGTAAGTCTGACGGATATGCATGTGTAGTTTGTTGAGAAGTGTTGCAAAGATATTGAAGTGCTTGGGACTCTGTTTATTGTTTTCTGACTGTGATAGCCTAGGAAATGCATGTTGAAAATTTGAGCATGTTCATAATCGAGTTTTTGCATGAGTTTCGTGTTTATTAGGTTCATGTCAAAAATTTTAAATTTTTTTCTGTTGCTCCCTTGCACTTATCGCGCACTTAGCAGCTTCTCCCTAGATTCCGTAAGCTTGGTTTATCGCATGTTTAGCTAATTCTCGTTGTCACCCCGAAAGGCACCCTTAGGTAGCTTGTTGCATGAGAGTTAGTGGTTAGTTAATTGAGAAAGCATGTGCTTAGCCTAATAAAAAAAAGTAGAAAAGCATGATTGATAGAAAATTCCTCTCGAGGCGCTCCTCCTTCTTTGTAGCGCTAAAGAAGTGAGCGTTAGTCCTTAAAAACGTGAAGCTTTGGCCAAAGTTTGACGTGTTAGGCAACTCGAGTAGGAAAGAAAAAGAAACAAAAAGTTGGTTCAAAGAACCCAAATAAAAGAGTACAAAGTACTTTTGAAAAAAAAAAAGAAAGAAAAATAATGAGAAAAATAATTAGGTCTCTTAATTTACTTCTCTCTCTCGTGTAAGTCAAGTGTAGCTGTTCTTAAACGCTAGAAGTAGGGGGAAAACGGGATGTGCGTTGCATGTAGGTTTTCCGGGTTTGCGTGAGTTTAGGGGTGGTTAGCTAGCACACACACACGTTAGGGGGCAAGAGTTAATTTTTGATATGTCCTAGTTAATGCATGAACAAAATGCTTCCATGATTATGCTCGTGTTTACATTTCAATATGCATGGAGGTTTGAGCTAGAATGCATGTAAACGCGTCCTTTGAGTCAATGTCTTTGTAGTGCTTGCTCGAGGACTAGCAATGTTTAAGTTGGGGGTGTTTGATAACTCCATTTTGGAGCTATTAAATACGTCCTAATTATAGCTAAAGTCCGCTTTCGTTTGATTAAATATATCTCTTTTGTAGGAGAAAAGCGGCAAAGAGCTCGTGCGTCCGTTGGGCATGTTCGAGCGCTTAAAGCAGAGTTTTAGCACTCCGGGAATGCATCGGGAAGAGGGGAACTTGTTCCGTGAAGAAACGGGCCAAAACAGCCTTGGAGAGGCAAAGCATCAGCCCCAAACCCGAGAGCCAGCGTCGAGCTACAGCGTCGAGACGCTGGCTCGACGCTGGAAAAACCCGAGAGCAAGCGTCGAGTGATAGCGTCGAGACGCTAGCTCGACGCTGCCCTGGCGTCGAGACCCTGCTTGGCGTCGAGACGCTCCGGAGGAGGCGCGCGCAGGAAATTCATCGGGGCAGCGTCGCGACGCTGGCCTTGCGTCGCGACGCCATCGCGCGCGCGTGCAGCAACTTAGGGCACAGCGTCGAGACGCTGGCCTAGCGTCTCGACGCTACGACGAAGGCAGTAGCTAAAAGACGATTTTTCTGCACATTTTAGGAAGCTTCATCTTCTTCATCTCTCAACGGATTCCGGCGATTTTAGCTTTCTTCTTCCCCATTTTCTCTCCACTTTTCATTGTAATACTTAGACGGGTCCTTCCATGGCCGTGGTTGGAGCGGAAATGACAAACCGCGCCATGAGCGGCTAAGGTAAGGGTGAACGGTTTGGGATTTGTTTAGGGGAATTTTGTTAGACATTCATGCTTTGATAATCTGAGTATATTTTTGCATATTGGAATCTGATTATTAGCATCTGTTTACCTTGCTTAATCCAACGCTCATGCTAAATTACGTTGATTGACACTCGGGTAGTTTTGCATGTTGTGTATGTTAAAGAGTAGCGATGCCGTGCCTCTCACTGCTCGACTAAGTAACACAGGTAAATAGAACTAAATCGAAGTATCGGGTCGGGTAGGATAAGTGTTGGTTGCATACGGCGTTTGCGGGCAACCTACTAGCATTTAGATTTCACGCTCGAATGTTCGTCGCGGTTAGCTAGTGACTGTCTGAATTCATCTTAGGACCGATCATCTTAATGTGAGCTTAGATAACGTGTAATTGGAACTGTGTGGTCTAATTAAAATCCATGGAGTCGGCTACTTTGGGGCTTCTCTGGTAGTTGTCCGCGTGCTCAATAATCTGTATTCCATGTCGTTAGAATTAAATGATAAGCTGAATGTTGTCTAACAATTGATCCCGAGACTCCCCAAACCGTGCACACGCTCTCTACATATTATTTTTCTTCCGTTAGCTTTCCATTATTTCTTCTTGCATGATTAAAACCCCCCGCTACCAATTAGTCAATCAAATCCAAATTCCACTAGTAAATTCATTCTTCCTATTCTTTGTGGTTCGACCCCGTTACCGCTAGCTGCAAAGCTAAAAGCTACGGGTTTATAAATTTATTTTGGCAAGCCTCGACAGCTTGAGTTTATAGCGATAGTTCAAAAGTATCGTTACCACCTAACATCACCCCCACAGCATAGTCACTGGCATCACATAACATCTCAAAGGGGAGATCCCAATTTGGTCCTACTATGATAGGGGCTGTGACTAGTGCTTCCTTAAGGGTTTTCCAAGCTACTATACATTCTTTAGAGAAGATGAATGGCCTATTTAGCTCTAGAAGCTCACACAAAGGCTTGGCTATCTGAGAAAAGTCCTTAATGAACCTTCTGTAGAAGCCAGCATGCCCTAAGAAACTTCTAATGGCTTTGACATTTTGTGGTTCTACCAACTTTTCTATTACTTCTATCTTTGCCCTGTCAACTTCTACGCCTGCCCTTGACACTCTATGTCCTAAGACAATCCCCTCATCCACCATGAAATGGCACTTTTCCCAATTGAGGACTAAGTTGGTCTCCTCACACCTAGCCAGGACTTGTCCTAGGTTTTCTAGACAGTTTGTAAATGAATCCCCAAAGACTGAGAAATCATCCATGAATATTTCTATCATGGACTCATCCAACTCAGAGAAGATTGCCATCATGCACCTTTGGAAAGTTGCCGGTGCATTGCATAAGCCAAAAGGCATTCTGCGAAAGGCAAAAGTTCCAAAAGGGCAAGTGAAGGTGGTCTTCTCTTGATCCTTAGGGTCTATAGTGATCTGGTTATAACCTGAATAACCGTCTAAGAAACAGTAGTAGGCTCTGCCAGCTATTCTGTCTAACATTTGGTCAATGAATGGGAGAGGGAAATGGTCTTTTTTGGTTTCTTTATTTAGTTTCCTGTAATCCATGCAAACTCTCCATCCTGTGACAGTCCTAGTTGGAATCAGTTCATTGTTCTCATTGACTACCACAGTCATCCCCCCCTTTTTAGGTACACATTGTATAGGGCTTACCCACTGGCTACTAGCTATGGGGAAGATCACACCTGCATCTAACCATTTTATGATTTCCTTTTTAACTACCTCTTTCATAGAGGGGTTCAGCCTACGTTGGTGATCTACTCTAGGTGTGTGCTCTTCCTCTAGTATAATCTTATGCATGCAATAAGAAGGGCTAATTCCTCTAATATCAGCAATGGTCCATGCTATAGCCTTCCTATGTTGTTTAAGCAGTAAAATCAACTCAACCTCATGCTTTTCACTCAATTTAGAAGAAATGATAACAGGCAGAGTTTCATTACTCCCTAAATATGCATACTTGAGGTGAGTGGGTAGTGGTTTTAGTTCTAAAACAGGTGGATGCTCAATGGATGGCTTCAAAGGATTCACAGATCTATCAGTTAGGTCTATATTCATACATACATGTTGTGGTTTATCTACAGGCATATCCATGATTTCAGATATATTCAAGTCAGCTACATCTAATTGTACATATTCATTAGCATGCTTGGTTAATAGTACATGCTCCAATTGTTCTTCCATTAAAGAATCTACAACGTCCATGCTAGCACAGGATTCAAGGTCAGAGGGATACCTTAAAGCTTTATACACACTAAATTTCACCTCTTCATCATGAACCCTCATAGTGAGCTCACCTTTTTGGACGTCTATCAAAGCCCTACCTGTGGCTAGAAATGGTCTACCTAACAGGATGGGGACCTCCTTGTCTGCCTCATAGTCCAGGACAATGAAATCTGCAAGGAAAATAAATTTGTCAACTTTTACAAGAATATCCTCAATCTTACCTTCAGGGTATGCGATGGATCTGTCTGCAAGTTGTAAAGTGACAGTGGTTGGACGTGCTTCTCCTATTCCCAGCTGGCGGAATAGTGATAGGGGCATGAGGTTTATGCTGGCTCCCAGGTCACAAAGAGCTCTCCCCACGTGCTTGCCTCCTAGCTCAACAGGTAAGGTGAAGGAACCAGGATCCTTCTCCTTCTTAGGTAGCTTATTCTGGAGTATGGCACTGCACTCCTCAGTGAGATTGACTGTTTCAAACTCACCAATTATTTTTTTGTTAGTAATAATGTCCTTCAAAAACTTTACATACGAAGGCATAGACTGTAAAACTTCTACAAAAGGAATGTTAACATGCACTTGTTTAAGAATTTCAAGAAATTTGTTAAAGTGCACTTCCTGTTCTTGTTTTTTCTTTAGCCTTCGAGGATATGGAGGTGGTGGCACATATGCAGGCACGTCAGGTCGCCTTAGGATAGGTGGAGGCCTTGGAATTTCTTCTACCTCTTCAGTGATTGGCTCCAGCCTTGTTCCTGATGTGCTTGTTGGTGGTGGGCCTTGGTTTGGCAGAGACTCTAGTGGAGCACTAGACTCTTTGTTCTCTACTCTCTTTGGTGTGTCCTTGATGTTGCTCACCAATGGTCTTCCACTCCTGAGTTCAATTGCTTGAACTTGTTCCTTACCATCTCTCCTTGGCACTTCAGTGTCAGCAGGAAGTCTACCTTGGGGCCTACTTTTGATCTCATTGGCTAGTTGCCCTATTTGGTTCTCTAGGCTCCTAAGGGTAGCTTGCTGGCTCTGTAGAGTGGCCTCATTCTTGGCTATGTATTCCTTAAGTAGGTTTTCTACAGAAGATCCTACAGGTTGAGTGTAAGGTTTTTGGTACATGGATTGGTTATGTTGGGGAGTGAAACCAGATGTTCCACTCGGCCTTGGTTGGTTAGGATTTTGGTTAGAGTTTTGTTGGCCACCCCATGACAGGTTTGGGTGGTTTCTCCAACCAGGGTTGTAAGTTTGTGAGTAGGGGTTGTTCCTAGGCTGCTGTTGGCTTCCTACATAGCAGACTGAGGATGGATTCCCAGGGCAGTATTCATATGGGTGCCCTTCCCCACAGAATCCACAGATAAGTGCCTCGCCTTGACTTGGTTGGGTGCCCATTGACATGGCTGTGGCGGTATTGGCACTGGTTTGGAGATTTGCCTGAGCCATTTGCTTAACTAGGTTGGTCAGGGCGTTTATTTGGGTGCTCATGGCGCTTAGAGCATCCTTGTCTTGAGCTCTAGTTGGCTCTACTGGATCATCTGACCACCTACAGTGAGATGTTGAGATCTTCTCCAAGATCTCATAAGCTTCGTTGTAACTCTTGGACAACATGGAACCACCAGCAGATGAATTTAGAACTTGTCTGGTGCTGGGGTTGCATCCTTTGAAAAAGACCTCTATTTGGATACACCATGGGATGCCATGGTGTGGACATTTAATGAGAAGATCTTTGAATCTTGTCCAAGCTTCGTGAAGAGACTCACTTGGAGCTTGTTTGAATTTGATTATATCATCACGAAAGGTAGAATTCCTATCTGGTGGGAAGTATTTGACTAGGAATTTCTCTGCTAAGTCTGTCCAATTAAGGACAGATCCAGAGGGTAATGAGTTTAACCACGTCTTGGCTTTGTCCCTCAAAGAGTAAGGGAACAGATATAGCCTCAAGGCTTCTTGGGAAACTCCAGGGATAAGGAATGTGTCACTAACTCCTACGAAGTTTCTAAGATGGTTGTGGGGGTCCTCATTTTCCATTCCAAAGAATTGTCCCACAGTGGACAACATTTGGAACATCACTGGCTTTAACTCGAATGAGTTGGCAGTGATCTCAGGACGGATTATGTTGGGGTTCAGCTCCCCAGGCATAGGTACTTGTTAAGTCTCTGAAAGTGACTTATTTAGGACCCATTTAGCTTAAGAAGATGTACACTTTTAGGTGTTTTTGATAGCATTTAGCCTAAACCTATACTTTAATATGAGAATTAGAAGAAGGTAGCTAATTTAGTACTTGTGCACAATAGGTAGAAAAAGGGTGGAAAACCGAAGGAAAAGAATGAAAAAAATAAGCATTGCGAATGAATTGCGAAATAATTGCGGTCCTCGCAATTATTCAAGTGAAAACCGTAAGTTGACTGATCTTTTTCTGTTAAATTCCGTTATTTCAGGGACTCGTTCTTTCTCCTCCATCCATTTCTGATATATGACGTTGAAGATTGATGGTTCTCCTTGGCCCAGACGCACCTGCAAACTACTATAAAAAGGGGTCAAAGTCGGAGGTTTGATAATCATTCGAAGCGCAGAAGTCTTCTCGCAGTCCATCATTTCTCCCTGTTTCCCTTTGCCGTCTGTTGGAGTGAGAGTCTCAGCTGTTGGAATCGATAATCTGATAGGAAGGAGAGAAGATTCTTCTTCTCTCTCGATTGGATTCATCCAAGCAAGGCTGACCTTTCATCCCCATCATTCGAGGCGACTGCAACGAAGCTTTACAGCACCATTTTACAAGCTTTCTGTCTTTCTTTTCTGTTTACATTTCTGCTTCGTGCTATTCTTTTCCTAATTAGCTAGATTAGTTTATTTCGTTGCTTTCTGCCTTGTGGCTATTTATTTTAAAGCTTTCATCTGTTCGTCAAACAATTTCATTAATCGAAGTACGTTTCTGCATTTCTCACTTCCCATCTTCTGCTACGGTCTTTGCTTCCTGTTTTAATTATATTTCTCTTCTAAGCATGTCTATTTTATCTGCCATTTCTGTTTACCTTATCTCCATGAGTAGCTAAATCACCTAGGGGCATGCTAATGACAGAACTATAGGTTAAAAAACGTGAATCAAGTAGGCAGATTAACACTCGAACATTGATTGTATGTAAGCTTCATCCCACGGGCAATTTCGATTGGCCATCCATTTTGTCCAAAGAACTCCTAACCTCTGGAAGGAGTAAGAGTTCAGAGTCATATAATCATGCTAGCCTTTCATGGTAATCAGGAAACGGCTTAGGAATAAGCGTTTCCCTAGTACAAACTAAACACTCCTGTTTTAACAAAATGCTTAAGACCTTACTTTGAAGTCGAGTAAACTAAAGTATTTAATGCATGGAATCGGACGATACATGAAATAGAGTGAGTTTGATGTATAGAGAGTTGATCTACTGCTTGAGAATCGTATTAAAATACCTATAGGATAGTCGTTAGTAGCCCTTAATTCGCCATTTTACACACTTTTGCTGTTGAGTTAATTGCGGATTAATTGCGGTTCTCGCAATTTCGCCTAAATACCATTCTGTTTGGCTGTTTTCTTCTTCATTTATTAATTTCGTCTTTTATCTTTTGAGTTTAATTTCAACTTGCATTTGTTTATGTTATAGTCCTTTACATATCCAGCAAAAATTAGATAATTAAAAACCAATTTTACCCCATCAAATTCACCCCATCTTTCTTAACAATTACACTTCGCGAATAGCTAAAAATGAGTCTCTGTGGAAAAAACGAATGAAATATACTTACTACTTGCTGTGAGACCATGTATGCTTGCATGTTCTAAGTGCTCTCTCTATCTTATTGCTTATTTATCTTTACACATTGAGCACGCAACAAGTTTTTGGCGCCGCTGCCGGGGACTTATTTTAAGTGAAAACGAAGTTTGTTAAGTTTGAAACATCAAATTATTTTCCTTTGCATTTGATCTATATTTCATTTCTTCCTTAGGTAAAATTTAGGTTAGTTTATGAATGAGCTTCCAAGTAGTGATCTAGAGTTCAACCCTGAGCCCGAGAGATTACTTAGAGCTAGGAATAAAGCCAAGAAACGTCTATTTAAACAACCTTCTTTACCTCAATTAGCTGCTGATACCGCAAGGTTATCATCACCACCTTTAGAAGAAATGGATAGAAGAGATCAAAATCTGGTGCCTGTCACTCGCAATCCCATAGAAATAGCGAATGACAAGGACAGCGCCATTCTTTCATATTTAGTACCTATGCCTGGGGAGCTGAACCCCAGCATAATCCGTCCTGAGATCACTGCCAACTCATTCGAGTTAAAGCCAGTGATGTTCCAAATGTTGTCCACTGTGGGACAATTCTTTGGAATGGAAAATGAGGACCCCCACAACCATCTTAGGAACTTCTTAGGAGTTAGTGACACTTTCCTAATCCCTGGAGTTTCTCAGGAAGCCTTGAGGCTATACTTGTTCCCTTACTCTTTGAGGGACAAAGCCAAAACGTGGCTGAACTCATTACCTTCTGGATCTGTCTTTAATTGGACAGATTTAGCAGAAAAATTCCTAGTCAAATATTTCCCACCTGATAGGAATTCTACTTTCCGTGATGATATTATAAAATTCAAACAAGCTCCAAGTGAGTCTCTTCACGAAGCTTGGACAAGATTCAAAGACCTTCTCATCAAATGCCCACACCATGGCATCCCATGGTGTATCCAAATAGAAGTCTTCTTTAAAGGATGCAACCCCAGCACCAGACAAGTACTCAATTCATCTGCTGGAGGTTCCATGTTGTCCAAGAGTTACAACGAAGCTTATGAGATCTTGGAGAAGATCTCAACATCTCATTGTAGGTGGTCAGACGATCCTGTAGAGCCAACTAGAGCTCAAGACAAGGATGCTCTAAGCGCCATGAGCACCCAAATAAATGCCCTGACCAACCTAGTCAAGCAAATGGCTCAGGCCAATCTCCAAACCAGTGCCAACACCGCCACAGCCATGTCAATGGGCACCCAACCAAGCCAAGGCGAGGCACTAGTCTGTGGATTCTGTGGGGAAGGGCACCCATATGAATATTGCCCTGGGAATCCATCCTCGGTCTGCTATGTAGGAAGCCAGCAGCAACCAAGGAACAACCCCTATTCACAAACTTACAATCCTGGTTGGAGGAACCACCCGAACCTGTCATGGGGTGGCCAACCAAATTCTAACCAAAATATTAACCAACCAAGGCCGAGTGGAACATCTGGTTTCACTCCCCAACATAACCAACATAACCAGTCAATGTACCAAAAACCTTATAATCAATCTGTAGGGTCTTCTGTAGAAAACCTACTCAAGGAATACATAGCAAAAAACGATGCTACTCTCCAAAGCCAGCAAGCTACCCTTAGGAGCCTAGAAAATCAAATAGGCCAGCTAGCCAATGAAATTAAAAGTAGGCCCCAAGGTAGACTCCCTGCTGACACTGAATTGCCAAGGAGAGAAGGAAAGGAACAAGTTCAAGCAATTGAACTTAGGAGTGGGAGACCTTTGGTAAGCAACACCAAAGACATACCAAAGAGAGTAGAGAACACCGAGTCTAGTGCTCCACTGGAGTCTCTGCCCAATAAAGGTCCACCACCCACTAGCACCTCAGGAGCCAGGCTAGAGCCAATTGTAGAAGAAATAGAAGAAATCCCAAGGCCTCCACCTATCCTGAGGCGACCTGACGTACCTGCTTATGTACCACCACCTCCATATCCTAGAAGGCTTAAGAAGAAGCAGGAACAGGAAGTGCATTTCAATAAATTCTTAGAAATACTTAAGCAAGTGCATGTTAACATTCCTTTCGTAGAGGTTTTACAGTCGATGCCCTCTTATGTAAAGTTTTTGAAAGACATCATTACTAACAAAAAAATAATTGGTGAGTTTGAAACAGTCAATCTCACTGAGGAGTGCAGTGCCATCCTCCAGAACAAGCTGCCCAAGAAGGAGAAGGATCCTGGTTCCTTCACCTTACCTGTTGAACTTGGAGGCAAGCACGTGGGGCGAGCTCTCTGTGACTTGGGAGCCAGCATTAACCTCATGCCCCTATCCCTATTCCGCCAGTTGGGAATAGGGGAAGCACGTCCAACTACTGTCACTTTACAACTAGCAGACAGATCCATCGCATACCCTGAAGGTAAGATTGAGGATATTCTAGTGAAAGTTGACAAGTTCATATTCCTTGCAGATTTCATTGTCCTGGACTATGAGGCAGACAAGGAGGTACCCATCCTGCTAGGCAGACCATTTCTAGCCACAGGTAGGGCACTTATAGACGTCCAGAAAGGTGAGCTCACAATGAGGGTTCATGATGAAGAGGTGAAGTTTAGTGTGTATAAAGCTTTAAGGTATCCCTCTGACCTTGAATCCTGTGCTAGTATGGATGTTGTAGACTCTTTAATGGAAGAGCAATTAGAGCATGTATTATTAACCAAGCATGCTAATGAATATGTACAAGTAGATGTAGCTGACTTGAATGTATCTGAATTAATGAATGTGCCTGTAGATAAACCACAGCATGTATGTATGAATATAGATTTAACTGATAGATCTGTAAATCCTTTAAAGCCCTCCATTGAGCATCCACCTATTTTAGAACTGAAACCACTACCCACTCACCTCAAATATGCATATTTAGGAGATAATGACACACTACCTGTAATTATTTCTTCTAAGCTAAGTGAACAGCATGAGGTTGATTTAATTTTACTGCTTAAGCAACATAGGAAGGCTATAGCATGGACTATTGCTGATATTCGAGGCATTAGCCCTTCTTATTGTATGCACAAAATTATCTTAGAGGAAGAGCACACACCTAGGGTAGATCACCAGCGTAGGTTAAACCCCTCTATGAAAGAGGTAGTGAAGAAAGAAATAATAAAATGGTTAGATGCAGGAGTAATTTTCCCCATAGCTAGTAGCCAGTGGGTGAGCCCCATCCAATGTGTACCTAAAAAGGGGGGAATAACTGTGGTAGTCAATGAAAACAACGAACTAATTCCAACAAGGACTGTCACAGGGTGGAGAGTGTGTATGGATTACAGAAAGTTAAATAAAGAAACTAAAAAAGACCATTTCCCTATACCGTTTATTGACCAGATGCTAGACAGAATAGCTGGTAGAGCCTACTATTGTTTTTTAGATGGGTACTCTGGCTATAATCAAATAACTATAGACCCTAAGGATCAAGAGAAGACCACCTTCACTTGCCCTTTTGGAACGTTTGCCTTCCGCAGAATGCCTTTTGGCTTATGCAATGCACCGGCAACTTTCCAAAGGTGCATGATGGCAATCTTCTCTGAGTTGGATGAGTCCATGATAGAAATATTCATGGATGACTTCTCAGTCTTTGGGGATTCATTTAAAACCTGTCTAGACAACCTAGGACAAGTCCTGGCTAGGTGTGAAGAGACCAACCTAGTCCTAAATTGGGAAAAATGCCATTTTATGGTAGATGAGGGGATTGTCTTAGGACATCGAGTGTCAAGGGCAGGTGTAGAAGTGGATAGGGCAAAAATAGAGATCATAGAGAAGTTGGTAGAGCCACAAAATGTCAAAGCCATTAGAAGCTTCTTAGGGCATGCTGGTTTTTACAGAAGGTTCATCAAGGACTTTTCTAAGATAGCCAAGCCTCTGTGCGAGCTTCTAGAGCTAAATAGGCCTTTTATCTTCTCTGAGGAATGTGTAGTAGCTTGGAAAACCCTTAAAGAGGCACTAGTCACAGCACCTATCATAGTCGGACCAAATTGGGATCTCCCATTTGAGATGCTATGTGATGCCAGTGACTATGCTGTAGGAGTCATGTTAGGACAGAAGATCGACAAGCTAACACACCCTGTCTACTATGCTAGTAAGACCTTGAATGAGGCTCAATGTAATTATACAACTACTGAGAAAGAGATGCTTGCTGTAGTGTTTGCGTGCGAAAAATTTAGAAACTACATTGTAGGCACTAGGACAATTGTCTACACTGACCATTCTGCCTTAAAATATCTTATGAGGAAAGCTGATGCCAAGCCTAGGTTGATTAGGTGGGTGTTATTGCTGCAAGAATTTGATTTGGATATTCGAGACAAGAAAGGTTGTGAAAATGTGGTTGCAGATCACCTGTCTCGATTGCACCATAATTGCGAAAATATTGCGGAGTCCGCAATTTCTGATGCTTTTATAGATGAACATGTCTTTGCTTTGTCTCATCGTGATAACGATGAGGAACCTTGGTTCGCTGACATTGCTAACTTCCGTGCATCACAGGTATTACCAGTGTTCAGGGGAGGACAAGAGAAGAAGAGGTTCCTTCATGAAGCAAGGAAATTCATTTGGGATGACCCCACACTTTACAGGACCTGTGCTGATGGGTTGTTAAGGAAGTGTGTTTCAGCTGCTGAAGCGAAGTCTGTGCTGCAGCACTGTCACTCATCTCCTTACGGTGGACATTTTGGTGGTCAAAGGACAGCTGCAAAGGTATTTCAGAGTGGCTACTATTGGCCAACAATCTTTAAGGACGCCCACGACTTTGCACACAGCTGTGATGAGTGCCAAAGAACAGGTAACCTCAGTCGCAAGGATGAGATGCCCCTCACCTACATCTTAGAGTTAGAGCTCTTTGATGTGTGGGGCATTGACTTCATGGGACCATTCCCTCCATCGTCAGGTAACCTCTACATATTAGTAGCAGTAGACTACGTGTCCAAGTGGGTAGAAGCCAAAGCATGTCCTAATAATGATGCTAAAACAGTCACCAGTTTCTTACATAGGCACATTTTCACTCGATTTGGGACTCCTCGTGCTATCATTAGTGATGAGGGGTCACATTTCATTAATAAAGCTATGGAGAAAGTATTGGCTAAATATAACATTAGACATAGAGTAGCTACTCCTTATCACCCACACTCAAATGGACAAGCTGAAATTTCCAATAGGGAAATAAAGAACATCCTAGAAAAGGTAGTCAAACCTACTAGAAAAGACTGGTCATTTAAGCTTGAGGATGCACTTTGGGCTTATAGAACAGCTTATAAGACACCCCTAGGTATGTCTCCCTATAGGTTGGTGTATGGCAAGGCTTGCCACTTGCCACTTGAGTTAGAAAACAAAGCATTTTGGGCCATGAAGGAATTAAATTTTTGTGTAAAGGATGCGGGGACATTGAGATCTTTGCAGCTACATGAGCTTGATGAGCTTAGGCATATGGCCTATGAAAATGCTAAGATGTATAAAGAAAAGACCAAAATATGGCACGACAGTAGACTTAGGATCAAAGACTTTAGGAAGGGCCAACTTGTACTATTATTTAACTCACGATTAAAATTATTTCCAGGCAAACTATAGTCTAGATGGTCAGGTCCATTTGTGATTACTAATGTCTTTGTTCATGGTGCAATAGAGATAAAGAACTTGCAGCAGGGTCAGCCATTTATGGTCAATGGTGCCAGATTGAAGCACTACTATGAGGAAGGAGATGTGAAGACTCTCTCGGCCTTCCTCTTGACTGAAGCATGACAAAAAGAACGAGAGAGAACGAGTGGTTACTGTGCTCGTTTAGTCAAGGCCAATGCCTTAGTTTATTTTTTCTGTTTTTCCGATTATCGTGTGTATGTTTTGTGGTGTAATTTTAATTGAATATTTAATGTTTGTTTTATTTGTTTTTGAGAGGATTCGAAAGAGGGGATCAAGGAGAGTAAATCCAGCTTTAAAAATCGAGAAACGGTTGAGCCAAATAAAAGATACGGACGAGCAAAGTTAGAGATTTTGATGAAATAATATCCCTGGAATTGCACTGGAATTGCTGGATCCGCAAAAAAATAGCCGTTGGGATTTATCCGTTGCCTTTATATCCGTTGGAAGGCGCTCGATCGATACGATTCTCTCATTCTTTGCTCTCCAAGAATTCAGCGATTCTCTCCACCTTTGATTCCTCTCTCAAGATCTTCAATACTCAGCAATGGTGTTCACACGAGCGGAAAGATCTGCAGCCAAGAAGAAGGCTGATGACGCAGCTGAAGCGGCTGCAAGGGAAGCGCTTCTTACCCTTGCAGATGATGGTGCCGTTCGCACAGGACCTCTCCCCAAGCTTCCTATCCGTAGGAGGAAGTGGAGGGTTGTCACTGAAATCCCCGCTGGACCCTCTGAACCAGCGGGCACGCCCAAGAAACGCCGGTGGAGTGTCAAGACGGCCGCCGAACCAAGCGTAGCGACGACTCCCTCTGTGGCGAGTCAAGAATCTGATCGTGCGTCCCACGATTCAGCCAAGAAGAGTTCGACGCCACCTGCTTCACCAGCGCGCACACCGTCGCCATCTGCATCACCGGTGCACAGCCCTGCACCGTCTGAACCAGTGCACAGCCCGGAGCTCTCATCATCGCCGCCGGCGCAGAGTCCTGAATTACCATTGTTAAGTCTCTGAAAGTGACTTATTTAGGACCTATTTAGCTTAGGAAAATGCACATACTTAGGTGTTTTTAATAACATTTAGCCTAAACCTATGCTTAAATATGAGAATTAGAAGAAGGTAGCTAATTTAGGACTTGTGCACAATAGGTAGAAAAATGGTTGAAAACCGAAGGAAAAGAATGAAAAATAAGCATTGCGAATGAATTGCGAAATAATTGCGGTTCTCGCAATTATTCAAGTGAAAACCGTAAGTTGACTGATCTTTTTCTATTAATTTCCGTTATTTCAGGGACTCGTTCTTTCTCCTCCATCCATTTCTGATATATGACGTTGAAGATTGATGGTTCTCCTTGGCCCAAACGCACCTGCAAACTACTATAAAAAGGGGTCAAAGTCGGAGGTTTGATCATCATTCGAAGCGCAGAAGTCTTCTCGCAGTCCATCATTTCTCTCTGTTTTCCCTTGCCGTCTGTTGGAGTGAGAGTCTCAGCTGTTGGAATCGATAATCTGATAGGAAGGAGAGAAGATTCTTCTTCTCTCTCGATTGGATTCATCCAAGCAAGGCTGACCTTTCATCCCCTTCATTCGAGGCGACTGCAACAAGGCTTTCGAGCACCTTTACTGCTTTCTGTCTTCTCCTTCTCATTTCCAGCTTTGTTCATTTGTTGTTTTTAGTTTAGTGCTTTATTTACTGCATTTCGTTGTTGTCTGTCTTTGAATCATTTCCTTTAAGTTTCTCTTTGTTCGGTTAAACGTTGAAAGTAATCAAAGTGCAAGTCTGCTTTTCACAGTTCCTATCTTCTTCTGCTACGGCTTTTGTCCACTGTTTTAACTATATTTCTCTTCTAAGCATGTCTATTTTATCGACCATTTCTGTTTACCTTATATCTATGAGTAGCTAAATCACCTAGGGGCATGCTAATGACAGAACTATAGGTTAAAAAACGTGAATCAAGTAGGCAGATTAACACTCGAACATTGATTGTATGTAAGCTTCATCCCACGGGCAATTTCGATTGGCCATCCATTTTGTCCAGAGAACTCCTAACCTCTGGAAGGAGTAAGAGTTCAGAGTCATATAATCATGCTAGCCTTTCATGGTAATCAGGAAACGGCCTAGGAATAGGCGTTTCCCTAGTACAAACTAAACATTCCTGTTTTAACAAAATGCTTAAGACCTTACTTTGAAGTCGAGTAAACTAAAGTATTTAATGCATGGAATCGGACGATACATGAGATAGAGTGAGTTTGATGTATAGAGAGTTGATCTACTGCTTGAGAATCGTATTAGAATGCCTATAGGATAGTCATTAGTAGCCCTTAATTCGCCGTTTTACACACTTTCGCTGCTGATTAATTGCGGATTAATTGCGGTTCTCGCAATTCTGCCAAGTTTTTATTTTGTTCAGCTGTTTTCTTCCTCGTTTATTAATTCCATCTCTTGTCTTTTAAGTATAATTTCAACTTGCATTCATTTATGTTATATTCCTTTACACATTCAGCAAAAATTAGATAATTAAAAACCAATTTTACCCCATCAAATCCACCCCATCTTTCTTAACAAATACACTTCGCGAATAGCTAAAAATGAGTCTCTGTGGAAAAAACGAATGAAATATACTTACTACTTGCTGTGAGACCATGTATGCTTGCATGTTCTAAGTGCTCTCCCTATTCTCTTGCTTGTTTATCTTTACACATTGAGCACGCAACAACCATCTTCGCCATTGAGTTCTGCGCGGACACCATCAGCAGAGCAGAGCGCCACGCCCTCGCCTACTCTCCCACGGCCTGATCCTGAATTCCCCTATGGGGAGTACCAGGAATCCACTCAGGGCAGTGGAGATGCTGGGGAAGACGAAGTCTTCTCTCCTCTAAGGGAAGACAGCCCTGATGATCCTGCACAGCAGGATGATTCAATGGAAGAGACGTTGGGGGCATGCCTCCAGCAGATCAACATCAAGGCCAAGCTGAAGAAGAAAAAGAAGGCCAAGATTGTCAAGGGCAAGCGATCCAAGAAGCTGGGTAAGAAGAAGAAGGCCAAGAGGGTACCGTCAATAGACAAAGAAAGCACTGAGCCTTCACTCAAACGACTCAAGGTAGAGGCTGCTGAGTCAGCCAAGCCAGCTGATAAGGGGAAGGCTAAACTCTACCCTGAAGACGAACCTCAGTCAGTGAGGTATGTCTCATCTGATGCTGAATCCAGGGGTGCTGAGCTAAGGAAGAGGGAGTTGCTGCACGAGAAAGGCTTCCTCGACCGACTTGCTGATTTGCCGCAGTTCTTGCGCGCAGGAGTGATCAACCACGGCTGGGAGGAATTTTGCAGACCGCCTAATCCAGCATACACGAGCATGGTGTATGATTTCTATGCCAATGTGCTCAGCCCTGAGGATGGCCTGTCTGTGGTCAGAGGGGTAGAGGTAGATTTCTCAGCCAAGGCCATCAATGAAGCCTTTGGTCTCAAGGGCCAAACTCATACAGATTATGCCCGGATTATCGATGAGCCTACTGAGGCAGTTTTGGAAGAGGCCATCCGGACTATTGGCCAGCCTGAAGCCTCTTGGACAGTGTCGCGCAATGGGAGGCACACTCTCATGAGTGCCAACCTCACGGCCAAGGCGGCTGTTTGGTTTTCGTTCGTGCGAAGGAGATTGTCCCCGGTGACTCACGAGACTACAATAAACCAGAGCCGATCGCTGCTGGTGTATGCGATAATGAGAGGTCTCACGATTAACGTGGGAGAAGTCATCTCTGCTGCTATTGCTGAGTGCGCGAAGAAAGGTAAGGGGCCATTATTCTTCCCCAACACTATAACAAAATTGTGTTTGCTTGCAGGAGTCCCCATCGAACGCATGGAGCAGCAGATGGCGTACACGGGCCATTTGGAGCTGCCTGCCAGCTTGAGGCTGAAGAGGAAGGGGAACATGGAGTTTGAATTGGATCGGTTGGCTGCTGATCAGTCACGATCCATGGCGTGCCTCATGGATATGCAACGAAGGATGGCTCAATGGGCCACGTATGCGCAGGCACGGGACAAGGAACTCGCAGACCAAATTGGATGCATCTTCCCTGAGTTCCCTACCAATCTTCTAACTCCATGGGTGCCCCCACGACCCAGACAACCGGATGACGATGATGAGACTTGAGTGCTGTTTGGATTGCACTGAAGGGAGTACTTCTGTTCCCTTAAATTAATTTATAAAAAAAAAAATCTGCTTCTGTTAATTCTTGTGAACTCTACTGTTTTCCGTCAATTTTTGATCTGTTTAGATGTTTAGTTTTCTGTTTTTTTTCTTTTGCTTAGTATAGTCTGATGTTAGCTGCCTAGGTAGGTTAGGTTAGTTTTAATTTTGTAGAGCTTAACGCAACGGGACAAAGCATGTTTAAGGGCCTGATGCATTGTTATATCTGCCCAGATTTGATTGCGAAAAAATTGCGGTGCCCGCAATTTTTCTGACTATTTGCGTGTTTTGGACTGTCTGTTTAGTTAGGCTATGATCTGTTAAATGCTTCCTTTTGCTGCTAGCATGACTACCGTATATAGCTGATCTAAAAGCATGCTGGATGAGTGTCATAAGACGTCCTTTGGTAGTTTAAATTAACCTCTCAATAGCTCAGCATGCACAGCTTTAAGACCTTATCTGTCTGTTTTTTTTCAAAATTCTGCTGCTGTGATATTTTCTCTTAGAATGTTTTGCCTATGCCTAGGACTTTTAAATTCTCTTTGTTTTACTTTAGACTAGATGCTTCTAGACAAGTTTGGGGGTGTGCCACCTCAAACACTCATTGGGGACAATGAGTAGTTTAAGTTTGGGGGAGGCCACCCTAGGCCTAGGAACATTCCTCTCTTCCTTGTGACATGAGCATTCTTCTTCTCCTAAAAAAAAAAAAAAAAAAAAAAAAAAAAGTGAAAAATAGAATAAAGAGGGGAGTCTTTCTCAAGCTGCTGAGTAATCAGTGCCAAGTGTGTAAACCACAAGTGGCATTGCATCAAAAGGCAACCCAAGGAAAGGCTCCACCTAAGTAAGAAAAGAAAAAAAAGAGAAATAGGGAAGAAGAATGTGTGCTTAGGAGTTATGACCTTGTGGCTTAGATGTCCTATTTAAAAAGAACTCTGATCCTTAATGAGCTGAGCACAAGGTTGTAGCTTTTAGGTTTGTCTAGGGAGATGAATGTATATCCAATGAAGTGATGCCAGGGTTTAGTTGGTCTTATGAAAGTACTACTGTCACTGGTTTTGTACTAAGACTGGCATGACTCTAAGGAATCCTAGGTAGCTCATAAGAAAAAACTAGAAGCATGTACTGAGTCTGAGATAAAGCTAGGCAGAATTTGAAACCTTAGGGATAGTGGCATGATATGACAAAAGCAAATAGACCAGTTGTAGGGAGTTAATGAAAACAGAAGGAGTGTTAGGCAGGCAAAGGCAGAAGAAGCTTGACAAGAGGTTAGTGTTAGACTTAGAAGTATGTCACAGAACAGCACTGCTATAGATAAGAATATAAGGGAGTCAGTAAGTAGTTAAAGAAGATAAATAACAGCCTAAGTAAGTCCTTAGTTTGCTTGAGGACAAGCAAAACCTCAAGTTTGGGGGTGTGTTAAGTCTCTGAAAGTGACTTATTTAGGACCCATTTAGCTTAAGAAGATGTACACTTTTAGGTGTTTTTGATAGCATTTAGCCTAAACCTATACTTTAATATGAGAATTAGAAGAAGGTAGCTAATTTAGGACTTGTGCACAATAGGTAGAAAAAGGGTGGAAAACCGAAGGAAAAGAATGAAAAAAATAAGCATTGCGAATGAATTGCGAAATAATTGCGGTCCTCGCAATTATTCAAGTGAAAACCGTAAGTTGACTGATCTTTTTCTGTTAAATTCCGTTATTTCAGGGACTCGTTCTTTCTCCTCCATCCATTTCTGATATATGACGTTGAAGATTGATGGTTCTCCTTGGCCCAGACGCACCTGCAAACTACTATAAAAAGGGGTCAAAGTCGGAGGTTTGATAATCATTCGAAGCGCAGAAGTCTTCTCGCAGTCCATCATTTCTCCCTGTTTCCCTTTGCCGTCTGTTGGAGTGAGAGTCTCAGCTGTTGGAATCGATAATCTGATAGGAAGGAGAGAAGATTCTTCTTCTCTCTCGATTGGATTCATCCAAGCAAGGCTGACCTTTCATCCCCATCATTCGAGGCGACTGCAACGAAGCTTTACAACACCATTTTACAAGCTTTCTGTCTTTCTTTTCTGTTTACATTTCTGCTTCGTGCTATTCTTTTCCTAATTAGCTAGATTAGTTTATTTCGTTGCTTTCTGCCTTGTGGCTATTTATTTTAAAGCTTTCATCTGTTCGTCAAACAATTTCATTAATCGAAGTACGTTTCTGCATTTCTCACTTCCCATCTTCTGCTACGGTCTTTGCTTCCTGTTTTAATTATATTTCTCTTCTAAGCATGTCTATTTTATCTGCCATTTCTGTTTACCTTATCTCCATGAGTAGCTAAATCACCTAGGGGCATGCTAATGACAGAACTATAGGTTAAAAAACGTGAATCAAGTAGGCAGATTAACACTCGAACATTGATTGTATGTAAGCTTCATCCCACGGGCAATTTCGATTGGCCATCCATTTTGTCCAAAGAACTCCTAACCTCTGGAAGGAGTAAGAGTTCAGAGTCATATAATCATGCTAGCCTTTCATGGTAATCAGGAAACGGCTTAGGAATAAGCGTTTCCCTAGTACAAACTAAACACTCCTGTTTTAACAAAATGCTTAAGACCTTACTTTGAAGTCGAGTAAACTAAAGTATTTAATGCATGGAATCGGACGATACATGAAATAGAGTGAGTTTGATGTATAGAGAGTTGATCTACTGCTTGAGAATCGTATTAAAATACCTATAGGATAGTCGTTAGTAGCCCTTAATTCGCCATTTTACACACTTTTGCTGTTGAGTTAATTGCGGATTAATTGCGGTTCTCGCAATTTCGCCTAAATACCATTCTGTTTGGCTGTTTTCTTCTTCATTTATTAATTTCGTCTTTTATCTTTTGAGTTTAATTTCAACTTGCATTTGTTTATGTTATAGTCCTTTACATATCCAGCAAAAATTAGATAATTAAAAACCAATTTTACCCCATCAAATTCACCCCATCTTTCTTAACAATTACACTTCGCGAATAGCTAAAAATGAGTCTCTGTGGAAAAAACGAATGAAATATACTTACTACTTGCTGTGAGACCATGTATGCTTGCATGTTCTAAGTGCTCTCTCTATCTTATTGCTTATTTATCTTTACACATTGAGCACGCAACAGTACTAGGTAAGAAAGTATGGCGCTATCCTTATCATTCGCTATTTCGATGGGATTGCGAGTGACAGGCACCAGATTTTGATCTCCTCTTTCCATTTCTTCTTGAGAAGGTGGTGGTAACCTTGCGGTTTCAGCAACTAATCGAGGTAAAGAAGGTTGTTTAAAGAGACGTTTCTTGGCTCTATTCCTAGCTCTAAGTAATCTCTCGGGCTTAGGGTTGAACTCTAGATCACTACTTGGAGGCTCATTCATAAACTAACCTAAATGTTACCTGAAAAAGAAATGAAAATGGATCAGTTTCAATGGAGAATAACTTGGTGTTTCAAACTTAACTAACTTCATTTTCACTTAAATAAATCCCCGGCAGCGGCGCCAAAAACTTGTTGCGTGCTCAATGTGTTAATAAGAATAAGCAATAAGAGAGAAAGAGCACTAAGAACATGCAAGCATACATGATCTTATAGCAAGTAGTAAGTATTTTTTTCATTCGTTTTCCCACAGAGACTTATTATAAGTTACTCATGAAGTGTAAAGTTAAGAAAGAAGGGGTGGATTTGAAGGGATAAAATTGATTTTTAATTGCCTACTTCTTACCGAATATATAAAGGAATGCAACATAAACAAATGCAAGTTGAAATTAGACTCAAAGGACAAGCGACGGAATTAATAAACGAAGAAGAAAACAGCTAGACAGAATGGTAACTTAGCAGAATTGCGGACACCGCAATGTTATCGCAATTGTAAAAACAGCAAAAATGTGTAAAATGGAGAATTAAGGGCTACTAACGACTATCCTATAGGCATTTTAATACGATTCCCAAGCATTGGATCAACTCTCTATGCATCAAACTCACTCTATCTCATGTATCGTCCGATTCCATGCATTAGATTCTTTAGTTTACTCAACTCAAAGTAAGGTCTTAAGCATCTTGTTAAAGCAGAAGTGTTTAGTTTGTACTAGGGAAACGCCTATTCCTAGGCCGTTTCCTGGCTACCATGAAAGGCTAGCATGTTTATATGACTCTGAACTCTTACTCCTTCCAGAGGTTAGGAGTTCTTTGGACAAGATGGATGGCCAATCGAAATTGCCCGTGGGATGAAGCTTACATACAATCAATGCTTCGAGAGCTATCCTACATACTTGGTTCACGTTTTGTTAGCCTAAAGTCTTGTCATTAGCATGCCCCTAGGTGGCTTAGCTACTCATGGATATAGGGAGAACAGAAATATAAGATAAAACAGACATCTTAGAAGAGAAATATACTTAAAACAGTAAGACAAAACCGTAGCAGCAGAAGATGGAAACTGTGAAGTGAAGACTTGTAATTTGATTACTTTGATTGTTTGAACGAACAAAGGACAGCTTAAAGTAGATAATCCAAAGACAGAAAGCAACGAAATGATGTAGATTAATCACTAAGCTAGAAACAACAACTGAACAGTGCTGGAAATTAGAAAAGAAAGACAGAAAGCAGTAAATGTTGCTTGAAGCCTCGTCGCAATCGCCTCGAATGAAGGATCAAAAAGGTCAGCCTTGCTTCGATGAATCCAATCGGGAGAGAAGAAGAATCTCCTCTCCTTCCTATCAGATTATCGATTCCAACAGCTGGGCTTCGCAAACCAACAGACGGCAAAGGAAAAACAGGGGAACAGATGGACTGCGAGAAGACTCTACGCTTTCGGATGCTGATTGAACCTCCGACTTTGACCCCTTTTTATAGTAGTTTGCAGGTGCGTTTGGGCCACGGAGAACCATCAATCGTCAACGTCGTATATCAGAATGGATGGAGGAGAAAGAACGAATCCCTGAAATCACGGAAATTAACAGAAAAAGATCAGTCAACTCACGGTTTTCACTTGAATAATTGCGGCTTCAGCAATGTTTTCGCAATGCTATCGCAATGTAGTTTTTTCATTCTTTTCCTTCGGTTTTCAACCCTTTTCTTTCCTATTGTACATAAGTCCTAATTTAGCTACCTTCTTCTAATTCTCATATTTAAGCATAGGTTTAGGCTAAATGCTATCAAAAACAACTAAGTATGTGCATCTTCCTAAGCTAAATAGGTCCTAAATAAGTCACTTTCAGAGACTTAACATTGAGGCTGCTGAATCGGTTAAGGCCAAGGAGAAGGAGAAGGGGAAGAAGAAGATGTACCCCGAGGATGAGCCTCAAGCTGTGAGGTTTATCTCGCAAGAAGCAGAGGCCAAGGGCCTTGAGTTGAGAAAGAAGGAGCTCATGCACGAGCGGGGCTTCCTTGATGCATTGGCTGACCTGCCGCAGTTCTTGCGCGCAGGAATCATCACCCACGACTGGGAAGAGCTGTGCAGACCCCCTATCCCTGCCTACACCGACATGGTGTACGATTTCTACGCCAATCTCGCACATCCTGACGCCTGCTTGTCCACGGTGAGAGGGGTAGAGGTGGACTTCTCTGCCAATGCGATCAATGAGGCCTACAGCCTCAAGGGATACCCCCACTCTGACTATGCCAAGATCACTGATCTGCCATCTGAGGCAGTTTTGGAGGAGGCCTTGCACACAATTGGCAAGCCAGAGGCATCGTGGGTAGTGTCTAGGAACGGGAAGCACACCTTGATGAGTGCAACCCTGCGCGACAAGGCGACCGTTTGGTTTTCCTTTGTGCGCCGACGTCTCTCCCCTGTGACCCACGAGACAACCATAAACCAGGGGAGGTCCCTACTGCTGTACGCCATCATGAAGGGCCTCACCATTGACGTTGGTGAGGTCATTGCTGCCTCCGTTGCCGACTGCTTGAAGAAAGGTAAGGGTCAATTATTTTTCCCTAATACTATAACTAAGTTGTGCCTTCGTGTAGGAGTCCCCATGGAGAAAAATGAGAAGCAATTGGCCTACACCGGCCATCTGGAGCTTCCCACCATATTGAGGATGCGCAGACGGGGCAACATGGAGTTTGAGCTGGACGGCCTGGCTGTTGCTCAATCTCTGCAAATGGCATGCTTAATGGACCTGCAGCACAAGATGGCGCAGTGGGCTGATTATGCGCAGGCGAGGGCTCCTCCGCTCGATGCATCAAACATCTGACAATCGTGCGGAAGCAAACCGACATAGAAGAACTCCATAAGCGCGGCCTCTGCTATCAGTTGGTTCGGGCAGCTCTCGCAGAGCTTAATGAATCTCTCCCAGCACTCGTGAAATGCCTCTTCCTCTTTTTGTTTGAAACCAAAGATATTCTTTTTCAAGGCTCTGGCTTTTGAAGCTGGGAAATACCTTTCCAAGAAAAGACTTTTCAACTTCTCCCAAGTGAAGATGGTTCCCGATGGTATGTAATGTAGCTAGTCTCGAGCTTCGCCTCTCAAGGTGAATGGAAAAGCTCTCAGGTAGAGCTGATCTTCAGTTATGTAGCTTGGCTTCATCGCAGAACTTGTTATTTGAAACGCCTTGAGATGTTTAAAGGGATCTTCATCTGCTTCACCACAAAAAGAAGGCAGATGGTCAATTAAACCAGATTTAAGCAAAAACTCACCTGAGATTTCCGGGTAGGAAATACAAGAAGGTTGGTGGCCCATAGCAACCGATGTCCACTGCCTGAGTGTTTTTGGGGCTCCAGCCTCATCATCAACTTCCATTTTCTCAATAAAAAATTAGGCACTCTAGCACACTTGAACAAACAAATCAAATCTTGCAAACAATAAAAGAATAAACAAATTTTAAAATAAAAGTCAAAAGTCTACAAATCAAATTTAAATTAGGCCGAATTACACTTAGTTCCCCGGCAACGGCGCCAATTTTGGTAATGATATTTTCGAATTATCGCCAATCATCGGGTTGTCGAGACCCGCCAAAATAAATTTAAAAATGCCCGAATGCACTGAACTATTAGTAGATGAGTGGTAACGGGGTCGGTCCACAGGGAATTAGGCTAATTTGACTTAATCTTAATTAAATTTGCAAACTAAGAGAATAAACAAAACGTGGGGGATTTTTGGTTTCAGTTAACAAATTGGGGAAACAACGCAAAAGAGAGGAAATTAAACTAACGGAGCGTTCGACTCGGGACGATCGGGAATAAAATTAGCATGCCTCTTGGATCATAGGTTGACGAGTATAATGACTAAACAATTGAACGAATACGCAGCCCGTCTCAAATTAATAAATTAATTTAGACATGCTCCATGGATAATAATTAGACACAATAAATTATGCTAATCAAGCATATCGATTGGACATTGGCGGCCAACGCTCTCCCAAGACCAATCGATAGCAACGAGCTAACTACGACGATTATCTAATTTGGACGCGAAATTAGTGTATCGATTTCATATTCTAATTTGAGAAGAACGAACGCCAAGAACGCAAGGACGCCTATGCGCTCAAAGGCATCGTTAATCTTTGTTACTTGGCGGTTCAGAGAGGCACGACATCAAAACCTTTAACAAATGAATCATGCTCGAAATCAAGGGTGCCTAGTCCTAAATCATTCAAACAAGTTCATGGAATAAGCAAAGAAGAAGAAACTAATTCAATCAATCATTCAAGACAATTCAAAATTTGATTCAACAACCTCACCAAAAGTTCAAACTACATTATTCCTTTACAATCCCGAGCCAAAAACGCTAAAGACTACTCACTCATGATGGATGTGATGTGGGATGGCTTCAATCCAAGCTTGCTAGCCTCTCCCATGGTGAAAAATGGCTGAAAAACGTCTAATCTGGTGCGGAGCCCGAGGTAGGAGATGAAGATGGCGGCTAAAAATCGGACAAAAACTTAAGTAATCCGTCGTAGCGTCGAGACGCTAGGGCAGCGTCTCGACGCTCCGCCCTAAAGATTCAGCGCGCGCACACGGGGTAGCGTCGAGACGCTCGCGCAGCGTCGAGACGCTTGCGCGGCGTCGAGCGAGACTTCAGAGCTTCAGACTCAGACTTCGGAGCTTCAGACTTCGGAGCGTCGAGCTAGCGTCGGTGGATTTTCAAATTGGCGCTTCAGACTTCGGAGCGTCGAGCTAGCGTCGCGACGCTGTCGCTCGACGCTAGCTCTCGGGTTTTTTGCATGGTATTTTGCCTTCAATTCTCCCAAAACGTCAATTGTTCATAGTTTTGCATGGTCCTTCCCCAAGAGTGTTCTGAGGCCTTTAAAATGTGATATTAAGCCTCGAACGACGTCGAAACGCTCCCGAGGGCGAATTACCGAGAACACCTGTAATTAACACATAAAAGCAAGATTAAGCAAGTAATAATCGAGAATTAAGGACATAATTATAGCTCCAAAATGGAGCTATCACCTTGTCATTCGCTATTTCGATGGGGTTGCGAATGGCAGGTGCTTGGTTTGGAGGTGGTCTTTCCATTTCGGTTTGTAGGAATTGCGATGACTCTACGGAGTCAGCAATGTTTCGAGTTAAAGGTGGCTGTTTAGAGAGGCGTTTCTTAGCTCTGTTTCTGGCCCTAAGAAGTCTTTCAGGCTCAGGATTGAACTCTAGATCACTACTTGAATGCTCATTCATAAACTAGCTCGATGGTACCTGTAAGAGAAATGAAAGAAGATTAGCTCCAATTGAAATTAAGTTTGGTTTTTCTAAACTAACAAACTTCGTGTTTACTAAACAAAATCCCCGGCAGCGGCGCCAAAAACTTGTTGCGTGCTCAGTGTTTAAATAAAAATGCAATGGGAGAGCACTCAGAACATGCAAGCATACATGGTCTTGTAGCAAGTAAAAAGTATTTTTTCATTCGATGTCCCACAGAGATTTATTCTAAGTTACTAGCGAAGTGAGATGTTAAAATAAAAAGGATGGTTTAAAGGGGATAGAATTGGGATTAATGTGCCTAACTAACAAAGAACGTGCGAGATATGTAAGCATAAACAAAGACAAGTAAAGAGGTTAACTTGAATGTAGAAGAAAAAGAATTGCGGAGAAAGCAATTATCTAGCAATAAAATCGCAAAACAGAAAACTGAAAAAATGGCTAAGGCAAAAATTAAACTAGGAAAATTGCGCAGACAGCAATTTTCTAGCAATTGTACTAACAGCGTTTTAAGGGTGAGATGGAGGAACAAGGCCAACTAACGACTCCTCTATAGGCTTTTTCATACGATTCTTCAGCAGTAGATCAACTTATCATGCATCAATTTAACTCATTCTCATGCATCTCTCGATTACATGCATTAAATCCTTTAGTTCACTCATATCCAAGTAAGCCTTAAGCATTTATTTATATAAGCAAGTTAATGAATTGTGCTAGGAAAACGCCTATTCCTAGGTCATTTTCTGGCTACCATGAAAGGCTAGCATGAATGGACGACTCTGAACTCTTACTCCTTCCAGAGGTTAGGAGTTCTTTGGACAAAATGGATGGCCAATCGAAATTGCCCGTGGGATGAAGCACACATACATTCAATGCATTCGAAGCTATCCTACATGCTGAATTCACGTATTTCTACCTATAGATTCATCATCAGCAGACCCTTGTGTGGTTTAGTTACTCATGGATGATGTGGAGTTGGAAAGATTAGAAAGATAAAACATGATTCAAAGCAAACGGAAAGTAAAAGGGAAAACAGAAAGCGATAAAAAGCTTGCAACGTGGGTAAATGATTCCTCTATTACGTGAGATTCAAAGCTTAATGTGCAACGATTACAAAACAGTAAAGACTAAACGATTGAAGGCGAATTGAATTGCAGTAGCAAACAGAAGTAAATAGCAGAAGGCAGTAGAGAAAATAGAAGACTAAAAGCAGTAGAAAGCAGTTTAAAGTGTGCGTGAACTCCTCGCCGCAAGCGCCTCGGATGAAGGGCGAAGGTGAGCTTTGTTTGGGGATGAATCCAATCAGAAGAGAAGAAGGATCTTCTCTTCTTCCTCTCATATTATCGATGCCAACAGCTGATTCCTTCACGCCAACGAGTGGGAGAGAAAACAAGAAGAAACTGCGTTGAGATGGGAGTTCTACGCTTCCAAGCTTGTTATTCTCCTTCCCCTTGACCTCCTTTTATAGTGTTTTGCAGGTACTCTTCAGTCAAGGAGAGCCATCCATTTTGAACGACGACCTTCCACGTGGCAGCAGGAGATAAATTGGGCGGCTGAAAGATCGCAACAAATCGACGGACGGTTAGAACAACTTAACATTTTCACTTAAAACATTGCGGAGACAGCAATGTTTCCGCAATGTTCTTGCAACACAGAAATGCAACTCTTTAACTTCGTTTTTTATTCTTTTTTCGTTCTTTTACAAATAAGTCCTGATTTAGCTTCATTCTATAAATTCTCATATATAAGCACATGTTTAGACTAAATTCTAACAAAAACGCTTAAGAGTTCACACAATTCTATGGTCAATAAGTCCCTAAAACATGCACTTTTGGAGACGTAACAATAACCCAACTGTGATTACGAACAACATGTGAAGGGTCGACTTGCCCATGACGGTTATATCAAGAGGACATAATATATCTACAGTGAGAAGAGTGCAGCCCTCAGACTATAGTGGAGTCTCCGGGGATTAACGAATGTTGATTAGTTCGGTTAAAAGAGTTTTGACCGGATAATCTCGTATCGTTGGAACTCATGATCTGTAGGTCCTTTAGGTTCTCCTGGTGGTGGGCGGATTTTTGAATATCCACTTAATCTCAAGCTGTCGAGGCTTGCAAAAATACGATTTATAAAGCCTATAACCGAGGCTTTGCAGCCAATGGTAACAGGGTCGATCCAAGGAGAAGGTATGATCAAAATCACTATTGAAATTGGGATTTAATTAATTGATTGGTTCAGTAACAGGGGGGATTTTTAGCATGCAAGGAAAGATAATAACAAGCTAACGGAAGAATAACATGTATGAAAACGCGTGCACGGTTTGGGAGTTTCGGGATTAATTGCTAGACAATTTCAGTTCATCATTTAATACTAAATTCATGGTATGCAGTTTATTTCACACACGGACGACTACCCGAGAAGCCCCAAGGTAGCCGGCTTCATAGATATTAATCAGACCACAAAGTTTCAATTACACGTTATCCAAAATTACATTAAGGTGATCAGCCCTAAGTTAATTCTAGACAGTCACTAGCTAACCGCGACGAACATTCAAGCGTGAATTCTAATTGCTAGTAGATTGCCCGCAGACGCTGTATGCAATCAACAACTATCCTACACAACTCGATACTCCGATTTAGTTTTATCTACCTGTGTTACTTAGTCGAGCAGTGAGAGGCACGACATCGCTACTCTTTAACATACACAACATGCGAAATGACTCGAGTGTCAATCGTCGTAATCTAACATGCGCGTTGGATTAAGCAAGATAGATAAATGCAAATAAACAGCAACCAATTATGCATTCAAAGTGTAGATTATCAAAGCTAAAATGTCTAACAAATATTCCCTAAACTATCCCCAAACCGTCCACCCTTACCTTAGCCGCTCATGGCGCGAGTTGTCAATTCCGCTCCACCAATGGCCATGGAAGGCGTCATCAACGAGTTACAATGAGGGAAAAGCTTTTAAACATGCCAACAATGGCTGAGCTAAACGAAAACTAGAAGAAAATTGAGAGGAAGAAGAAGAAGAATTATCCAAAGATGAAGAAGATGCCCCAAAAAAAAGCGCAGAAATCGTCCTAATAAGCTACTGTAATCGACGTAGCGTCGAGACGCTAGGCCAGCGTCGAGACGCTGCGACCTAATTAATCCGCGCGCGCCTTCGATGGCGTCGCGACGCTGCCCCGATGATTTTCCTGCACGCGCCTCCTCCGAAGCGTCTCGACGCCAAGCAGGGTCTCGACGCCAGGGCAGCGTCGAGCTAGCGTCTCGACGCTATCACTCGACGCTTGCTCTCGGGTTTTTCCAGCGTCGAGCCAGCGTCTCGACGCTGGCTCTCGGGTTTGGGGGCTGGAACTTTGCCTCTCCTAGGCGGTTTTGGCCCGTTTCTTCACGGATCAACTTCCCCTTTCCCGACGCATTCCCGGGGCGCTAAAACTCCACTTTAAGCTCTCGAACGGGTCCAACGGACACACGAGCTCTTTGCCGCATTTCTCCTACAAACGAGATATATTAACGAATTAAACGCGGACTTTAGCTATAATTAGGAAGTATTTAATAGCTCCAAAATGGAGTTATCACCTGGCTAGCTCGGATAACGTCGTGCAACAATATAAGAGAAAAGGAAAAGAAAAAGAATTTGAATTGTCCAAATTCGGTTTTTGGAAGAATGATGGACATATTTAAATATGAGAATGGTCTAAAACATGAATAGGATTCATGTGCAAAAAAGTCGATTTTCGGAAAATCTGGTTTAGACATATGTTTAGTTAATATATATATATATATAACAATTATATTTATATATAATTTGTTATATATATATGATTGGTGAGTGCACTTTGGGTTTGATGTTTTTTGGCTAAGGATTTCAATTGTTGAAGTTGTCTTTGTATAAAAAAAACCCGAGAGCTTTTTGAAGTTCTGAAAAAAACATGAACTTTTGAAGTTCTTAGTTTTGTTTTTTTTAAGTCAGACCCATTCACATCTCCTTCAATTCTTCCTTCTTCCTCTTTATTTTTCTTTCTTTTCTCTTGTGACGGAGTCCCACAACTCTGTTGCTCGGCGCCGAGGATAGCGGGACTACCTGGGGTGGTCCTTGGGGCGTTCGTGAGAAGAAGTTCGAAGTGTTCGTGACGAATAACGGCCGGCGGAACACGAAGAAAATTAGAACTTCAAGGGTATATTTTCTAATTTTTTCCGTTGTTTGAGCATGTTTTCTATTTGTTAAATTGATGGAATTAGAGTTTCAACGATCCAAAATCGCTTCCGCAGCGTGATACGCTCCATCACTATAAACTATTTAGGTTATTTCTTGAACATGATCCACATGTATGTTAACTACATTTTATTCAAGATTACAATAATAACCTTGAATTTTTAAATGTAATGAATATTATAAATTGTAAATAATTATAATAAAATATTATTATTAATTACGAGGCTTTAGGGCATTAATCCCAACACACATGGCATGAGCTTCAAGCGAGAGTTGTAGAGAAGAACTTTTTGACCCACTTCAAACTACTTCCTAACAATCCTACTTTCGTGAAACAACTTGGACTTTTCTTTATAGATCTTCGAGTTCTCGTATGCGTCCAAGCGTAATTTTTCCAACTCTTGTAACTGAAGAAGCAGATTCACCCACTTCATCCTAACTCATGTTGCATTTCTTGATAGCCCAATATGCCTTGTGCTCAATCTCCACTGGTAAATTACACGTTTTCCCAAAAACTAACCTATAGGGAGACATTCCTATTGGTGTTTTGTAGGCAGTACGATACACCCACAAGACATCGTCCAGTCGAAGGCTCCAATCCTTCCTTCCAGGGTTCACGGTCTTTTCAAGAATGGACTTCACTTCCCTATTGAAGACTTCGACTCTACCATTGGTTTGAGTATGATATGTTGTGGCTTAGCGATGATGAACACCATATTTCCTCATCAAGGCTTCCACCGATCTGTTGCAGAAATGAGTCCCTTGATCATTAATGATGGCTCGTGGAACCCCAAACCTGTTGAAAATATTAGTCTTGACAAACCCTACAACAATATGAGAATCATCAGTTTTTGTGGATTTTGCTTCCACCCATTTGGATACATAATCCACAACCAAAAGAATATATGAAAACTCACAACATGGAGGAAAATGTCCCATAAAGTCCATGCCCCAAACATAAAAAACTGTCACAAATAAGAATAGGAATTTGAGGCATTTGATTCCTACGAATAATTGTTCCTACGCTTTGGCATTTTTCCCAAGTTTTTCAAATTGATAAGAAACCTTAAAAGAGAGAAACCCAATAAAATCTAGAGTCTAAAACCTTCCTAATAGTTTGATTAGGCCCAAAATGTCCCCCACATGCATAATCAATGCAAAAAGGTAGTATAGATTCATGCTCATTCTCAGGTACACATCTCCTAACTACCTGATCAACACAAAATTTCCACATATAGGATTCTTCCCAAACATAATATTTAGAATAATTTTTAACCTTAGCCTTTCTAGCTTGAGAAAACTACTTCTCACAAGATAATTTACCATGTCAGCATACCATGGATTTACTTCGTGCATCTGGAATAGGAGCTCATCGAGGAAATCATCATTGAGAGGCAACTCATCCTCTTACAAACCGACTCAGATCGTCAACAACTGAGTTCCTGATTCCCTTCATGTCCTTGATTTTCAAATCGGATTCCTAGAGAAGTAAAATTCATCTGAGCAGCATTGGCTTTGACTCTTTCTTCGACATGAGGTATCGCAAAGCTGCATGATTAAAATAAACAATTACTTCAGAATGAAGAATATAAGAATGAAACTTATCTAAAGCAAAAGCAATGGAAATAATCTCCTTTTCGGTAGTGGTACAGTTGCACTGAGCCACATTTAGAGTCCTTGAGGCATAATAGATGACATGACTCTTCTTCTCGATTCTTTGGCCAAACACCGCTCCAACTGCATAGTTGCTTGCGTCACACATGGTCTCGAAGGGTAAGTCTCATTGAGGTGGGTGAATGATTGACGCACTAGTCAATCGATCCTTAAGCAAGTCAAAGGCTTCCTTGCATTCCTCCCCAAACTCAAACGAGCCATCCTTTTGCAACAGGTATGTCATTTGGCAAGGTAACTTTAGAAAAATCCTAGATAAACCTGCGATAGAATCCTACATGGCCAAGAAATAAGTGCACTTCCCTAACATTTGTAGGATAAGGAAGGTTAGAAATAACATCTATTTTCGCTTTATCAACCTTTATTCCCTTAGCAGAAACCACATGTCCTGGAACAATGTCTTGATTGGCCATGAAATTGCATTTCTCATAATTTAAAACTAAATTTGTCTCAATGCAACATTCTATGACATGGGCTAAGTTCTCTAGACACTTATCAAAAGACTCGCCATACACAGTGAAATCATCAATGAACACTTCTATCCATTTCTCAATATAATCAGAAAACATACTCATCATGCATCGCTCAAATGTACTTGGAGCATTACACAGACCGAATGACATTCGTCTGTAGTCATTGGTGCCGAAAGGACACGTGAATGTGGTTTTCTCTTGGTCTTCTTGCGCGATAGACACCTGATAAAATCCTGAAAAACCATTAAGGAAACAAAAGTATGGTTTCCTAGCTAAATGCTCCACCATCTAAACAATGAAAGGTATAGAGAAATGGTCCTTCCTAGTTACCTCATTCAGTTTCCTAAAATTTATGCACATCCTCCATCCATTCTGAACTCGTGTTAAGTCTCTGATAGTGACTTATTTAGGACCTATTTAGCTTAGGAAGATGCACATACTTAGGTGTTTTTGATTGCATTTAGCCTAAACCTATGCTTAAATATGAGAATTAGAAGAAGGTAGCTAATTTAGGACTTATGCACAATAGGAAGGAAAAGGGTTGAAAACCGAAGGAAAAGAATGAAAAATGAGCATTGCGAATGAATTGCGAAAACATTGCGGGAACCGCAATTATTCAAGTGAAAACCGTAAGTTGACTGATCTATTTCTGTTAATTTCCGTTATTTCAGGGATTCGTTCTTTCTCCTCCATCCATTCTGATATATGACGTTGAAGATTGATGGTTCTCCTTGGCCCAAACGCACCTGCAAACTACTATAAAAACGGGTCAAAGTCGGAGGTTTGATCATCATCTGAAAGCGTAGAGTCTTCTCGCAGTCCATCTTTTCTTCTGTTTTTCCTTTGCCGTCTGCTGGTTTGCGAAGCTCAGCTGTTGGAGTCGATAATCTGATAGGAAGGAGAGGAGATTCGTCTTCTCTCCCGATTGGATTCATCCAAGCAAGGCTGTCCTTTTTGATCCTTCATTCGAGGCGATTGCGACGAGGCTTCAAGCGTCATTTACAAGCTTTCTGTTTTTCCTTTTCTAGTCTACATGTCTGCTTTGTGTTGTTCTCTTTCTAATAGCTAGAACACTCCATTTCGTTGCTTTCTGTCTCGTTGTTATTTACTTTAAAGCTTTCTTTTGTCCATTCAAACAAACAAGTAATCAAATCACCATTCATTTCACAGTTTCCATCTTCTGCTTCTACTGTTTTTCCCTTACTGTTTGTCTTCATTTCTCTTCTGAGCATGTCTGTTTTATCTTCCATTTCTGTTCTCTATATATCCATGAGTAGCTAAATCACTTAGGGGCATGCTAATGACAGAACTATAGGCTAAAAAACGTGAATCAAGTATATAGGTTAACTCTCGAGTCATTGATTGTATGTAAGCTTCATCCCACGGGCAATTTCGATTGGCCATCCATTTTGTCCAAAGAACTCCTAACCTCTGGAAGGAGTAAGAGTTCAGAGTCATATAATCATGCTAGCCTTTCAAGGTAATCAGAAAACGGCTTAGGAATAAGCGTTTTCCTAGTACAAACTAAACACTCCTGTTTTAACAAGATGCTTAAGACCTTACTTTGAAGTCGAGTAAACTAAAGAATCTAATGCATGGAATCGGACGATACATGAGATAGAGTGAGTTTGATGCATAGAGAGTTGATCCAATGCTTGAGAATCGTATTAAAATGCCTATAGGATAGTCGTTAGTAGCCCTTAATTCGCCATTTTACACACTTTTGCTGTTTTGACAATTGCGGAAACATTGCAGTGGCCGCAATTCTGCTAAGTACCATTCTGTTTAGCTGTTTTCCTCTTCATTTATTAATTTCATCTCTTGTCTTTTGAGTCTAATTTCAACTTGCATTTGTTTATGTTATATTCCTTTATACATTCGGTAAGAAATAGGCAATTAAAAACCAAATTTACCCCTTCAAATCCACCCCTTCTTTCTTAACAAATACACTTCGTGAATAGCTAAAAATAAGTCTCTGTGGAAAAAACGAATGAAATATACTTACTACTTGCTGTGAGACCATGTATGCTTGCATGTTCTGAGTGCTCTCTCTACTTTCTTGCTTATTTATTTTAACACATTGAGCACGCAACAAGTTTTTGGCGCCGCTGCCGGGGACTTATTTTAAGTAAAAACGAAGTTAGTTAAGTTTGAAACACCAAATTATTTTCTACTGAATTTGATCCAATTTCATTTCTTTTTTAGGTAACATTTAGGTTAGTTTATGAATGAGCCTCCAAGTAGTGATCTAGAGTTCAACCCTGAGCCCGAGAGATTACTTAGAGCTAGGAATAGAGCCAAGAAACGTCTCTTTAAACAACCTTCTTTACCTCAATTAGCTGCTGAAACCGCAAGGTTACCACCACCTTCTCAAGAAGAAATGGAAAGAGGAGATCAAAATCTGGTGCCTGTCACTCGCAATCCCATCGAAATAGCGAATGACAAGGACAGCGCCATTCTTTCTTATCTAGTACCTATGCCTGGGGAGCTGAACCCCAGCATAATCCGTCCTGAGATCACTGCCAACTCATTCGAGTTAAAGCCAGTGATGTTCCAAATGTTGTCCACTGTGGGACAATTCTTTGGAATGGAAAATGAGGACCCCCACAACCATCTTAGGAACTTCTTAGGAGTTAGTGACACCTTCCTGATCCCTGGAGTTTCCCAAGAAGCCTTGAGGCTATATCTGTTTCCTTACTCTTTGAGGGACAAAGCCAAAACATGGTTAAACTCATTACCCTCTGGATCTGTCCTTAATTGGACAGACTTAGCAGAGAAATTCCTAGTCAAATATTTCCCACCAGATAGGAATTCTACCTTTCGTGATGATATCATAAAATTCAAACAAGCTCCAAGTGAGTCTCTTCACGAAGCTTGGACAAGATTCAAGGATCTTCTTATTAAATGTCCACACCATGGCATCCCATGGTGTATCCAAATAGAAGTCTTCTTCAAAGGATGCAACCCCAGCACCAGACAAGTTCTAAATTCATCTGCTGGTGGTTCCATGTTGTCCAAGAGTTACAACGAAGCTTATGAGATCTTGGAGAAGATCTCAACATCTCACTGTAGGTGGTCAGATGACCCTGTAGAGCCAACTAGAGCTCAAGACAAGGATGCTCTAAGCGCCATGAGCACCCAAATAAATGCCCTGACCAACCTAGTTAAGCAAATGGCTCAGGCCAATCTCCAAACCAGTGCCAATACCGCCACAGCCATGTCAATGGGCACCCGACCAAGTCAAGGCGAGGCACTGATCTGTGGATTCTGTGGGGAAGGGCACCCATATGAATACTGCCCTGGGAATCCATCCTCAGTCTGCTATGTAGGAAGCCAACAGCAGCCTAGGAACAACCCCTACTCACAAACTTACAATCCTGGTTGGAGAAACCACCCAAACCTGTCATGGGGTGGCCAACCAAACTCTAACCAAAATATTAACCAACCAAGGCCGAGTGGAACATCTGGTTTCACTCCCCAACATAACCAACATAACCAATCCATGTACCAAAAACCTTATAATCAACCTGTAGGATCTTCTGTAGAAAACCTACTCAAGGAATACATAGCTAAAAATGATGCCACTCTACAGAGTCAGCAAGCTACCCTTAGGAGCCTAGAGAACCAAATAGGGCAACTAGCCAATGAAATCAAAAGTAGGCCCCAAGGTAGACTCCCTGCTGACACTGAAGTGCCAAGGAGAGATGGTAAGGAACAAGTTCAAGCAATTGAACTCAGGAGTGGGAGACCTTTGGTAAGCAACACAAAGGACACACCAAAGAGAGTAGAGAACACTGAGTCTAGTGCTCTACTGGAGTCTCTGCCAAACCAAGGTCCACCACCAACTAGCACATCAGGAGCCAGGCTAGAGCCAATTGTTGAGGAGATAGAAGAAATTCCAAGGCCTCCACCTATCCTAAGGCGACCGGACGTGCCTGCATATGTGCCACCACCTCCATATCCTCGAAGGCTTAAGAAGAAGCAGGAACAGGAAGTGCATTTTAATAAATTCTTAGAAATTCTTAAGCAAGTGCATGTTAACATTCCTTTTGTAGAGGTTTTACAGTCTATGCCTTCTTATGTAAAGTTTTTGAAGGACATCATTACTAACAAAAAAATAATTGGTGAGTTTGAAACAGTCAATCTCACTGAGGAGTGCAGTGCCATACTCCAGAATAAGCTACCCAAGAAGGAGAAGGATCCTGGTTCCTTCACCTTACCTGTTGAACTTGGAGGCAAGCACGTGGGGAGAGCTCTTTGTGACCTGGGAGCCAGCATAAACCTCATGCCCCTATCACTATTCCGCCAGTTGGGAATAGGAGAAGCACGTCCAACTACTGTCACTTTACAACTAGCAGACAGATCCATCGCATACCCTGAAGGTAAAATTGAGGATATTCTAGTGAAAGTTGACAAATTTATCTTCCTTGCAGATTTCATTGTCCTGGACTATGAGGCAGACAAGGAGGTACCCATCCTGCTAGGCAGACCATTTCTAGCCACAGGTAGGGCTTTGATAGACGTCCAAAAAGGTGAACTCACCATGAGGGTTCATGATGAAGAGGTGAAATTTAGTGTGTATAAAGCTTTAAGGTATCCCTCTGACCTTGAATCCTGTGCTAGCATGGACGTCGTAGACTCTTTAATGGAAGAACAATTAGAGCATGTACTATTAACTAAGCATGCTAATGAATATGTACAAGTAGATGTAGCTGACTTAAATGTATCTGAAATAATGGATATGCCTGTAGATAAACCACAACATGTATGTATGAATATAGACCTAACTGATAGATCATTAAATCCTTTAAAGCCATCTATTGAGCATCCACCGGTTTTAGAACTGGAACCACTACCCACTCACCTCAAGTATGCATATCTAGGGAGTAATGAAACTCTGCCTGTTATCATTTCTTCTAAGTTGAGTGAAAAGCATGAGGTTGAACTGATTTTACTGCTTAAGCAACATAGGAAGGCTATTGCATGGACTATTGCTGATATTAGAGGCATTAGCCCTTCTTACTGTATGCATAAGATTATATTAGAGGAAGAGCACACACCTAGAGTAGACCACCAACGTAGGTTAAACCCCTCTATGAAAGAGGTAGTTAAAAAGGAAATAATAAAATGGTTAGATGCAGGTGTAATCTTCCCCATAGCTAGTAGCCAGTGGGTAAGCCCCATCCAATGTGTACCTAAAAAGGGGGGGATAACTGTGGTAGTCAATGAGAACGATGAACTGATTCCAACAAGGACTGTCACAGGGTGGAGAGTATGTATGGATTACAGGAAACTAAATAAAGAAACAAAAAAAGACCATTTCCCCTTACCATTCATTGACCAGATGTTAGACAGAATAGCTGGTAGAGCCTACTATTGTTTCTTAGACGGTTATTCAGGGTATAACCAGATTACTATAGACCCTAAGGACCAAGAGAAGACCACCTTCACTTGCCCTTTTGGAACTTTTGCCTTTCGCAGAATGCCTTTTGGCTTATGCAATGCACCGGCAACTTTCCAAAGGTGCATGATGGCAATCTTCTCTGAGTTGGATGAGTCCATGATAGAAATATTCATGGATGACTTCTCAGTCTTTGGGGATTCATTCACAAACTGTCTAGAAAATTTAGGACAAGTCCTGGCTAGGTGTGAGGAGACCAACCTAGTTCTGAATTGGGAAAAATGCCACTTCATGGTGGATGAAGGGATTGTCTTAGGTCATCGAGTGTCAAGGGCAGGTGTAGAGGTCGATAGGGCCAAAATTGAGATCATAGAGAAGTTGGTAGAGCCACAAAATGTCAAAGCCATTAGAAGTTTCTTAGGGCATGCTGGCTTCTACAGAAGGTTCATTAAGGACTTTTCTAAGATAGCCAAGCCCTTGTGTGAGCTTCTAGAGCTTAATAGGCCATTCATCTTCTCTAAAGAATGTATAGTAGCTTGGAAAACCCTTAAGAAAGCACTAGTCACAGCCCCTATTATAGTAGGACCCAATTGGGATCTCCCCTTTGAGATGTTATGTGATGCCAGTGACTATGCTGTGGGGGTGATGTTAGGACAGAAGATTAACAAGTTAACACACCCTGTATACTACGCTAGTAAAACACTTAACGAGGCACAATGTAATTACACAACTACTGAGAAGGAGATGCTAGCAGTAGTGTTTGCTTGTGAGAAGTTTAGGAATTACATTGTAGGCACTAGGACAATAGTGTATACTGACCATTCTGCCTTAAAGTACCTTATGAGAAAGGCTGATGCTAAGCCTAGGTTGATTAGGTGGGTGTTATTGCTGCAGGAATTTGATTTGGACATTCGAGACAAGAAAGGATGTGAAAATGTGGTTGCAGATCATCTTTCCAGATTGCACCATAATTGCGGAAAAATTGCGGATCCGCAATTTCTGATGCTTTCATTGATGAACATGTCTTTGTTTTGGCTCATCGTGATAACGATGAGGAACCTTGGTTTGCTGACATTGCTAACTTCCTTGCATCACAGGTACTGCCTACTTTCAAGGGAGGACAAGAGAAGAAAAGGTTCCTTCATGAAGCAAAGAAATTCATATGGGATGATCCCACTTTATACAGAACATGTGCTGACGGTTTGCTAAGGAAGTGTGTTTCAGCTGCTGAGGCGAAGTCTGTGCTGCAGCACTGTCACACAGCTTCTTATGGTGGACACTTTGGTGGCCAGAGAACAGCTGCAAAGGTATTTCAGAGTGGCTACTATTGGCCAACGATCTTCAAGGATGCACACACCTATGCACACAGCTGTGATGAATGCCAAAGGACAGGTAATCTCAGTCGCAAGGATGAAATGCCTCTCACTTACATCTTAGAGTTAGAACTCTTTGATGTGTGGGGCATTGATTTCATGGGACCATTTCCACCGTCATCAGGTAACCTCTACATCCTTGTAGCAGTAGACTATGTGTCTAAGTGGGTAGAAGCCATAGCTTGTCCTAGTAATGATGCTAAAACAGTAGTTAAATTTTTGCATAGGCACATTTTTACTAGATTTGGGACCCCTCGTGCGATCATTAGTGATGAGGGGACACATTTTATTAATAAAGCTATGGAAAGAGTGTTGGCTAAATATAACATTAGACATAGAGTAGCCACTCCCTACCACCCACACTCAAATGGACAAGCTGAAATTTCAAATAGGGAAATTAAGAACATCCTAGAAAAGGTGGTCAAACCTAATAGAAAAGATTGGTCATTTAAGCTTGAGGATGCACTTTGGGCTTATAGAACAGCATATAAGACACCCCTAGGTATGTCTCCTTATAGATTGGTGTATGGCAAGGCATGTCATCTTCCATTTGAGTTAGAAATTAAGGCATTTTGGGCATTAAAAGAGTTGAATTATTGCGTGACTGATGCGGGGACGTTGAGGTCTTTGCAATTGCATGAGCTTGATGAGCTTAGACACATGTCTTATGAGAATGCCAAAATGTATAAAGAAAAGACCAAAATATGGCACGACAGTAGACTTAGGATCAAAGACTTTAGGAAAGGCCAACTTGTCCTATTATTTAACTCACGACTAAAATTATTTCCAGGCAAACTAAAGTCTAGATGGTCGGGTCCATTTGTCATTACTAATGTGTTTGTTCATGGTGCAATTGAGATAAAGAACTTGCAGCAAGGACAGCCTTTTATGGTCAATGGGGCAAGGTTGAAGCACTACTATGAGGAAGGAGATGTGAAGATTCTCTCGGCCTTCCTCTTGAATGAAGCATGAAATTAAAAACGAGAGAGAACGAGTGGTTACTGTGCTCGTTTAGTATAGGCTAATGCCTTAGTGTATTTTTTTTTGCGATTTTCCGGTTATCGTTTGTGTGTTTTGTTGTATGATTTTAATTGCGAATTTGATTCTGTTTTTATTTCTTTTTGTAGGGAATCGAAAGAGGGGATCAAGGAGAGTAATTCCAGCTTTAAAAATCAAGAAACGGTTGAGCCAAATAAAAGATACGGACGAGCAAAGATTGAAATTTAGATGAAAAAAAATCCCTAAAATTGCGCTGGAATTGCAGGATCCGCAAAATATAGCCGTTGGGGATTTATCCGTTTCCTTTATATCCGTTAGAAGGCGCTCGATCGATACGATTCTCCCATTCTCTGATTTCCAAGAAAACTGCGATTCTCTTCATCTTTGATTCTTCTCTCAAAATCTCCAAGACTCAACAATGGTGTTCACTAGGGCTGAAAGATCTGCGGCCAAGAAAAGGGCTGATGAAGCTGAGACGGCTGCGAGGGAAGCACTTCTCGCCCTCGCAGATGCTGGTGCTGCACGAACCGAACGTCTGCCCAAGCTTCCTATCCGTAGGAAGAAGTGGAGGGTTGTTACAGAAATCCCTGCTGGACCATCTGAACCAGCAGGCACACCTAAGAGGCGTCGGTGGAGTGTCGAGATGGCCGCCGAACCAAGCAAAGCAAAGACTCCCTCTGTGGGGAGTCAAGAAACTGATCGTGAGTCCCACGAGTCACCCAAGAAGGGTTCGTCGCCATCTGCATCACCTGCGCACAGCCCTTCACCATCTGAACCAGTGCACAGCCCAGAGATCGCTTCATCGCCGCCTGCACAGAGCCCTGAGTTGTCTGCATCACCGCAGAGTTCTGCGCAGACACCTGCAGCAGAGCACAGCGCCACGCCTTCGCACACTCCCCCACGGCCTGACCCTGAATTCCCATATGGGGAGTACCAAGAATCCACGCAGGGCAGTGGGGAAGGTGAGGAAGACGAGGTGTTCTCGCCTATGAGGGAAGCTAGCCCGGAGAGTCCTGCACAGCAGGATGATTCCATGGAAGAGACGCTGGGGGCATGCCTGCAGCAGATCACCATTGAGGCAAAGCTCAAGAAGAAGAGGAAGGCCAAGATTCTCAAGGCCAAGCGGTCCAAGAAGCTGAAAAAGAAGAAGGCCAAGAAGGCGCCTTCATCAGAGAAGGAGAGCACGGAGCCATCGCTCAAAAGACTCAAGGTTGAGGCTGCCGAGTCAGCCAAGCCAGCAGATAAAGGGAAGGCCAAGCTCTACCCTGAAGACGAGCCTCAGTCAGTGAGGTATGTGTCCTCTGACGCTGAGTCCAGGGGCGTTGAGCTAAGGAAGAGGGAGTTGCTGCACGAAAGAGGCTTCCTCGACAGACCTGCTGACCTGCCGCAGTTCTTGCGCGCAGGGATTATAAATCATACCTGGGAGGAGTTGTGCAGGCCGCCCAATCCGGCTTACACGAGTATGGTTTACGACTTCTACGCCAACCTACGAAACTCGGAGGAAGGGCTTTCTGTGGTGAGGGGAGTAGAGGTGGACTACTCAGCAAAAGCCATCAACGAAGCTTATGGCCTAAAGGGCCAAAGACATACTGACTACGCGAGGATCGTTGATGAGCCTACTGAGGCAGTGCTGGAAGAGGCCATTCGCACCATTGGCCAGCCTGAAGCAGCGTGGACTGTCTCACGCAATGGGAGGCACACCCTCATGAGTGCCAACCTGACAGCAAAGGCAGCTGTATGGTTTGCCTTTGTGAGGAGAAAGCTGTCCCCTGTGACCCACGAGACGACCATCAACCAGAGTAGATCGCTGCTGGTCTACGCCATTATGCGAGGTCTCACGGTCAATGTGGGGGAAATCATGTCAGCCGCCATTGCTGAGTGCGCCAGAAAAGGTAAGGGACCATTATTTTTCCCTAACACCATAACCAAGCTATGTTTGCTTGCAGGAGTCCCCATCGAGCGCATGGAGCAGCAAATGGCGTACACAGGCCACTTGGAGTTGCCTGCTAGCTTGAGGCTGAAGAGGAAGGGGAATATGGAGTTTGAACTGGATAGGCTGGCTGCTGATCAGTCACTATCCATGGCATGCCTGATGGATATGCAAAGGAGGATGGCTCAATGGGCCACTTATGCGCAGGCACGGGACAAGGAAGTTGCAGACCAGCTAGGGTGCATCTTCCCTGACTTCCCTACAAATCTCCTAACTCCATGGGTGCCCCCACGACCAAGACAACCTGATGAGGATGACGAGAATTGAGTGCTGGTTTGAATTGCACTGAAGGGAGTATTGTTGTTCCCTTAGAAAATAAAAAAAAAAAATCTGCTTCTGATAAATCATGTGAACTCTGCTGGTTTTTAGTCAAATTTTAATCTGTTTTAGATGCTTAGTTTTATGTTTTTTCTTTTGCTTAGTATAGTCTGATGTTAGCTGCCTAGGTAGGTTAGTTTAGTTTTATTTTTGTAAAGCTTGAAGTAACAGGACAAAGCATGTTTAGGGGCCTGAATCAATGTTCTATCTGCCCGGACTTAATTGCGAAATAATTGCGGTACCCGCAATTTTTATGACTGAATGCATGTTTTGGACTGTCTGTTTAGTTAGGCTGTGATCTGTTAAAATTCTATCTTTTGCTGCTAGCATGACTGCCTTATATAGCTGATCTTAAAGTATGCTGGATGAGTGTCATAGGACACCCTTTGATAGTTTAAATTAGCCTCTGAATAGTGCTCAGCATGCATAAACTGTAAGTCCTTAAACTGTCTGTTTTGTTCAAATTTTCTGCTGCTGGGATAATTGCTTTTAGAATGTTTTGTCTATGCCTAGGACTTTTAGATTCTCTTTGTTTTACCTTAGACTAGATGCTTCTAGGACAAATTTGGGGGTGTGCCACCTCAGACACTCATTGGGGACAATGAGTAGTTTAAGTTTGGGGGAGGTCACCCTAGGCCTAGGAACATTCCTCTCTTCCTTAGGACATAAGCATTCTTCTTCTCCTTAAAAAAAAAAAAAAAAACATTTGTGATAAATAGAAAAAGTGAAAAATAGAATAAAGAGGGGAGTCTCTCTCAAGTTGCTGAGTAATCAGTGCCAAGTGTGTAAACCACAAGTGGCATTGCATCAAAAGGCAACCCAAGGAGAGGCTCCACCTAAGTAAGAAAGGAAAAAGGGAGAAATAGGGAAGAAGAATGTATGCTTAGGAGTTATAACCTTGTGGCTTAGATGTCCTATTTAAAAAAAAAAAAAAAGAACTCTGATCCTCAATGAGCTAAGCACAAGGTTGTAGCTTTTAGGTTTGTCTAGGGAGATGAATGTATATCCAATGTAGTGATGCCAGGGTTTAGGTTGTTCTCTAAAAGTACCACTGTCACTGTTAATACTAAGACTGGCATGACTCTAAGGAATCCTAGGTGGCTCATAAGTAAAAACTAGAAGCATGTACTGAGTCTGGAGTAAAGCTTGGTAGAATTTGAAACCTTAGGGATAGTGGCATGATATCACAAAAGTAGCTAGATCAGTAGTAGGGGGTTAATAAAAACAGTAGGTGTTTTAGGCAGGCGAAGTCAGAAGAAGCTTTATAAGAGGTTAGTGTTAAACTTAGAAGTGTGTCACAGGACAGCACTGCTATAGATAGGGATATAGGGGAGTCGGTAAGTAGTTAAAGAAGATAAAATAACAGCTTAAGTAAGTCCTTAGTTTGCTTGAGGACAAGCAAAATCTCAAGTTTGGGGGTGTGTTAAGTCTCTGAAAGTGACTTATTTAGGACCTATTTAGCTTAGGAAGATGCACATACTTAGGTGTTTTTTATTGCATTTAGCCTAAACCTATGCTTAAATATGAGAATTAGAAGAAGGTAGCTAATTTAGGACTTATGCACAATAGGAAGGAAAAGGGTTGAAAACCGAAGGAAAAGAATGAAAAATGAGCATTGCGAATGAATTGCGAAAACATTGCGGGAACCGCAATTATTCAAGTGAAAACCGTAAGTTGACTGATCTATTTCTGTTAATTTCCGTTATTTCAGGGATTCGTTCTTTCTCCTCCATCCATTCTGATATATGACGTTGAAGATTGATGGTTCTCCTTGGCCCAAACGCACCTGCAAACTACTATAAAAAGGGGTCAAAGTCGGAGGTTTGATCATCATCCGAAAGCGTAGAGTCTTCTCGCAGTCCATCTTTTCTTCTGTTTTCCCTTTGCCGTCTGCTGGTTTGCGAAGCTCAGCTGTTGGAGTCGATAATCTGATAGGAAGGAGAGGAGATTCGTCTTCTCTCCCGATTGGATTCATCCAAGCAAGGCTGTCCTTTTTGATCCTTCATTCGAGGCGATTGCGACGAGGCTTCAAGCGTCATTTACAAGCTTTCTGTTTTTCCTTTTCTAGTCTACATGTCTGCTTTGTGTTGTTCTCTTTCTAATAGCTAGAACACTCCATTTCGTTGCTTTCTGTCTCGTTGTTATTTACTTTAAAGCTTTCTTTTGTCCATTCAAACAAACAAGTAATCAAATCACCATTCATTTCACAGTTTCCATCTTCTGCTTCTACTGTTTTTCCCTTACTGTTTGTCTTCATTTCTCTTCTGAGCATGTCTGTTTTATCTTCCATTTCTGTTCTCTATATATCCATGAGTAGCTAAATCACTTAGGGGCATGCTAATGACAGAACTATAGGCTAAAAACCGTGAATCAAGTATATAGGTTAACTCTCGAGTCATTGATTGTATGTAAGCTTCATCCCACGGGCAATTTCGATTGGCCATCCATTTTGTCCAAAGAACTCCTAACCTCTGGAAGGAGTAAGAGTTCAGAGTCATATAATCATGCTAGCCTTTCAAGGTAATCAGAAAACGGCTTAGGAATAAGCGTTTTCCTAGTACAAACTAAACACTCCTGTTTTAACAAGATGCTTAAGACCTTACTTTGAAGTCGAGTAAACTAAAGAATCTAATGCATGGAATCGGACGATACATGAGATAGAGTGAGTTTGATGCATAGAGAGTTGATCCAATGCTTGAGAATCGTATTAAAATACCTATAGGATAGTCGTTAGTAGCCCTTAATTCGCCATTTTACACACTTTTGCTGTTTTGACAATTGCGGAAACATTGCAGTGGCCGCAATTCTGCTAAGTACCATTCTGTTTAGCTGTTTTCCTCTTCATTTATTAATTTCATCTCTTGTCTTTTGAGTCTAATTTCAACTTGCATTTGTTTATGTTATATTCCTTTATACATTCGGTAAGAAATAGGCAATTAAAAACCAAATTTACCCCTTCAAATCCACCCCTTCTTTCTTAACAAATACACTTCGTGAATAGCTAAAAATAAGTCTCTGTGGAAAAAACGAATGAAATATACTTACTACTTGCTGTGAGACCATGTATGCTTGCATGTTCTGAGTGCTCTCTCTACTTTCTTGCTTATTTATTTTAACACATTGACCACGCAACAACTCGCATGGGCACTAATTCATTATTCTAATTCCTAACTACAGTGATGTCTGTCTTTTTAGGAACAACAAGTATATGGCTAACCCATTTGCTGTCAGAAATAGAATAGATAACACATGCATCTAAAAGCTTGAGGATTTTAGAGATGACCACCTCTTTCATCGTCGGGCTGAGTCTCCTTTGTGGCTCTTGCGAGGGCTTTGCTCCATCCTCCAATAGAATTTGATGCATGCACAAAGTTGGGCCTAAACCTTGTATATCCGCTAGAGTTCATCCAATGGCTAGTTTGTTCTTCCTGAGAGTCTCCACTAACTTCTCTTCTTGATCAAGTGTGAGATCCTTAGAAATGATAATTGGCAAAGTTCCCACATCACCCAAGTACACATACTTGAGGTGATCTAACAATGCCTTAAGTTCCAATTTAGGTGCTTGCAATACAGAGGGCTGTTGGGTTTTATGTCCTAAAACACGTGGTTTGTAAACTTAATGTATATTCTATTTTGCAATAAAATTGTTATTGAAGTTTATTCAGTAAAGTTGTTATTGAATAAAGTGAAATGTGTTTTCTTATTCCCAAACTCCAATAAACAAAGAACCCATGGCTATAGGTTGTATACTTGAACTTAATGTGTGACATGATTATGGATCAAGTTCAAGTAATAGCCAGAACGGTATATAGTATAGGGATAAGGCTGGGTACCTTATCCTGGGGACACTATTGGAAGCGCCCGCTTTGCATAGTACAAACGATGTGATCCGAAATCGTTCATGTGGAGACATGCGAGTGGGGGCATCTTGTGCAATCCGTTTGCATAAGACTGAACCGCGAAACAAGTCGTTCTTTCTTTATAACTCCGTTTACTGTAAAGACCGACTTTTTCATATGATGACCTAGGTAACTCGATCTGAATCTTGAGCACGCTATGAACTTCTGTTTATTCGGGCTTATCCTTTGACTTGTATGGGTGAGAGTGGCCCGAGATCGTCGACTCAATAAGCCTACCATCTTGGGGATAAGACCGGGTAAGTAGCTGGACATAGTCCTGTGAGATGGAATTCACTCCTACCCGCCTTGAGGGATTAGTAGAGAGGTTGTTCCCTTAAATGCTGACTCCAGGTCTTGAACTAGGGATCTCACCCTCTCATTGGCCCGGGAGGGACTTGGTATAGTGATGAGATCACATACGAATCGGTTTGGTGGTTGGACCACAAACCAATAGTTCATTAGAGGATCAGTGGGACTTAAGGAACAAGATGTAATTACGGGGGTAAAATAGTTATTTTGACTCAGCTGTAATTACGAACGACCTGTGATGAATCGACTTACTGATGATGGTTATATCAAGAGAACATAAATATATCTACGGTGAGTAGAGTGCAACTCTTGGACTTTAGTGGAGTCTCTGGGGGTTGACGAATGTTGGTTAGCTTGGCTAAAGAGTTTGGTCGGTTAATCTCGTATCGTTGGAGCTCATGATCTGTAGGTCCTTTAGGTTCTCCTGGCTAGCTCGAATTAAGCCGTGTAACAATATGAGAAAAAAAGAATTTGAATTTATTTAAATTCCTTTTTGGAAGAATGATGAACATATTTAAATATGGGATCAGTCGAAAACATGAATATGGATTCATGTGTGATGATTCGGTTTAAGAAATCGGGATTAGTCTTATTATTTAATTAATATTTGATATTGAATTAAATAATAATATTAATTAATTAAAAAGTTTAATTAATAATTTTTTTTTTTTTATTAAAATTAATTATGAATTAATTTTAAAATGACAAAATATTACAAGTGGGATTATCCAATGAGTGGATTTATCCAAGTTGAGTGGGTTTATCCGAGTTTCGAAGTGGATTGTGAATCACCAAAAACATGCATACACTCATCAATTGTTGAACACTTGTGTGAAGACTAATTCATCCATTTTTGAGGTGTCATGCTAAGCAAATAGTTTGTTGCATGTGAATGACCTATAAATTGGACGAAGTTCAAATGGTTTGAGTTTGATGATGTTTGAGTTTTGATGGAAGCTTTGATTGTGTGACAATTCTCCTTCAAAACTCTCATCACAATGATCTCTTCTCTATCCATCTCTTCTTCCTTTTTTTCTTTCATAAAGAAGTCTCACCACTCCGTTGCTCGGCTCAAGGATAGCGGGACTACCGGAGGTGGTCCTCGAAGTGTTCGAGAGAAGGTTCGAGGTGTTCATGAGAAGATTCGAGCATCGGGATTAGAAGATTTTAGAACTACAAGAGTTATGTGTTCTAATTTCTTTAATTTCCAAGTTTTGAGCATGTTTCTAGTTTAGCTAAATTGATGAAATTAGAGTGCCAATGATTCGACTCGCTTCCGCTGTGCTACATGCGCTCCATCAAGAGAAACATCTTATTAGATTGTATAGGAGTTGTCAAGGCAGAAATATTTGGTTCAGAAGATTCAATTAAGGATGATTCATTTAACCTAGATTTATCAAACACTTCAGTTAAAACTAACGGGTCATCCCCATCCTCAACATGCATAAAAATATCATGTGCAAGCGAGTCAACTATATCAACCTGACAATGCGAATGGGTGTCATCAAGGTATTTCATTGCATCGAAAACATTAAACTCAACAGAAAAAGTACCTTAATCTACATTGATTTTAGTCTTATTAGCAGTTTTCATGAAGGGCCTTCCTAACAAAATAGAAGCACAAGCAGAGAAAGAATTCACATTTATGCTTCGAATGTAAAAATCAACCGGGAATATCAAAGCCTTGACTTGAACTAACACATCCTCTACAACTTCTAAAGGGTGCATAAAATACCTATCAACAAGTTGTATAACAACATTACTCTTTTGGAGTTCTATAAATTTAAGCTCTTAATAGATAAAGTATGGCATGACATTGATTAAATCACCTAAATCTAACATAGCATGTTCGAATCTCTTGCTACTAATCACTCATGATAAAAAGAACATACTTGGATCTTGACATTTTTTGGCATGTTTTTCTTTAGCATAGTAGAGACGTTCTTACTTACCACAACCCTATCACGTTCCTTCATCTTCTTCTTATTTGTGCACATTTCTTTGAGAAAATTGGTATACTTGGGAATTTGTTTAATGGCATCTAACAAAAGAATGTTTATCTGAACCTTCCTGAACGTATTCAAAATCTCCTCCTCATGATTCTCCTTCGTAGGCTTTGTCAACCTGTTAGGAAAATGAGCTTTTAGAACGTAAGAATTAATGGACAAGGGAGGATCAAAACGTACCCCTTTCGATGCCTTAGCCGAGCTATCTCCCACAGGTGCTTCTCGACCCTGATCGCTCTCGTTAGGTGGAGTTCTTAAAGGCATTTCCTTTCCGCTTCTAAGAGTGATATCGCTCACATTCTCACGAGGGTTCATCGTTGTTTGTGTAGGCAACTTGCTCAAACTCATACCCTCTAATTTGCTCAGAGATGTAGCCACTTGGGTTATCTCTGTTAGTGGAAGTTTTGAATATTCCGTATGTATCGGGTTGTCGAGACCCGCCAAAATAACATTTATAAATCTGATACTACTGAGCTTTGCAGCTAGTGGTAGTCGGGTGTCGAACCACAAGGAACCTAAATTATTTTCTCTTAATTAATTTCTACTTGCCTTTAATAAAACTCAAAATAAAACAGTAAAATAAAGGGGGAAATGCTAACGGAGAATTAAACTAAAACAATAAAATAGCTAACGGAAAAAAAATAAAATGCAAGAAAAATAAACGGAACACGTGCTCCTAATTTGAGTGTCGGGATTGATTGTTGATGTAGTTCAGATCATAGACACAAAAGATACTTAACAGGTTTTTGTTAACACTCACACACATTAAAAGACCCAATCAAAACAAGTGCTCCCATGCTTTAATTAGAACTAATAATCCCAAGTAATTAATTAGAACTAATAATCCTAACTAAGCTTCGCTAATACTTCCAACTTAGGGGCGATCGCTCCCCAAATTAGGATTAGTCGCGAGCGACGGGTAATCATGCGACGAGCCAATTGATGAAATCTCTAACAATGGGACTCGATTTTATTCTATCTCTAGAATTTATCAGCAACCCAAACAAACGTGGCCACATCTAATTCAGAATGCTAGATTTAATTACTCAAAACATGAAGTGCGATCGCTAAGTCATGGATTTTTAATCGAACCAACACATGATTAACTAAACGGGTGTCAACAAGAAAGAAAATCATGTTGGAAATTAAAAAACGAGGCTAGAGATGAATTGAATGCTAGAACAAGCTAAGAAAATGATAAAAAAGTTCAGGTCTCACCTAAGACATCAACAACACAAACTCTAAACCCAAATTAGAGCACTTACCTTAGTTGCTCGTTGTGAGAATCAAGAGAAATCAACAAGAAATTTGCTTCAATCTACTAAAATGGGTAAGAAATAGGTTTTGAGTTGAAGAACCGAGCTCTACAAAAAATGGGGGCTAAAGAAATTGGGAGAGAATGCCCTAATATCAGCAAAAATGGGTATAAATACCCATGTTTGCGTCAGGCCAGCGCTTAGGCGCCATAAGTGGGCGCCAAGGCGCTGGGGGCGCCTGCGCGCGGAATCGGGACAGCGCCTGGGCGCTAACCTCTTTGGAAAGTTTTGATGACGGGAGCCTAGGCGCCGCGACGCTGAGCTCTCGGGTTTGGGCGCAGAGGTGCTGTGCTGGCCTCTCGGGTCTGGAACGATGTCGGGCGCCTAGGCGCTGCGCCATCTGGGAATTTTGATGACGGGCGCCTAGGCGCTGCAGCGCAGCGCCGCGGCGCTGGGCGTTCTTGGTTGAAGCTTCGGTTGGGCGCCTAGGCGATGCGTACCGGCGCCTAGGCGTGATAGCTCAAGTTTGGAGCTATATTTATGTCCTTAATTCGTGCTAATTATGTGCTTAATCTTGTTATCTGTGTTAATTATAGGTGTTCTCGGTAATTTGTTCTCGGGCACGTTTGAAGTCGTTCGAGGCTTAATATCGTGTTTTAAGGTCCTAAGAACACCTCGGGGAAGGAACCATGCAAAAATATGAAGAATTGGCGTTTTAGGAAGTTCAAAGGCGAAATTCCATGCAAAAACCCGAGAGCAAGCGTTGAGCATGGAGAGTCCCGACGCTGGCTCAACGCTGCCCAACGTCGAGACACTGGCCAAGTGTCTCGACGCTCCAAAGTCTGAAGCGTCATTCGGAAATCCCACCCGAGAGCAAGCGTCGACTGCACAAAGTCGAGACGCTCGCTCAACGCTGCACAGCGTCTCGACGCCACCCCGACTCAGCGCGCTGGAACTTTAGGTTGCAACGTCGAGACGCTGCCCTAGCGTCTCGACGCTCCAACGGAATATATATTATTTTGTCCGATCTCCTACGCCGAACATCACCTCCTACCTCGGGCTCCGCACCATTTTTGACGTCTTTGAAGCCATTTCCGCCATTGGAGAAGCCATGGAGCTTGGATGGGAGCTAATGCAAGTCACCTACATCATGAGTGAGTAGATTATAGCATTTTGGCTCGGGATTCTAAGGGATTAATGTAATTAGGATTTTTGGTGAGGTTTATGTGTTCAATTTCTGATTTGGCTTGATTATTTGGTTGAGTTAGTTTATCCTTCTATGCATATCCCATGATTGTGTTTGATTGATAGGATTAGAAAACTTAGATTTCAAGCATGATTAGTTAGTTAAAGATTTTGATGTCGTGCCTTTCTAAATCGCCAAGTAACATGGATTAACGATACCATAGAGCGTATAGGCTTCCTTGCGTTCTTGGTGTTCGTTCTTCTCGAAGTTGAAACTAAAATTGATACACTAATTTGGCTTCCACGTTAGATAATCGTCGTAGTTAGCCCGTTGCTATCGATTGGTCTTGGGAGAGCGTTGGCCCCCAATGTCCAATCGATATGCTTAATTAGCATAATTAATTGTGTCTAATTATTATCCATGGGGCGTGTCTGAATTGATTAATTGATTGAGATGAGCTGCGCATTCTTCCGTATGATTAGCTAAAATTTCCCGTTAGCCTGTGATCCATTAATTTGCTATTACTTAATCCCGAACGTCCCGAGTCAAACGCTCCGTAAGTTCAGTTTTTCCCTCTTTGCGTAGTTTTTTTCCGTTAGCACGTTTCAACCCAAAAATTCCCCCATTTCATTTAATTTTCTAGTGTGCAAATTTAATTAGAATTAAATTCGATTAACACAATTCCCTGTGGACCGACCCCGTTATCACTAGCCACTAATCGGTCTGTGAATTCGGGTAAGACAAGTTTATTTTGGCGGGTCTCGACAACCCGGTATTTGGCGATTGTTCAAAAATATCGCTACCAAAATTGGCGCTGTTGTCGGGGAATTAAGGTTAAATCGGCCTAGTTTGGATTTAATTTGTAGACTTTTTGATTTTTTTTTATTTTTATTGTCGATTTGTTTATTCTTTTTTATTATTTGCAAAATTTGATTTGTTTGTTAAGTGTGTGTTGCGTGCTCAATGTGTTAATAAAAATAAGCAATAAGGAAGAAAGAGCACTCAGAACATGCAAGCATACATGATCTTATAGCAAGTAATAAGTATTTTTTCATTCGTTTTCCCACAGAGATTTATTATAAGTTACTCATGAAGTGTAAAGTTAAGAAAGAAGGGGTGGATTTGAAGGGGTAAAATTGGTTTTTACTTGCCTACTTCTTACCGAATGTATAAAGGAATGCAACATAAACAAATGCAAGTTGAAATTAAACTCAAAGGACAAGAGACGAGATTAATAAATGAAGAAGGAAACAGCTAAACAGAATGGTAACTTAGCAGAATTGCGGGCACCGCAATGTTACCGCAATTGTAAAAACAGCAAAAGTGTGTAAAATGGAGAATTAAGGGCTACTAACGACTATCCTATAGGCTTTTTCTTACGATCCTCAAGCATTGGATCAACTCTCTATGCATCAAACTATCTCAATCTCATGTATCGTCCGATTCCATGCATTAGATTCTTTAGTTCACTCAAATCAAAGTAAGGTCTTAAGCATCTTGTTAAAGCAGAAGATGTGGTTTGTACTAGGGAAACGCCTATTCCTAGGCCGTTTCCTGGCTACCTTGAAAGGCTAGCATGATTATATGACTCTGAACTCTTACTCCTTCCAGAGGTTAGGAGTTCTTTGGACAAAATGGATGGCCAATCGAAATTGCCCGTGGGATGAAGCTTACATACAATCAATGCTTCGAGAGCTATCCTACATGCTTGGTTCACGTTTTTTTAGCCTATATTCTTGTCATTAGCATGCCCCTATGTGATTTAGCTACTCATGGATATGGGGTAAACAGAAATAAGAGATGAAGGAAACATGCTTAGAAGAGAAATGTACTAAAAACAGTAAGAAAAAAAACCGTAGCAGCAAAAGATGGAAACTTGTGAAATAATAACTAAGCTTTGATTACTTGAATGTTTGAATGATCAAGAAGAGGAATTTAAAGTGCATAACAGAAAGACAGAACACAACGAAATGGACTGATCTAGTTACAAGAAAGGAAACAACAATAAACTAAAGCTGGGAAATGGAAATAGAGACAGAAAGCAGTAAATAGAGCGTGGACGCCTCGTGGTGATTGCCTCGACTGAATGGGGAGAGAGAATAGCCTTGCTTGGATGAATCCAATCGAGAGAGAAGACGAATCTTCTCTCCTTCCTATCAGATTGTCGATTCCAACAGCTGAGACTCTCACACCAACAGACGAAGAAGAACGACAGGAGAAAAAATGGACTGCGAGAAGACTTCTACGCTTTCGGATGATGATTGAACCTCCGACTTTGACCCCCTTTTATAGTAGTTTGCAGGTGCATTTGGGCCAAGGAGAACCATCAATCTTCAACGTCGTATATCAGAATGGATGGAGGAGAAAGAACGAATCCCTGAAATAACGGAAATTAACAGAAAAAGATCAGTCAACTTACGGTTTTCACTTGAAACATTGCGGTTCCCGCAATGTTTTCGCAATTCTATCGCAATGCTTGTTTTCATTCTTTTCCTTCGGTTTTCAACCCTTTTCTTTCCTATTGTACATAAGTCCTAATTTAGCTACCTTCTTCTAATTCTCATATTTAAGCATAGGTTTAGGCTAAATGCTAACAAAAACACCTAAGAGTGTGCATCTTTCTAAGCTAAATAGGTCCTAAATAAGTCACTTTCAGAGACTTAACACACCCCCAAACTTAGGGTTTTGCTTGTCCTCAAGGAAACTAAGGACTTACTTAGGCTGTTGTTTTATCTTCTTTAACCACTTACTGACTCCCCTATATCCCTATCTATAGCAGTGCTGTCCTGTGACACACTTCTAAGTTTAAAACTATCCTCTTGTCAAGCTTCTTCTGACTTCGCCTGCCTAATACACCTGCTGTTTTTATTAACTCCCTACTACTGATCTACCTACTTTTGTCATATCATGCCACTATCCCTAAGGTTTCAAATTCTACCTAGCTTTACCCCAGACTCAGTACATGCTTCTAGTTTTTACTTATGAGCTACCTAGGATTCATTAGAGTCATGCCAGTCTTAGTATTAACAGTGACAGTAGTACTTTTAGTGAACAACCTAAACCCTGGCATCACTACATTGGACATACATTCATCTCCCTAAACAACCCTACAAGTTACAACTTTGTGCTTAGCTAATTGAGGATCAGAGTTCTTTTAAAACAGGACATCTAAGCCACAAAGTTGCAACTCCTAGGTATACATTCTTCTTCCCTATTTCTTCCTTTTTTCTTTCTTTCTTACTTAGGTGGAGCCTCTCCTTTGGTTGCCTTTTGATGCAATGCCACTTGTGGGTTACACACTTGGCACTGATTACTCAGCAACTTAAGAGAGACACCCCTTTTTATTCTATTTTTCATATTTTTTTTTTCAGCTCATCATTTTTGTAAAGGAGAAGAAGAATGCTTATGCTTTAAGGGAGAGAGGAATGTTCCTAGGCCTAGGGTGGCCTCCCCCAAACTTAAACTACTCATTGTCCCCAATGAGTGTCTGAGGTGGCACACCCCCAAACTTGTCCTAGAAGCATCTAGTCTAAGTTAAAACAAAGAGAATCTAAAAGTCCTAGGCATAGGCAGAACATTCTAAAAGCAAATATCCCAGCAGCAGAAAATTTGAACAAAACAGACAGTTAAGGACTTACAGTAATGCATGCTGAGCACTATTCAGATGCTAATTTAAACTATCAAAGGGTGTCCTATGACACTCATCCAGCATGCTTTAAGATAAGCTATATAAGGTAGTCATGCTAGCAGCAAAAGATAGAATTTAAACAAATCACAGCCTAGCTAAACAGACAGTCCAAAACATGCATTCAGTAATAAAAATTGCGGGTACCGCAATTATTTCGCAATTAAGTCAGGGCAGATATATCAGTCACTAAGGCCCCTAAGCATGCTCTATCCAGTCATTCAAGCTCGACGAAAATAAACCTAAACTATCCTACCTAATCAGCTAGCAGCAGGCTACACTAAACAACTTAAAAACTAAATACTAAGCAACTAAAACAGATCAAAATACTAACTAAAAACTGCATAATTCACATGGTCTATCAGAAAGCAGATTTTTTTTTCTTCATTATTCTAAGGGAACAGCAATACTCCCTTGAGTGCAATTCAAACCAGCACTCAGATGTCTTCATCCTCATCAGGTTGTCGTGGGCGTGGAGGCACCCATGGAGTCAGGAGATTCGTGGGGAAGTCAGGGAAGATGCACCCAAGTTGGTCAGCAACTTCCTTGTCCCGTGCCTGCGCGTAAGTGGCCCATTGAGCCATTCTCTTCTGCATATCCATCAGGCAAGCCATGGATAGTGACTGATCAGCAGCCAGCCTATCCAGCTCGAATTCCATGTTCCCCTTCCTCTTCAGCCGTAAGCCAGCAGGGAGCTCCAAGTGGCCTGTGTAAGCCATCTGCTGCTCCAATCGCTCAATGGGAACTCCTGCAAGCAAACAGAGTTTAGTTATAGTATTAGGGAAAAACAATGGTCCCTTACCCTTCTTGGCGCACTCAGTGATGGCAGCAGCAATGACTTCTCCCACATTGATCGTGAGACCTCTCATTATCGCATACACCAGCAGCGATCTGCTCTGGTTGATTGTAGTCTCATGAGTCACTGGGGACAGTGTCCTTCTCACGAAAGAGAACCAAACAGACGCCTTAGCTGTCAGGTTGGCACTCATGAGAGTGTGCCTTCCATTGCGTGACACGGTCCAGGAAGCTTCAGGCTGGCCAATGGTCCGAATGGCCTCTTCCAGAACTGCCTCAGTAGGCTCATCAACAATCCGTGCATAATCTGTATGTTTTTGGCCCTTGAGACCATAGGCCTCGTTGATGGCCTTGGCTGAGAAGTCTACTTCTACCCCTCTGACCACAGACAGGCCATCCTCAGGGCTGAGCACATTGGCGTAAAAATCATACACCATGCTCGTGTAGGCTGGATTGGGTGGTCTGCAAAACTCCTCCCATCCATGGTTTGTAATTCCTGCGCGCAAGAACTGCGGCAGGTCAGCAGGTCTGTCGAGGAAGCCCTTCTCGTGCAGCAACTCCCTCTTCCTCAATTCAATGCCTCTGGATTCAGCGTCAGAGGACACATACCTCACTGATTGAGGCTCATCTTCAGGGTAAAGCTTAGCCTTCCCTTTGTCTGTTGGTTTGGCTGACTCCGCAGCCTCAACCTTGAGTTTCTTGAGCGATGGCTCAGTGCTTTCCCTCTCTGATGAAGGCGCCCTCTTGACCTTCTTCTTTTTCAGCTTCTTGGACCGCTTGGCCTTTTGAATCTTGGCCTTCTTCTTCTTCTTGAGCTTGGCCTTGATGGTGATCTGCTGGAGGCACGCCCCCAATGTCTCCTCCATTGAGTCATCCTTCTGTGCAAGACTCTCCGGGCTAGCTTCCCTCATAGGAGAGAAGACCTCGTCTTCCTCAGCTTCTCCACTGCCCTGCGTTGACTCTTGGTACTCCCCATATGGGAATTCAGGATCAGGCCGTGGAGAAGTGTGCGACGGCGTGGTGCTTTGCGCTGCTGTAGGCGTCTGTGCAGAACTCTGAGGTGATGAAGACAGCTCAGGGCTCTGTGCTGGCGGCGATGGAGCTGGTGAAGGGCTGCGCGCTGGTGGTGCAGATGGCGAAGAACTCCTCTTGGCCGACTCGTGGGACACACGATCAGTTTCTTGACTCTCCACAGAGGGAGTCTTTTCTTTGCTTGGTTCTGCGGCCACCTCGACACTCCATCTGCGCTTCTTGGGTGTGCCTGCTGGTTCAGATGGTCCAGCAGGTATCTCCGTGACTACCTTCCACTTCTTCCTACGGATCGGTAGTTTGGGGAGGCGTTCGGTTCGGGCAGCATCAGCATCTGCGAGGGCAAGAAGTGCTTCCCTCGCAGCCGTTTCAGCGTCTTCAGCCCTTTTCTTGGACGCAGATCGTTCGGCCCTTGTGAGCACCATTGTTGAATCTTGGAGATTTGGAGAGAGAGATCACAGATGAAGAGAAAATCAGTTTGCTTGAAGTTCAGATAATGGGAGAATCGTACCGATCAACGCGCCTTCTAACGGATATATAGGAAACGGAAAAATCCCAACGGCTACATTTTTGCGGATCCCGCAATTCCTGCGCAATTTTAGTGACCGTTGAAGATTTTTTTTCATTTAAATTGCTATCTTTGCTCAACCGTATCTTCGATTTGGCCCAATATCTTCTCGATTTTTTTAGCTGGATTTAATCTCCTTGATTCCATCTATCGATTCCCTGCAAAATTAAATAAAATAAACATCAATTACTTAATTAAAATTACGCAAAAACATACACAAACGATAACCGGAAAAATTTCAAAAAATAAACTAAGGCATGAGCCTAATGTTGACGAGCACAGTAACCACTCGTCCTCTCTCGTTCTTAATTCACGTTTCAGTCAAGAGGAAGGCCGAGAGAGTCTTCACATCTCCTTCCTCATAGTAGTGCTTCAACCTTGCACCATTAACCATGAAAGGTTGCCCTTGCTGCAAGTTCTTTATCTCGATGGCACCATGAACAAACACATTAGTAATGACAAAAGGACCTGACCATCTAGACTTAAGTTTGCCTGGAAATAATTTCAATCGTGAGTTGAATAACAAAACAAGTTGGCCTTTTTTAAAGTCCTTAATCCTAAGTCTACTGTCATGCCAAATCTTGGTCTTTTCCTTATACATTTTAGCATTTTCATAGGACATATGTCTAAGCTCATCAAGCTCATGTAATTGCAAAGACCGCAACGTTCCCGCATCAGTCACGCAATAATTCAACTCTTTCAGTGCCCAAAATGCCTTAATTTCTAACTCGAATGGAAGATGACATGCTTTGCCATACACCAACCTATAAGGAGACATACCTAGGGGTGTCTTATATGCAGTTCTATAAGCCCAAAGTGCATCCTCAAGCTTAAATGACCAGTCTTTTCTATTAGGTTTGACCACCTTTTCTAGGATGTTCTTTATCTCCCTATTGGAAATTTCAGCTTGACCATTCGAGTGTGGGTGGTAGGGAGTGGCTACTCTATGTCTAATGTTATATTTAGCCAACACTCTCTCCATAGCCTTATTAATAAAATGTGTCCCCTCATCACTAATGATCGCACGAGGGGTTCCAAATCTAGTAAAAATGTGCCTATGCAAGAATTTTATGACTGTTTTGGCATCATTACTAGGACATGCTATGGCCTCTACCCACTTGGACACATAGTCTACTGCTACAAGGATGTAAAGGTTACCTGATGATGGAGGGAATGGCCCCATGAAATCAATGCCCCACACATCAAAGAGCTCTAACTCTAAGATGTAAGTGAGAGGCATTTCATCCTTGCGGCTGAGATTACCTGTCCTTTGGCATTCATCACAGCTGTGGGCATAGTTGTGGGCATCCTTGAAGATCGTTGGCCAATAGTAGCCACTCTGAAATACCTTTGCAGCTGTTCTTTGGCCACCAAAGTGTCCACCATAAGGAGCTGTGTGGCAGTGCTGCTGTTGCGTGCTCAATGTGTTAATAAGAATAAGCAATAAGAGAGAAAGAGCACTCAGAACATGCAAGCATACATGATCTTATAGCAAGTAGTAAGTATTTTTTCATTCGTTTTCCCACAGAGACTTATTATAAGTTACTCATGAAGTGTAAAGTTAAGAAAGAAGGGGTGGATTTGAAGGGATAAAATTGATTTTTAATTGCCTACTTCTTACCGAATATATAAAGGAATGCAACATAAACAAATGCAAGTGGAAATTAGACTCAAAGGACAAGCGACGGAATTAATAAACGAAGAAGAAAACAGCTAGACAAAATGGTAACTTAGCAGAATTGCGGACACCGCAATGTTATCGCAATTGTAAAAACAACAAAAGTGTGTAAAATGGAGAATTAAGGGCTACTAACGACTATCCTATAGGCATTTTAATACGATTCCCAAGCATTGGATCAACTCTCTATGCATCAAACTCACTCTATCTCATGTATCGTCCGATTCCATGCATTAGATTCTTTAGTTTACTCAACTCAAAGTAAGGTCTTAAGCATCTTGTTAAAGCAGAAGTGTTTAGTTTGTACTAGGGAAACGCCTATTCCTAGGCCGTTTCCTGGCTACCATGAAAGGCTAGCATGTTTATATGACTCTGAACTCTTACTCCTTCCAGAGGTTAGGAGTTCTTTGGACAAAATGGATGGCCAATCGAAATTGCCCGTGGGATGAAGCTTACATACAATCAATGCTTCGAGAGCTATCCTACATGCTTGGTTCACGTTTTTTAGCCTATAGTCTTGTCATTAGCATGCCCCTAAGTGACTTAGCTACTCATGGATATATAGAGAACAGAAATATAAGATAAAACAGACATGCTTAAAAGAGAAATATACTTAAAACAGTAAGGCAAAACGTAGCAGCAGAAGATGGAAACTTGAAATGAAGACTTGTAATTTGATTACTTTGAATGTTTGAACGAACAAAGGACAGCTTAAAGTAGATAATCCAAAGACAGAAAGCAACGAAATGATGTAGATTAATCACTAAGCTAGAAATAACAACTGAACAGTGCTGGGAATTAGAAAAGAAAGACAGAAAGCAGTAAATGTTGCTTGAAGCCTCGTCGCAATCGCCTCGAATGAAGGATCAAAAAGGTCAGCCTTGCTTGGATGAATCCAATCGGGAGAGAAGAAGAATCTCCTCTCCTTCCTATCAGATTTTCGATTCCAACAGCTGAGCTTCGCAAACCAACAGACGGCAAAGGAAAAACAGGGGAACAGATGGACTGCGAGAAGACTCTACGCTTTCGGATGATGATTGAACCTCCGACTTTGACCCCCTTTTATAGTAGTTTGCAGGTGCATTTGGGCCAAGGAGAACCATCAATCTTCAACATCGTATATCAGAATGGATGGAGGAGAAAGAACGAATCCCTGAAATCACGGAAATTAACAGAAAAAGATCAGTCAACTTACGGTTTTCACTTGAATAATTGCGGCTTCAGCAATGTTTTCGCAATGCTATCGCAATGTAGTTTTTTCATTCTTTTCCTTCGGTTTTCAACCCTTTTCTTTCCTATTGTACATAAGTCCTAATTTAGCTACCTTCTTCTAATTCTCATATTTAAGCATAAGTTTAGGATAAATGCTATTAAAAACACCTAAGTATGTGCATCTTCCTAAGCTAAATAGGTCCTAAATAAGTCACTTTCAGAGACTTAACAGCTGCAGCACAGACTTCGCCTCAGCAGCTGAAACACACTTCCTTAGCAAGCCGTCAGCACATGTCTTGTATAATGTGGGGTCATCCCATATGAATTTCCTTGCCTCGTGAAGGAACCTCTTCTTCTCTTGTCCTCCCTTGAAAGTAGGCAGTACCTGCGATGCAAGGAAGTTAGCAATGTCAGCAAACCAAGGTTCCTCATCGTTATCACGATGAGCCAAAACAAAGACATGTTCATCAATGAAAGCATCAGAAATTGCGGGTTCCGCAAGTTTTTCGCAATTATGCTGCAATCTAGAAAGATGATCCGCAACCACATTTTCACATCCTTTCTTATCTCTAATGTCTAGATCAAACTCTTGCAGCAGCAGTACCCATCTAATCAACCTAGGCTTAGCATCAGCCTTCCTCATAAGGTACTTTAAAGCAGAATGGTCAGTGTACACTATTGTCCTAGTGCCTACAATGTAATTCCTAAATTTCTCACAAGCAAACACTACAGCCAGCATCTCTTTCTCAGTGGTTGTATAATTGCATTGTGCCTCATTAAGTGTCTTACTGGCATAGTATACAGGGTGTGTTAGCTTGTCAATCTTTTGGCCTAACATGACCCCTACAGCATAGTCACTAGCATCACATAACAACTCAAAGGGGAGATCCCAATTTGGTCCTACTATGACAGGGGTTGTGACTAATGCTTCCTTAAGGGTCTTCCAGGCTAGGAAACATTCTCTAGAGAAGATGAAGGGTTTGTTTAGCTCTAGAAGCTCACATAAAGGCTTGGAGATCTTAGAAAAGTCCTTAATGAACCTTCTATAGAAGCCAGCATGCCCTAAGAAACTTCTAATGGCTTTGACATTTTGGGGTTCTACCAACTTCTCTATTACTTCAATCTTGGCTCTATCAACCTCTACACCTGCCCTCGACACTCTATGACCTAGGACAATCCCCTCGTCCACCATGAAGTGACACTTTTCCCAATTAAGGACTAAGTTGGTCTCTTCACATCTGGCTAGGACTTGTCCTAAATTCTCTAGACAGTTTGTTAATGAATCCCCAAAGACTGAGAAATCATCCATGAATATCTCTATCATGGACTCATCCAAGTCAGAGAAGATTGCCAACATGCACCTTTGAAACGTTGCCGGTGCATTGCATAAGCCAAAAGGCATTCTGCGAAAGGCAAAAGTTCCAAAAGGGCAAGTGAAGGTAGTCTTCTCCTGGTCCTTAGGGTCTATTGTGATCTGGTTATATCCTGAATAACCGTCTAAGAAACAATAATAGGCTCTACCAGCTATTCTGTCTAACATTTGGTCAATGAATGGTAGAGGGAAGTGGTCTTTTTTGGTTTCTTTATTGAGTTTCCTATAATCCATACACACTCTCCACCCTGTGATAGTCCTAGTTGGAATCAGTTCATTGCTCTCATTGACTACCACAGTCATCCCCCCTTTCTTAGGTACACATTGTATGGGGCTTACCCACTGACTACTAGCTATGGGAAATATCACACCAGCATCTAACCACTTAATTATTTCTTTTTTAACTACCTCTTTCATAGAGGGGTTCAGCCTACGTTGGTGGGCTACTCTAGGTGTGTGCTCTTCCTCTAGTATAATCTTATGCATGCAATAAGAAGGGCTAATGCCTCTAATACCAGCAATAGTCCATGCAATAGCCTTCCTATGTTGCTTTAGTAGTAATATCAGTTCACCCTCATGCTTTTCACTTAATTTAGAAGAAATGATAACAGGCAGAGTTTCATTACTCCCTAAATATGCATACTTGAGGTGAGTGGGTAGTGGTTTCAGTTCCAAAACAGGTGGATGCTCAACGGATGGCTTTAAAGGATTTAATGATCTATCAGTTAGGTCTATATTCATACATACATGTTGTGGTTTATCTACAGGCATATCCATTATTTCAGATACATTTAAGTCAGCTACATCTAATTGTACATATTCATTAGCATGCTTAGTTAATAGTACATGCTCCAATTGTTCTTCCATTAAAGAATCTACAACGTCCATGCTAGCACAGGATTCAAGGTCAGAAGGATACCTCAAAGCTTTATACACACTAAATTTCACTTCTTCATCATGAACCCTCATAGTGAGCTCACCTTTTTGGACGTCTATCAAAGCCCTACCTGTGGCTAGAAATGGTCTACCTAACAGGATGGGGACCTCCTTGTCTGCCTCATAGTCCAGGACAATGAAATCTGCAAGGAAAATAAACTTGTCAACTTTTACAAGAATATCCTCAATCTTACCTTCAGGGTATGCGATGGATCTGTCTGCAAGTTGTAAAGTGACAGTGGTTGGACGTGCTTCTCCTATTCCCAGCTGGCGGAATAGTGATAGGGGCATGAGGTTTATGCTGGCTCCCAGGTCGCAAAGAGCTCTCCCTACTTGCTTGCCTCCTAGCTCAACAGGTAAGGTGAAGGAACCAGGATCCTTCTCCTTCTTGGGTAGCTTATTCTGGAGGATGGCACTGCACTCCTCAGTGAGATTGACTGTTTCAAACTCACCAATTATTTTTTTGTTAGTAATAATGTCCTTCAAAAACTTTACATATGAAGGCATAGACTGTAATACTTCTACAAAAGGAATGTTAACATGCACTTGCTTAAGAATTTCAAGAAATTTGTTAAAGTGCACTTCCTGTTCTTGTTTTTTCTTTAGCCTTCTAGGAAATGGAGGTGGTGGCACATATGCAGGCATGTCAGGTCGCCTTAGGATAGGTGGAGGCCTTGGAATTTCTTCTATCTCTTCAGTGATTGGCTCCAGCCTTGTTCCTGATGTGCTTGTTGGTGGTGGACCTTGGTTTGGCAGAGACTCCAGTGGAGCACTAGACTCTTTGTTCTCTACTCTCTTTGGTGTGTCCTTGATGTTGCTCACCAATGGTCTCCCACTCCTGAGTTCAATTGCTTGAACTTGTTCTTTACCATCTCTCCTTGGCACTTCAGTGTCAGCAGGGAGTCTACCTTGGGGCCTACTTTTGATCTCATTGGCTAGTTGCCCTATTTGGTTCTCTAGGCTCCTAAGGGTAGCTTGCTGGCTCTGTAGAGTGGCATCATTCTTGGCTATATATTCCTTAAGTAAATTTTCTACAGAATATCCTACAGGTTGGTTGTAAGGTTTCTGGTACATGGATTGGTTATGTTGGGGAGTGAAACCAGGTGTTCCACTCGGCCTTGGTTGGTTAGGATTTTGGTTAGAATTTTGTTGGCCACCCCATGACAGGTTTGGGTGGTTTCTCCAACCAGGGTTGTAAGTTTGTGAGTAGGGGTTGTTCCTAGGCTGCTGTTGGCTACCAACATAGCAGACTGAGGCTGGATTCCCAGGGCAGTATTCATATGGGTGCCCTTCCCCACAGAATCCACAGATAAGTGCCTCGCCTTGACTTGGTTGGGTGCCCATTGACATGGCTGTGGCGGTGTTGGCACTGGTTTGGAGATTGGCCTGAGCCATTTGCTTAACTAGGTTGGTCAGGGCGTTTATTTGGGTGCTCATGGCGCTTAGAGCATCCTTGTCTTGAGCTCTAGTTGGCTCTACTGGATCATCTGACCACCTACAGTGAGATGTTGAGATCTTCTCCAAGATCTCATAAGCTTCGTTGTAACTCTTGGACAACATGGAACCACCAGCAGATGAATTTAGAACTTGTCTGGTGCTGGGGTTGCATCCTTTGAAGAAGACTTCTATTTGGATACACCATGGGATGCCATGGTGTGGACATTTAATGAGAAGATCTTTGAATCTTGTCCAAGCTTCGTGAAGAGACTCACTTAGAGCTTGTTTGAATTTGATTATATCATCACGAAAGGTAGAATTCCTATCTGGTGGGAAATATTTGACTAGGAATTTTTCTGCTAAGTCTGTCCAATTGAGGACAGATCCAGAGGGTAATGAGTTTAACCACGTCTTGGCTTTGTCCCTCAAAGAGTAAGGGAACAGATATAGCCTCAAGGCTTCTTGGGAAACTCCAGGGATCAGGAATGTGTCACTAACTCCTAGGAAGTTTCTAAGATGGTTGTGGGGGTCCTCATTTTCCATTCCAAAGAATTGTCCCACAGTGGACAACATTTGGAACATCACTGGCTTTAACTCGAATGAGTTGGCAGTGATCTCAGGACGGATTATGTTGGGGTTCAGCTCCCCAGGCATAGGTACTAGGTAAGAAAGTATGGCGCTATCCTTATCATTCGCTATTTCGATGGGATTGCGAGTGACAGGCACCAGATTTTGATCTCTTCTTTCCATTTCTTCTTGAGGAGATTGCGGCAACCTTGCGGTTTCAGCAATTAATGGAGGTAATGAAGGTTGTTTAAAGAGACGTTTCTTGGCTCTATTTCTAGCTCTAAGTAATCTCTCGGGCTCAGGGTTGAACTCTAGATCACTACTTGGAGGCTCATTCATAAACTAACCTAAATGGTACCTGAAAAAGAAATGAAAGTAGATCAGCTTCAATGGCTTTTAGACTTGATTTTTCTAACTTAACAAACTTCGTTTTTACTTAAATAAATCCCCGGCAGCGGCGCCAAAAACTTGTTGCGTGCTCAATGTGTTAATAAAAATAAGCAATAAGGAAGAAAGAGCACTCAGAACATGCAAGCATACATGATCTTATAGCAAGTAATAAGTATTTTTTCATTCGTTTTCCCACAGAGATTTATTATAAGTTACTCATGAAGTGTAAAGTTAAGAAAGAAGGGGTGGATTTGAAGGGGTAAAATTGGTTTTTAATTGCCTACTTCTTACCGAATGTATAAAGGAATGCAACATAAACAAATGCAAGTTGAAATTAAACTCAAAGGAAAAGAGACGAGATTAATAAATGAAGAAGGAAACAGCTAAACAGAATGGTAACTTAGCAGAATTGCGGGCACCGCAATGTTACCGCAATTGTAAAAACAGCAAAAGTGTGTAAAATGGAGAATTAAGGGCTACTAACGACTATCCTATAGGCTTTTTCTTACGATCCTCAAGCATTGGATCAACTCTCTATGCATCAAACTATCTCAATCTCATGTATCGTCCGATTCCATGCATTAGATTCTTTAGTTCACTCAAATCAAAGTAAGGTCTTAAGCATCTTGTTAAAGCAGAAGATGTGGTTTGTACTAGGGAAACGCCTATTCCTAGGCCGTTTCCTGGCTACCTTGAAAGGCTAGCATGATTATATGACTCTGAACTCTTACTCCTTCCAGAGGTTAGGAGTTCTTTGGACAAAATGGATGGCCAATCGAAATTGCCCGTGGGATGAAGCTTACATACAATCAATGCTTCGAGAGCTATCCTACATGCTTGGTTCACGTTTTTTTAGCCTATATTCTTGTCATTAGCATGCCCCTATGTGATTTAGCTACTCATGGATATGGGGTAAATAGAAATAAGAGATGAAGGAAACATGCTTAGAAGAGAAATGAACTAAAAACAGTTAGAAAAAAAACCGTAGCAGCAAAAGATGGAAACTTGTGAAATAATAACTAAGCTTTGATTACTTGAATGTTTGAATGATCAAGAAGAGGAATTTAAAGTGCATAACAGAAAGACAGAACACAACGAAATGGACTGATCTAGTTACAAGAAAGGAAACAACAATAAACTAAAGCTGGGAAATGGAAATAGAGACAGAAAGCAGTAAATAGAGCGTGGACGCCTCGTGGTGATTGCCTTGACTGAATGGGGAGAGAGAATAGCCTTGCTTGGATGAATCCAATCGAGAGAGAAGACGAATCTTCTCTCCTTCCTATCAGATTGTCGATTCCAACAGCTGAGACTCTCACACCAACAGACGAAGAAGAACGACAGGAGAAAAAATGGACTGCGAGAAGACTTCTACGCTTTCGGATGATGATTGAACCTCCGACTTTGACCCCCTTTTATAGTAGTTTGCAGGTGCATTTGGGCCAAGGAGAACCATCAATCTTCAACGTCGTATATCAGAATGGATGGAGGAGAAAGAACGAATCCCTGAAATAACGGAAATTAACAGAAAAAGATCAGTCAACTTACGGTTTTCACTTGAAACATTGCGGTTCCCGCAATGTTTTCGCAATTCTATCGCAATGCTTGTTTTTCATTCTTTTCCTTCGGTTTTCAACCCTTTTCTTTCCTATTGTACATAAGTCCTAATTTAGCTACCTTCTTCTAATTCTCATATTTAAGCATAGGTTTAGGCTAAATGCTAACAAAAACACCTAAGAGTGTGCATCTTTCTAAGCTAAATAGGTCCTAAATAAGTCACTTTCAGAGACTTAACAGTGTGCTAGAGTGCTAGATTTGAATTAAGGATTTGGAAGTCACTATGGATGTCAATGAGGCGGAAGTTCTGAAAACACTCAAATAGTGGGCGTCGGTTGATTTGGACTGTCAACCTTCATGTATTTCCTATCTGAAAATCACAGGTGACTTTGAGCTTAAGTCCAGTTTAATTGATCAATTGCCTTCTTTTTGTGGTGAAGCACGCGAAGACCCTATCAAACATGTGAAATTTTTTCAAATGGTTAGTTCTGCTATGAAGCCGAGCGGAGTGACTGAAGACCAACTCAACTTCAAGGCATTTCCCTTCACCTTGAAAGGGAAAGCTCGAGACTGGCTGCATTATTTTCCTTCGGGAACTGTTTTCACTTGGGAAAAGTTGAAGATCATGTTTTTCGATAAATATTTCCCAGCCTCGAGAGCCGTATTTCTAAGGAAGCAGATCTTCGGGTTTGCTCAATAAGTTGAAGAGGCATTTCATGAGTGTTGGGAGCGTTACATTCAGTTATGCGAGAGCTGCCCAAACCACCAGATCTCAGAGGCTGAGTTGATTCGTTTTTTTCTATGAGGGATTGCAACCATATGATCGTCAGATGCTCGATGCTTCGAGCGGAGGAGCTCTTAGGGAAAGGACACCTGCGGAGGCTAGACAGTTGATCTCCAGTATGGCAGGGAACCTTCAATAGTACGAAGGAGGAAATGCGCAAGCTCGGTTGGCAGCTGACGTGGAAGAGCTTAAGACTCAAGTATCTCAGGTATGTAAATCGTTTGAAGGAATGTTCAAGTCCTTTATGGAAAGGGACGTGTATCGTCGCGAAGAGTCCGAAGCGCGGTTTGAGTTGTCAAGGAAGGAGAGTCGCGAGGAGTGCAAAGCACAGTTTGAGTTATTGAGGAGAGAGATCGCGGAAAGGAAGGATGGAATGAGAAAGGGAGAGACGTGGGAAGCAGAAGGCATTAACGCCACCGCCCTGCGAAGTGGTAAAGAGGTACCATCGCGGCCTGTGCTTGAAGATCTCAGCAAGAGTCCAGAGATATCTCAAGATAAGTGCTATCAAAAACCCCCTGAAACGGTAGTAGCTACTCCTTCTATTTCTATGAAGTCTTACATTCTCGTTGCTCCTTTTTCCTAGCAGGTTGGTGAGGCCACCCAAGGAAGACAAGGACGCGGACATCCTCGATACGCTGAAGAATGTTGGAATCAACATACCGTTGCTTGACGCCATTTAGCAAATTCCAAGGTACGCGAATTTTCTCAAGGAGATGTGCACTAATAAGAGGAAGACAAAGAGCACTGAGAGAGTAGTGGTAAGTAAGAATGTTTCTGCCCTGATCACACAAAACATGCCAGATAAATGTCAGGACCCAGGTATGTTTTCTTACCATGTAGCATAGGAGATAAGGAAATCAAGCATGCCATGCTAGATTTAGTGGCTGCGATTAATGTTATGCCGTACTCAATCTATAAGAGTCTTGATTTGGAAGGGATGCAGGAAACTAGTATAATAATCCAATTAGCTGATAGGACCTCTATTCATCCTTTAGGAGTAATTGAGGATGTGTTAGTTCGGGTTAAGGATCTTATTTTTCCTGCTGATTTTTATGTGCTAAAAATGGAAGATAATGCATCATCTGCTACTTCAATCCTGTTGGGTAGACCATTCATAAAAACTACTAGGACTAAGATTAATGTGCATGATGGTACTTTGTCTGTTGAGTATGGAGGAGAGGTGCTTGAATTTAATGACTTTAATGCCATGAAACACCATGCTGATGTGCACTCTGTCTGTAAAAGTGATTTGATTGATACTTTAGAACAAGAAGAATGCATGACTGCTGTTGATGGGGATGACCCATTCGTTTTTAATGAAACTGTTGGCGAAATTGAAAGTAGCATGCCCATTTTGTCTGATTCATGTGAGCCAGTTACCCTTGCTTTAGAGGCATGTGAAAAGCCCACTAAGATGTTACCATCTCTTTTGCAGGCTCCCAAATTGGAACTTAAAGAGTTGTCGTGTTACCTCGAGTACGTGTACTTAGGTGAGGTGGAGACACTCCCGGTAATTATCTCTAAGGAGCTTACATCAGAGCAAGAGAGCAAGTTGATTGAGATTTTGAAGAAGAACAGAAGAGCGATAGGATGGACCTTGGCAGATTTGCATGGGTTGAGATCAGTTTTGCGTATGCGCAAGATTAGGTTGAATGAGGGAGCAAAGCCATCCCGAGAGCCTCAGAGGAGACTGAACCCAACCATGAAAGAGGTAGTGTTGTGTGAGACACACAAACTCCTTGATGCAGGTATTATCTATCCCATTTCTCATAGCCAGTGGGTTAGCCCAATTCATGTTGTACCTAAAAAGACGGACATAACTGTTATTAGAAATGAGAAGGGTGAGTTAGTGCCTAAACGAGTGCAGAATGGGTGGAGGATGTGTATAGATTTTAGAAAATGGAATGATGTGACTAAGAAGGATCATTTTCCTATTCCCTTCATAGATCAAATGGTGGAGCGTTTAGCTGGGAAGCCATATTTCTGTTTTCTAGATGGTTTTTCTGGGTTTTATCAAATCTCCATAACTCAGGAAGACCAAGAAAAGACTGCTTTTACATGTCCATTTGGAACTTACGCATATAGGAGAATGCCCTGTGGGCTTTGTAATGCTCCAGGGGCTTTTCAGCGGTACATGATGAGCATATTTACTGAATTCGTAGAAAAATGCATCGAGGTCTTTATGGATGATTTTACAGTATATGGGAGTTCATTTGAGGATTGCCTGATTAACTTGTCTAGAGTCATATAAAGATGCATTGAAACTAATCTTGTTTTAAATTTCGAAAAGTGTCATTTCATGGCGAGTCAGGGCATAGTCTTAGGTCACGTTGTGCGAGCTAAGGGTATAGAGGTGGATAAAGCGAAAATTGATGTTATATCTGATTTACTGTTGCGTGCTCAATGTGTGAAATAAATAGCAATAAGAGAGAGAGAGCACTCAGAACATGCAAGCATACATGATCTTGTAAGCAAGTAGTAAGTATTTTTTCATTCGTTTTCCCACAGAGATTTATTATTAGCTACTCGTGAAGTGTATTGTTAAGCAAGAATGGGTGGATTTGATGGGGTAGAATTGGTTTCAAGTTGTCTAATTTCTAAGGAATATGTAAAGGGAAACAACATAAACAAGTGCAAGTCAATGATAAACTCAAATGAAAAGAGAAGAGATTAATAAACGAAGAGGAAAATAGCTAAACAGAATTTTTAACTTAGCAGAATTGCGAGAACAGCAATTCTACCGCAATGTGACTAACAGCGAAAGTGTGTAAAATGAAGAAACAAGGGCTACTAATGACTCCTCTATAGGCATTTTTATACGATTCTCAAGCATTGGATCAACTCACTATGCATCAAACTAACTCATTCTCATGTATCTTCCGATTTCATGCATTAGATTCTTTAGTTTACTCATGTCCAAGTAAGGTCTTAAGCATCTTGTTAAAGCAGAAAGATATGGTTTGTACTAGGAAAACGCCTATTCCTAGGTCGTTTTCTGGTTACCTTGAAAGGCTAGCATGAGTGTATGACTCTGAACTCTTACTCCTTCCAGAGGTTAGGAGTTCTTTGGACAAAATGGATGGCCAATCGAAATTACCCGTGGGATGAAGCTTACATACAATCAATGCTTCGAGAGCTATCCTACATGCTTGGTTCACGTTTTTTAGCCTATAGTATTGTCATTAGCATGCCCCTATGTGACTTAGTTACTCATGGATATAGAGAGAACAGAAATAAGAGATGAAGTAGACATGCTGAGAAGGAATTTAAAGACAAAACAGCAAGGAAAAACAGTAGGCAACAAAGACAAGAAACTGTGAAATAATGAATTGTGCTTTGATTACTTGATTGTGTGAATGAACAAAGGGAAGCTTAAAGTGAATAACATAAAGACAGAAAGCAACGAAATGAAATGAACTAGCTACTAGAAAAGAAACAACAACTAAACAGTGCTGGAAATGAGAAATAAAAGACAGAAAACAGTAATTGAGCTTGAACGCCTCGTCGCAAACGCCTCGACTGAAGGGAGAGAAAGGGTAGCCTTGCTTGGATGAATCCAATCAGGAGAGAAGATGAATCTTCTCTCCTTCCTATCAGATTGTCGACTCCAACAGCTGAACCTCTCAAACCAACAGACGGAGAAGAAAAACAGGAGAAAAGATGGAGCTGCGAAGAGACTTCTACGCTTTCGGATGATGATCAAACCCTCTACTTTGACCCCCTTTTATAGTAATCTGCAGGTGCATTTGGGCCAAGGAGAACCATCCATCCTCAACGTCATACTTCAAAATGGATGGAGGAGAAAGAACGAATCCCTGAAATAACGGAAAATAACAGAAAAAGATCAGTCAACTTACGGATTTCACTTGAAACATTGCGGTTTTAGCAATGTTTCCGCAATGCTGCCGCAATGCACATTTTTCATTCTTTTACTTCGTTTTTCATCCCTTTTCTTTCCTTTTGCATACAAGTCCTAATTTAGCTTCCTTCTTCTAATTCTCATATATAAGCATAGGTTTAAGCTAAATCCTATCAAAAACACCTAAGAGTGTACATCTTTCTAAGATAAATAGGTCCTAAAAATGTCACTTTTGGAGACGTAACACACCCCCAAACTTAAGGTTTTGCTCGTCCTCGAGCAATCTAAGGACTTGCTTAGGCTGCTGTTTCATCCTCTTTAACCACTTACTGACTCCCCTACATTCCTATCTATAGCAGTGTTGTCCTGTGACACACTTCTAAGTTTACAACTAACCTTTTATATTGCTTCTTCTGACTTCGCACGCCTAATACTCCTGCTGTTTCATTAACTCCCTACGACTGATCTACTTGCTTTTATCATATCGTGCATCTATCCCTAAGGTTTCAAATTCTACCTAGCTTTACCCCAGACTCAGTACATGCTTCTAGCTTTTACTTTTGAATTATCTAGGATTCCTTAGAGTCATGTCAGTCTTAGTATTAACAGTGACAGTAGTACTTTTAGAGAACAACCTAAACCCTGGCATCACTACATTGGACATACATTCATCTCCCTAAACAACCCTACAAGCTACAACTTTGTGCTCAGCTAATTGAGGATCAGAGTTCTTTTTATTCAGGACATCTAAGCCACAAAGTTGCAACTCCTAGGTATACATTCTTCTTCCCTATTTCTTCCTTTTTCTTTCTTACTTTGGTGGAGCCTCTCCTTTGGTTGCCTTTTGATGCAATGCCACTTGTGGGTTACACACTTGGCACTGATTACTCAGCAACCTAAGAGAGACACCCCTCTTTATTCTATTTTTCATTTTTTTTCTTTTCAGCTCATCATTTTTTTTTTGTAAAGGAGAAGAAGAATGCTTATGCTTTAAGGGAGAGAGGAATGTTCCTAGGCCTAGGGTGGCCTCCCCCAAACTTAAACTACTCATTGTCCCCAATGAGTGTCTGAGGTGGCACACCCCCAAACTTGTCCTAGAAGCATCTAGTCTAAAGTAAAACAAAGAGAATCTAAAAGCCCTAGGCATAGACAGAACATTCTAAAAGTAAATATCACAGCAGCAAAAATTCGTAAAAACAGGCAGGTAAGGACTTAAAGCTATGCATGCTGAGCACTTTTAAGAGGCTAATTTAAACTATCAAAAGGTGTCTTATGACACTCATCCAGCATGCATTTAGATAAGCTATATAAGGTAGTCTAGATAGCAGCAAAAGACAAAATTTAAACAGAACCAGCCTAGCTAAACAGTCAGTCAAAAACATGCATTTACTAATAAAAATTGCGGATTCCGCAATTATTTCGCAATGAATACAGGGCACATATATCAGTGATCAAGGCCCCTATGCATGCTCTTTCCAGTCATTCAAGCTATACAAAAATGAGACTAAACTAATCTACCTATTCAGCTACCATCAGACTACACTAAACAACTTTAAATATTAAAACTAAAGAACTAAAAACAGATCAAAATATTAACTCAAAACAGCATAATTCACATGGTTCAACAAAAAGCAGTTTGATTTTATTTTTTTATTGTAGGGATCAGAAATACTCCCTTTAGTGCTTCTCAAACAAGCACTCAGATGTCTTCCTCATCATCATCCCTTCTTTGTCTTGGAGGTGCCCATGGAGTCAGTAGGTTCGTGGGGAATTCAGGAAAGATGCATCCCAATTGGTCAGCAACCTCCTTGTCCCTTGCCTGCGCATATGTGGCCCATTGAGCCATCCTCTTCTGCAGATCCATCAGGCAGGCCATGGACAGAGACTGAGCAGCAGCCAGGCCATCCAGCTCGAACTCCATGTTCCCCTTCCTTCGCATCCTCAAGCCTGTAGGGAGCTCCAAGTGCCCCGTGTAGGCCAGCTGCCTTTCCATTCGCTCGATTGGGACCCCTGCACGTAAGCAGAGCTTAGTAATTGTATTAGGAAATAAAAGTGGACCCTTACCCTTCTTGGCGCAGTCAGCGATTGAAGTTGCAATGACCTCGCCAACGTTGATTGTGAGGCCTCTCATGATCGCGTAGACCAGCAGCGATCTGCTTTGGTTGATGGTTGTCTCATGGGTCACTGGGGACAGCTTCCTCCGCACGAAGGAAAACCAGACAGCCGCCTTGGCTGTGAGGTTGGCACTCATGAGAGTGTGCCTCCCATTGCGTGAAACTGTCCACGATGCCTCAGGCTGACCAATGATCCGAATTGCCTCCTCCAGGACAGCTTTTGTTGGCTCATCAACGATCCTTGCATAATCAGTGTGTTTTTGACCCTTGAGGCCATAGGCTTCGTTGATTGCCTTCGCTGAGAAGTCCACCTCGACTCCTCTGACCACAGACAGGCCATCCTCAGGATTCATCAAATTGGCGTAAAAATCATACACCATGCTGGAGTAGGCGGGATTGGGTGGGCTGCACAGCTCCTCCCAGCCGTGATTCGTGATCCCTGCGCGCAAGAATTGCGGCAAGTCAGCGAGTGCGTCGAGGAATCCCTTCTCGTGCAGCAGTTCCCTCTTCCTCAGCTCAGTGCCTCTGGACTCAGCATCAGAGGACACATACCTCACTGATTGAGGCTCATCTTCGGGGTACAGCTTGGCTTTCCCCTTGTCTTTCGGTTTGGCTGACTCAGCAGCCTCAATCTTGAGCTTCTTCAGAGACGGCTCATCACTCCCCTTCTTTGATGAAGGCTCACCCCTGGTTTTCTTTTTCTTGGACTTCTTTGTTGTTTTTGGCCGTTTGGCCTTGACAACCTTGGCGGCCTTCTTTTTCAATCTTGCCTTTGTTGTGATCTGCTGGAGGCAATCCCCCAGTGTCTCGTCCATTGAATCATCCCTCTGCGCAGGGCTCTCAGGGCTGGCTTCCCTCAAAGGAGAGAAGACCTCTTCTTCCTCAGCTTCCTCACTACCCTGCGTCGATTCTTGATGCTCTCCATATGGAAATTTAGGGTCAGGTTGTGGGGAAGTGGGTGATGCTTCAGGGCTCTGCGCCGGTGGAGTGTGTTCAGAGCTCTGTGGCGATGGCGAAAGCTCAGGGCTTCGCGCTGGTGGAGATGGCGAAGAGCTCTGCTTGGCTGACTCGTGTGACCGACGGCCACTTTCTTGACTCTCCACAAAGGGAGTCTTTTTCTTGCTCGCTTCTTCGGCCACAGCCATACTCCACTTGCGTTTCTTGGGCGTTCCTGCTGGTTCAGAGGGTCCAGCAGGGATCTCCGTAACTACCTTCCACTTCTTCTTGCGGATAGGCAGTTTGGGGAGTCGTTCAGTGCGCGCAGCCTCAGCATCTGCAAGGGCAAGAAGTGCTTCCCTCGCAGCAATTTCAGCGTCGTCAGCCTTCTTCTTGGACGCAGATCTTTCAGCTCTTGTTAGGACCATTGTTGAATCGTGGGAATCTGGGAAGAGGAATTGCAGATGAAGAGAAAGACAGATTTCTTGGAGTTCAGATAATGGGGGAAGCGTACGGATCAGCGCGCTTCTAACGGATATAAGTAATGATGGAAATCCCAACGGCTATTTCCGTTGCGGATTCTGCAAATCCAGCGCAATTTTAGTGACCGTTGGAGATTTTCTGAGTTTAAATGCCAATCTTCTCTCAACTGAATCTTTGATTTGGCCCAATATCTCCCTCGATTTTTTATCTTGATTTCATCTCCTTGATTCCCTCTATCGATTCCCTACAAAAAGAAATAAAATTAACATCAAATTCGTAATTAAAATCACACAAAAATATACACAAACAGTAACCGGAAAGATAGCAAAAAAATAAACTAAGGCATTAGCCTCGCATGGACGAGCACAGTAATCACTCGTCCTCTCTCGTTCTTATTTTCACGTTTGAGTCAAGAGGAAGGCCGAGAGGCTTCACATCTCCTTCCTCATAGTAGTGCTTCAATCTTGCACCATTAACCATGAACGGTTGCCCTTGCTGAAGGTTCTTAATCTCGATTGCACCATGAACAAACACGTTAGTTATTACAAAAGGACCTGACCATCTGGACTTAAGTTTGCCTGGAAATAATTTCAATCGTGAGTTAAATAATAAGACAAGCTGGCCTTTCTTAAAGTCCTTAATCCTAAGTCTACTGTCGTGCCAAATCTTGGTCTTTTCCTTATACATTTTGGCATTTTCATAGGACATATGTCTAAGCTCATCAAGCTCATGTAATTGCAAAGACCGCAATGTTCCCGCATCGGTCACGCAATAATTCAACTCTTTTAGGGCCCAAAATGCTTTAATTTCTAATTCGAATGGTAAGTGACATGCTTTGCCATACACAAGTCTATAAGGAGACATACCTAGGGGTGTCTTATATGCAGTTCTATACGCCCAAAGTGCATCCTCGAGTTTAAACGACCAATCTTTTCTATTGGGTTTGACCACTTTTTCGAGTATGTTTTTAATCTCCCTATTGGATATTTCCGCTTGGCCATTCGAATGTGGGTGATAAGGGGTGGCTACTCTATGTCTAACATTATATTTAGCCAACACTCTCTCCATAGCTTTATTAATGAAATGTGTTCCTTCATCACTAATTATAGCACGAGGTGTTCCAAATCTAGTAAAGATATGTCTATGCAGGAATCTTATGACTGCATCGATCATTTCTCTATCGTGTGGAATCAACCCTTCGTAGAAGTATTAAATCAAAAGTTAATCTGAGATCTAGTTGTGAGGTAAACTGGCGCACAGTCTATTGAACCTCTCCCAATGCCACTTGTGGGTTACACACATGGCACTGATTACTCAGCAACTTCAAGAGAAACACCCCTCTTTATTCTATTTTTCATTTTTTTTTTCAGTTCATTTTTTTCAAAGAGAAGAAGAATGCTTATGTTTAAAAGGGAGAGAGGAATGTTCCTAGGCCTAGGGCTGCCTCCCCCAAACTAAAACTTCTCATTGTCCCCAATGAGAGTTTGAGGTGGCACACCCCCAAACTTATCCTAGAAGCATCTAGTCTAGGGCAAAACAAAGAGAATCTAAAAGTTCTAGGCATAAAATGAACTTTCCTAAAGCAGATACTACAGCAGCAGAATTTCGCAAAAAACAGCAAGTTAAGGACTAAAAGAGATGCATGCTGAGCATTTTAAGAGAGCGAATTTAAACTATCAAAGGTGTTCTAAGACACTCATCCAGCATGCTTACAGATAGGTGATATATGGCAGTCATACAAGCAGCAGAAGAGCAAAAATTGAAACAGAACCAGCCTATCTAACAGTCACACAAAAGTATGCGATACTAACAAAAATTGCGGAATCCGCAATTAATTCGCAATGAACCTACAAGGCAGATATATCAGTCAACAAGGCCCCTTGTGCATGCTATTTCCAGTCATTTACAACTATTCAAAAGGAAAACTAGAACATGCTAGCTACTCAGAAACCATCTACCTACACTAAACTATCCTAAACAACCAAAAGAAATTAAAAACAGACAAGTATTTGATTCAGAAACAACAGTCACCAGTCAACGAAAAGCAGGTTTTTGTTTTTTTTTTATTATTTTAAGAGGGAACAGAAGTACTCCCTCGAGTGCCCTTCAAACCAGCACTCAAACATCCTCATCATCATCCTTCCTCTCCCTTGGAGGTGCCCACGGCGTCAGCAGATCAGTAGGGAAATCAGGGAAGACACATCCAAATTGTTCTGCCACATCCTTGTCCCTCGCCTGCGCGTATTCAGCCCATTGCGCCATCTTCTTCTGGAGGTCCAATAAGCAGGCCATGGAGAGTGATTGAGCAGCAGCCAATCCGTCCAGCTCAAACTCCATATTACCTCGTCGTCGCATCCGCAAGGCTGTGGGCAGTTCCAGATGCCCTGTGTAGGCCAGCTGCCTCTCCTTCCTCTCGATGGGCACACCTGCACGAAGACAGAGTTTAGTAATGGTGTTTGGGAAGAAAAGAGGGCCCTTACCTTTCTTTGTGCAGTCGGCTATGGATGATGCAATGACCTCCCCGACATCTATGGTGAGGCTCCTCATAATGGCATAAACCAGCAAGGATCTCCCCTGGTTTATGGTAGTTTCCTGGGTCACAGGGGAGAGACGCCTTCGCACGAAGAAAAACCAGACGGCTGCCTTGGCATTGAGGGTCGCACTCATCAGAGTGTGCTTCCCATTCTGTGATATTGTCCAAGCCGCTTCAGGTTGGCCTATGATGCGCAGAGCTTCCTCCAAGACAGCCTCAGATGGTGAGTCGATAATCCTTGCGTAGTCAGTGTATCTATGCCCTTTGAGGTCATACACTTCATTGATAGCCTTGGCCGAGAAATCGACCTCACCCCCCTCACCATGGACAGACCATCCTCGAGGTGCGTCAGATTGGCGTAGAAATCGTACACCATATTGGATTAGGCAGGGATGGGCGGTCTGCACAGCTCTTCCCAGCCGTGATTGGTAATCCCTGCGCGCAAGAACTGCGGCAGGTCCGCCAATGCATCCAAGAACCCCCTCTCATGAAGCAGGTCTCTCTTCCTCAACTTTGTGCCCCTGGACTCTACATCTGGAGAAACAAACCGCAGGGCCTGAGGATCGACTTCGGGGTACAATTTTGCTTTCCCCTTTTCCTTCGCCTTGACCGATTCAGCCGCCTCGACCTTCAGCTTCTTTACAGAAGGCTCACCACTGGCCTTCTTCTTCTTTGAGCGCTTGGAAGCTTTCGGACGTTTGGCCTTCACGATCTTGGGCGCCTTCTTTCTTAGCCGAGCCCTGGTTGTTATCTGTTGGAGGCAGTCCCCCAATGTTTCATCCATTGAGTCGCTCTGTCCCGCAGGGCTATCATGGTTGCCTTCCCTCAAAGGGGAGAAGACCTCGTCCTCTCCCAACGATTGATCGCTCTGCACCGAATCGTGCTCCTCAGGTGGAGCTTCAGGCTCTGGTGTGGGTGAAGAAGACGCCGGCGTCTGTGGCGACGGAGAAGGCTCAGGGCTCTGTTTAGCCGTTTCGTACGAAGGTCGGCCACTCCCACGACGGAGAAGGCTCGGTGGGAGTCTTTTCCTTGATCGGCTCTTCCACCGCGAGCGACCATTTGCGTTTCTTGGGGGTGCCGGCTGGTTCAGACGGCCCAGCAGGAGTCTCGGTCATTACCTTCCACTTCTTCCGTCGGATCGGCAGCTTTGGAGGTCTTGAAGGCTCTGCAACCCTGGCGTCGGCCAAGGACAACAACGTTTCTCTCGCAGCCGTTTCTGCGTCAGGTGACTTCCTCTTGGCAGCAGATCGCTCAGCCCGTGTAAGCACCATGGTTGATCTGGAGAGTTTTTCAGGTAGGAGATGCAGAGGAAGAAGATGAAGGATTCTTGAAGACCAACGAATAAAGAAAGCGTACGGGGCTCAACTAATTTGACGGGTATTTATAATCGAGAAAATCCCAACGGCTCTTTCTGTTCCGGTTTCAGCAAATCTACCGCAATTAATTGGGCTGGCCGTTGGGGATTTTCTTGATTTAAATCCCAAGATTCTCACAACTAAATCTTCGATTCGGCCCGATTTCTTCATCGATTCTTTTCCTTTGATTCAACTCCTTGATTTCCTCTTTCGATCACCTATTAAAAGATACAAAATTAACATCAAATTCGTAGTAAAAATCACAACTAAACATACAGAATTAAAACCGAAAAAACACGAGAAAAAAAAACTAAGGCATAGCCTTCATATGAACGAGCACAGTAATCACTCGTCCTCTCTCGATTTGATTTTCAAGCTTCAGATAAGAGGAAGGCCGAGAGAGTCTTCACATCTCCCTCCTCGTAGTAATGTTTCAAACGTGCACCATTGACCATAAACGGTTGCCCATTCTGCAGGTTCTTAATCTCAATTGCACCATGAACAAACACGTTAGTTATAACAAATGGACGTGACCATCTGGACTTAAGTTTGCCTGGGAATATTCTCAACCTTGAGTTAAATAACAAGACATGCTGGCCCTTCTTGAAGTGCTTAATCCTAAGTCTACTGTCGTGCCAAATTTTAGTTTTTTCCTTATACATTTTGGCATTTTCATAGGACATATGTCTAAGCTCATCTAACTCATGTAATTGCAGAGACCGCAATGTTCCCGCATCGGTCACGCAATAATTTAGCTCTTTTAAGGCCCAAAAGGCTTTGATTTCCAATTCGAAGGGCAAGTGACATGCTTTTCCATACACAAGTCTATAAGGAGACATACCTAGGGGTGTCTTATATGCAGTCCTATACGCCCAAAGTGCATCCTCTAACTTAAACGACCAATCTTTTCTATTAGGTTTGACCACTTTTTCGAGGATGTTTTTAATCTCCCTATTTGATATTTCAGCTTGTCCATTCGAATGTGGGTGATAAGGGGTTGCTACTCTATGTCTAACATTGTACTTAGCTAACACTTTTTCCATAGCCTTATTAATAAAGTGAGTCCCCTCATCAATAATTATAGCCCGTGGTGTACCAAACCTTGTAAAGATGTGCCTATTAAGAAACTTAATGACTGTTTTGGCATCGTTTGATGGACATGCTATGGCTTCTACCCACTTAGATACATAGTCTACAGCTACAAGAATATAGAGATTACCTGTTGAAGGAGAAAATGGCCCCATAAAGTCAATGCCCCACACATCAAAGAGTTCCAACTCCAAGATGTAAGTGAGAGGCATCTCATCCTTCCGACTCAAGTTACCTGTTCTTTGACATTCGTCGCAGCTGTGCGCATAGTCGTTTGCATCCTTGAATATCGTGGGCCAATAGTAGCCACTCTGGAACACCTTCGCAGCTGCCCTTTGGCCACCAAAATGGCGACCATATGGAGACGTATGGCAGTGCTGCAACACTGACTTCGCCTCAGCAGCTGAGACACACTTCCTCAGCAATCCATCTGCGCATGTCTTGTAAAGTGTAGGATCGTCCCAGATGAACTTCCTAGCTTCATGTAGAAACCTCTTCTTTTCTTGCCCTCCCTTGAATGTTGGAAGTACCTGCGATGCAAGGAAGTTAGCAATATCAGCAAACCAAGGTTCCTCATCGTTATCACGATGTGCTAACACAAAGACATGTTCATCGATAAAGGCATCAGAAATTGCGGTTTCCGCAATTTTATCGCAATTATGCCGCAATCTAGAAAGATGATCCGCAACTACATTTTCGCATCCTTTCTTATCTCTAATGTCTAGATCAAATTCTTGCAACAACAATACCCATCTAATCAACCTAGGCTTGGCATCAGCCTTCCTCATTAGGTATTTTAATGCAGAATGGTCAGTATACACAATGGTCCTAGTGCCTACAATGTAATTTCTAAATTTCTCACAGGCAAATACTACTGCTAGCATCTCCTTTTCCGTGGTTGTGTAATTACATTGTGCCTCATTCAGTGTCTTACTCGCATAGTATACAGGATGTGTTAGTTTGTCAATTTTTTGGCCTAGCATAACCCCTACTGCATAGTCACTCGCATCACACAACATCCCAAATGGTAGGTCCCAATTTGGTCCCACTATAATAGGTGCTGTGACTAAGGCTTTCTTAAGGGTTGTCCATGCTAGGAAAAATTCTTTGGAAAAGACAAATGGTTTGTTTAGCTCTAGAAGCTCACACAAGGGTTTAGAGATTTTTGAAAAGTCCTTAATGAACCTCCTATAGAAACCCACATGACCTAAAAAACTTCTAATAGCCTTTACATTTTGGGGCTCCACTAGCTTTTCTATTATTTCAATCTTGGCCCTATCAACCTCTACTCCTGCTCTAGAAACTCTGTGACCTAGGACTATCCCTTCTTCCACAATAAAGTGGCATTTCTCCCAATTAAGGACTAGGTTGGTCTCCTCACACCTAGCTAGGACTTGTCCTAAGTTTTCTAAGCAATTTGTAAAAGAATCACCAAAGACCGAGAAGTCATCCATAAATATCTCTATCATGGATTCATCCAAGTCAGAGAAAATAGCCAACATGCACCTTTGGAAAGTTGCTGGTGCATTGCATAAGCCAAAGGGCATTCTGCGAAAAGCAAACGTTCCAAAAGGACATGTAAAGGTTGTTTTTTCCTGGTCCACAGGATCTATGGTGATTTGGTTATATCCAGAATAACCATCTAAGAAGCAGTAGTAGGCTCGGCCAGCTATCCTATCTAACATCTGATCTATAAAAGGTAAAGGGAAGTGATCTTTTTTTGTTTCTTTGTTTAATTTTCTATAGTCCATACAGACTCTCCATCCTGTAATAGTTCTAGTTGGAATTAGTTCCTTACTCTCATTCACTACTACAGTCATCCCTCCCTTCTTAGGCACACATTGAATTGGACTCACCCGTTGACTATTAGCTATAGGGAAGATTACACTTGCATCTAACCATTTGATTATTTCTTCTTTTACTACCTCCTTCATGGAGGGATTCAACCTACGTTGGTGGTCTACTCTGGGTGTATGTTCTTCTTCCAATAGAATCTTATGCATGCAATAGGAAGGGCTAATGCCTCTTATGTCAGCAATCGTCCATGCAATAGTCTTTTTATGTTGCTTAAGTAGCAAAATTAACGCAATTTCATGCTCTTCACTTAATTTGAACGAAATGATCACAGGCAAAGTATCGTGCTCTCCTAAATATGCATATTTCAGATGATCAGGCAATGTTTTTAATTCTAAGAGGGGTGGGTGCTCAATGGATGGTTTCAGTGGATTCATGGATCTTTCAGTTAAATCAGTAGTCATACAAACATGCTGAGATTTATTTCAGGTATGTCCATTATTTCAGCTATGTTTAAGTCAGTTACATCTATTTGTTCATAATCATTGGCATGCCTAGTTAACAATTTATGCTCAAGTTGATCTTCCATCAGTGAATCAATTATATCTATGCTTGCACAAGATTCAGAATCAGAAGGATACCTTAGAGCTTTAAAAACACTAAACTTAACCTCTTCATCATGAACCCTCATGGTGAGCTCACCTTTCTGAACATCGATCAAGGCCCTACCTGTGGCTAGAAATGGTCTGCCTAATAGGATGGGGACCTCCTTGTCTGCTTCATAGTCCAGAATGATGAAGTCTGCAAGAAAAATAAATTTGTCAACCTTGACAAGAATATCCTCAATTTTCCCCTCCGGGTATGCGATGGATCTGTCTGCAAGCTGCAAGGTGACAGTGGTGGGACGTGCTTCTCCTATGCCTAGCTGACGGAATAGGGATAGGGGCATGAGGTTTATGCTAGCTCCCAGGTCACAAAGAGCTCTGCCCACGTGCTTGCCTCCCAACTCGACTGGTAAGGTGAATGAACCAGGATCCTTCTCCTTCTTTGGAAGTCTGTTCTGGAGTATAGCACTGCACTCCTCAGTAAGATTCACTGTTTCAAATTCACCAATGATCTTTTTGTTAGTTATTATATCCTTAAAAAATTTAACATACGAAGGCATAGATCGCAAAACCTCTACAAAAGGAATATTCACATGCACTTGTTTTAAAATTTCTAAAAATTTGTTAAAGTGCACTTCCTGTTCTTGTTTTTTCTTCAGCCTTCTAGGGAATGGAGGTGGTGGCACATATGTAGGCATTTCAGGTCGCCTAAGGACAAAGGGAGGCCTTGGTATCTCTTCTGGTTCCTCTATGATTGGTTCCAGCCTCACCCTTGATGTGCTTGTGGATGGTTGACCATGGTTTAGCAGAGAATCCAGTGGAGCACTAGACTCTTCATTCTCTACTCTCTTTGGTATATCTCTAGTGTTGATTACCAATGGTCTTCCACTGCGAAGTTCAATTGCTTGAACTTGCTCTTTCCCATCCCTTCGAGGTACTTCAGTGTCAGCAGGCAACCTACCTTGGGGCCTATTTTTTAGTTCATTTGCTAGTTGCCCTATCTGGTTCTCTAGGCTCCTAAGAGTGGCTTGCTGACTTTGTAAGGTAGCATCATTCTTTGAAATGTACTCCTTAAGTAAATGTTTTACTGATGACCCCATTGGAGGGTTATATGGTTTTGGGTACATGGATTGGTTATTTTGTTGAGTGAAACCAGGTGTTCCACTCGGTCTTGGTTGGTTTTGATTTTGGTTAGTGTTTTGTTGGCCACCCCAAGAAAGATTTGGGTGGTTTCTCCAACCAGGATTGTAAGTGTTAGAGTAGGGGTTGTTCCTAGGCTGCTGCTGACTTCCAACATAACAGACTGAGGCTGGATTCCCAGGGCAGTACTCATACAGGTGCCCTTCCCCACAGAACCCACAAATTAGTGTCTCACCTTGATTATTTGATGTACCCATTGACATGGATGTAACGGTGTTGACACTGGTTTGGAGATTGGTTTGAGCCATTTGTTTAACTAGGTTGGTCAGGGCGTTTATTTGGCTACTCATGGCACTGAGTGCATCCTTGTCTTGAGCTCTACTTGGCTCTACTGGATCATCTGACCACCTACAGCGAGAGGCTGAGATTTTCTACAAAATCCCATAGGCTTCATTATAGCTTTTAGAGAGCATGGAACCACCAGCTGGAATGCCATGGTGTGGACATTTAAGCAAAAGGTCCTTGAACCTTGTCCAAGCTTCGTGAAGTGACTCGTTTTCGGCTTGTTTGAATTTAATAATGTCATCACGGAAGTTGGAATTCCTATCAGGTGTGAAGTATTTGACCAAGAATTTTTCAGCCAGATCTGTCCAATTGACAATTGATCCGGAAGGTAATGAATTTAACCACGTTTTGGCTTTATCTCTTAATGAGTAAGGGAAAAGGTAAAGCCTCAAAGATTCTTGGGAAACTCTAGGAATAAGGAAGGTATCACTAACTCCTAGGAAGTTTCTTAGATGATTGTGGGGATCTTCATTTTCCACTCCAAAGAATTGTCCCACAGTGGACAGCATTTGGAACATTACTGGCTTTAACTCGAATGAGTTAGCAGTAATTTCAGGGCGTATTATGCTTGGGTTTAGCTCCTCAGGCATAGGAACTAGGTAGGAGAGGATGGCACTATCCTTATCATTCGCTATTTCGATGGGGTTGTGAGTGGTAGGTACCGGATTTGGGACTGGTCTATCCATTTCGGTTTGTAGGAATTGCGAAGACTCCGCGGAATCAGCAAAGTTTTGGTTTATAGAGGGTTGTTTGAAGAGGCGTTTCTTAGATCTATTTCTGGCCCTAAGTAATCTTTCAGGCTCAGGATTGAACTCTAGATCGCTATTTGAATGCTCACTCATAAACTACCCAAGGGTACCTGCAAAAGAAAATGGAAAGAGATCAGCTCCAATAGATATTAAGAATTGGTTTTTTTTTTTTTCTAACTTAACAGACTTCGTATTCACTAAACAAAATCCTCGGCAGCGGCGCCAAAAACATGTTGCATGCTCAATGGTTAAAATAAATATGCAATGAGAGAGCACTCAGAACATGCAAGCATACATGAACTTGTAGCAAGTAATAAGTATTTTTCATTCGATTTCCCACAGAGATTTATTCTTAGTTACTACCGAAGTGAGTGGTTAAGTAAGAAAGGGTGGTGTAGATGAGGTAGATTTGGGTTTAAAGTACCTAACTATTAAGAAATGTGCGAGATATGAAAGCATGAACAATTGCAAGTAGATAAGTAAATTCGAAAGTAAAAGGAAAAGAATTGCGGAAACAGCAATTTTCTAGCAATGTTACTAACAACGAATTAAGGGTAAAGTAGGGAAACAAGGCCTACTAACGACTTCTCTATAGGCTTTTTCATACGATTCTTAAGCATTAGATCAACTTATCATGCATCAAACTAACTCATTCTCATGTATCTTCCGATTTCATGCATTAGATCCTTTAGTTTACTCATGTCCAAGTAAGGTCTTAAGCATCTTTTTATAATAGTGAGTTTAGTGATTTGTACTAGGAAAACGCCTATCCCTAGGTCGTTTTCTGGCTACCATGAGAGGCTAGTATGAATATATGACTCTGAACTCTTACTCCTTCCAGAGGTTAGGAGTTCTTTGGACAAAATGGATAGCCAATCGAAATTGCCCGTGGGATGAAGCACACATACATTCAATGCATATTGAAGCTAACCTACATGCTTGGTTCACATATTTCTACCTATAGCCTTGTCATTAGCACGCCCTTATGTGACTTAGTTACTAATGGATGAAGATGGATTGAGACGAATAGATGAAGACGACATGCTTAACAGAATAAAAAGGGCAAAAGCAGAAGCAGAAGACAGTAAACAGATAGGCGAAATACTTGCGAACTAATGAGATGATGCTTGGATTGACCAGTGTTTGAAACGAACGAACAATAACAGAACTGATGAAAAGTAAACAGATAACACCGTACTAAACTAAAGTAGCAAGTGTAAACGAATTGCAACCAACAGTAACGAAAACAGAAACAGAAAGTGGAGAAATGGAGAACTTGCGAAGTAATGAAATACTGCTTTGATTAACCGAAGTTTGAACTCAACAAATAACAACCTTGAATACTAAATCTAAACAGAAAGAGACGAAATGAAATAGTGTAGCAAATAGAAGGGAAATAACAACACCAGCAATGAAAACAGAAAGAGAAAGCAATAAAGCGAGTAGATCCGTGCGTAGAGTCCTTCGTCGCGAACACCTCGGCTGAAGGGAGAAGGAGAGCCTTGCTTGGATGAATCTAATCAGAAGAGAAGAAAAATCTTCTCTTCTTCCTATCAGATTGTCGATTCCAACAGCTGACCCATTCAAACCAACAGACGGAAGAGAGGAAAAAAGTAGAAAAGACTGCGTTGAACTGGGAGTCTACGCCTTTCGAGTGTTGTTTCAACCTTCCACTTTGACCTCCTTTTATAATGTTATGCAGGTGCGATTGGGCCAAGGAGAACCATCCATTTTGAACGTCGTATCTCAACGTGGCAGCAGGAGAAAGAATGGGCGGCTGAAAAATTCGCAACAACATAGAAATCGGTTAGAAAACTTAACATAATTCACTTAAAACATTGCGGTTTTAGCAATGTTTTCGCAATGCTTCCGCAATGTGCAATTTTCAATCCTTTAACTTCGTTTTTGGTTCTTTTTCTTTCCTTTTGCATATAAGTCCTAATTTAGCTTCATTCTTCTAATTCTCATATATAAGCACAAGTTTGAGCTAAATCCTACCAAAAACACTTAAGAATGCACAACTTCCTATAACAAATAAGTCCTAAAATAGTCACTTTTGGAGACGTAACAGTCGTTCTTAATACAGACCAAGAGTTGCAAGAAATTCATTCATTCATGCTAAACATATTCAATTAAGCTTAAATCTCACCTAATACAAAAGTAATCAATCCCTAAACTTAACTAATCAACCACTAACCTCTTTAGCTTTCCATAGAGATGAAGGTTTCCCAAGCATCCATGGAGATTGTCATCAACATACAACCCAAAATTGGGCAAAAACCAGAAAAAATGGGGAAGAAAGCGGCAATCCCGAGGGGAAAAGAGAAGATGATCCGTTAAAAATCGGAAAATGTGATTTTATATCCGTCGGAGCGTCGAGACGCTAGGGCAGCGTCTCGACGCTGTGCCCTAAATTATCAGCGCGCGCGCACGGGGTAGCGTCGAGACGCTCGCGCAGCGTCGAGACGCTTGCGCGGCGTCGAGCGAGCGTCAAGACGCTGTCGCACGCTTGCTCTCGGGTGGAATTTCAAATATACGCCTCAGACTTCGGAGCGTCGAGACGCTAGGCCAGCGTCGCGACGCTGTCGGCGTTGAGTGAGCGTTGAGACGCGCGCGCTCGACGCTGGTGCTCGTCAATCTTCGGGAATCGTCGGGGCAGCGTCGAGACGCTCGGCCAGCGTCTTGACGCTGCCGCTCAACGCTTGCTCTCGGGTTTGGTGGCCAACTTTTGCCTTTCAATGGCAAATTTTGCCATTTCTTCAATTCTTCAAGCTCCTTCAATCCCGATGCATCCATAAAGCTCTAAAACGTCGTTTTTAGCCTCGAAACACGTCCTCGGACTCCGTGAGCTCTTTACCATGAAATCACCTACAAGAAGGCATTTTAATCAATATTTGTCATGGTTTTAGCTATAATTAGGGAGTAAATAATAGCTCTATTTTGGAGCTCTCAAAATACCCCCAGCCTAAATCTTGCTAGTCCTCGAGCAAGGCTATTCTTAAATTATCAACACATAACAGAATTTTGCATGCTATCGACTCAAACCTCAATGCTTCAAAGATCAAGGCATTTACTTAACAAGAAAGCAATTAATCGCATGCACTGATTGAAAACATTTCGAAAATTTAACCGTTACTCCCCTACGTGTGTGTGTGTTTAGCAAACATATTCTAGCTCACATAGACCCGGAAAAACTTTATGCAACCTTACATCACGTTTTCCCCCTACTTCTAGCAATAAAGAACAGTCTACGGCTTTTCAACAATCAAGAGAGTAACAAATTAAAAGGCCTAATTCTTTTTCTTTTGAACTTGCTAAATTTTTACTTTTTTTCTTTCTTTTGCTTCTCCAAGAGAGCCTAACATGTCAAGCTTGCCTTCGTTCCAGTTTACCTGCAATTCCATTGCACAATGTATCTGACTACGGGCAAGCTTCACATTTTTAAGGACTAATGCTCACTTCTTAGTCGCGATTCTAAGAAGGAGGAGCACCTCAGGAGCTTTTATTTTCATGCTTGCTTTTTTTACTAGGCAATAGCTTCGTTACACTTCGATTAACCTATTACAACCTATCATGCATCAAGCCTTCCCTAAGGGTGCCTTTTGGGGTGACAACATGATTTCAGGCCACATAAGATTATTCTAAGCCTACGGAGTCCAGAATAAGATGCTACGCGCTCGATAGATGCAAGGAAGCAACGACAAAAATTTTAAAATTTTTCGAAAAATGCTCAATTAACGCATACAATCTCATGCTTTTCCTATTATGCACAACGAAGATTTTAAAAGCATATCAAAGATTGTCCTCATCGAACAAAATGCAAATTCAGACTACGGCACTTCAAATTAAGAGAAAACCCATGCTCGATAACTACACAGAAGTCCACAGACAAACCACCCCCAACCTTAGAGAGATGCATTGTCCTCAATGCATTCAACCATCAGATAAAGCAATAAACGAGCAAAATAAGGGAACACGAGAACTTCCCTGATCTTTGCAAGGTTGGCGGAGAGAGGGCACTATCTTTTCTTCCCAATTTGAAGTCCATAAGCCGGGCAATCTCCTTATTCTCCTAAGAAAAACGAAACAAAACAAGCAAGTATTAAAAACTAAGCTACTTAAAGTAATAAACTAAAACAAACAGAAATAACAGTTCAAACTCGGGTGCCTCCAAGAAGCGCAAATTTTTAAAGTCGATTGCTCGACTGTATTCTCGGACTCCACTCATCCATAGTCCAACATCTTGGAAGATACTCCATCCATCTTCCTATATCCATCCTTCCTGCCAAAGTCCACAGAAAAGAATTTCCTAGGCTTCTCCTGCACACTAATGATAACTCCATTTTGGAGCTATTAAATACTTCCTAATTGTAGCTAAAGTCCGTGTTTAATTTGTTAATATATCTCGTTTGTAGGAGAATTGCGGCAAAGAGCTCGTGCGTCCGTTGGACCCGTTCGAGAGCTAAAAGTCTAGTTTTAATGCCCCGGGAGTGCGTCGGGAAAGGGGAAGTTGATCCGTGAAGAAACGGGCCAAAACCGCCTAGGAGAGGCAAATTTCCAGCCCCCAAACCCGAGAGCCAGCGTCGAGCTAGAGCGTCGAGACGCTGGCTTGACGCTGGAAAAACCCGAGAGCAAGCGTCGAGACGCTAGCTCGACGCTGCCCAAGCGTCGAGACTCTGCTTGGCGTCGAGACGCTCCGGAGGAGGCGCGCGTAGGAAAATCATCGGGGCAGCGTCGCGATGCCATCGCGAGGCGCGCGCGGATTAATTAGGGTGCAGCATCGAGACGCTGGCCTAGCGTCTCGACGCTACGACGATTGCAGCTTCTGTTTAAGACGATTTCTGCGCAAATATTTTGGGGAGTTAGACATTTTTGGCGATTCTTCTTCTTCTTCTTCCTCTCGATTTTCTTCTAGTCTTCCTTTAGCTCAGCCATTGTTGGCATGTTATTGAGCTTTCTTTTCATTGTAACTCGTTGATGACGCCTTCGATGGCCGACGTTGGAGCGAAATTGACAACCCGTTCCATGGACGGCTAAGGTAAGGGTGAACGGTTTGGGGATTGTTTAGGGAATTATTGTTAGACATTTTAGTTTTGATAATCTACACTTTGAATATGCATATTGGTGGCTGTTTATTTACATTTGTCTATCTTGCTTAATCCAACGCGCATGTTAGATTTCGACGATTGACACTCGAGTTTTCTTGCATGTTGTGTATGTTAAAGAGTAGCGATGTCGTGCCTCTCACTGCTCGACTAAGTAACACAGATAGATAAAACTAAATCGGAGTATCGAGTCGTGTAGGATAGTTGTTGATTGCATACAGCGTTTGCGGGCAATCTACTAGCAATTAGATTTCACGCTTGAATGTTCGTCGCGTTTAGCTAGTGACTGTCTAGAATTAACTTAGGGCTGATCACCTTAATGCAATTTTGGATAACGTATAATTGGAACTGTGTGGTCTGATTAATATCTATGGAGCCGGCTACCTTGGGGCTTCTCGGGTAGTCGTCCGCGTGTATAGTAAACTGCGTGCCATGAATTCAGTATTAAATGATAAATTGAAATTGTCTAGCAATTAATCCCGAAACTCCCAAACCGTACACGCGTTTTTCTGCTTGTTATTCTTCCGTTAGTGCTTTATTGGTTTCCTTGCATGGTAAACAAAACCCCCCGTTACACCAATCAATCGATTAATTAATTCCAATTTCATTAGTAATTTCAATCAACCCTTCTCCTTGGATCGACCCTGTTACCACTGGCTGCAAAGCCTTGGTTATAGGCTTATAAATCGTATTTTGGCAAGCCTCGACAACTTGAGATTAGGTGGATATTCAAAATCCGCACCACCAACTAACAACATCATTCCCAAACAATGCGTTCACATTATCGACATTCACATTCCCATCAAGTTCATCAGTTAATGAATCCATTTTAAACTCACTCTTATCTCCATCAAATTCAACAGATAAGACTCCTTTATCCACATCAATTTTAACCTTAGCAGCTTTCATGAAAGGACGTCCTAACAGAATTGACGTGGGCATGCGAGATGAGTTTTCATTCATTTCAAGCACATGGAAGTCAGCGGGGAAGTACATATTGTTAACTTTAACAAGAATATCTTCAACTTTTCCCATAGGACGCACAAATGATTTATCAGCCAGTTGTACTATAACATCAGATCTATGCATATATTTCAATTTAAGCTCTTGAAAAACATCATAAGACATCACATTAACTGATGATCCTAGATCTAACATGGCATCATGAATCATTTTGTCCCCTATTATGCAAGGTAAAGTAAACTTACCTGGATCCTTGCATTTCGTTGGTAGAAAAATGTTGGACCTTCTTGAGTCATTCAAGCTTTTCACTTCTTCTTCCGCCTTTTTCTTCCTTTTGGAGGTGCACCAACTCTTAAGGAACCTTGAGTACTTAGGAATTTTGCTTGATGGCTTCCAAAAGGGGAATGTTCACCACAACCCTCTTAAAAGTCTCCAAGACTTCTTTTTCTTCCTCATCAACCTTAGGCTTTGGCTTGGCCAGCCTACTTGGGAATGGCGCAACTGGAACACAATTTTGCTTAGGCACAGGAGATTCCTCATCTTGGTCCTCTTCTTCAATGATCCGGGGACTCGGCTGTTTTCTTGGATTGGGAGGCTTGGGCACATATTTTGGAACAACTGGAGGACTTTTCTTCCTTTCGCTCTCCAACTGGGCTGGAGGATCCATCAATCTACTTGGGAAGGGGGCTTTAGGCACGTACACTCTAGTACAGGTGGGATCAAAATTTACCCCTTTCCATCTTGGCTCAGGACTCTCCTCCACTGGTGTAGAGATTTCCTTCCCGCTTCTCAGGGTTATGGTGCACACTTGTTCACAAGTGTTCGCCATCGGTTGTTGCGGCGGTATCCGTGAGCACTGATCATCCACCTTGCTGAGCCTTTCATCCAGCCTCTTCATTGTATCAGCCAGACCTCGCACTTGAACTCCAGTACTCTCAAACATGGCTGAAAATTTCCCCAAGTAAGAACTCACCATCTCCTCGACATTTCGTCCTGCAACAGAAGATTGAGATTTTTGTAAGCCTTGGGCTACTATGAGAAGTGAGTTACTTACCTCGAGTACTTGGGCTTTGAGCTCCTTCAGTTCCTTTGAGAGACGGGTATTCTCTACTCCTCCACCACCATACTGCTGAAGGTTCCCACCCATATTAGAGATCAGAATTCTGGCCTCCGCGGGCGTCTTATCAAGGAGAGATCCTCCACTAGCAGCATCGATCATCTGGCGGTCTCGAGGAAGCATACCATCGTAAAAATACAGAATGAGGAGATGCTCAGCTATCTGGTGATTGGGATGGCTCCCGCACAGTCGGTTGTACCGCTCCCAACATTCGAATAAATTTTCCTCAGCTCCCTGCGTGATCCTACAGATTTGACTCCGGATTTCAGTGGCTTTTGAGGCAGGGAAGTACTTCTCCAAAAATAGGCCCTTCAACCCGTTCCACGTCGTGACAGACCCAGATGGAAGACAATATAGCCAATCTTTTGCCTTTTCCTTCAAAGTGAAAGGAAAGGCCCTCAAGCAAAGTTGGTCTTCAGTCACTCATTGGGGCATCATTCCCGAACATACCAGATGGAATTCCTTAAGATGCTTCTGAGGATCCTCACCTGCATTACCACAAAAAGAAGGTAGTTGGTTAATTAATCCAGATTTTAATTGAAAATTACCTTGAACTACCGGATACACTATACTCAGTGGTTGGCGGTCTACGTCCGGTAATGGCAACTGCCTCATGGTCTTTTGATCCTCAAAATTAGCCTCAGCCTCCATCTCTTTCACTCTCCTCAAAATTAAAATAAAACTGTACACAAAAACTTAAAAGAACCTGGTCATACTGTACAAGAAGAATAAAAATAAACAGAAACCAAGAAAATAAAAATAAAAAGAAATAAAATAAAATTACTTACAAAAGAAAAAAAAAATTAAAAAAAAAAACACAAAACAAATAAAATTCAACCAATCAAGATTATATTTTTACTCCCCGGCAACGACGCCAATTTTTGTAGTGCACTTTTGTACGTTCACAAATTTCGGGATGTCGAGTCCCGCCAAAATGAAATTTATAAACCCGAATGCACCGAGCAATTTGCAGCTAAGTGGTAACGGGGTCGATCCACAGGGAGTAATCAATAATCCTAATTTAATTGAACTAAATTTGCAATGCTAAAATAGGGGGATTTGTTTGGGAAAACAGTGGCGAAAATTAAACTTACGCTAACGGAAAATTAAAATGGGAAGTATGAAATTGACGAATTCGATTGATTAGCAAGTGTCGGGATTGAACTAATGTATTTTGGTTCATTGATTAACATGTGAATTAGCCGAGACGTTTCATGCACACAAAATGTTATGTCCCAAACGGGTCCAAAATATCCCAATGAATTAATTAGGTAAGTGCAATCCTAATTAAACATGCCCACTAATTAATTTAAGTTCATGACTCTTAAATTAATTAACAAACAGTAACGGGTACCATTGAGACGAATTAATCCTAAAACTAATTCGATTTATCTCTTAGTCTTAAGCCCGCCGTGAGAACGTTAATCAATTCCTACCCCCAACCGTCACTTGGGCTCGAATTGATTAGCCACGAGCTAGACTTTCGCTACTAAGTATTGAGGTTTGTCAAAAATCAATATTAGCCCACTAAGCATGCGTAACTAATTATGGACGTCACTCCTAAACGGAAAGGCAATTAGTCGTTCTTAATACAGACCAAGAGATGCAAGAAATTCATTCATTCATGCTAAACATATTCAATTAAGCTTAAATCTCACCTAATACAAAAGTAATCAATCCCTAAACTTAACTAATCAACCACTAACCTCTTTAGCTTTCCATGGAGATGAATGTTTCCAAAGCATCCATGGAGATTGTCATCAACATACAACCCAAAAATGGGCAAAAACCAGAAAAAATGGGGAAGAAAGCGGCAATCCCGAGGGGAAAAGAGAAGATGATCCGTTAAAAATCAGAAAATGTGATTTTATATCCGTCGGAGCGTCGAGACGCTAGGGCAGCGTCTCGACGCTGTTGTTGCGTGCTCAATGTGTGAAATAAATAGCAATAAGAGAGAGAGAGCACTCAGAACATGCAAGCATACATGATCTTGTAAGCAAGTAGTAAGTATTTTTTCATTCGTTTTCCCACAGAGATTTATTATTAGCTACTCGTGAAGTGTATTGTTTAAGAAAGAATGGGTGGATTTGATGGGGTAGAATTGGTTTTAAGTTGTCTAATTTCTAAGGAATATGTAAAGGGTAGCAACATAAACAAGTGCAAGTCAATGATAAACTCAAATGAAAAGAGGAGAGATTAATAAACGAAGAGAAAAATAGCTAAACAGAATTTTTAACTTAGCAGAATTGCGAGAACAGCAATTCTACCGCAATGTGACTAACAGCGAAAGTGTGTAAAATGGAGAAACAAGGGCTACTTACGACTTCCCTATAGGCATTTTCATACGATTCTCAAGCACTGGATCAACTCACTATGCATCAAACTAACTCATACTCATGTATCTTCCGATTTCATGCATTAGATTCTTTAGTTTACTCATGTCCAAGTAATGTCTTAAGCATCTTGTTAAAGCAGAGAGATATGGTTTGTACTAGGAAAACGCCTATTCCTAGGTCGTTTTCTGGCTACCTTGAAAGGCTAGCATGAGTGTATGACTCTGAACTCTTACTCCTTCCAGAGGTTAGGAGTTCTTTGGACAAAATGGATGGCCAATCGAAATTGCCCGTGGGATGAAGCTTACATACAATCAATGCTTCGAGAGCTATCCTACATGCTTGGTTCACGTTTTTTAGCCTATAGTATTGTCATTAGCATGCCCCTATGTGACTTAGTTACTCATGGATATAGAAAGAACAGAAATAAGAGATGACGTAGACATGCTTAGAAGAGAAATAAACTTAAAACAGCAAGGTAAAACAGTAAGCAGCAAAGATAAGAAACTGTGAAATAATGAATTGTGCTTTGATTACTTGATTGTTTGAATGAACAAAGGGAAGCTTAAAGTGAATAACATAAAGACAGAAAGCAACGAAATGAAATGAACTAGCTACTAGAAAAGAAACAACAACTAAACAGTGCTGGAAATGAGAAATAAAAGACAGAAAACAGTAAGATGAGCTTGAACGCCTCGTCGCAAATGCCTCGGCTGAAGGGAGAGAAAGGGTAGCCTTGCTTGGATGAATCCAATCAGGAGAGAAGATGAATCTTCTCTCCTTCCTATCAGATTGTCGACTCCAACAGCTGAACCTCTCAAACCAACAGACGGAGAAGAAAAACAGGAGAAAAGATGGAGCTGCGAAGAGACTTCTACGCTTTCGGATGATGATCAAACCCTCTACTTTGACCCCCTTTTATAGTAATCTGCAGGTGCATTTGGGCCAAGGAGAACCATCCATCCTCAACGTCATACTTCAAAATTGATGGAGGAGAAAGAACGAATCCCTGAAATAACGGAAAATAACAGAAAAAGATCAGTCAACTTACGGATTTCACTTGAAACATTGCGGTTTTAGCAATGTTTCCGCAATGCTACTGCAATGAACATTTTTCATTCTTTTAACTTCGTTTTTCATCCCTTTTCTTTCCTTTTGTGCACAAGTCCTAATTTAGCTTCCTTCTTCTAATTCTCATATATAAGCATAGGTTTAAGCTAAATCCTATCAAAAACACCTAAGAGTGTACATCTTTCTAAGATAAATAAGTCCTAAAAAGGTCACTTTTGGAGACGTAACAGCTGTGCACTAAATTATCAGCGCGCGCGCACTGTTGGGTTTTATGTCCTAAAACTCGTGGTTTGTAAACTGAATGTATATTCTATTTTGCAATAAATTTGTTATTGAGATTTATTCAGTAAAGTTGTTATTGAATAAAATGAATTGTTTTTACTTTTAACCTAACTCCAATAAACAAAGAACCCATGGCTATAGGTTGTATACTTGAACTTCATGTATGACATGATTGTGGATCAAGTTCAAGTAATAGCCAGAACGGTCTATAGTATAGGGATAAGGCTGGGTACCTTATCCTGGGGACACTATTGGACGGGGCCCACTTTGTATAGTACAAACGATGTGATTCGAAATCGTTCATGTGGAGACATGTGAGTGGGGGCGTCCTATGCAATGAATTTGCATAAGATTGAACCGCGAAACAAGTCGCTCTTTCTTTATAACTCCGTTTACTGTAAAGACCGACTTTTTCATATGATGACCTAGGTAACTCGATCTGAATCCTGAGCACGCTATGAACTCCTGTTTATTCGGGCTTATCCTTTGACTTGTATGGGTGAGAGTGGCCCGAGATCGCCGACTCAATAAGCCTACCATCTTGGGGATAAGACCGGGTAGGTAGCTGGGAACATAGTCCTGCGAGATGGAATTCACTCCTACCCGCCTTTAGGGATTAGTAGAGAGGTTGTTCCCTTAAGTGCTGACTCCAAGTCTTGAACTAGGGATCCCACCCTCTCATTGGCCCGAGAGGGACTTGCTATAGTGATGAGATCACTTACCAATCGGTTTGGTGGTTGGACCACAAACCAATAGTTCATTAGAGAATCAGTGGGACTTAAGGAACAAGATGTAATTACGGGGGTAAAACGGTTATTTTGACCTAGCTGTAATTACGAACGACCTGTGAAGGATCGACTTACTGATGATGGTTATATCAAGAGGACAGAAATATATCTACGGTGAGGAGAGTGCAACCCTTGGACTTTAGTGGAGTCTCCCGGGGTTAACGAATGTTGATTAGCTTGGTTAAAGAGTTTGAACGGTTAATCTCGTATCGTTGGAGCTCATGATCTGTAGGTCCTTTAGGTTCTCCTGGCTAGCTCGGATTAAGTCGTGTAACAATATGAGAGAAAAAGAATTTGAATTTATTCAAATTCGGTTTTGGAAGAATGATGGACATATTTAAATATGATTTAAATATGAGATCGGTGTAAAACATGAATAGGGATTCATGTGTGATGTTTCTGTTTAAGAAACCGGGATTAGTCTTATTATTTAATTAATATTTGATATTGAATTAAATAATAACATTAATTAATTAAAAAGTTTAATTAATTATAATTTATTTTGTTTATTAAAATTAATTATGAATTAATTTTAAAATGACAAAATATTACAAGTGTGATTTTCCAAAGTCAAAGTGGAATTATCCATGTTGAGTGGATTTATCCAAGTTGAGTGGGTTTATCCAAGTTGTGAAGTGGATTGTGAATCACCAACAACATGCATATAAACTCATCAATTTTGTAACACTTGGTTGAAGACTAATCCATCCAATTTGAGGTGTCATGCTAAGTAAAGACTTTGTTGCATGTGAATTGCCTATAAATTGGATGAAGTTCAAATGGTTTGAGATTGATGAATTTTCAAAGAGTTTGAATATTTGGATGAGCATGAAGAGTTCATGTTACTTGAGAAATTAGAAAGCTAAGTGTTAGACTTTTTCTCACAAAATCCTCATCACTTTCATCTTCCCATCTTCTTCTTCCAAACTTTTTCTTTCATAAAGGAGTCCCACCACTCCGTTGCTCGGCCCGAGGATAGCGGGACTACCGGAGGTGGTTCTCGAGGAGTTTGAGGGAAGCTTCTAAGGGTTCGTGAGGAGATTCGAGCGTTGGAAGAGAAGTCTTTAGAACTACAAGAGGTATGTGTTCTAATTCCTTTTATTTCAAAGCTTTGTGTATATTTCTTATTTAGCTAAATTGATGAAATTAGAGTGCCGATGATCCGTCTCGCTTCCGCTGCGCTACATGCGCTCCATCACGCACGGGGTAGCGTCGAGACGCTTGCGCGGCGTCGAGCGAGCGTCGAGACGCTGTCGCTCGACGCTTGCTCTTGGGTGGAATTTCAAATATACGCCACAGACTTCGGAGCGTCGAGACGCTAGGCCAGCGTCGAGACGCTAGGCCAGCGTCGCGACGCTGTCGGCGTTGAGTGAGCGTTGAGACGCGCGCGCTCGACGCTGGCGCTCGTCCATCTTCGGGAATCGTCGGGGCAGCGTCGAGACGCTCGGCCAGCGTCTCGACGCCGAGCAGCGTTGAGCCAGCGTCTCGACGCTGACGCTCAACGCTTGCTCTCGGGTTTGGTGGCCAACTTTTTCCTTTCAATGGCAAATTTTGCCATTTCTTCAATTCTTCAAGCTCCTTCAATCCCGATGCATCCATAAAGCTCTAAAACGTCGTTTTTAGCCTCGAAACACGTCCTCAGACTCCTCGAGCTCTCTACCATGAAATCACCTACATTAAGGCATTTTAATCAATATTTGTCATGGTTTTAGCTATAATTAGGGAGTAAATAATAGCTCTATTTTGGAGCTATCAATAAACATGCATGCTGACGACTCGAATCTCAATATTTGCAAAAACAAGATAATCATGCTAACGGAAAACAATCAGGCATATGCATAAATTGTGGATATTTCAAAATATTAACTCCTATTCCCTAACGGGTGTGTGTGTTTAGTGCCTTCTATCCTAGCTTCTATAGACTCGGAACCACTTTAATCAATCCTAATACTCATCTTCCCCCTACTTATGGCAATAAGAACAGTCTATCGACTTTTCAATGTCGGAATGAATAACAAAACAAAAGGCCCAACTAATTTTTTTCTCTGTTCGTTTCTTTTATTGAGAGCCTAACACGTCAAGCTTTTATTTTGCTTCACGGTTTTAAGGACTAGTGCTCACTTCTGGTAGTTTCCCTTTCATGCAGTGGCAACTGTGGGTTACATGATCGCCCCTGGTTACACGGGCAACACAAGAAGGAGGAACACCTCAGATTTTATTTCAAACATGCTCTTACTCTCAATGAATATATATTTTTTAAAGGGAAAGTAGCTTTGCTAAAACAAATCATTCGTTATAAACTCTAACACATCAAGCTTCCCTAAATGAACCTTTCGGGGTGACAACGAGCTTTCAGACAAAAAATAAAATAATTCTAAGCCTACAGAACTAAGAGTAAGAGGTCTACGTGCTCAGTGAATGTAGGGGAATAATCGAAAAAGATTTAAAATATTCTCAAAATATGCATGCATTCTCATGGTTTTCTCGCAATTCACAACTATGGAGTATTTACAAACAAATCACAGAAAGTACTCATCGGACAACATGCATTCAGATTCCTAAAACATCTCAAAATCAGAGTATGACATGCTCGAGAACTACAATGAAGTTCAAATAGAAATTCCACCTCCCACCTAAAAGACTGCATTGTCCACCAAATAATCAATGATAACAACAAAAATTAAAGGGAACAAAAACCTCCCCTGAATTTTTGTGGGATCTGAGAGAGGGTACGCACAACTTCAAACTCAATGTAGATCCAAAATATCAGTCATCTCCCGTTTATTACTTAAGAAAGCAAAATAACAAACTTAAACAACTAAAACTAAACAAGGAAAAACTATAAAAAACAGCAACTAACAAAAATACAGTTCAATGCTCGGGTGCCTGTTGCGTGCTCAGTGTGTAAGTAAAATGTAATGCGAAGAGCACTCAGATCATGCAAGCATACATGGTCTGCAACAAGTGATAAGTATAATTTAATTCGTTTTCCCACAGAGATTGAGTTTAGTGACTAACGATTTGGTATGCTAAATTAGATAAGCTAACTTAAATTCGGTAGATTTTGGGTTGGTGTGCTGAAATAAAAAAGATGCAAGAAGAAAGCAAGTGTAAAAGCAAAGCAAGTAAAGAAGTAAAGCTATAATGTGGAGAAGAAGAATTGCGGGTCTCGCAATTCTTTCGCAATGAAATCGCAAAGATAAAAACCTATAGAAAAGACTAAGGCAAAAAGCAGAAATGTTTTATTGCGGTTCTCGCAATAATCTCGCAATAAATTAACAACGATTTAAATGTAAAGTAAGGCAGCAAGGTCGACTTAAGAATCATCTATAGGCATTTAACTACGATCATTCAACATTAGATTAACATATCATGCATCGTTTTAACTAAGTCTCATGCATCTCTCGATTACATGCAGTAGATCTTCTAGTTTACTCATATCCAAGTAAGACTTAAAAACCTATTTATACACACAAGCTAACAAACGTGCTAGGAGAACGCCTATTCCTAGGTCATTCTCTGATTACCATAAAAGGCTAACATGAATGGATGACTCTGAATTCTTACTCCTACCGGAGGTTAGGAATTCTTTAGACGAAATGGATGGCCAGTCGAAATCGCCCATGGGATGAAGCTCACATACATTCAATGCATTCATGCTATTCTACATGCTGAATTCTCATATTTCTAGCCTACAGATTCATCTTTAGCATACCTCTCTTAGATTAGTTACTCATGGTTTTCGAAGAATTGAGGGAGATGGATTGATTGAACATGAATTAAAGAACTCAGTAAAGGTACTTTATGAGGAAAAGATAAACAGAAGAACTCAATTAAACTACTTGATTAGTCTCTTAAAAACAAGGTTTAAAACACTCCATAGACAAACGTGCGATGATCCGAAAGCAGTAAAGAACAAGTGCATTAGAAACTGATTCAGAACAACATAGAAAATGGAAGACAATAGAGAGAAAGCAGTAAGAAAGCTGTAAATGTGCAAGAATCCTCCACGTTGCAAAACACCTCGGATGAAGGGGAAGATTAGTTGATCTCGAGGATAATTTCAATCAGAAGAGAAGAGGGATCTTCTCTTCTTCCTCTCGAATTATCGACGCCAAGGGCTGATTTCTTCGATCCAACAAACGGGAGAAGGAATTTCGTCTGCAGATTGCTTCGCAATTGGGATCTCCTCGCTTCTGAGTCTGTTTTTTTCCTTCGTCATTCATCTTCTTTTATAGCCTCTGCAGGTACCTTCAGTCGCGGATCTCCATCCATTCTGAGCAACAATCCCCCACAAGGCAGTAGTGGAAAGCTTAGGCGGCTGGAAAATCGCACCAACGACGACTGACGGCTGGAAAAGTTCAGCAGAAAAGACTGGCGTTGTGGTTTCCTTGCGAGGGCCGCAATGCTCTGTTTCATTGTGAGATCCGCAATGTTTCCGCAATGTTCCTGGAATGTACATTTTAGCTCTTTTTACATCATTTTGCATCATTTTTCGTTCCTTTTGCAAATAAGCCTTAATTTAGCATCATTTCTCAAATTGTCACATTTAAGCACACATTAAGCTAACTTCTAACAAAAACACTCAAGAATTTCCATGATTTCTAGCTAAATATGCCCTTAAATAATGCACTTTTGGAGAGGTAACACACCCACAAACTTGAGTTATTGCTAGTCCTCGAGCAATATTAAGGCTTACTTTGGCTGCTAAATCTTGTCTTTTAAAGTCTACCTAACTGACTTGCTGACTTCCCTAGGCTTACTATCAAAGGCACTGCTGTCCTGTGACACTTTCCTAGGTTCAAACTAACTTCAAATTCTGCCTATTCTGATTTCCCTCGCCTTTAAAACCTTATGTTTTTACTAACTTCCTACCTTATGGTTTATCTGCCTATGTCATTGGGCTCATTGTGCTGTTATCCTTAAGCTTTCAAACACTCCCTAGTTTTAACTCAGACTCAGTACATGCTTCTAATGCTTTTATTTTTTAGTTACCTAGGAATCCTTAGAGTCATGCAAGGCTTAGCACACACAAGTATCAAAGTACAGACCATAGAACAGACTAAGCCCTGACATCACTATGTTGGATAGACACTCATCTCCCTTGACAAACCTTCAAGCTACTGCCCTGTGCTTAGCAAACTTAGGATCAGAGTTCAACTTCATAGGACATCTAAGCACTTAGGCTGTAACTTCCTGGCACACATTCTTCTTGCTTGCTTTTATTTTTCCTTTTTTTCTTTTGGCAAAGTCTTTTCTTTGAATTTCCTTTTGATGCAGTGCCACTTGTGGGTTACACAAATGGCCCTGATTACTCAACATTCTTAGAGAAAGACAATGTCCTTTTTCTTTTGGTTTCTTTTTGTTTTTTTTTTCTTCAAAGAAGAACAATGTCTATTTTTTTCAAGGGAGAGGGGAGTGTTCCTAGGCCTAGAGGTTGCCTCCCCCAAACTTAAACTTCTCATTGTCCCCAATGAGAGTCTGAGGTGGCACACCCCCAAACTTATCGTAGAAGCATCTAGTCTAAATAAAAACCAGGCAGAATTTAAAACTCCTAGGGATAAAATGACCCTCATAGTTCAGATAACTAATCAGCAGAAATTTACTAAAACCAACATGGTAAGGTCTAACAGGGGTACATGCTCAATAATTTATGAAGCTAATTTAAAACTAACAAGGGTGTACTTGACACTCATCCAGCATGCTCAATAGACAGACTACTGATGGAGCGCATGTAGCGCAGCGGAAGCGAGACGGATCATTGGCACTCTAATTTCATCAATTTAGCTAAATAAGAAACATGCACAAAGCTTTGAAATAAAAGGAATTAGAACACATACCTCTTGTAGTTCTAAAGACTTCTCTTCCAACGCTCGAATCTCCTCACGAACCCTTCGAAGCTTCCCTCGAACTCCTCGAGAACCACCTCCGGTAGTCCCGCTATCCTCGGGCCGAGCAACAGAGTGGTGGGACTCCTTTATGAAAGAAAAAGTTTGGAAGAAGAAGATGGGAAGATGAAAGTGATGAGGATTTTGTGAGAAGAAGTCTAACACTTAGCTTTCTAATTTCTCAAGTAACATGAACTCTTCATGCTCATCCAAATATTCAAACTCTTTGAAAATTCATCAACCTCAAACCATTTGAACTTCATCCAATTTATAGGCAATTCACATGCAACAAAGTCTTTGCTTAGCATGACACCTCAAATTGGATGAATAAGTCTTCAACCAAGTGTTCCAAAATTGATGAGTTTATATGCATGTTGTTGGTGATTCACAATCCACTTCACAACTTGGATAAACCCACTCAACTTGGATAAATCCACTCAACATGGATAATTCCACTTTGACATATAATCACACTTGTAATATTTTGTCATTTTAAAATTAATTCATAATTAATTTTAATAAGCAAAATAAATTATAATTAATTAAATTTTTTAATTAATTAATATTATTATTTAATTCAATATCAAATATTAATTAAATAATAAGACTAATCCCGGTTTCTTAAACCGAATCATCACACATGAATCCCTATTCATGTTTTACACCGATCCCATATTTAAATCATATTTAAATATGTCCATCATTCTTCCAAAACCGAATTTCAATAATTTCAAATTCTTTTTTTCTCATATTGTTACACGGCTTAATCCGAGCTAGCCAAGAGAACCTAAAGGACCTACAGATCATGAGCTTCAACGATACGAGATTAACCGGTCAAACTCTTTAACCAAGCTAACCAACATTCGTTAACCCCCGGAGACTCCACTAAAGTCCAAGGGTTGCACTCTCCTCACCGTAGATATATTTTTGTCCTCTTGATATAACCATCATTAGTAAGTCGATCCTTCACAGGTCGTTCGTAAATACAGCTGGGTCAAAATAACCGTTTTACCCCCGTAATTACATCTTGTTCCTTAAGTCCCACTGATCCTCTAATGAACTATTGGTTTGTGGTCCAACCACCAAACCGATTAGTATGTGATCTCATCACTATACCAAGTCCCTCTCGGGCCAATGAGAGGGTGGGATCCCTAGTTCAAGACCCGGAGTCAGCACTTAAGGGAACAACCTCTCTACTAATCCCTCAGAGCGGGTAGGAGTGAATTCCATCTCGCAGGACTATGTTCCCAGCTACCTACCCGGTCTTATCCCCAAGATGGTAGGCTTATTGAGTCGGCGATCTCGGGCCACTCTCACCCATACAAGTCAAAGGATAAGCCCGAATAAACAGGAGTTCATAGGGATTCAGATCGAGTTACTGTTACGTCTCCAAAAGTGACCTTTTTAGGACTTATTTTCCATAGAAAGATGTACACTCTTAGGTGTTTTTGATAGGATTTAGCTTAAACCTATGCTTATATATGAGAATTAGAAGAAGGAAGCTAAATTAGGACTTGTGTGCAAAAGGAAAGAAAAGGAATGAAAAACGAAGTTAAAAGAATGAAAAATGTGCATTGCGGAAACATTGCTAAAACTGCAATGTTTCAAGTGAAATCCGTAAGTTAGCTGATCTTTTTCTGTTATTTTCCGTTATTTCAGGGATTCGTTCTTTCTCCTCCATCCATTTTGAAGTATGACGTTGAGGATGGATGGTTCTCCTTGGCCCAAACGCACCTGCAGATTACTATAAAAGGGGGTCAAAGTAGAGGGTTTGATCATCATCCGAAAGCGTACAAGTCTCTTCGCAGCTCCATTCTTTCTCCTGTTTTTCTCTTCCGTCTGTTGGGTTGGAAAGCTTAGCTGCTGGAGTCGACAATCTGATAGGAAGGAGAGAAGATTCATCTTCTCTTCTGATTGGATTCATCCAAGCAAGGCTTACCTTTCTCTCCTTTCAGCCGAGGCATCTGCGTCGAAGCGATCACGCTCATCTTACTGCTTTCTGTCTTTTACTTCTCATTTTCAGCACTGTTTTGTTGTTGTTTCTTTTCTATTAGTTAGCACATTTCATTTCGTTGCTTTCTGTCTTTATGTTATTCACTTTAAGTTTCCCTTTGTTCATTCAAACAATCGATTAATCAAAGCACAATTCATTATTTCACAGTTTCTGGTCTTTGCTGCTTACTGTTTTACCTTGCTGTTTTAAGTTTATTTTTCTTCTGAGCATGCCTATTTCGTCTACTATTTATGTTCTCTCTATATCCATGAGTAACTAAGTCACATAGGGGCATGCTAATGACAATTCTATAGGCTAAAAAACGTGAACCAAGCATGTAGGATAGCTCTCGAATGCATTGATTGTATGTAAGCTTCATCCCACGGGCAATTTCGATTGGCCATCCATTTTGTCCAAAGAACTCCTAACCTCTGGAAGGCGTAAGAGTTCAGAGTCATACACTCATGCTAGCCTCTCAAGGTAGCCAGAAAACGACCTAGGAATAGGCGTTTTCCTAGTACAAATCATAACTTACTGCTTTAACAAGATGCTTAAGACCTTACTTGGACATGAGTAAACTAAAGAATCTAATGCATGAAATCGGAAGATACATGAGAATGAGTTAGTTTGATGCATAATGAGTTGATCCAATGCTTGAGAATCGTGTGAAAATGCCTATAGAGGAGTCGTTAGTAGCCCTTGTTTCTCCATTTTACACACTTTCGCTGTTAGTAACATTGCAGTAGAATTGCTGTTCTCGCAATTCTGCTAAGTTAAAAATTTTGTTTAGCTATTTTCCTCTTCGTTTATTAATCTCTTCTCTTTTCATTTGAGTTTATCATTGACTTGCACTTGTTTAGGTTGCTACCCTTTATATATTCCGTAGAAATTAGACAACTTAAAACCAATTCTACCCCATCCAATCCACCCATTCTTGCTTAACAATACACTTCACGAGTAGCTAATAATAAATCTCTGTGGGAAAACGAATGAAAAAATACTTACTACTTGCTAACAAGATCATGTATGCTTGAATGTTCTGAGTGCTCTCTCTCTCTCTTATTGCTATTTATTTCACACATTGAGCACGCAACAAGTTTTTGGCGCCGCTGCCGGGGATTTAGTTTAGTGAAAACGAAGTTTGTTAAGTTAGAAAACCAACTCTTAATATCTATTGAAACTGATCTATTTTCATTTCTTTTGCAGGTACTATTTGGGTTAGTTTATGAATGAGCCTTCAAGTAGTGATCTAGAGTTCAACCCTGAGCCTGAGAGATTACTTAGGGCCAGAAATAGAGCCAAGAAACGTCTCTTTAACCAACCCCCTTTACCTCAAATAATTGCTGAAACCGCAGAGTCTCCGCAATCCTCTCAAGAAGAAATGGATAGATTAGTTCCAAATCCGGCACCTATCACTCGCAATCCCATCGAAATAGCGAATGATAAGAATAGTGCCATTCTCTCATACTTAGTTCCCATGCCTGGGGAACTAAACCCAAGCATAATCCGCCCTGAGATTACTGCCAACTCATTCGAGTTAAAGCCAGTGATGTTCCAAATGTTGTCCACTGTGGGACAATTCTTTGGAGTGGAAAATGAGGATCCCCACAACCATCTTAGAAACTTCCTAGGAGTTAGTGATACCTTCATCAACCCTGGAGTTTCCCAAGAAGCCTTGAGGCTTTACCTCTTCCCTTACTCTTTGAGGGACAAAGCAAAGACGTGGTTAAACTCATTACCCTCTGGATCAGTCCTCAATTGGACAAACTTGGCGGAGAAATTCCTAGTGAAATACTTCCCACCTGATAGGAATTCTACCTTTCGTGATGACATAGTCAAGTTCAAACAAGCTGAGAATGAGTCTCTTCACGAAGCTTGGACAAGGTTAAAGGACCTTCTACTTAAATGTCCACATCATGGCATTCCATGGTGTATCCAAATAGAGGTCTTTTTCAAAGGATGCAACCCCAGCACTAGACAAGTCTTAAATTCATCTGCTGGAGGTTCCATGTTGTCCAAGAGTTATAACGAAGCCTATGAGATCTTGGAGAAGATCTCAGCATCTCACTGTAGGTGGTCGGATGATCCAATAGAGCCAAGTAGAGCTCAAGATTGTTAGGTTTTATGTCCTAAAACTCGTGGTTTGTAAACTGAATATATATTCTATTTTGCAATAAAGTTGTTATTGAGATTTATTCAGTGAAGTTGTTATTGAATAAAATGAATTGTTTTTACTTTTAACCTAACTCCAATAAACAAAGAACCCATGGCTATAGGTTGTATACTTGAACTTCATGTATGACATGATTGTGGATCAAGTTCAAGTCATAGCCAGAACGGTCTATAGTATAGGGATAAGGCTGGGTACCTTATCCTGTGGACACTATTGGACGCGGCCCACTTTGTATAGTACAAACGATGTGATCCGAAATCGTTCATGTGGAGACATGTGAATGGGGGCGTCCTATGCAATGAGTTTGCATAAGACTGAACCGCGAAACAAGTCGCTCTTTCTTTATAACTCCGTTTACTGTAAAGACCGACTTTTTCATATGATGACCTAGGTAACTCGATCTGAATCCTAAGCATGCTATGAACTCCTGTTTATTCGGGCTTATCCTTTGACTTGTATGGGTGAGAGTGGCCCGAGATCGCCGACTCAATAAGCCTACCATCTTGGGGATAAGACCGGGTAGGTAGCTGGGAACATAGTCCTGCGAGATAGAATTCACTCCTACCCGCTCTGAGGGATTAGTAGAGAGGTTGTTCCCTTAAGTGCTGACTCCGGGTCTTGAACTAGGGATCCCACCCTCTCATTGGCCCGAGAGGGACTTGGTATAGTGATGAGATCACATACCAATCGGTTTAGTGGTTGGACCACAAACCAATAGTTCATTAGAGGATCAGTGGGACTTAAGGAACAAGATGTAATTACGGGGGTAAAACGGTTATTTTGACCCAGCTGTAATTACGAACGACCTGTGAAGGATCGACTTACTGATGATGGTTATATCAAGAGGACAGAAATATATCTACGGTGAGGAGAGTGCAACCCTTGGACTTTAGTGGAGTCTCCGGGGGTTAACGAATGTTGGTTAGCTTGGTTAAAGAGTTTGACCGGTTAATCTCGTATCGTTGGAGCTCATGATCTGTAGGTCCTTTAGGTTCTCCTGGCTAGCTCGGATTAAGCCGTGTAACAATATGAGAGAAAAAGAATTTGAATTTATTGAAATTCGGTTTTGGAAGAATGATGGACATATTTAAATATGATTTAAATATGGGATCGGTGTAAAACATGAATAGGGATTCATGTATGACGATTCGGTTTAAGAAACCGGGATTAGTCTTATTATTTAATTAATATTTGATATTGAATTAAATAATAATATTAATTAATTAAAAAGTTTAATTAATTATAATTTATTTTGCTTATTAAAATTAATTATGAATTAATTTTAAAATGACAAAATATTACAAGTGTGATTATAAGTCAAAGTGGAATTATCCACGTTGAGTGGATTTATCCAAGTTGAGTGGGTTTATCCAAGTTGTGAAGTGGATTGTGAATCACCAACAACATGCATATAAACTCATCAATTTTGGAACACTTGGTTGAAGACTAATCCATCCAATTTGAGGTGTCATGCTAAGCAAAGACTTTGTTGCATGTGAATTGCCTATAAATTGGATGAAGTTCAAATGGTTTGAAGTTGATGAATTTTCAAAGAGTTTGAATGTTGGATGAGCATGAAGAGTTCATGTTACTTGAGAAATTAGAAAGCTAAGTGTTAGACTTCTTCTCACAAAATCATCATCACTTTCATCTTCCCATCTTCTTCTTCCAAACTTTTTCTTTCATAAAGGAGTCCCACCACTCCGTTGCTCGGCCCGAGGATAGCGGGACTACCGGAGGTGGTTCTCGAGGAGTTCGAGGGAAGCTTCGAAGGGTTCGTGAGGAGATTCGAGCATTGCAAGAGAAGTCTTTAGAACTACAAGAGGTATGTGTTCTAATTCCTTTTATTTCAAAGCTTTGTGCATGTTTCTTATTTAGCTAAATTGATGAAATTAGAGTGCCAATGATCCGTCTCGCTTCCGCTGCGCTACATGCGCTCCATCAATTGGTATCAGAGCGTTTTTTGGTCACTCAATTTGCATCAATTTGAGCTCGGTGGGTATTTGTTTTAGAAATTAAATTTCTGGGCGTCTAAAGTGTGATTCCGGTTTTGGCATATTTTTTTGAGCTTTTATTTGTACTTCGTTTTGTAATTGCCCGGGCGTGTATGGGCTTTAGTGTGTGAAGAAGAGTCTGTAAAAAATTCGGAGTCATTAGAGTCCATATAGGCTTTCAATTCGAAGACAGAAGCTCGGGTGTCGGAAAAAACAGCATGCTGTTTTTTTGCTGTTTTTTTTTCTGCAAAATTCCAGCACAACACCGGTTCAGCGCAAGGTGGAAGAAACGGTCCGGTTCGGTCCTCGGGCGGTCCGGTTCACTTAAAGTCAGACCGGTTCCTTGTTCTTCACCCTCTGGAGGTCCGGTTCAGCGTTCGTTTGGTCCGGTTCGGGTCGGTATTGGTTCAGTTACGGGTTGTTGAAGTTGGGACAGCTGTTATGGACCGGTTCAGTTTTTTTTTGAAGTTTTGTAGTTGCTGTTTTTTTGGCCGGTTCAAGCAAATTCAAGCCGGTTCGGGGCTGTTCGAAGGGTTCGGAAGCGTCTCAACTTAGTTGATGAATTATTATTGTAATAATTTAGTTGTTTGCTTGTCCGTGATGCCAAAACCGGTCCACTTTAGTGTGTTTAATTAATTATGCATTGTGAATGTATGTTTTAATTAAAGTATCTTGTATGTGCATAAAGTATGCCATATAGATTTCAAATCCCACCATAGGAAGCATGTTGCATGCATTGAAAGTATAATATAAGTGTTATGTTGTATAGTATGCATGCTTAATTCATGAGAATTAATATAAGTGTTATATTAATTTATGAATTGGATGTTGCTTGTTTAAAAGTAAAATTAATATAAGTGTTATATTAATTTTGAAATTAAACATACAACATAGTTGCCTAAATTGAATGTAATGGTTAGATTCTTGCTTAGGAAGCATGTTATAGAATGTCTTTATTTTATAAAGCGTTGTAAAATGAGATAGACATTTAAAATCTATAACAAAGATAAATGCATGCTCACTAAGGGTTAAAGAATTCCAATGCGATTAGGAATTTAGTATCGATTAGTTTTAATAGTTAAAATAGGTCGATATCTTGAAAAGCTAAGGTTACGAGAGACCTCACCCGGTTTGATCCTGCACTAAGGTTGGAGGTATTTACGATGACGGTTTACGGAACACCTCCTACCTGGGGATCGATCCGATACTTGAGTTAAGTTAACCCGGCTTTATGAGCATGCACGTGAGAGGTGTAAGGTTATAAAACGTTTATCACCTAGACATCTTAGGTAAAAGTATGTTCTACCTAGACTTAGGTTTTATTGTCTTAGCCGGATAATGCCTAAGTAAAACTATACCCAAACCATTCTAAAATACTTAGTAGTGGTGTTGAGAAGGTATATGTGATATATCAATCTCCTCCTACGTTCTCCGCAAAGTTCACACCGTGAGATTTATGCTCGGCCTCGTGATGTCAATAGGGCATCCCCATTCGGATGGTGTTTGCATAAATCAAGAGCAAGGTGAATGGAGAAAGTATTTATAGTAAGTGGGAGAAGGAAGTATGTCAATACATCCTGCGGTCTCCTCCATTAGGTTGAACCGTGAGATTCCCATGTTCCGCCTGCTGGTTGCCCATAGTAGCACCGTCCATTCGGAGGGCCATTTCATGGGAGTCGGAACAACTCAATCTCCAGAAATGGATAGGGTCTCTTAGGTCCATTCCCAACTCTGACATTTCCATTCGGTTGCACTGTTGGGGCCGACCTCTGAGTTCTGAAAATGGCGGGTCACACTTACAAAGGATTACTAAGATGTTAGTAGATTCTTGACCGAAGTAGCGATAACTAAGGTGCTATAGGAATATGAGTTATTCTGGTATTAGCATTTAGTCAAGAATGTCTTGGTTCAGTGAAGGAGTGATTGACTGCCCCTCGGTAGCGGTTGCTCTGACTCACTGAAGTATCGTTGCAAATTAATAATGTTTTTTTGGGTACATTATTACTTTTGCTAAAATCTTGTTTGGATGTATGAAATGGGTTAAAATCAATTCACTAATAGAATTTATTCTTTTTCAGCATGTCTAGCTCGTTTATCCAATTACTAGCTTATGATAAACTAAACGACGATAACTACACGACCTGGAAATCGAACTTGAATACGATTCTTGTTATCGATGATCTTAGGTTTGTCTTAACAGAGGAATGTCCTCCCGCTCCTAGCTCATCTGCAACTCGAACTGTTCGAGATGCATTTGAAAGGTGGACTAGGGCTAATGATAAAACCCGAGTCTACATCTTGGCCAGCACATCCTTTGTGTTAGCTAAGAAGCATGAGGTAATGGTCTCCGCTAAGGAGATCATGGATTCATTACAGATGATGTTTGGACAACCGTCCTCATCAGTCTATCATGATACCCTCATGGCGAGCAAAGCTGAGAAGAAACAACTAAGTAAATATGATTTACTCGTTGTTGAAACATTTTTAGTGGAACATGATAGTTCTGCCTGGATACTGGATTCAGGAGCCACTAACCATGTTTGTTCTTCTTTCCAAGAAACTAGTTCCTGGCAGCTGCTTGCTGAAGGTGAGATAACTCTCAGGGTTGGAACAGGAGAGGTTGTCTCAGCCAAGGCAGTGGGAGCTGTGAAGTTGTTATATAGAGATAGTTTCATTTTACTTGAAAATGTACTGTTGGTTCCTAGCTTTAAAAGGAACCTTGTATCTATCTCTTGTTTACTTGAACATTTGTATAAAGTATCTTTTGATTTTAATGAAGCGTTCATTAGCAAAAGAGGTGTACATATATGTTCTGCGAAACTTGAAAACAACTTGTATGTGTTAAGACCAACAGAGGCAAAAGCTATTTTGAACACTGAGATGTTTAAAACAGCTCAAACTCAAACTAAAAGGCAGAAACTTTCTCCAAGTACCTATCTTTGGCACTTGTGACTGGGCCACATTAATCTCAATAGGATTGGGAGATTGGTTAAGAGTGGTCTCCTAAATGAGTTAGAGGACAACTCTCTACCACCATGTGAGTCTTGTCTTGAGGGCAAGATGACCAGACGATCTTTTTCTGAAAAAGGTCATAGGTCCAAAGAAACTCTAGAGCTTGTACATTCAGATCTTTGTGGTCCGATGAATGTTAAAGCACGGGGAGGGTATGAATATTTCATCAGCTTCATTGATGATTACTCTAGGTACGGCTATCTTTTCCTAATGCATCATAAGTCCGAAGCTCTTGAAAAGTTCAAGGAGTATAAGGCAGAGGTTGAGAACACATTAGGTAAAACGATTAAAACACTCCGATCAGATCGAGGTGGAGAGTATATGGATTTAAGATTCCAAGACTATATGATAGAACATGGAATAGTATCCCAACTCTCAGCGCCCGGAACACCGCAGCAGAACGGTGTGTCCGAAAGGAGAAATAGAACCCTGTTAGACATGGTTCGATCTATGATGAGCTATGCTCAACTGCCTAGTTCGTTTTGGGGATATGCAGTAGAGGCTGCTGTATATATTCTGAACATGGTTCCCTCTAAGAGTGTTTCAGAAACACCTTATGAGTTATGGAGAGGGCGCGTAAAGGTAGTTTACGTCACTTCAGAATTTGGGGGTGTCCGGCACATGTGTTGGTGCCCAATCCAAAGAAGTTGGAACATCGTTCAAAATTATGCCTATTCGTAGGCTACCCCAAGGAATCGAAAGGTGGTCTATTTTACGATCCTCAACAGGACAAGGTGCTTGTATCGACAAACACCACGTTCTTAGAGGAAGACCACATGAGAGATCATCAACCTTCGAGCAAAATTGTTTTGAACGAGCTTTCCAGGAAAGCTACAGATGGGTCAATAAGAGTTGTTGATCAGGCTGGTCCTTCTCAACAGTTGAGAATACCTCGACCTAGTGGGAGGGATGTGAGACAACCCGACCGCTATATGGGTTTAACGGAAACCCAGGTCGTCATACCTGATGACGGCGTTGAGGATCCATTGACCTTTAAACAGGCAATGAATGACATAGACATGGACCAGTGGCTTAAAGCCATGGACCTCGAAATGGAGTCGATGTACTTCAATTCGGTCTGGGATCTTGTAGAGCAACCTGATGGTGAAAGACCTATCGGTTGCAAGTGGATCTACAAGAGGAAACGAGACCAAGCCGGTAAGGTGCAAACCTTTAAGGCTCGACTTGTGGCAAAGGGTTATTCCCAGAGGGAAGGGGTGGACTATGAAGAAACTTTTTCCCTTGTTGCCATGTTAAAGTCGATTAGAATACTCTTGTCCATTGCCACATTTTATGATTATGAAATTTGGCAAATGGATGTCAAGACAGCCTTTCTGAATGGCAATCTTGAAGAGAGTATTTATATGGCTCAACCAGAGGGGTTCATAATTCACGGTCAAGAGCAAAAGGTTTGCAAGCTTAATCGATCCATTTATGGGTTGAAGCAAGCGTCTAGATCCTGGAATATAAGGTTTGATACTGCGATCAAATCTTATGGCTTTGAACAGAATGTTGACGAACCTTGTGTTTACAAGAAAATAGTCAATTTTGTTGTAGCTTTCTTAGTCTTATATGTAGATGATATCCTACTCATTGGGAATGATGTAGGGTTCCTGACTGACGTTAAGCAATGGCTAGCGACCCAATTCCAAATGAAAGATTTGGGAGAGGCTCAGTTTGTTCTAGGGATTCAAATCGTAAGGAATCGTAAGAACAAAACGCTAGCGCTGTCTCAAGCATCTTATACCGACAAGGTGTTGATACGATATTCGATGCAGAATTCCAAGAAGGGTTCTTTACCTTTCAGGCATGGAATTCAATTGTCAAAGGAAGAGTGTCCTAAGACACCTCAAGAAGTTGAGGATATGAGACGATTTCCCTATGCATCAGCAGTCGGTAGTCTGATGTACGCCATGTTATGTACACGACCCGACATATGCTATGCAGTGGGAATTGTCAGTAGGTACCAGTCCAATCCAGGATATGATCATTGGACTGCCGTTAAACACATCCTCAAGTATCTTCGGAGAACGAGAGACTATGTGCTCGTGTATGGTGCGAAGGATTTGATCCTTACAGGATACACTGACTCTGATTTTCAAACCGATAAGGATTCGAGGAAATCCACATCGGGATCAGTGTTCACTCTTAACGGAGGGGCAATAGTATGGAGGAGTATAAAGCAAGGTTGTATTGCTGACTCCACCATGGAAGCTGAGTATGTCGCGGCTTGCGAAGCTGCGAAAGAGGCTGTATGTCTTAGAAAGTTCTTGACGGATTTGGAAGTTGTTCCAAATATGAATTTGCCTATCACACTTTATTGTGATAATACTTGTGCTGTGGCAAATTCAAGAGAACCAAGAAGCCATAAGCGTGGAAAGCACATAGAGCGGAAATATCATCTCATCAGGGAGATAGTGCATCGAGGAGACGTGATCGTCATGCAGATCGCCTCAGAGCACAATATTGCTGATCCGTTTACAAAGTCCCTCACGGCTAAAGTGTTCGAGGGGCACCTAGTGAGTCTAGGACTACGAGTTGTACAGTAGGATAGTGGGAGAAAAGCCATGGAAATATTTGATATTCCAGTTTTTTTCTCATCCAGCATGTAATACTCCACTGATGTTTTAGTCCAAGTGGGAGTTTGTTGGGTTTTATGTCCTAAAACTTGTGGTTTGTAAACTGAATATATATTCTATTTTGCAATAAAGTTGTTATTGAGATTTATTCAGTGAAGTTGTTATTGAATAAAATGAATTGTTTTTACTTTTAACATAACTCCAATAAACAAAGAACCCATGGCTATAGGTTGTATACTTGAACTTCATGTATGACATGATTGTGGATCAAGTTCAAGTAATAGCCAGAACGGTCTATAGTATAGGGATAAGGCTGGGTACCTTATCCTGGGGACACTATTGGACGCGGCCCACTTTGTATAGTACAGACGATGTGATCCGAAATCCTTCATGTGGAGACATGTGAGTGGGGGCGTCCTATGCAATGAGTTTGCATAAGACTGAACCGCGAAACAAGTCGCTCTTTCTTTATAACTCCGTTTACTGTAAAGACCGACTTTTTCATATGATGACCTAGGTAACTCGATCTGAATCCTGAGCATGCTATGAACTCCTGTTTATTCGGGCTTATCCTTTGACTTGTATGGGTGAGAGTGGCCCGAGATCGCCGACTCAATAAGCCTACCATCTTGGGGATAAGACCGGGTAGGTAGCTGGGAACATAGTCCTGCGAGATGGAATTCACTCCTACCCGCTCTGAGGGATTAGTAGAGAGGTTGTTCCCTTAAGTGCTGACTCCGGGTCTTGAACTAGGGATCCCACTCTCTCATTGGCCCGAGAGGGACTTGGTATAGTGATGAGATCACATACCAATCGGTTTAGTGGTTGGACCACAAACCAATAGTTTATTAGAGGATCAGTGGGACTTAAGGAACAAGATGTAATTACGGGGGTAAAACGGTTATTTTGACCCAGCTGTAATTACGAACGACCTGTGAAGGATCGACTTACTGATGATGGTTATATCAAGAGGACAGAAATATATCTACGGTGAGGAGAGTGCAACCCTTGGACTTCCGGGGGTTAACGAATGTTGGTTAGCTTGGTTAAAGAGTTTGACCGGTTAATCTCGTATCGTTGGAGCTCATGATCTGTAGGTCTTTTAGGTTCTCCTGGCTAGCTCGGATTAAGCCGTGTAACAATATGAGAGAAAAAGAATTTGAATTTATTGAAATTCGGTTTTGGAAGAATGATGGACATATTTAAATATGATTTAAATATGGGATCGGTGTAAAACATGAATAGGGATTCATGTGTGATGATTCGGTTTAAGAAACCGGGATTAGTCTTATTATTTAATTAATATTTGATATTGAATTAAATAATAATATTAATTAATTAAAAAGTTTAATTAATTATAATTTATTTTGCTTATTAAAATTAATTATGAATTAATTTTAAAATGACAAAATATTACAAGTGTGATTATAAGTCAAAGTGGAATTATCCATGTTGCGTGGATTTATCCAAGTTGAGTGGGTTTATCCAAGTTGTGAAGTGGATTGTGAATCACCAACAACATGCATATAAACTCATCAATTTTGGAACACTTGGTTGAAGACTAATCCATCCAATTTGAGGTGTCATGCTAAGCAAAGACTTTGTTGCATGTGAATTGCCTATAAATTGGATGAAGTTCAAATGGTTTGAATTTGATGAATTTTCAAAGAGTTTGAATGTTGGATGAGCATGAAGAGTTCATGTTACTTGAGAAATTAGAAAGCTAAGTGTTAGACTTCTTGTCACAAAATCATCATCACTTTCATCTTCCCATCTTCTTCTTCCAAACTTTTTCTTTCATAAAGGAGTCCCACCACTCCGTTGCTCGGCCCGAGGATAGCGGGACTACCGGAGGTGGTTCTCGAGGAGTTCGAGGGAAGCTTCGAAGGGTTCGTGAGGAGATTCGAGCATTGGAAGAGAAGTCTTTAGAACTACAAGAGGTATGTGTTCTAATTCCTTTTATTTCAAAGCTTTGTGCATGTTTCTTATTTAGCTAAATTGATGAAATTAGAGTGCCAATGATCCGTCTCGCTTCCGCTGCGCTACATGCGCTCCATCAAAGATAAGGACGCACTCCATGCTATGAGTAGTCAAATAAGCGCCCTGACCAACCTAGTAAAACAAATGGCTCAAGCCAATCTCCAAACAAGTGTCAACACCGCTGTTGCGTGCTCAATGTGTAAAGATAAGTGTGCAAAATAGAAGAGAGAGCACTTAGAACATGCAAGCATACATGGTCTCACAGCAAGTAATGAGTATATTTAATTCGTTTTTTCCACAGAGACTTATTTTAGCTATTCGCGAAGTGTGAATGTTAAGAAAGATGGGATGAATTTAAGGGGGTAAAATTTGTTTTTAATTACTACTTTTTGCTGAATGTATAAAGGGATATAACATGAACAGATGCAAGTTGGAATTAGATGCAAAGGATAAAAGATGGAATTAATAATTGAGAAAGAAAACAGCTAAACAGAATGAGAATTAGCAGAATTGCGTGGACCGCAATGTTTCCGCAATTAAATGGCAGCGAAACTGATTAAAAGGGTGAATTGGGAGCTACTAATGACTATCCTATAGGCAGTTTATTACGATTATCAAGCTTTGGATCAACTCTCTATACATCAAACTCACTCTATCTCAAGTATCGTCCGATTCCATGCATGAGAGACTCAAGTTTACTCGACTTCAAAGTAAGGTCTTAAGCATCTTGTTAAAACAGGAGTTTTTAGTTTGTACTAGGGAAACGCCTATTCCTAGGCCGTTTCCTGATTACCATGAAAGGCTAGCATGATTATATGACTCTGAACTCTTACTCCTTCCAGAGGTTAGGAGTTCTTTGGACAAAATGGATGGCCAATCGAAATTGCCCGTGGGATGAAGCTTACATACAACCAATGTTCGAGTGTTAATCTGCCTACTTGACTCACGTTTTTTTAGCCTATAGTTCTGTCATTAGCATGCCCCTAAGTGATTTTAGTTACTCATGGATATGTGGAGAATAGAAAAGGTAGATAAAACAGACATGCTTAGAAGGTAAATATGCTTAAAACAGCAAGCCAAAGCCGTAGCAGAACCAGATGGAAACTGTAGAATGCAGAAGTTTACTTCGATTACTTTAAGTGTTTGAATGACAAGGGAAGCTCTAAAAGAAATGAATTCAAGACAGACAACAACGAAATGCAGTAATTGAAATGCTAAACTAAGAACAACAATGATCAGAAATGGAATTGAGAAGAACAGAGCTTAAAACAGTAAAGGAATGCTGAAAACGTCGTGGCAGTCGCCTCGAATGATGGTGATGAGAATTCAGCCGTACTTGGATGAATCCAATCGAGAGAGAAGAAGAATCTTCTCTCCTTCCTATCAGATTATCGACTCCAAAAGCTTAGACTCTCACTCCAACAGACGGCAAAGGAAAAACAGATGGAAATGGTGGACTGCACGAAGACTTCTGCGCTTCGAATGATGACTGATCCTCCGACTTTGACCCCTTTTTATAGTAGTTTGCAGGTGCGTTTGGGCCAAGGAGAACCATCAGTCTTCAACGTCATATATCAGAATGGATGGAGGAGAAAGAACGAATCCCTGAAAAGTCGGATCTAAACAGAAAAATGTCAGCCACTTACGGTTTTAACTTGAATAATTGCGGCCACCGCAATTATTCCGCAATGCAGTCGCAATGGTTATTTTTTTCATTCTTTTCTTCGGTTTTCACCCCTTTTTCTACCTATTGTGCATAAGTCCTATATTAGCTACCTTCTTCTAATTCTCATATTAAAGCATAGGTTTAGGCTAAATGCTCACAAAAACACCTAAATGTGTACATCTTCTTAAGCTAAATGGGTCCTAAATAAGTCACTTTTAGAGACTTAACACACCCCCAAACTTAAGGCTTTGCTTGTCCTCAAGCATACTAAGGACTTTCCTAGGCTGCTGTTTTACCCTCTTCTTTAACTACTCACTAACTCCCTTATATTCTTGTCTCTAGCAGTGCTGTCCTGTGACACACTTCTAAGTTTAGAACTAACCTCTTGTCTAGCTTCTTCTGACTTCACCTGCCTACTATACCCACTGCTTTTGTTAACCCCCTACTATTGATCTAACTACTTTTATGATATCATGCTATTATCCCTAAGGTTTCAAATTCTACCAAGCTTTACTCTAGACTCAGTACATGCTTCTAGCTTATTTTCAATGTGTCTAGGATTCCTTAGAGTCATGCCAGTCTTAGTATTAACAGTGACAGTGGTACTTTTTAGAGAACAACCTAAGCTCTGGCATCACTACATTGGATATACATTCATCTCCCTAGACAAACCCAACAGTTACAACCTTGTGCTTAGCTCATTAAGGATCAGAGTTCTTTTTACATAGGACATCTAAGCCACAAGATTATAACTCCCAAGCATACATTCTTCTTCCCCTATTTCTCCTTTTTCCTTTTTTACTTAGGTGGAGTCTCTCCTTGGTTTGCCTTTTGATGCAATGCCACTTGAAAAAGACTCCCCTCTTTATTCTATTTTTTTCACTTTTTCTACTTATCACAATTATATTATTTTTTTTTTTTTAGGAGAAGAAGAATGCTTATGTCCTAAGGAAGAGAGGAATGTTCCTAGGCCTAGGGTGGCCTCCCCCAAACTTCAACTACTCATTGTCCCCAATGAGTGTTTGAGGTGGCACACCCCCAAACTATCCTAGAAGCATCTAGTCCAAAGCAAAACAAAGAGAATTTAACCATCCTAGGCATAGGCAAAACATTCTAAAAGCAACTATCCCAGCAGCAGAAAATTTGAACATAACAGACAGGTTTAAGGTCTTATGGTTTATGCATGCTGAGCACTATTCAGAGGCAAATTTAAACTATCAAAGGGTGTCCTATGACACTCATCCAGCATGCTTCAAGATCAGCTATATAAGTTAGTCATGCTAGCAGCAAAAGATAGAATTTAACAGATCACAGCCTAACTAAACGGACAGTCTAAAACATGCAATCAGTCACAAAAATTGCGGGAACCGCAATTATTTCGCAATACAATCTGGGCCGATTTCACATTGATGCAGGCCCCTAGCATGCTTTTTCCTGTTACTTATGCATCCTAAAAATAAAACTAAACTATCCTACCTATTCACCTAACATCAGACTAGACTAAGCAAAAGAAAAATCATAAAACTAAACATTAAAAACAGATCAAAACTGGAATCCAAAACAGCATATTATACACGATTCTATCAAAAAGCAGGAAAATTGTTTTGTTTTTCTTAGGGAACAGCAAATACTCCCTTTAGTGCTCTTCAAACCAGCACTCAAGTCTCATCATCTTCATCAGGTTGCCTTGGTCGTGGTGGCACCCATGGAGTCAGGAGGTTGTTGGGGAAATCCGGGAAGATGCACCCCAATTGGTCTGCAACTTCTTTGTCCCTCGCCTGCGCATAGTTGGCCCATTGAGCCATTCTCCTCTGCATGTCCATTAAGCAGGCCATGGATAGGGACTGCTCAGCAGCCAGCCTATCCAACTCAAACTCCATGTTGCCCTTTCTTCTCAGCCTCAGGTGTGCAGGCAACTCCAAATGGCCTGTGTAAGGCAGCTGCTGCTCCAAGCGCTCGGTGGGAACTCCTGCAAGCAAACACAACCTTGTTATAGTGTTTGGAAAAAATAATGGTCCCTTACCCTTTTTAGCACACTCGGCTATGGCAGCAGTGATGACCTCTCCCACGTTGATCGTGAGACCTCTCATTATAGCATAAACCAGCAGCGAACGGCTCTGGTTAATTGTAGTCTCATGCGTCACTGGGGAGAGTCTTCTTCTTACGAATGAAAACCACACGGCTGCCTTAGCCGTGAGGTTGGCACTCATAAGAGTGTGCCGCCCGTTGCGTGACACTGTCCAAGAGGCTGCAGGCTGGCCAATTGTGCGAATGGCCTCTTCTAGCACAGCCTCGGTCGGCTCATCCACTATCCGTGCATAATCCGTGTGAGGTTGGCCCCTGAGACCGAATGCTTCATTGATGGCCTTGGCAGAGAAATCAACTTCCACCCCTCGGACCACAGATAGGCCATCCTCAGGGCTGAGCACGTTAGCATAAAAATCATACACCATGCTCGTGTATGCTGGATTGGGAGGTCGGCAGAATTCCTCCCAGCCATGGTTGAGCACCCCTGCGCGCAAGAACTGCGGCAGGTCAGCAAGTCGATCAAGGAACCCCTTCTCGTGCAACAGGTCCCTTTTCCGCAGCTCCACACCCCTGGATTCGGCATCAGATGAGACATACCTCACTGACGGAGGTTCCTCTTCAGGGTAGAGTTTAGCCTTCCCTTTATCGGCTGGCTTGGATGATTCAGCAGCCTCCACCTTGAGGCGTTTGAGCGAAGGCTCAGCACTCTCTTCGTCTGCTGAAGGCACTCGCGTGGCCTTCTTCTTCTTCAGCTTTTTGGACTTCTTGGACTTCTTGGCCTTGCCCATTTTGGCCTTCTTCTTCTCTTTCTTAATGTTGATCTGTTGGAGGCAAGCCCCCAACGTCTCCTCCATGGAATCATCCTGCTGGGCAGGAACATCAGGGCTGTCTTCTCTCATGGGAGAAAAGACTTCTTCTTCCCCTGCATCTCCACTGCCTTGCGTAGACTCCTGATAATCCCCATAAGGGAATTCCGGATCATGCCGAGGGGAATTGTGCTCTGCTGATGGTGTGCGCGCAGAATTCAGTGGTGAAGATGATGGCGCAGGGCTCTGCGCTGCTACAGGTGGCGGATCAGAACTCTGAGGTGCTGGAGACAACTCAGGGCTCTGTAACGGTGGTGACGACTCGGTGCTTGGCACTGGTTCAGATGGCAGATGGCTGCGCACAGGTGATTCAGACGGCAGAGGGCTGCGCACAGGTGATTCAGACGGCGACGAGCTTTCTTTGGCTGACTCGTGAGAATCACGATCAGGTTCTTGACTCTCCACAGAGGGAGTCTTGGCTGTGCTCGGTTCAGCGGCCGTCTTGACAGTCCACCGGCGTTTCTTTGGCGTGCCCACTGGCTCAGATGGGCCAGCAGGGATCTCAGTGACCACCTTCCACTTCCTCCTACGGATAGGAAGCTTGGAAAGACGGCCGGCACGTACAGCACCCTCATCAGCAAGGGTGAGAAGCGCTTCCCTCGCAGCCGCTTCAGCTGCGTCATCGGCCTTCTTCTTGGCGGCGGATCTCTCAGCCCTAGTGGAAACCATAGTTGCTTCTTGGAGATCTTGAGAGAGGAATCAAAGGTTGAGAGAATCGCTGAAATCTTGGAGATCAAAGAATGAGAGCAGCGTACTGATCGAGCCCTCCCAACGGCTATAAATGCAACGGAAAAAATCCCAACGGCTCTTTTTGCGGATCCAGCAATTCCACCGCAATTCCAGGGATATCTTTTCATACAAATCTCCAACTTTGCGTATCCGTATCTTTTATTTGGCTCAACCAATTCTTGAATTTTAAAGCTGGATGTGATCTCCTTGATTCCATCTATCGATTCCCTACAAAAACAAATAAAACAAACATTAAATACGTAATTAAAATCACGCCACAAAACCTACAAACGATAATCGGAAAAACAGAAAAAATAAACTAAGGCATTGGCCTTTGCTAAACGAGCACAGTAACCACTCGTTCTCTCTCATTCTTTTTGTCATGCTTCAGTCAAGAGGAAGGCCGAGAGAGTCTTCACATCCCCTTCCTCATAGTAATGCTTCAGTCTGGCACCATTGACCATAAACGGCTGCCCTTGCTGCAAGTTTTTAATCTCTATTGCACCATGAACAAAGACATTAGTAATAATAAATGGACCCGACCATCTAGACTTTAGTTTGCCTGGAAATAACTTTAAGCGTGAGTTAAATAATAGTACAAGTTGGCCTTTCCTAAAGTCTTTGATCCTAAGCCTACTGTCATGCCATATTTTAGTCTTTTCTTTATACATTTTGGCATTCTCATAGGCCATATGCCTAAGCTCATCAAGTTCATGCAGCTGTAAAGATCTCAATGTCCCTGCATCCTTTACACAAAAATTCAATTCTTTCATAGCCCAAAATGCTTTGTTTTCTAATTCAAGTGGCAAATGACAAGCCTTGCCATATACCAGCCTATAGGGAGACATACCTAGGGGTGTCTTATATGCTGTTCTATAAGCCCAAAGTGCATCCTCAAGCTTAAAAGACCAGTCTTTCCTATTCGGTTTGACTACCTTCTCTAGGATGTTCTTTATTTCCCTATTGGAAATTTCGGCTTGACCATTTGAATGTGGGTGGTAGGGGGTAGCTACTCTATGTCGAATGTTATATTTAGCCAATAATTTCTCCATAGCCTTGTTAATGAAATGTGACCCCTCATCACTAATGATAGCACGAGGAGTCCCAAATCGAGTGAAAATGTGCCTATGTAAGAAACTAGTGACCGTTTTAGCATCATTATTAGGACATGCCTTAGCTTCTACCCATTTGGACACGTAGTCTACTGCTACTAATATATAGAGGTTACCTGACGATGGGGGGAATGGTCCCATGAAATCAATGCCCCACACATCAAAGAGCTCCAACTCTAAGATGTAGGTGAGGGGCATCTCATCCTTACGACTCAAGTTACCTGTCCTTTGGCACTCATCACAGTTGTGGGCGTAGTCATGGGCGTCCTTGAAGATCGTTGGCCAGTAGTAGCCACTCTGAAAGACCTTAGCAGCTGTCCTCTGACCACCAAAATGTCCCCCATAAGGAGATGAGTGACAATGCTGCAGCACAGATTTCGCTTCAGCAGCTGAAACACATTTCCTCAACAACCCATCAGCACAAGTTCTGTAAAGTATGGGGTCATCCCAGATGAATTTCCTTACTTCATGGAGGAACCTCTTCTTCTCCTGTCCTCCCTTGAATACTGGTAATACCTGTGATGCACGAAAGTTAGCAATATCAGCGAACCATGGTTCCTCATCGTTATCACGATGGGACAAAGCAAAGACATGCTCATCTATGAAAGCATCAGAAATTGCGGACTCCGCAATTTTTTCGCAATTATGGTGCAATCGAGACAGGTGATCTGCAACCACATTCTCACAACCTTTCTTGTCCCGAATATCTAAATCAAATTCTTGCAGCAATAACACCCACCTAATCAGCCTAGGCTTGGCGTCAGCTTTCCTCATAAGATATTTCAGGGCAGAATGGTCAGTATATACAATGGTCCTAGTTCCTACAATGTAATTTCTAAATTTTTCGCATGCAAATACTACAGCAAGCATCTCTTTTTCTGTAGTTGTATAATTACATTGGGCCTCATTCAAGGTCTTACTGGCATAGTAGACAGGGTGTGTCAGCTTGTCAATTTTCTGTCCTAACATGACTCCAACGGCATAGTCACTGGCATCACATAGCATCTCAAATGGGAGATCCCAATTTGGTCCAACTATAATAGGCGCTGTGACTAGTGCCTCTTTAAGGGATTTCCAAGCTACTACACATTCCTCAGAGAAGATAAAAGGCTTGTTTAGCTCTAGAAGCTCGCACAGAGGCTTGGCTATCTTAGAAAAGTCCTTGATGAACCTTCTGTAAAAACCAGCATGTCCTAAGAAGCTATTTTTCCGGTTACTGTTTGTACAGATTTTTGTGTGATTTTAATTACGAATTTGATGTTGATTTTATTTCTTTTAATAGGGAATCGATAGAAGGAATCAAGGAGATGAAATCAAGATAAAAAATCGAGGGAGATATCGGGCCAAATCAAAGATTCAGTTGAGAGAAGATTGGCATTTAAATTCAGGAAAATCTCCAACGGTCACTAAAATTGCGCTGGATTTGCAGAATCCGCAACGGAAATAGCCGTTGGGATTTCTATCATTACTTATAGCCGTTAGAAGCGCGCTGATCCGTACGCTTCCCCCATTCTCTGAACTCCAAGAAATCTTTCTCCCTCTTCATCTGCAATTCCTCTTTCCAGATTCCTACGATTCCACAATGGTGCTAACGAGAGCTGAAAGATCTACGTCCAAGAAGAAGGCTGACGATGCTGAAATTGTTGCGAGGGAAGCACTCCTTGCCTTGGCAGATGCTGAGGCTGCGCGCACTGAATGACTCCCCAAGCTGCCTGTCCGTAGGAAGAAGTGGAAGGTGGTTACGGAAATCCCTTCTGGACCCTCTGAACCAGCAGGAACGCCCAAGAAACGCAAGTGGAGTATGGCTGTAGCCGAAGCAGCAATCAAGAAAAAGACTCCCTTTGTGGAGAGTCGAGAAAGTGGCCGTCTGTCACACGAAACGGCCAAGCAGAGCTCTTCGCCATCTCCACCAGCGCAAAGCCCTGAGCTTTCTCCATCGCCACAGAGCTCTGAACACACTCCACCGGCGCAGAGCCCTGAAGCATCACCCATCTCCCAGAAGCCTGACCCCAAATTTCCATATGGAGAGCATCAAGAATCGACGCAGGGTAGTGAGGAACCTGAAGAAGAAGAGGTCTTCTCTCCTATGAGGGAAGCCAACCCCGAGAGTCCAGCGCAGGGGGATGATTCAATGGAAGAGACACTGGGGGATTGCCTCCAGCAGATCACAACCAAGGCAAGATTGAAAAAGAAGGCCACCAAGGTTGTCAAGGCCAAACGGCCAAAAGCCTCGAAGAAGTCCAAGAAAAAGAAAGCCAAGGGTGAGCCTTCATCAAAGAAGGTTAGTAGTGAGCCTTCATCAAAGAAGGTTAGTAGTGAGCCTTCATCAAAGAAGGTTAGTAGTGAGCCGTCCACAAAGAAGCTCAAGATCGAGGCTGTTGAATCAGCCAAACTAAAAGACAAGGGGAAAGCCAAGCTGTACCCCGAAGATGAGCCTCAATCAGTGAGGTATGTGTCCTCTGATGCAGAATCAAGGGGCACTGAGCTGAGGAAGAGGGACCTGCTGCACGAGAAAGGATTCCTCGACGCGCTCGCAGACCTACCGCAATTCTTGCGCGCAGGGATCACAAATCACGGCTGGGAGGAGCTGTGCAGGCCACCCAACCCCGCCTACTCCAGCATGGTGTATGATTTTTACGCCAATTTGATGAACCCTGAGGATGGCCTGTCTGTGGTCAGAGGAGTCGAGGTGGATTTCTCAGCGAAGGCAATCAACGAAGCCTATGGCCTCAAGGGTCAACAACACACTGACTATGCAAGGATCGTTGATGAGCCAACAAAAGCTGTCCTGGAGGAAGCACTTCGAATCATTGGCCAACCTGAGGCAGCGTGGACAGTTTCGCGCAATGGGAAGCACACCCTGATGAGTGCTACCCTCACTGCCAAGGCGGCTGTCTGGTTTTCCTTCGTGCGGAGGAAACTGTCCCCAGTGACCCACGAGACCACCATCAACCAAGGCAGATCGCTGCTGGTCTACGCGATCATGAGAGGCCTCACAATCAACGTTGGCGAGGTCATTGCAGCCTCAATCGCTGACTGCACCAAGAAGGGTAAGGGTCCACTTTTCTTTCCTAATACAATTACTAAGCTTTGCTTACGTGCAGGGGTCCCAATCGAGCGAATGGAAAGGCAGCTGGCCTACACGGGGCACCTGGAGTTGCCTACTGCCTTGAGGATGCGAAGGAAGGGGAACATGGAGTTCGAGCTGGATGGCCTGGCTGCTGCTCAGTCTCTGTCCATGGCCTGCCTGATGGACCTACAAAAGAGGATGGCTCAATGGGCCACATATGCGCAGGCAAGGGACAAGGAGGTTGCTGACCAATTGGGCGGCATCTTTCCTGAATTCCCCACGGACCTACTGACACCATGGGCGCCTCCAAGACCAAGAAGGAATGATGATGATGAGGACATCTGAGTGCTAGGCACTCAAGGGAGTATTTCTGTTCCCTGAAAAAAAAAAATCAAACTGCTTTTTGTGAACCATGTGAATTATGCTGTTTTGAGTTAATATTTTGATCTGTTTTAGTTCTTTAGTTTCAATGTTTAACGTTGTTTAGTGTAGTCTGATGGTAGCTGAATAGGTAGATTAGTTTAGTTTCCTTTTTGTATAGCTTAAATGACTGGAAAGAGCATGCATAGGGGCCTTGATCACTGATATATCTGCCCTGTATCCATTGCGAAATAATTGCGGAATCCGCAATTATTATTAGTAAATGCATGTTTTTGACTGACTGTTTAGCTAGGCTGGTTCTGTTTAAATTTTTTCTTTTGCTGCTATCTTGACTGCCTTATATAGCCTATCTAAATGCATGCTGGATGAGTGTCATAAGGCACCTTTGATAGTTTAAATTAGCCTCTTAAAAGTGCTCAGCATGCGTAGCTTTAAGTCTTTCCCTGCCTGTTTTTATAAATTTCTGCTGCTGTGATGTTTGCTTTTAGAATGTTCTGTCTATGCCTAGGGCTTTTAGATTCTCTTTGTTTTACCTTAGACTAGATGCTTCTAGGACAAGTTTGGGGGTGTGCCACCTCAGACACTCATTGGGGACAATGAGTAGTTTAAGTTTGGGGGAGGCCACCCTAGGCCTAGGAACATTCCTCTCTCCCTTTAAGCATAAGCATTCTTCTTCTCCCTTACAAAAAAAAAATGATGAGCTGAAAAAAAAAAAAATGAAAAATAGAATAAAGAGGGGTGTCTCTCTTAAAGTTGCTGAGTAATCAGTGCCAAGTGTGTAACCCACAAGTGGCATTGCATCAAAAGGCAACCAAAGGAGAGGCTCCACCAAAGTAAGAAAGGAAAAAAGGAAGAAGTAGGGAAGAAGAATGTAGACCTAGAAGTTGCAGCTTTGTGGCTTAGATGTCCTGAATAAAAAGAACTCTGATCCTCAATTAGCTGAGCACAAAGTTGTAACTTGTAAGGTTGTTTAGGGAGATGAATGTATGTCCAATGTAGTGATGCTAGGGTTTAGGTTGTTCTCTAAAAGTACTACTGTCACTGTTAATACTAAGACTGGCATGACTCTAAGGAATCCTAGGTAGCTCAAAAGTAAAACTAGAAGCATGTACTGAGTCTGGAGTAAAGCTAGGTAGAATTTGAAACCTTAGGGATAGTTGCACGATATGACAGAAGCAAGTAGATCAGCTGTAAGGAGTTAATGAAACAGTAGGAGCTTTAGGCGTGCGAAGTCAGAAGAAGCTAGATAAGAGGATGATTGTAAACTTAGAAGTGTGTCACAGGATAGCACTGCTATAGATAGGAATGTAGGGGAGTCAGTAAGTGGTTAAAGAGGATGAAACAGCAGCCTAAGCAAGTCCTTAGATTGCTCGAGGACGAGCAAAACCTTAAGTTTGGGGGTGTGTTACGTCTCCAAAAGTGACCTTTTTAGGACTTATTTTCCATAGAAAGATGTACACTCTTAGGTGTTTTTGATAGGATTTAGCTTAAACCTATGCTTATATATGAGAATTAGAAGAAGGAAGCTAAATTAGGACTTGTGTGCAAAAGGAAAGAAAAGGAATGAAAAACGAAGTTAAAAGAATGAAAAATGTGCATTGCGGCAGCATTGCGGAAACATTGCTAAAACTGCAATGTTTCAAGTGAAATCCGTAAGTTAGCTGATCTTTTTCTGTTATTTTCCGTTATTTCAGGGATTCGTTCTTTTTCCTCCATCCAATTTGAAGTATGACGTTGAGGATGGATGGTTCTCCTTGGCCCAAACGCACCTGCAGATTACTATAAAAGGGGGTCAAAGTAGAGGGTTTGATCATCATCCGAAAGCGTAGAAGTCTCTTCGCAGCTCCATTCTTTCTCCTGTTTTTCTCTTCCGTCTGTTGGGTTGGAAAGCTTAGCTGCTGGAGTCGACAATCTGATAGGAAGGAGAGAAGATTCATTTTCTCTTCTGATTGGATTCATCCAAGCAAGGCTTACCTTTCTCTCCTTTCAGCCGAGGCATCTGCGTCGAAGCGATCACGCTCATCTTACTGCTTTCTGTCTTTTACTTCTCATTTCCAGCACTGTTTTGTTGTTGTTTCTTTTCTATTAGTTAGCACATTTCATTTCGTTGCTTTCTGTCTTTATGTTATTCACTTTAAGTTTCCCTTTGTTCATTCAAACAATCGATTAATCAAAGCACAATTCATTATTTCACAGTTTCTGGTCTTTGCTGCTTACTGTTTTACCTTGCTGTTTTAAGTTTATTTTTCTTCTGAGCATGCCTATTTCGTCAACTATTTTTGTTCTCTCTATATCCATGAGTAACTAAGTCACATAGAGGCATGCTAATGACAATTCTATAGGCTAAAAAACGTGAACCAAGCATGTAGGATAGCTCTCGAATGCATTGATTGTATGTAAGCTTCATCCCACGGGCAATTTCGATTGGCCATCCATTTTGTCCAAAGAACTCCTAACCTCTGGAAGGAGTAAGAGTTCAGAGTCATACACTCATGCTAGCCTCTCAAGGTAGCCAGAAAACGACCTAGGAATAGGCGTTTTCCTAGTACAAATCATAACTTACTGCTTTAACAAGATGCTTAAGACCTTACTTGGACATGAGTAAACTAAAGAATCTAATGCATGAAATCGGAAGATACATGAGAATGAGTTAGTTTGATGCATAATGAGTTGATCCAATGCTTGAGAATCGTGTGAAAATGCCTATAGAGGAGTCGTTAGTAGCCCTTGTTTCTCCATTTTACACATTTTCGCTGTTAGTAACATTGCGGTAGAATTGCTGTTCTCGCAATTCTGCTAAGTTAAAAATTCTGTTTAGCTATTTTCCTCTTCGTTTATTAATCTCTTCTCTTTTCATTTGAGTTTATCATTGACTTGCACTTGTTTAGGTTGCTATCCTTTATATATTCCGTAGAAATTAGACAACTTAAAACCAATTCTACCCCATCAAATCCACCCATTCTTGCTTAACAATACACTTCACGAGTAGCTAATAATAAATCTCTGTGGGAAAACGAATGAAAAAATACTTACTACTTGCTAACAAGATCATGTATGCTTGCATGTTCTGACTGCTCACTCTCTCTCTTATTGATATTTATTTCACACATTGAGCACGCAACAGTTACCTAGGTCATCATATGAAAAAGTCGGTCTTTAGAGTAAACAGAGTTATAAAGAAAGAGCGACTTGTTTCGCGGTTCAATCTTATGCAAACTCATTGCATAGGACGCCCCCACTCACATGTCTCCACATGAACGATTTTGGATCACATCGTTTGTACTATACAAAGTGGGCCGTGTCCAATAGTGTCCCCAGGATAAGGTACCCAGCCTTATCCCTATATTATAGACCGTTCTGGCTATTACTTGAACTTGATCCACAATCATGTCATACATGAAGTTCAAGTATACAACCTATAGCCATGGGTTCTTTGTTTATTGGAGTTAGGTTAAAAGTAAAAACAATTCATTTTATTCAATAACAACTTTACTGAATAAATCTCAATAAGAACTTTATTGCAAAATAGAATATACATTCAGTTGACAAACCATGAGTTTTAGGACATAAAACCCAACAAACTCCCACTTGGACTAAAACGTCAGTGGAGTATTACATGCGGGATGAGAAAAACTGACATATCAAATATTTCCCTGGCTTTTCTCCCACTATCCTACTGTACAACTCGTAGTCCTAGACTCACTAGGTGCCCCTCGAACACTTTAGCCGTGAGGGACTTTGTAAACGGATCAGCAATATTGTGCTCTGAGGCGATCTGCATGACGATCACGTCTCCTCGATGCACTATCTCCCTGATGAGATGATATTTCCGCTCAATGTGCTTTCCACGCTTATGGCTTCTTGGTTCTCTCGAATTTGCCACAGCACCAGTATTATCACAATAAAGTGTGATAGGCAAATTCATATTTGGAACAACTTCCAAATCCGTCAAGAACTTTCTAAGCCATACAGCCTCTTTCGCAGCTTCGCAAGTCGCGACATACTCAGCTTCCATGGTGGAGTCAGCAATACAACCTTGCTTTATACTCCTCCATACTATTGCCCCTCCGTTAAGAGTGAACACTGATCCCGATGTGGATTTCCTCGAATCCTTATCGGTTTGAAAATCAGAGTCAGTGTATCCTGTAAGGATCAAATCCTTCGCGCCATACACGAGCACATAGTCTCTCGTTCTCCGAAGATACTTGAGGATGTGTTTAACGGCAGTCCAATGATCATATCTTGGATTGGACTAGTACCTACTGAAAATTCCCACTGCATAGCATATGTCGGGTCGTGTACATAACATGGCGTACATCAGACTACCGACTGCTGATGCATAGGGAATTCGTCTCGTATCCTCAACTTCTTGACGTGTCTTAGGACACTCTTCCTTTGACAATTGAATTCCATGCCTGAAAAGTAAAGAACCCTTCTTGGAATTCTGCATCGAATATCGTATCAACACCTTGTCGATATAAATTGCTTGAGACAGCGCTAGCGTTTTGTTCTTACGATTCCTTACGATTTGAATCCCTAGAACAAACTGAGCCTCTCCCAAATCTTTCATTTGGAATTGGGTCGCTAGCCATTGCTTAACGTCAGTCAGGAACCCTACATCATTCCCAATGAGTAGGATATCATCTACATATAAGACTAAGAAAGCTACAACAGAATTGACTATTTTCTTGTAGACACAAGGTTCGTCAACATTCTGTTCAAAGCCATAAGATTTGATCGCAGTATCAAACTTTATATTCCAAGATCTAGACGCTTGCTTCAACCCATAAATGGATCGATTAAGCTTGCAAACCTTTTGCTCTTGACCGTGAATTATGAACCCCTCTGGTTGAGCCATATAAATACTCTTTTCAAGATTGCCATTCAGAAAGGCTGTCTTGACATCCATTTGCCAAATTTCATAATCATAAAATGTGGCAATGGACAAGAGTATTCTAATCGACTTTAACATGGCAACAGGGGAAAAAGTTTCTTCATAGTCCACCCCTTCCCTCTGGGAATAACCCTTTGCCACAAGTCGAGCCTTAAAGGTTTGCACCTTACCGGCTTGGTCTCGTTTCCTCTTGTAGATCCACTTGCAACCGATAGGTCTTTCACCATCAGGTTGCTCTACAAGATCCCAGACCGAATTGAAGTACATCGACTCCATTTCGAGGTCAATGGCGTTAAGCCACTGGTCCTTGTCTATGTCATTCATTGCCTGTTTAAAGGTCAATGGATCCTCAACGCCGTCATCAGGTATGATGACCTGGGTTTCCGTTAAACCGATATAGCGGTCGGGTTGTCTCACATCCCTCCCACTACGTCGAGGTATTCTCAACTCTTGAGAAGGACCAGCCTGATCAACAACTCTTGTTGACCCATCTGTAGCTTTCCTGGAAAGTTCGGTCAAAACAATTTTGCTCGAAGGTTGATGATCTCTCATGTGGTCTTCCTCTAAGAACGTGGTGTTTGTCGATACAAGAACCTTGTCCTGTTGAGGATCGTAAAATAGACCACCTTTCGTTTCCTTGGGGTAGCCTACGAATAGGCATAATTTTGAACGATGTTCCAACTTCTTTGGATTGGGCACCAACACATGTGTCGGACACCCCCAAATTCTGAAGTGACGTAAACTACCTTTACGCCCTCTCCATAACTCATAAGGTGTTTCTGAAACACTCTTAGAGGGAACCGTGTTCAAAATATATACAGCAGCCTCTACTGCATATCCCCAAAACGAACTAGGCAGTTGAGCATAGCTCATCATAGATCGAACCATGTCTAACAGGGTTCTATTTCTCCTTTCGGACACACCGTTCTGCTGCGGTGTTCCGGGCGCTGAGAGTTGGGATACTATTCCATGTTCTATCATATAGTCCTGGAATCTTAAATCCATATACTCTCCACCTCGATCTGATCGGAGTATTTTAATCGTTTTACCTAATGTGTTCTCAACCTCTGCCTTATACTCCTTGAACTTTTCAAGAGCTTCGGACTTATGATGCATTAGGTAAAGGTAGCCGTACCTAGAATAATCATCAATGAAGCTGATGAAATATTCATACCCTCCCCGTGCTTTAACATTCATCGGACCACAAAGATCTGAATGTACAAGCTATAGAGTTTCTTTGGACCTATGACCTTTTTCAGAAAAAGATCGTTTGGTCATCTTGCCCTCAAGACAAGACTCACATGGTGGTAAAGAGTTGTCCTCTAACTGATTTAGGAGACCACTCTTAACCAATCTCCCAATCCTATTGAGATTAATGTGGCCTAGTCTCAAGTGCCAAAGATAGGTACTTGGAGAATGTTTCTGCCTTTTAGTTTGAGTTTGAGATGTTTTAAACATCTCGGTGTTCAAAATAGCTTTTGCCTCTGTTGGTCTTAACACATACAAGTTGTTTTCAAGTTTCGCAGAACATATATGTACACCTCTTTTGCTAATGAACGCTTCATTAAAATCAAAAGATACTTTATACAAATATTCAAGTAAACAAGAGATAGATACAAAGTTCCTTTTAAAGCTAGGAACCAACAGTACATTTTCAAGTAAAATGAAACTATCTCTATATAACAACTTGACAGCTCCCACTGCCTTGGCTGAGACAACCTCTCCTGTTCCAACCCTGAGAGTTATCTCACCTTCAGCAAGCAACTGCCAGGAACTAGTTTCCTGGAAAGAAGAACAAACATGGTTAGTGGCTCCTGAATCCAGTATCCAGGCAGAACTATCATGTTCCACTAAACATGTTTCAACAACGAGTAAATCATATTTACTTAGTTATTTCTTCTCAACTTTGCTCGCCATGAGGGTATCATGATAGACCGATGAGGACGGTTGTCCAAACATCATCTGTAATGAATCCATGATCTCGTTAGCGGAGACCATTACCTCATGCTTCTTAGCTAACACATCGGATGTGCTGGCGAAGATGTAGACTCGGGCTTTATCATTAGCCCTAGTCCACCTGTCAAATGCATCTCGAACAGTTCGAGTTGCAGATGAGCTAGGAGGGGGAGGACATTCCTCTATTAAGACAAACCTAAGATCATCGAAGAATTGTATTCAAGTTCGATCTCCAGGTCGTGTAGTTATCGCCGTTTAGTTTATCATAAGCTAGTAATTGGATAAACGAGCTAGACATGTTGAGAAGAATGAATTCTATTAGTGAATTGAACTTAACCTATTTTTAACAACCAATCAAGAATTTTAGCAAAAGTAATAATATACCCAAAAAAAAACATTATTAATTTGCAACGATACTTCAGTGAGTCAGAGCAACCGCTACCGAGGGGCAGTCAATCACTCCTTCACTGAACCAAGACATTCTTGACTAAATGCTAATACCAGAATAACTCATATTCCTATAGCACCTTAGTTATCGCTACTTCGGTCAAGAATCTACTATAAACTTAGTAATCCTTTAAAAGTGTGACCCGCCATTTTCAGAACTCAGAGGTCGGCCCCAACAGTGCAACCGAATGGAAATGACAGAGTTGGGAATGGACCTAAGAGACCCTATCCATTTCTCGAGATTGAGTTGTTCCGACTCCCATGAAACGACCCTCCGAATGGACGGTGCTACTATGGGCAACCAGCAGGCGGAACATGGGAATCTCACGGTTCAACCTAATGGAGGAGACCGCAGGATGTATTGACATACTTCCTTCTCCCACTTACTATAAATACTTTCTCCATTCACCTTGCTCTTGATTTATGCAAACACCATCCGAATGGGGATGCCTTATTGACATCACGAGGCCGAGCATAAATCTCACGATGTGAACTTCGCGGAGAGCGTAGGAGGAGATTGATATATCATATATACCTTCTCAACACCACTACTAAGTATTTTAGAATGGTTTGGGTATACTTTTACTTAGGCATTATCCGGCTAAGACAATAAAACCTAAGTCTAGGTAGAACATACTTTTACCTAAGATGTCTAGGTGATAAACGCTTTATAACCTTACACCTCTCACGTGCATGCTCATAAAGCCGGGTTAAGTTAACTCAAGTACCGGATCGATCCCCAGGTAGGAGGTGTTCCGTAAACCGTCATCTTAAATACCTCCAACCTTAGTGCAAGATCTCACCGGGTGAGTTCTCTTGTAACCTTAGCTTTACAAGATATCGACCTATTTTAACTATTAAAACGAATCGATACTAAATTCCTAATCGCATTGAAATTCTTTAACCCTTAGTGAGCATGCATTTATCTTTATTATAGATTTTAAATGTCTATCTTATTTTACAACACTTTATAAAACAAAGACATTCTATAACATGCTTCCTAAGCTAGAATATAACCATTACATTCAATTTATAACATGCTTCCCAAGCAAGAATATAACAATTATATTCAACTAAGGAAACTATGTTGTATGTTTAATTTCATAATTAATATAACACTTATATTAATTTTACTTTTAAACAAGCAACATCCAATTCATAAATTAATATAACACTTATATTAATTCTCATGAATTAAGCATGCATACTATACAACATAACACTTATATTATACTTTCAATGCATGCAACATGCTTCCTATGGTGGGATTTGAAATCTATATGGCATACTTTATGCACATACAAGATACTTTAATTAAAACATACATTCACAATACATAATTAATTAAACACACTAAAGTGGACCAGCTTTGGCATCACGGACAAGCAAGCAACTAAGTTATTACAATAATAATTCATCAACTAAGTTGAGACGCTTCCAAACCCTTCGAACCGCCACGAACCAGCTTGAATTTGCTTCAACCGGCCAAAAAAACAGCAACTACAAAACTTCAAAAAAACTGAACCGGTCCATAACCGTTGTCCCGACTTCAACAACCCGTAACTGGACCAATACCGACCCGAACCAGACCAAACGAATGCTGAACCGGACCTCCAGAGGGTGAAGAACAAGGAACCGGTCTGACTTTCAGTGAACCGGACTGCACGAGGACCGAACCGGACCGTTTCTTCCACCTTGCGCTGAACTGGTTTTGTGCTAGAATTTTGCAGAAAAAAAAACAGCAAAAAACAGCATGCTGTTTTTTCCGACACCCGAGCTTCTGTCTTCGAATTGAAAGCCTATATGGACTCTAATGACTCCAATTTTTTTACAGACTCTTCTTCACACATTAAAGCCCATATACGCCCGGGCAATTACAAAACGAAGTACAAATAAAAGCTCAAAAAAATATGCCAAAACCGGGAAACACTTTAGACGCCCAGAAAAATAAATTTCTAAAACAAATACCCACCGAGCTCAAATTGATACAAATTGAGTGACCAAAAAACGCTCTGATACCAATTGATGGAGCGCATGTAGCGCAGCGGAAGCGAGACGGATCATTGGCACTCTAATTTCATCAATTTAGCTAAATAAGAAACATGCACAAAGCTTTGAAATAAAAGGAATTAGAACACATACCTCTTGTAGTTCTAAAGACTTCTCTTCCAACGCTCGAATCTCCTCACGAACCCTTCGAAGCTTCCCTCCAAATCCTCGAGAACCACTTCCGGTAGTCCCGCTATCCTCGGGCCGAGCAACGGAGTGGTGGGACTCCTTTATGAAAGAAAAAGTTTGGAAGAAGAAGATGGGAAGATGAAAGTGATGAGGATTTTATGAGAAGAAGTCTAACACTTAGCTTTCTAATTTCTCAAGTAACATAAACTCTTCATGCTCATCCAAATATTCAAACTCTTTGAAAATTCATCAACCTCAAACCATTTGAACTTCATCCAATTTATAGGCAATTCACATGCAACAAAGTCTTTGCTTAGCATGACACCTCAAATTGGATGGATTAGTCTTCAACCAAGTGTTCCAAAATTGATGAGTTTATATGCATGTTGTTGGTGAATCACAATCCACTTCACAACTTGGATAAACCCACTCAACTTGGATAAATCCACTCAACATGGATAATTCCACTTTGACTTATAATCACACTTGTAATATTTCGTCATTTTAAAATTAATTCATAATTAATTTTAATAAGCAAAATAAATTATAATTAATTAAACTTTTTAATTAATTAATATTATTATTTAATTCAATATCAAATATTAATTAAATAATAAGACTAATCCTGGTTTCTTAAACCGAATCATCACACATGAATCCATATTCATGTTTTACATCGATCCCATATTTAAATCATATTTAAATATGTCCATCATTCTTCCAAAACCGAATTTCAATAAATTCAAATTCTTTTTCTCTCATATTGTTACACGGCTTAATCCGAGCTAGCCAGGAGAACCTAAAGGACCTACAGATCATAAGCTCCAACGATACGAGATTAACCGGTCAAACTCTTTAACCAAGCTAACCAACATTCGTTAACCCCCGGAGACTCCACTAAAGTCCAAGGGTTGCACTCTCCTCACCGTAGATATATTTTTGTCCTCTTGATATAACCATCATTAGTAAGTCGATCCTTCACAGGTCGTTCGTAATTACAGTTGGGTCAAAATAACCGTTTTACCCCCGTAATTACATCTTGTTCCTTAAGTCTCACTGATCCTCTAATGAACTATTGGTTTGTGGTCCAACCACCAAACCGATTGGTATGTGATCTCATCACTATACCAAGTCCCTCTCGGGCCAATGAGAGGGTGAGATCCCTAGTTCAAGACCCGGAGTCAGCACTTAAGGGAACAACCTCTCTACTAATCCCTCAGAGCGGGTAGGAGTGAATTCCATCTCGCAGGACTATGTTCCCAGCTACCTACCCGGTCTTATCCCCAAGATGGTAGGCTTATTGAGTCGGCGATCTCGGGCCACTCTCACCCATACAAGTCAAAGGATAAGCCCGAATAAACAGGAGTTCATAGCGTGCTCAGGATTCAGATCGAGTTACCTAGGTCATCATACGAAAAAGTCGGTCTTTACAGTAAACGGAGTTATAAAGAAAGACCGACTTGTTTCGCGGTTCAATCTTATGCAAACTCATTGCATAGGACGCCCCCACTCACATGTCTCCACATGAAAGATTTCGGATCACATCGTTTGTACTATACAAAGTGGGCCGCGTCCAATAGTGTCCCCAGGATAAGGTACCCAGCCTTATCCCTGTACTATAGACCGTTTTGGCTATTACTTGAACTTGATCCACAATCATGTCATACATGAAGTTCAAGTATACAACCTATAGCCATGGGTTCTTTGTTTATTGGAGTTAGGTTAAAAGTAAAAACAATTAATTTTATTCAATAACAACTTTACTGAATAAATCTCAATAACAACTTTATTGCAAAATAGAATATACATTCAGTTTACAAACCACGGGTTTTAGGACATAAAACCCAACAACTATCTATGGAAATCAGTAATGCAATCAAATAATGAGATTTAAAGACATACAACCCATCAGAAAGTCATATAACATCATTCTTAAACTAACAAAATATTGCGGTGTCCGGAAAGAAATCGCAATGATACTAACATAGCAGATTTAACCGTGATCAAGGCTCCTAACATGCGATGTTCTATTCGTAAACAAATACAGGCACCGAAAACTAATTAAGCTCAATAAACATACGAAGTTAAACTACACTAAGCTACTCTACTTAAGCTAATTAAGGAAATTAAAACAGAACAAACAATTTGATATTGAGGGGGGGGGGGGGGGGTAACTGGTTACAGAAAAGCAGTTTTTTTCTTGAGAGGGATCAGAAATACTCCCTCGAATGCCGTCAGTCTGTGGCATTCATCCATTCTTGTCTTCTTCGTCATTCCTCTCGCTTGGAGGCATCCAAGGGCTCAACAATTCAGCTGGAAAGGTGGGGAACTTGCACCGTAGGTGCTCAGCCAGTTTCTTGTCTCGTGCTTGAGAATACTCAGCCATTTGGGCTAATTTCCTTTGTAAGTCCATCAAACAGGCCATGGTCATTGCTTGTGCAGCTGCAAGTCCATCCAGCTCGATTTCCATGTTGCCCCTCCTCTTAATCTTCAAGTCACTGGGCAGCTCAAGGTGGCCAGCATAGGCCAATTGCTTCTCCTCCATTGTCACAGGCACCCCTCCGCGTAAGCATAATTTAGTAATGGTGTTAGGGAAGAAGAGTCTGCCCTTCCCTTTCTTGGAGCACTCGACGATCGAAGCTGCTATGATCTCACCCACATCAATGGTGAGTCCCTTCATAATCGCATAAATCAGCAGCGATCTCCCCTGATTGATGGTTGTCTCATGCGTGACAGGGGAGATTCTTCTTCGAATCAGGGAGAACCAACCGGCCGCCTTATCCTTGAGGGTTGCACTCATCAGTGTGTGCTTCCCATGCTTCGAGACTGCCCACGATGCCTCTGGTTTCCCTATCATGTTCAGAGCCTCCTCTAGGACTACCTCTGACGGTGAAGCCATGATACTCGAATACTCAGAATTTGTATGCCCCTTGAGAGCATATACTTCATTGATTGCCTCAGCAGAGAAGCCAACATCCACGCCCCTCACCACCGAAGAACAGCCTTCGGGGTGAGTGAGGTTGGCGTAGAAGTCATACACCATCTTAGAGTAGGCCTGAATTGGGTGCCTACACAACTCTGCCCATCCGTGGTTCATAATTCCTGCACGCAAGAATTGCGGCATGTCCGCAATAGAGTCGAGAAATCCTTTCTCGTGAAGGAGTTCTCTCTTACTCAATTCCAAGCCCCTGGCAACTGCATCCTTGGACACATACCTCTCAGCTCGAGGCTCATCTTCTTGATACATCTTCCTCTTCCCCTTGTACTTTGCCTTGGTTGTCTCAACAGCCTCAGTCTTCAACTTCTTGATAGAAGGTCCAGCTTCGGCCCTCTTCTTTTTGGCTTTCTTGGATGCTTTTGGCCGTTTGGCCCTCACAATTACAGGGGCCCTCTTCTTGAGCCTCGCCTTGGCAGCTATCTGCTGGATGCATTCATCCAGCGTTTCCTCCATCGAATCTCAACTTTCCCTCTCCACAGGGTTGTCAAGATTGACATCCCTGAAGGGAGAGACCACCTCTTCTTCTTCATTCGCATCATCAAGTGATGCCGATTCTGGTTGTCCTTCAGATGGAACTTCAGGTTCCGACTGTTGTTGAGGGGAATCAGGGTTTTGCATGGTCGTCTCAAACGATGGTCTGCTACTGTTGAGGCTTCCCTCACTCATGGAATTCCTACTTTTGGTCTTTGGATCCTCCGAGGTAACCTTCCATGTTCTTCTAGGGGACTGCGTTGGATCAGAGGTGTTTCCAACTTCAGTTGCCACCACCTTCCATTTCCTCTTCACAGGGAGCTTTGGAGGTCTCGAAGGTTTCACAGCTTCAACGTTTGCCAAAGAAAGCAACGCATCCCGCACTAATTCAGCATCCTCCGTGATTGGGGATGTCTTTTTGGGCGTGGATTGTTCAACTCTTGTGGAAACCATGGTCGTTTCTTGAATTTGAAGCTTTGGGAATTTTGAGGAAGGAGAGATCTGGTTTGTGGAATTCGAGGATTTGAGAATCGTAAATGGGAAAGATCCACAGCTCTTCCTATTTATACTAGGTTGCCCACTAACGGCTATATCATTGCGGACTCCGCAATATTTCCGCAATTTTTCAGCAAATCTTTGAAAATGTAACCGTTGGGATTTTATCCTTGATTGCTGTTTGTTGCACGACTAAATCTTTGATTTTTCAAGATCTCCCCCTTCATCTTCTCCTAACCTCTTGATTTACCTCCCTCATTGTCGTTTAAGATGTCAATTTCCACGCTTCTAATCACAAATCAAAACAAACTTAATTAATACTAGAAATAAAAATACTCTAAGCAATCTAAAAGAAAAACAATAAAGAATATCTATTTCATAATCCTTTGATGGTTGAGCATAAAGATAATTCCATTAAATGCCCTTGCTCATCCTTTCTTTCTTTGCTCTTAGGCTTCGGATAGGAGGAAGGCTGAGAGTGTTTTCACATCTCCTTCCTCATAGTAGTGATTCAATCTAGCACCATTCACCATGAACGGCTGACCTTGATTCAGATTTCGAATTTCAATTGCACCATGAACAAACATATTAGTAATCACAAAAGGACCTGACCAACGAGACTTAAGTTTGTCAGGAAATAATCTCAATCGTGAATTGAATAGTAAAACATGCTGGCCCTTTTTGAAATCCTTAATCCTAAGTCTACTATCATGTCAAATTTTAGTTATTTCTTTATACATTTTAGCATTCTCGTATGACATGTGTCTTAGTTCATCTAATTCATGTAATTGCAGAGACCGCAATGTTCCCGCATCGGTTACGCAATAATTTAACTCTTTTAAGGCCCAAAAGGCTTTGATTTCTAATTCAAGGGGTAAGTGGCATGCTTTTCCATAAACTAACCTATAAGGAGATATTCCTAATGGCGTTTTATATGCAGTCCTATACGCCCACAATGCATCATCTAACTTAAAAGACCAATCATTTCTATTCGGTTTCACAACTTTTTCAAGTATACTCTTGATCTCTCTATTAGAAATTTCAGCTTGTCCATTTGAGTGGTGGTGATAGGGTGTTGCTACTCTATGCCTAACATTATATTTAGCTAACACATTCTCCATAGCTTTGTTTATAAAATGTGTTCCTTTATCACTTATGATGGCACGTGGTGTGCCAAATCGTGTAAAAATATGCCTATTTAAAAATTTAACGACTGTTTTGGCATCATTTAAGGGACATGCAATTGCTTCTACCCATTTTGAGACATAATCTACAACTACTAGAATGTAAAGATTACCAGCAGATGTAGGGAATGGTCCCATGAAGTCAATGCCCCATACATTAAAGAGTTCTAATTCCAAGATGTATGTTAGAGGTATCTCATCCATCCTACTGAGGTTACCTGTTCGTTGACACTCATTGCAGTTGTGTGCATAGTCGTGTGCATCCTTGAAGATTGTAGGCCAGAAGTAGCCACTTTGGAACACCTTCGCAGCCGTCCTTTGACCACCAAAATGTCCACCATAAGGAGTTGTATGGCAATGCTGCAAGACTGACCTTGATTCAGCAGCTAACACACACTTCCTTAGCAATCCATCTGCACAGCTTTTGTACAGGGTTGGATCGTCCCAAATGTACTTCCTAGCCTCGTGTAAGAAACTCTTCTTGTCTTGCCCCCCTCTGAAAGTTGGTAACACCTGTGAGGGAAGAAAGTTTGCAATATCAGCAAACCATGGTTCATCATTGTTATCACAATGTACTAACACAAAGACATGTTCATCAATAAAGGAATCAGTCATTGCGGGCTTCGCAAATTTTCCGCAATGACTCTGCAATCTTGATAAATGATCAGCAATTACATTTTCACATCCTTTTTTATCTCTAATCTCTAGATCAAACTCTTGCAAAAGTAACACTCATCTAATTAGACGAGGCTTAGCATCAGCTTTCCTCATTAAATACTTTATTGCAGAATGATCAGTATAAACAATCGTTTTATTACCTACAATATAAGGCCTAAATTGTTCACATGCAAACACTACCGCTAACATCTCTTTCTCTGTGGTAGTGTAGTTACATTGTGCTTCATTTAAAGTTTTACTCGCATAATATACAGGGTGTGTTAGTTTATCTCTCTTTTGGCCAAGCATAGCCCCAATTGCATAGTCACTAGCATCACACATTAGCTCAAAAGGCAAATCCCAATTTGGGCCTACTATGATTGGTGCTTTGACTAAGGCATCCTTGAGCTTTTTCCATGCTATTAGACATTCATTTGAGAAGATAAAAGTTCTATTCAGCTCTAGAAGCTCACACAGGGGTTTCGAGATTTTTGAAAAGTCTTTTATAAATCTCTTATAAAATCATGCATGTCCTAAGAAACTTCTTATAGCTTTGACATTTTTAGGTACCACTAACTTCTCAATCATTTCTATTTTGGCCCTATCGACCTCTACTCCTGCCTTGGACACTCTATGTCCTAATACTATTCCTTCTTCCACCATGAAGTGGCATTTTTCCCAATTTAAGACTAGGTTGGCTGCTTCACACCTAGTTAGGACTTGTCATAGGTTTTCTAGGCAGTGGTTAAAGGAGTCACCAAAGACTGAGAAGTCATCCATAAATATTTCTATTATGGACTCATCTAGGTCAGAGAAGATAGCCAACATACATCTTTGGAATGTTTTTGGTGCATTGCATAAGCCAAATGGCATTATGCGAAAAGCAAATGTTCCAAAGGGACATGTAAATGTTGTTTTCTCTTGATCCTCAGGGTCAATGGTGATTTGGTTATATCCTGAGTAGCCATCTAAAAAGCAGTAAAAGGCTCGGCCAGCTATTCTATCTAACATTTGGTCTATAAAGGGTAAAAGAAAATGGTCTTTTTTGGTTTCTTTATTAAGTTTTCTATAATCCATACATACTCTCCATCCTGTAACAGTTCGAGTTGGTATTAATTCGTTATTTTCATTAACTACTACAGTCATACCACCCTTCTTAGGTACACATTGAATAGGACTGACCCATTGACTATTGGCTATTGGAAAGATCACACCTGCATCTAACCATTTAATGATTTCACTTTTAACTACCTCCTTCATGGAGGGGTTCAACCTACGTTGGTGATCTACTCTAGGTGTATGTTCCTCTTCCAACAATATCTTATGCATGCAATACGAAGGACTTATACCCCTAATGTCAGCAATCGTCCAAGCAATAGCTTTTTTATGTTGCTTGAGCAGCAATATTAACGCAATTTCATGTTGTTTACTTAGTTTGGACGAAATAATGACAGGCAAGGTATCTTTCTCTCCTAGATATGCATATTTAAGGTGTTTAGGCAATGGTTTCAGTTCTAGTAAAGGTGGTTGTTCAATTGATTGGAGTTGTGGTTCTTTCAGGCAATTCATTGGTCATGCATACATGCTGAGGGTTATCCACAGATACATCCATCAATTCAGAAATATTTAAATCATTCACATCTATTTGTGCATAATTAGTAGCATGCTTAATTAACAATTCATGCTCAAGTTCTTCTTCCATTAATGAGTCTACTATATCTATAGTTGCACAGTGTTCAAGATTAGAAGGGTACCTTAAAGCTTTAAACACAATGAACTTAACCTCTTCATCATGAACTCTCATGGTGAGCTCACCTTTATGGACATCAATTAGAGCCTACCTGTGGCTAAGAACGGTCTGCCCAATAGGATTGGCACCTCTTTATCAGCCTCGTAGTCCAAGATTATAAAGTCTGCAAGAAAAATAAATTTGTCAACCTTGACAAGTATATCCTCAATCTTAGCTTCAGGGTATGCGATGGATCTGTCTGCAAGTTGCAAGGTGACTGTTGTGATGGAGCGCATGTAGCGCAGCGGAAGCGAGACGGATCATTGGCACTCTAATTTCATCAATTTAGCTAAATAAGAAACATGCACAAAGCTTTGAAATAAAAGGAATTAGAACACATACCTCTTGTAGTTCTAAAGACTTCTCTTCCAACGCTCGAATCTCCTCACGAACCCTTCGAAGCTTCCCTCGAACTCCTCGAGAACCACCTCCGGTAGTCCCGCTATCCTCGGGCCGAGCAACGGAGTGGTGGGACTCCTTTATGAAAGAAAAAGTTTGGAAGAAGAAGATGGGAAGATGAAAGTGATGAGGATTTTGTGAGAAGAAGTCTAACACTTAGCTTTCTAATTTCTCAAGTAACATGAACTCTTCATGCTCATCAAAATATTCAAACTCTTTGAAAATTCATCAACCTCAAACCATTTGAACTTCATCCAATTTATAGGCAATTCACATGCAACAAAGTCTTTGCTTAGCATGACACCTCAAATTGGATGGATTAGTCTTCAACCAAGTGTTCCAAAATTGATGAGTTTATATGCATGTTGTTGGTGATTCACAATCCACTTCACAACTTGGATAAACCCACTCAACTTGGATAAATCCACTCAACATGGATAATTCCACTTTGACTTATAATCACACTTGTAATATTTTGTCATTTTAAAATTAATTCATAATTAATTTTAATAAGCAAAATAAATTATAATTAATTAAACTTTTTAATTAATTAATATTATTATTTAATTCAATATCAAACATTAATTAAATAATAAGACTAATCTCGGTTTCTTAAACCGAATCATCAAACATGAATCCCTATTCATGTTTTACACCGATCCCATATTTAAATCATATTTAAATATGTCCATCATTCTTCCAAAACCGAATTTCAATAAATTCAAATTCTTTTTCTCTCATATTGTTACACGGTTTAATCCGAGCTAGCCAGGAGAACCTAAAGGACCTACAGATCATGAGCCCCAACGATACGAGATTAACCGGTCAAACTCTTTAACCAAGCTAACCAACATTCGTTAACCCCCGGAGACTCCACTAAAGTCCAAGGGTTGCACTCTCCTCACCGTAGATATATTTATGTCCTCTTGATATAACCATCATCAGTAAGTCGATCCTTCACAGGTCGTTCGTAATTACAGCTGGGTCAAAATAACCGTTTTACCCCCGTAATTACATCTTGTTCCTTAAGTCCCACTGATCCTCTAATGAACTATTGGTTTGTGGTCCAACCACCAAACCGATTGGTATGTGATCTCATCACTATACCAAGTCCCTCTCGAGCCAATGAGAGGGTGGGATCCCTAGTTCAAGACCCGGAGTCAGCACTTAAGGGAACAACCTCTCTACTAATCCCTCAAGGCGGGTAGGAGTGAATTCCATCTCGCAGGACTATGTTCCCAGCTACCTACCCGGTCTTATCCCCAAGATGGTAGGCTTATTGAGTCGGCGATCTCGGGCCACTCTCACCCATACAAGTCAAAGGATAAGCCCGAATAAACAGGAGTTCATAGCGTGCTCAGGATTCAGATCGAGTTACCTAGGTCATCATATGAAAAAGTCGGTCTTTACAGTAAACGGAGTTATAAAGAAAGAGCGACTTGTTTCGCGGTTCAGTCTTATGCAAACTCATTGCATAGGACGTCCCCACTCACATGTCTCCACATGAACGATTTCGGATCACATCGTTTGTACTATACAAAGTGGGTCGCGTCCAATAGTGTCCCCAGGATAAGGTACCCAGCCTTATCCCTATACTATAGACCGTTCTGGCTATTACTTGAACTTGATCCACAATCATGTCATACATGAAGTTCAAGTATACAAGTTATAGCCATGGGTTCTTTGTTTATTGGAGTTAGGTTAAAAGTAAAAACAATTCATTTGATTCAATAACAACTTTACTGAATAAATCTCAATAACAACTTTATTGCAAAATAGAATATACATTCAGTTTACAAACCACGAGTTTTAGGACATAAAACCCAACAAACTCCCACATGGACTAAAACGTCAGTGGAGTATTACATGCTGGATGAGAAAAACTGGAATATCAAATATTTCCATGGCTTTTCTCCCACTATCCTACTGTACAACTCGTAGTCCTAGACTCACTAGGTGCCCCTCGAACACTTTAGTCGTGCGGGACTTTGTAAACGAATCAGCATTTATGTGCTCTGAGGCATACTACGTGACAATCACGTCTCCTCATAGCACTATCTCTCTGATGACATTATATTTCCGCTCAATGTGCTTTCCACGCTTATGGCTTCTTGGTTCTCTCGAATTTGCCACAGCACCAGTATTATCACAATAAAGTGTGATAGGCAAATTCATATTTGGAACAACTTCCAAATCCGTCAAGAACTTTCTAAGCCATACAGCCTCTTTCGCAGCTTCGCAAGCCGCGACATACTCAGCTTCCATGGTGGAGTCAGCAATACAACCTTGCTTTATACTCCTCCATACTATTGCCCCTCTGTTAAGAGTGAACACTGATCCCGATGTGGATTTCCTCGAATCCTTATCGGTTTGAAAATCAGAGTCAGTGTATCCTGTAAGGATCAAATCCTTCGCGCCATACACGAGCACATAGTCTCTCGTTCTCCGAAGATACTTGAGGATGTGTTTAACGGCAGTCCAATGATCATATCCTGAATTGGACTGGTACCTACTGACAATTCCCACTGCATAGCATATGTCGGGTCGTGTACATAACATGGCGTACATCAGACTACCAACTGCTGATGCATAGGGAATTCGTCTCATATCCTCAACTTCTTGAGGTGTCTTAGGACACTCTTCCTTTGACAATTGAATTCCATGCCTGAAAGGTAAAGAACCCTTCTTGGAATTCTGCATCGAATATCGTATGAACACCTTGTCGATATAAGATGCTTGAGACAGCGCTAGCGTTTTGTTCTTACGATTTGAATCCCTAGAACAAACTGAGCCTCTCCCAAATCTTTCATTTGGAATTGGGTCGCTGTTACGTCTCCAAAAGTGGCCTTTTTAGGACTTATTTGTCATAGAAAGATGTACACTCTTAGGTGTTTTTGATAGGATTTAGCTTAAACCTATGTTTATATATGATAATTAGAAGAAGTAAGCTAAATTAGAACTTGTATGCAAAAGGAAAGAAAAGGGATGAAAAACGAAGTAAAAGAATGAAAAATATACATTGCGACAGCATTGCGGAAACATTGCTGAAACCGCAATGTTTCAAGTGAAAACCGTAAGTTGACTGATCTTTTTCTGTTAAATTCTGTTATTTCAGGGATTCGTTCTTTCTCCTCCATCCATTTTGAAGTATGACGTTGAAGATGGATGGTTCTCCTTGGCCCAAATGCACCTGCAGATTACTATAAAAGGGGGTCAAAGTAGAGGGTTTGATCATCATCCGAAAGCGTAGAAGTCTCTTCGCAGCTCCATCTTTTCTCGTGTTTTTCTTCTTCGTCTGTTGGCTTGAGAGGTTTAGCTATTGGAGTCGACAATCTGATAGGAAGGAGAGAAGATTCCTCTTCTCTCCCGATTGGATTCATCCAAGCAAGGCTACCCTTTCTCTCCCTTCAGCCGAGGCATTCGCAACGAGGCGTTCAAGCTTAATTACTGCTTTCTGTCTTTCATTTCTAATTTCCAGCTCTGTTTAGTTGTTGTTTCTCTTCTAGTAGCTAGTACATTTCATTTCGTTGCTTTCTGTCTTTATGTTATTTACTTTAAGCTTCCCTTTGTTCATTCAAACAATCAAGTAATCAAAGTACAACTCATTGTTTCACAGTTTCCTATCTTTTGCTGCTACTGTTTTACCTTGCTGTTTTAAGCTTATTTCTCTTCTAAGCATGTCTACTTTATCTCTTATTTCTGTTCTTTCTATATCCATGAGTAACTAAGTCACATAGGGGCATGCTAATGACAATACTATAGGCTAAAAAACGTGAACCAAGCATGTAGGATAGCTCTCGAAGCATTGATTGTATGTAAGCTTCATCCCACGGGCAATTTCGATTGGCCATCCATTTTGTCCAAAGAACTCCTAACCTCTAGAAGGAGTAAGAGTTCAGAGTCATACACTCATGCTAGCCTTTCAAGGTAACCAGAAAACGACCTAGGAATAGGCGTTTTCCTAGTACAAACCATATCTTTCTGCTTTAACAAGATGCTTAAGACCTTACTTGGACATGAGTAAACTAAAGAATCTAATGCATGAAATCGGAAGATACATGAGATTGAGTTAGTTTGATGCATAGTGAGTTGATCCAGTGCTTGAGAATCGTTTAAAAATGACTATAGAGGAGTCGTTAGTAGCCCTTATTTCGCCATTTTACACACTTTCGCTGTTAGTAACATTGCGGTGGAATTGCTGTTTCCGCAATTCTGCTAAGTTAAAAATTCTGCTTAGCTACTTTCTGCTTCGTTTATTGATCTTTTCTCTTTTCATTTGAGTCTATCATTGATTTGCACTTGTTTATGTTACTACCCTTTACATATTCCTTAGAACTTAGACAATTTAAAACCAATCCTATCCCATTGAATCCACCCATTCTTTCTTAACAACACACTTCACGAGTAGCTAATAATAAATCTCTGTGGGAAACCGAATGAAAAAATACTTACTACTTGCTTACAAGATCATGTATGCTTGCATGTTCTGAGTGCTCTCTACCTATTATTGCTATTTAATTCACACATTGAGCACGCAACAAGTTTTTGGCGCCGCTGCCGGGGATTTAATTTAGTGAAAACGAAGTTTGTTAAGTTAGAAAATCCACTCTTGATATCTATTGAAGCTGATCTGTTTTCATTTCTTTTGCAGGTACTAGTTGGGTTAGTTTATGAATGAGCCTTCAAGTAGTGATCTAGAGTTCAACCCTGAGCCTGAGAGATTACTTAGGGCCAGAAATAGAGCCAAGAAACGTCTCTTTAACCAACCCCCTTTACCTCAAATAATTGCTGAAACCGCAGAGTCTCCGCAATCCTCTCAAGAAGAAATGGAAAGGATAGTTCCAAATCCGGTACCTGTCACTCGCAATCCCATCGAAATAGCGAATGATAAGAATAGTGCCATTCTCTCATACTTAGTTCCCATGCCTGGGGAGCTAAACCCAAGTATAATCCGCCCTGAGATCACTGCCAACTCATTCGAGTTAAAGCCAGTGATGTTCCAAATGTTGTCCACTGTGGGACAATTCTTTGGAGTGAAAAATGAGGATCCCCACAACCATCTTAGGAACTTCCTAGGAGTTAGTGATACCTTCATCATCCCTGGAGTTTCCCAAGAAGCCTTGAGGCTATACCTCTTCCCTTACTCATTGAGGGACAAAGCAAAGACGTGGTTAAACTCATTACCCTCTTGATCAGTCCTCAATTGGACAGACTTGGCGGAGAAATTCCTAGTGAAATACTTCCCACCTGATAGGAATTCTACCTTTCGTGATGACATAGTCAAGTTCAAACAAGCTGAGAATGAGTCTCTTCACGAAGCTTGGACTAGGTTCAAAGATCTTCTTCTTAAATGTCCACACCATGGCATCCCATGGTGTATCCAAATAGAGGTTTTTTTTAAAGGATGCAACCCCAGCACTAGACAAGTCTTAAATTCATCTGCTGGAGGTTCCATGTTGTCCAAGAGTTATAACGAAGCCTATGAGATCTTGGAGAAGATCTCAGCATCTCACTGTAGGTGGTCAGATGATCCAATAGAGCCAAGTAGAGCTCAAGATAAGGACACACTCAATGCCATGAGTAGCCAAATAAGCGCCCTGACCAACCTAGTGAAGCAAATGGCTCAAACCAATCTCCAAACTAGTGTCAACACCACCACAGCCATGTCAATGGGCACCCAACCAAGTCAAGGTGAGACACTTATCTGTGGATTCTGTGGGGAAGGGCACCTGTATGAATACTGCCCTGGGAATCCAGCCTCAGTCTGCTATGTTGGAAGCCAGCAGCAGCCTAGGAACAACCCCTATTCCAATACTTACAACCATGGTTGGAGGAACCACCCAAACCTGTCATGGGGTGGCCAACAGAATGCTAACCAAGCTCCTAACCAACCAAGGCCGAGTGGAACACCTGGTTTCACTCCCCAACATAACCAATCCATGTATCAAAAACCATACAACCAACCAGTAGGGTCTTCTGTAGAAAATCTACTCAAGGAGTACATCGCCAAGAATGATGCTACTCTACAAAGCCAGCAAGCTACTCTTAGGACCCTAGAGAACCAAATAGGGCAACTAGCCAATGAACTCAAAAGTAGGCCCCAAGGTAGACTTCCTGCTGACACTGAAGTGCCAAGGAGAGATGGAAAAGAGCAAGTTCAAGCAATTGAACTTAGAAGTGGTAGACCTTTGGTGAGCAACATGAAAGATGCCCCAAAGAGAGTAGAGAACACTGAGTCTAGTGCTCCACTGGAGACTCTGCCAAACCAAGGTCAACCATCAACAAGCACACCAGGAGCAAGGCTGGAGCCAATCATAGAAGAGGTAGAAGAAATTCCAAGGCCTCCACCTATCCTGAGGCGACCTGAAGTGCCTGCATATGTGCCACCACCTCCATTTCCTCGAAGGCTAAAGAAAAAACAAGAACAGGAAGTGCACTTTAATAAATCTCTAGAAATTCTTAAGCAAGTGCATGTTAATATTCCTTTTGTAGAAGTTTTACAGTCTATGCCCTCTTATGTAAAGTTTTTGAAGGATATTATCACTAACAAGAAAATAATTGGTGAGTTTGAAACAGTAAATCTCACTGAGGAGTGCAGTGCCATACTCCAGAACAAGCTACCCAAGAAGGGGAAGGATCCTGGTTCCTTCACCTTACCAGTTGAGCTAGGAGGCAAGCACGTGGGCAGAGCTCTTTGTGACCTGGGAGCCAGCATAAACCTCATGCCCCTTTCACTATTCCGCCAGCTAGGAATAGGAGAAGCACGTCCAACCACTGTCACTTTACAACTAGCAGACAGATCCATAGCCTACTCTGAGGGTAAGATTGAGGATATTCTTGTAAAGGTTGACAAGTTTATTTTCCTTGCAGATTTCATTATCCTGGATTATGAAGCAGACAAGGAGGTCCCCATCCTATTAGGCAGACCATTTCTAGCCACAGGTAGGGCCCTGATAGATGTCCAAAAAGGTGAGCTCACAATGAGGGTTCATGATGAAGAGGTGAAATTTAGTGTATATAAAGCCTTAAGGTACCCCTCTGACTCTGAATCTTGTGCTAGCATGGACATTGTAGATTCATTAATGGAAGAACAGCTGGAGCATGTATTATTAACTAAGCATGCTAATGAATATGTATAATTAGATCTAACTGATTTGAATGTTTCTGAAATAATGGATATACCTGTAGATAAGACACAGCATGTATGTATAAATAAAGACCTGACTAACAGATCCATGAATCCTTTAAGACCATCCATTGAGCATCCACCTGTCTTAGAATTGAAACCTCTACCCACTCACCTCAAGTATGCATATCTAGGAAGTAATGACACTTTACCTGTGATTATTTCTTCTAAATTAAGTGAAAAGCATGAGGTTGAGCTGATTTTATTACTTAAGCAACATAGGAAGGCTATTGCATGGACTATTGCTGACATTAGAGGCATTAGCCCTTCTTATTGCATGCATAAGATTATATTAGAGGAAGAACATACACCCCGAGTAGATCACCAACGTAGGCTGAATCCCTCTATGAAAGAGGTAGTGAAAAAGGAAATAATAAAATGGTTAGATGCTGGTGTGATCTTCCCTATAGATAGTAGTCAGTGGGTGAGCCCTATACAATGTGTACCTAAGAAGGGGGGGATGACTGTGGTAGTCAATGAGAACAATGAACTGATTCCAACTAGGACTATCACAGGATGGAGAGTGTGTATGGATTATAGGAAATTAAATAAGGAAACCAAAAAAGACCACTTCCCTCTACCATTCATTGACCAAATGTTAGATAGGATAGCTGGTAGAGCCTACTACTGCTTCTTAGACGGTTATTCAGGATATAACCAGATCACTATAGACCCCAAAGACCAAGAAAAGACTACCTTCACTTGCCCTTTTGGAACTTTTGCCTTTCGCAGAATGCCTTTTGGCTTATGCAATGCACCGGCAACATTCCAGAGGTGCATGTTGGCAATCTTCTCTGATTTGGATGAATCCATGATAGAGATATTCATGGATGACTTCTCAGTCTTTGGGGATTCCTTTACAAACTTTTTAGAGAACTTAGGACAAGTCCTGGGTAGGTGTGAGGAGACTAACTGTTACGTCTCCAAAAGTGGCCTTTTTAGGACTAATTTATCTTAGAAAGATGTACACTCTTAGGTGTTTTTGATAGGATTTAGCTTAAACCTATGCTTATATTTGATAATTAGAAGAAGGTAGCTAAATTAGGACTTGTGGGCAAAAGGAAAGAAAAGGGATGAAAAACGAAGTAAAAGAATGAAAAAACTACATTGCGACAGCATTGCGGAAACATTGCTGAAACCGCAATGTTTCAAGCTAAAACCGTAAGTTGACTGATCTTTTTCTGTTAAATTCCGTTATTTCAGGGATTCGTTCTTTCTCCTCCATCCATTTTGAAGTACGACGTTGAAGATGGATGGTTCTCCTCGGCCCAAAAGCACCTGCAGATTACTATAAAAAGGGGTCAAAGTAGAGGGTTTGATCATCATCCGAAAGCGTAGAAGTCTCTTCGCAGCTCCATTTTTTCTCCTGTTTTTCTTATCCGTCTGTTGGTTTGAGAGGTTTAGCTGTTGGAGTCGACAATCTGATAGGAAGGAGAGAAGATTCCTCTTCTCTCCCGATTGGATTCATCCAAGCAAGGCTGATCTTTCTTCCCCTTCAGTCGAGGCATTCGCAACGAGGCGTTCAAGCATCATCTACTGTTTTCTGTCTTTCAATTCTAATTTCCAGCTCTGTTTAGTTGTTGTTTCTCTTCTAGTAGCTAGATCATTTCATTTCGTTGCTTTCTGTCTTTACATTATTGACTTTAAGCTTCCCTTTTGTTCATTCAAACAACCAAGTAATCAAAGTACAATTCTTCATTTCACAGTTCTTCTCTTTGCTGCTACTGTTTTTCCCTTACTGTTTGTCTTTAAATTTCTTCTAAGCATGTCTATTTTATCTCTTATTTCTGTTCTCCCTATATCCATGAGTAACTAAGTCACATAGAGGCATGCTAATGACAAAACTATAGGCTAAAAAACGTGAACCAAGCATGTAGGATAGCTCTCGAAGCATTGATTGTATGTAAGCTTCATTCCACGGGCAATTTCGATTGGCCATCCATTTTGTCCAAAGAACTCCTAACCTCTGGAAGGAGTAAGAGTTCAGAGTCATGCACTCATGCTAGCCTTTTAAGGTAACCAGAAAACGACCTAGGAATAAGCGTTTTCCTAGTACAAACCATATCTTTCTGCTTTAACAAGATGCTTAAGACCTTACTTGGACATGAGTAAACTAAAGAATCTAATGCATGAAATCGGAAGATACATGAGATTGAGGTAGTTTGATGCATAGTGAGTTGATCCAGTGCTTGAGAATCGTATAAAAATGCCTATAGAGGAGTCGTTAGTAGCCCTTATTTCTCCATTTTACACACTTTCGCTGTTAGTAACATTGCGGTAGAATTGCTGTTTCCGCAATTCTGCTAAGTTAAAAATTCTGTCTAGCTACCTTCTGCTTCGTTTATTAATTTCTTCTCTTTTCATTTGTGTTTATCATTGATTTGCTCTTGTTTATGTTGCTGCCCTCTACATATTCCTTAGAACTTAGACAACTTAAAACCAATTTTACCCCATCAAATCCATCCATTCTTTCTTAACAATACACTTCACGAGTAGCTAATAATAAATCTCTGTGGGAAAACGAATGAAAAAATACTTACTACTTGCTTACAAGATCATGTATGCTTGCATGTTCTAAGTGCTCTCTCTCTTTTATTGCTATTTATTTCACACATTGAGCACGCAACAAGTTTTTGGCGCCGCTGCCGGGGATTTAGTTTAGTGAAAACGAAGTTTGTTAAGTTAGAAAACCAACTCTTAATATCTATTGAAGCTGATCTGTTTTCATTTCTTTTGCAGGTACTAGTTGGATTAGTTTATGAGTGAGCCTTCAAGTAGTGATCTAGAGTTCGATCCTGAGCCTGAGAGATTACTTAGGGCCAGAAATAGAGCCAAGAAACGTCTCTTTAACCAACCCCCTTTACCTCAAACAATTGCGGAAACCGCAGAGTCTCCGCAAGCCTCTCAAGAAGAAATGGAAAGGATAGATCCAAATCCGGTAACTGTCACTCGCAATCCCATCGAAATAGCGAATGACAAGAATAGTGCCATTCTCTCATACTTAGTTCCCATGCCTGGGGAGCTAAACCCAAGTATAATCCGCCCTGAGATCACTGCCAACTCATTCGAGTTAAAGCCAGTGATGTTCCAAATGTTGTCCACTGTGGGACAATTCTTTGGAGTGGAAAATGAGGATCCCCACAATCATCTTAGGAACTTCCTAGGAGTCAGTGATACCTTCATCATCCCTGGAGTTTCACAAGAAGCCTTGAGGCTATACCTCTTCCCTTAGTCATTGAGGGACAAAGCAAAGACGTGGTTAAACTCATTACCCTCTGGATCAGTCCTCAATTGGACAGACTTGGCGGAGAAATTCCTAGTTAAATATTTCCCACCTGATAGGAATTCTACCTTTCGTGATGACATAGTCAAATTCAAACAAGCTGAGAATGAGTCTCTTCACGAAGCTTGGACTAGGTTCAAAGATCTTCTTCTTAAATGTCCACACCATGGCATTCCATGGTGTATCCAAATAGAGGTCTTTTTCAAAGGATGCAACCCCAGCACTAGACAAGTCTTAAATTCATCTGCTGGAGGTTCCATGTTGTCCAAGAGTTATAACGAAGCCTATGAGATCTTGGAGAAGATCTCAGCATCTCATTGTAGGTGGTCAGATGATCCAATAGAGCCAAGTAGGGCTCAAGACAAGGACACACTCAATGCCATGAGTAGTCAAATAAGCGCCCTGACCAACCTAGTAAAGCAAATGGCTCAAGCTAATCTCCAAACTAGTGTCAACACCGCCACAGCCATGTCAATGGGCACCCAACCAAGTCAAGGTGAGACACTCATCTGTGGATTCTGTGGGGTAGGGCACCTGTATGAATACTGCCCTGGGAATCCAGCCTCAGTCTGCTATGTTGGAAGCCAGCAGCAGCCTAGGAACAACCCCTATTCCAATACTTACAACCCTAGTTGCAGGAACCACCCAAACCTGTCATGGGGTGGCCAACAGAATGCTAACCAAGCTCCTAACCAACCAAGGCCGAGTGGAACACCTGGTTTCACTCCCCAACATAACCAATCCATGTATCAAAAACCATATAACCAACCAGTAGGGTCTTCTATAGAAAACTTACTCAAGGAGTACATCGCCAAGAATGATGCTACTCTACAAAGCCAGCAAGCTACTCTTAGGAGCCTAGAGAACCAAATAGGGCAACTAGCCAATGAGCTCAAAAGTAGGCCCCAAGGTAGACTTCCTGCTGACACTGAGGTGCCAAGGAGAGATGGAAAAGAGCAAGTTCAAGCAATTGAACTTAGAAGTGGTAGACCGTTGGTGAGCAACACAAAGGAGGCCCCAAAGAGAGTAGAGAACACTGAGTCTAGTGCTCCACTGGAGTCTCTGCCAAACCAAGGTCAACCATCAACAAGCACACCAGGAGCAAGGCTGGAGCCAATCATAGAGGAGATAGAAGAAATTCCAAGGCCTCCACCTATCCTGAGGCGACCTGAAGTGCCTGCATATGTACCACCACCTCCATTCCCTCGAAGGCTAAAGAAAAAACAAGAACAGGAAGTGCACTTTAATAAATTTCTAGAAATTCTTAAGCAAGTGCATGTTAATATTCCTTTTGTAGAAGTTTTACAGTCTATGCCCTCTTATGTAAAGTTTTTGAAGGATATTATCACTAACAAGAGAATAATTGGTGAGTTTGAAACAGTAAATTTCACTGAGGAGTGCAGTGCAATACTCCAGAACAAGCTACCCAAGAAGGAGAAGGATCCTGGTTCCTTCACCTTACCTGTAGAGCTAGGAGGCAAGCACGTGGGCAGAGCTCTTTGTGACCTGGGAGCCAGCATAAACCTCATGCCCCTATCACTATTCCGCCACCTAGGAATAGGAGAAGCACGTCCAACCACTGTCACTTTACAACTAGCAGACAGATCCATAGCCTACCCTGAAGGTATGATTGAGGATATTCTTGTAAAGGTTGACAAGTTTATTTTCCTTGCAGATTTCATTATCCTGGATTATGAAGCAGACAAGGAGGTCCCCATCCTATTAGGCAGACCGTTTCTCGCCACAGGTAGGGCCCTGATAGATGTCCAAAAAGGTGAGCTCACAATGAGGGTTCATGATGAAGAGGTGAAATTTAGTGTATATAAAGCCTTAAGGTACCCCTCTGACTCTGAATCTTGTGCTAGCATGGACATCGTAGATTCATTAATGGAAGAACAGCTGGAGCATGTATTATTAACTAAGCATGCTAATGAATATGTACAATTAGATGTAGCTGACTTGAATGTATCTGAGATAATGGATATACCTGTAGATAAACCACAACATGTATGTATAAATAATGACTTAACTGATAGATCCTTAAATCCTTTAAAACCATCCATTGAGCATCCACCTGTCTTAGAATTAAAACCTCTACCCACTCACCTCAAGTATGCATATTTAGGAAATAATGAGACTTTGCCTGTTATTATTTCTTCTAAATTAAGTGAACAGCATGAGGTTGAACTGATTTTATTACTTAAGCAACATAGGAAGGCTATTGCATGGACTATTGCTGACATTAGAGGCATTAGCCCTTCTTATTGCATGCATAAGATTATATTAGAGGAAGAGCATACACCTCGAGTAGATCACCAACGTAGGTTGAACCCCTCTATGAAAGAGGTAGTTAAAAAGGAAATAATAAAATGGTTAGATGCTGGTATGATCTTCCCTATAGATAGTAGTCAGTGGGTGAGCCCTATACAATGTGTACCTAAGAAGGGAGGGATGACTGTGGTAGTCAATGAGAGCAATGAACTGATTCCAACTAGGACCATCACAGGATGGAGAGTTTGCATGGATTATAGGAAATTAAATAAGGAAACCAAAAAAGACCACTTCCCTCTACCATTCATTGACCAAATGTTAGATAGGATAGCCGGTAGAGCCTACTACTGCTTCTTAGACGGTTATTCAGGATATAACCAGATCACTATAGACCCCAAGGACCAAGAAAAGACTACCTTCACTTGCCCTTTTGGAACATTTGCCTTTCGCATAATGCCTTTTGGCTTATGCAATGCACCAGCAACATTCCAAAGGTGCATGTTGGCAATCTTCTCTGATTTGGATGAATCCATGATAGAGATATTCATGGATGATTTCTCAGTCTTTGGGGATTCATTTACAAACTGTCTAGAGAACTTAGGACAAGTCCTGGCTAGGTGTGAGGAGACTAACCTAGTACTTAATTGGGAAAAGTGCCACTTCATGGTGGATGAAGGGATTGTCTTAGGTCATAGAGTGTCTAGGGCAGGTGTAGAGGTCGATAGGGCCAAGATTGAAATAATAGAGAAGTTGGTAGAACCTCAGAATGTCAAAGCCATTAGAAGTTTCTTAGGACATGCAAGCTTCTATAGAAGGTTCATTAAGAACTTTTCTAAGATCTCCAAGCCTTTATGTGAGCTTCTAGAGCTGAACAAACCCTTCATCTTCTCTAAAGAATGTTTCCTAGCTTGGAAAACCCTTAAGGAAGCACTAGTCACAGCACCTATTATAGTAGGGCCAAATTGGGATCTCCCATTTGAGATGTTATGTGATGCAAGTGACTATGCTGTAGGGGTCATGTTAGGACAAAAGATTGATAAGTTAACACACCCAGTATACTATGCTAGTAAGACACTTAATGAGGCACAATGTAATTACACAACTACTGAGAAGGAGATGCTAGCTGTAGTGTTTGCTTGTGAGAAGTTTAGGAATTACATTGTAGGCACTAGGACAATCGTGTACACTGACCATTCTGCCTTAAAGTACCTCATGAGGAAGGCTGATGCTAAGCCTAGGTTGATTAGATGGGTGTTATTGCTGCAGGAATTTGATTTGGACATTAGAGATAAGAAAGGATGTGAAAACGTGGTTGCGGATCATCTTTCCAGATTGCAGCATAATTGCGGAAAAATTGCAGAAACCGCAATTTCTGATGCTTTTATTGATGAACATGTCTTTGTATTAACTCATCGTGATAACGATGAGGAACCATGGTTTGCTGACATTGCTAACTTCCTTGCATCACAGGTACTACCAACTTTCAAGGGAGGCCAAGAGAAGAAGAAGTTCCTGCATGAAGCAAGGAAGTTCATATGGGATGATCCCACACTTTACAAGGCATGTGCTGATGGTCTGCTAAGGAAGTGTGTTTCAGCTGCTGAGGCGAAGTCTGTGCTGCAGCACTGCCATACAGCCCCCTATGGTGGACATTTTGGGGGTCAGAGGACAGCTGCAAAGGTGTTCCAGAGTGGCTACTATTGGCCAACGATCTTCAAAGATGCCCACAACTATGCACACAACTGTGATGAGTGCCAGCGAACAGGTAATTTGAGTCGAAAGGATGAGATGCCTCTCACTTACATCTTGGAGTTGGAGCTCTTTGATGTGTGGGGCATTGATTTCATGGGGCCATTTCCTCCATCAACAGGTAACCTTTACATCCTTGTAGCAGTAGATTATGTATCTAAGTGGGTAGAGGCTATAGCATGTCCAAATAATGATGCCAAAACAGTCGTAAGATTCTTGCATAGACATATTTTTACTAGATTTGGGACACCTCGTGCTATAATCAGTGATGAGGGGACACATTTCATTAATAAGGCTATGGAGAGAGTATTGGCTAAGTATAATGTTAGACATAGAGTAGCCACTCCTTATCACCCACATTCTAATGGCCAAGCTGAAATTTCAAATAGGGAGATTAAGAACATACTTGAAAAAGTGGTCAAACCCAATAGAAAAGACTGGTCATTTAAACTCGAGGATGCACTTTGGGCGTATAGAACTGCATATAAGACACCCCTAGGTATGTCTCCTTATAGACTTGTGTATGGCAAAGCATGTCACTTGCCATTCGAGTTAGAAATTAAAGCATTTTGGGCGCTAAAAGAGTTGAATTACTGCGTGACTGATGCGGGAACATTGCGGTCTTTGCAATTACATGAGCTTGATGAGCTTAAGCATATGTCTTATGAAAATGCCAAAATGTATAAGGAAAAGACCAAGATTTGGCACGACAGTAGACTTAGGATTAAGGACTTCAAGAAGGGCCAGCTTGTCTTATTATTTAATTCACGATTGAAATTATTTCCAGGCAAACTTAAGTCTAGATGGTCAGGTCCATTTGTAATAACTAATGTGTTTGTTCATGGTGCCATCGAGATAAAGAACCTGCAGCAAGGACAACCATTCATGGTTAATGGTGCAAGATTGAAGCACTACTATGAGGAAGGAGATGTGAAGACTCTCTCGGCCTTCCTTTTGTCTGAAACATGAAAACGAGAACGAGAGAGGACGAGTGATTGCTGTGCTCGTCCATATGAGGCTCATGCCTTAGTTTATTTTTTTGCGATTTTTCGGTTACTGTTTGTGTATATTTTTGTGTGATTTTAATTAAGTATTTGATGTTGATTTTATTTATTTTTGCAGGGAATCGATAGAGGGAATCAAGGAGATGAAATCAAGATAAAAAAATCGAGGAGATATCCAGCGAAATCAAAGATACGGTTGAGAAAAGATTGGCATTTAAACACAAAAAAAATCTCCAACGGTCACTAGAATTGCGCTGGATTTGCAGAATCCGCGACAAATATAGCCGTTGGGATTTTTTTTTTTTTTTTACTTATATCCGTTAGAGGCGCGATGATCCGTACGATTCTCCCATTATCTGAACTCCAAGAAATATGCTTTTCTCTTCATCTGTGATTCCTCTTTCCAGAATTCCACAAATCGACAATGGTGCTAACAAGAGCTAAAAGATCTGCAGCCAAGAAGAAGGCTGACGACGCTGAAACTGCTGCGAGGGAAGCACTTCTTGCCCTTGCAGACGCTGAGGCTGCGCGCACTGAAAGACTCCCTAAACTGTCGATCCGCAAGAAGAAGTGGAAGGTAGTCACGGAGATACCTGCTGGACCCTCTGAACCAGCAGGAACACCCAAGAAGCGCAAATGGAGCATGGCGGTGGCTGAAGAAGCAAGCAAGGAAAAGACTCCCTCTGTGGAGAGTCAAGAAAGTGACCAGCGGTCACAAGATTCAGCCAGACAGAGCTCTTCGCCATCTCCACCAGCGCGAAGCCCTGAGCTTCCTCCATCACCGCAGAGTTCTGAACATACCCCACCAGCGGAGAGCCCTGAAGCATCGCCCACTTCCCCACAACCTGACCCTGAATTTCCCTATGGAGAGTATCAAGAATCGACGCAGGGCAGTGGGGAAGCTGAGGAAGAAGAGGTCTTCTCTCCGTTGAGGGAAGCCAGCCCTGAGAGCCCTGAGAAGAGGGATGATTCGATGGACGAGACACTAGGGGCTTGCCTCCAGCAGATCACAACCAAGGCAAGGTTGAAGAAGAAGAAGGCCGCCAAGATTGTTAAGGCCAAACGGTCCAAGAAGTCAAAGAAAAAGAAAGCCAAGAAGGCGCCTTCATCAGAGAAGGAGAGTGCTGAGCCATCGCTGAAGAAGCTCAAGATTGAGGCTGCTGAGTCAGCCAAACCAAAAGACAAAGGGAAAGCCAAGCTTTACCCTGAAGATGAGCCTCAATCAGTGAGATACGTGTCTTCTGACGCTGAGTCTAGAGGCATTGAGCTGAGGAAAAGGGAGCTGCTGCACGAGAAGGGATTCCTCGACAGATCTGCTGACCTGCCGCAATTCTTGCGCGCAGGAATCACGAATCACGGCTGGGAGGAGCTGTGCAGACCACCCAATCCAGCTTACTCCAGCATGGTGTATGACTTCTACGCCAATTTGAGGAATTCTGAGGAGGGCCTGTCTGTGGTCAGAGGAGTTGAGGTAGACTTCTCAGCGAAGGCAATCAACGAAGCCTACGGCCTCAAGGGTCAGAAACACACTGATTATTCAAGGATCGTTGATGAGCCTACAGAAGCTGTCTTGGAGGAGGCCATTCGGATCATTGGCCAGCCTGAAGCATCATGGACAGTATCGCGCAATGGGAGGCACACTCTCATGAGTGCCAACCTCACAGTCAACGCGGCTGTGTGGTTTTCCTTCGTGCGGAGGAAGCTGTCCCCCGTGACCCATGAGACCACAATCAACCAGAGCAGATCACTGCTGGTCTATGCAATCATGCGAGGTCTCACAATCAACGTGGGCGAGGTCATTGCAGCTTCCATTGCTGACTGCACCAAGAAGAATAAGGGTCCACTTTTCTTCCCTAATACTATTACTAAGCTCTGTTTACGTGCAGAGGTCCCCATCGAGCGAATGGAGAAGCAGATGGCCTACACAGGCCACTTGGAGCTGCCTACAGGCTTGCGGATGAGAAGGAAGGGGAACATGGAGTTCGAGCTGGATGGTTTGGCTGCTGCTCAGTCGCTGTCCATGGCATGCCTGATGGATTTGCAGAGGAGGATGGCTCAATGGGCCACATACGCACAGGCAAGGGACAAGGAGGTTGCTGACCAACTGGGATGCATCTTCCCTGATTTTCCCACGAACCTCCTGACCCCATGGGTGCCACCAAGACCAAGAAGGAATGATGATGAGGAGGACAGCTGAGTGCTAAGCACTCAAGGGAGTATTGCTGTTCCCTTAAAATAAAATAAAAAATCAATCAAACTGTTTTTGTTGAACCATGTGAATTATGCTGTTTTGAGTTAATATGTTGATCTGTTTTAGTTGCTTAGTTTTAAGTTTTCAAATTGTTTAGTGTAGTCTGAGGATAGCTGAATAGGTAGATTAGTTTAGTTTCATTTTTGTAGAGCTTGAATGACTGGAAAAAGCATGCGTAGGGGCCTTAATCACTGTTATATCTGCCCTATATCTGTTGCGAAATAATTGCGGAATCTGCAATTTTTATGAGTAAATGCATGTTTTTGACTGACTGTTTAGCTAGGCTGGGTCTGGTTAAATTCTGTTTTTTTGCTGCTATCGTGCCTACCTTATATAGCTTATCTAAATGCATGCTGAATGAGTGTCATAAGACACCCTTTGATAGTTTAAATTAACCTCTTAAAAGTGCTCAGCATGCATAGCTTTAAGTCCTTACCTGTCTGTTTTTTTCAATTTTCTGCTGCTGTGATATTTTCTTTTAGAATGATCTGTCTATGCCTAGGGCTTTTAGATTCTCTTTGTTTTACCTTAGACTAGATGCTTCTAGGACAAGTTTGGGGGTGTGCCACCTCAGACACTCATTGGGGACAATGAGTAGTTTAAGTTTGGGGGAGGCCACCCTAGGCCTAGGAACATTCCTCTCTCCCTTAAGACATAAGCATTCTTCTTCTCCTTTACAAAAAGAAAAAAAAATGAGCTGAAAAAAAAAATGGAAAATAGAATAAAGAGGGGTGTCTCTCTTAGGTTGCTGAGTAATCAGTGCCAAGTGTGTAACCCACAAGTGGCGTTGCATCAAAAGGCAACCAAAGGAGAGGTTCCACCAAAGTAAGAAAGAAAAAAGGAAGAAGTAGGGAAGAAGAATGTATACCTAGGAGTTGCAACTTTGTGGCTTAGATGTCCTGAATAAAAAGAACTCTGATCCTCAATTAGCTGAGCACAAAGTTGTAGCTTGTAGGGTTGTTTAGGGAGATGAATGTATGTCCAATGTAGTGATGCCAGGGTTTAGGTTGTTCTCTAAAAGTACTACTGTCACCGTTAATACTAAGACTGGCATGACTCTAAGGAATCCTAGGTAATGTAAAAGTAAAGCTAGAAGCATGTACTGAGTCTGGAGTAAAGCTAGGTAGAATTTGAAACCTTAGGGATAGATGTACGATATGATAAAAGCAAGTAGATCAGTTGTAGTAAGTTAATGAAACAGCAGAAGTATTAGGCGTGCGAAGTCAGAAGAAGCAATATTAAAGGTTAGTTGTAAACTTAGAAGTGTGTCACAGGACAGCACTGCTATAGATAGGAATATAGGGGAGTCAGTAAGTGGTTAAAGAGGATGAAACAGCAGCCTAGGAAAGTCCTTAGATTGCTCGAGGACGAGCAAAACCTTAAGTTTGGGGGTGTGTTACGTCTCCAAAAGTGGCCTTTTTAGGACTAATTTATCTTAGAAAGATGTACACTCTTAGGTGTTTTTGATAGGATTTAGCTTAAACCTATGCTTATATTTGATAATTAGAAGAAGATAGCTAAATTAGGACTTGTGTGCAAAAGGAAAGAAAATGGATGAAAAACGAAGTAAAAGAATGAAAAAACTACATTGCGACAGCATTGCGGAAACATTGCTGAAACCGCAATGTTTCAAGCTAAAACCGTAAGTTGACTGATCTTTTTCTGTTAAATTCCGTTATTTCAGGGATTCGTTCTTTCTCCTCCATCCATTTTGAAGTACGACGTTGAAGATGGATGGTTCTCCTTGGCCCAAAAGCACCTGCAGATTACTATAAAAAGGGGTCAAAGTAGAGGGTTTGATCATCATCCGAAAGCGTAGAAGTCTCTTCGCAGCTCCATTTTTTCTCCTGTTTTTCTTATCCGTCTGTTGGTTTGAGAGGTTTAGCTGTTGGAGTCGACAATCTGATAGGAAGGAGAGAAGATTCCTCTTCTCTCCCGATTGGATTCATCCAAGCAAGGCTGATCTTTCTTCCCCTTCAGTCGAGGCATTCGCAACGAGGCGTTCAAGCATCATCTACTGTTTTCTGTCTTTCAATGCTAATTTCCAGCTCTGTTTAGTTGTTGTTTCTCTTCTAGTAGCTAGATCATTTCATTTCGTTGCTTTCTGTCTTTACATTATTGACTTTAAGCTTCCCTTTTGTTCATTCAAACAACCAAGTAATCAAAGTACAATTCTTCATTTCACAGTTCTTCTCTTTGCTGCTACTGTTTTTCCCTTACTGTTTGTCTTTAAATTTCTTCTAAGCATGTCTATTTTATCTCTTATTTCTGTTCTCCCTATATCCATGAGTAACTAAGTCACATAGGGGCATGCTAATGACAAAACTATAGGCTAAAAAACGTGAACCAAGCATGTAGGATAGCTCTCGAAGCATTGATTGTATGTAAGCTTCATTCCACGGGCAATTTCGATTGGCCATCCATTTTGTCCAAAGAACTCCTAACCTCGGGAAGGAGTAAGAGTTCAGAGTCATGCACTCATGCTAGCCTTTTAAGGTAACCAGAAAACGACCTAGGAATAGGCGTTTTCCTAGTACAAACCATATCTTTCTGCTTTAACAAGATGCTTAAGACCTTACTTGGACATGAGTAAACTAAAGAATCTAATGCATGAAATCGGAAGATACATGAGATTGAGGTAGTTTGATGCATAGTGAGTTGATCCAGTGCTTGAGAATCGTATAAAAATGCCTATAGAGAAGTCGTTAGTAGCCCTTATTTCTCCATTTTACACACTTTCGCTGTTAGTAACATTGCGGTAGAATTGCTGTTTCCGCAATTCTGCTAAGTTAAAAATTCTGTCTAGCTGCCTTCTGCTTCGTTTATTAATTTCTTCTCTTTTCATTTGCGTTTATCATTGATTTGCACTTGTTTATGTTGCTGCCCTCTACATATTCCTTAGAACTTAGACAACTTAAAACCAATTTTACCCCATCAAATCCATCCATTCTTTCTTAACAATACACTTCACGAGTAGCTAATAATAAATCTCTGTGGGAAAACGAATGAAAAAATACTTACTACTTGCTTACAAGATCATGTATGCTTCCATGTTCTGAGTGCTCTCTCTCTTTTATTGCTATTTATTTCACACATTGAGCACGCAACACTAACCTAGTCCTCAATTGGGAGAAGTGCCACTTCATGGTGGACGAAGGGATAGTCTTAGGTCATAGAGTGTCTAGAGCAGGAGTGGAGGTCGATAGGGCCAAGATTGAAATAATAGAGAAGTTGGTAGAACCTCAGAATGTCAAAGCCATTAGAAGTTTCTTAGGACATGCAGGCTTCTATAGAAGGTTCATTAAGAACTTCTCTAAGATCTCCAAGCCTTTATGTGAGCTTCTAGAGCTGAACAAACCCTTCATCTTCTCTAATGAATGTTTCCTAGCCTCGAAAACCCTTAAGGAAGCATTAGTCAAAGCACCTATTATAGTAGGGCCTAATTGGGACCTTCCATTCGAGATGTTATGTGATGCAAGTGACTATGCTGTAGGGGTTATGCCAGGACAAAAGATTGACAAGTTAACACACCCTGTATACTATGCTAGTAAGACACTTAATGAGGCACAATGTAATTACACAACTACTGAGAAGGAGATGCTAGCTGTAGTGTTTGCTTGTGAGAAGTTTAGGAATTACATTGTAGGCACTAGGACAATCGTGTACACTGACCATTCTGCCTTGAAGTACCTCATGAGGAAGGCTGATGCTAAGCCTAGGTTGATTAGATGGGTGTTATTGCTGCAGGAATTTGATTTAGACATTAGAGATAAGAAAGGATGTGAAAACGTGGTTGCGGATCATCTTTCCAGATTGCAGCATAATTGCGAAAAAATTGCGGAAACCGCAATTTCTGATGCTTTTATTGATGAACATGTCTTTGTATTAACTCATCGTGATAACGATGAGGAACCTTGGTTTGCTGACATTGCTAACTTCCTTGCATCGCAGGTACTACCAACTTTCAAGGGAGGCCAAGAGAAGAAGAAGTTCTTGCATGAAGCTAGGAAGTTCATTTGGGATGATCCTACACTCTATAAGACATGTGCTGATGGTCTGCTAAGGAAGTGTGTTTCAGCTGCGGAGGCAAGGTCTGTGTTGCAGCACTGCCATACAGCCCCCTATGGTGGACATTTTGGTGGTCAAAGAACAGCTGCAAAGGTGTTCCAGAGTGGCTACTATTGGCCAACGATCTTCAAGGATGCCCACAACTATGCACACAGCTGTGATGAGTGCCAGAGAACAGGTATTTTGAGTCGAAAGGATGAGATGCCTCTCACTTACATCTTAGTGTTGGAGCTCTTTGATGTGTGGGGCATTGATTTCATGGGGTCATTTCCTCCATCATCAGGTAACCTTTACATCCTTGTAGCAGTAGACTATGTATCTAAGTGGGTAGAGGCCATAGCATGTCCAAATAATGATGCCAAAACAGTCATAAGATTCTTGCATAGACATATCTTTACTAGATTTGGGACACCTCGTGCTATAATCAGTGATGAGGGGACACACTTCATTAATAAAGCTATGGAGAGAGTGTTGGCTAAGTATAATGTTAGACATAGAGTAGCCACTCCTTATCACCCACATTCTAATGGCCAAGCTGAAATTTCAAATAGGGAGATTAAGAACATACTTGAAAAAGTGGTCAAACCCAATAGAAAAGACTGGTCGTTTAAACTCGAGGATGCCCTTTGGGCGTATAGAACTGCATATAAGACACCCCTAGGTATGTCTCCTTATAGACTTGTGTATGGCAAAGCATGTCACTTACCATTCGAGTTAGAAATTAAAGCATTTTGGGCCCTAAAAGAGTTGAATTACTGCGTGACTGATGCGGGAACATTGCGGTCTTTGCAATTACATGAGCTTGATGAGCTTAGGCATATGTCTTATGAAAATGCCAAAATGTATAAGGAAAAGACCAAGATTTGGCACGACAGTAGACTAAGGATTAAGGACTTTAAGAAAGGCCAGCTTGTCTTATTATTTAACTCACGATTGAAATTATTTCCAGGCAAACTTAAGTCTAGATGGTCAGGTCCATTTGTAATAACTAATGTGTTTGTTCATGGTGCAATCGAGATAAAGAACCTGCAGCAAGGACAACCATTCATGGTTAATGGTGCAAGATTGAAGCACTACTATGAGGAAGGAGATGTGAAGACTCTCTCGGCCTTCCTCTTGACTGAAACGTGAAAACGAGAACGAGAGAGGACGAGTGATCACTGTGCTCGTCCATGCGAGGCTCATGCCTTAGTTTATTTTTTGCGATTTTTCCGGTTACTGTTTGTGTATATTTTTGTGTGATTTTAATTAGGATTTTGATGTTGATTTTATTTCTTTTTGTAGGGAATCGATAGAGGGAATCAAGGAGATGAAATCAAGATAAAAAAATCGAGGAGATATCAATCCAAATCAAAGATTCAGTTGAGAGAAGATTGGCATTTAAACTCAGAAAATCTCCAACGGTCACTAGAATTGCGCTGGATTTGCAGAATCCGCAACGGAAATAGCTGTTGGGATTTCCATCATTATTTATATCCGTTAGAGGCGCGATGATTCGTACGATCTCCCCAATATCTGAACTCCAAGAAAATCTCTCTCCCTCTTCATCTGCAATTCTTCTCTCCAGATTCCCACGATTCAACAATGGTGCTAACAAGAGCTGAAAGATCTGCGTCCAAGAAGAGGGCTGACGAAGCTGAAATTGCTGCAAGGGAAGCACTTCTTGCCCTTGCAGACGCTGAGGCTGCGCGCACTGAAAGACTCCCCAAACTGCCGATCCGCAAGAAGAAGTGGAAGGTAGTCACGGAGATACCTGCTGGACCCTCTGAACCAGCAGGAACACCCAAGAAGCGCAAATGGAGCATGGCAGTGGCTGAAGAAGCAAGCAAGGAAAAGACTCCCTCTGTGGAGAGTCAAGAAAGTGACCGTCGGTCACAAGATTCAGCCAAGCAGAGCTCTTCGCCATCTCCACCAGCGCAAAGCCCTGAGCTGTCGCCTTCGCCACAGAGTTCTGGACGCACTCCACCACCAGTAGAAAGCCCTGAAGCATCGCCCACTTCCCCACAACCTGACCCTGAATTCCCATATGGAGAGCATCAAGAATCAACGCAGGGTAGTGAGGATGTTGAGGAAGAAGAGGTCTTCTCTCCTTTGAAGGAAGCCAGCCCTGGAAGCCCTGCGCAGAGGGATGATTCGATGGACGAAACGCTGGGGGACTGCCTCCAGTAGATCACAACCAAGGCGAGGTTGAAGAAGAAGAAGGCCGCCAAGGTTGTCAAGGCCAAACGGCCCAAGAGGTCCAAGAAGAAGAAAACCAGGAAGGTGCCTTCATCAGAGAAGGAGAGTGATGAGCCGTCTCTGAAGAAGCTCAAGATTGAGGATGCTGAGTCAGCCAAACCGAAAAACAAAGGGAAAGCCAAGCTTTACCCTGAAGATGAGCCTCAGTCAGTGAGGTACGTGTCCTCTGAGGCTGAGTCCAAAGGCATTGAGCTGAGGAAGAGGGAGCTGCTGCACGAGAAGGGATTCCTCGACAGACCTGCTGACCTGCCGCAATTCTTGCGCGCAGGAATCACGAATCACGGTTGGGAGGAGCTGTGCAGACCACCCAATCCAGCCTACTCCAGCATGGTGTATGACTTTTACGCCAATATGATAAGTCCTGAGGATGGCCTGTCTGTGGTTAGAGGAGTCGAGGTAGACTTCTCAGCTAAGGCAATCAACGAAGCCTTTGGCCTCAAGGGCCAAAAACACACTGACTATGCGAGGATTGTTGATGAGCCAACAGAAGCTGTCTTGGAGGAGGCAATTCGAATCATTGGCCAGCCAGAGGCATCATGGACAGTTTCGCGCAATGGGAGGCACACTCTCATGAGTGCCAACCTCACAGCCAAGGCGGCTGTCTGGTTTTCCTTCGTACGGAGGAAGCTGTCTCCCGTGACCCATGAGACCACCATTAACCAGAGTCGATCACTGTTGGTCTATGCAATCATGCGAGGTCTCACAATCAACGTGGGCGAGGTCATTGCAGCTTCCATTGTTGACTGCGCCAAAAAGGGTAAGGGTCCACTTTTCTTTCCTAATACTATTACTAAGCTCTGCTTGCGTGCAGGGGTCCCCATCGAGCGAATGGAAAAGCAGATGGCCTACACAGGCCATTTGGAGTTGCCTACAGGCTTGAGGATGAAAAGGAAGGGGAACATGGAGTTCGAGCTGGATGGTTTGGCTGCTGCTCAGTCGCTGTCCATGGCATGCCTGATGGACCTGCAAAAGAGGATGGCTCAATGGGCCACATATGCGCAGGCAAGGGACAAGGAGGTCGCTGACCAACTGGGATGCATCTTCCCTGAGTTTCCCACAAACCTACTGACTCCATGGGTGCCGCCAAGACCAAGAAGGAATGATGATGAGGAGGACATCTGAGTGATAAGCACTCAATGGAGTATTGCTGTTCCCTTAAAATAACAAGAAAAAAAATCAAACTGCTTTTTGTTGAACCATGTGAATTATGCTGTTTTGAGTTAATATTTTGACCTGTTTTAGTTCTTTAGTTTTAATTTTTAAAATTGTTTAGTGTAGTCTGATGATAGCTGAATAGGTAGATTAGTTTAGTTTCATTTCTGTATAGCTTGAATGACTGGAAAAAGCATGCTTAGGGGCCTTGATCACTGTTATATGTGCCCTGTATCTGTTGCGAAATAATTGCGGAATCCGCAATTTTTATTAGTAAATGCATGTTTTTGGCTGATTGTTTAGCTAGGCTAGGTCTGTTTAAATTCTGTCTTTTGCTGCTATCTTGACTACCTTATATAGCTTATCTAAATGCATGCTGGATGAGTGTCATAAGACACCTTTTGATAGTTTAAATTAGCCTCTTCAAAGTGCTCAGCATGCATAGCTTTAAGTCCTTACCTGTCTGTTTTTTCAATTTTCTGCTGCTGTGATATTTTTCTTTTAGAATGATCTGTCTATGCCTAGGGCTTTTAGATTCTCTTTGTTTTACCTTAGACTAGATGCTTCTAGGACAAGTTTGGGGGTGTGCCACCTCAGACACTCATTGGGGACAATGAGTAGTTTAAGTTTGGGGGAGGCCACCCTAGGCCTAGGAACATTCCTCTCTCCTTTAAAGCATAAACATTCTTCTTCTCCTTTGAAAAAAAAAAAAAAATGAGTTAAAAGAAAAAATAGAATAAAGAGGGGTGTCTCTCTTTGGTTGCTGAGTAATCAGTGCCAAGTGTGTAACCCACAAGTGGCGTTGCATCAAAAGGCAACCAAAGGAGAGGCTCCACCAAAGTAAGAAAGAAAAAGGAAGAAGTAGGGAAGAAGAATGTATACCTAGGAGTTGCAACTTTGTGGCTTAGATGTCCTGAATAAAAAGAACTCTAATCCTCAATTAGCTAAGCACAAAGTTGTAGCTTGTAGGGTTGTTTAGGGAGATGAATGTATGTCCAATGTAGTGATGTCAGGGTTTAGGTTGTTCTCTAAAAGTACTACTGTCACCGTTAATACTAAGACTGGCATGACTCTAAGGAATCCTAGGTAATTTAAAAATAAAAGCTAGAAGCATGTACTGAGTCTGGAGTAAAGCTAGGTAGAATTTGAAACCTTAGGGATAGATGCACGATATGATAAAAGCAAGTAGATCAGTTGTAGTGAGTTAATGAAACAGCAGAAGTATTAGGCGTACGAAGTCAGAAGAAGCAATGTAAAAGGTTAGTTGTAAACTTAGAAGTGTGTCACAGTACAGCACTGCTATAGATAGGAATGTAGGGGAGTCAGAAAGTGGTTAAAGAAGATGAAACAGCAGCCTAGGAAAGTCCTTAGATTACTCGAGGACGAGCAAAACCTTAAGTTTGGGGGTGTGTTACGTCTCGAAAAGTGGCCTTTTTAGGACTTATTTGTCATAGAAAGATGTACACTCTTAGGTGTTTTTGATAGGATTTAGCTTAAACCTATGCTTATATATGATAATTAGAAGAAGTGAGCTAAATTAGAACTTGTATGCAAAAGGAAAGAAAAGGGATGAAAAACGAAGTAAAAGAATGAAAAATATACATTGCGACAGCATTGCGGAAACATTGCTGAAACCGCAATGTTTCAAGTGAAAACCGTAAGTTGACTGATCTTTTTCTGTTAAATTCCGTTATTTCATGGATTTGTTCTTTCTCCTCCATCCATTTTGAAGTATGACGTTGAAGATGGATGGTTCTCCTTGGCCCAAATGCACCTGCAGATTACTATAAAAGGGGGTCAAAGTAGAGGGTTTGATCATCATCCGAAAGCGTAGAAGTCTCTTCGCAGCTCCATCTTTTCTCGTGTTTTTCTTCTTCGTCTGTTGGCTTGAGAGGTTTAGCTATTGGAGTCGACAATCTGATAGGAAGGAGAGAAGATTCCTCTTCTCTCCCGATTGGATTCATCCAAGCAAGGCTACCCTTTCTCTCCCTTCAGCCGAGGCATTCGCAACGAGGCGTTCAAGCTTAATTACTGCTTTCTGTCTTTCATTTCTAATTTCCAGCTCTGTTTAGTTGTTGTTTCTCTTCTAGTAGCTAGTACATTTCATTTTGTTGCTTTCTGTCTTTATGTTATTTACTTTAAGCTTCCCTTTGTTCATTCAAACAATCAAGTAATCAAAGTACAACTCATTGTTTCACAGTTTCCTATCTTTTGCTGCTACTGTTTTACCTTGCTGTTTTAAGCTTATTTCTCTTCTAAGCATGTCTACTTTATCTCTTATTTCTGTTCTTTCTATATCCATGAGTAACTAAGTCACATAGGGGCAAGCTAATGACAATACTATAGGCTAAAAAACGTGAACCAAGCATGTAGGATAGCTCTCGAAGCATTGATTGTATGTAAGCTTCATCCCACGGGCAATTTCGATTGGCCATCCATTTTGTCCAAAGAACTCCTAACCTCTGGAAGGAGTAAGAGTTCAGAGTCATACACTCATGCTAGCCTTTCAAGGTAACCAGAAAACGACCTAGGAATAGGCGTTTTCCTAGTACAAACCATATCTTTCTGCTTTAACAAGATGCTTAAGACCTTACTTGGACATGAGTAAACTAAAGAATCTAATGCATGAAATCGGAAGATACATGAGATTGAGTTAGTTTGATGCATAGTGAGTTGATCCAGTGCTTGAGAATCGTTTAAAAATGCCTATAGAGGAGTCGTTAGTAGCCCTTATTTCGCCATTTTACACACTTTCGCTGTTAGTAACATTGCGGTAGAATTGTTGTTTCCGCAATTCTGCTAAGTTAAAAATTCTGCTTAGCTACTTTCTGCTTCGTTTATTAATCTTTTCTCTTTTCATTTGAGTCTATCATTGATTTGCACTTGTTTATGTTACTACCCTTTACATATTCCTTAGAACTTAGACAATTTAAAACCAATCCTATCCCATTGAATCCACCCATTCTTTCTTAACAACACACTTCACGAGTAGCTAATAATAAATCTCTGTGGGAAAACGAATGAAAAAATACTTACTACTTGCTTACAAGATCATGTATGCTTGCATGTTCTGAGTGCTCTCTACCTATTATTGCTATTTAATTCAAACATTGAGCACGCAACAGTCGCTAGCCATTGCTTAACGTCAGTCAGGAACCCTACATCACTCCCAATGAGTAGGATATCATCTACATATAAGACTAAGAAAGCTACAACAGAATTGACTATTTTCTTGTAGACACAAGGTTCGTCAACATTCTGTTCAAAGCCATAGGATTTGATCGCAGTATCAAACCTTATATTCCAGGATCTAGACGCTTGCTTCAACCCATAAATGGATCGATTAAGCTTGCAAACCTTTTGCTCTTGACCCTGAATTATGAACCCCTCTGGTTGAGCCATATAGATACTCTCTTCAAGATTGCCATTTAGAAAGGCTGTCTTGACATCCATTTGCCAAATTTCATAATCATAAAACGTGGCAATGGACAAGAGTATTCTAATCGACTTTAACATGGCAACTGGGGAGAAGGTTTCTTCATAGTCCACCCCTTCCCTCTGGGAATAACCCTTTGCCACAAGTCGAGCCTTAAAGGTTTGCACCTTACCGGCTTGGTCTCTTTTCCTCTTGTAGATCCACTTGCAACCGATAGGTCTTTCACCATCAGGTTGCTCTACAAGATCCCAGACCGAATTGAAGTACATCGACTCCATTTCGAGGTCCATGGCTTTAAGCCACTGGTCCTTGTCTATGTCATTCATTGCCTGTTTAAAGGTCAATGGATCCTCAACGCCGTCATCAGGTATGACGACCTGGGTTTCCGTTAAACCCATATAGCGGTCGGGTTGTCTCACATCCCTCCCACTACGTCGAGGTATTCTCAACTCTTGAGAAGGACAAGCCTGATCAACAACTCTTGTTGACCCATCTGTAGCTTTCCTGGAAAGTTCAGTCAAAACAATTTTGCTCGAAGGTTGATGATCTCTTATGTGGTCTTCCTCTAAGAACGTGGTGTTTGTCGATACAAGCACCTTATCTTGTTGAGGATCGTAAAATAGACCACCTTTCGTTTCCTTGGGGTACACTACGAATAGGCATAATTTTGAACGATGTTCCAACTTCTTTGGATTGGGCACCAACACATGTGCCGGACACCCCCAATAAGGTGTTTCTGAAACACTCTTAGAGGGAACCATGTTCAAAATATATACAGCAGCCTCTACTGCATATCCTCAAAACGAACTAGGCAGTTGAGCATAGCTCATCATAGATCGAACCATGTCTAACAGGGTTCTATTTCTCCTTTCGGACACACCGTTCTGCTGCGGTGTTCCGGGCGCTGAGAGTTGGGATACTATTCCATGTTCTATCATATAGTCCTGGAATCTTAAATCCATATACTCTCCACCTCGATCTGATCGGAGTATTTTAATCGTTTTACCTAATGTGTTCTCAACCTCTGCCTTATACTCCTTGAACTTTTCAAGAGCTTCGGACTTATGATGCATTAGGTAAAGATAGCCGTACCTAGAATAATCATCAATGAAGCTGATGAAATATTCATACCCTCCCCGTGCTTTAACATTCATCGGACCACAAAGATCTGAATGTACAAGCTCTAGAGTTTCTTTGGACCTATGACCTTTTTCGGAAAAAGATCGTTTGGTCATCTTGCCCTCAAGACAAGACTCACATGGTGGTAAAGAGTTGTCCTCTAACTGATTTAGGAGACCACTCTTAACCAATCTCCCAATCCTATTGAGATTAATGTGGCCTAGTCTCAAGTACCAAAGATAGGTACTTGGAGAAAGTTTCTGCCTTTTAGTTTGAGTTTGAGCTGTTTTAAACATCTCGGTGTTCAAAATAGCTTTTGCCTCTGTTGGTCTTAACACATACAAGTTGTTTTCAAGTTTCGCAGAACATATATGTACACCTCTTTTGCTAATGAACGCTTCATTAAAATCAAAAGATACTTTATACAAATGTTCAAGTAAACAAGAGATAGATACAAGGTTCCTTTTAAAGCTAGGAACCAACAGTACATTTTCAAGTAAAATGAAACTATCTCTATATAACAACTTGACAGCTCCCACTGCCTTGGCTGAGACAACCTCTCCTGTTCCAACCCTGAGAGTTATCTCACCTTCAGCAAGCAGCTGCCAGGAACTAGTTTCCTGGAAAGAAGAACAAACATGGTTAGTGGCTCCTGAATCCAGTATCCAGGCAGAACTATCATGTTCCATTAAACATGTTTCAACAACGAGTAAATCATATTTACTTAGTTGTTTCTTCTCAGCTTTGCTCGCCATGAGGGTATCATGATAGACCGATGAGAACGGTTGTCCAAACATCGTCTGTAATGAATCCATGATCTCCTTAGCGGAGACCATTACCTCATGCTTCTTAGCTAACACATCGAATGTGCTGGCGAAGATGTAGACTCGGGCTTTATCATTCGCCCTAGTCCACCTGTCAAATGAATCTCGAACAGTTCGAGTTGCAGATGAGCAAGGAGGGGGAGGACATTCCTCTGTTAAGACAAACCTAAGATCATCGATAACAAGAATCGTATTCAAGTTCGATTTCCAGGTCGTGTAGTTATCGCCGTTTAGTTTATCATAAGCTAGTAATTGGATAAACGAGCTAGACATGCTGAAAAGAATGAATTCTATTAGTGAATTGAACTTAACCTATTTTTAACAACCAATCAAGAATTTTAGCAAAAGTAATAATGTACCCAAAAAATCATTATTAATTTGCAACGATACTTCAGTGAGTCAGAGCAACCGCTACCGAGGGGCAGTCAATCACTCCTTCACTGAACCAAGACATTCTTGACTAAATGCTAATACCAGAATAACTCATATTCCTATAACACCTTAGTTATCGCTACTTCGGTCAAAAATCTACTAACAACTTAGTAATCCTTGTAAGTGTGACCCGCCATTTTCATAACTCAGAGGTCGGCCCCAACAGTGCAACCGAATAGAAATGTCAGAGTTGGGAATGGACCTAAGAGACCCTATCCATTTCTGGAGATTGAGTTGTTCCGACTCCCATGAAACGGCCCTCCGAATGGACGGTGCTACTATGGGCAACCAGCAGGCGGAACATGGGAATCTCACGGTTCAACCTAATGGAGGAGACCGCAGGATGTATTGACATACTTCCTTCTCCCACTTACTATAAATACTTTCTCCATTCACCTTGCTCTTGATTTATGCAAACACCATCCGAATGGGGATGCCCTATTGACATCACGAGGCCGAGCATAAATCTCACGGTGTGAACTTTGCAGAGAACGTAGGTGGAGATTGATATATCACATATACCTTCTCAACACCACTACTAAGTATTTTAGAATGGTTTGGGTATAGTTTTACTTAGGCATTATCCGGCTAAGACAATAAAACCTAAGTCTAGGTAGAACATACTTGTACCTAAGATGTCTAGGTGATAAACGTTTTATAACCTTACACCTCTCACGTGCATGCTCATAAAGCCGGGTTAACTTAACTCAAGTATCGGATCGATCCCCAGGTAGGAGGTGTTCCGTAAACCGTCATCTTAAATACCTCCAACCTTAGTGCAGGATCAAACCGGGTGAGTTCTCTCGTAACCTTAGCTTTACAAGATATCGACCTATTTTAACTATTAAAACTAATCGATACTAAATTCCTAATCGCATTGGAATTCTTTAACCCTTAGTGAGCATGCATTTATCTTTGTTATAGATTTTAAATGTCTATCTCATTTTACAACGCTTTATAAAACAAAGACATTCTATAACATGCTTCCTAAGCTAGAATATAACCATTACATTCAATTTATAACATGCTTCCCAAGCAAGAATATAACAATTATATTCAACTAAGGCAACTATGTTGTATGTTTAATTTCACAATTAATATAACACTTATATTAATTTTACTTTTAAACAAGCAACATCCAATTCATAAATTAATATAACACTTATTAATTCTCATGAATTAAGCATGCATACTATACAACATAACACTTATATTATACTTTCAATGCATGCAACATGCTTCCTATGGTGGGATTTGAAATCTATATGGCATACTTTATGCACATACAAGATACTTTAATTAAAACATACATTCACAATGCATAATTAATTAAACACACTAAAGTGGACCGGTTTTGGCATCACGGACAAGCAAGCAACTAAATTATTACAATAATAATTCATCAACTAAGTTGAGACGCTTCTGAACCCTTCGAACCGCCACGAACCAGCTTGAATTTGCTTGAACCGGCCAAAAAAACAGCAACTACAAAACTTCAAAAAAAACTGATCGGTCCATAACAGTTGTCCCGACTTCAACAGCCCGTAACTGGACCAATAACGACCCGAACCGGACCAAACGAACGCTGAACCGGACCTCCAGAGGGTGAAGAACAAGGAACCGGTCTTACTTTCAGTGAACCAGACCGCCCGAGGACCGAACCGGACCGTTTCTTCCACCTTGTGCTGAACCGGTGTTGTGCTGGAATTTTGCAGAAAAAAAAAACAGCAAAAAACAGCATGCTGTTTTTTTCGACACCCGAGCTTCTGTCTTCGAATTGAAAGCCTATATGGACTCTAATGACTCCGAATTTTTTACAGACTCTTCTTCACACATTAAAGCCCATACACACTCGGGCATTTACAAAACAAAGTACAAATCGAAGCTAAAAAAAAATATGCCAAAACCGGGAAACACTTTAGACGCCCAGAAATTTAATTTCTAAAACAAATACCCACCTAGCTCAAATTGATGCAAATTGAGTGACCAAAAAACGCTCTGATACCAATTGATGGAGCGCATGTAGCGCAGCGGAAGCGAGACGGATCATTAGCACTCTAATTTCATCAATTTAGCTAAATAAGAAACATGCACAAAGCTTTGAAATAAAAGGAATTAGAACACATACCTCTTGTAGTTCTAAAGACTTCTCTTCCAACGCTCGAATCTCCTCACGAACCCTTCGAAGCTTCCCTCGAACTCCTCGAGAACCACCTCCGGTAGTCTCGCTATCCTCGGGCCGAGCAACGGAGTGGTGGGACTCCTTTATGAAAGAAAAAGTTTGGAAGAAGAAGATGGGAAGATGAAAGTGATGAGGATTTTGTGAGAAGAAGTCTAACACTTAGCTTTCTAATTTCTCAAGTAACATGAACTCTTCATGCTCATCCAAATATTCAAACTCTTTGAAAATTCATCAACCTCAAACAATTTGAACTTCATCCAATTTATAGGCAATTCACATGCACCAAAGTCTTTTCTTAGCATGACACCTCAAATTGGATGGATTAGTCTTCAACCAAGTGTTCCAAAATTGATGAGTTTATATGCATGTTGTTGGTGATTCACAATCCACTTCACAACTTGGATAAACCCACTCAACTTGGATAAATCCACTCAACATGGATAATTCCACTTTTACTTATAATCACACTTGTAATATTTTGTCATTTTAAAATTAATTCATAATTAATTGTAATAAGCAAAATAAATTATAATTAATTAAACTTTTTAATTAATTAATATTATTATTTAATTCCATATCAAATATTAATTAAATAATAAGACTAATCTCGGTTTCTTAAACCGAATCATCACACATGAATCCCTATTCATGTTTTACACCGATCCCATATTTAAATCATATTTAAATATGTCCATCATTCTTCCAAAACCGAATTTCAATAAATTCAAATTCTTTTTCTCTCATATTGTTACACGGCTTAATCCGAGCTAGCCAGGAGATCCTAAAGGACCTACAGATCATGAGCTCCAACGATACGAGATTAACCGGTCAAACTCTTTAACCAAGCTAACCAACATTCGTTAACCCCCGGAGACTCCACTAAAGTCCAAGGGTTGCACTCTCCTCACCGTAGATATATTTCTGTCCTCTTGATATAACCATCATCAGTAAGTCGATCTTTCACAGGTCCCACTGATCCTCTAATGAACTATTGGTTTGTGGTCCAACCACCAAACCGATTGGTATGTGATCTCATCACTATACCAAGTCCCTCTCGGGCCAATGAGAGGGTGGGATCCCTAGTTCAAGACCCGGAGTCAGCACTTAAGGGAACAACCTCTTTACTAATCCCTCAAGGCGGGTAGGATTGAATTCCATCTCGCAGGACTATGTTCCCAGCTACCTACCCGGTCTTATCCCCAAGATGGTAGGCTTATTGAGTCGGCGATCTCGGGCCACTCTCACCCATACAAGTCAAAGGATAAGCCCGAATAAACAGGAGTTCATAGCGTGCTCAGGATTAAGATCGAGTTACCTAGGTCATCATATGAAAAAGTCGGTCTTTACAGTAAACGGAGTTATAAAGAAAGAGCGACTTGTTTCGCGGTTCAGTCTTATGCAAACTCATTGCATAGGACGTCCCCACTCACATGTCTCCACATGAACGATTTCGGATCACATCGTTTGTACTATACAAAGTGGGCCGTGTCCAATAGTGTCCCCAAGATAAGGTACCCAGCCTTATCCCTATACTATAGACCGTTCTGGCTATTACTTGAACTTGATCCACAATCATGTCATACATGAAGTTCAAGTATACAACCTATAGCCATGGGTTCTTTGTTTATTGGAGTTAGGTTAAAAGTAAAAACAATTCATTTTATTCAATAACAACTTTACTGAATAAATCTCAATAACAACTTTATTGCAAAATAGAATATACATTCAGTTTACAAACCACGAGTTTTAGGACATAAAACCCAACATGTTGTTGGTCGTGCTTCCCCTATCCCAAGCTGTTGGAATAGTGACAAGGGCATGAGATTGATGCTGGGTCCCAGATCACACAAGGCTCTTCCCACATGTTTGCCTCCCAATTCTACTGGTAAGGTGAAGGAACCAGGATCCTTCTCCTTCTTCGGCAGCTTATTTTGGAGTATGGCACTGCACTCCTCAGTGAGATTTACTGTTTCAAACTCACCAATAACTTTTTTGTTAGTAATAATATCTTTTAAGAATTTTACATATGATGGCATAGATTGCAAAACTTCCACAAATGGAATATTAACATGGACTTGTTTCAAGATTTCCAAGAACTTATGGAAATGAGCTTCCTACTCTTGTATCTTCTTGAGCCGTCTAGGGAATGGAGGTGGTAGCACATAGGTAGGCAGGTCAGGTTGCCTAATGATAGGGGGAGGCCTAGGAATTTCTTCTGGTTCCTCAATGATAGGTTCCAACCTCACCATTGTTGTGTTTGGTTGTATTTGATCAAGATTAGGCAGAGAATCCAGTGGAGCACTAGACTCTTCATTCTCTACTCTCTTTGGTGTTTCTCTATTGTTGATCACCAATGGCCTTCCACTTCGAAGTTCAATTGCTTGAACTTGTTCTTTACCATCCCTTCTTGGGGTTTCAGTGTCTGCAGGCAATCTGCCTTGGGGCCTATTCTTCAGCTTGTTCGCCAACTGCCCAATTTGATTTTCTAAGCTTCTCAGAGTTGCTTGCTGGCTCTGCAGAGTTGCATCATTCTTCGCTATGTACTCCTTCAGCAAGTTCTCCATTGATGTCCCCATTGGTTGGTTGTATTGTTTCTGATATGGGGGTTGACTAGTTTGTTGAGTGAAACCAGATGGTCCACTTGGTCTTGGTTGATTTTGTATTTGGCTTGTGTTTTGTTGTCCACCCCAAGAGAGATTTGGGTGGTTTCTCCAACCAGGGTTATAAGTGTTTGAGTAGGGGTTGTTCCTTGGTTGTTGTTGACTTCCAACATAACACACCGAGGATGGATTACCAGGGCAAAAGTCATACATGTGCCCTTCCCCACAGAATCCACAGACTAGTTCCTCACCTTGGTTGGCTACTGATGTGCTTGTTGAAACAGCTGCCACGGTGTTGACACTTTGTTGAATATTGGTTTGAGCCATTTGCTTCACTAGGTTGGTCAGAGCATTGATTTAGCTGCTCATTGCACTGAGTGCATCCATGTCTTGAGCCTTCCTTTTGTTTGGCTCCACAGGATCGTCTGACCACCGACAATGTGATGTTGAGATTTTCTCCAAAATCTCATAGGCTTCATTGTAACTCTTTGATAGCATGGAACCTCCAGCTGAGGAATTCAACACTTGCCTCGTGCTGGGGTTGCATCCTTTGAAGAACACTTCAATTTGAATACACCATGGAATGCCAAGGTGTGGACATTTGAGTAGTAAGTCCTTGAATCTGGTCCAAGCTTCATGTAATGATTCGTTTTCGGCTTGCTTGAATTTGATAATATCATCACGAAAGTTAGAGTTCCTATCTGGAGGGAAGTATTTTACTAGGAACTTCTCAGCAAGGTCTGTCCAATTTACAATTTAACCAGAGGGGAAGGAATTCAGCCACGTCTTGGCCTTATCTCTTAATGAATATGGGAAAAGGTAAAGTCTCAAGGCCTCTTGAGACACTCCTGGGATGACAAAGGTGTCACTTACTCCCAGGAAGTTTCTCAAGTGGTTGTGGGGGTCTTCGTTCTCCATTCCAAAGAATTGTCCAACTGTGGATAACATTTGAAACATGACGGGTTTTAATTCGAATGAGTGAGCTGTAATCTCGGGGCGTATGATGCTCGGATTAAGCTCCTCAGGCATAGGTACAAGGTATGAGAGAATGGCACTATCCTTATCATTCATAATTTCAATGGGGTTACGAATGATAGGTGCTCGGTTGGGTGCTTCTCCTGCTCGATCCATTTCAGCTTGTTGTGATTGCGCTGACTCTGCGTGGTCCGCAATGTTCTGAATTACAGGTTGTTTTGGCTGTTTAAAAAGGCGTTTCTTAATTTTGTTTCTGGCCCTTAAAGTCATTTCAGGTTCAGGATCAAATTCTAGATTGTGATTGGGAAACTCATTCATAAACCAGCTTGTTGGTACCTGTAAAATGAATGCAAAAGATTAGCTCCACTAAATTAAACTCTTCTAAAATAACACAAATCATGTTTACTAAACAAAATCCCCGGCAGCGGCGCCAAAAACTTGTTGCTTGCTCAGTGTGTAAGTAAAATGTAATGCGAAGATCACTCAGATCATGCAAGCATACATGGTCTGCAGCAAGTGATAAATATAATTTAATTCGTTTTCCCACAAAGATTGAGTTTAGTGACTAACGATTTGGTATGCTAAATTAGATAAGGTAACTTAAATTCGGTAGATTTTGGGTTGGAGAAGTAAAGCTATAATGTGGAGAAGAAGAATTGCGGGTCTCGCAATTCTTTCGCCATGAAATCGCAAAGATAAAAACCTATGGAAAATACTAAGGCAAAACGCATAAATGTTTTATTGCGGTTCTCGCAATAATCTCGCAATAAATTAGCAATGATTTAAATGTAAAGTAAGGCAGCAAGGTCGACTTAAGAATCATCTATAGGCATTTAACTACGATCATTCAACAGTAGATTAACATATCATGCATCGTTTTAACTAAGTCTCATGCATCTCTCGATTACATGCATTAGATCTTCTAGTTTACTCATATCCAAGCGAGACTTAAAAACCTATTTATACACTCAAGCTAACCAACGTGCTAGGAGAACGCCTATTCATAGGTCATTCTCTGATTACCATAAAAGGCTATCACGAATGGATGACTCTGAATTCTTACTCCTTCCGGAGGTTAGGAATTCTTTAGACAAAATGGATGGTCAGTCGAAATCGCCCATGGGATGAAGCTCACATACATTCAATGCATTCATGCTATTCTACATGCTGAATTCTCATATTTCTAGCCTACAGATTCATCTTTAGCAGACCTCTCTTAGATTAGTTACTCATGGTTTTCGAAGAATTGAGGGAGATGGATTGATTGAACATGAATTAAAGAACTCAGTAAAGGTACTTGATGAGGAAAAGATAAACAGAAGAACTCAATTAAACTACTTGATTACTCTCTTAAAAACAAGGTTTAAAACACTCCATAGACAAACGTGCGATGATCCGAAAGCAGTAAAGAACAAGTGCATTAGAAACTGATTCAGAACAACATAGGAAATGGAAGACACTAGAGAGAAAGCAGTAAGAAAGCTGTAATGTGCAAGAATCCTCCACGTTGCAAAACGCCTCGGATGAAGGGGAAGATTAGCTGATCTGGGGGATAATTTCAATTAGAAGAGAAGAGGTCCTCTCGAATTATCGACGCCAAGGGCTGATTTCTTCGATCCAACAAACTGGAGAAGGAATTTCGTCTACAGATTGCTTCGCAACTGGCATCTCCTCGCTTCTGAGTCTATTTTTTCCTTCGTCATTCATCTTCTTTTATAGCCTCTGCAGGTACCTTCAGCCGCGGATCTCCATCCATTCTGAGCAACAACCCTCCACGTGGCAGCAGTGGAAAGCTTAGGCGGCTGGAAAATCGCACTAACGACGACTGACGGCTAGAAAAGTTCAGCAGAAAAGACTGGCGTTGCGGTTTCCTTGCGAGGGCCGCAATGCTCTGTTTCATTGCGAGATCCGCAATGTTCCTGATCGCACTAACGACGACTGACGGCTAGAAAAGTTCAGCAGAAAAGACTGGCGTTGCGGTTTCCTTGCGAGGGCCGCAATGCTCTGTTTCATTGCGAGATCCGCAATGTTTCCGCAATGTTCTTGCAATGTACATTTTAGCTCTTTTTACATCATTTTGCATCCTTTTTCGTTCCTTTTCCAAATAAGCCTTAATTTAGCATCATTTCTCAAATTCTCACATTTAAGCACACATTAAGCTAACTTCTAACAAAAACACTCAATAATTTCCATGATTTCTAGGTAAATATGGCCTTAAATAATGCACTTTTGGAGAGGTAACAGTGCCTCCGAGAAGCGCAAATTTTTAAAGTCGATTGCTCGACTGAATTCTCCCTTCGAATTCATCCATAGTCTAATGGCACGGGGGGGTACTCCAATCATCCCTTCGTCCGCATCGGACCTACAAACATCAATTAAACATAATTTTTCTTTTCGTGCCTCGTTCACGCCAACATCATCATTATCAAATAACAAGCAGACAGATCCATCACTATTCACAATAAAATTTGGATCATCGTCAAAAGCATACAGAAAACAAGCATATTCAGAATTAATCTCATTCAAATTCAGATTCTCGTTCTTATCACAAGTAGACTTTAAATCATGCATAAGAAATTCATTCTTAGTCTCGTCAAATTCCACAGAGAGAGCACCCCTATCAACATCAATTTTGACCCTCGCGGTCTTCATAAAAGGGCGACCCAACCAAATAGAAGATGAGACAGTAGAAGGATTTTCATTCATATCCAGAACATAAAAGTCAGCGGGAAAAACCATGTCATTAACTCTAACACGAACGTCTTCTACCTTCCCTAATGAATGGGTGTAAGATCGATCGGCTAGCTGTACTACAAAACTTGTCTCATGCATTTCACTCAAGCTAAGTTCTTTAAACATGGCATGGGACATAACATTAATAGAAGCTCCGAGATCTATCATAGCATTTTTAATGACTCTACTACCTATCATGCAAGGAAGTTTGAACATACCTGGATCTCCGCATTTAATAGGTAGAGTACCTGGAAGGATCGCTGACACATTCTCTTTCTTCTTCTCATTATTCATTCTTGCATTCATCTTGCAAGTAACCCAATCCTTAAAAAATTTAGCATATTTTGGGATTTTCCTCACGGCCTCCAAGAGTGGAATGTTCACCATTTCCTTTTGGAAGGTCTTCAAAACCACCTCATTTCCGTTCACATCCTTGGGCTTTGCAAGCCTACTGAGGAGGGGTGCTATGGGGATACTTGCTGGAACAATTTCATTCAATTCTTTCTTTTCTTCAGACTCTTCATTCAAAAGATGGCTCGTGGAAGGGGCATTCGGTTCGCTCTTCTTTTCTGGATCAGAACTCAACAAACGGCTTGGGAAAACTTCATTATCATCTCGTAAATTTATTGCACATACCTGCTCGCAGGGATTAACTGTCAAGTGTGGAGGTATCATCCAAGGGTTTCCGCTGAACTCTACAGGTGCAGAACGCGAAAGACTGTGTCTAACCTTCTTGATCGCATCCAAAATCTCCTCGTCTTTAATCTCCTTAGGGGGTCATAGCTCCATTTTGGAGCTATAATTATGTCCCTAATTCACGATTATTATTGGCTTAATCTTGCTTATATGTGATTATTGCAGGTGTTCTCGGTAATTCGCCCTCGGGAGCGTTTCGGCGCTTTTCGGGGCTTAATATCGCAATTTAAAGGCCTAAGAACATTCCCGGGGAAGATCCATGCAAAGGCATGAAGTTCAGCACTTTGGGGAAATTGAAGGCAAAAATCCATGCAAAAACCCGAGAGCTAGCGTCGAGCGACAGCGTCGCGACGCTAGCTCGACGCTGCCAGAGCGTCTCGACGCTTCGAAGTCTGAAGCGCTGAATTGAAGAAAAACCCGAGAGCAAGCGTCGAGCGATAGCGTCTCGACGCTCGCTCGACGCCGCACAAGCGTCTCGACGCTGTGCAAGCGTCTCGACGCTACCCCGACTGCGCGCGCGCGTTATTTAGGGCGCAGCGTCGAGACGCTGCCCTAGCGTCTCGACGCTACGACGGATTACTTAAGTTTCTGTCCGATTTTAGCCGGAGGAGGATCTTCTACCTCGAGCTCCGCACCTGATTTGACGTCCAGCAGCTATTTTCCACCATGGGAGGGGCTAGGAAGCTCGATTTGAAGCCGTCCCACACCACACAAGTCATGAGTGAGTAGATTTACCGTTTTTGGCTCGGGATTGTAAAGAATAAATGTAGTTTGAACTCTTGGTGAGGTTGTAGGATTAAATTTCTGATTTGGTTGAATATTTTATTGAATTGAATTCTACTTCTTAGCTTAATCTATGAGCACGTTTGAATGATTTAGGACTAGGCACCCTTGATTTTGAGCATGTTCATTTGTTAAAGGATTTGATGCCGTGCCTCTCGTTTCCGCCGAGTAACAAGGAATTATGACACCTTGAGCATATTGGCGTCCTTGCGCTCTTGGTGTTCGTTCTTCCCGAATTAGAATTCCAAATCGACATACTAATTTCGCGTCCAAATTAGATAGTTGTCACAGTTAGCTTGTTGCTACCGTTCGGTCTTGGGAGAGCGTTGGCCGCCAATGTCCGAACGGTATGCTTGATTAGCATAATTAATTATGTCTAATTAAATCCATGGAGCATGTCTGAGTTATTTATTAATTTTAGACGAGCTGTGCATTCGTTAAAATGTTTAATCATAATACTCATCAACCTATGATCCAAGAGGCATGCTAAATTTATTCCCGATCGTCCCGAGTCGGAAACTCTGTTAGCTAAATTTTCCTATTTGCTTTGTTCCTTCTCAGTTACTTAAAACCAACAAATCCCCCATATTTCATTTATTTTATTAGTTTGCAAATTTAATTAAGATTAAGTCAAGATACCTTAATTCCCTGTGGATCGACCCCGTTGCCGCTACTCTACTAATAGTTTAGTGAATTCGGGCATTTATAAATTCATTTTGGCGGGTCTCGACAACCCGATGATTGGCGATAGTTCAATAATATCGTTACCAAAATTGGCGCCGTTGCCGGGGAACTAAGTGTAATTCGGCCTAATTTAGATTTGATTTGTAGACTTTTAATTTTTACTTTAAAAATTTGGTTTATTCTTTTATTATTTGCAATTTTGATCCGTTTGTTTAAGTGTGCTAGAAGTGCCAAAATTTTATTGAGAAAATGGAGATTGATGAAGAGAATAGAGCCCCAAAAACGCTCAGACAGTGGACATCGTTTGCTATGGGTCATCAACCCTCTTGTATTTCCTACCCGGAAATTTCAGGTGAGTTTGTGCTTAAATCGGGTTTAATTGACCATTTGCCCTCTTTTTATGGTGAAGCAGATGAGGATCCCTATAAACATCTCAAGGCTTTTCAAATGACAAGTTCCGCGATGAAGCCAGGCGGCATTACTGAAGATCAGCTCTATCTAAGAGCTTTTCCGTTTACTTTGAGGGGTGAAGCTCGAGATTGGCTACATTACTTGCCATCGGGAACTATTTTCACTTGGGAGAAGCTGCAGAGTCTATTTTTGGAGAGGTATTTCCCAGCTTCAAAAGCCAGAGCCGTGAAAAGAGATATCCGCCATTTTGAGCAAGGAAAGAACGAGGCATTTCACGAATGCTGGGAGAGATTCATTAAACTCTGTGAGAAATGCCCGAACCATCTGATAGCAGAAGCCGCGCTTATCGAATTCTTTTATGAGGGTTTGCTTCCGCATGACTGCCAGATGCTTTATGCAGCAAGTGGAGGAGCCCTTTGGGAGAAAACACCGGCGGAAGCCAGACAGTTGATCTCTAATATGGCTGAGAACCGTCGCCAGTACGGAGGAAGGAACGAGTACGCGAAAATGTCTACCGACATAGCAGAGCTCAAAGAGCAAGTGTCTCAGGTATTTGGTTTAATTCACACGATTCAAGAAAAATCATCTCAGGCTGTTTCTTCTATTTCAGGTCAAGCCATTGAAGGCATGTTCAAATCACTTATGGAAGCTAGCAATGAGACCAGGTCGCAGATAAAATCTCTAAGAGATGAGTTCACGGAGGTGAAGGAAAGAATGAGTAAGATTGAATCCAAAGCGGAAGGTGTGAGTGCGATAAGCATCAGAAGTGGTAAAGAGATACCAGCACGTACCACTCCCGAGGACTCTCCAAAAGATTCAGAGATATCTCCAGATAAGTGTTCTCCAATACCCTCTGAAACTGTTGCAACTCCTCCTATTATTTCTATGAAGTCTTACACTCCCGTTGCTCCTTTTCCTAGTAGGCTTGCGAGGCCATCTAAGGAGGTCAATGACGCGGATGTTCTTGAGACGTTGAGAAAGGTTGGGATCAATATACCGCTACTTGATGCAATTCAGGAAATCCCAAGGTATGCCAAATTTCTAAAGGAAATGTGCACCATGAAGAGGAAGACCAAATGTGCGGAGAGAGTCGTGGTAAGCAAGAATGTTTCTGCCCTGATAACCCAAGGTATTCCAAACAAATGCCAGGACCCAGGTATGTTCCTCTTGCCATGTACTATAGGGGATAGAGAAATCGAGCACGCTATGCTAGACTTAGGAGCTTCAATTAATGTTATGCCATACTCAGTCTACAAGAATCTCGGTTTAGAAGGTATGCAGGAAACTAGTATAATTATCCAGTTAGCTAATAGGTCTTCTATTCGTCCTCTAGGATTGATTGAAGATGTTTTAGTTAAGGTTAAGGATTTGATCTTCCCTGCTGATTTTTATGTGATAAAGATGAAAGAAAATACATCCACCACTTCTGTTTTACTTGGTAGACCATTCATGAAAACCGCTAAGACAAAAATTAATGTGCATGATGGTACCTTGTCTGTTGAGTATGAAGGGGATGTGTTCGAATTTAATGTATTTGATGCCATGAAACAACATGCTGATGTGCATTCTGTCTGTAAAATTGATCTGATAGATACTTTAGAACAAGAAGAATGCATGACTGTTGTTGATGGGGATGACCCACTCGTTTTTACTGAAATTGTTGGCGAAGTTGAAAGTAGTGCTCCTATACTGTCTGACTTTTCTGAACAACCTACTTTTGCTTTAGAGACATGTGAAAAGCCAGCTAAAATATTACCATCTCTTTTGCAGGCTCCCAAGTTGGAATTGAAGGAGTTGCCGGGTCATCTCAAGTACGTATACTTGGGTGAGGTGGAGACACTTCCGGTAATTATCTCCAAGGAGCTTACATCGGAACAGGAAGGCGAGCTGGTCGAGGTTTTGAAAAAGAACAAAAGAGCCATGGGATGGACATTGGCAGACTTGCACGGGTTGAGTCCAGTGCTGTGCATGCACAAGATTCGGCTGGATGAGGGAGCAAAGCCATCCCGAGAGCCTCAGCGGAGATTGAACCCTGCAATGAAAGAGGTAGTGTTGTCTGAGATACACAAACTCCTGGATGCAGGTATTATCTTTCCCATTTCTGATAGTCAGTGGGTTAGCCCTATTCATGTTGTACCTAAAAAGACGGGCATAACTGTTATTAGAAATGATAAGGGGGAGTTAGTACCTAAGAGAGTGCAAAATGGATGGAGGATGTGTATTGATTTTAGAAAACTGAATGATGTGACTAAGAAGGACCATTTTCCTATTCCCTTCATAGATCAAATGGTGGAGCGTTTAGCTGGGAAGCCATTCTTTTGTTTTCTTGATGGTTTTTCTGGGTTTTACCAAATTCCCATAGCCCAGGAAGACCAAGAAAAGACTACTTTTACCTGTCCATTCGGAACTTACGCATATAGGCGAATGCCCTTTGGACTTTGTAATGCTCCAGGGACTTTTCAGCGATGCATGATGAGTATATTTTCTGAATTTGCAGAAAAATGCATCGAAGTCTTTATGGATGATTTTACTGTATATGGAAGTTCATTTAAGGATTGCCTGTTTAACTTGTCTAGAGTCATGGAAAGATGCATTGAAACTAATCTTGTTTTAAATTTTGAAAAGTGTCATTTCATGGCCAGTCAGGGCATAGTTTTGGGTCACGTTGTGTCTGCTAAGGGGATAGAGGTTGATAAAGCTAAAATTGATGTCATATCTGATTTACCTTACCCCACGAATCTTCGGGAAGTGCGTTCTTTTATTGGTCACGCAGGTTTTTACCGCAGGTTCATTAAAGACTTCTCGAAGATAGTGATGAAAGAGTTTCGGCATGCATAGCGGAAGCATCGTTGGATCTAAGTACTCTTATTTTGTTAATTTAAAAGGAAAAATCATGTAATTTGAAAATCAAAGACAATAATTTAGAAGTTACCTTTGAAGTTCAAATTCTTCTTGATTCCAAACTCGATCTTCGAACGTAACGGTCACGAACCACCACGAGAGTCTTCCCGACTATTCTCCGGCCTTAGAACGGGATTGTGGGATCCTTTGAGTGACTAATTTAAAAGAGAATTGAAGATGGAATTGGAGAGAATGGTAGAGAAATTGTCTTTACAATTTCTCAAAGTTCATCAAAATTCCAAGAAGAAGTCAATCTAATTAACCCTTTGTATATATAGAAGACTACATGCAAAAACATGCAAAATTGAGTTAACAATAGGATGCCATGTAGAATCCACTCAATTTAGTGGGATTAATGGCTTGATGTGGGATGAACACTTAGCAAAAAAGTTTGACTCATAAAACCACCAACAAATGGTTTTTCCCACTAACTCAAGAATTGGATTTTTCCACTAACTTAAGAATTGGATTTTTCCACTAACTTTAGTCATCAAAATGACTCTTGACTTTCAAGGTTTAGTGGAGTCAACATTTGACTTTTGACTTTCAAAGTTGTAGTCAATTGTCTTAAATTTGACTTTTGACTAACTTTGATCAAATTAATTCAATTTAAAGATTAATTCAAATAATTAATTTTAAATCAAATTAAATTAATATTAAATAATTAATTAAACAATTTAATTAATTCAAATTTAATATCCAATAAATCCAACACTAATCCCGATCATTCCCGATATACATGATTATGAATCCATATTCATATTTTCGATATTTAAATCTTATTTAAATATCACCATCTCTCTCTATTGTTCAATTCACAATTGAACGTTATGTCGTTAAATATATCACATATATTTAACGTTAATTCTCTAATTTGAATTCGAACACTTCGAATTCACTCGTCACACTGTTCTAAGGTTTAGTCCGATATGAGCTAGCAGGGGGACCTCATGGACCTACAGATCATGAGCTCCAACGATCCGAGATTAACTGATTAAACTCTTTAACACAGTTAATCAACATTCGTTAACTACCAGGACATTCCACTATAGCCTAGTAGTTGCACTCTCCTCACTATAGATATATTTATGTCCACTCGATATAACCATGATTAGTAAGTTGACCCTTCACAGGTTGTTCGTAATTTACGGTCGGGTCAAATATCTGTTTTACCCCAGTAATTACATCTTGCTCCTTAAGTCCCACTGATCCTCTAATGAACAATTGGTTTGTGATCCAATCACTAAACAGATTGGTATGTGATCTAATCACTATACCGAGTCCCTCTCGGGCCAATGAGAAGGTGGGGCCCCTTGTTCAAGACCTGGAGTCAGCACTTAAGGGAACAACCTATCTACTATCCCTAGAGACGGGTAGGAGTGAATTCCATCTTGCACCCTATGTCCCCAGCTATCTATCCGGTCTTACCCCTGAAATGGGAGGCTTATTGAGTCGGCGCTGTTGAGCCACTCTCACCCATGCAGATCTAAGGATAATCCCGAATAAACAGGAGTTCATAGTTAGCTTAGGATTAAGGTCAAGTTACCTAGGTCATCGTTTTGAAATAGTCAGTCTTTAAAACAGTAAACAGTGTTATAAAGCAAGAGTGACTTATTTCGCGGTCCGGTCTAATGCAAACTCTTTGCATAGGACGCCCCCATTCACATGTCTCCACATGAACGATTCAGAATCACATCGTTTGTACTAAATACAAAATGGGCCGCATCCAATAGTGTCCCCAAGATAAGGTATCCAGCCTTATCCGTATACTATAGACCGTTTTTGCTATTTACTCGAACTTGATCCACTTTTATGTCTCCACATAAAGTTCAAGTACTCATGTTATAGCCATGGATCTTAGTTTATTGGATTTAGGGTTTTCTAAAATGAAATAAGCAATTCACATATTCAATAATAACTTTATTGAATAAACCTCAATAACACTTTATTAGTAATAAAATATGTTTATCGTTTACAAACCACGAGTTTTAGGACATAAAACCCAACAAACTCCCACTTGGACTAAAACTCCAGTGGTAACAAATATATATCCATATATATACATAATGTTGAGTTTTTCAAAATGGGAAATAAATACAATAAACTAGGGCATCACATACCCATAGTTTTCTCCCACTTGCCCTAGATTATACATCATGTAGTCCGAGTCTCACCAGGTGACCCTCAAACACTCTAGCCGTGGGAGCCTTTGTAAATGGATCAGCAATGTTGTCCTCAGAGGCTATCTGTTTCACAATAACATCTCCTCGTTGGACGATCTCTCGAATGAGATGATATTTTCGCTCAATATGTTTCCCGCGTTTATGGCTCCTTGGCTCTTTTGAATTTGCAACTGCTCCACTGTTATCACAAAAGAGAGTGATAGGCAGATGCATATTTGGAACAACTTCCAAATCGTTCAAAAACTTTCTAAGCCACACAGCTTCTTTTGCTGCTTCACAGGCAGCTACGTATTCTGCTTCCATAGTGGAGTCAGCAACACAACTTTGCTTGATACTCCGCCATACTACAGCTCCTCCATTCAGAGTGAACACTGATCCCGATGTTGATTTTCTCGAATCTTTATCCGACTGGAAATCAGAATCAGTGTATCCTGTAAGAATCAGATCCTTACCTTTATACACGAGCATGTAATCCCTCGTTCTCCTAAGATACTTGAGGATATTCTTAACGGTTGTCCAATGTATAAGTCCAGGATTGGACTGAAACCTGCTGACAACACCTACTGCATAGCATATGTCGGGTCGTGTACACAACATAGCATACATCAGACTTCCAACTGCCGATGCATAGGGAATGCGTCTCATATCCTCAACTTCTTGAGGTGTCTTAGGACATTGTTCCTTCGACAAGTGAATTCCATGCCTGAAGGGTAGCAAACCCCTCTTGGAATTCTGCATCTTATATCTTGACAACATCTTGTCAATATAGGATGCTTGAGACATGGCTAATGTTCTATTCTTGCGGTTCCGAACTATTTGGATCCCAAGAATATATTGAGCAACCCTCCCACTACGTCGAGGCACTCTCAACTCTTGAGATGGATGTGAGTAATCAGAAATATTAGCTCCATCAACAACTCTTGTTGAGGGACCAATCTCATCAACAACTCTTGTTGATCTAACTGTAGCTTCTTTTGAAATTTCACGCAATACTAGTTTACTGCGAGGTTGATGATCTCTCATGTGATCTTCTTCGAGAAAAGTAGCATTTGTCGATACAAATACTTTATTTTCTTCTGGATCAAAGAAGTATCCAGCTTTCGATTCTTTTGGGTAGCCTATGAATAAACATACTTTTGAACGACGTTCCAATTTCTTAGGGTTTTGCACCAACACATGTGCCGGGCATCCCCAGATCCTGAAGTGACGTAAACTAGTTTTACGCCCTCTCCATAACTCATAAGGTGTTCCAGTAACACTTTTAGAGGGAACATTGTTCAAAATGTAGGCAGCAGTCTCTACTGCATATCCCCAAAACGAATCAGGCAAATGAGCATAGCTCATCATTGATCGAACCATGTCTAACAAGGTTCTGTTTCTTCTCTCCGATACACCGTTTTGCTGTGGCGTACTAGGTGCAGAGAGTTGTGACTGGATTCCATGTTCTATCAAATAGTCCTGGAATCTTAGGTCCATGTACTCTCCACCTCGATCTGATCGAAGTGTCTTAATTGTTTTACCTAATAAGTTCTCAACTTCTGCCTTATACTCCTTGAACTTTTCAAGAGCTTCGGACTTATGATGTATTAGGTAAACATAACCGTACCTTGAATAGTCATCTATGAAACTGATGAAATATTCATATCCTCCTCGTGCTTTGACATTCATTGGTCCACAAAGGTCCGAATGCACGAGTTCTAAGGATTCTTTGGCTCTAAGACCTTTTCTAGTAAAAGATCTTTTCGTCATTTTCCCCTCAAGACAAGACTCACATGCTGGTAAAGAATTGTCTTCTAACTGGCTTAGATGACCATTCTTAACCAATCTCTCAATCCTATTGAGATTAATGTGGCCAAGTCTTAAGTGCCAAAGATATGTACTTGAAGAAACTTTTTGCCTTTTGTTTCGCGTCTCAGCCGTTTTAAACATCTCGATATTTAAAATAGCTTTCGCTCTGGTCGGTTTTAACTTATATAAGTTGTTTTCTAGTTTTGCAGAACAAATAGGAATACCTCTTTTGGTAATGAACACTTCATTAATTTCAAAAGATATTTTATACAATTGTTCTAACAAACAAGAGATAGATACAAGATTCCTTTTCATTCCAGGAACAAGATACACATTATCTAATATAATGAATCTATCTCCAAAAAACAACTTTAAATCTCCCACTGATTTTGCTGAGACAACCTCTCCTGTTCCAACCCTGAGAGTTATCTCGCCTTCCGCAAGCGTTCTCCAGGAACTAGTTTCCTGAAAAGAAGAACAAATATGATTAGTGGCCCCTGAATCCAGTATCCAGGAAGAGTCATCACTCTCCACTAAACATGTTTCAACAACTAGTAAATCATATTTACCTTGTTTTGCCTTTTCAGCTTTCTTCTCTGCAAGGTACTTTGGGCAGTTTCTTTTCCAATGCCCATTCTCGTTGCAGTGGAAACATTTTCCTTTATCTGCAACTTGAGCCTTGCTTTTGCGGTCATTAGGAGTTTTAATTTTCCCCTTCCCTTTCTTTTTCATCGAAATACTCTTATTTTTAGAAGAAGAAGGGCCAGACTTCGTCCCAGAGGACGATCCTCTATAGAACTTTTTAGTGGTAGCAACATTTGCCTCCACTTCATGTCCCTTAGTTTTCAGGAGGGACTGATAAGTCTGAAGCTCATTCAGAAGAGTAGTCAAGTTATATTCAATTTTGTTCATCATCGCATTTGTGCGGAACTGTAGGAAGCTCTTCGGAAGAGACTCCAGAATAAAACTGACCTGACTCTTCTCATCTATGACAGCTCCATTTACGTCTGCCACATTGAAATGGACCATCATGTCCAGGACATGTTCTCTAACAGAGGTCCCTTCTCTCATGCGACAGTTATAAACGTACTTGATGGCATCATGCCTAAGGGAGAAGGACGGTTGTCCAAACATCCCCTTCAGAGATTCCATAATCTCTTTGGCAGCACCCATACCATCGTGTTTCTTAGCCAATACATCAGATATGCTGGCCAGAATGTAGACGCGGGCTTTATCATTAGCCCTTGTCCATCTGTCATATGCATCCCGAACATTTCGGTTTGCATTTGTGCCGGGGTTTTGAGGACACTCCTCAGTTAAAACGAACCTTAGATCATCAATTACCAGTATTGTGTTTAAATTTGATTTCCACGTTGCGTAATTATCCCCGTTAAGTTTCTCAGAAGCTAGTAACTGTACTATTGAGTTGGACATGCTGAAAAATATAAACATATCGTATTTAGTGAAATTGCTATTACCCTTTTATATTATCCAATCAAGTTTTAGCAAAAGTAACAATGTACCCATCATTTATTCTTTATTGCAACGATACTACAAAGGTTTAGAGCAACATCCACCTAGGGGCAGTCTATCACTCCTCCTTTGAATTGAGACAATCTCAGCTAATCACTATTACCAGAATAACTCATATTCTAATAGATCTTTTAGCTATCGTTTACTTTGGTCAAGAAGTTACTAACACTTAGTAATTCTTGTAAGTGTGACCCTCCATTTTCAGACCTCAGAGATCGGAATCAACAAGCTCCCGAAGTTGGAAAGACAATGCTGAAAACGGACCTATGAGACCCTATCCATTTCTGGAGTTCGCGGTGTTCCGAATCCCATGATACAACCCTCCTAAGGGGTGGTCGCTCCCAGGGCAGACTCGCAGGCGCATCATGGGAATCTCACGGTGCAACCTAATGGAGGAGACCGTAGGATGTGTTGACACACAACCTTCGCCCACTTACTATGAACGACTTCCCCTATTCACCTTGTTATTGACTCATGCAAATACTTTCCTACTGGAGGTCGCTCCCAGGGCGACTCGAAGCCGAGCATGAATCTCACGGTGTGAACTCTAAGGGACGTAGGAGCTGAAAACATTTTTCCTCCCACTGAAGTGTTCTAAACGGTTGGGTATGATTTTACTTAGGCATATATTTTGGCTAACAAAAACATATCCTAAGTCTAGGTAATCTTTCCGAGTATAACGTTTATACTGGATTTTAACCTATGATGTCTAGGTGATAAACCTTTTAAAACCTCACATCACTCACGCATGCTCATAAAACCGGGTTAGCTAAACTCAAACGCCAGTTCGATGCCCAGGTAGGAGGTGTTCCGTAAACAGTCAACTTAAATACCCCCAGGCTGAGACAGCATCTTACCGGGTGAGTTTTTCTTGTAACCGAAGTTTTACAAGATATCGACCTATTTTAACTATTAAAACAGGAGATTGCTTGGTAGTTAACCCTAAATGAGCATGCATTTATCTTTGTTATAAGTTTTAATGTCTAATTCATTTTATAACACTTATAAAAAAAACTTATAACATACATCTAACATGCTTTTATATAACAATTATATAAAATCATTCCATGCAAAAATATAACAACTTATATGAAATCTCATGGAATCCTAAACATGCATACTTATATTATAACACTTATAACATACTTTCAATGCATGTTTCATGCTTATCCTATGGTGGGATTTTAAATCTACATGGCATACAATATGCACACAAGATTATGTTTATTTAAACTATACATTCACAATGCATAAATAAATAAAACACACTAAAAATGGATTGGTTTTGGCATCCTAAACAAGCATTTACCTAAATTATTACAATAATAAAATAGGAAAAAGTCTTGAACCGCCCCCGAACACTTCGAATCGGCTCGAACCGCTTGTAAGTTGTGGAATTGCACGAACCGCCGCCGAACCGAACCGAACCGCCACTTGACGCCTCTTCCAATTTTGATAAATTACATCCTAAAATGGACTCTAATGACTCTACAAAAATTACATACTCTTTGTAACACATTAAAGCCCATTACAAGGCAATTACAATAATTATTACAAATTGGAAAAGAAATGGATGCCAAAGACCAAAAATTTCCATTTTAGCACACATACATTCATCACATGAATTACTACCCACCAACTCTAAATTAACCAAAAAAGAGTACTTAAAGCATGCTCTGATACCATTTGAAAGAGTTTCGGCATGCATAGCGGAAGCATCGTTGGATCTAAGTACTCTTATTTTGTTAATTTAAAAGGAAAAATCATGTAATTTGAAAATCAAAGACAATAATTTAGAAGTTACCTTTGAAGTTCAAATTCTTCTTGATTCCAAACTCGATCTTCGAACGTAACGGTCACGAACCACCACGAGAGTCTTCCCGACTATTCTCCGGCCTTAGAACGGGATTGTGGGATCCTTTGAGTGACTAATTTAAAAGAGAATTGAAGATGGAATTGGAGAGAATGGTAGAGAAATTGTCTTTACAATTTCTCAAAGTTCATCAAAATTCCAAGAAGAAGTCAATCTAATTAACCCTTTGTATATATAGAAGACTACATGCAAAAACATGCAAAATTGAGTTAACAATAGGATGCCATGTAGAATCCACTCAATTTAGTGGGATTAATGGCTTGATGTGGGATGAACACTTAGCAAAAAAGTTTGACTCATAAAACCACCAACAAATGGTTTTTCCCACTAACTCAAGAATTGGATTTTTCCACTAACTTAAGAATTGGATTTTTCCACTAACTTTAGTCATCAAAATGACTCTTGACTTTCAAGGTTTAGTGGAGTCAACATTTGACTTTTGACTTTCAAAGTTGTAGTCAATTGTCTTAAATTTGACTTTTGACTAACTTTGATCAAATTAATTCAATTTAAAGATTAATTCAAATAATTAATTTTAAATCAAATTAAATTAATATTAAATAATTAATTAAACAATTTAATTAATTCAAATTTAATATCCAATAAATCCAACACTAATCCCGATCATTCCCGATATACATGATTATGAATCCATATTCATATTTTCGATATTTAAATCTTATTTAAATATCACCATCTCTCTCTATTGTTCAATTCACAATTGAACGTTATGTCGTTAAATATATCACATATATTTAACGTTAATTCTCTAATTTGAATTCGAACACTTCGAATTCACTCGTCACACTGTTCTAAGGTTTAGTCCGATATGAGCTAGCAGGGGGACCTCATGGACCTACAGATCATGAGCTCCAACGATCCGAGATTAACTGATTAAACTCTTTAACACAGTTAATCAACATTCGTTAACTACCAGGACATTCCACTATAGCCTAGTAGTTGCACTCTCCTCACTATAGATATATTTATGTCCACTCGATATAACCATGATTAGTAAGTTGACCCTTCACAGGTTGTTCGTAATTTACGGTCGGGTCAAATATCTGTTTTACCCCAGTAATTACATCTTGCTCCTTAAGTCCCACTGATCCTCTAATGAACAATTGGTTTGTGATCCAATCACTAAACAGATTGGTATGTGATCTAATCACTATACCGAGTCCCTCTCGGGCCAATGAGAAGGTGGGGCCCCTTGTTCAAGACCTGGAGTCAGCACTTAAGGGAACAACCTATCTACTATCCCTAGAGACGGGTAGGAGTGAATTCCATCTTGCACCCTATGTCCCCAGCTATCTATCCGGTCTTACCCCTGAAATGGGAGGCTTATTGAGTCGGCGCTGTTGAGCCACTCTCACCCATGCAGATCTAAGGATAATCCCGAATAAACAGGAGTTCATAGTTAGCTTAGGATTAAGGTCAAGTTACCTAGGTCATCGTTTTGAAATAGTCAGTCTTTAAAACAGTAAACAGTGTTATAAAGCAAGAGTGACTTATTTCGCGGTCCGGTCTAATGCAAACTCTTTGCATAGGACGCCCCCATTCACATGTCTCCACATGAACGATTCAGAATCACATCGTTTGTACTAAATACAAAATGGGCCGCATCCAATAGTGTCCCCAAGATAAGGTATCCAGCCTTATCCGTATACTATAGACCGTTTTGGCTATTTACTCGAACTTGATCCACTTTTATGTCTCCACATAAAGTTCAAGTACTCATGTTATAGCCATGGATCTTAGTTTATTGGATTTAGGGTTTTCTAAAATGAAATAAGCAATTCACATATTCAATAATAACTTTATTGAATAAACCTCAATAACACTTTATTAGTAATAAAATATGTTTATCGTTTACAAACCACGAGTTTTAGGACATAAAACCCAACAAGTGACCCCGATGACAAGCTTGCTGAAAAAAGATGTCCCATTCTGCTTTGACAAACAGTGCAAGCTTGCCTTCGATGTTCTGAAGAAGTGCTTGACCAACGCACCCATCATTCATCCACCGCAGTGGGGGACTCCTTTCGAGATCATGTGCGACGCAAGCAATTATGCCGTAGGCGCTGTGTTGGGCCAGAGGATAGACAAAAAGAGCCATGTGATCTACTATGCCTCCAGGACGCTTAACTCCGCGCAGATCGGTTACACAACAACAGAGAAGGAGCTGCTTTCCATAGTTTTCGCTCTTGATAAATTTCGGCCATATATTCTTGGATCTAAAGTAATTGTTTTTTCTGATCATGCAGCAGTTCGATATTTGATGAACAAGAAAGACTCGAAGCCTACACTGCTCAGATGGGTATTATTACTCCAGGAGTTCGACGTCTCTGTTCAGGACAGAAAAGGATCAGAAAATACCGTTGCGGACCACTTGAGCCGAATTGTGCGTAATGAGGATGACTTGCCTCTGAACGATGAGTTCCCTGATGAAGTGCTCTTCCAGGTAAGTGTGGAAACACCATGGTACGCCGACATTGTCAACTACTTGGTCACAGGTACATTCCCATTCGATTTTTCATATAATCAAAGAGCTAAGCTGAAAAGCGAAGCCAAGACATATGTTTGGGAAGAACCCGTTTTATGGAAATTTTGCGCTGACCAAGTAATTAGGAAGTGTGTCCCTAAGTCTGAACATAGGTCCATCCTTACTTTTTGCCATGAATTTGCATGTGGGGGACACTTTGGGCAAAATAGGAATGCGAGAAAAATTTTAGACTGTGGGTTTTTCTGGCCATCACTGTTTAAGGACTGTTATGAGTTTTGTAAATCTTGTGATCAGTGTCAGAGGAAAGGGACCATCACTAGTAGGAATGAAATGCTCCAAAACCCCATTTTAACTTGTGAGATATTTGAGGTTTGGGGTATGGATTTTATGGGACCCTTTCCCCCTTCTTTTGGTTTTGTCTATATCTTATTGGCTGTGGACTACGTGTCCAAATGGGTGGAGGCTAAGGCCACCAAAGTCGATACTGCTAACGTTGTTTCCAGTTTTGTCAAATCCAATATTTTTAGCAGGTATGGAGTACCACGAGCCATCATAAGCGACCAGGGGAGCCATTTCTGCAACAAGACAATCCAGGCCTTGATGAGGAAGTATGGGGTAAATCACAAAATCTCTACCCCGTACCATCCTCAGACCAATGGCCAAGCAGAAGTTTCCAATCGTGAGGTGAAGAGCATCCTCGAGAAAACAGTAAGTCCAGGAAGGAAGGATTGGAGTCTTAGGCTGGACGATGCTTTGTGGGCCTACCGCACGGCTTACAAAACCCCCATAGGGATGTCTCCTTATCGGATGGTTTATGGTAAAGCCTGTCATCTCCCAGTGGAGATCGAGCACAAAGCTTACTGGGCCGTGAAGAAGTGCAACATGGACTTTGACAAGGCTGGCGAAGAAAGACTCCTCAAATTGCAAGAACTGGAGGAGCTTCGCCTGGATGCGTATGAGAACTCGAAGACCTACAAGGAAAAGACCAAAATGTTCCACGACAGACGAGTCGTCAGAAAACACTTTGAAGTTGGTCAGAAGGTCCTCTTGTTCAACTCCCGCCTGAAGTTCATGCCAGGTAAACTTCGTTCCAGTTGGCTTGGTCCTTTCATTATAACTGATGTCCATCACTATGGTGCAGTCAAGATTCAAAGCCTAGATACTGAGAAGGAATACAGAGTGAATGGCCAACGACTGAAGATCTTTCATGAGGGAATGTCAGAGGATTTCGACGACCATGCCTATTTGAAAGAGCCTGATTATGAGAAAGGATAAAACGAGTTTTGGTAAAGTCGAGCAATCGACTCTAAAAATTTGCGCTACTCGGAGGCACCCGAGCTTGAACTGTACATGCTTTTTGTTTACTTACCGTCTTTAGGATTAGTTTAGATTCTTGCTCTGATGTTGTGTGTTTTCAGGTGAATCAATGGCTCATCTTTGAGGTTTATTGGCTAAGGATTAAGCGCGCTCTCCATCCCTCTAAGTCAAAATTCAGGGAAGGTTTTCTTTCCCTTCGTTTTGACTGTGCATATTTGGTCCAATGGGGACATTGTCAATTTCTAAGTTGGGGGTGGTGGGTTGTGCCTTTTAGCGATTGTCGAGCTTAGCTGTGGAATCCTGATTATCTTGTTGAGTTATGGTGAAAACATGCTAGTCTGACTATGAAATTCTGTGATGTACTGCTAGGGGCTTCGTATGAGTATTTGTCGTGAAATTTAGCATAATTGCATATGTTAAGGCCGTTTTGAAAAAAATTTCAAGTTATTTCCCTGTTTAAGCTTTGCATGTTAGCACTTTATCTTGGATCTGTGGGTTTAGGGTAGCTCTGTTTATTTTAGAATTCGTTGTCACCTCGAAAGGCAACCTTCGGATGGGCCAGGATTCGCTCTTGTTTGTAATCCATACGTTCAAAAGTTTAACATGATTTTTAGGCTAAAGAGAAAAATGAATGCAAGTCTATTAAAAAGAAAGTAATCTCATGAGGCGTTCCTCCTTCTTAAGTTGCCTTAGTAGTCAGGGGCGGTCGTGAAACCCACGGTCGCCACTGCATGAAAATGAAGCACAAAGAAGTGAACGTTAGTCCTTAAAAATGTGAATTTTGCCCGTAGTCAGATGCACTGTGCAATGAAATTGCAGGCAAGCTGAAACGAAAGTAAGATTGACATGTTAGGCGCTCATGGAGATCAAAGAAAAAGAGAGAAAAGATGCCTTGCGATATATTACTTGCATAGACGATGAATTGCCCTTAGACTGTTCTGTTTAGCCATAAGTAGAGGGAAAGCGAAGTTTTAGGGTAGATAGAGCTGTTCTAAGCTTTTGGAAATCTAAGATCGAAGAGCTAAGGCCGAAGCATAAACAGGGAAGCATCTTTAAATTTTTCGAATTGTTCTTAACTCATGCATGCATGCAGCTGTTTCTTTCAAACGCAAATGCCCTGTCTTTTCCAGTACTGAGAATCGAGTCCCTAGCATGCATTCTCGTTCTATTTAATTAATCAGAATTCCACCTTGCTCGAGGACTAGCAAGATTTAAGTTGGGGGTGTTTGATAGCTCCATTTTGGAGCTATAATTATGTCCCTAATTCACGATTATTATTGGCTTAATCTTGCTTATATGTGATTATTGCAGGTGTTCTCGGTAATTCGCCCTCGGGAGCGTTTCGGCGCTTTTCGGGGCTTAATATCGCAATTTAAAGGCCTAAGAACATTCCCGGGGAAGATCCATGCAAAGGCATGAAGTTCAGCACTTTGGGGAAATTGAAGGCAAAAATCCATGCAAAAACCCGAGAGCTAGCGTCGAGCGACAGCGTCGCGACGCTATCTCGACGCTGCCCAGCGTCGAGACGCTGCCAGAGCGTCTCGACGCTCCGAAGTCTGAAGCGCTGAATTGAAGAAAAACCCGAGAGCAAGCGTCGAGGGATAGCGTCTCGACGCTCGCTCGACGCCGCACAAGCGTCTCGACGCTGTGCAAGCGTCTCGACGCTACCCCGACTGCGCGCGCGCGTTATTTAGGGCGCAGCGTCGAGACGCTGCCCTAGCGTCTCGACGCTACGACAGATTACTTAAGTTTCTGTCCGATTTTAGCCGAAGGAGGATCTTCTACCTCGAGCTCCGCACCTGATTTGACGTCCAGCAGCTGTTTTCCACCATGGGAGGGGCTAGGAAGCTCGATTTGAAGCCGTCCCACACCACACAAGTCATGAGTGAGTAGATTTACCGTTTTTGGCTCAGGATTGTAAAGAATAAATGTAGTTTGAACTCTTGGTGAGGTTGTAGGATTAAATTTCTGATTTGGTTGAATATTTTATTGAATTGAATTCTACTTCTTAGCTTAATCTATGAGCACGTTTGAATGATTTAGGACTAGGCACCCTTGATTTTGAGCATGTTCATTTGTTAAAGGATTTGATGCCGTGCCTCTCGTTTCCGCCGAGTAACAAGGAATTATGACACCTTGAGCATATTGGCGTCCTTGCGCTTTTGGTGTTCGTTCTTCCCGAATTAGAATTCCAAATCGACATACTAATTTCGCGTCCAAATTAGATAGTTGTCACAGTTAGCTTGTTGCTACCGTTCGGTCTTGGGAGAGCGTTGGCCGCCAATGTCCGAACGGTATGCTTGATTAGCATAATTAATTATGTCTAATTAAATCCATGGAGCATGTCTGAGTTATTTATTAATTTTAGACGAGCTGTGCATTCGTTAAAATGTTTAATCATAATACTCATCAACCTATGATCCAAGAGGCATGCTAAATTTATTCCCGATCGTCCCGAGTCGGAAACTCCGTTAGCTAAATTTTCCTATTTGCTTTGTTCCTTCTCAGTTACTTAAAACCAACAAATCCCCCATATTTCATTTATTTTATTAGTTTGCAAATTTAATTAAGATTAAGTCAAGATACCTTAATTCCCTGTGGATCGACCCCGTTGCCGGTACTCTACTAATAGTTTAGTGAATTCGGGCATTTATAAATTCATTTTGGCGGGTCTCGACAACCCGATGATTGGCGATAGTTCAATAATATCGTTACCAGGGGGTCTCATCAACCTACTAGGGAATCGAGCCTTAAGAACGTAAAATTTCATATATGAAGAAGGATTGGAATATACCGGACTTCTTGAAGATGTTGCCTCATTTCCTACCATGGGCTTTTCTACCTTTTTCTCGCACTCAATGGAAACAGAGCTTGGTGAAATTTCCTCCCCACTTATGAGAGAGATAGCATTAACACTCTCCGCTTTACGAGTTTCCAACTTGACTATCCTCCCAGCCACTTGGGTTATCGCATTGCTAAGATTTTGAAACTGCTCCTGGCTTTGTTTTTTAAGCTCATGGCTTTGTTTTTGAAAAACTAAATTTGACTCCACCAGGGATTTCATTATTTCCCCAAGTGATTTGCCTGAAACAGAAAGAACAGAAGAACACATTTGTGGTAAGCTTTCTTTCAGTTCATATACAGCGCTACTTACCTCAGCCACGCGGTCCTTCAGCTCGTTCATTTCGCTTTCGAGGCGAATTTGATCACTTCTTCCACCTCCATATTGCTGAAGATTTCCAGCCATGCTTGAGATTAAGAGTCTAGCTTCAACTGGGGTTTTATCCATTAGAGCTCCACCGCTAGCTGCATCAATCATCCTCTGATCATATGGGAGCAAACCTTCATACACATGCCCAATGAGAGTTTGTTCGGAGATCTTGTGATTCGGGCATTCTTCGCACAATCTAATAAACTTCTCCCAATATTCATGTAGATTTTCGCCCTCTTCCTGTTGAAAGGCACAGATTCTTCTCCTGGCGGCAGTAGCCTCTGAGGCAGGAAAAAATTTCTCTAAGTAAAGCCTTTGCATATCGCTCCAAGTGGAAATGGAGCCCGACGATAGGTAGTGGAGCCATTCTCTTGCTTTTCCCTTTAAAGTAAAAGGGAAAGCCCTCAAACTCACTTGATCTTTCGTGGCTTCGATTGTCATTAACCCTACTCTCACCAACTGAAATTCCTTGAGATGAATATGTGGACTTTCACCTGCATTACTAAAAAATGAAGGAAGTAAGTTGATGAAGCTAGCCTTTAGTTCGAAATTACCTGTTACCGCAGGATACGATATACATAATGGTTGACGGTCTAAATCTGGCATCGCCAACTCCCTAAGAGTCTTTTGATACCCATCATTCCTTTCCAAGGCTTCCATCATACCCTGCTCTTAACAAACACTAGGGAAACACTTAAAACAGTAAAATCAAGAAAAACAAACAAAACAAAATTTTAAAACTAAACAATTAAAATTTGAATCAAGACAAACTGATTTAAATTCCCCGGCAACGGCGCCAAATTTGGTAACAAAATTTTTTAATATTCCGTATGTATCGGGTTGTCGAGACCCGCCAAATTAAAATTTATAACACTGCCTAAGGCTTCTTCAAAACTTGTAGAAAGCGGTAGTCGGGATCGTACCACAGGGAATTTAATAGCTTAATCTAAATTCAGAATTTTAATTGCTTAATGAGAGAAAATGTTGATGGGGTGTTTTGAGAATTAAGAGAAGAAAAGAGAAAATAAAGGAAAGAATTAAATGACAATTTGGAATAACGGGAGAAATAGAATTTGTAATGAAAACACTCAATCTAAAGGTTCTGGGTTATTAATTGCGATGTGATTCGGATCATAGACGCCCAAGACTTAGCATGCTTTTAACTAACACTCACGCAAATTACAAATTTCTAAGAAGAAACTAGCAATCCCAAGCAGTTAAAAAAGAGTTGACAGCTCTTCATTAAGCTTCGATGTTAATTCAATTGGGGGCGATCGCTCCCTGATAGCTCCAAAATAGAGTTATTATTATGTCCCTAATATTGGCTAGAACCATGTCAATTATTGATTAAAATGCCTTTTTGTAGGTGATTTCATGGTCGAGAGCTCGAGAAGTCTAAAGACACGTTTCAGGACTTAAAGCGATGTTTTAGAGCTTCATAGATGCATCGGGAGTGAAGGGGCTTGATGAATTGAAATAATGGCAAAAATTGCCTTGAAAAGGGGAGTTTTTGGCCATCAACCCGAGAGCATGCTTGCATGAGCAGCAGCGTCGAGACGCTAGCTCGACGCCGCCCAGACCGCTTTCCGGACTTTGACGCACCCCAGCGTCGAGACGCTGTCCGAGCGTCTCGACGCCAGCCCGATGATTTTCCAGATTGACGCGCGACAGCGTCAAGACGCTGTCCGAGCGTCTCGACGCCAGCGCGCGCGCGGGGGGCCAATTGAGGGCACAGCGTCGAGACGCTCCGAAGATTAAAGGCGTGAAAACGCCCGAATTTTGCCCAACTTTCATTCTATCTTGTTCTCCAAAAATCAGCCACGGGTCTACGCCATTTTTGCCCATTTTTTACCTTCTTCTTCTCCTCTTTGTATGGTACTAAGCTCTTCCATCGGGGGTTTGATTTATTCATCCTCCATGGAAGGCTAAACAAAGGTTAGTGTTTAATTTCGAGTTTGGGTTTGTGAATTATGGATGTTTGGGGAGATTTGCTCGTTTGTAAATGTGAAGCTACTTAGCATGTTTCTTGCATCTCTTGCTTGTTCTTATTCAAATTCTAGCATGTGTAGCTTAATTAGGTTGACTCCGTAATTCCTATGCATGATAGAGGGCTAAAGGTTTGGACGTATAATTGCCCAAATCGCTAGGTAGCACGGGCTTAAGCATGGCTAAGTAATTCAACCCAAAGTGATAGTTGGTAATCTGAATTAGTTAACGTTTTCATGTTAGGCTTAAGGCGAGAGAGAACCCGGGTTAGTCTTAGGATTAAGCCGTCACAATGTTCCCGTTACTGGCTTATAATCGTTTTAGGGGTCGCTACCTTGAATGGATTATTGGCCAAGTACAATTAGAATTGCACATGTCTAATTATATCTTTGGGTCATTTGAGCTATCAATTAGCCAAATGAATTGTGTGCATAAGCATGATTAGCTAATTAAATTGTATCGATGAATCGAACATCCATAGCGATCAATCCCATTCCTCGAAGTTAAGCGCATCCATTTAATTTTGCACTTGTCATTTAAATTTTCCGTTAGCTTGCACGCTAGGAGCTCCCTTCCCCCAAACCAAATCACAATCATTTTACATTCTTTTTACCAAATTTGCACATACTTTTTATAATTAGCAAATTAGACTTAGTTGAATTAAATTTCTTAATTCCCTGTGGATCGATGTTGCGTGCTCAATGTTTAAAATAAAGATGCAATGGTAGAGCACTCAGAACATGCAAGCATACATGGTCCTGTAGCAAGTAATAAGTATTTTTTCATTCGATTTCCCACAGAGATTTATTCTTAGTTACTAGCGAAGTGAGATGTTAAGTGAGAAAGGGTGGTTTAAATGGGGTAGATTTGGGTTTAAAGTGCCTAACTATTAAGAAACGTGCGAAATATGAAGCATAAGCAAGTGCAAGTAGATAGGTAAACTCGAATGTAGAAGGAAAAGAATTGCGGAGAAAGCAATTATTTAGCAATAAAATCGCAAAACACAAAACTAAGAAAAATGGCTAAGGCAAAAATTTGAACTAAGAAAATTGCGCAGACAGCAATTTTCTAGCAATGTTACTAACAGCGAAGTATGGGTAAAGTAGGGAAACAAGGGCTACTAACGACTCCTCTATAGGCTTTTTCATACGATTCTCAAGTAGTAGATCAACTCATCATGCATCAAACTAACTCATTCTCATGTATCTTTCGATTTCATGCATTAGATCCTTTAGTTTACTCATGTCCAAGTAAGGCCTTAAGCATCTATTTATAAAAGCAAGTTTAGTGATTTGTACTAGGAAAACGCCTATTCCTAGGTCGTTTTCTGGCTACCATGAAAGGCTAGCATGAATGTACGACTCTGAACTCTTACTCCTTCCAAAGGTTAGGAGTTCTTTAGACAAAATGGATGGCCAATCGAAATTGCTCGTGGGATGAAGCACACATACATTCAATGCATTTGAAGCTAACCTACATGCTTGATTCACGTATTTCTTCCTATAGACTTGTCATTAGCATACCCTTATGTGGTTTAGTTACTCATGGATGAAGATGGAATGGAAGGAATAGATGGTGAAGTCATGCTTAGCAGAATGTAAATGACAGAATAGGAGAAGCAAAACAGTAAGACAGTTGCGAAGTACTCAAATTAACTCTTAGATTTACCAAGGTTCAAACTGAACAAAACAACAACTTAAACTGATGAAAACTAAACAGAAAGAGACGAAATGAATTAGAGTAGCAACCATAAACGAATTACAACAGACAGCAACGAAAACAGAAACAGAAAGCAGTAAAGGCAAGTAGATGCGTGCGTAGAGTCCCTCGTCGCGAACGCCTCGGATGAAGGAAGAAGGAGAGCCTTGTTTGGATGAATCTAATCAGAAGAGAAGACAAATCTTCTCTTCTTCCTCTCAGATTAACGACTCCAACAGCTGAGTCCTTCAAATCAACAAACGGAAGAGAGAAACAAAATAGAAAAGACTACGTTGAGATGGAGAATCTACGCTTTCGAGTGTGTGTTCAACCTTGATGGAGCGCATGTAGCGCAGCGGAAGCGAGACGGATCATTGACACTCTAATTTCATAAATTTAGCTAAATAAGAAACATGCACAAAGCTTTGAAATAAAAGGAATTAGAACATGTACCTCTTGTAGTTCTAAAGACTTCTCTTCCAATGCTCGAATCTCCTCACGAACCCTTCGAAGCTTCCCTCGAACTCCTCGAGAACCACCTCCGGTAGTCCCGCTATCCTCGGGCCGAGCAACGGAGTGGTGGGACTCCTTTATGAAAGGAAATGTTTTGGAAGAAGAAGATGGGAAGATGAAAGTGATGAGGATTTTGTGAGAAGAAGTCTAACACTTAGCTTTCTAATTTCTCAAGTAACATGAACTCTTCATGCTCATCCACATATTCAAACTCTTTGAAAATTCATCAACCTCAAACCATTTGAACTTCATCCAATTTATAGGCAATTCACATGCAATAATGTCTTTCCTTAGCATGACACCTCAAATTGGATAGATTAGTCTTCAACCAAGTGTTCCAAAATTGATGAGTTTATATGCATGTTGTTGGTGATTCACAATCAACTTCACAACTTGGATAAACCCACTCAACTTGGATAAATCCACTCAACATGGATAATTCCACTTTGACTTGGATAATCACACTTGTAATATTTTGTCATTTTAAAATTAATTCATAATTAATTTTAATGAGCAAAATAAATTATAATTAAGTTTAATAAGCAAAATAAATTATAATTAATTAAACTTTTTAATTAATTAATATTATTATTTAATTCAATATCAAATATTAATTAAATAATAAGACTAATCCTGGTTTCTTAAACCGAATCATCACACATGAATCCCTATTCATGTTTTACACCGATCCCATATTTAAATCATATTTAAATATGTCCATCATTCTTCCAAAACCGAATTTCAATAAATTCAAATTCTTTTTCTCTCATATTGTTACACGGCTTAATCCGAGCTAGCCAGGAGAACCTAAAGGACCTACAGATCATGAGCTCCAACGATACGAGATTAACCGGTCAAACTCTTTAACCAAGCTAACCAACATTCGTTAACCCCCGGAGACTCCACTAAAGTCCAAGGGTTGCACTCTCCTCACCGTAGATATATTTCTGTCCTTTTGATATAACCATCATTAGTAAGTCGATCCTTCACAGGCCGTTCGTAATTACAACTAGGTCAAAATAACCGTTTTACCCCCGTAATTACATCTTGTTCCTTAAGTCCCACTGATCCTCTAATGAACTATTGGTTTGTGGTCCAACCACCAAACCGATTGGTAAGTGATCTCATCATTATACCAAGTCCCTCTCGGGCCAATGAGAGGGTGGGATCCCTAGTTCAAGACCCGGAGTCAGCACTTAAGGGAACAACCTCTCTACTAATCCCTAAAGGCGGGTAGGAGTGAATTCCATCTCGCAAGACTACGTTCCCAGCTACCTACCCGGTCTTATCCCCAATATGGTAGGCTTATTGAGTCGGCGATCTCGGGCCACTCTCACCCATACAAGTCAAAGGATAAGCCCGAATAAACAGGAGTTCATAGCGTGCTCAGGATTCAGATCGAGTTACCTAGGTCATCATATGAAAAAGTCGGTCTTTACAGTAAAAGGAGTTATAAAGAAAGAGCGACTTGTTTCGCGGTTCAGTCTTATGCAAACTCATTGCATAGGACGCCCCCACTCACATGTCTCCACATGAACGATTTCGGATCACATCGTTTGTACTATACAAAGTGGGTCGCGTCCAATAGTGTCCCCAGGATAAGGTACACAACCTTATCCCTATACTATAGACCGTTCTGGCTATTACTTGAACTTGATCCACAATCATGTCATACATGAAGTTCAAGTATACAACCTATAGCCATGGGTTCTTTGTTTATTGGAGTTAGGTTAAAAGTAAACACAATTCACTTTATTCAATAACAACTTTACTGAATAAAACTCAGTAACCACTTTATTGCAAAATAGAATATACATTCAGTTTACAAACCACGAGTTTTAGGACATAAAACCCAACAAACTCCCACTTGGACTAAAACGTCAGTGGAGTATTACATGCTGGATGAGAAAAACTGGAATATCAAATATTTCCATGGCTTTTCTCCCACTATCCTACTGTACAACTCGTAGTCCTAGACTCACTAGGTGCCCCTCGAACACTTTAGCCGTGAGGGACTTTGTAAACGGATCAGCAATATTGTGCTCTGAGGCGATCTGCATGACGATCACGTCTCCTCGATGCACTATCTCCCTGATGAGATGATATTTCCGCTCAATGTGCTTTCCACGCTTATGGCTTCTTGGTTCTCTCGAATTTGCCACAGCACCAGTATTATCACAATAAAGTGTGATAGGCAAATTCATATTTGGAACAACTTTCAAATCCGTCAAGAACTTTCTAAGCCATACAGCCTCTTTCGCAGCTTCGCAAGCCGCGACATACTCAGCTTCCATGGTGGAGTCAGCAATACAACCTTGCTTTATACTCCTCCATACTATTGCCCCTCCGTTAAGAGTGAACACTGATCCCGATGTGGATTTCCTCGAATCCTTATCGGTTTGAAAATCAGAGTCAGTGTATCCTGTAAGGATCAAATCCTCCGCGCCATACACAAGCACATAGTCCCTCGTTCTCCGAAGATACTTGAGGATGTGTTTAACGGCAGTCCAATGATCATATCCTGGATTGGACTGGTACCTACTGACAATTCACACTGCATAGCATATGTCGGGTCGTGTACATAACATGGCGTACATCAGACTACCGACTGCTGATGCATAGGGAATTCGTCTCATATCCTCAACTTCTTGAGGTGTCTTAGGACACTCTTCCTTTGACAATTGAATTTCGTGCCTGAAAGGTAAAGAACCCTTCTTGGAATTCTGCATCGAATATCGTATCAACACCTTGTCGATATAAGATGGTTGAGACAGCGCTAGCGTTTTGTTCTTACGATTCTTTACGATTTGAATCCCTAGAACAAACTGAGCCTCTCCCAAATCTTTCATTTTGAATTGGGTCGCTAGCCATTGGTTAACGTCAGTCAGGAACCCTATATCATTCCCAATGAGTAGGATATCATCTACATATAAGACTAAGAAAGCTACAACAGAATTGACTATTTTCTTGTAGACACAAGGTTCGTCAACATTCTGTTCAAAGCCATAAGATTTGATCGCAGTATCAAACCTTATATTCTAGGATCTAGACGCTTGCTTCAACCCATAAATGGATCGATTAAGCTTGCAAACCTTTTGCTCTTGACCGTGAATTATGAACCCCTCTAGTTGAGCCATATAAATACTCTCTTCAAGATTGCCATTCAGAAAGGCTGTCTTGACATCCATTTGCCAAATTTCATAATCAGAAAATGTGGCAATGGACAAGAGTATTCTAAACGACTTTAACATGGCAACAGGGGAAAAAGTTTCTTCATAGTCCACCCCTTCCCTCTGGGAATAACCCTATGCCACAAGTCGAGCCTTAAAGGTTTGCACCTTACCGGCTTGGTCTCGTTTCCTCTTGTAGATCCACTTGCAATCGATAGGTCTTTCACCATCAGTTTGCTCTACCAGATCCCAGACCAAATTGAAGTACATCGACTCCATTTCGAGGTTCATGGCTTTAAGCTGTTAAGTCTCTGAAAGTGACTTATTTAGGACCCATTTAGCCTAAGAAGATGTACATTTTTAGGTGTTTTTGATAGCATTTAGCCTAAACCTATACTTTAATATGAGAATTAGAAGAAGGTAGCTAATTTAGGACTTATGCACAATAGGTAGAAAAAGGGTTGAAAACCGAAGGAAAAGAATGAAAAATACGCATTGCGAATGAATTGCGAAATAATTGCGGTCCTCGCAATTATTCAAGTGAAAACCGTAACTTGACTGATCTTTTTCTGTTAAATTCCGTTATTTCAGGGACTCGTTCTTTCTCCTCCATCCATTTCTGATATATGACGTTGAAGATTGATGGTTCTCCTTGGCCCAGACGCACCTGCAAACTACTATAAAAAGGGGTCAAAGTCGGAGGTTTGATCATCATTCCGAAGCGCAGAAGTCTTCTCGCAGTCCACCATTTCTTCCTGTTTTCCTTTGCCGTCTGTTGGAGTGAGAGTCTCAGCTATTGGAGTCGATAATCTGATAGGAAGGAGAGAAGATTCTTCTTCTCTCTCGATTGGATTCATCCAAGCAAGGCTGAGCTTTCATCCCCTTCATTCGAGGCGACTGCCACGAAGCTTTCCAGCAACCTTTTACTGCTTTTCTGTCTTGTTCTTCTTATTTCCATTTCTGATCATTGTTGTTCTTAGTCTAGAGTTTAATTTACTGCATTTCGGTATTGTCTGCCTTTGAATCATTTCCTTTAAGCTTCGCATTGTTCGGTTAAACATTGAAAGTAATCAAAGAACGTTTCTGCATTTCTCTATTTCCATCTTCTGCTACGGCTTTGTCTTCCTGTTTTAATTATATGTCCTTTCTAAGCATGTCTATCTTATTTGTCATTTCTGTTCTCCTTATATCCATGAGTAGCTAAATCACCTAGGGGCATGCTAATGACAGAACTATAGGTTAAAAAAACGTGAATCAAGTAGGCAGTTTAACACTCGAACATTGGTTGTATGTAAGCTTCATCCCACGGGCAATTTCGATTGGCCATCCATTTTGTCCAAAGAACTCCTAACCTCTGGAAGGAGTAAGAGTTCAGAGTCATATAATCATGCTAGCCTTTCATGGTAATCAGGAAACGGCTTAGGAATAAGCGTTTCCCTAGCACAAACTAAACATTCCTGCTTTAACAAAGTGCTTAAGACCTTACTTTGAAGTCGAGTAAACTAAAGTATTTCATGCATGGAATCGGACGATACATGAGTTAGAGTGAGTTTGATGTATAGAGAGTTGATCTACTGCTTGAGAATCGTATTTAAATGCCTATAGGATAGTCATTAGTAGCCCTGAATTCGCCCATTTACACACTTTCGCTGCTGTTTAATTGCGGAAACATTGCGGTCCTCGCAATTCTGCTGTTTTACATTCTGTTTAGCTGTTTTCTTCTTCGTTTATTAATTCCATCTCTTGTCTTTTAAGTCTAGTTTCAACTTGCATTTGTTTATGTTATATCCCTTTACACATTCAGCAAAAACTAGATAATTAAAAACCCATTTTACCCCACCAAATTCATCCCATCTTTCTTAACAATCACACTTCGCGAATAACTAAAAATGAGTCTCTGTGGAAAAAACGAATTAAATATACTTACTACTTGCTGTGAGACCATGTATGCTTGCATGTTCTAAGTGCTCTCTCTACTCTTTTGCATATTTATCTTTACACATTGAGCACGCAACAAGTTTTTGGCGCCGCTGCCGGGGACTTATTTTAAGTGAAAACGAAGTTTTTGTTAAGTTTGAAACATCAAAGTTGTTTTCTTTTGCATTTGATCTATATTTCATTTCTTCCTTAGGTAAAACTTAGGTTAGTTTATGAATGAGCTTCCATCTAGTGATCTAGAGTTCAACCCTGAGCCCGAGAGATTACTTAGAGCTAGGAATAGAGCTAAGAAACGTTTATTTAAACAACCTTCTTTACCTCAATTAGCTGCTGATACCGCAAGGTTATCACCACCACCTTTAGGAGAAATGGATCGAGGAGATCAACCTCTGGTGCCTGCCACTCGCAACCCCATAGAAATAGCGAATGACAAGGATAGCGCCATTCTTTCATACCTCGTACCTATGCCTGGGGAGCTGAACCCCAGCATAATCCGTCCTGAGATCACTGCCAACTCATTCGACTTAAAGCCAGTGATGTTCCAAATGTTGTCCACTGTGGGACAATTCTTTGGAATGGAAAATGAGGATCCCCACAATCATCTTAGGAACTTCTTAGGAGTTAGTGACACTTTCCTAATCCCTGGAGTTTCTCAAGAAGCATTAAGGCTATACTTGTTCCCTTACTCTTTGAGGGACAAGGCCAAAACGTGGCTGAACTCATTACCTTCCGGATCTGTCCTTAATTGGACAGATCTAGCAGAAAAATTCCTAGTCAAATATTTCCCACCTGATAGGAATTCTACTTTCCGTGATGATATTATAAAGTTCAAACAAGCTCCAAGTGAGTCTCTTCACGAAGCTTGGACACGATTCAAAGACCTTCTTATCAAATGTCCGCACCATGGCATCCCATGGTGTATCCAAATAGAAGTTTTCTTTAAAGGATGCAACCCCAGCACTAGACAAGTCCTAAATTCATCTGCTGGTGGTTCCATGTTGTCCAAGAGTTACAACGAAGCCTATGAGATCTTGGAGAAGATCTCAACATCTCATTGTAGGTGGTCAGACGATCCTGTAGAGCCAACTAGAGCTCAAGACAAGGATGCTCTAAGCGCTATGAGCACCCAAATAAATGCCCTGACCAACTTAGTTAAGCAAATGGCTCAGGCCAATCTCCAATCCAGTGCCAATACCGCCACAGCCATGTCAATGGGCACCCAACCAAGCCAAGGCGAGGCACTAGTCTGTGGATTCTGTGGGGAAGGGCACCCATATGAATATTGCCCTGGGAATCCATCCTCGGTCTGCTATGTAGGAAGCCAGCAGCAACCAAGGAACAACCCCTACTCACAAACATACAATCCTGGTTGGAGGAACCACCCGAACCTGTCATGGGGTGGCCAACCAAATTCTAACCAAAACATTAACCAACCAAGGCCGAGTGGAACATCTGGTTTCACTCCCCAACATAACCAACATAACCAGTCAATGTACCAAAAACCGTATAATCAACCAGTAGGATCTTCTGTAGAAAACCTACTCAAGGAATATATAGCAAAAAATGATGCTACTCTCCAAAGCCAGCAAGCTACCCTTAGGAGCTTAGAAACTCAAATAGGCCAGTTAGCCAATGAAATTAAAAGTAGGCCCCAAGGTAGACTCCCTGCTGACACTGAATTGCCCAGGAGAGAAGGAAAGGAACAAGTTCAAGCAATTGAACTCAGGAGTGGAAGACCTCTGGTAAGCAATACCAAAGACATACCCAAGAGAGTAGAGAACACCGAGTCTAGTGCTCCACTGGAGTCTCTGCCCAACCAAGGTCCACCACCCACTAGTACATCAGGAGCCAGACTAGAGCCAATAGTAGAGGAAATAGAAGAAATTCCAAGACCTCCACCAATCCTAAGGCGCCCTGACGTACCTGCTTATGTACCACCACCTCCATATCCTAGAAGGCTTAAAAAGAAGCAGGAACAGGAAGTGCATTTCAATAAATTCTTAGAAATACTTAAGCAAAGTGCATGTTAACATTCCTTTCGTAGAGGTTTTACAGTCGATGCCTTCTTATGTAAAGTTTTTGAAGGACATCATTACTAACAAAAAAATAATTGGTGAGTTTGAAACAGTCAATCTCACTGAGGAGTGCAGTGCCATCCTCCAGAACAAGCTACCTAAGAAGGAGAAGGATCCTGGTTCCTTCACCTTACCTGTTGAACTTGGAGGCAAGCACGTGGGGCGAGCTCTCTGTGACTTGGGAGCCAGCATTAACCTCATGCCCCTGTCCCTATTCCGCCAGTTGGGAATAGGGGAAGCACGTCCAACTACTGTCACTTTACAGCTAGCAGACAGATCCATCGCATACCCGGAAGGTAAGATTGAGGATATTCTAGTGAAAGTTGACAAATTTATATTCCTTGCAGATTTCATTGTCCTGGACTATGAGGCAGACAAGGAGGTACCCATCCTGCTAGGTAGACCATTTCTAGCCACAGGTAGGGCACTAATAGATGTGCAAAAAGGTGAGTTAACTATGAGAGTTCATGATGAAGAGGTAAAATTTAGTGTTTACAAAGCTTTAAGGTATCCCTCTGATTCTGAGTCTTGTGCAAGCATGGATGTTGTTGACTCACTTATGGAAAAACAATTAGAGCATGTATTATTAACCAAGCATGCTAATGAATATGTACAAGTAGATGTAGCTGATTTAAATGTATCTGACATTATGAATGTACCTGTAGATAAACCACAGCATGTATGTATGAATATAGAATTAACTAATAGATCTGTCAATCCTTTAAAACCCTCCATTGAGCATCCACCTATTCTAGAACTGAAACCACTACCCACTCACCTCAAATATGCATATTTAGGAGATAATAATACACTGCCTGTAATTATTTCCTCTAAACTAAGTGAACAGCATGAGGTTGATTTAATTTTACTGCTTAAGCAACATAGGAAGGCTATAGCATGGACTATTGCTGATATTCGAGGCATTAGCCCTTCTTATTGTATGCACAAAATTATATTAGAGGAAGAGCACACACCTAAGGTAGATCACCAGCGTAGGTTAAACCCCTCTATGAAAGAGGTAGTGAAGAAAGAAATAATAAAATGGTTAGATGCAGGAGTAATTTTCCCCATAGCTAGTAGCCAGTGGGTGAGCCCCATCCAGTGTGTACCTAAAAAGGGGGGAAGAACTGTGGTAGTCAATGAGAACGACGAACTGATTCCAACAAGGACTGTCACAGGGTGGAGAGTGTGTATGGATTACAGAAAGTTAAACAAAGAAACTAAAAAAGACCATTTCCCTATACCGTTTATTGACCAGATGCTAGACAGAATAGCTGGTAGAGCCTACTATTGTTTCTTAGATGGATATTCAGGCTATAATCAAATAACTATAGATCCTTAGGACCAAGAGAAGACCACCTTTACTTGCCCTTTTGGAACGTTTGCCTTCCGCAGAATGCCTTTTGGCTTATGCAATGCACCGGCAACTTTCCAGAGGTGCATGATGGCAATCTTCTCTGAGTTGGATGAGTCCATGATAGAAATATTCATGGATGACTTCTCAGTCTTTGGGGATTCATTTAAAACCTGTCTAGAAAACCTAGGACAAGTCCTGGCTAGGTGTGAGGAGACTAACCTAGTCCTAAATTGGGAAAAATGCCATTTTATGGTAGATGAGGGGATTGTTTTAGGACATCGAGTGTCAAGGGCAGGTGTGGAAGTGGATAGGGCCAAAATAGAGATCATAGAGAAGTTGGTAGAGCCCCAAAATGTCAAAGCCATTAGAAGCTTCTTAGGGCATGCTGGTTTCTACAGAAGGTTCATCAAGGACTTTTCTAAGATAGCCAAGCCTCTGTGCGAGCTTCTAGAGCTAAATAGGCCGTTTATCTTCTCTGAGGAATGTGTAGTAGCTTGGAAAACCCTTAAAGAGGCACTAGTCACAGCGCCTATCATAGTTGGACCAAATTGGGACCTCCCATTTGAGATGCTATGTGATGCAAGTGACTATGCTGTCGGAGTCATGTTAGGACAGAAAATTGACAAGCTGACACACCCTGTCTACTATGCCAGTAAGACCTTGAATGAGGCTCAATGTAATTATACAACTACAGAGAAAGAGATGCTTGCTGTAGTATTTGCTTGCGAAAAATTTAGAAATTATATTGTAGGCACTAGGACCATTGTATACACTGACCATTCTGCCTTGAAATATCTTATGAGGAAAGCTGACGCCAAGCCTAGGCTGATTAGGTGGGTGTTATTGCTGCAAGAATTTGATTTAGAGATTCGAGACAAGAAAGGTTGTGAGAATGTGGTTGCAGATCACCTGTCTCGATTGCACCATAATTGCGAAAAAATTGCGGGGTCCGCAATTTCTGATGCTTTCATAGATGAGCATGTCTTTGCTTTGTCCCATCGTGATAACGATGAGGAACCATGGTTCGCTGATATTGCTAACTTCCGTGCATCACAGTGTTGGGTTTTATGTCCTAAAACTCGTGGTTTGTAAACGATAAACATATTTTATTACTAATAAAGTGTTATTGAGGTTTATTCAATAAAGTTATTATTGAATATGTGAATTGCTTATTTCATTTTAGAAAACCCTAAATCCAATAAACTAAGATCCATGGCTATAACATGAGTACTTGAACTTTATGTGGAGACATAAAAGTGGATCAAGTTCGAGTAAATAGCCAAAACGGTCTATAGTATACGGATAAGGCTGGATACCTTATCTTGGGGACACTATTGGATGCGGCCCATTTTGTATTTAGTACAAACGATGTGATTCTGAATCGTTCATGTGGAGACATGTGAATGGGGGCGTCCTATGCAAAGAGTTTGCATTAGACCGGACCGCGAAATAAGTCACTCTTGCTTTATAACACTGTTTACTGTTTTAAAGACTGACTATTTCAAAACGATGACCTAGGTAACTTGACCTTAATCCTAAGCTAACTATGAACTCCTGTTTATTCGGGATTATCCTTAGATCTGCATGGGTGATAGTGGCTCAACAGCGCCGACTCAATAAGCCTCCCATTTCAGGGGTAAGACCGGATAGATAGCTGGGGACATAGGGTGCAAGATGGAATCCACTCCTACCCGTCTCTAGGGATAGTAGATAGGTTGTTCCCTTAAGTGCTGACTCCAGGTCTTGAACAAGGGGCCCCACCTTCTCATTGGCCCGAGAGGGACTCGGTATAGTGATTAGATCACATACCAATCTGTTTAGTGATTGGATCACAAACCAATTGTTCATTAGAGGATCAGTGGGACTTAAGGAGCAAGATGTAATTACTGGGGTAAAACAGATATTTGACCCGACGGTAAATTACGAACAACCTGTGAAGGGTCAACTTACTAATCATGGTTATATCGAGTGGACATAAATATATCTATAGTGAGGAGAGTGCAACTACTAGGCTATAGTGGAATGTCCTGGTAGTTAACGAATGTTGATTAACTGTGTTAAAGAGTTTAATCAGTTAATCTCGGATCGTTGGAGCTCATGATCTGTAGGTCCATGAGGTCCCCCTGCTAGCTCATATCGGACTAAACCTTAGAACAGTGTGACGAGTGAATTCGAAGTGTTCGAATTCAAATTAGAGAATTAACGTTAAATATATGTGATATATTTAACGACATAACGTTCAATTGCGAATTGAACAATAGAGAGAGATGGTGATATTTAAATAAGATTTAAATATCGAAAATATGAATATGGATTCATAATCATGTATATCGGGAATGATCGGGATTAGTGTTGGATTTATTGGATATTAAATTTGAATTAATTAAATTGTTTAATTAATTATTTAATATTAATTTAATTTGATTTGATTTAAAATTAATTATTTGAATTAATCTTTAAATTGAATTAATTTGATCAAAGTTAGTCAAAAGTCAAATTTAAGACAATTGACTACAACTTTGAAAGTCAAAAGTCAAATGTTGACTCCACTAAACCTTGAAAGTCAAGAGTCATTTTGATGACTAAAGTTAGTGGAAAAATCCAATTCTTAAGTTAGTGGAAAAATCCAATTCTTGAGTTAGTGGGAAAAACCATTTGTTGGTGGTTTTATGAGTCAAACTTTTTTGCTAAGTGTTCATCCCACATCAAGCCACTAATCCCACTAAATTGAGTGGATTCTACATGGCATCCTATTGTGAACTCAATTTTGCATGTTTTTGCATGTAGTCTTCTATATATACAAAGGGTTAATTAGATTGACTTCTTCTTGGAATTTTGATGAACTTTGAGAAATTGTAAAGACAATTTCTCTACCATTCTCTCCAATTCCATCTTCAATTCTCTTTTAAATTAGTCACTCAAAGGATCCCACAATCCCGTTCTAAGGCCGGAGAATAGTCGGGAAGACTCTCGTGGTGGTTCGTGACCGTTACGTTCGAAGATCGAGTTTGGAATCAAGAAGAATTTGAACTTCAAAGGTAACTTCTAAATTATTGTCTTTGATTTTCAAATTACATGCTTTTTCCTTTTAAATTAACAAAATAAGAGTACTTAGATCCAACGATGCTTCCGCTATGCATGCCGAAACTCTTTCAAATGGTATCAGAGCATGCTTTAAGTACTCTTTTTTGGTTAATTTAGAGTTGGTGGGTAGTGATTCATGTGATGAATGTATGTGTGCTAAAATGGAAATTTTTGGTCTTTGGCATCCATTTCTTTTCCAATTTGTAATAATTATTGTAATTGCCTTGTAATGGGCTTTAATGTGTTACAAAGAGTATGTAATTTTTGTAGACTCATTAGAGTCCATTTTAGGATGTAATTTATCAAAATTGGAAGAGGCGTCAAGTGGCGGTTCGGTTCGGTTCGGCGGCGGTTCGTGCAATTCCACAACTTACAAGCGGTTCGAGCCGATTCGAAGTGTTCGGGGGCGGTTCAAGATTTTTTTCCTATTTTATTATTGTAATAATTTAGGTAAATGCTTGTTTAGGATGCCAAAACCAATCCATTTTTAGTGTGGTTTATTTATTTATGCATTGTGAATGTATAGTTTAAATAAACATAATCTTGTGTGCATATTGTATGCCATGTAGATTTAAAATCCCACCATAGGATAAGCATGAAACATGCATTGAAAGTATGTTATAAGTGTTATAATATAAGTATGCATGTATAGGATTCCATGAGATTTCATATAAGTTGTTATATTTTTGCATGGAATGATTTTATATAATTGTTATATAAAAGCATGTTAGATGTATGTTATAAGTTTTTTTTTATAAGTGTTATAAAATGAATTAGACATTAAAACTTATAACAAAGATAAATGCATGCTCATTTAGGGTTAACTACCAAGCAATCTCCTGTTTTAATAGTTAAAATAGGTCGATATCTTGTAAAACTTCGGTTACAAGAAAAACTCACCCGGTAAGATGCTGTCTCAGCCTGGGGGTATTTAAGTTGACGGTTTACGGAACACCTCCTACCTGGGCATCGAACTGGCGTTTGAGTTTAGCTAACCCGGTTTTATGAGCATGCGTGAGTGATGTGAGGTTTTAAAAGGTTTATCACCTAGACATCATAGGTTAAAATCCAGTATAAACGTTATACTCGGAAAGATTACCTAGACTTAGGATATGTTTTTGTTAGCCAAAATATATGCCTAAGTAAAATCATACCCAACCGTCTAGAACACTTCAGTGGGAGGAAAAATGTTTTCAGCTCCTACGTCCCTTAGAGTTCACACCGTGAGATTCATGCTCGGCTTCGAGTCGCCCTGGGAGCGACCTCCAGTAGGAAAGTATTTGCATGAGTCAATAACAAGGTGAATAGGGGAAGTCGTTCATAGTAAGTGGGCGAAGGTTGTGTGTCAACACATCCTACGGTCTCCTCCATTAGGTTGCACCGGGAGATTCCCATGATGCGCCTGCGAGTCTGCCCTGGGAGCGACCACCCCTTAGGAGGGTTGTATCATGGGATTCGGAACACCGCGAACTCCAGAAATGGATAGGGTCTCATAGGTCCGTTTTCAGCATTGTCTTTCCAACTTCGGGAGCTTGTTGATTCCGATCTCTGAGGTCTGAAAATGGAGGGTCACACTTACAAGAATTACTAAGTGTTAGTAACTTCTTGACCAAAGTAAACGATAGCTAAAAGATCTATTAGAATATGAGTTATTCTGGTAATAGTGATTAGCTGAGATTGTCTCAATTCAAAGGAGGAGTGATAGACTGCCCCTAGGTGGATGTTGCTCTAAACCTTTGTAGTATCGTTGCAATAAAGAATAAATGATGGGTACATTGTTACTTTTGCTAAAACTTGATTGGATAATATAAAAGGGTAATAGCAATTTCACTAAATACGATATGTTTATATTTTTCAGCATGTCCAACTCAATAGTACAGTTACTAGCTTCTGAGAAACTTAACGGGGATAATTACGCAACGTGGAAATCAAATTTAAACACAATACTGGTAATTGATGATCTAAGGTTCGTTTTAACTGAGGAGTGTCCTCAAAACCCCGGCACAAATGCAAACCGAAATGTTCGGGATGCATATGACAGATGGACAAGGGAAAATGATAAAGCCCGCGTCTACATTCTGGCCAGCATATCTGATGTATTGGCTAAGAAACACGATGGTATGGGTGCTGCCAAAGAGATTATGGAATCTCTGAAGGGGATGTTTGGACAACCGTCCTTCTCCCTTAGGCATGATGCCATCAAGTACGTTTATAACTGTCGCATGAGAGAAGGGACCTCTGTTAGAGAACATGTCCTGGACATGATGGTCCATTTCAATGTGGCAGAAGTAAATGGAGCTGTCATAGATGAGAAGAGTCAGGTCAGTTTTATTCTGGAGTCTCTTCCGAAGAGCTTCCTACAGTTCCGCACAAATGCGATGATGAACAAAATTGAATATAACTTGACTACTCTTCTGAATGAGCTTCAGACTTATCAGTCCCTCCTGAAAACTAAGGGACATGAAGTGGAGGCAAATGTTGCTACCACTAAAAAGTTCTATAGAGGATCGTCCTCTGGGACGAAGTCTGGCCCTTCTTCTTCTAAAAATAAGAGTATTTCGATGAAAAAGAAAGGGAAGGGGAAAATTAAAACTCCTAATGACCGCAAAAGCAAGGCTCAAGTTGCAGATAAAGGAAAATGTTTCCACTGCAACGAGAATGGGCATTGGAAAAGAAACTGCCCAAAGTACCTTGCAGAGAAGAAAGCTGAAAAGGCAAAACAAGGTAAATATGATTTACTAGTTGTTGAAACATGTTTAGTGGAGAGTGATGACTCTTCCTGGATACTGGATTCAGGGGCCACTAATCATATTTGTTCTTCTTTTCAGGAAACTAGTTCCTGGAGAACGCTTGCGGAAGGCGAGATAACTCTCAGGGTTGGAACAGGAGAGGTTGTCTCAGCAAAATCAGTGGGAGATTTAAAGTTGTTTTTTGGAGATAGATTCATTATATTAGATAATGTGTATCTTGTTCCTGGAATGAAAAGGAATCTTGTATCTATCTCTTGTTTGTTAGAACAATTGTATAAAATATCTTTTGAAATTAATGAAGTGTTCATTACCAAAAGAGGTATTCCTATTTGTTCTGCAAAACTAGAAAACAACTTATATAAGTTAAAACCGACCAGAGCGAAAGCTATTTTAAATATCGAGATGTTTAAAACGGCTGAGACGCGAAACAAAAGGCAAAAAGTTTCTTCAAGTACATATCTTTGGCACTTAAGACTTGGCCACATTAATCTCAATAGGATTGAGAGATTGGTTAAGAATGGTCATCTAAGCCAGTTAGAAGACAATTCTTTACCAGCATGTGAGTCTTGTCTTGAGGGGAAAATGACGAAAAGATCTTTTACTGGAAAAGGTCTTAGAGCCAAAGAATCCTTAGAACTCGTGCATTCGGACCTTTGTGGACCAATGAATGTCAAAGCACGAGGAGGATATGAATATTTCATCAGTTTCATAGATGACTATTCAAGGTACGGTTATGTTTACCTAATACATCATAAGTCCGAAGCTCTTGAAAAGTTCAAGGAGTATAAGGCAGAAGTTGAGAACTTATTAGGTAAAACAATTAAGACACTTCGATCAGATCGAGGTGGAGAGTACATGGACCTAAGATTCCAGGACTATTTGATAGAACATGGAATCCAGTCACAACTCTCTGCACCTAGTACGCCACAGCAAAACGGTGTATCGGAGAGAAGAAACAGAACCTTGTTAGACATGGTTCGATCAATGATGAGCTATGCTCATTTGCCTGATTCGTTTTGGGGATATGCAGTAGAGACTGCTGCCTACATTTTGAACAATGTTCCCTCTAAAAGTGTTACTGGAACACCTTATGAGTTATGGAGAGGGCGTAAAACTAGTTTACGTCACTTCAGGATCTGGGGATGCCCGGCACATGTGTTGGTGCAAAACCCTAAGAAATTGGAACGTCGTTCAAAAGTATGTTTATTCATAGGCTACCCAAAAGAATCGAAAGCTGGATACTTCTTTGATCCAGAAGAAAATAAAGTATTTGTATCGACAAATGCTACTTTTCTCGAAGAAGATCACATGAGAGATCATCAACCTCGCAGTAAACTAGTATTGCGTGAAATTTCAAAAGAAGCTACAGTTAGATCAACAAGAGTTGTTGATGAGATTGGTCCCTCAACAAGAGTTGTTGATGGAGCTAATATTTCTGATTACTCACATCCATCTCAAGAGTTGAGAGTGCCTCGACGTAGTGGGAGGGTTGTGCAACAACCTGACCGTTACATGGGTTTAGTAGAAACTCAAATCATCATACCAGATGATGGAATAGAGGATCCATTGACCTATAAACAGGCAATGAATGATGTTGACAAAGATCAGTGGATCAAAGCCATGGACCTCGAAATGGAGTCGATGTACTTCAATTCGGTCTGGGAACTTGTAGATCAACCAGATGGGGTAAAACCTATTGGTTGTAAATGGATCTACAAAAGAAAACGAGACCAAGCTGGTAAGGTACAGACCTTTAAAGCTCGATTAGTGACAAAGGGTTATACCCAGAGAGAGGGGGTAGACTATGATGAAACCTTCTCTCCTGTTGTCATGTTAAAATCAATTAGAATACTCTTGTCCATTGCCACATATTATGACTATGAGATTTGGCAAATGGATGTCAAGACAGCCTTTCTGAATGGCAATCTTGAAGAGAGTATCTATATGTCTCAACCAGAGGGGTTTATAATACAACATCAAGAACAAAAAGTTTGTAAGCTTAAACGATCCATTTATGGGTTGAAACAAGCATCTAGATGCTGGAATATAAGGTTTGATACTGCGATCAAATCTTATGGTTTTGAACAAAACATTGATGAACCTTGTGTTTACAAGAAGATTGTCAAAACATCTGTAGCATTCCTCGTGTTATATGTCGATGATATCTTACTCATTGGGAATGATGTAAGATGCCTGACTGACGTCAAGAAATGGCTAGCAACTCAATTCCAAATGAAAGATTTGGGAGAAGCTCAATATATTCTTGGGATCCAAATAGTTCGGAACCGCAAGAATAGAACATTAGCCATGTCTCAAGCATCCTATATTGACAAGATGTTGTCAAGATATAAGATGCAGAATTCCAAGAGGGGTTTGCTACCCTTCAGGCATGGAATTCACTTGTCGAAGGAACAATGTCCTAAGACACCTCAAGAAGTTGAGGATATGAGACGCATTCCCTATGCATCGGCAGTTGGAAGTCTGATGTATGCTATGTTGTGTACACGACCCGACATATGCTATGCAGTAGGTGTTGTCAGCAGGTTTCAGTCCAATCCTGGACTTATACATTGGACAACCGTTAAGAATATCCTCAAGTATCTTAGGAGAACGAGGGATTACATGCTCGTGTATAAAGGTAAGGATCTGATTCTTACAGGATACACTGATTCTGATTTCCAGTCGGATAAAGATTCGAGAAAATCAACATCGGGATCAGTGTTCACTCTGAATGGAGGAGCTGTAGTATGGCGGAGTATCAAGCAAAGTTGTGTTGCTGACTCCACTATGGAAGCAGAATACGTAGCTGCCTGTGAAGCAGCAAAAGAAGCTGTGTGGCTTAGAAAGTTTTTGAACTATTTGGAAGTTGTTCCAAATATGCATCTGCCTATCACTCTCTTTTGTGATAACAGTGGAGCAGTTGCAAATTCAAAAGAGCCAAGGAGCCATAAACGCGGGAAACATATTGAGCGAAAATATCATCTCATTCGAGAGATCGTCCAACGAGGAGATGTTATTGTGAAACAGATAGCCTCTGAGGACAACATTGCTGATCCATTTACAAAGGCTCTCACGGCTAAAGTGTTTGAGGGTCACCTGGTGAGACTAGGACTACATGATGTATAATCTAGGGCAAGTGGGAGAAAACTATGGGTATGTGATGCCCTAGTTTATTGTATTTATTTCTCATTTTGAAAAACTCAACATTATGTATATATATGGATATATATTTGTTACCACTGGAGTTTTAGTCCAAGTGGGAGTTTGTTGGGTTTTATGTCCTAAAACTCGTGGTTTGTAAACGATAAACATATTTTATTACTAATAAAGTGTTATTGAGGTTTATTCAATAAAGTTATTATTGAATATGTGAATTGCTTATTTCATTTTAGAAAACCCTAAATCCAATAAACTAAGATCCATGGCTATAACATGAGTACTTGAACTTTATGTGGAGACATAAAAGTGGATCAAGTTCGAGTAAATAGCCAAAACGGTCTATAGTATACGGATAAGGCTGGATACCTTATCTTGGGGACACTATTGGATGCGGCCCATTTTGTATTTAGTACAAACGATGTGATTCTGAATCGTTCATGTGGAGACATGTGAATGGGGGCGTCCTATGCAAAGAGTTTGCATTAGACCGGACCGCGAAATAAGTCACTCTTGCTTTATAACACTGTTTACTGTTTTAAAGACTGACTATTTCAAAACGATGACCTAGGTAACATGACCTTAATCCTAAGCTAACTATGAACTCCTGTTTATTCGGGATTATCCTTAGATCTGCATGGGTGATAGTGGCTCAACAGCGCCGACTCAATAAGCCTCCCATTTCAGGGGTAAGACCGGATAGATAGCTGGGGACATAGGGTGCAAGATGGAATCCACTCCTACCCGTCTCTAGGGATAGTAGATAGGTTGTTCCCTTAAGTGCTGACTCCAGGTCTTGAACAAGGGGCCCCACCTTCTCATTGGCCCGAGAGGGACTCGGTATAGTGATTAGATCACATACCAATCTGTTTAGTGATTGGATCACAAACCAATTGTTCATTAGAGGATCAGTGGGACTTAAGGAGCAAGATGTAATTACTGGGGTAAAACAGATATTTGACCCGACGGTAAATTACGAACAACCTGTGAAGGGTCAACTTACTAATCATGGTTATATCGAGTGGACATAAATATATCTATAGTGAGGAGAGTGCAACTACTAGGCTATAGTGGAATGTCCTGGTAGTTAACGAATGTTGATTAACTGTGTTAAAGAGTTTAATCAGTTAATCTCGGATCGTTGGAGCTCATGATCTGTAGGTCCATGAGGTCCCCCTGCTAGCTCATATCGGACTAAACCTTAGAACAGTGTGACGAGTGAATTCGAAGTGTTCGAATTCAAATTAGAGAATTAACGTTAAATATATGTGATATATTTAACGACATAACGTTCAATTGCGAATTGAACAATAGAGAGAGATGGTGATATTTAAATAAGATTTAAATATCGAAAATATGAATATGGATTCATAATCATGTATATCGGGAATGATCGGGATTAGTGTTGGATTTATTGGATATTAAATTTGAATTAATTAAATTGTTTAATTAATTATTTAATATTAATTTAATTTGATTTAAAATTAATTATTTGAATTAATCTTTAAATTGAATTAATTTGATCAAAGTTAGTCAAAAGTCAAATTTAAGACAATTGACTACAACTTTGAAAGTCAAAAGTCAAATGTTGACTCCACTAAACCTTGAAAGTCAAGAGTCATTTTGATGACTAAAGTTAGTGGAAAAATCCAATTCTTAAGTTAGTGGAAAAATCCAATTCTTGAGTTAGTGGGAAAAACCATTTGTTGGTGGTTTTATGAGTCAAACTTTTTTGCTAAGTGTTCATCCCACATCAAGCCACTAATCCCACTAAATTGAGTGGATTCTACATGGCATCCTATTGTGAACTCAATTTTGCATGTTTTTGCATGTAGTCTTCTATATATACAAAGGGTTAATTAGATTGACTTCTTCTTGGAATTTTGATGAACTTTGAGAAATTGTAAAGACAATTTCTCTACCATTCTCTCCAATTCCATCTTCAATTCTCTTTTAAATTAGTCACTCAAAGGATCCCACAATCCCGTTCTAAGGCCGGAGAATAGTCGGGAAGACTCTCGTGGTGGTTCGTGACCGTTACGTTCGAAGATCGAGTTTGGAATCAAGAAGAATTTGAACTTCAAAGGTAACTTCTAAATTATTGTCTTTGATTTTCAAATTACATGCTTTTTCCTTTTAAATTAACAAAATAAGAGTACTTAGATCCAACGATGCTTCCGCTATGCATGCCGAAACTCTTTCACACAGGTATTACCAGTATTCAAGGGAGGGCAAGAGAAGAAGAGGTTCCTCCATGAAGTGAGGAAATTCATCTGGGATGACCCCATACTTTACAGAACCTGTGCTGATGGGTTGTTAAGGAAATGTGTTTCAGCTGCTGAAGCGAAATCTGTGCTGCAGCACTGTCACTCATCTCCTTATGGGGGACACTTTGGTGGGCAGAGAACAGCTGCAAAAGTATTTCAGAGTGGCTACTATTGGCCAACGATCTTCAAGGACGCCCATGACTACGCCCACAACTGTGATGAGTGCCAAAGGACAGGTAATCTCAGTCGCAAGGATGAGATGCCCCTCACCTACATCTTAGAGTTGGAGCTCTTTGATGTGTGGGGCATCGATTTCATGGGACCATTCCCTCCATCGTCAGGAGTGCTCAACCAGGGCTGGGAAGAATTCTGCAGACCGCCTAATCCAGCATACACGAGCATGGTGTACGATTTCTACGCCAATGTGCTCAGCCCTGAGGATGGCCTGTCTATGGTCCGAGGGGTGGAAGTGGATTTCTCAGCCAAGGCCATCAATGAAGCCTTTGGTCTCAAGGGCCAAGCTCACACAGATTATGCGCGGATAGTTGATGAGCCGACTGAGGCTGTGCTGGAAGAGGCCATTCGAACAATTGGCCAGCCGGAAGCAGCGTGGACTGTCTCACGCAATGGGAGGCACACCTTGATGAGTGCCAATCTGACAGCCAAGGCGGCTGTTTGGTTTGCCTTTGTGCGAAGGAAGTTGTCCCCTGTGACCCACGAGACGACAATCAACCAGAGTCGCTCACTACTGGTTTATGCCATCATGCGCGGTCTCACGGTCAATGTGGGGGAAATTATGTCAGCAGCCATTGCTGAGTGTGCCCGCAAAGGTAAGGGACCCTTATTCTTCCCCAACACTATAACAAAATTGTGCTTGCTTGCAGGAGTCCCCACCGAGCGCTTGGAGCAGCAGATGCCGTACACGGGCCATTTGGAGCTGCCTGCCAGCTTGAGGCTGAAGAGGAAGGGGAACATGGAGTTTGAATTGGATCGGTTGGCTGCTGATCAGTCACGATCCATGGCGTGCCTCATGGATATGCAACGAAGGATGGCTCAATGGGCCAAGTATGCGCAGGCACGGGATAAGGAACTCGCAGACCAAATTGGATGCATCTTCCCTGAGTTCCCTACCAATCTTCTAACTCCATGGGTGCCACCACGACTAAGGCAACCTGATGAAGATGATGAGACTTGAGTGCTGGTTTGAAGTGCACTGAAGGGAGTATTGCTGTTCCCTTGGAAAACAAAAACAATTTTTCTGCTTTCTGATTATATAATGTGAATTATGCTGTTTGTGTTCAATTTTTGACCTGTTTAGACGTTTAGTTTCTGTGTTTTTTCTTTTGCTTAAGATAGTCTGATGTTAGCTGCCTATGTAGGTTAGGTTAGTTTTAATTTTGAGCTTAAAGCAACGGGACAAAGCATGTTTAGGGGCCTGATGCATTGTTATATCTGCCCAGATTTGATTGCGGAAAAATTGCGGTGCCCGCAATTTTTCTGACTATTTGCGTGTTTTGGACTGTCTGTTTAGTTAGGCTATGATCTGTTTAAATACCATCTTTTGCTGCTAGCATGACTACTGTATATAGCTGATCTAAAAGCATGCTGGATGAGTGTCATACGACGTCCTTTGGTAGTTTAAATTGACCTCTCAATAGCTCAGAATGCACAGCTTTAAGCCCTTAACTGTCTGTTTTTTTGAAATTTCTGCTGCTGTGATATTTTCTTTCAAATGTTCTGTCTATGCCTAGGACTTTTAAATTCTCTTTGTTTTACCTTAGACTAGATGCTTCTAGACTAGTTTGGGGGTGTGCCACCTCAAGCACTCATTGGGGACAATGAGTGGTTTTAGTTTGGGGGAGGCCACCCTAGGCCTAGGAACATTCCTCTCTTCCTTAGGACATAAGCATTCTTCTTCTCCTTTAAAAAAAAGTGATAAATAGAAAAAGTAACAAAATAAGGGAGTCTTTCTCAAGAAGCTGAGTAATCAGTGCCAAGTGTGTAAACCACAAGTGGCATTGCATCAAAAGGCAACCCAAGGGAAGGCTCCACCTAAGAAAGAAAAGAAAAAAAGGAGAAATAGGGAAGAAGAATGTGTGCTTGGGAGTTATGACCTTGTGGCTTAGATGTCCTATTTGAAAAGAACTCTGATCCTTAATGAGCTGAGCACAAGGTTGTAGCTTTTAGGTTTGTCTAAGGGAGATGAATGTATATCCAATGAAGTGATGCCAGGGTTTAGTTGGTCTTATGAAAGTACTACTGTCACTGGTTTTGTACTAAGACTGGCATGACTCTAAGGAATCCTAGGTAGCTCATAAGAAAAAAAAACTAGAAGCATGTACTGAGTCCGAGATAAAGCTAGGTAGAATTTGAAACCTTAGGGATAGTGGCAGGATATGACAAAAGCAAATAGACCAGTTGTAGGGAGTTAATGAAGACAGAAAGATTGTAGGCAGGCAAAGGCAGAAGAAGCTTGACAAGAGGTTAGTGTTAAGCATAGAAGGATGTCACAGGACAGCACTGCTATAGATAAGAATATAAGGGAGTCAGTAAGTAGCTAAAGAAGATAAATAAACAGCCTAAGTAAGTCCATAGTTTGCTTGAGGACAAGCAAAACCTCAAGTTTGGGGGTGTGTTAAGTCTCTGAAAGTGACTTATTTAGGACCCATTTAGCCTAAGAAGATGTACACTTTTAGGTGTTTTTGATAGCATTTAGCCTAAACCTATACTTTAATATGAGAATTAGAAGAAGGTAGCTAATTTAGGACTTATGCACAATAGGTAGAAAAAGGGTTGAAAACCGAAGGAAAAGAATGAAAAATACGCATTGCGAATGAATTGCGAAATAATTGCGGTCCTCGCAATTATTCAAGTGAAAACCGTAACTTGACTGATCTTTTTCTGTTAAATTCCGTTATTTCAGGGACTCGTTCTTTCTCCTCCATCCATTTCTGATATATGACGTTGAAGATTGATGGTTCTCCTTGGCCCAGACGCACCTGCAAACTACTATAAAAAGGGGTCAAAGTCGGAGGTTTGATCATCATTCCGAAGCGCAGAAGTCTTCTCGCAGTCCACCATTTCTTCCTGTTTTCCTTTGCCGTCTGTTGGAGTGAGAGTCTCAGCTATTGGAGTCGATAATCTGATAGGAAGGAGAGAAGATTCTTCTTCTCTCTCGATTGGATTCATCCAAGCAAGGCTGAGCTTTCATCCCCTTCATTCGAGGCGACTGCCACGAAGCTTTCCAGCAACCTTTTACTGCTTTTCTGTCTTGTTCTTCTTATTTCCATTTCTGATCATTGTTGTTCTTAGTCTAGAGTTTAATTTACTGCATTTCGGTATTGTCTGCCTTTGAATCATTTCCTTTAAGCTTCGCATTGTTCGGTTAAACATTGAAAGTAATCAAAGAACGTTTCTGCATTTCTCTATTTCCATCTTCTGCTACGGCTTTGTCTTCCTGTTTTAATTATATGTCCTTTCTAAGCATGTCTATCTTATTTGTCATTTCTGTTCTCCTTATATCCATGAGTAGCTAAATCACCTAGGGGCATGCTAATGACAGAACTATAGGTTAAAAAAACGTGAATCAAGTAGGCAGTTTAACACTCGAACATTGGTTGTATGTAAGCTTCATCCCACGGGCAATTTCGATTGGCCATCCATTTTGTCCAAAGAACTCCTAACCTCTGGAAGGAGTAAGAGTTCAGAGTCATATAATCATGCTAGCCTTTCATGGTAATCAGGAAACGGCTTAGGAATAAGCGTTTCCCTAGCACAAACTAAACATTCCTGCTTTAACAAAGTGCTTAAGACCTTACTTTGAAGTCGAGTAAACTAAAGTATTTCATGCATGGAATCGGACGATACATGAGTTAGAGTGAGTTTGATGTATAGAGAGTTGATCTACTGCTTGAGAATCGTATTTAAATGCCTATAGGATAGTCATTAGTAGCCCTGAATTCGCCCATTTACACACTTTCGCTGCTGTTTAATTGCGGAAACATTGCGGTCCTCGCAATTCTGCTGTTTTACATTCTGTTTAGCTGTTTTCTTCTTCGTTTATTAATTCCATCTCTTGTCTTTTAAGTCTAGTTTCAACTTGCATTTGTTTATGTTATATCCCTTTACACATTCAGCAAAAACTAGATAATTAAAAACCCATTTTACCCCACCAAATTCATCCCATCTTTCTTAACAATCACACTTCGCGAATAACTAAAAATGAGTCTCTGTGGAAAAAACGAATTAAATATACTTACTACTTGCTGTGAGACCATGTATGCTTGCATGTTCTAAGTGCTCTCTCTACTCTTTTGCATATTTATCTTTACACATTGAGCACGCAACATAAGCCACTGGTCCTTGTCTATGTCATTCATTGCCTGTTTAAAGGTCAATGGATCCTCAACGCCGTCATCAGGTATGACGACCTGGGTTTCCGTTAAACCCATATAGCGGTCGGGTTGTCTCACATCCCTCCCACTACGTCGAGGTATTCTCAACTCTTGAGAAGGACCAGCCTGATCAACAACTCTTGTTGACCCATCTGTAGCTTTCTTGGAAAGTTCGGTCAAAACAATTTTGCTCGAAGGTTGATGATCTCTCATGTGGTCTTCCTCTAAGAACGTGGTGTTTGTCGATACAAGCACCTTGTCCTGTTGAGGATCGTAAAATAGACCACCTTTCGTTTCCTTGGGGTAGCCTACGAATAGGCATAATTTTGAACGATGTTCCAACTTCTTTGGATTGGGCACCAACACATGTGCCGGACACCCCCAAATTCTGAAGTGACGTAAACTATCTTTACGCCCTCTCCATAACTCATAAGGTGTTTCTGAAACACTCTTAGAGGGAACCATGTTCAAAATATATACACCAGCCTCTACTGCATATCCCCAAAACGAACTAGGCAGTTGAGCATAGCTCATCATAGATCGAACCATGTCTAACAGGGTTCTATTTCTCCTTTCGGACACACTGTTCTGCTGCGGTGTTCCGGGCGCTGAGAGTTGGGATACTATTCCATGTTTTATCATATAGTCCTGGAATCTTAATTCCATATACTCTCCACCTCGATCTGATCGGAGTGTTTTAATCGTTTTACCTAATGTGTTCTCAACCTCTGCCTTATACTCCTTGAACTTTTCAAGAGCTTCGGACTTATGATGCATTAGGTAAAGATAGTCGTACCTTGAATAATCATCAATGAAGCTGATGAAATATTCATACCCTCCCCGTGCTTTAACATTCATCGGACCACAAAGATCTGAATGTACAAGCTCTAGAGTTTCTTTGGACCTATGACCTTTTTTAGAAAAAGATCGTTTGGTCATCTTGCCCTCAAGACAAGACTCACATGGTGGTAAAGAGTTGTCCTTTAACTGATTTAAGAGACCACTCTTAACCAATCTCTCAATCCTATTGAGATTAATGTGGCCTAGTCTCAAGTGCCAAAGATAGGTACTTGGAGAAAGTTTCTGCCTTTTAGTTTGAGTTTGAGCTGTTTTAAACATCTCGGTGTTCAAAATAGCTTTTGCCTCTGTTGGTCTTAACACATACAAGTTGTTTTCAAGTTTCGCAGAACATATATGTACACCTCTTTTGCTAATGAACGCTTCATTAAAATCAAAAGATACTTTATACAAATGTTCAAGTAAACAAGAGATAGATACAAGGTTCCTTTTAAAGCTAGGAACCAATAGTACATTTTCAAGTAAAATGAAACTATCTCTATATAACAACTTGACAGCTCCCACTGCCTTGGCTGAGACAACCTCTCCTGTTCCAACCCTGAGAGTTATCTCACATTCAGCAAGCAGCTGCCAGGAACTAGTTTCCTGGAAAGAAGAACAAACATGGTTAGTGGCTCCTGAATCCAGTGTCCAGGCAGAACTATCATGTTCCACTAAACATGTTTCAACAACGAGTAAATCATATTTACTTAGTTGTTTCTTCTCAGCTTTGCTCGCCATGAGGGTATCATGATAGACGGATGAGGACGGTTGTCCAAACATCATCTGTAATGAATCCATGATCTCCTTAGCGGAGACCATTACCTCATGCTTCTTAGCTAACACATCGGATGTGCTGGCCAAGATGTAGACTCGGGCTTTATCATTAGCCCTAGTCCACCTGTCAAATGCATCTCGAACAGTTCGAGTTGCAGATGAGCTAGGAGGGGGAGGACATTCCTCTGTTAAGACAAACCTAAGATCATCGATAATAAGAATCGTATTCAAGTTCGATTTCCAGGTCGTGTAGTTATCGCCGTTTAGTTTATCATAAGCTAGTAATTGAATAAACGAGCTAGACATGCTGAAAAGAATGAATTCTATTAGTGAATTGAACTTAACCTATTTTTAACAACCAATCAAGAATTTTAGCAAAAGTAATAATGTACCCAAAAAAAATCATTATTAATTTGCAACGATGCTTCAGTGAGTCAGAGCAACCGCTACCCAGGGGCAGTCAATCACTCCTTCCCTGAACCAAGACATTCTTGACTAAATGCTAATACCAGAATAACTCATATTCCTATAGCACCTTAGTTATCGCTACTTCGGTCAAGAATCTACTAACAACTTAGTAATCCTTTGTAAGTGTGACCCGCCATTTTCATAACTCAGAGGTCGGCCCCAACAGTGTAACCGAATGGAAATGTCAGAGTTGGGAATGGACCTAAGAGACCCTATCCATTTCTGGAGATTGAGTTGTTCCGACTCCCATGAAACGACCCTCCGAATGGACGGTGCTACTATGGGCAACCAGCAGGCGGAACATGGGAATCTCACGGTTCAATCTAATGGAGGAGACCGCAGGATGTATTCACATACTTCCTTCTCCCACTTACTATAAATACTTTCTCCATTCACCTTGCTCTTGATTTATGCAAACACCATCCGAATGGGGATGCCCTATTGACATCACGAGGCCGAGCATAAATCTCACGGTGTGAACTTCGCGGAGAGCGTAGGAGGAGATTGATATATCATATATACCTTCTCAACACCACTACTAAGTATTTTAGAATGGTTTGGGTATACTTTTACTTACGCATTATCCGGCTAAGACAATAAAACCTAAGTCTAGGTAGAACATACTTTTACCTAAGATGTCTAGGTGATAAACGCTTTATAACCTTACACCTCTCACGTGCATGCTCATAAAGCAGGGTTAAGTTAACTCAAGTACCGGATCGATCCCCAGGTAGGAGGTGTTCCGTAAACCGTCATCTTAAATACCTCCAACCTTAGTGCAAGATCTCACCGGGTGAGTTCTCTTGTAACCTTAGCTTTACAAGATATCGACCTATTTTAACTATTAAAACGAATCGATACTAAATTCCTAATCGCATTGGAATTCTTTAACCCTTAGTGAGCATGCATTTATCTTTGTTATAGATTTTAAATGTCTATCTCATTTTACAACACTTTATAAAACAAAGACATTCTATAACATGCTTCCTAAGCTAGAATATAACCATTACATTCAATTTATAACATGCTTCCCAAGCAAGAATATAACAATTATATTCAACTAAGGCAACAATGTTGTATGTTTAATTTCACAATTAATATAACACTTATATTAATTTTACTTTTAAACAAGCAACATCCAATTCATAAATTAATATAACACTTATATGAATTCTCATGAATAATTAAGCATGCATACTATACAACATAACACTTATATTATACTTTCAATGCATGCAACATGCTTCCTATGGTGGGATTTGAAATCTATATGGCATACTTTATGCACATACAAGAGACTTTAATTAAAACATACATTCACAATGCATAATTAATTAAACACACTAAAGTGGACCGGTTTTGGCATCACGGACAAGCAAGCAACTAAATTATTACAATAATAATTCATCAACTAAGCTGAGACGCTTCCGAACCCTTCGAACCGCCACGAACCAGCTTGAAATTGCTTGAACCGGCCAAAAAAACAGTAACTACAAAACTTCAAAAAAAAACTAAACCGGTCCATGACAGCTGTCCCGACTTTAACAGCCCGTAACTGAACCAATACCGACCCGAACCGGACCAAACGAACGCTGAACCGGACCTCCAGAGGGTGAAGAACAAGGAACCGGTCTGAATTTCAGTGAACCGGACCACCCGAGGACCGAACCGGACCGTTTCTTCCAACTTGCGCTGAACCGGTTTTGTGCTGGAATTTTGCAGAAAAAAAAAACAGCAAAAAACAGCATGCTGTTTTTTCCGACGCCCGAGCTTCTGTCTTCGAATTGAAAGCCTATATGGACTCTAATGACTCCAAATTTTTTACAGACTCTTCTTCACACATTAAAGCCCATACACGCCCGGGCAATTACAAAACGAAGTACAAATAAAAGCTCAAAAAAATATGCCAAAACCGGGAAACACTTTAGACGCCCAGAAAAATAAATTTCTAAAACAAATACCCACCGAGCTCAAATTGATGCAAATTGAGTGACCAAAAAACGCTCTGATACCAATTGATGGAGCGCATGTAGCGCAGCGGAAGCGAGACGGATCATTGGCACTCTAATTTCATCAATTTAGCTAAATAAGAAACATGCACAAAGCTTTGAAATAAAAGGAATTAGAACATGTACCTCTTGTAGTTCTAAAGACTTCTCTTCCAATGCTCGAATCTCCTCACGAACCCTTCGAAGCTTCCCTCGAACTCCTCGAGAACCACCTCCGGTAGTCCCGCTATCCTCGGGCCGAGCAACGGAGTGGTGGGACTCCTTTATGAAAGGAAATTTTTTGGAAGAAGAAGATGGGAAGATGAAAGTGATGAGGATTTTGTGAGAAGAAGTCTAACACTTAGCTTTCTAATTTCTCAAGTAACATGAACTCTTCATGCTCATCCAAATATTCAAACTCTTTGAAAATTCATCAACCTCAAACCATTTGAACTTCATCCAATTTATAGGCAATTCACATGCAACAAAGTCTTTGCTTAGCATGACACCTCATGACACCTCAAATTGGATGGATTAGTCTTCAACCAAGTGTTCCAAAATTGATGAGTTTATATGCATGTTGTTGGTGATTCACAATCCACTTCACAACTTGGATAAACCCACTCAACTTGGATAAATCCACTCAACATGGATAATTCCACTTTGACTTGGATAATCACACTTGTAATATTTTGTCATTTTAAAATTAATTCATAATTAATTTTAATAAGCAAAATAAATTATAATTAATTAAACTTTTTAATTAATTAATATTATTATTTAATTCAATATCAAATATTAATTAAATAATAAGACTAATCCCGGTTTCTTAAACCGAATCATCACACATGAATCCCTATTCATGTTTTACACCGATCCCATACTTAAATCATATTTAAATATGTCCATCATTCTTCCAAAACCGAATTTCAATAAATTCAAATTCTTTTTCTCTCATATTGTTACACGGCTTAATCCGAGCTAGCCAGGAGAACCTAAAGGACCTACAGATCATGAGCTCCAACGATACGAGATTAACCGGTCAAACTCTTTAACCAAGCTAACCAACATTCGTTAACCCCCGGAGACTCCAATAAAGTCCAAGGGTTGCACTCTCCTCACCGTAGATATATTTATGTCCTCTTGATATAACCATCATTAGTAAGTCGATCCTTCACAGGTCGTTCGCAATTACAGCTGGGTCAAAATAACCGTTTTACCCCCGTAATTACATCTTGTTCCTTAAGTCCCACTGATCCTCTAATGAACTATTGGTTTGTGGTCCAACCACCAAACCGATTGGTAAGTGATCTCATCACTATACCAAGTCCCTCTCGGGCCAATGAGAGGGTGGGATCCCTAGTTCAAGACCCGGAGTCAGCACTTAAGGGAACAACCTCTCTACTAATCCCTAAAGGCGGGTAGGAGTGAATTCCATCTCGCAGGACTATGTTCCCAGCTACCTACCCGGTCTTATCCCCAAGATGGTAGGCTTATTGAGTCGGCGATCTCGGGCCACTCTCACCCATACAAGTCAAAGGATAAGCCCGAATAAACAGGAGTTCATAGCGTGCTCAAGATTCAGATCGAGTTACCTAGGTCATCATATGAAAAAGTCGGTCTTTACAGTAAACGGAGTTATAAAGAAAGAGCGACTTGTTTCGCGGTTCAGTCTTATGCAAACTCATTGCATAGGACGCCCCCACTCACATGTCTCCACATGAACGATTTCGGATCACATCGTTTGTACTATACAAAGTGTGCCGCGTCCAATAGTGTCCCCAGGATAAGGTACCCAACCTTATCCCTATACTATAGACCGTTCTGACTATTACTTGAACTTGATCCACAATCATGTCATACATGAAGTTCAAGTATACAACCTATAGCCATGGGTTCTTTGTTTATCGGAGTTAGGTTAAAAGTAAACACAATTCACTTTATTCAATAACAACTTTACTGAATAAAACTCAATAACCACTTTATTGCAAAATAGAATATACATTCAGTTTACAAACCACGAGTTTTAGGACATAAAACCCAACAAACCTTCCCCCTTGACCTCCTTTTATAGTGTTCTGCAGGTACGATTGGGCCAAGGAGAACCATCCATTCTGAACGTCGTTCTTCTACGTGGCAGCAGGAGAAAAAACGAGCGGCTGAAAGATCGCAACAAAATGGAAATCAGTTAAACAACTTAACAACTTTCACTTAAAACATTGCTGAGACAACAATGTTTTCGCAATGTTCCAGCAATGTGCAAATTTCAAGCCTTTAGCTTTGTTTTTGGTTCTTTTTCTTTCCTTTTACACATAAGTCCCAATTTAGCTTCATTCTACTAATTATCATATATAAGCACAAGTTTAAGCTAAATTCTACCAAAAACGCTTAAGAGTGTACATCTTTCTATAGCAAATAAGTCCTAAAATAGTCGCTTTTGGAGACGTAACACACCCTCAAACTTAAGGTTTTGCTCGTTCTCGAGCAATATAAGGACTTACTTGGGCTGCTATTACTCTCTCTAACTACTTGCTGACTTCCCTAAGTTCACTATCTAAGGCATTGGTTGTCCTGTGACACGCTTCTAAGTTTAAAACTAACCTCTCACTTTGCTTCTTCTGATTTCTCTCGCCTTATAATCCTACTGTCTTTATAAACTCCCTACAACTGATCTATCTGCTTTGGTCATTAGGTTCATCGTGCAGCTATCCCTAAGTTTTCAAATTCTACCTAGCTTTACCCCAGACTCAGTACATGCTTCTAATGTTTTTCTTTTAAGCTACCTAGGATTCCTTAGAGTCATGCCAGTCTTAGTATAAACAAGTGACAGTAGTGCATTCATAGAACAACCTAAACCCTGGCATCACTACATTGGATATACATTCATCTCCCTTAACAAACCTATAAGCTACAACCCTGTGCTTAGCTAATTGAGGATCAGAGTTCTTTTATTCAGGACACCTAAGCACATAGCTATAACTCATAGGCATACACTCTTCTTCCTTGGTTTTTCCTTTTTCCTTTCTTTCTTTGGTAGGGCCTCTCCTTTGGTTGCCTTTTGATGCAATGCCACTTGTGGGTTACACACATGGCACTGATTACTCAGCAACCTCAAGAGAGCCACCACTCTTTATTCTTTTTTCATTTTTTTTTCAGTTCATCATTTTTTCAAAGGAGAAGAAGAATGCTTATGTTTAAAAGGGAGAGAGGAATGTTCCTAGGCCTAGGGCTGCCTCCCCCAAACTAAAACTTCTCATTGTCCCCAATGAGAGTCTGAGGTGGCACACCCCCAAACTTGTCCTAGAAGCATTTAGTCTAGGGCAAAACAAGGAGAATCTAAAAGTCCTAGGCATAGAATGAACTGTCCTAAAGCAAATAACACAGCAGCAGAATTTTGTAAAAACAGTATATTAGGGCTTAAAGAGATGCATGTTGAGCAACGTAAGGGAGCTAATTTAAACTATCAAAGGTGTTCTAAGACACTCATCCAGCATGCTCACAAATAGGACATATATGGCAGTCAAGAAAGCAGCAAGAGAGCAAAATTTAAACAGAACCAGCCTATCTATCAGTCAGCCAATAGCATGCGAAAACTAACAAAAATTGCGGACTCCGCAAAAAATTCGCAAAAAAAAATCCTACAGGGCATATTTATCAGTGATCAAGGCCCCTTGCATGCTATTTCCAGTCATCCACAACTACTCAAAAATGAAACTAAAACAAGCTAGCTACTCAGATACCATCTACCTATACTAAACTATCCTAAACAAACAAAGAAATTAAAAAAAAAAAAAGATCAAGCATTTGATAAAAAAACAGGAGTCACAAGTCAACGAAAAACAAGTTTTTTTTTTTTCAAGAGGGAACAAAAGTACTCCCTCGAGTGCTGTTACCTCTCCAAAAGTACATTATTTAAGGTCATATTTACCTAGAAATCATGGAAATTCTTGAGTGTTTTTGTTAAGAGTTAGCTTAATGTGTGCTTAAATGTGAGAATTTGAGAAATGATGCTAAATTAAGGCTTATTTGGAAAAGGAAAGAAAAAGGATGCAAAATGATGTAAAAAGAGCTAAAATGTACATTGCAGGAACATTGCTGAAAAATTGCGGAGCTCGCAATAAAACAGTCTTTGCTGCTGCATTTTTTTCCAGTCAACAGTCTTTGTTGACTGAATTTTTCCAGTAGTCAACTCTCCCTGGTGCTGCCACATGTCAAGCTTGACTACCTCACAAAATTGAATGGTGATCCACAATTATTGAGCAACTTTTGCAACCACCTAGAGGCTATATAAAGAAAGTGAAATGAAGGATCAAAGCAATTGAAATAAAATTGAATTCCCCTCAATTCAAACACAACTCAATAGTGAAGAACTCGAAGACAAAATCCTTTTCCCCCGTTTGTTGGATCGAAGAAACAAAGCCCTTGGCGTTGATAATTCGAGAGGAAGAAGAGAAGATCCATCTTCTCTTCTGATTGAATTTATCCCCAAGATCAGCTAATCTTCCCCATCATCCGAGGCGATTCACGACTTGGAAGATCCTCACGCAATTTACAGCTTTCCTTTACTGCTTTCTAATTAATTATTATTCTTCTTTAAGCGTTGTTATGAACCATTTACTATTTTACCCTTTAAATATTGCTTTTGGATCAAAGGTTGTTGCTTTACGAATTATTATGTGAATTGCTTTCTTACAAGAGTAATCAATTGGTTTTATTGAATTCTTCATTCTGTCATTCCTTAATCAATAGTTTTGTTGAGTTCTTCATCTTATCATTTCTTTATCAATTAATTTTACTGAGTTCTTTAAATCATGTTCATTCCATCCATCTCCCTTTGTTCTTCGAAAACCATGACTAACTAATCTAAGAGAGGTCTGCTAAAGATAAATCTGTAGGCTAGAAATATGAGAACTCGGCATGTAGAATAGCATGAATGCATTGAATGTATGTGAGCTTCATCCCATGGGCGATTTCGACTGGCCATCCATTTTGTCTAAAGAATTCCTAACCTCCGGAAGGAGTAAGAATTCAGAGTCATCCATTCATGTTAGCCTTTTATGGTAATCAGAAAATGACCTAGGAATAGGCGTTCTCCTAGCACGTTTATTAGCATGTGTTTATGATTAGGTTGTTAGCTTTACTTGGACAGAAGTAATCTAAGAAACTAATGCATGTAATCGGAAGATGCATGAGAACTAGCTAAGACGATGCATGAGATGTTAATCTACTGTTGAATGATCATAGTTAAATGCCTATAGAGGATTCTTAAGTCGACCTTGCTGCCTTACTTTACATTAAAATCGTTGCTAATTTATTGCTAGATTATTGCAAGAACCGCAATTCTACTTTTCCACATTATGACTTTACCTCTTTGCTAGCTTTGCATTTATGTTTACATTCTTCTTGCATCTTTTATATTCCTGTACCTCAACCAAAAATCTATCCAATTTAAGTTACCTTATCTAATCTAACACACCAAATCGTTAGTCACTAAACTTAATCTCTGTGGGAAAACGAATTAAATTATACTTATCACTTGCTGCAGACCATGTATGCTTGCATGATCTTAGCGCTCTTCGCATTTACATTTTATATACACACTGAGCGCGCAACAAGTGCCCTTCAGACTGGCACTCAAACATCCTCATCATCATCTCTCCTTTCCCTAGGAGGTTCCCACGGCTTCAATAGATCAGTGGGGAAGGCAGGGAAGATGCATCCCAACTGATCAGCCACGTCTTTGTCCCTCGCCTGCGCATATTCAGCCCACTGCGCCATCTTGTGTTGCAGGTCCATTAAGCAGGCCATGGAGAGTGATTGAGCAGCAACCAAGCCGTCCAGCTCAATCTCCATGTTGCCCCTCCTTCGCATCCTCAGGATGGTGGGCAGCTCCAGATGGCCTGTATAGGCAAATTGCTTCTCATTTTTCTCCATGGGGACCCCTGCACGAAGGCACAACTTAGTTATAGTATTAGGGAAAAATAATTGACCCTTACCTTTCTTCGAGCAGTCGGCAATGGAGGCAGCAATGACCTCACCAACGTCAATGGTGAGGCCCTTCATGATGGCGTACAGCAGTAGAGACCTCCCCTGGTTTATAGTTGTCTCGTGGGTCACAGGGGAGAGACGTCTGCGCACGAAAGATAACCAGACAGTCGCCTTGTCGCGCAGGGTTGCACTCATCAAGGTGTGCTTCCCGTTCTTAGACACTGCCCACGACGCTTCTGGCTTGCCAATTGTGTGCAAGGCCTCCTCCAAAACTGCCTCAGATGGCAGATCAGTGATCTTGGCAAAGTCAGAGTGGGGGTATCCCTTGAGGCTGTAGGCCTCATTAATCGCATTGGCGGAGAAGTCCACCTCTACCCCTCTCGCCGTGGACGAACAGGCGTCAGGATGTGCGAGATTGGCGTAGAAATCATACACCATGTCGGTGTAGGCTGGGATAGGGGGTCTGCACAGCTCTTCCCAGCCATGGGTGATGATTCCTGCGCGTCAGCCTCAACATCGGGCCCGAAGCCCAAAGGCCGGCCCAAGCCCAGCCCAAGCCCGATCCAAGCCCGGCCCATGGTCAACGGTTGACCGGCCCGGCCCAACCCAGCCCTTTCATTCATCGGATTGGATATGGATCTATTTTTTTTTAATTGGATCGGCCCATGGGCCGACCCGTTCGAGCCGTATTTGGATCGGCTCGTTGGGCCGGCCCAAAGGCCCGATCCAATATAATAATTTATTATATATAAATTATAATAATAATAATATAGAAAAAAATGAAAAATATCATCATTATAATAACATTATGTTATTATTTATTTGCATGCTCATTTCAATTATCATTTTTTTTAGACTAAATTTATACAAGTTGTAGAAATTATCTTGTGTGTTCAATGAGATTGAGAAAAAAAAATGAGTGGCAAAAGAAAGAAAAATAATATATTATGAAAAAAAAGATTAAATAAATGTGTATTTAGTACGAGGGGAAGGGATGGAGAGATAGTTGAAAATGCATACATTATCCAAAAACTATCATATTTTTGTCTCACATCGAAAGTTTTGAGTTTGGAGGAGATTTATTTTCTATAAATAAGTTTTAATCTCATACAAAATTTATATTTAAAAATAAAGTTTTTGTTTAAAGGGTCAACCCAAGCCCGGCCCAAAGGGCCGATCTAGGCCCGATCCAATTTTGGCCCATTGAGTTTGACCCATGGATTGGGCTATGGACCTATGTTTTAGGGGTCGGGCTGGCCCAAGCCCGGCCCAAACAGTGGCTTAGGCCCAAAGGGCTTGGGCCTGGGCCAAGCTTGGGCCATTGATTCTTTGGGCCGGGCTGGCCCGGCCCGGCCCAATGATGAGGCTGACCTGCGCGCAAGAACTGCGGCAGGTCAGCCAATGCATCAAGGAAGCCCCGCTCGTGCAGGAGCTCCTTCTTTCTCAACTCAAGGCCCTTGGCCTCTACTTCTTGCGAGATAAACCTCACAGCTTGAGGTTCATCCTCGGGGTACATCTTATTCTTCCCCTTCTCCATCTCCTTCTCCTTGACCTTAACCGATTCAGCAGCCTCAACCTTCAATTTCTTTAAAGAAGATTCAGATCTGACCTTCTTCTTCTTGGCTCGCTTGGAAGCTTTCGGTCGTTTGGCCTTCACGATGACAGGGACCCTCTTCTTGAGGCGCGCTGTTGCGTGCTCAATGTGTAAAGATAAGTGTGCAAAATAGAAGAGAGAGCACTTAGAACATGCAAGCATACATGGTCTCACAGCAAGTAATGAGTATATTTAATTCGTTTTTTCCACAGAGACTTATTTTAGCTATTCGCGAAGTGTGAATGTTAAGAAAGATGGGATGAATTTAAGGGGGTAAAATTTGTTTTTAATTAACTACTTTTTGCTGAATGTATAAAGGGATATAACATAAACAGATGCAAGTTGGAATTAGATGCAAAGGATAAAAGATGGAATTAATAATTGAGAAAGAAAACAGCTAAACAGAATGAAAATTAACAGAATTGCGTGGACCGCAATGTTTCCGCAATTAGATGGCAGCGAAACTGATTAAAAGGGTGAATTGGGAGCTACTAATGACTATCCTATAGGCAGTTTATTACGATTATCAAGTATCGTCCTCAAGTATCGTCCGATTAAAAGGATCAACTCTCTATACATCAAACTCACTCTATCTCAAGTATCGTCCGATTCCATGCATGAGAGACTCAAGTTTACTCGACTTCAAAGTAAGGTCTTAAGCATCTTGTTAAAACAGGAGTTTTTAGTTTGTACTAGGGGAACGCCTATTCCTAGGCCGTTTCCTGATTACCATGAAAGGCTAGCATGATTATATGACTCTGAACTCTTACTCCTTCCAGAGGTTAGGAGTTCTTTGGACAAAATGGATGGCCAATCGAAATTGCCCGTGGGATGAAGCTTACATACAACCAATGTTCGAGTGTTAATCTGCCTACTTGACTCACGTTTTTTAGCCTATAGTTCTGTCATTAGCATGCCCCTAAGTGATTTTAGTTACTCATGGATATGTGGAGAATAGAAAAGGTAGATAAAACAGACATGCTTAGAAGGTAAATATACTTAAAACAGCAAGCCAAAGCTGTAGCAGAACCAGATGGAAACTGTAAAATGCAGAAGGATACTTCGATTACTTAAAGTGTTTGAACGACAAAGGGAAGCTTTAAAAGAAATGAATTCAAGACAGACAACAACGAAATGCAGTAATTGAAATGCTAAACTAAGAACAACAATGATCAGAGATGGAAATAGGAAGAACAGAGCATAAAAACAGTAAAGGTTTGCTAGAAACTCCGTGGCAGTCGCCTCGAATGATGGTGATGAGAATTCAGCCGTGCTTGGATGAATCCAATCGAGAGAGAAGAAGAATCTTCTCTCCTTCCTATCAGATTATCGACTCCAAAAGCTTAGACTCTCACTCCAACAGACGGCAAAGGAAAAACAGATGGAAATGGTGGACTGCACGAAGACTTCTGCGCTTCAAAATGATTACTGATCCTCCGACTTTGACCCCTTTTTATAGTAGTTTGCAGGTGCGTTTGGGCCAAGGAGAACCATCAGTCTTCAACGTCATATATCAGAATGGATGGAGGAGAAAGAACGAATCCCTGAAAAGTCGGATCTAAACAGAAAAATGTCAGCCAACTTACGGTTTTAACTTGAATAATTGCGGCCACCGCAATTATTCCGCAATGCAGTCGCAATGGTTATTTTTTTCATTCTTTTCTTCGGTTTTCACCCCTTTTTCTACCTATTGTGCATAAGTCCTATATTAGCTACCTTCTTCTAATTCTCATATTAAAGCATAGGTTTAGGCTAAATGCTCACAAAAACACCTAAATGTGTACATCTTCTTAAGCTAAATGGGTCCTAAATAAGTCACTTTCAGAGACTTAACACACCCCCAAACTTAAGGCTTTGCTTGTCCTCAAGCATACTAAGGACTTACCTAGGCTGCTGTTTTACCCTCTTCTTTAACTACTCACTAACTCCCTTATATTCTTGTCTCTAGCAGTGCTGTCCTGTGACACACTTCTAAGTTTAGAACTAACCTCTTGTCTAGCTTCTTCTGACTTCACCTGCCTACTATACCCACTGCTTTTGTTAACCCCCTACTACTGATCCAACTACTTTTATGATATCATGCTATTATCCCTAAGGTTTCAAATTCTACCAAGCTTTACTCTAGACTCAGTACATGCTTCTAGCTTATTTTCAATGTGTCTAGGATTCCTTAGAGTCATGCCAGTCTTAGTATTAACAGTGACAGTGGTACTTTTTAGAGAACAACCTAAGCCCTGGCATCACTACATTGGATATACATTCATCTCCCTAGACAAACCCAACAGTTACAACCTTGTGCTTAGCTCATTAAGGATCAGAGTTCTTTTTACATAGGACATCTAAGCCACAAGATTATAACTCCCAAGCATACATTCTTCTTCCCCTATTTCTCCTTTTTCCTTTTTTACTTAGGTGGAGTCTCTCCTTGGTTTGCCTTTTGATGCAATGCCACTTGAAAAAGACTCCCCTCTTTATTCTATTTTTTTCACTTTTTCTATTTATCACAATTATATTTTTTTTTAGGAGAAGAAGAATGCTTATGTCCTAAGGAAGAGAGGAATGTTCCTAGGCCTAGGGTGGCCTCCCCCAAACTTCAACTACTCATTGTCCCCAATGAGTGTTTGAGGTGGCACACCCCCAAACTATCCTAGAAGCATCTAGTCCAAAGCAAAACAAAGAGAATTTAACAATCCTAGGCATAGGCAAAACATTCTAAAAGCAACTATCCCAGCAGCAGAAAATTTGAACATAACAGACAGGTTTAAGGTCTTATGGTTTATGCATGCTGAGCACTATTCAGAGGCAAATTTAAACTATCAAAGGGTGTCCTATGACACTCATCCAGCATGCTTCAAGATCAGCTATATAAGTTAGTCATGCTAGCAGCAAAAGATAGAATTTAACAGATCACAGCCTAACTAAACGGACAGTCTAAAACATGCAATCAGTCACAAAAATTGCGGGAACCGCAATTATTTCGCAATACAATCTGGGCAGATTTCACATTGATGCAGGCCCCTAGCATGCTTTTTCCTGTTACTTATGCATCCTAAAAATAAAACTAAACTATCCTACCTATTCACCTAACATCAGACTAGACTAAGCAAAAGAAAAATCATAAAACTAAACATTAAAAACAGATCAAAACTGGAATCCAAAACAGCATATTATACACGACTCTATCAAAAAGCAGGAAAATTGTTTTGTTTTTCTTAAGGGATCAGTAATACTCCCTTTAGTGCACTTCAAACCAGCACTCAATTCTCATCATCTTCATCTGGTTGCCTTGGTCGTGGGGGCACCCATGGAGTTAGGAGGTTGGTGGGGAAATCCGGGAAGATGCACCCCAATTGGTCTGCAACTTCTTTGTCCCTCGCCTGCGCATAGTTGGCCCATTGAGCCATTCTCCTCTGTATGTCCATTAAGCAGGCCATGGATAGGGACTGTTCAGCAGCCAGCCTATCCAACTCAAACTCCATGTTCCCCTTTCTTCTCAGCCTCAGGTTCGCAGGCAGCTCCAAATGACCAGTGTACGGCATCTGCTGCTCCAGGCGCTCGGTGGGCACTCCTGCAAGCAAACACAACTTTGTTATAGTGTTGGGGAAAAATAATGGCCCCTTACCCTTTTTCGCACACTCAGCTATGGCAGCAGTGATGACTTCTCCCACGTTGATCGTGAGACCTCTCATTATGGCATAAACCAGCAGCGAACGGCTCTGGTTAATTGTAGTCTCATGCGTCACTGGGGAGAGTCTTCTTCTTACAAATGAAAACCACACAGCTGCCTTCGCCGTGAGGTTGGCACTCATAAGAGTGTGCCGCCCATTGCGTGACACTGTCCAGGAGGCCTCAGGCTGGCCAATTGTGCGAATGGCCTCTTCTAGCACAGCCTCCGTCGGCTCATCAACTATCCGTGCATAATCTGTGTGAGGTTGGCCCCGGAGACCAAATGCTTCATTGATTGCCTTGGCAGAGAAATCAACTTCCACCCCTCTGACCACAGATATGCCATCCTTAGGGCTGAGCACGTTAGCATAAAAGTCATACACCATGCTTGTGTATGCTGGATTGGGAGGTCGGCAGAACTCTTCCCAGCCATGGTTGATCACACCTGCGCGCAAGAACTGCGGCAGGTCAGCGAGGCGATCAAGGAACCCCTTCTCGTGCAACAGGTCCCTTTTCCTCAGCTCCACACCCCTGGATTCGGCATCAGATGAGACATACCTCACTGACGGAGGTGCATCTTCAGGGTAGAGTTTAGCCTTCCCCTTATCGGCTGGTTTGGATGATTCAGCAGCCTCCACCTTGAGGCGTTTGAGCGAAGGCTCAGCACTTTCTTCGTCTGCTGAAGGCACTCGCTTGGCCTTCTTCTTCTTCAGCTTTTTGGACTTCTTGGACTTCTTGGCTTTGCCCATCTTGGCCTCCTTCTTTTTCTTTAGCCGCGCCTTGATGTTGATCTGTTGGAGGCAAGCCCCCAACGTCTCTTCCATGGAATCGTCCTGCGGTGCAGGAACATCAGGGCTGTCCTCTCTCATGGGAGAAAAGACTTCTTCTTCCCCAGCATCTCCACTGCCTTGCGTAGACTCCTGGTAATCCCCATAAGGAAATTCCGGATCAGGCCGTGGAGAATTGTGCTCTGCTGATGGTGTACGCGCAGAACTCCGTGGTGAAGATGATGGCGCAGGGCTCTGCGCTGCTACAGGTGGCGGATCAGAACTCTGAGGTGCTGGAGACAACTCAGGGCTCTGTAACGGTGGTGACGACTCGGTGCTTGGCACTGGTTCAGATGGCAGATGGCTGCGCACAGGTGATTCAGACGGCAGAGGGCTGCGCACAGGTGATTCAGACGGCGACGAGCCTTCTTTGGCTGACTCGTGAGAATCACGATCAGGTTCTTGACTCTCCACAGAGGGAGTCTTGGCTGTGCTCGGTTCAGCGGCCGTCTTGACAGTCCACCGGCGTTTCTTTGGCGTGCCCACTGGCTCAGATGGGCCAGCAGGGATCTCAGTGACCACCTTCCACTTCCTCCTACGGATAGGAAGCTTGGAAAGACGGCCGGCACGTACAGCACCCTCATCAGCAAGGGTGAGAAGCGCTTCCCTCGCAGCCGCTTCAGCTGCGTCATCGGCCTTCTTCTTGGCGGCGGATCTCTCAGCCCTAGTGGAAACCATAGTTGCTTCTTGGAGATCTTGAGAGAGGAATCAAAGGTTGAGAGAATCGCTGAAATCTTGGAGATCAAAGAATGAGAGCAGCGTACTGATCGAGCCCTCCCAACGGCTATAAATGCAACGGAAAAAAAAATCCCAACGGCTCTTTTTGCGGATCCAGCAATTCCACCGCAATTCCAGGGATATCTTTTCATACAAATCTCCAACTTTGCGTATCCGTATCTTTTATTTGGCTCAACCAATTCTTGAATTTTAAAGCTGGATGTGATCTCCTTGATTCCATCTATCGATTCCCTACAAAAACAAATAAAACAAACATTAAATACGTAATTAAAATCACGCCACAAAACCTACAAACGATCATCGAAAAAAAAACAGGAAAAATAAACTAAGGCATTGGCCTTTGCTAAACGAGCACAGTAACCACTCGTTCTCTCTCGTTCTTTTTGTCATGCTTCAGTCAAGAGGAAGGCCGAGAGAGTCTTCACATCCCCTTCCTCATAGTAATGCTTCAGTCTGGCACCATTGACCATAAACGGCTGCCCTTGCTGCAAGTTTTTAATCTCTATTGCACCATGAACAAAGACATTAGTAATAATAAATGGACCCGACCATCTAGACTTTAGTTTGCCTGGAAATAACTTTAAGCGTGAGTTAAATAATAGTACAAGTTGGCCTTTCCTAAAGTCTTTGATCCTAAGCCTACTGTCATGCCATATTTTAGTCTTTTCTTTATACATTTTGGCATTCTCATAGGCCATATGCCTAAGCTCATCAAGTTCATGCAGCTGTAAAGATCTCAATGTCCCTGCATCCTTTACACAAAAATTCAATTCTTTCATAGCCCAAAATGCTTTGTTTTCTAATTCAAGTGGCAAATGACAAGCCTTGCCATATACCAGCCTATAGGGAGACATACCTAGGGGTGTCTTATATGCTGTTCTATAAGCCCAAAGTGCATCCTCAAGCTTAAAAGACCAGTCTTTCCTATTCGGTTTGACTACCTTCTCTAGGATGTTCTTTATTTCCCTATTGGAAATTTCGGCTTGACCATTTGAATGTGGGTGGTAGGGGGTAGCTACTCTATGTCGAATGTTATATTTAGCCAATAATTTCTCCATAGCCTTGTTAATGAAATGTGACCCCTCATCACTAATGATAGCACGAGGAGTCCCAAATCGAGTGAAAATGTGCCTATGTAAGAAACTAGTGACCGTTTTAGCATCATTATTAGGACATGCCTTAGCTTCTACCCATTTGGACACGTAGTCTACTGCTACTAATATATAGAGGTTACCTGACGATGGGGGGAATGGTCCCATGAAATCAATGCCCCACACATCAAAGAGCTCCAACTCTAAGATGTAGGTGAGGGGCATCTCATCCTTACGACTCAAGTTACCTGTCCTTTGGCACTCATCACAGTTGTGGGCGTAGTCATGGGCGTCCTTGAAGATCGTTGGCCAGTAGTAGCCACTCTGAAAGACCTTAGCAGCTGTCCTCTGACCACCAAAATGTCCCCCATAAGGAGATGAGTGACAGTGCTGCAGCACAGATTTCGCTTCAGCAGCTGAAACACATTTCCTCAACAACCCATCAGCACAAGTTCTGTAAAGTATGGGGTCATCCCAGATGAATTTCCTTACTGCATGGAGGAACCTCTTCTTCTCTTGCCCTCCCTTGAACACTGGTAGTACCTGTGATGCACGAAAGTTAGCAATATCAGCAAACCATGGTTCCTCATCGTTATCACGATGGGACAAAGCAAAGACATGCTCATCTATGAAAGCATCAGAAATTGCGGACTCCGCAATTTTTTCGCAATTATGGTGCAATCGAGACAGGTGATCTGCAACCACATTCTCACAACCTTTCTTGTCCCGAATATCTAAATCAAATTCTTGCAGCAATAACACCCACCTAATCAGCCTAGGCTTGGCGTCAGCTTTCCTCATAAGATATTTCAGGGCAGAATGGTCAGTGTATACAATGGTCCTAGTGCCTACAATATAATTTCTAAACTTTTCGCATGCAAATACTACAGCAAGCATCTCTTTTTCTGTAGTTGTATAATTACATTGGGCCTCATTCAAGGTCTTACTGGCATAGTAGACAGGGTGTGTCAGCTTGTCAATTTTCTGTCCTAACATGACTCCAACGGCATAGTCACTGGCATCACATAGCATCTCAAATGGGAGATCCCAATTTGGTCCAACTATGATAGGCGCTGTGACTAGTGCCTCTTTAAGGGATTTCCAAGCTACTACACATTCCTCAGAGAAGATAAAAGGCTTGTTTAGCTCTAGAAGCTCGCACAGAGGCTTGGCTATCTTAGAAAAGTCCTTGATGAACCTTCTGTAAAAACCAGCATGCCCTAAGAAGCTTCTAATGGCTTTGACATTGTGGGGCTCTACTAACTTCTCTATAATCTCTATTTTGGCCCTATCCACTTCCACACCTGCCCTTGACACTCGATGTCCTAAAACAATCCCCTCATCTACCATAAAATGGCATTTTTCCCAATTTAGGACTAGGTTGGTCTCCTCACACCTAGCCAGGACTTGTCCTAGGTTGTCTAGACAGATTTTAAATGAATCCCCAAAGACTGAGAAGTCATCCATGAATATTTCTATCATGGACTCATCCAACTCAGAGAAGATTGCCATCATGCACCTCTGGAAAGTTGCCGGTGCATTGCATAAGCCAAAAGGCATTCTGCGGAAGGCAAACGTTCCAAAAGGGCAAGTGAAGGTGGTCTTCTCTTGATCCTTAGGGTCTATAGTTATTTGATTGTAGCCTGAATAGCCATCTAGGAAACAGTAGTAGGCTCTACCAGCTATTCTGTCTAGCATCTGGTCAATGAACGGTATAGGGAAATGATCTTTTTTAGTTTCTTTATTTAACTTCCTATAATCCATACATACCCTCCACCCTGTGACAGTCCTTGTTGGAATTAGTTCGTTATTCTCATTAACTACCACAGTTATTCCCCCCTTCTTAGGTACACACTGGATGGGGCTCACCCATTGGCTACTAGCTATGGGGAAAATTACTCCTGCATCTAACCACTTTATTATTTCCTTTTTCACTACCTCTTTCATAGAGGGGTTTAACCTACGCTGGTGATCTACCTTAGGTGTGTGCTCTTCCTCTAATATAATTTTGTGCATACAATAAGAAGGGCTAATGCCTCGAATATCAGCAATAGTCCATGCTATAGCCTTCCTATGTTGCTTAAGCAGTAAAATTAAATCAACCTCATGCTGTTCACTTAATTTAGAGGAAATAATTACAGGCAGTGTATCATTATCTCCTAAATATGCATATTTGAGGTGAGTAGGTAGTGGTTTCAGTTCTAGAATAGGTGGATGCTCGATGGAGGGCTTCAAAGGATTTACAGGTCTATCAGTCAAATCTATATTCATACATACATGCTGTGGTTTATCTACAGTTACATTCATTATGTCAGATACATTTAAATCAGCTACATCTATTTGTACATATTCATTAGCATACTTGGTTAATAATACATGCTCTAATTGTTTGTCCATAAGTGAGTCAACAACATCCATGCTTGCACAAGACTCAGAGTCAGAGGGATACCTTAAAGCTTTGTAAACACTAAATTTTACCTCTTCATCATGAACTCTCATGGTTAACTCACCTTTTTGTACATCTATTAGTGCCCTACCTGTGGCTAGAAATGGTCTACCTAGCAGGATGGGTACCTCCTTGTCTACCTCATAGTCCAGGACAATGAAATCTGCAAGGAAGATGAACTTGTCAACTTTCACTAGAATATCCTCAATCTTACCTTCTGGGTATGCGATGGATCTGTCTGCTAGCTGTAAAGTGACGGTAGTTGGACGTGCTTCACCTATTCCCAATTGGCGGAATAGGGACAGGGGCATGAGGTTAATGCTAGCTCCCAGGTCACAGAGAGCTCGCCCCACGTGCTTGCCTCCAAGTTCAACAGGTAAGGTGAAGGAACCAGGATCCTTCTCCTTCTTAGGCAGCTTGTTCTGGAGGATGGCACTGCACTCCTCAGTGAGATTGACTGTTTCAAACTCACCAATTATTTTTTTGTTAGTAATGATGTCCTTCAAAAACTTTACATAAGAAGGCATCGACTGTAAAACCTCTACAAAAGGAATGTTAACATGTACTTGTTTAAGTATTTCTAAGAATTTATTAAAATGAACTTCCTGTTCCTGCCTCTTCTTCAGCCTTCGAGGATAAGGAGGTGGTGGCACATAAGCAGGCACGTCAGGTCGCCTTAGGATAGGTGGAGGCCTTGGAATTTCTTCTATGTCCTCTACAATTGGCTCTAATCCGGCTCCTGTTGTGCTAGTTGGTGGTGGTCCTTGGTTTGGCAGAGATCCTAGTGGAGCACTAGACTCAGTGTTCTCTACTCTCTTTGGTGTGTCTTTTGTGTTGCTCACCAATGGCCTACCACTTCTAAGTTCAATTGCTTGAACTTGTTCCTTGCCATCTCTCCTTGGTACCTCGGTGTCAGCAGGAAGTCTACCTTGGGGCCTACTTTTAATTTCATTGGCTAACTGGCCTATTTGAGTTTCTAAGCTCCTAAGGGTAGCTTGCTGGCTTTGGAGAGTAGCATCATTTTTTGCTATATATTCCTTGAGTAGGTTTTCTACAGAAGATCCTACTGGTTGATAAGGTTTTTGGTACATTGACTGGTTATGTTGGTTATGTTGGTTATGTTGGGGAGTGAAACCAGATGTTCCACTCGGCCTTGGTTGGTTAATATTTTGGTTAGAATTTGGTTGGCCACCCCATGACAGGTTTGGGTGGTTCCTCCAACCAGGATTGTATGTTTGTGAGTAGGGGTTGTTCCTTGGTTGCTGCTGGGTTCCTACATAGCAGACCGAGGATGGATTCCCAGGGCAATATTCATATGGGTGCCCTTCCCCACAGAATCCACAGACTAGTGCCTCGCCTTGGCTTGGTTGGGTGCCCATTGACATGGCTGTGGCGGTATTGGCACTGGATTGGAGATTGGCCTGAGCCATTTGCTTGACTAAATTGGTCAGGGCATTTATTTGGGTGCTCATGGCGCTTAGAGCATCCTTGTCTTGAGCTCTAGTTGGCTCTACAGGATCGTCTGACCACCTACAATGAGATGTTGAGATCTTCTCCAAGATCTCATAAGCTTCGTTGTAACTCTTGGACAACATGGAACCACCAGCAGATGAATTTAAGACTTGTCTAGTGCTGGGGTTACAACCTTTAAAGAAGACTTCTATTTGGATACACCATGGGATGCCATGGTGCGGACATTTGATTAGAAGGTCTTTGAAGCGTGTCCAAGCTTCGTGAAGAGACTCACTTGGAGCTTGTTTGAATTTAATAATGTCATCACGGAAAGTGGAATTCCTATCAGGTGGGAAATATTTGACTAGGAATTTTTCAGCTAGATCTGTCCAATTAAGGACAGATCCGGAAGGTAATGAGTTCAGCCACGTTTTGGCCTTGTCCCTCAAAGAGTAAGGGAACAAGTATAGCCTTAACGCTTCTTGAGAAACTCCAGGGATTAGGAAGGTATCACTAACTCCTAAGAAGTTCCTAAGATGGTTGTGGGGATCCTCATTTTCCATTCCAAAGAATTGTCCCACAGTGGACAACATTTGGAACATCACTGGCTTTAACTCGAATGAGTTGGCAGTGATCTCAGGACGGATTATGCTGGGGTTCAGCTCCCCAGGCATAGGTACAAGATATGAAAGAATGGCGCTATCCTTGTCATTCGCTATGTCTATGGGATTGCGAGTGGCAGGCACCAGATTTTGATCTCTTACATCCATTTCTCCTAAAGGTGGTGATGATAACCTTGCGGTATCAGCAGCTAATTGAGGTAAAGAAGGTTGTTTAAATAAACGTTTCTTGGCTTTATTCCTAGCTCTAAGTAATCTTTCGGGCTCAGGGTTGAACTCTAGATCACTAGATGGAAGCTCATTCATAAACTAACCTAAGTTTTACCTAAGGAAGAAATGAAATATAGATCAAATGCAAAAGAAAGTAAATGGATGATTCAAACTTAACAAAAACTTCGTTTTACTTAAAATAAGTCCCCGGCAGCGGCGCCAAAAACTTGTTGCGTGCTCAATGTGTAAAGATAAGTGTGCAAAATAGAAGAGAGAGCACTTAGAACATGCAAGCATACATGGTCTCACAGCAAGTAATGAGTATATTTAATTCGTTTTTTCCACAGAGACTTATTTTAGCTATTCGCGAAGTGTGAATGTTAAGAAAGATGGGATGAATTTAAGGGGGTAAAATTTGTTTTTAATTAACTACTTTTTGCTGAATGTATAAAGGGATATAACATAAACAGATGCAAGTTGGAATTAGATGCAAAGGATAAAAGATGGAATTAATAATTGAGAAAGAAAACAGCTAAACAGAATGAAAATTAACAGAATTGCGTGGACCGCAATGTTTCCGCAATTAGATGGCAGCGAAACTGATTAAAAGGGTGAATTGGGAGCTACTAATGACTATCCTATAGGCAGTTTATTACGATTATCAAGCTTTGGATCAACTCTCTATACATCAAACTCACTCTATCTCAAGTATCGTCCGATTCCATGCATGAGAGACTCAAGTTTACTCGACTTCAAAGTAAGGTCTTAAGCATCTTGTTAAAACAGGAGTTTTTAGTTTGTACTAGGGGAACGCCTATTCCTAGGCCGTTTCCTGATTACCATGAAAGGCTAGCATGATTATATGACTCTGAACTCTTACTCCTTCCAGAGGTTAGGAGTTCTTTGGACAAAATGGATGGCCAATCGAAATTGCCCGTGGGATGAAGCTTACATACAACCAATGTTCGAGTGTTAATCTGCCTACTTGACTCACGTTTTTTAGCCTATAGTTCTGTCATTAGCATGCCCCTAAGTGATTTTAGTTACTCATGGATATGTGGAGAATAGAAAAGGTAGATAAAACAGACATGCTTAGAAGGTAAATATACTTAAAACAGCAAGCCAAAGCTGTAGCAGAACCAGATGGAAACTGTAAAATGCAGAAGGATACTTCGATTACTTAAAGTGTTTGAACGACAAAGGGAAGCTTTAAAAGAAATGAATTCAAGACAGACAACAACGAAATGCAGTAATTGAAATGCTAAACTAAGAACAACAATGATCAGAGATGGAAATAGGAAGAACAGAGCATAAAAACAGTAAAGGTTTGCTAGAAACTCCGTGGCAGTCGCCTCGAATGATGGTGATGAGAATTCAGCCGTGCTTGGATGAATCCAATCGAGAGAGAAGAAGAATCTTCTCTCCTTCCTATCAGATTATCGACTCCAAAAGCTTAGACTCTCACTCCAACAGACGGCAAAGGAAAAACAGATGGAAATGGTGGACTGCACGAAGACTTCTGCGCTTCAAAATGATTACTGATCCTCCGACTTTGACCCCTTTTTATAGTAGTTTGCAGGTGCGTTTGGGCCAAGGAGAACCATCAGTCTTCAACGTCATATATCAGAATGGATGGAGGAGAAAGAACGAATCCCTGAAAAGTCGGATCTAAACAGAAAAATGTCAGCCAACTTACGGTTTTAACTTGAATAATTGCGGCCACCGCAATTATTCCGCAATGCAGTCGCAATGGTTATTTTTTTCATTCTTTTCTTCGGTTTTCACCCCTTTTTCTACCTATTGTGCATAAGTCCTATATTAGCTACCTTCTTCTAATTCTCATATTAAAGCATAGGTTTAGGCTAAATGCTCACAAAAACACCTAAATGTGTACATCTTCTTAAGCTAAATGGGTCCTAAATAAGTCACTTTCAGAGACTTAACACACCCCCAAACTTAAGGCTTTGCTTGTCCTCAAGCATACTAAGGACTTACCTAGGCTGCTGTTTTACCCTCTTCTTTAACTACTCACTAACTCCCTTATATTCTTGTCTCTAGCAGTGCTGTCCTGTGACACACTTCTAAGTTTAGAACTAACCTCTTGTCTAGCTTCTTCTGACTTCACCTGCCTACTATACCCACTGCTTTTGTTAACCCCCTACTACTGATCCAACTACTTTTATGATATCATGCTATTATCCCTAAGGTTTCAAATTCTACCAAGCTTTACTCTAGACTCAGTACATGCTTCTAGCTTATTTTCAATGTGTCTAGGATTCCTTAGAGTCATGCCAGTCTTAGTATTAACAGTGACAGTGGTACTTTTTAGAGAACAACCTAAGCCCTGGCATCACTACATTGGATATACATTCATCTCCCTAGACAAACCCAACAGTTACAACCTTGTGCTTAGCTCATTAAGGATCAGAGTTCTTTTTACATAGGACATCTAAGCCACAAGATTATAACTCCCAAGCATACATTCTTCTTCCCCTATTTCTCCTTTTTCCTTTTTTACTTAGGTGGAGTCTCTCCTTGGTTTGCCTTTTGATGCAATGCCACTTGAAAAAGACTCCCCTCTTTATTCTATTTTTTTCACTTTTTCTATTTATCACAATTATATTTTTTTTTAGGAGAAGAAGAATGCTTATGTCCTAAGGAAGAGAGGAATGTTCCTAGGCCTAGGGTGGCCTCCCCCAAACTTCAACTACTCATTGTCCCCAATGAGTGTTTGAGGTGGCACACCCCCAAACTATCCTAGAAGCATCTAGTCCAAAGCAAAACAAAGAGAATTTAACAATCCTAGGCATAGGCAAAACATTCTAAAAGCAACTATCCCAGCAGCAGAAAATTTGAACATAACAGACAGGTTTAAGGTCTTATGGTTTATGCATGCTGAGCACTATTCAGAGGCAAATTTAAACTATCAAAGGGTGTCCTATGACACTCATCCAGCATGCTTCAAGATCAGCTATATAAGTTAGTCATGCTAGCAGCAAAAGATAGAATTTAACAGATCACAGCCTAACTAAACGGACAGTCTAAAACATGCAATCAGTCACAAAAATTGCGGGAACCGCAATTATTTCGCAATACAATCTGGGCAGATTTCACATTGATGCAGGCCCCTAGCATGCTTTTTCCTGTTACTTATGCATCCTAAAAATAAAACTAAACTATCCTACCTATTCACCTAACATCAGACTAGACTAAGCAAAAGAAAAATCATAAAACTAAACATTAAAAACAGATCAAAACTGGAATCCAAAACAGCATATTATACACGACTCTATCAAAAAGCAGGAAAATTGTTTTGTTTTTCTTAAGGGATCAGTAATACTCCCTTTAGTGCACTTCAAACCAGCACTCAATTCTCATCATCTTCATCTGGTTGCCTTGGTCGTGGGGGACTGCACGAAGACTTCTGCGCTTCAAAATGATTACTGATCCTCCGACTTTGACCCCTTTTTATAGTAGTTTGCAGGTGCGTTTGGGCCAAGGAGAACCATCAGTCTTCAACGTCATATATCAGAATGGATGGAGGAGAAAGAACGAATCCCTGAAAAGTCGGATCTAAACAGAAAAATGTCAGCCAACTTACGGTTTTAACTTGAATAATTGCGGCCACCGCAATTATTCCGCAATGCAGTCGCAATGGTTATTTTTTTCATTCTTTTCTTCGGTTTTCACCCCTTTTTCTACCTATTGTGCATAAGTCCTATATTAGCTACCTTCTTCTAATTCTCATATTAAAGCATAGGTTTAGGCTAAATGCTCACAAAAACACCTAAATGTGTACATCTTCTTAAGCTAAATGGGTCCTAAATAAGTCACTTTCAGAGACTTAACACGCGCCTTGGTGGTGATCTGTGGGAGGCAGTCTCCCAACGTTTCATCCATTGAATCTCTGCTTCCCCCTTCCGCAGGGCTGTCACGGCTGACTTCCCTCAAGGGAGAGAAGACTTCATCTTCCTCCACCGGTTCATCGCTCGGCACTGAATCGTGGTGCTCTTCAAGTGGAGCTTCAGGCTCCAGCGTTTGTGAGGAAGGCTCCAGCGTCTGTGGCGACGGAGATGGCTCAGGGCTCTGTCTGGGCGTCTCGTACGATGGCCGGCCACTCCCATGACTCTCCTCGGTGGGAGTCTTTTCTTTGATTGGTGCCTCCACCGCAAGCGACCATTTTCGTTTCTTGGGGGTACCGACTGGTTCAGACGACCCAGCAGGGATTTCAGTCATTACCTTCCACTTCTTCTGTCGTACCGGCAGCTTCGGCGGCCTTGAGGTCTGCGCAACATCGGCGTCTGCTAAGGACAGCAGCGCCTCCTTCGCAGCCTCTTCTGCGTCAGGCGACTTCTTCTTGGATGCAGAACGGTCAGCCCGTGTAAGCACCATTGTTGGTTTGGGAAGATCTGAAGGTAGGAGATGCAGAGGAGGAAGATGACTGATTCTTGAGGTCCAACGAATGAAGAAAGCGTAAGGGGCAACGTTGATCTGACGGCTATTTGTAATCGAGTGGATCCCAACGGCTCTTTCTGTTGCGGTCTCAGCAAATCTACCGCAATTAAATGGCTTGGCCGTTTGAAGATTTTCTTAATTTAAATCGCAAGATTAAATCAACCAAATCTTGGATTTAGCCCGATCTTCCTCGTGGATTTCTCCCCTTGATTCAACCTCTTGATCTCCTCTTTAAGATCTCCTGTTTAAAATTCACCAAATTAAAACAAAATTCGTAAATAAAATCACAAATAAATACACACATCAAAACGACAATACGAAAGGAAAAAAAAAACTAAGGCATGGCCTTCTTGGGTGAGCTGAGTAATCACTCATCCCCTCTCGATTCGCTTCTCAAGCTTCAAATAGGAGGAAGGCCGAGAGTGTCTTCACATCTCCCTCCTCATAGTAGTGCTTCAATCGTGCACCATTGACCATAAACGGCTTCCCGTGCTGAAGGTTCCTAATCTCAATCGCACCATGAACAAACACGTTAGTTATAACAAAAGAACCTGACCATCTGGACTTAAGTTTTCCTGGAAATAACCTCAACCTTGAATTGAATAATAAGGCGTGCTGGCCCTTTTTGAAGTCCTTAATCCTAAGTATACTATCATGCCAAATTTTAGTTTTTTCCTTATACATTTTGGCATTTTCATAGGACATATGTCTAAGCTTATCTAACTCATGTAATTGCAGAGACCGCAAAGTTCCAGCATCGGTCACGCAATAATTTAGTTCTTTTAAGGCCCAAAAGGCTTTGATTTCCAATTCGAAGGGAAGATAGCATGCTTTTACATACACTAGTCTATAAGGAGACATACCTAGGGGTGTCTTATATGCAGTCCTATATTCACAAAGTGCATCATCTAACTTAAACGACCAATCTTTTCTATTAGGTTTGACCACTTTTTCGAGTATGTTTTTAATCTCCCTATTTGATATTTTAGCTTGTCCATTCGAATGTGGGTGATAAGGGGTTGCTACTCTATGTCTAACATTGTACTTAGCTAACACTTTTTCCATAGCCTTATTAATAAAGTGAGTCCCCGCATCACTAATTATAGCCTGTGGTGTACCAAACCTTGTAAAGATATGCCTATTAAGAAACTTAATGACTGTTCTGGCATCGTTCGAAGGACATGCTATAGCTTCTACCCACTTAGATACGTAGTCTACAACTACGAGTATATAGAGATTACCTGCTGAAGGAGGGAATGGTCCCATGAAGTCGATGCCCCACACATCAAAGAGCTCCAACTCCAAGATGTAAGTGAGAGGCATCTCATCCTTCCGACTAAGGTTACCTGTTCTTTGACATTCATCGCAGCTGTGCGCATGGTCATGTGCATCCTTGAATATCGTGGGCCAATAGTAGCCACTCTGGAACACCTTCGCAGCTGTCCTTTGGCCACCAAAATGGCCACCATAGGGAGACGTATGGCAGTGCTGCAACACTGACTTCGCCTCAGCAGCTGAGACACACTTCCTTAGTAACCCGTCTGCGCAAGTCTTGTAAAGTGTAGGATCGTCCCAGATGAACTTCCTAGCTTCATGTAGAAACTTCTTCTTTTCTTGCCCTCCCTTGAAAGTTGGTAGTACCTGCGAGGCAAGGAAGTTAGCAATATCCGCAAACCAAGGTTCCTCATCGTTATCACGATGTGTTAACACAAAGACATGCTCATCGATAAAGGCATCAGAAATTGTTGAGCCAGCAATTTTATCGCAATTATGCCGCAATCTAGAAAGATGATCAGCAACTACATTTTCGCATCCTTTCTTATCTCTAATGTCTAGATCAAACTCTTGCAACAACAATACCCATCTAATTAACCTAGGCTTAGCATCAACCGGTCATTAGGTACTTCAATGCAGAATGATCAAAATACACAATGGTCCTAGTGCCTACAATGTAATTCCTAAACTTCTCACAGGCAATAACCACAGCTAGCATTTCCTTTTCTGTGGTTGTGTAATTACATTGTGCTTCATTCAGGGTTTTACTTGCATAATATACAGGATGTGTTAATTTATCTATTTTTTGTCCAAGCATAACCCCTACTGCGTAGTCACTAGCATCACACAACATCTCAAATGGTAGATCCCAATTTGGCCCCACTATAATAGGTGCTGTGACTAAGGCTTCCTTAAGGGTTGTCCATGCTAAGAAACATTCTTTGGAGAAGACAAATGGTTTGTTTAGCTCTAGAAGCTCACACAAAGGCTTAGAGATTTTTGAAATTTTTTTAATGAATCTCCTATAGAACCCTGCATGCCCTAGAAAACTTTTAATAGCTTTTACGTTTTGGGGCTCCACTAGCTTCTCTATTATTTCTATCTTGGCCCTATCGACCTCCACTCCTGCTCTAGACACTCTATGACCTAGGACTATCCCTTCTTCCACCATAAAGTGGCACTTCTCCCAATTCAGGACTAGGTTGGTCTCCTCACACCTAGCTAGGACTTGTCCTAAGTTCTCTAAACAATTACTAAAAGAATCACCAAAGACCGAGAAGTCATCCATAAATATTTCTATCATGGATTCATCCAAGTCAGAAAAAATGGCCAACATGCACCTTTGGAATGTTGCTGGTGCATTGCATAAGCCAAAAGGCATTCTGCGAAAAGCAAACGTTCCAAAGGGACATGTAAAGGTTGTTTTCTCCTGGTCCACAGGATCTATGGTGATTTGGTTATACCCAGAATAACCATCTAGAAAGCAGTAGTAGGCTCGACAAGCTATCCTATCTAACATCTGATCTATAAAAGGTAAAGGAAAATGATATTTTTTTGTTTCTTTGTTTAATTTTCTATAGTCCATACAGACTCTCCATCCTGTAATAGTTCTAGTTGGAATTAGTTCATTACTCTCATTCACTACTACAGTCATCCCCCCGTTCTTAGGCACACATTGAATTGGGCTCACCCATTGACTATTGGCGATAGGGAAGATTACACCTGCATCTAACCTTTTGATTATTTCTTTTTTTACTACTTCCTTCATGGAGGGATTCAACCTACGTTGGTGATCTACTCTAGGTGTATGTTCCTCTTCCAATAATATCTTATGCATGCAATAGGAAGGACTAATACCTCTTATGTCAGCAATCGTCCATGCAATAGCTTTTTTATGTTGCTTAAGCAGCAAAATTAGCGCAATTTCATGCTCTTTACTTAATTTGGACGAAATGATAACAGGCAAAGTATCATGGTCTCCTAAATATGCATATTTAAGATGATCAGGCAATGGTTTTAATTCTAATAGGGGTGGATGCTCAATGGATGGTTTCAGTGGATTCATGGATCTTTCAGTTAAGTCAGTAGTCATAGAAACATGCTGAGGTTTATTCACAGGTATGTCCATTATTTCAGCTATGTTTAAGTCAGTTACATCTATTTGTACATAATCGTTGGCATGCTTAGTTTACAGTTCATGCTCAAGTTGGTCTTCCATTAGTGAATCTATTATATCTACACTTGCACAAGATTCAGAATCAGAAGGGTACCTTAGAGCTTTAAAGACACTAAACTTAACCTCCTCATCATGAACCCTCATGGTGAGCTCACCTTTCTGGACATCGATCAAGGCCCTACGTGTGGCTAGAAATGGTCTGCCCAATAGGATCGGTACCTCCTTGTCTGCTTCATAGTCCAGAATGATGAAGTCTGCAAGGAAAATGAATTTGTCAACCTTGACAAGAATATCCTCAATTTTCCCCTTCGGGTATGCGATGGATCTGTCTGCAAGCTGCAAGGTGACAGTGGTAGGACGTGCTTCCCCTATGCCTAGCTGGCGGAATAGGGATAGGGGCATGAGATTTATGCTGGCTCCCAGGTCACAAAGAGCTCTGCCCACGTGCTTACCTCCTAACTCAACTGGTAAGGGGAAGGAACCTGGATCCTTCTCCTTCTTGGGTAGTTTGTTCTGGAGTATGGCACTACACTCCTCGGTGAGATTCACTGTTTCAAATTCACCAATAATTTTTTTGTTAGTAATTATATCTTTCAAAAATTTAACATAAGAAGGCATAGACAGCAAGACTTCTACAAATGGAATGTTCACATGCACTTGTTTTAGAATTTCTAAAAATTTATTAAAGTGCACTTCCTGTTCTTGTTTTTTCTTCAGCCTTCTAGGGAATGGAGGTGGTGGCACATATGTAGGCACTTCAGGTCGCCTAAGGATAGGGGGAGGCCTTGGTATCTCTTCTGGTTCCTCAATGATTGGTTCCAGCCTCACCCTTGATGTGCTTGTTGATGGTTGACCATGGTTTGGCAGAGAATCCAGTGGAGCACTAGACTCTTCATTCTCTACTCTCTTTGGTGTAACTTTAGTGTTGCTTACCAATGGTCTTCCACTGCGAAGTTTAATTGCTTGAACTTGCTCTTTCCCATCCCTTCTAGGTACTTCAGTGTCAGCAGGCAACCTACCTTGGGGCCTATTTTTTAGTTCATTTGCTAGTTGCCCTATCTGGTTTTCTAAGCTCCTAAGGGTAGCTTGCTGACTTTGTAAGGTAGTGTTAAGTCTCTGAAAGTGACTTATTTAGGACCCATTTAGCTTAAGAAGATGTACACATTTAGGTGTTTTTGTGAGCATTTAGCCTAAACCTATGCTTTAATATGAGAATTAGAAGAAGGTAGCTAATATAGGACTTATGCACAATAGGTAGAAAAAGGGGTGAAAACCGAAGAAAAGAATGAAAAATTAACCATTGCGATTGCATTGCGGAATAATTGCGGTGGCCGCAATTATTCAAGTTAAAACCGTAAGTTGGCTGACATTTTTCTGTTTAGATCCGACTTTTCAGGGATTCGTTCTTTCTCCTCCATCCATTCTGATATATGACGTTGGAGACTGATGGTTCTCCTTGGCCCAAGCGCACCTGCAAACGACTATAAAAAGGGGTCAAAGTCGGAGGATCAGCATGACATTCGAAGCGCAGAAGTCTTCGTGCAGTCCACCATTTCCATCTGTTTTTCCTTTGCCGTCTGTTGAAGTAGAGTCTCAGCTATTTGGAATCGATAATCTGATAGGAAGGAGAGAAGATTCTTCTTCTCTCTCGATTGGATTCATCCAAGCACGGCTGACTTCTCATCATCAACATTCGAGGCGACTGCCACGGAATTTCTAGCAAATCTTTACTGTTTTTATGTTCTGTTCTTCTCAATTCCAGTTCTGATCATTGTTGTTCTCAGTTTAGCTTTTCAATTATTGCATTTCGTTGTTGTCTGTCTTGAATTCATTTCTCTTAAAGCTTTCCTTGTCATTCAAACACTTAAAGTAATCGAAGTATCTTTCTGCAATTTACAGTTTCCAGCTTGTTCTGCTACGACTTTGGTTGGCTGTTTTCAGCATATTTATCTTATAAGCATGTCTGTTTTATCTACCTTTTCTATTCTCCACACATCCATGAGTAACTAAAATCACTTAGGGGCATGCTAATGACAGAACTATAGGCTAAAAAACGTGAGCCAAGTAGGCAGATTAACACTCAAACATTGGTTGTATGTAAGCTTCATCCCACGGGCAATTTCGATTGGCCATCCATTTTGTCCAAAGAACTCCTAACCTCTGGAAGGAGTAAGAGTTCAGAGTCATATAATCATGCTAGCCTTTTATGGTAATCAGGAAACGGCCTAGGAATAGGCGTTTCCCTAGTACAAACTAAAAACTCCTGTTTAAACAAGATGCTTAAGACCTTACTTTGAAGTCGAGTAAACTTGAGTCTCTCATGCATGGAATCGGACGATACTTGAGATAGAGTGAGTTTGATGTATAGAGAGTTGATCCAAAGCTTGATAATCGTAATAAACTGCCTATAGGATAGTCATTAGTAGCCCTTAATTTGCCCATTTGCATACTTTCGTTGTTGAGTTAATTGCGGAAACATTGCGGTCCACGCAATTCTGCAAAATTTACATTCTGTTTAGCTGTTTTCTTTCTCGTTTATTAATTCCATCTTTTATCCTTTTCATCTAATTCCAACTTGCATCTGTTTATGTTATATCCCTTTATACATTCAGCAAAAAGTAGTTAATTAAAAACCAATTTTACCCCCTCAAATTCATTCCATCTTTCTTAACATTCACACTTCGCAAATAGCTTAAATAAGTCTCTGTGGAAAAAACGAATTAAATATACTCATTACTTGCTGTGAGACCATGTATGCTTGCATGTTCTAAGTGCTCTCTCTTCTATTTTGCACACTTATCTTTACACATTGAGCACGCAACAAGTTTTTGGCGCCGCTGCCGGGGACTTATTTTAAGTAAAACGAAGTTTTGTTAAGTTTGAATCATCCATTTACTTTTGTTTGCATTTGATCTATATTTCATTTCTTCCGTAGGTAAAACTTAGGTTAGTTTATGAATGAGCTTCCATCTAGTGATCTAGAGTTCCACCCTGAGCCCGAAAGATTACTTAGAGCTAGGAATAAAGCCAAGAAACGTTTATTTAAACAACCTTCCTTACCTCAATTAGCTGCTGATACCGCAAGGTTATCATCACCACCTCTAGGAGAAATGGATGTTAGAGATCAAAATCTGGTGCCTGCCACTCGCAATCCCATAGACATAGCGAATGACAAGGATAGCGCCATTCTTTCATATCTTGTACCTATGCCTGGGGAGCTGAACCCCAGCATAATCCGTCCTGAGATCACTGCCAACTCAGTCGAGTTAAAGCCAGTGATGTTCCAAATGTTGTCCACTGTGGGACAATTCTTTGGAATGGAAAATGAGGATCCCCACAACCATCTTAGGAACTTTTTAGGAGTTAGTGATACCTTCCTAATCCCTGGAGTTTCTCAAGAAGCGTTAAGGCTATACTTGTTCCCTTACTCTTTGAGGGACAAGGCCAAAACGTGGCTGAACTCATTACCTTCCGGATCTGTCCTTAATTGGACAGATCTAGCTGAAAAATTCCTAGTCAAATATTTCCCACCTGATAGGAATTCCACTTTCCGTGATGACATTATTAAATTCAAACAAGCTCCTAGTGAGTCTCTTCACGAAGCTTGGACACGCTTCAAAGACCTTCTAATCAAATGTCCGCACCATGGCATCCCATGGTGCATCCAAATAGAAGTTTTCTTTAAAGGTTGCAACCCCAGCACTAGGCAAGTCTTAAATTCATCTGCTGGAGGTTCCATGTTGTCCAAGAGTTACAACGAGGCTTATGAGATCTTGGAGAAGATCTCAACATCTCATTGTAGGTGGTCAGACGATCCTGTAGAGCCAACTAGAGCTCAAGACAAGGATGCTCTAAGCGCCATGAGCACCCAAATAAATGCCCTGACCAACTTAGTCAAGCAAATGGCTCAGGCCAATCTCCAATCCAGTGCCAATACCGCCACAGTCATGTCAATGGGCACCCAACCAAGTCAAGGCGAGGCACTAGTCTGTGGATTCTGTGGGGAAGGGCACCCATATGAATATTGCCCTGGGAATCCATCCTCGGTCTGCTATGTAGGAACCCAGCAGCAACCAAGGAACAACCCCTACTCACAAACATACAATCCTGGTTGGAGGAACCACCCAAACCTGTCATGGGGTGGCCAACCAAATTCTAACCAAAATAACAACCAACCAAGGCCGAGTGGAACATCTGGTTTCACTCCCCAACATAACCAACATAACCAATCAATGTACCAAAAACCTTATCAACCAGTAGGATCTTCTGTAGAAAACCTACTCAAGGAATACATAGCAAAAAATGAGGCTACTCTCCAAAGCCAGCAAGCTACCCTTAGAAGCTTAGAAACTCAAATAGGCCAGTTGGCCAACGAAATTAAAAGTAGGCCCCAAGGTAGACTCCCTGCTGACACGGAACTGCCAAGGAGAGAAGGAAAGGAACAAGTTCAAGCAATTGAACTCAGGAGTGGAAGACCTCTGGTAAGCAATACCAAAGACATACCAAAGAGAGTAGAGAACACCGAGTCTAGTGCTCCACTGGAGTCTCTGCCCAACCAAGGTCCACCACCCACTAGCACATCAGGAGCCAGTTTAGAACCAATTGTAGAGGAAATAGAAGAAATTCCACGACCTCCACCAATCCTAAAGCGCCCTGATGTACCTGCTTATGTACCACCACCTCCTTATCCTAGAAGACTTAAAAAGAAGCAAGAACAGGAAGTACATTTCAATAAATTCTTAGAAATACTTAAGCAAGTACACGTTAATATTCCTTTTGTAGAGGTTTTACAATCGATGCCTTCTTATGTAAAGTTTTTGAAGGACATTATTACTAACAAAAAAATAATTGGTGAATTTGAAACAGTCAATCTCACCGAGGAGTGCAGTGCCATCCTCCAGAACAAACTACCTAAGAAGGAAAAGGATCCAGGGTCCTTCACCTTACCTGTTGAACTGGGAGGAAAGCACGTGGGCAGAGCGCTTTGTGACCTGGGCGCCAGCATCAATCTCATGCCCTTGTCCCTATTCCGCCAGTTGGGAATAGGAGAAGCACGTCCAACTACAGTCACTTTACAACTAGCCGACAGATCCATCGCATATCCAGAAGGTAAGATTGAGGATATTCTAGTTAAAGTTGACAAGTTCATCTTCCTTGCAGATTTCATTGTCCTGGACTATGAGGCAGACAAGGAGGTACCCATCCTGCTAGGTAGACCATTTCTAGCCACAGGTAGGGCACTAATAGATGTGCAAAAAGGTGAGTTAACTATGAGAGTACATGACGAAGAGGTAAAATTTAGTGTTTACAAAGCTTTAAGGTATCCCTCTGATTCTGAGTCTTGTGCAAGCATGGATGTTGTTGACTCACTTATGGACGAACAATTAGAGCATGTACTGTTAACCAAGCATGCTAGTGAATATGTACAAGTAGATGTAGCTGACTTAAATGTATCTAACATAATGAACATGCCTGTAATTAACCCTCAGCATGTATGTATGAATATAGGATTGACTGATAGAACTGTAAATCCTTTAAAACCCTCCATCGAGCATCCACCTATTCTAGAACTGAAACCACTACCTACTCACCTCAAATATGCATATCTAGGAGATAATGATACACTGCCTGTAATTATTTCTTCTAAGCTTAGTGAACAGCATGAGGTTGATTTAATTTTACTGCTTAAGCAACATAGGAAGGCTATAGCATGGTCTATTGCTGATATTCGAGGCATTAGCCCTTCTTATTGTATGCACAAAATTATATTAGAGGAAGAGCACACACCTAAGGTAGATCACCAGCGTAGGTTAAACCCCTCTATGAAAGAGGTAGTGAAGAAGGAAATAATAAAATGGTTAGATGCAGGAGTAATTTACCCCATAGCTAGTAGCCAGTGGGTAAGCCCCATCCAGTGTGTACCTAAAAAGGGGGGAATAACTGTGGTAGTCAATGAGAACGACGAACTGATTCCAACAAGGACTGTCACAGGGTGGAGGGTGTGTATGGATTACAGGAAGTTAAACAAAGAAACTAAGAAAGATCACTTCCCTATACCGTTTATTGACCAGATGCTAGACAGAATAGCTGGTAGAGCCTACTACTGTTTCTTAGATGGGTACTCTGGTTACAACCAAATAACTATAGATCCTAAGGACCAAGAGAAGACCACCTTTACGTGCCCTTTTGGAACGTTTGCCTTCCGCAGAATGCCTTTTGGCTTATGCAATGCACCGGCAACTTTCCAGAGGTGCATGATGGCAATCTTCTCTGAGTTGGATGAGTCCATGATAGAAATATTCATGGATGACTTCTCAGTCTTTGGGGATTCATTTAAAATCTGTCTAGACAACCTAGGACAAGTCCTGGCTAGGTGTGAGGAGACCAACCTAGTCCTGAATTGGGAAAAGTGCCATTTTATGGTAGATGAGGGGATTGTTTTAGGACATCGAGTGTCAAGGGCAGGTGTGGAAGTGGATAGGGCCAAAATAGAGATTATAGAGAAGTTAGTAGAGCCCCAAAATGTCAAAGGCATTAGAAGCTTCCTAGGACATGCTGGTTTTTACAGAAGGTTCATCAAGGACTTTTCTAAGATAGCCAAGCCTCTGTGCGAGCTTCTAGAGCTAAACAAGCCTTTTATCTTCTCTGAGGAATGTGTAGTAGCTTGGAAATCCCTTAAAGAGGCACTAGTCACAGCGCCTATCATAGTTGGACCAAATTGGGATCTCCCATTTGAGATGCTATGTGATGCCAGTGACTATGCCGTTGGAGTCATGTTAGGACAGAAAATTGACAAGCTGACACATCCTGTCTACTATGCCAGTAAAACCTTCAATGAGGCCCAATGTAATTATACAACTACAGAAAAAGAGATGCTTGTTGTAGTCTTTGCTTGTGAAAAATTTAGAAATTACATTGTAGGAACTAGGACCATTGTATATACTGACCATTCTGCTTTAAAATATCTTATGAGAAAAGCTGACGCCAAGCCTAGGCTGATTAGGTGGGTGTTATTGCTGCAAGAATTTGATTTAGACATTCGGGACAAGAAAGGTTGTGAGAATGTGGTTGCAGATCACCTGTCTCGATTGCACCACAATTGCGAAAAAATTGCAGAGACCGCAATTTCTGATGCTTTCATAGATGAGCATGTCTTTGCTTTGTCCCATCGTGATAACGATGAGGAACCATGGTTCGCTGATATTGCTAACTTTCGTGCATCACAGGTACTACCAGTGTTCAAGGGAGGGCAAGAGAAGAAGAGGTTCCTCAATGAAGTAAGGAAATTCATCTGGGACGACCCCATCCTTTACAGAACTTGTGCTGATGGGCTGTTGAGGAAATGTGTTTCAGCTGCTGAAGCGAAATCTGTGCTGCAGCACTGTCACTCATCTCCTTATGGGGGACATTTTGGTGGGCAGAGAACAGCTGCTAAGGTCTTTCAGAGTGGCTACTACTGGCCAACAATTTTCAAAGACGCCCATGACTACGCCCACAACTGCGATGAGTGCCAAAGGACAGGTAACTTGAGTCGTAAGGATGAGATGCCCCTCACCTACATCTTGGAGTTAGAGCTCTTTGATGTATGGGGCATTGATTTCATGGGACCATTCCCTCCATCGTCAGGTAACCTCTATATACTAGTAGCAGTGGATTACGTGTCAAAGTGGGTAGAAGCTAAGGCATGTCCTAATAACGATGCTAAAACGGTCACTAGTTTCTTACATAGGCACATTTTCACTCGATTTGGGACTCCTCGTGCTATCATTAGTGACGAGGGGTCACATTTCATTAACAAGGCTATGGAGAAATTATTGGCTAAATATAACATCCGACATAGAGTAGCTACCCCCTACCACCCACATTCAAATGGTCAAGCCGAAATTTCCAATAGGGAAATAAAGAACATTCTAGAGAAGGTAGTCAAACCGAATAGGAAAGACTGGTCTTTCAAGCTTGAGGACGCACTTTGGGCTTACAGAACAGCATATAAGACACCCCTAGGTATGTCCCCCTATAGGCTGGTATATGGCAAGGCTTGCCACTTGCCACTTGAATTAGAAAACAAGGCATTTTGGGCTATGAAAGAATTGAATTTTTGTGTAAAGGATGCGGGGACACTGAGATCTTTGCAGCTCCATGAACTTGATGAGCTTAGGCATATGGCCTATGAGAATGCCAAAATGTATAAAGAAAAGACTAAAATATGGCATGACAGTAGGCTCAGGATCAAAGACTTTAGGAAAGGCCAACTTGTACTATTATTTAACTCACGCTTAAAGTTATTTCCAGGCAAACTAAAGTCTAGATGGTCGGGTCCATTTATTATTACTAATGTCTTTGTTCATGGTGCAATAGAGATTAAAAACTTGCAGCAAGGGCAGCCGTTTATGGTCAATGGTGCCAGACTAAAGCATTACTATGAGGAAGGGGATGTGAAGACTCTCTCGGCCTTCCTCTTGACTGAAGCATGACAAAAAGAACGAGAGAGAACGAGTGGTTACTGTGCTCGTTCAGTCAAGGCCAATGCCTTAGTTTTTTTTTCTGTCTTTCTGTTTTTTCGATGATCGTTTGTACGTTTTGTGGTGTAAATTTAATTGCGTATTTAATGTTTGTTTTGTTTGTTTTTGCAAGGAACCGAAAGAGGGGATCAAGGGGAGTAAATCAAGCTTTAAAACGCAAGATATGGTTAAGCCAAATGAAAGATACGGGCGATCAAAGTTTGGAATTTTGATGAAAAGATATCCCTGGAATTGCGCAAAAATTGCTGGATCCGCAAAACTAGCCGTTGGGATTTTTTTCGTTTTATTTATAGCCGTTAGAACGCATTCGTTGATACGATTCTCTCACTCTTTGATCTCCAAGATTTTTGCGATCCTCTCCATCTGTGATTCCTCTCTCAAGATCTCCAAGAAGCAACTATGGTTTCCACTAGGGCTGAGAGATCCGCCGCCAAGAAGAAGGCCGACGACGCAGCTGAAGTGGCTGCGAGGGAAGGGCTTCTCGCCCTTGCTGATGAGGGTGCTGTACGTGCCGGCCGTCTTTCCAAGCTTCCTATCCGTAGGAGGAAGTGGAAGGTGGTTACTGAGATCCCTGCTGGCCCATCTGAGCCAGTGGGCACGCCAAAGAAGCGCCGGTGGACTGTCAAGACTGCTGCCGAACCGACCACCGCCAAGACTCCCTCTGTGGAGAGTCAAGAACCTGATCGTGATTCTCACGAGTCAGCCAAAGAAGGTTCGTCGCCGTCTGAATCACCCGTGCGCAGCCCTCTGCCGTCTGAATCACCCGTGCGCAGCCCTCTGCCATCTGAACCAGTGCCAAGCACCGAGTCGTCACCACCGTTACAGAGCCCTGAGTTGTCTCCAGCACCTCAGAGTTCTGATTCGCCACCTGAAGCAGTGCAGAGCCCTGCGCCATCATCTTCACCACGGAGTTCTGCGCACACACCATCAGCAGAGCACAATTCCCCTCGGCATGATCCGGAATTCCCTTATGGGGATTATCAGGAGTCTACGCCGGGCAGTGGAGATGCAGGCCAAGAAGAAGTCTTTTCTCCCATGAGAGAAGACAGCCCTGATGTTCCTGCACCGCAGGACGATTCCATGGAGGAGACGTTGGGGGCTTGCCTCCAACAGATCAACATTAAGAAAGAGAGGAAGAAGGCCAAATTGACCAAGGCCAAGAAGTCCAAGAAATCCAAAAAGCTGAAGAAGAAGAAGGCCAAGCGAGTGCCTTCAGCAGACGAAGGAAGTACTGAGCCTTCGCTCAAACGCCTCAAAGTGGAGGCTGCTGAATCATCCAAGCCAACCGATAAAGGGAAGGCTAAACTCTACCCTGAAGAGGCACCTCCATCAGTGAGGTATGTCTCATCGGATGCCGAATCCAGGGGCGTGGAGCTGAGAAAAAGGGACCTGTTGCACGAGAAGGGGTTCCTTGATCGCCTTGCTGACCTGCCGCAGTTCTTGCGCGCAGGGGTGCTCAACCATGGCTGGGAGGAATTCTGCCGACCGCCCAATCCAGCATACACTAGCATGGTGTATGATTTTTATGCTAACGTGCTCAGCCCTGAGGATGGTCTATCTGTGGTCCGAGGGGTGGAAGTTGATTTCTCTGCCAAGGCCATCAACGAAGCATTCGGTCTCAGGGGCCAACCTCACACGGATTATGCACGGATCATGGATGAGCCGACCGAAGCTGTGCTAGAAGAGGCCATTCGCACAATTGGCCAGCCTGAAGCCTCTTGGACAGTGTCACGCAACGGGCGGCACACTCTTATGAGTGCCAACCTCACGGCTAAGGCAGCCGTGTGGTTTTCGTTCGTAAGAAGACGACTCTCCCCAGTGACGCATGAGACTACAATTAACCAGAGCCGTTCGCTGCTGGTTTATGCTATAATGAGAGGTCTCACGATCAACGTGGGAGAGGTCATCACTGCTGCCATAGCCGAGTGTGCTAAAAAGGGTAAGGGACCATTATTCTTTCCAAACACTATAACAAAGTTGTGTTTGCTTGCAGGAGTCCCCACCGAACGCTTGGAGCAGCAGATGCCTTACACAGGTCATTTGGAGCTGCCTGCGAACCTGAGGCTGAGAAGAAAGGGCAACATGGAGTTCGAGTTAGATAGGCTGGCTGCTGAGCAGTCCCTATCCATGGCCTGCCTAATGGACATGCAGAGAAGAATGGCTCAATGGGCCAACTATGCGCAGGCGAGGGACAAAGAAGTTGCAGACCAATTGGGGTGCATCTTCCCGGACTTCCCCACCAACCTCCTAACTCCATGGGTGCCCCCACGACCACGGCGACCAGATGAAGATGATGAGGATTGAGTGCTGGTTTGAAGAGCACTATAGGGAGTATTTGCTGTCCCTTAGAAACAAAAACAATTTTCCTGCTTTCTGTTAATTAGTGTATAATATGCTGTTTTGGATTCCAGTTTTGATCTGTTTTTAATGTTTAGTTTTATGATTTTTCTTTTGCTTAGTCTAGTCTGATATTAGGTGAATAGGTAGGATAGTTTAGTTTTATTTTTAGGATGCATAAGTAACAGGAAAAAGCATGCTAGGGGCCTGCATCAATGTGAAATCTGCCCAGATTGTATTGCGAAATAATTGCGGTTCCCGCAATTTTTGTGACTGATTGCATGTTTTAGACTGTCCGTTTAGTTAGGCTGTGATCTGTTGAATTCTATCTTTTGTTACTAGCATGACTACCTTATATAGCTGATCTTGAAGCATGCTGGATGAGTGTCATAGGACACCCTTTGATAGTTTAAATTTGCCTCTGAATAGTGCTCAGCATGCTTAAACCATAAGACCTTGCACCTGTCTGTTATGTTCAAATTTTCTGCTGCTGGGATAATTGCTTTTAGAATGTTTTGCCTATGCCTAGGATTGTTAAATTCTCTTTGTTTTGCTTTGGACTAGATGCTTCTAGGAAAGTTTGGGGGTGTGCCACCTTAAACACTCATTGGGGACAATGAGTAGTTGAAGTTTGGGGGAGGCCACCCTAGGCCTAGGAACATTCCTCTCATCCTTAGGACATAAGCATTCTTCTTCTCCTAAAAAAAAAATATATATATAATTGTGATAAATAGAAAAAGTGAAAAAAACAGAATAAAGAGGGGAGTCTTTTCCAAGTGGCATTGCATCAAAAGGCAAACCAAGGAGAGACTCCACCTAAGTAAAAAAGGAAAAAGGAGAAATAGGGGAAGAAGAATGTATGCTTGGGAGTTATAATCTTGTGGCTTAGATGTCCTATGTGAAAAGAACTCTGATCCTTAATGAGCTAAGCACAAGGTTGTAACTGTTAGGTTTGTCTAGGGAGATGAATGTATATCCAATGTAGTGATGCCAGGGCTTAGGTTGTTCTCTAAAAAGTACCACTGTCACTGTTAATACTAAGACTGGCATGACTCTAAGGAATCCTAGACACATTGAAAATAAGCTAGAAGCATGTACTGAGTCTAGAGTAAAGCTTGGTAGAATTTGAAACCTTAGGGATAATAGCATGATATCATAAAAGTAGTTAGATCAATAGTAGGGGGTTAACAAAAGCAGTGGGTATAGTAGGCAGGTGAAGTCAGAAGAAGCTAGACAAGAGGTTAGTTCTAAACTTAGAAGTGTGTCACAGGACAGCACTGCTAGAGACAAGAATATAAGGGAGTTAGTGAGTAGTTAAAAGAGAGGGTAAAACAGCAGCCTAGGTAAGTCCTTAGTATGCTTGAGGACAAGCAAAGCCTTAAGTTTGGGGGTGTGTTAAGTCTCTGAAAGTGACTTATTTAGGACCCATTTAGCTTAAGAAGATGTACACATTTAGGTGTTTTTGTGAGCATTTAGCCTAAACCTATGCTTTAATATGAGAATTAGAAGAAGGTAGCTAATATAGGACTTATGCACAATAGGTAGAAAAAGGGGTGAAAACCGAAGAAAAGAATGAAAAATTAACCATTGCGATTGCATTGCGGAATAATTGCGGTGGCCGCAATTATTCAAGTTAAAACCGTAAGTTGGCTGACATTTTTCTGTTTAGATCCGACTTTTCAGGGATTCGTTCTTTCTCCTCCATCCATTCTGATATATGACGTTGGAGACTGATGGTTCTCCTTGGCCCAAGCGCACCTGCAAACGACTATAAAAAGGGGTCAAAGTCGGAGGATCAGCATGACATTCGAAGCGCAGAAGTCTTCGTGCAGTCCACCATTTCCATCTGTTTTTCCTTTGCCGTCTGTTGAAGTAGAGTCTCAGCTATTTGGAATCGATAATCTGATAGGAAGGAGAGAAGATTCTTCTTCTCTCTCGATTGGATTCATCCAAGCACGGCTGACTTCTCATCATCAACATTCGAGGCGACTGCCACGGAATTTCTAGCAAATCTTTACTGTTTTTATGTTCTGTTCTTCTCAATTCCAGTTCTGATCATTGTTGTTCTCAGTTTAGCTTTTCAATTATTGCATTTCGTTGTTGTCTGTCTTGAATTCATTTCTCTTAAAGCTTTCCTTGTCATTCAAACACTTAAAGTAATCGAAGTATCTTTCTGCAATTTACAGTTTCCAGCTTGTTCTGCTACGACTTTGGTTGGCTGTTTTCAGCATATTTATCTTATAAGCATGTCTGTTTTATCTACCTTTTCTATTCTCCACACATCCATGAGTAACTAAAATCACTTAGGGGCATGCTAATGACAGAACTATAGGCTAAAAAACGTGAGCCAAGTAGGCAGATTAACACTCAAACATTGGTTGTATGTAAGCTTCATCCCACGGGCAATTTCGATTGGCCATCCATTTTGTCCAAAGAACTCCTAACCTCTGGAAGGAGTAAGAGTTCAGAGTCATATAATCATGCTAGCCTTTTATGGTAATCAGGAAACGGCCTAGGAATAGGCGTTTCCCTAGTACAAACTAAAAACTCCTGTTTAAACAAGATGCTTAAGACCTTACTTTGAAGTCGAGTAAACTTGAGTCTCTCATGCATGGAATCGGACGATACTTGAGATAGAGTGAGTTTGATGTATAGAGAGTTGATCCAAAGCTTGATAATCGTAATAAACTGCCTATAGGATAGTCATTAGTAGCCCTTAATTTGCCCATTTGCATACTTTCGTTGTTGAGTTAATTGCGGAAACATTGCGGTCCACGCAATTCTGCAAAATTTACATTCTGTTTAGCTGTTTTCTTTCTCGTTTATTAATTCCATCTTTTATCCTTTTCATCTAATTCCAACTTGCATCTGTTTATGTTATATCCCTTTATACATTCAGCAAAAAGTAGTTAATTAAAAACCAATTTTACCCCCTCAAATTCATTCCATCTTTCTTAACATTCACACTTCGCAAATAGCTTAAATAAGTCTCTGTGGAAAAAACGAATTAAATATACTCATTACTTGCTGTGAGACCATGTATGCTTGCATGTTCTAAGTGCTCTCTCTTCTATTTTGCACACTTATCTTTACACATTGAGCACGCAACAGGTAGCATCATTCTTTGCAATGTACTCCTTAAGTAAATTTTCTACTGATGACCCCATTGGAGGGTTATATGGCTTTTGGTACATGGATTGGTTATTTTGTTGAGTGAAACCAGGTGTTCCACTCGGTCTTGGTTGGTTTTGACTTTGGTTAGTGTTTTGTTGTCCACCCCAAGAAAGATTTGGGTGGTTTCTCCAACCAGGGTTGTAAGTGTTAGAGTAGGGGTTGTTCCTAGGCTGCTGTTGACTTCCAACATAGCAGACTGAGGCTGGATTCCTAGGGCAGTAATCATACAGGTGCCCTTCCCCACAGAACCCACAAATTAGTGTCTCACCTTGACTATTTGATGTGCCCATTGAAATGGCTGCGGCGGTGTTGACACTGGTTTGGAGATTGGTTTGAGCCATTTGTTTGACTAGATTGGTCAGGGCGTTTATTTGGCTACTCATGGCACTGAGTGCATCCTTGTCTTGAGCTCTACTTGGCTCTACTGGATCATCTGACCATCTACAGTGAGAGGCTGAGATTTTCTCCAAAATCCCATAGGCTTCATTATAGCTTTTAGAAAGCATGGAACCACCAGCTGACGAATTCAGCACTTGCCTTGTGCTGGGGTTGCATCCTTTAAAAAAGACTTCTATTTGGATACACCATGGAATGCCATGGTGTGGACATTTAAGCAAAAGGTCCTTGAACCTTGTCCAAGCTTCGTGAAGGGACTCGTTTTCGGCTTGTTTGAACTTGATAATGTCATCACGGAAGTTGGAATTCCTATCAGGTGGGAAGTATTTGACTAGGAATTTTTCAGCCAGATCAGTCCAATTGACAATTGATCCGGAGGGTAATGAATTTAACCACGTTTTGGCTTTATCTCTTAATGAGTAAGGAAAGAGGTAAAGCCTCAAAGCTTCTTGGGAAACTCCAGGGATAAGGAAGGTATCACTAACTCATAGGAAGTTTCTTAAATGGTTGTGGGGATCTTCATTTTCCACCCCAAAAAATTGTCCCACGGTGGACAGCATTTGGAACATTACTGGCTTTAACTCGAATGAGTTGGCAGTAATTTCAGGGCGTATTATGCTTGGGTTTAGTTCCCCAGGCATAGGAACTAAGTAGGAGAGGATGGCACTATCCTTGTCATTCGCTATTTCGATGGGGTTGCGAATGGTAGGTGCTGGATTTGGGACTGGTCTATCCATTTCGGTTTGTAGGAATTGCGGAGACTCCGCGGAGTCAGCAAAGTTTTGAGTTACAGGGGGTTGTTTGAAGAGGCGTTTCTTAGCTCTGTTTCTGGCCCTAAGTAATCTTTCAGGCTCAGGATTGAACTCTAGATCGCTACTTGAATGCTCATTCATAAACTAACCCAATAGTACCTGTAAAAGGAAATGGAAAGAGATCATCTCCAATAGATATTAAGAATTGGTTTTTTTTCTAACTTAACAGACTTCGTATTCACTAAACAAAATCCCCGGCAGCGGCGCCAAAAACTTGTTGCGTGCTCAATGTTTAAAATAAAGATGCAATGGTAGAGCACTCAGAACATGCAAGCATACATGGTCCTGTAGCAAGTAATAAGTATTTTTTCATTCGATTTCCCACAGAGATTTATTCTTAGTTACTAGCGAAGTGAGATGTTAAGTGAGAAAGGGTGGTTTAAATGGGGTAGATTTGGGTTTAAAGTGCCTAACTATTATAGAACGTGCGAAATATGAAAGCATAAGCAAGTGCAAGTAGATAGGTAAACTCGAATGTAGAAGGAAAAGAATTGCGGAGAAAGCAATTATCTAGCAATAAAATCGCAAAACACAAAACTAAGAAAAATGGCTAAGGCAAAAATTTGAACTAAGAAAATTGCGCAGACAGCAATTTTCTAGCAATGTTACTAACAGCGAAGTAGGGGTAAAGTAGGGAAACAAGGGCTACTAACGACTCCTCTATAGGCTTTTTCATACGATTCTCAAGCAGTAGATCAACTCATCATGCATCAAACTAACTCATTCTCATGTATCTTTCGATTTCATGCAATAGATCCTTTAGTTTACTCATGTCCAAGTAAGGCCTTAAGCATCTATTTATAAAAGCAAGTTTAGTGATTTGTACTAGGAAAACGCCTATTCCTAGGTCGTTTTCTGGCTACCATTAAAGGCTAGCATGAATGTACGACTCTGAACTCTTACTCCTTCTAGAGGTTAGGAGTTCTTTAGACAAAATGGATGGCCAATCGAAATTGCCCGTGGGATGAAGTACACATACATTCAATGCATTTGAAGCTAACCTACATGCTTGATTCACGTATTTCTTCCTATAGAATTGTCATTAGCATACCCTTATGTGGTTTAGTTACTCATGGATGAAGATGGAATGGAAGGAATAGATGGTGAAGTCATGCTTAGCAGAATGTAAATGAGAGAATAGGAGAAGCAAAACAGTAAGACAGTTGCGAAGTACTCAAATTAACTCTTAGATTTACAAAGGTTCAAACTGAACAAAACAACAACTTAAACTGATGAAAACTAAACAGAAAGAGACGAAATGAATTAGAGTAGCAACCATAAACGAATTACAACAGACAGCAACGAAAACAGAAACAGAAAGCAGTAAAGGCAAGTAGATGCGTGCGTAGAGTCCCTCGTCGCGAACGCCTCGGATGAAGGAAGAAGGAGAGCCTTGTTTGGATGAATCTAATCAGAAGAGAAGACAAATCTTCTCTTCTTCCTCTCAGATTAACGACTCCAACAGCTGAGTCCTTCAAACCAACAAACGGAAGAGAGAAAAAAAACAGAAAAGACAACGTTGAGATGGAGAATCTACGCCTTCGAGTGTGTGTTCAACCTTCCCCCTTGACCTCCTTTTATAGTGTTCTGCAGGTACGATTGGGCCAAGGAGAACCATCCATTCTGAACGTCGTTCTTCTACGTGGCAGCAGGAGAAAAAACGAGCGGCTGAAAGATCGCAACAAAATGGAAATCAGTTAAACAACTTAACAACTTTCACTTAAAACATTGCTGAGACAGCAATGTTTTCGCAATGTTCCAGCAATGTGCAAATTTCAAGTCTTTAGTTTTGTTTTTGGTTCTTTTTCTTTCCTTTTACACATAAGTCCTAATTTAGCTTCATTCTACTAATTCTCATATATAAGCACAAGTTTAAGCTAAATTCTACCAAAAACGCTTAAGAGTGTACATCTTTCTATAGCAAATAAGTCCTAAAATAGTCACTTTTGGAGACGTAACAATCGACCCCGTTACCACTAAGCTGCAAATTGCTCGGTGCATTCAGGTTTATAAATTGTATTTTGGCAAGCCTCGACAGCTTGAATTTAGTAGGACATTCAAAAGTCCTTCCTACCACTCTCCCAAATAGAGTTAACTACGAGCGACGGGTAACTATGCGACGAGTACGTTACTGAAATCTCTAATAACGGGCTCGATTTGTTGGGTTTTATGTCCTAAAACTCGTGGTTTGTAAACTGAATGTATATTCTATTTTGCAATAAAGTTGTTATTGAAATTTATTCAGTAAAATTGTTATTGAATAAAGTGAATTGTGTTTACTTTTAACCTAACTCCGATAAACAAAGAACCCATGACTATAGGTTGTATACTTGAACTTCATGTATGACATGATTGGGGATCAAGTTCAAGTAATACCCAGAACGGTCTATAGTATAGGGATAAGGCTGGGTACCTTATCCTGGGGACACTATTGGACGCGGCCCACTTTGTATAGTACAAACGATGTGATCCGAAATCGTTCATGTGGAGACATGTGAGTGGGGGCGTCTTATGCAATGAGTTTGCATAAGATTGAACCGCGAAACAAGTCGCTCTTTCTTTATAACTCCGTTTACTGTAAAGACCGACTTTTCCATATGATGACCTAGGTAACTCGATCTGAATCCTGAGCACGCTATGAACTCCTGTTTATTCGGGCTTATCCTTTGACTTGTATGGGTGAGAGTGGCCCGAGATCGCCGACTCAATAAGCCTACCATCTTGGGGATAAGACCGGGTAGGTAGCTGGGAACATAGTCCTGCGAGATGGAATTCACTCCTACCCGCTTTTAGGGATTAGTAGAGAGGTTGTTCCCTTAAGTGCTGACTCTGGGTCTTGAACTAGGGATCCCACCCTCTCATTGGCCCGAGAGGGACTTGGTATAGTGATGAGATCACTTACCAATCGGTTTGGTGGTTGGACCACAAACCAATAGTTCATTAGAGAATCAGTGGGACTTAAGGAACAAGATGTAATTACGGGGGTAAAACGGTTATTTTGACCCAGCTGTAATTACGAACGACCTGTGAAGGATCGACTTACTAATGATGGTTATATCAAGAGGACAGAAATATATCTACGGTGAGGAGAGTGCAACCCTTGGACTTTAGTGGAGTCTCCGGGGGTTAACAAATGTTGGTTAGCTTGGTTAAAGAGTTTGACCGGTTAATCTCGTATCATTGGAGCTCATGATCTGTAGGTCCTTTAGGTTCTCCTGGCTAGCTCGGATTAAGTCGTGTAACAATATGAGAGAAAAAGAATTTGAATTTATTGAAATTCGGTTTTGGAAGAATGATGGACATATTTAAATATGATTTAAATATGGGATCGGTGTAAAACATGAATAGGGATTCATGTGTGATGATTCGGTTTAAGAATCCGGGATTAGTCTTATTATTTAATTAATATTTGATATTGAATTAAATAATAATATTAATTAATTAAAAAGTTTAATTAATTATAATTTATTTTGCTTATTAAAATTAATTATGAATTAATTTTAAAATGGCAAAATATTACAAGTGTGATTATAAGTCAAAGTGGAATTATCCATGTTGAGTGGATTTATCCAAGTTGAGTGGGTTTATCCAAGTTGTGAAGTGGATTGTGAATCACCAACAACATGCATATAAACTCATCAATTTTGGAACACTTGGTTGAAGACTAATCCATCCAATTTGAGGTGTCATGCTAAGCAAAGACTTTGTTGCATGTGAATTGCCTATAAATTGGATGAAGTTCAAATGGTTTGAAGTTGATGAATTTTCAAAGAGTTTGAATATTTGGATGAGCATGAAGAGTTCAGGTTACTTGAGAAATTAGAAAGCTAAGTGTTAGACTTCTTCTCACAAAATCCTCATCACTTTCATCTTCCCATCTTCTTCTTCCAAACTTTTTCTTTCATAAAGGAGTCCCACCACTCTGTTGCTCGGCCCGAGGATAGCGGGACTATCGGAGGTGGTTCTCGAGGAGTTTGAGGGAAGCTTCGAAGGGTTCGTGAGAAGATTCGAGCGTTGGAAGAGAAGTCTTTAGAACTACAAGAGGTATGTGTTCTAATTCCTTTTATTTCAAAGCTTTGTGCATGTTTCTTATTTAGCTAAATTGATGAAATTAGAGTGCCAATGATCCGTCTCGCTTCTGCTGTGCTACATGCGCTCCATCAGTCAATACATCATGCGGTCTCCTCCATTAGGTTGAACCGTGAGATTCCCATGTTCCGCCTGCTGGTTGCCCATAGTAGCACCGTCCATTCGGAGGGCCGTTTCATGGGAGTCGGAACAACTCAATCTCCAGAAATGGATAGGGTCTCTTAGGTCCATTCCCAACTCTGACATTTCCATTCGGTTGCACTGTTGGGGCCGACCTCTAAGTTCTGAAAATGGCGGGTCACACTTACAAGGATTACTAAGTTGTTAGTAGATTCTTGACCGAAGTAGCGATAACTAAGGTGCTATAGGAATATGAGTTATTCTGGTATTAGCATTTAGTCAAGAATGTCTTGGTTTAGTGAAGGAGTGATTGACTGCCCCTCGGTAGCGGTTGCTCTGACTCACTAAAGTATCGTTGCAAATTAATAATGTTTTTTTGGGTACATTATTACTTTTGCTAAAATTCTTGATTGGTTGTTAAAAATAGGTTAAGTTCAATTCACTAATAGAATTCATTCTTTTCAGCATGTCTAGCTCGTTTATCCAATTACTAGCTTCTGATAAACTAAATGGCGATAACTACACGACCTGGAAATCGAACTTGAATACGATTCTTGTTATCGATGATCTTAGGTTTGTCTTAACAGAGGAATGTCCTCCCCCTCCTAGCTCATCTGCAACTCGAACTGTTCGAGATGCATTTGACAGGTGGACTAGGGCTAATGATAAAGCCCGAGTCTACATCTTGGCCAGCACATCCGATGTGTTAGCTAAGAAGCATGAGGTAATGGTCTCCGCTAAGGAGATCATGGATTCATTACAGATGATGTTTGGACAACCGTCCTCATCGGTCTATCATGATACCCTCATGGCGAGCAAAGCTGAGAAGAAACAACTAAGTAAATATGATTTACTCGTTGTTGAAACATGTTTAGTGGAACATGATAGTTCTGCCTGGATACTGGATTCAGGAGCCACTAACCATGTTTGTTCTTCTTTCCAGGAAACTAGTTCCTGGCAGCTTGATAACTCCATTTTGGAGTTATTAAATACTTCCTAATTGTAGCTAAAGTCCGCGTTTAATTTGTTAATATATCTCGTTTGTAGGAGAATTGCGGCAAAGAGCTCGTGCGTCCGTTGGACCCGTTCAAGAGCTAAAAGTGGAGTTTTAACGCCCTGGGAGTGCGTCGGGAAAGGGGAAGTTGATCCGTGAAGAAACGGGCCAAAACCTCCTAGGAGAGGCAAATTTCCAGCCCCCAAACCCGAGAGCCAGCGTCGAGACGCTGGCTCGACGCTGCAAAAACCCGAGAGCAAGCGTCGAGTGATAGCGTCGAGACGCTAGCTCGACGCTGCACAAGCGTCGAGACTCTGCTTGGCGTCGAGACACTCCGGAGGAGGCGCGCGCAGGAAAATCATCAGGGCAGCGTCGCGACGCCATCGCGAGGCGCGCGCGGATTAATTAGGTCGCAGCGTCGAGACGCTGGCCTAGCGTCTCGACGCTACGACGATTGCAGCTGCTGTAAAAGACAGTTTCTGCCATTTTTAGAGAGGATCCGAGACATTTTTTAGCGATTCTTCTTCTTCTTCCTCTCGTTTTTCTTAGTTTACTTTGAGCTCCGCCATTGTTGGCATGTTAGAGAGCTTCATTTTCATTGTAACTCGTTGATGACGCCTTCCATGGCCGACGTTGGAGCGGAATTGACAACCCGTTCCATGGACGGCTAAGGTAAGGGTGAACAGTTTGGGGATTGTTTAGGGAACTTTTGTTCGACATTTTGGTTCTGATAATTTACTCTTTGAATGCATAATTGGTGGCTGTTTATTTACATTTATCTTTCTTGCATAATCCAACGCGCATGTTAGATTTCTACGATTGACACTCGAGTTTTCTTGCATGTTGTGTATGTTAAAGAATAGCGATGTCGTGCCTCTCACTATTCGACTAAGTAACACAGAAAGATAAAACTAAATCGGAGTATCGAGTCGTGTAGAATAGTTGTTGATTGCATACAGCATTTGCGGGCAATCTACTAGCAATTAGATTTCACGCTTGAATGTTCGTCGCGGTTAGCTAGTGACTGTCTAGGATAAATTTGGGGCTGATCACCTTAATGCAATTTTGGACAACGTCTAATCGGAACTGTGTGGTCTGATTAAAATCTATGGAGCCGGCTACCTTGGGGCTTCTCGGGTAGTCGTCCGTGTGTATCATAAACTGCATGCCATGAATTTTGTATTAAATGATGAACCGAAATTGTCTAGCAATTAATCCCGAAACTCCCAAACCGTGCACGCGTCTTTTTATTTGTTATTCTACCGTTAGCGCTTTATTGCTTTCCTTGCATGCTAAACAAAACCCCCCGTTACATAAATCAATCAATTAATTAATTCCAATTTCATTAGTAATTTCGATCATACCTTCTCCTTGGATCGACCCTGTTACCACTGGCTGCAAAGTCTTGGTTATAGGCTTATAAATCGTATTTTGGCAAGCCTCGACAGCTTGAGATTAGGTGGATATTCAAAATCCGCACCACCACAGCTGCTTGCTGAAGGTGAGATAACTCTTAGGGTTGGAACAGGAGAGGTTGTCTCAGCCAAGGCAGTGGGAGCTGTCAAGTTGTTATATAGAGATAGTTTCATTTTACTTGAAAATGTACTGTTGGTTCCTAGCTTTAAAAGGAACCTTGTATCTATCTCTTGTTTACTTGAACATTTGTATAAAGTATCTTTTGATTTTAATGAAGCGTTCATTAGCAAAAGAGGTGTACATATATGTTCTGCGAAAATTGAAAACAACTTGTATGTGTTAAGACCAACAGAGGCAAAAGCTATTTTGAACACCGAGATGTTTAAAACAGCTCAAACTCAAACTAAAAGGCAGAAACTTTCTCCAAGTACCTATCTTTGGCACTTGAGACTAGGCCACATTAATCTCAATAGGATTGGGAGATTGGTTAAGAGTGGTCTCCTAAATCAGTTAGAGGACAACTCTTTACCACCATGTGAGTCTTGTCTTGAGGGCAAGATGACCAAACGATCTTTTTCTGAAAAAGGTCATAGGTCCAAAGAAACTCTAGAGCTTGTACATTCAGATCTTTGTGGTCCGATGAATGTTAAAGCACGGGGAGGGTATGAATATTTCATCAGCTTCATTGATGATTATTCTAGGTACGGCTATCTTTACCTAATGCATCATAAGTCCGAAGCTCTTGAAAAGTTCAAGGAGTATAAGGCAGAGGTTGAGAACACATTAGGTAAAACGATTAAAATACTTCGATCAGATCGAGGTGGAGAGTATATGGATTTAAGATTCCAGGACTATATGATAGAACATGGAATAGTATCCCAACTCTCAGCGCGCGGAACACCGCAGCAGAACGGTGTGTCCGAAAGGAGAAATAGAACCCTGTTAGACATGGTTCGATCTATGATGAGCTATGCTCAACTGCCTAGTTCGTTTTGGGGATATGCAGTAGAGGCTGCTGTATATATTTTGAACATGGTTCCCTCTAAGAGTGTTTCAAAAACACCTTATGAGTTATGGAGAGGGCGTAAAGGTAGTTTACGTCACTTCAGAATTTGGGGGTGTCCGGCACATGTGTTGGTGCCCAATCCAAAGAAGTTGGAACATCGTTCAAAATTATGCCTATTCGTAGGCTACCCCAAGGAAACGAAAGGTGGTATATTTTACGATCCTCAACAGGACAAGGTGCTTGTATCGACAAACACCACGTTCTTAGAGGAAGACCACATGAGAGATCATCAACCTTCGAGCAAAATTGTTTTGACCGAACTTTTCAGGAAAGCTACAGATGGGTCAACAAGAGTTGTTGATCAGGCTTGTCCTTCTCAAGAGTTGAGAATACCTCGACGTAGTGGGAGGGATGTGAGACAACCCGACCGCTATATGGGTTTAACGGAAACCCAGGTCGTCATACCTGATGACGGCGTTGAGGATCCATTGACCTTTAAACTGGCAATGAATGACATAGACAAGGATCAGTGGCTTAAAGCCATGGACCTCGAAATGGAGTCGATGTACTTCAATTCGGTCTGGGATCTTGTAGAGCAACCTGATGGTGAAAGACCTATCGGTTGCAAGTGGATCTACAAGAGGAAACGAGACCAAGCCGGTAAGGTGCAACCCTTAAGGCTCGACTTGTGGCTAAGGGTTATTCCCAGAGGGAAGGGGTGGACTATGAAGAAACTTTTTCCCCTGTTGCCATGTTAAAGTCGATTAGAATACTCTTGTCCATTGCCACATTTTATGATTATGAAATTTGGCAAATGGATGTCAAGACAGCCTTTCTGAATGGCAATCTTGAAGAGAGTATTTATATGGCTCAACCAGAGGGGTTCATAATTCACGGTCAAGAGCAAAAGGTTTGCAAGCTTAATCGATCCATTTATGGGTTGAAGCAAGCGTCTAGATCCTGGAATATAAGGTTTGATACTGCGATCAAATCTTATGGCTTTGAACAGAATGTTGACGAACCTTGTGTCTACAAGAAAATAGTCAATTATGTTGTAGCTTTCTTAGTCTTATATGTAGATGATATCCTACTCATTGGGAATGATGTAGGGTTCCTGACTGACGTTAAGCAATGGCTAGCGACCCAATTCCAAATGAAAGATTTGGGAGAGGCTCAGTTTGTTCTAGGGATTCAAATCGTAAGGAATCGTAAGAACAAAACGCTAGCGCTGTCTCAAGCATCTTATATCGACAAGGTGTTGATACGATATTCGATGCAGAATTCTTAGAAGGGTTCTTTACCTTTCAGGCATGGAATTCAATTGTCAAATGAAGAGTGTCCTAAGACACCTCAAGAAGTTGAGGATATGAGACGAATTCCCTATGCATCAGTAGTCGGTAGTCTGATGTACGCCATGTTATGTTCACGACCCGACATATGCTATGCAGTGGGAATTGTCAGTAGGTACCAGTCCAATCCAGGATATGATCATTGGACTGCCGTTAAACACATCCTCAAGTATCTTCGGAGAACGAGAGACTATGTGCTCGTGTATGGCGCGAAGGATTTGATCCTTACAGGATACACTGACTCTTATTTTCAAACCGATAAGGATTCGAGGAAATCCACATCGGGATCAGTGTTCACTCTTAACGGAGGGGCAAAAGTATGGAGGAGTATAAAGCAAGGTTGTATTGCTGACTCCACCATGGAAGCTGAGTATGTCGCGGCTTGCGAAGCTGCGAAAGAGGCTGTTTGGCTTAGAAAGTTCTTGACGGATTTGGAAGTTGTTCCAAATATCAATTTGCCTATCACACTTTATTGTGATAATACTGGTGCTGTGGCAAATTCGAGAGAACCAAGAAGCCATAAGCGTAGAAAGCACATTGAGCGGAAATATCATCTCATCAGGGAGATAGTGCATCGAGGAGACGTGATCGTCATGCAGATCGCCTCAGAGCACAATATTGCTGATCCGTTTACAAAGTCCCTCACGGCTAAAGTGTTCGAGGGGCACCTAGTGAGTCTAGGACTACGAGTTGTACAGTAGGATAGTGGGAGAAAAGCCATAGAAATATTTGATATTCCAGTTTTTCTCATCCCGCATGTAATACTCCACTGACGTTTTAGTCCAAGTGGGAGTTTGTTGGGTTTTATGTCCTAAAACTCGTGGTTTGTAAACTGAATGTATATTCTATTTTGCAATAAAGTTGTTATTGAAATTTATTCAGTAAAGTTGTTATTGAATAAAGTGAATTGTGTTTACTTTTAACCAAACTCCGATAAACAAAGAACCCATGGCTATAGGTTGTATACTTGAACTTCATGTATGACATGATTGTGGATCAAGTTCAAGTAATACCCAGAACGGTCTATAGTATAGGGATAAGGCTGGGTACCTTATCCTGGGGACACTATTGGACGCGGCCCACTTTGTACAGTACAAACGATGTGATCCGAAATCGTTCATGTGGAGACATGTGAGTGGGGGCGTCCTATGCAATGAGTTTGCATAAGATTGAACCGCGAAACAAGTTGCTCTTTCTTTATAACTCTGTTTACTGTAAAGACCGACTTTTTCATATAATGACCTAGGTAACTCGATCTGAATCCTGAGCACGCTATGAACTCCTGTTTATTCGGGCTTATCCTTTGACTTGTATGGGTGAGAGTGGCCCGAGATCGCCGACTCAATAAGCCTACCATCTTGGGGATAAGATCGGGTAGGTAGCTGGGAACATAGTCCTGCGAGATGGAATTCACTCCTACCCGCTCTGAGGGATTAGTAGAGAGGTTGTTCCCTTAAGTGCTGACTCCGGGTCTTGAACTAGGGATCCCACCCTCTCATTGGCCCGAGAGGGACTTGGTATAGTGATGAGATCACTTACCAATCGGTTTGGTGGTTGGACCACAAACCAATAGTTCATTAGAGGATCAGTGGGACTTAAGGCTTAAGATGTAATTACGGGGGTAAAACGGTTATTTTGACCCAGCTGTAATTACGAACGACCTGTGAAGGATCGACTTACTAATGATGGTTATATCAAGAGGACAGAAATATATCTACGGTGAGGAGAGTGCAACCCTTGGACTTTAGTGGAGTCTCCGGGGGTTAACGAATGATGGTTAGCTTGGTTAAAGAGTTTGACCGGTTAATCTCGTATCGTTGGAGGTCATGATCTGTAGGTCCTTTAGGTTCTCCTAGCTAGCTCGGATTAAGCCGTGTAACAATATGAGAGAAAAAGAATTTGAATTTATTGAAATTCGGTTTTGGAAGAATGATGGACATATTAAAATATGATTTAAATATGGGATCGGTGTAAAACATGAAATGGGATTCATGTGTGATGATTCGGTTTAAGAAACCGGGATTAGTCTTATTATTTAATTAATATTTGATATTGAATTAAATAATAATATTAATTAATTAAAAAGTTTAATTAATTATAATTTATTTTGCTTATTAAAATTAATTATGAATTAATTTTAAAATGACAAAATATTACAAGTGGAATTATCCATGTTGAGTGGATTTATCCAAGTTGAGTGGGTTTATCCAAGTTGTGAAGTGGATTGTGAATCACCAACAACATGCATATAAACTCATCAATTTTGGAACACTTGGTTGAAGACTAATCCTTCCAATTTGAGGTGTCATGCTAAGCAAAGACTTTGTTGCATGTGAATTGCCTATAAATTGGATGAAGTTCAAATGGTTTGATGTTGATGAATTTTCAAAGAGTTTTAATATTTGGATGAGCATGAAGAGTTCATGTTACTTGAGAAATTAGAAAGCTAAGTGTTAGACTTCTTCTCACAAAATCCTCATCACTTTCATCTTCCCATCTTCTTCTTCCAAACTTTTTCTTTCATAAAGGAGTCCCACCACTCCGTTGCGCGGCCCGAGGATAGCGGGACTACCGGAGGTGGTTCTCGAGGAGTTCGAGGGAAGCTTCGAAGGGTTCGTGAGGAGATTCGAGCGTTGGAAGAGAAGTCTTTAGAACTACAAGAGGTATGTGTTCTAATTCCTTTTATTTCAAAGCTTTGTGCATGTTTCTTATTTAGCTAAATGGATGAAATTAGAGTGCCAATGATCCGTCTCGCTTCCGCTGCGCTACATGCGCTCCATCACGATTTACTCTTCATCTAGAGTCTAACGGGTAGCTAAATTAAATGTTGCAGCACCAATTTAAATACACTTAGACTACTGTCACTCAACCCATAAGAGGCAAACGCATAATGGGTTTTTAACCAACCCATCAATCAATTAACTAAATGGGAGTCAAACCAAGAAGAAATTTATGCTGGAAATTAAAGCTTCGATTAGAGAAGAGTTGAATGCTAAACATGCTAAACATACACAAACAATCCAAGTCTCACCCAATCGCATTTACAACATCTAACCCATCTCCTAAAGATCAAGTATCACCTCTTAGCTAGCCATGGATGCAAATGGGAAGAAAGAAAATCGTGGGTTGCCTTCCAAGCTCCATTAATGGAGTTACAATAGCCAAAAATGGGTAAAGAATCGTTTAGAAAGGAGAAGGGGGTGAAGAGAATGCCCTAAAATCGCAAAAAATGGCTTAAATACCAATTTCTGCGTAAGGCCAGCGCCTAGGCGCCATTAGTGGGCGCCGAGGCGCTGGGGGCGCGCGCGCGCGGAATCGGGGCAGAGCTTGGGCGCTAACCTCTCTGGGCGGATTTAATGTCGGGCGCTTAGGCGCTGCGGGGCAGCGCTGCGGCGCTGAGCTCTCGGGTCTGGAACAATGTCGGGCGCCTAGGCGCTGCGTCTGGGTCTGAGAGGTTCGCGACAGTGCCTGGGCGCTGTGCCTTCTGCCTGATGCCTTCGGTTGGGCGCCTGGGCGCTGACCTCTCGGGTCTTAGCCCATTTTTGGGTCATTTTGGCTCCCGAGCTCCTTTTGGCCTATCTCTTTGACCCAAACACTTCCCGAAACCTCTAAAATGACCGATTTAGCCCTGAAATTCATAATTTGACTTCCCGAGCTCTTTGCCACGAAATACCTAAAATAAGAAGATTTAATTGAATTAAGCATGTCATTTAGCTAGATTTAAGGCTATAATTATAGCTCTATTTTAGAGCTATCAAGCTTCTACCAGCTTCCTTTTAGAACTTCACAATCTTATCATTCTACAATTTCCACATACTCCTTGATTTCATTATCTCCCATACTTCTAGCTCAAAACTTTCTTCCTCTCAATCTTGCATTCAGTACATACTTCTAACTTTTTACATTAAGTTTTCTCCTTTTTCTTAATATCTCCCTTTTGGTCATGCCATTCCCACAAAACCAAGTAATCAGATTTCAACTTCTAGAACAAGGGGAACATGACATCACCTTCAAGGTAATCATTCTTTTCCCAAGCACACTCTTCAGATACAACTCTTCACTTAGTTTTAACATAAGATCAGAGTTCAATTCGTAGGACATCTAAGCCTTTTAGAGTTAGTGATGAATCCTTCCCTTTTGCTATACTTTTGATTTTCTTACATTTTCATTCTTTCTTAGTTGCCTTTTTACGCAGTGCCAACTATGAGGCTCACAATCAACCCTGGTTACACAACAACTTAGAGAAAAGAAAAAATTTCATTTTAGCACTTTTTAGAGAGGTTCTTTTACTTATGAAAGAGGAATGCTATTGAGTTCTCATCTTTGCTCTAGGTTGCCTCACCCCCAAACTTAAACTTCTCATTGTCCTCAATGACAGCATTGAAAGGTGCCACCCCCAAACTTCTCTAGAAGCATCTAACACAAGACTGAGCTAGAAGATCGTTTCTATTGCTAATTTGTGGAATGAAATCTCCTAGGCTTTATCCAGCGCTACAAGATCGCTTAGCTCGCAATAAGGATTGTACTACCAGTCGTATTGACTGTTTAGAGAGTTTTAATGCTTTGCCTAAGTTCAGCTATTGACACTAATCCAGCAAGCTTATCCTAACCAGCTATCTTAGAAAACAGACCTAACAGTATATGCAATCAAAGCAGGCGGTTACATCACGAGACATAAACGTAAAGTGTGGCAGCAATGCTAGTTTGACAAACTTAACGCATTACTATAAAGAATGAATGCAAGATAACAAAGCTAGCATACACGAGAGAGTGACATGCTTCTTGAATGATTGACACAGTGAATGCAAAAGGCAATTTCATTTATGCTCGCGCGAACGGTACACTAACTACCCTAACTATTCTAATTAATCTACCTAACAGCCCAGCGGGCAAAGCAATAAAAATGCAAAATTAAATTGAACTAGTCTAACATAAAAAGTATATAAACAAATAATGATTTCATGATGCTATCAGAAAAGCAGGGTTAAGACAGGAAATAGTCAAACTTTCCCGAACAATTTTAGTCTTCTCGTTCCTCTTTTTCTGCAAATCTGCGACTTGCGCCGCAACGTTATACTGCATGTTTGCCAAGTTGGCGAGCTCGATCTCCATGTTTCCCTTTCTCCTCAGCTTCAGCTGCATTGGCAGCTCTATATGCCATGTGTAGAGGAACTTCTTATCTGTGGCTGAGACTTGAACTCTTGCAAGCAAGCACAATTTTGTAATTGTGTTTGGGAAAAATAATTGCCCTTTCTCTTTTTTCGAACACTCCTTGATGGAGCTGCAGATAAGTTCGCCAACGATTATTGTAAACCCCTTCATGATGGCATACAGTAAGAGGGTGTGGTTCCTGTTGTTGGATGTTTCATGGGTAACCGGAAGCAATCGCCGCTTCAACAGTGCGAACCAGACGCCGACCTTGCCTTTCAGATTAGAGTTCAGCAAGGTGTGCTTTCCTTGCTTTGAAACAGACCACTGAGCTTGGGGTTTCCCAACTTCATTCAGGGCGGCTTCCAGCACTGCTTCTGAAGGGTTTTCAATCACCAGCGCATACTCCGACTTTTGTTAATCTGACAAGGAATACGCATCATTGATGGTCTTCGGCGAGAAGTCGACATTCCTCTGTTTCTATATTGGCGTAAAAATCATACACCATATCAGGGTAGGTTGCAACCGATGGTCTGCAGAATTCGGCCCATCCATAGTTTATGATCCCTGCTCTCATAAATTGTGGGAGGTCATTTAGAGAATCCAAAAATCCTTTCTCATGAAGAAGGTCCCCCGTCCACAAACTTTCGCCACGTTCGCAGGCTTCAGTTGAAATGTAACGCTCTGGTGGTGGCGTTGCGTCCTCTTTAAACATTTTTCCTTTCCCCTTGTCCTTCTTTATGGCTGCTTCGACAACCTCCTCCTTGATGCTTGACTTTTGCGCCGGCAGCGGCGCTTTGCGCCCAGCTATACTCGACTGCTTTGGTCGTTTGGCCTTGATCACTAGCATCTTTCTCCTTTTCTTTTTGGGCTCTTTCTCCGATTCTTCCCCTAACTCAGCATCTAGCTCTTGCACAAGAGCTTCAATCCTTCTTCGTTTTTCATCTTCCTTCTCTTGATGGATGTCCTCTACTTTTTCCTCTTCCTCTGGCCTCTATTCCTCCAGAATCACCTCCTCAGCTACTTCCACATCCCTCGCTGGGCTTTTAGCTGTCTCAGCCTCAGGCTCTTCATCGTCGATAGCCTCTTGGTCCAGGACAGTTTCTTGGATGTCATCGATGGGGGGCTCTGCAGCTTTTGGATGGAAGTGGCTGCTGAGGGCGAATCTTGGTTGTGCCCTTCTTTCCTCCGATGCTTCTTTATCTTCTTCGTCTTCATCGACTTTCCGCTCGGTTTTTCTTGTGCGAATGGAATGGGTTACCCTGGCTCAATTGCAACAGATGTTGCTGCGCCAGGTAATGTTGTCTCCACGATTGGACTGACAATAGTTGACTCGTCAACAACCTTTTCTTCTCTTCTCTCACTTTCGGGCTCCTTGCTTCCCTTGGAGCCTTTAGTTGCTGATGAAGAAGAGCGCCTTGATTCCCTTGTTGAAACCATGTTGGGCTTCTGAATTTGGGGTTAGGGATTTCGGAAGGTGTAAAAGAATTTGTAAGGCAAGAGAATTTTCTTTTGTTTGGAAGATCTGAAATATGTGAGCGTGGTTTGGAAGAATGGAGGAGGTGGCTTTTATAGAGGTTAGGGGCTGAAAAGGCGGTTGTGAACGTTTTCATCAAGCTGGCAATTCCTCTCCCAATGAGATGCTTGAGAAAGTTACCGTTGGAATTTTAACGATTGTGGTAAAATCACAACATCTGCTCAACGTCACATTATGCTGAACCTCTGCAACTCCCGTCATTTCTCTTTGAAATTATAGTCTTTAACCTCTCTAACGCCCTTTTAGCAATTACTCCTTTCAAAGAAAATCAATACCAATTAACAAAACTTTAAATTAAAAACTCAAATTTAATGTACTCGAATAAAATTCAACAAAGCTGGAGCAATATAGATGTAATCTTTGCGCATTTGATGCTCCATGATTCTGCCCAAGAGGATTAGCTTTCTGTTAAGAGGAACGCTGAGAGCGTCCTCTGCTCCTCTTCTCCGTAAAAATGCTTTAATCTCGCACCATTAACAAGAAATGGATTGCCCTTTTCTGGATGTTGAATCTCAATGGCACCATAGGTGAAAACTTTAGTCACCACGTATGGTCTTGGCCATCTGGACTTCAATTTTCCTGGAAAAAGCCTCAATCGAGAATTAACCAATAAAACTTTTTGCCCTTTTTCAAAATCTTTAGGCCTTAGGCGATTGTCATGCCATCTCTTAGTTTTTTCCTTATACAGCTTAGCATTCTCATACGTCATATGCCTAAGTTCCTCTAACTCTTGTAATTGCAGGGAACGCAAAGTCCCTGCATCTGCTAAGCAAAAGTTTAATTCCTTTAATGCCCAAAAAACTTTGTTTTCTAACTCAAGTGGTAAATGACATGCTTTGCCATACACTAGCCTATAGGGAGACATTCCTATAGGAGTTTTATATGCAATTCTATAAGCCCAAAGAGCTTCATCTAGCTTGATTAACCAATCCTTTCGATTAGGCTTTACAACTTTCTCTAGGATGCTCTTAATTTTCTTATTAGATATCTCTACTTGGCCATTAGTGTGTGGGTGATAAGGTGTTGCCACCCTATGTTTCATGATCGCTCCAAAATAGAGCTATCTTTATGTCCCTAATTCTGGCTAAAACCATGACATATATTGATTAAAACGCTTTCTTGTAGGTGATTTCATGGTCGAGAGCCCGGGAAGTCCAAAGACACATTTCGGGGCTTAAAGTGTCGTTTTAGAGCTTCATAGATGCATCGGGAGTGAAAGAGCTTAAGAATCCAAGAAATGGCAAAAGTTGCCTTGAAGAGACAAATTTTGACATCCAAACCCGAGAGCACACTTGCATGGGCAGCAGCGTCGAGACGCTAGCTCGACGCTGCCCCGACACCATCCGAAGCACGCGTGCGCCCCAACGTCTCGACGCCGCCCCGACACCATACGAAGCACGCGCGTGACAGCGTCGAGACGCCGTCCGAGGGTCTCGACGCCAGCCCGATAAATTTCCCAGACGGACGCGCGACAGCGTCGAGACACTGCCCGAGCGTCTCGACGCCCGCGCGCGGCCAACTTAGGGCACAACGTCGAGACGCTTGCCTAGCGTCTCGACGCTCCGACATTTAAAGGCGTGAAAACGCCATTTTGAAGCCAACTTTCATTCTTCTTCTTCCTCCAACAATTGCTCTCGGGTCTAGGCCATTTTTCCACCATTTTTGGGCTTCTTCTTCTCCTTTTTGTATGCTACTAAGCTCTTCCATGGGGGATTGGATTTATTCATCCTCCATGGAAGGCTAAACTAAGGTTAGTGCTTGATTTTGAGTTTTGGTTTGTAAATTATGGATGTTTGGGGAGGTTTGCCCCTTTAAAAATATGAAGTCAATTAGCATGTCTATTGCATTCTCTTGCTTGTTCTTCATAAAATCTAGCATGTGTAGCTAAATTAGGTTGACGCCCTCGTTCCTATGCATGATAGCGGGCTAAAGGTTGGGACGTATAATTGCCCAAACCGCTAGGTAGCACGGGCTTAAGCATGGCTAATTAATTCAACCCAAAGTGACAGTTGGTAATCTGAATTAATTAACGTTTTCATGTTAGGCTTAGGGCAAGAGAGAAACCGGGTTAATTTTAGGATTAGACCGTCACAGTGTTCCCGTCACTGGCTTATAGTCGATTTAGGGGTCGCGACCTTGGATAGATTATTAGCCAAGTATAATTAGAATTGCACGTGTCTAATTATATCTTTGGGTCATTTGAGCTAGCACTTAGCCAAATGAATTGTGTGCTGAAGCATGGCTAGTTAATCAATTGTATCGATGATCCGAACATCCATAATGATCAATTCCATTTCTCGAAGTTAAGCACGACCGTTTAAATTTTGCACTTGTCATTTAATTTTCCGTTAGTTGCACGTTAGGAGCTCCCTTCCCCCCAAACCAAATTACCATTCTTTTATTGTGCATACTTTTTATAATTAGCAAATTAGGCTTAGTTAAATTAGATTTCTTATTTCCCTGTGGATCGACCCCGTTACCACTTAGCTACAAATAGCTCGGTGTACTCGGATTTATAAATTGTATTTTGGCAAGCCTCGACAACTTGAATTTGGAGTACCACACAAAGTGCTCTACCAAAATTGGCGCCGTTGCCGGGGAACTAAGTTTAATTTAATTTAGTTAAGTTTAGTTTGTTGGTTTTAAAAAATTTCTTTACTTTTTTGTACAGTTTTATTCTTTTGTATTATTTTACCCGTTTTTGTTTGAGTTTTTTAGCGCAGTCATTCTTTGAAAATTCAAAAGAAGCGCCAAGATGGAGGTCGTGGGTAATTATGAGCATCAAAGAACCTTGAGGGAGCTTGCATCATCTGAGCTAGGCCGGAACACATCGAGTATATTGTATCCGGTAGCTTCAGGTAATTTTGAACTTAAACCTGGTTTGGTTAACTTATTACCTTCTTTTTATGGTAATACAGATGAGAATCCCGCCAGACACCTCAAGGCATTTCAGATGGTGTGTTCGTCATTTAGGACTGACGGCATCACCGCAGATCAACTCCATCTCAGGGCCTTTCCTTTCACCTTGAAGGAGAAGGCGAGAGATTGGATGCATTACCTACCGACTGGGTCCATCACTTCTTGGGAAGAGCTGCAGGGAGCGTTTTATGCGAAGTATTTTCTGCCTCCCAAGGTCGTCGCCCTCAGAAGGGAAATACACAAAATTGAGCAAGGAGAGGAAGAGAGCGTTCTCGAGTGCTGGGAGAGATTTGGTCGGTTATGCGAGGATTGCCCCAACCACCAAATAGCTGAGCAGTCCCTTATTCAGAGTTTCTATTACGGTTTGCTTCCCCTAGGGCAGCAGATGACAGACGCCGCTAGTGGAGGTTCACTCATGGATAAGACATCCGCCGAAGCTCGAGTTTTGATTTCTAACATAGCTAGAAGCTTGGAGCGGAGTGGAGATGGAGACAAGGAGAAGGCTCGCCTGAAGAAGGATGTGGATGAGCTTAAGGCTCAGCTTTTTGAGGTAAGTAATATTGTTCTTGCCTTAAAGGATGATTTTCTGAAAGTCCAATCCTCTGTTTCAGGTAAATCTGTTGAGGACATGTTGCAAGCTATCCTTACGATCACCTCGTCCAAGCTCGATAACGTTGGCACTCAGATGCAAGGATTTAAGGAAGAAATGTCTCAGATGACTTGCAAGATCAACAGGATGGAAGAGAAAACTGAGAGTTTGAGTGCCATCACTCTGAGAAGTGGGAAGCATCTTCCCACGAGTACCCCGCCGGTGGAAGTCGATCATGGCCACATCGAGCCACAAACAGAAAATCCCGAACCACGGTGGCATGGGGTAAATTTCGATCCTACATGCACTAGAGTTTATGTGCCTAAGGCTCCTTTTCCTAGCAGGTTAGCACGACCGCCGAAGGAGAACTACGAGGAGGAGTTCTTAAACACATTCAAGAAGGTAGAGATCAACATCCCTCTGTTGGATGCCATCAAGCAAATTCCCAGGTATGCTAAGTTCCTGAAAGAGTTGTGCACCAACAAGAAGACAAAAGAGAAAGAACGCGTCGTGGTAAGTAAGAACGTTTCCGCTTTGATCACAAAGAACTTACCAGAAAAATGCGACGATCCAGGTATGTTTTCTCTTCCTTGCACTATTGGAGGTAAGAAAATTAGAAGAGCCATGCTAGATCTAGGAGCCTCCATTAGTATCATGCCTCACTCTGTTTATCAGGATTTGAATTTAAAAGAAATACAGGAAACTGGTGTTGTTATACAACTAGCTGATAGGTCTTTCGTGCATCCTTTAGGGGTAGTGGAAGATGTATTAGTTAATGTTAATGGGCTGATTTTTCCTGTGGAGTTTTATGTTCTGAAAATGGATGGAAATTATGTTTCTTCGTCTGCGTCGATCTTATTAGGTAGGCCCTTTATGAAAACTGCTAAGACTAAGATAAATGTAGATAAGGGCACTTTATCTGTTGAGTATCGTGGACATGTTGTTGAGGTTGATGTGTCTAATGAGTTGGAGCATGATGAGAGCGTCCACTCTCTTTGTCAAGTAGATACAATTGAATTGCTAGTTCAGGATGAATGCATGTCTGATAGAGATGGGGATGACCCATTGTTTTTTGATGATTCTGATATGCATGAACCATCTATGTCTGAACCTTGTGATTCAACTGTCTCTTCTTTGGCAACTGTTCAAAATCATGTTAAGATGCTCCCCTCTACTTTGCAGGCACCCAAAGTGGAGTTGAAAGACTTACCTGATCATCTCAAATACGCGTATTTGGGGGATGATGAGACGTTGCCAGTAATCATAGCGAAGGATCTTATACCGGCTCAGGAAGGGAAGTTAATGGAAGTTCTTAAAGAGCACAAGCTGGCAATTGGATGAACATTAGCAGATTTACATGGGCTAAGTCCAGCTACGTGCATGCACAGAATCCTGCTCGAGGATGGAGCGAAACCTTCACGAGAGCCCCAAAGGAGGCTCAATCCCGCGATGAAGGAGGTAGTAGTTTCTAAGATCCTCAAACTCCTCGAAGCAGGTATCATCTATCCTATCTCAGATAGTAAGTGGGTCAGTCCTATACATGTCGTTCCTAAGAAAACTGGCATAACTGTGGTTAGGAACGAGAAAAATGAATTAGTGCCCAAGAGGATTCAAAATGGATGGAGAATGTGCATAGACTTTAGGTAACTGATTGAGGTCACTAGGAAGGACCATTTTCCCATTCCTTTTATTGATCAAATGGTGGAGCGTTTAGCTGGGAAGCCATTCTTTTGTTTTCTCGATGGTTTCTCTGGCTTTTACCAAATCCCCATAGCCATAGAAGACCAAGAGAAAACAACGTTCACGTGCCCCTTTGGCACATTTGCATTTAGAAGGATGCCTTTTGGGCTTTGTAACGCTCCTGGTACATTTCAGAGATGCATGATGAGTATTTTTTCTGAGTTTGTAGAAAAATGCATTGAAGTGTTCATGGATGATTTTACAGTTTATGGCAATTCCTGGCAATTCCTTCGATGACTGTTTAATTAATTTATCGCATGTCCTGAAAAGATGTATTGAAATGAACCTTGTGCTGAATTTTGAAAAATGTCATTTTATGGCTAGTCAGGGTATCGTTTTAGGGCATGTGGTTTCTGCTAAGGGTATAGAGGTAGATAAGGCTAAAATCGATGTTATCTCTAATCTGCCATACCCGACGAATGTTAGGGAGGTTCGATCTTTTCTTGGCCATGCAGGTTTTTATCGCAGGTTTATCCAGGACTTCTCCAAGGTTTCCATGCCTATGACGTACCTCCTTCAGAAGGATGTCACGTTCGAATTTGGGGAGGAGTGCAGAAAAGCCTTCGATTTGCTTAAGGATAGTTTGACAAGCGCGCCCATCATACACCCACCTCAGTGGGACTTGCCTTTCGAGATTATGTGCGACGCTAGCAACTATGCCTTGGGAGCCGTGCTTGGTCAGAGGATCGAGAACAAGAGTCGTGTCATTTACTATGCCTCCAGGACGCTTAATCCAGCGCAGTGCAATTACACGACAACGGAAAAAGAACTTTTTTCTATTGTATTTGCGCTTGATAAGTTTCGTCCTTATATTATTGGCTCTCAAGTAACTGTTTTCTCTGATCATGCAGTTGTTCGGTACCTGATGACAAAGAAAGATGCGAAACCGAGGCTACTTCGGTGGATTCTGGTCCTCCAGGACTTCGATGTGAAGATCAAGGATAGGAGAGGAGCAGAGAACCCGGTAGCCGACCATCTGAGCCGCTTGGTCAGAAAGGAAGACCTCTTGCCTCTGAATGAAGATTTCCCCGATGAGACACTCTTCAGACTCGATACAGTCCTTCCCTGGTATGCTGATATGGTAAATTACTTGGTCACAGGTAATTTTCCTTCTGGCTTCTCTCATGCTAGGAAAGCAAAGCTGAAAAGCGACGTTAAGTCCTATGTTTGGGAGGATCCCCATTTATGGAAGTTTTGTTCTAATCAGATAATTAGGAGATGTGTCCCTGAGAATGAGCATGCGTCTATTCTTACTTTCTGTCATGATTATGCATGTGGGGGACATTTTGGGCCTAGGAGGACAGCTAGGAAAGTTTTAGATAGTGGGTTTTACCGGACTTCTCTGTTTAAAGATTCGTATGAATTTTGTAAAACCTGCGATAGATGTCAAAGAATAGGGTCGATATCTGGTAGAAATGAAATGCCTCAAACCTCGGTCTTAGTTTGTGAAATTTTTGACGTTTGGGGCATGGATTTTATGGGACCCTTCTCGCCTTCTTGTGGTTTTTCTTATATATTGCTGGCTGTTGATTATGTCTCTAAGTGGGTTGAGGCGAAAGCCACGAAGACTAACGATGCTAATTCTGTTGTTAGGTTCGTTCAGTCTAACATTTTTACCAGGTTCGGAATCCCACGAGCCATAATCAGCGACCAGGGGACTCATTTCTACAACCGATCTGTGGAGGCTTTGCTGAGGAAGTATGGTGTGCATCATCGAGTGTCAACCGCCTACCATCATCAAGCCAATGGGCAAGCCAAGGTCTCCAACAGAGAGGTAAAGTCAATTCTCGAGAAAACCGTGAGGCCGAGCAGGAAGGATTGGAGCGTTCGTTTGCCAGATGCTTTGTGGGCCTACAGCACCGCCTACAAAACTCCTATCGGTATGTCCCCATACCGGTTGGTGTTTGATAAGGCTTGCCACTTACCAGTGGAGATCGAGCACAAAGCATTCTGGGCGATTAAGCAGTGCAACATGAGCTATGACGAAGCTGGCGAGGCACGACTGCTTCAGTTACAGGAATTGGAGGAACTGCGTTTGGACTCCTACGAGAACTCCAGGATCTACAAAGAGAAGTCCAAACAGTTTCATGACCGAAGGATCTTAAAGAAGAATTTCGAAGTCGGTCAGAAAGTTCTGCTATTCGATTCCCGTCTGAAGTTCATGCCAGGTAAGCTTCGTTCCCGTTGGAAAGGACCCTATATCATAACTAAAATTTTTCCTTATGGCAGTGTGGAGATTCAGAGCTTGGACTCGGATGAGGTGCAGAAAGTGAATGGGCACCGGTTGAAGACTTTCCACGAGGGGACGCTGAGTGCTATGACGCCACATTACTTCTAGCGCCGCCCCCGGTCGATTATGGATGAGTGGACGAGAGAATACAGTCGAGAAATCGACTCTAAAAATTTGCGCTTCTCGAAAGCACCCGAGTTTGGACTGTAATTCAGTTATTTATTGTTTTGCTTTTGTTTATATTAGCTTTTGAATTTGTTGTTTGTTTACTTGCTTTCTCAGGAGAAAAGGTGGGATGGCCGACAGTTCGAGAGCATATCGGGAGGCGATGGTGTGCATCTCCACCCGTCGGCTCCATAAGATTCAGGGGAGGTTTTCTGTTCCCTTAGGATTTTATTGTTTTGATTGTTAAATGCATTGGGGACAATGCATATCTTAAGGTGGGGGGTGGAGTTTGTTGATAGAGATAAGACTTCTTAGTAGTTGTCGAGCATATTTGTACTCTGATGGTTAGATTAGAATCTGAATGCATGTGTCCGATGAGGACGGTCTGTGATTTGTTTGTGAACACTCCGTATTTGCATGATTCGAAAAATTGACGATGTATGCACTTTTTGAGCCTATTTTAAAAAAAAATCTGTTATTCCCCTACATTCACTGAGCACATAGCCCTCTTATTCTTAGTTATGTAGGTTTAGAATGATTTTATTTGGTCTGAAACCTTGTTGTCACCCCGAAAGGTACCATTAGGGAGGCTTGATATGTTAGAAGTAGTAATGACTCATTTGTTGTATAGCGAAGCTATTGCCTAAAAAAAAACGAGTATGCATGAAAAATAAAAACTCTAGAGTTGCTCCTCCTTCTTGTGTTGCCCGTGTAACCAGGGGCGATCGTGTAACCCACGGTTGCCACTGCATGAAAGGGGAACTAATAGAAGTGAGCAATAGTCCTTAAAACGTGCAACTAGATTTAGTTTGACGTGTTAGGCTCTCTTGGAGAAAAAAAAAAAAAGTGGTTCAAAAAGAAAGATGGGTACAAAGTACTCAAAGAAAAGAATAAAATGTAGGCTTTATGTCTTGTTGTTCTTTCTATCACTAAAAGCCATTAGATTGTTCTTATCGCCATAAGTAGGGGGAAAACGAGTTATAGGGCTGTATAAGGTTGTTCCGGGCTTGCGTGAGCTAGGTTGAGAGGTGCTAAACACACACACACGTAAGGGAATAGGAGTTAAAATTTTGAAATGAATTCAACGTTTGCATGCACTTGATGTTTTTTCATTTATACAAGTACCTTGTTTCACAAGCATTGAGGTTAGAGTCTAAGCATGCATTTGATTCTTTGGAGATTATTTAGAGTATACCTTGCTCGAGGACTAGCAAGGTTTAGGTCGGGGGTATTTTGATAGCTCCAAAATAGAGCTATCTTTATGTCCCTAATTCTGGCTAAAACCATGACATATATTGATTTAAACGCTTTCTTGTAGGTGATTTCATGGTCGAGAGCCTGGAAGTCCAAAGACACATTTTGAGGCTTAAAGTGTCGTTTTAGAGCTTCATAGATGCATCGGGAGTGAAAGAGCTTAAAGAATCCAAGAGATGGCAAAAATTGCCTTGAAGAGACAAATTTTGGCATCCAAACCCGAGAGCACACGTGCATGGGCAGCAGCGTCGAGACGCTGGCCCCGACACCATCCGAAGCACGCGCGCGCCCCAGCGTCGAGACGCCGCCCAAGGGTCTCGACGCCGCCCCGACACCATCCGAAGCACGCGCGCGACAGCGTCGAGACGCCGCCCGAGGGTCTCGACGCCAGCCCGATAAATTTCCCAGACGGACGCGCGACAGCGTCGAGACGCTGGTAGGGCCCACTTTAAGGTGAACTCTAGATTTCGAGTTGTCGAGACTCGCCAAAATACAATTTATTAGCCTATAACCAAGGCTTTGCAGCCAGTGGTAACAGGGTCGATCCAAGGAGAAGTTATGACTGAAATTAATATTAAAATTGAAATTAACTAATTGACTGGTTTTGTAACGGGGGGATTTTAAGCATGCAAAGTAAGCAATTGAAAACTAACGGAAGAATAAAAGAGAGAGACGCGTGCACGGTTTGGGAATTTTCGGGATTTAATTGTTAGACATCTTCAGCTTATCATTTAATACAAAATTCAAGGCAAACAGTTTGTAGTACACACGGACGATTACCCGAGAAGCCCCAAGGTAACCGGCTCCATAGAAATTAATCAGACCACACAATTCCAATTAAACATTATCTAAAATTGCATTAAGGTGATCAGCCCCAAATTTATTCTAGATAGTTACTAGCGAACCGCGACAGACATTCAAGCATGTAATCTAATCGCTAACTGATTGCCCGCAAACGCCGTATGCGATCAACGACCATCATGCATGACTCGATACTCCGGTTTAGTTTTATCAATCTGTGTTACTTAGTCGAATAGTGAGAGGCACGGCATCGCTACTCTTTAACAATCACAACATTCTAGAAAGCTCGAGTGTCAATCGTAGAAATCTAACATATGCATTGGATGAAGCAAGAAAGATAAATGCATACAAATCAGATGCCAATTTATAATCTAAGCATGGATTATCAAAACCAAAAGCGTCTAACAAAAATCCATCAAATATTTCCCAAACCGTTCACCCTTACCTTAGCCGTCCATGGAACGGGTTGTCAATTCCGCTCCAAGGGAAGCCATGGAAGTTGTCATCAAACTAATACAAGGTAAAAGCTCATAAACAAGCCACAAATGGCTGAGCTAAAGGAAAAATAATGGAAACCCGAGAGGAAGAAGAAGAGAAATCGCTTCAGAATGGGGAAGAAGATGTGCAGAAATCGTCATTACAGCAGCCTTTAATCGACGTAGCGTCGAGACGCTAGGGCAGCGTCTCGACGCTGCGCCCTAAGTGAACGCGCGCACCTCGCGATGGCGTCGAGACGCTAGGGCAGCGTCTCGACGCTGGCCAGATAATTCCTTGCGCGCGCCTCCTCCGGAGCGTCTCGACGCTTGTTGCGTGCTCAGTGTGTTAAAATAAATAAGCAAGAGAATAGGGAGAGCACTTAGAACATGCAAGCATACATGGTCTCACAGCAAGTAGTAAGTATATTTCATTCGTTTTTTCCACAGAGACTCATTTTTAGCTATTCGCGAAGTGTATTTGTTAAGAAAGATGGGGTGGATTTGATGGGGTAAAATTGGTTTTTAATTATCTAAGTTTTGCTGAATGTGTAGAGGAATATAACATAAACAAATGCAAGTTGAAATTAGACTCAAAAGACAAGAGATGGAATTAATAAACGTAGAAGAAAACAGCTAAACAGAATGATAAAACAGCAGAATTGCGAGGACCGCAATGTTACCGCAATTAAATAACAGCGAAAGTGTGTAAATGGGTGAATTCAGGGCTACTAATGACTAACCTATAGGCATTTTATTACGATTCTCAAGCAGTAGATCAACTCTCTATACATCAAACTCACTCTATCTCATGTATCGTCCGATTCCATGCATTAAATACTTTAGTTTACTCGACTTCAAAGTAAGGTCTTAAGCACTTTGTTAAAACAGGAATGTTTAGTTTGTACTAGGAAAACGCTTATTCCTAAGCCGTTTTCTGATTACCATGAAAGGCTAGCATGATTATATGACTCTGAACTCTTACTCCTTCCAGAGGTTAGGAGTTCTTTGGACAAAATGGATGGCCAATCGAAATTGCCCGTGGGATGAAGCTTACATACAATCAATGTTCGAGTGTTAATCTGCCTACTTGATTCACGTTTTTTAACCTATAGTTCTGTCATTAGCATGCCCCTAGGTGATTTAGCTACTCATGGATATAAGGTAAACAGAAATGGCAGATAAAATAGACATGCTTAGAAGAGAAATATAATTAAAACAGGAAGCAAAGACCGTAGCAGAAGATGGGAAGTGAGAAATGCAGAAACGTACTTCGATTAATGAAATTGTTTGACGAACAGATGAAAGCTTTAAAATAAATAGCCACAAGGCAGAAAGCAACGAAATAAACTAATCTAGCTAATTAGGAAAAGAATAGCACGAAGCAGAAATGTAAACAGAAAAGAAAGACAGAAAGCTTGTAAAATGGTGCTGTAAAGCTTCGTTGCAGTCGCCTCGAATGATGGGGATGAAAGGTCAGCCTTGCTTGGATGAATCCAATCGAGAGAGAAGAAGAATCTCCTCTCCTTCCTATCAGATTATCGATTCCAACAGCCGAGACTCTCACTCCAACAGACGGCAAAGGAAAACAGGGAGAAATGATGGACTGCGAGAAGACTTCTGCGCTTCGGATTATTATCAAACCTCCGACTTTGACCCCTTTTTATAGTAGTTTGCAGGTGCGTCTGGGCCAAGGAGAACCATCAATCTTCAACGTCATATATCAGAAATGGATGGAGGAGAAAGAACGAGTCCCTGAAATAACGGAATTTAACAGAAAAAGATCAGTCAACTTACGGTTTTCACTTGAATAATTGCGAGGACCGCAATTATTTCGCAATTCATTCGCAATGCTTATTTTTTTCATTCTTTTCCTTCGGTTTTCCACCCTTTTTCTACCTATTGTGCACAAGTCCTAAATTAGCTACCTTCTTCTAATTCTCATATTAAAGTATAGGTTTAGGCTAAATGCTATCAAAAACACCTAAAAGTGTACATCTTCTTAAGCTAAATGGGTCCTAAATAAGTCACTTTCAGAGACTTAACAACGCTATCACTCGACGCTAGCTCTCGGGTTTTGGCAGCGTAGAGCTAGCGTCTCGATGCTATGGCTCGACGCTAGCTCTCGGGTTTGGGGATGGAAAAATTGCCTCTCCTAGGCAATTTTGGTCCGCTTCATCTTGGATCGGCTTCATCTTGGATCGACTTGCCCTTTCCCGATGCACTCCTGGGGCGTTAAAACTCCGCTTTTAGCTGCAAAACGGGTCCAATGGACGCACGAGCTCTTTGCCTCATTTCTCCTACAAACGAGATCAATTAAACATTTAAACGCAGACTTTAGCTATACTTAGGAAGTATTTAATAGCTCCAAAATGGAGTTATCAAACACCCCCAACTTAAACCTTGCTAGTCCTCGAGCAAGTGCTACAAAGAAATTGACTCTAAGGACACGGCTACATGCTACTAACTCAAACCTCCATGCATTTTGAAAATTCAAACACAACATAATCATGAAAGCAATTCGTGCATGCATTTACTACGAACATATCAAAAATTAACTATTGCCCCCTAACGTGTGTGTGTGCTAGCAAACCACTCCTAAACTCACATAAACCCGGAAAAACTACATGCAACACGACATCCCGTTTTCCCCCTACTTCTAGCGTTTAAGAACAGTCTACACTTGACTTACACGAGAGAGAGAAGCAAATTAAGAGACCTAAGTATTTTCTCATTCCTTTTTCTTTTCACGAGTACTTTGTACTCTTTATTAAGGTTCTTTGAACCAACAATTTATTCTCTTTTTCTTTCCCACCTCGAGTTGCCTAACACGTCAAATTCATGCATAAACTTCACGTTTTTAAGGACTAACGCTCACTTCTTAAGTGCACTAATAAGAAGGAGGAGCGCCTCGAGAGAATTTTCTATCCAACATGTTTTTTCTATTTTTTTTTTTACTTTAGGCATAGCATACGCTATCTCAATTAATTAACTACTAACTCTCATGCAACAAACTACCTATGGGGTGCCTTTCGGGGTGACAACGAGAATTAGTGCTACATGCAAATTACAAAGCCTACGGAATCTAAGACGAGGTTGCTAAGTGCGCGAAAGATGCAAGGGAGCAACAGAAAAAAATTTAAAATTTTTGACACGAGCCTAATAAATGCAAAACTCATGCAAAAACTAGATTATGTACGTGCTCAGATTTCCAACATGCATTTCCTAGATTATCATCATCAGAAAACAGTAAACAGAGTCCCAAGCACTTCAATATCAAAATAACATTGCTCAACCAACTACACATGCTTATCCATGAATCCAACTCCACCCCCAACTTCAAAAGTTGGCATTGTCCTCAATGCCACTCAGTCAGATACACAAAGTAAAAGGGAAGAAGAAACTACACTTCCCTGACTCTTTGTGAAGTTGGCGAGGGTAAAGAAGCGGCGCGCTCATCGTCAAAGCCCAAAATTGTCCTCTCTTCCTCGATTCCTACAAAAAAAAAACAGCAAGCAAAGTAAGACTAAATTAACTAAAAAGCAATAAAAAATAGCAACTAAACTAAAACAGAAAAAACAGTTCATCGCTCGGGTGCCTCCGAGAAGCGCAGAATTTTTAAAGTCGTTTGCTCGACTAAATTCTCTCCACTGACTCAACCATAATCTGAAAGTGCGGGGGACGTTCCAGACTTGTCCGCATCCACACTTGTCCTGCAATCAACATTTGAAACAATTTGCACTCTTCGTGCCTCGAGCACGTGAATATCAGAGTTATTAGTGCAAAAACCAGCAGTATCATCAATCAAATTTAAGTCAAATTTTTTAACTGAGACATGGGAATCATCCCTCAAGCGCGAGGGTATACTCACATTCTCATCATACTCAACCACAGAAACATTCTCCACCGGTTTCTTTTCAAATAATGAAAATTCATGCATAGTATCATCAAACTCTAAGGAAACGACACCCTTAAACACATCGATTTTGACCCTAGCGGTCTTAAGAAAAGGGCGTCATAACAGCATAGAGGACAAAGCATGCAACGATTTTTCATTCATATCAAGTATAAGGAAATCAGCGGGGAACATCATATCACCAACTCTAACAAGAACATCTTCCACTTTCCCTCTAGGACATACACTCGACCCGTTAGCTAACTGGACAGTCACGTTACACTCATGCAGTTCATTTAAGTTCAGTTCAAGGAATAAAGTTGTTACGTCTCCAAAAGTGACTATTTTAGGACTTATTTGCTTTAGAAAGATGTACACCCTTAAGAGTTTTTGGTAGGATTTAGCTTGAACTTGTGCTTATATATGAGAATTAGAAGAATGAAGCTAAATTAGGACTTATTTGTAAAAGGAAAGAAAAAGAACCAAAAACAAAGTTAAAGACTTGAAATTTGCACATTGCTGAAGCATTGCGAAAACATTGCGGTTTCCGCAATGTTTTAAGTGAAATTTGTTATTTGTCTAACTGATTTCTATTTTGTTGCGAATTTTCAGCCGCCCATTCTTTCTCCTGCTGCCACCTAGAAGAATGACGTTTAGAATGGATGGTTCTCCTTGGCCCAATCGTACCTGCAGCACACTATAAAAGGAGGTCAAAGGGGAAGGTTGAACACACACTCGAAAGGCGTAGATCTCTCCTTCAACGCAGTTTCTCATTGCTTTCTATCACAGGTGTTGGCGTGGAGGTGTTAGCTGGTGGACTCGATAATCTAATAGGAAGAAGAGAGGATCTTTCATCTCTTCTGATTGGATTTATCCACGATCAAGCTTACCTTCGGTTGTCACCCAAGGCGTTGCGGCGAGGAGTTCACACGCATACTTTACTGCTTTCTGTCTGTGTCTCATTGCTGGCTGTTGTTATTTTCCTTCTGTTTGCTACTCTACTTCATTTCGTCTCGTTCTGTTTAGTTTTAGTTGTTCATAATTGGTATCTGTTTAGTTCAAACTTTGGTTAATCAAAGCAGTATTTCATTACTTCGCACGTTCTCCATTTCTCTGTTTACTGTTTTCTTCGTTTGTTTTGTCTTTTCTATTCTGTCGAGCATGTTTAAATTCCCAAATCTTTCTATTTCATCTTCATCTATCAGTAACTAATCCACATAAGGGTATGCTAATGACAAGTCTATAGGTAGAAATATGTGAATCAAACATGTAGGTTAGCTTCAATTGCATTGAATGTATGTAAGCTTCATCCCACGGGAAATTTCGATTGGCCATCCATTTTGTCCAAAGAACTCCTAACCTCTGGAATGAGTAAGAGTTCAGAGTCGTACATTCATGCTAGCCTTTCAGGGTAGCCAGAAAACGACCTAGGAATAGGCGTTTTCCTAGTACAAATCACTAAAACTCACTTTTATAAAAAGATGCTTAAGGCCTTACTTGGACATGAGTAAACTAAAGGATCTAATCCATGAAATCGGAAGATACATGAGAATGAGTTAGTTTGATGCATGATGAGTTGATCTACTGCTTGAGAATCGTATGAAAAAGCCTATAGAGGAGTCGTTAGTAGCCCTTGTTTCCCTACTTTACCCTTAATTCGCTGTTAGTAACATTGCTAGAAAATTGTTGTTTCCGCAATTCTTTCCCTTTTACATTCGAGTTTACTTATCTACTTGCACTTGTTTATGCTTTCATATCTCGCATATTTCTTAATAGTTAGGCACTTTAAACCCAAATCTACCTCATTTAAACCACCCATTCTCACTTAACCTCTCACTTTGTTAGTAACTAAGAATAAATCTCTGTGGGAAATCGAATGAAAAAATACTTATTACTTGCTACAAGATCATGTATGCTTGCATGTTCTGAGTGCTCTCACATTGCATCTTTATTTTAACCATTGAGCACGCAACAAGTTTTTGGCGTCGCTGCCAGGGATGTTTTTTAGTGAATACGAAGTTTGTTAAGTTAGAAAAAAAACCAATTCTTAATATCTATTGGAGCTGATCTCTCTCCATTTTCTTTTGCAGGTACCATTGGGTTAGTTTATGAATGAGCATTCAGGTAGCGATCTAGAGTTCAATCCTGAGCCTGAAAGATTACTTAGGGCCAGAAATAGAGCTAAGAAACGTCTCTTCAAACAACCCCCTATAACTCAAAACTTTGCTGACTCCGCGGAGTCTTCGCAATCCCTACACATCGAAATGGAAAGACCAGTCCCATATCCGGTACCTACCACTCGCAACCCCATCGAAATAGCGAATGACAAGGATAGTGCCATCCTCTCCTATTTAGTTCCTATGCCTGGGGAGCTAAACCCAAGCATAATACGCCCTGAAATTACTGCCAACTCATTCGAGTTAAAGCCAGTAATGTTCCAAATGCTGTCCACTGTGGGACAATTTTTTGGGGTGGAAAATGAAGATCCCCACAATCATCTAAGAAACTTCCTAGGAGTTAGTGATACCTTCCTTATTCCTGGAGTTTCCCAAGAAGCTTTGAGGCTTTACCTCTTTCCATACTCATTAAGAGATAAAGCCAAAATGTGGTTAAATTCATTACCCTCCGGATCAATTGTCAATTGGACAGATCTGGCTGAAAAATTCCTAGTCAAATACTTCCCACCTGATAGGAATTCCAACTTTCGTGATGACATCATTAAATTCAAACAAGCCGAAAACGAGTCACTTCACGAAGCTTGGACAAGGTTCAAGGACCTTTTGCTTAAATGTCCACACCATGGCATCCCGTGGTGTATCCAAATAGAAGTCTTTTTTTAAAGGATGCAACCCCAGCACAAGGCAAGTACTAAATTCGTCAGCTGGTGGTTCCATGCTTTCTAAAAGCTATAATGAAGCCTATGGGATTTTGGAGAAAATCTCAGCCTCTCACTGTAGGTGGTCAGATGATCCAGTAGAGCCGAGTAGAGCTCAAGACAAGGATGCACTCAGTACCATTAGTAGCCAAATAAACGCCCTGACCAACCTAGTCAAACAAATGGCTCAAACCAATCTCCAATCCAGTGTCAACACCGCCGCAGCCATTTCAATGGGCACATCAAATAATCAAGGTGAGACACTAATTTGTGGGTTCTGTGGGGAAGGGCACCTGTATGATTACTGCCCTAGGAATCCAGCCTCAGTCTGCTATGTTGGAAGTCAACAGCAGCCTAGGAACAACCCCTACTCTAACACTTACAACCCTGGTTGGAGAAACCACCCAAATCTTTCTTGGGGTGGGCAACAAAACACTAACCAAAGTCAAAACCAACCAAGACCGAGTGGAACACCTGGTTTCACTCAACAAAATAACCAATCCATGTACCAAAAACCATATAACCCTCCAATGGGGTCCTCAGTAGAAAATTTACTTAAGGAGTACATTGCAAAGAATGATGCTACATTACAAAGTCAGCAAGCTACCCTTAGGAGCTTAGAAAACCAGATAGGGCAACTAGCAAATGAACTAAAAAATAGGCCCCAAGGTAGGTTGCCTGCTGACACTGAAGTACCTAGAAGGGATGGGAAAGAGCAAGTTCAAGCAATTGAACTTCGCAGTGGAAGACCATTGGTAAGCAACACTAGAGATACACCAAAGAGAGTAGAGAATGAAGAGTCTAGTGCTCCACTGGATTCTCTGCCAAACCATGGTCAACCATCAACAAGAACATCAAGGGTGAGGCTGGAACCGATCATAGAGGAACCAGAAGAAATTCCAAGGCCTCCATCTATCCTTAGGCGACCTGAAGTGCCTACATATGTGCCACCACCTCCATTCCCTAGAAGGCTGAAGAAAAAACAAGAACAGGAAGTGCACTTTAACAAATTTTTAGAAATTTTAAAACAAGTGCATGTGAATATTCCCTTTGTAGAGGTTTTGCAATCTATGCCCTCTTATGTTAAATTTTTGAAGGATATAATAACTAACAAAAAGATCATTGGTGAATTTGAAACAGTGAATCTTACTTAGGAGTGCAGTGCTATACTCCAGAACAAACTTCCAAAGAAGGAGAAGGATCCTGGTTCCTTCACTTTACCAGTTGAGTTGGGAGGCAAGCACGTGGTCAGAGCTCTTTGTGACCTGGGAGCCAGTATAAATCTCATGCCCCTATCCCTATTCTGTCAGCTAGGCATAGGAGAAGCACGTCCTACCACTATCACCTTGCAGCTTGCAGACAGATCCATCGCATACCCGGAGGGGAAAATTGAGGATATTCTTGTCAAGGTTGACAAATTCATTTTTCTTGCAGACTTCATCATTCTGGACTATGAAGCAGACAAGGAGGTACCGATCCTATTGGGCAGACCATTTCTAGCCACAGGTAGGGCCTTGATTGATGTCCAGAAAGGTGAGCTCACCATGAGGGTTCATGATGAGGAGGTTAAGTTTAGTGTCTTTAAAGCCCTAAGGTATCCTTCTGATTCTGAATCTTGTGCAAGTGTAGATATAATAGATTCACTGATGGAAGATCAACTTGAGCATGAACTGTTAACTAAGCATGCCAATGATTATGTACAAATAGATGTAACTAACTTAAACATAGCTGAAATAATGGACATACCTGTGAATAAACCTCAGCATGTTTGTATGACTACTGATTTAACTGAAAGATCCATGAATCCACTGAAACCATCCATTGAGCATCCACCCCTCTTAGAATTAAAACCATTGCCTGATCATCTTAAATATGCATATTTAGGAGAGCATGATACTTTGCCTGTAATAATTTCGTCCACATTAAGTAAAGAACATGAAATTGCGCTAATTTTTCTACTGAAGCAACATAAAAATGCTATTGCATGGACGATTGCTGACATAAGAGGTATTAGCCCTTCCTATTGCATGCATAAGATATTATTGGAAGAGGAACATACACCTAGAGTAGATCACCAACGTAGGTTGAATCCCTCCATGAAGGAGGTAGTAAAAAAAGAAATAATCAAATGGTTAGATGCAGGTGTAATCTTCCATATAGCTAACAGTCAATGGGTGAGTCCAATTCAATGTGTGCCTAATGTTGCGTGCTCAATGTGTAAAGATAAGTGTGCAAAATAGAAGAGAGAGCACTTAGAACATGCAAGCATACATGGTCTCACAGCAAGTAATGAGTATATTTAATTCGTTTTTTCCACAGAGACTTATTTTAGCTATTCGCGAAGTGTGAATGTTAAGAAAGATGGGATGAATTTAAGGGGGTAAAATTTGTTTTTAATTAACTACTTTTTGCTGAATGTATAAAGGGATATAACATAAACAGATGCAAGTTGGAATTAGATGCAAAGGATAAAAGATGGAATTAATAATTGAGAAAGAAAACAGCTAAACAGAATGAAAATTAGCAGAATTGCGTGGACCGCAATGTTTCCGCAATTAAATGGCAGCGAAACTGATTAAAAGGGTGAATTGGGAGCTACTAATGACTATCCTATAGGCAGTTTATTACGATTATCAAGCTTTGGATCAACTCTCTATACATCAAACTCACTCTATCTCAAGTATCGTCCGATTCCATGCATGAGAGACTCAAGTTTACTCGACTTCAAAGTAAGGTCTTAAGCATCTTGTTAAAACAGGAGTTTTTAGTTTGTACTAGGGAAACGCCTATTCCTAGGCCGTTTCCTGGTTACCATGAAAGGCTAGCATGATTATATGACTCTGAACTCTTACTCCTTCCAGAGGTTAGGAGTTCTTTGGACAAAATGGATGGCCAATCGAAATTGCCCGTGGAATGAAGCTTACATACAACCAATGTTCGAGTGTTAATCTCCTACTTGACTCACGTTTTTTAGCCTATAGTTCTGTCATTAGCATGCCCCTAAGTGATTTTAGTTACTCATGGATATGTGGAGAATAGAAAAGGTAGATAAAACAGACATGCTTAGAAGGTAAATATACTTAAAACAGCAAGCCAAAGCTGTAGCAGACCCAGATGGAAACTGTAAAATGCAGAAGGATACTTCGATTACTTAAAGTGTTTGAACGACAAAGGGAAGCTCTAAAAGAAATGAATTCAAGACAGACAACAACGAAATGCAGTAATTGAAATGCTAAACTAAGAACAACAATGATCAGAGATGGAAATAGGAAGAACAGAGCATAAAAACAGTAAAGGTTTGCTAGAAACTCCGTGGCAGTCGCCTCGAATGTTGATGATGAGAAGTCAGCCGTGCTTGGATGAATCCAATCGGGAGAGAAGAAGAATCTTCTCTCCTTCCTATCAGATTATCGATTCCAAATAGCTGAGACTCTAACTCCAACAGACGGCAAAGGAAAAACAGTGGAAATGATGGACTGCGAGAAGACTTCTGCGCTTCGAGTGATGACTGATCCTCCGACTTTGACCCCTTTTTATAGTAGTTTGCAGGTGCGTTTGGGCCAAGGAGAACCATCAGTCTTCAACGTCATATATCAGAATGGATGGAGGAGAAAGAACGAATCCCTGAAAAGTCGGATCTAAACAGAAAAATGTCAGCCAACTTACGGTTTTAACTTGAATAATTGCGGCCACCGCAATTATTCCGCAATGCAGTCGCAATGGTTATTTTTTTCATTCTTTTCTTCGGTTTTCACCCCTTTTTCTACCTATTGTGCATAAGTCCTATATTAGCTACCTTCTTCTAATTCTCATATTAAAGCATAGGTTTAGGCTAAATGCTCACAAAAACACCTAAATGTGTACATCTTCTTAAGCTAAATGGGTCCTAAATAAGTCACTTTCAGAGACTTAACACACCCCCAAACTTAAGGCTTTGCTTGTCCTCAAGCATACTAAGGACTTACTTAGGCTGCTGTTTCTTCTTTTTTTACTACTCACTAACTCCCTTATATTCTTGTCTCTAGCAGTGCTGTCCTGTGACACACTTCTAAGTTTAGAACTAACCTCTTGTCTAGCTTCTTCTGACTTCACCTGCCTACTATACCCACTGCTTTTGTTAACCCCCTACTACTGATCTAACTACTTTTATGATATCATGCTATTACCCCTAAGGTTTCAAATTCTACCAAGCTTTACTCTAGACTCAGTACATGCTTCTAGCTTATTTTTAATGTGTCTAGGATTCCTTAGAGTCATGCCAGTCTTAGTATTAACAGTGACAGTGGTACTTTTTAGAGAACAACCTAAGCCCTGGCATCACTACATTGGATATACATTCATCTCCCTAGACAAACCTAACAGTTACAACCTTGTGCTTAGCTCATTAAGGATCAGAGTTCTTTTTACATAGGACATCTAAGCCACAAGATTATAACTCCCAAGCATACATTCTTCTTCCCCTATTTCTCCTTTTCCTTTTTTACTTAGGTGGAGTCTCTCCTTGGTTTGCCTTTTGATGCAATGCCACTTGAAAAAGACTCCCCTCTTTATTCTATTTTTTTCACTTTTTCTATTTATCACAATTATATATTTTTTTTTTTTAGGAGAAGAAGAATGCTTATGTCCTAAGGAAGAGAGGAATGTTCCTAGGCCTAGGGTGGCCTCCCCCAAACTTCAACTACTCATTGTCCCCAATGAGTGTTTGAGGTGGCACACCCCCAAACTATCCTAGAAGCATCTAGTCCAAAGCAAAACAAAGAGAATTTAACAATCCTAGGCATAGGCAAAACATTCTAAAAGCAACTATCCCAGCAGCAGAAAATTTGAACATAACAGATAGGTGTAAGGTCTTATGGTTTATGCATGCTGAGCACTATTCAGGGGCAAATTTAAACTATCAAAGGGTGTCCTATGACACTCATCCAGCATGCTTCAAGATCAGCTATATAAGGTAGTCATGCTAGCAGCAAAAGATAGAATTTAACAGATCACAGCCTAACTAAACGGACAGTCTAAAACATGCAATCAGTCACAAAAATTGCGGGAACCGCAATTATTTCGCAATATAATCTGGGCCGATTTCACATTGATGCAGGCCCCTAGCATGCTTTTTCCTGTTACTTATGCATCCTAAAAATAAAACTAAACTATCCTACCTATTCACCTAACATCAGACTAGACTAAGCAAAAGAAAAATCATAAAACTAAACATTAAAAACAGATCAAAACTGGAATCCAAAACAGCATATTATACACGATTCTATCAAAAAGCAGGAAAATTGTTTTGTTTTTCTTAGGGAACAGCAAATACTCCCTTTAGTGCTCTTCAAGCCAGCACTCAAGTCTCATCATCTTCATCAGGTTGCCTTGGTCGTGGTGGCACCCATGGAGTCAGGAGGTTGGTGGGGAAATCCGGGAAGATGCACCCCAATTGGTCTGCAACTTCTTTGTCCCTCGCCTGCGCATAGTTGGCCCATTGAGCCATTCTCCTCTGCATGTCCATTAAGCAGGCCATGGATAGGGACTGCTCAGCAGCCAGCCTATCCAACTCAAACTCCATGTTGCCCTTTCTTCTCAGCCTCAGGTGTGCAGGCAACTCCAAATGGCCTGTGTAAGGCATCTGCTGCTCCAAGCGCTCGGTGGGAACTCCTGCAAGCAAACACAACTTTGTTATAGTGTTTGGAAAAAATAATGGTCCCTTACCCTTTTTAGCACACTCGGCTATGGCAGCAGTGATGACCTCTCCCACGTTGATCGTGAGACCTCTCATTATAGCATAAACCAGCAGCGAACGGCTCTGGTTAATTGTAGTCTCATGCGTCACTGGGGAGAGTCTTCTTCTTACGAATGAAAACCACACGGCTGCCTTAGCCGTGAGGTTGGCACTCATAAGAGTGTGCCGCCCGTTGCGTGACACTGTCCAAGAGGCTGCAGGCTGGCCAATTGTGCGAATGGCCTCTTCTAGCACAGCCTCGGTCGGCTCATCCACTATCCGTGCATAATCCGTGTGAGGTTGGCCCCTGAGACCGAATGCTTCATTGATGGCCTTGGCAGAGAAATCAACTTCCACCCCTCGGACCACAGATAGGCCATCCTCAGGGCTGAGCACGTTAGCATAAAAATCATACACCATGCTCGTGTATGCTGGATTGGGAGGTCGGCAGAATTCCTCCCAGCCATGGTTGAGCACCCCTGCGCGCAAGAACTGCGGCAGGTCAGCAAGTCGATCAAGGAACCCCTTCTCGTGCAACAGGTCCCTTTTCCGCAGCTCCACACCCCTGGATTCGGCATCAGATGAGACATACCTCACTGACGGAGGTTCCTCTTCAGGGTAGAGTTTAGCCTTCCCTTTATCGGCTGGCTTGGATGATTCAGCAGCCTCCACCTTGAGGCGTTTGAGCGAAGGCTCAGCACTCTCTTCGTCTGCTGAAGGCACTCGCGTGGCCTTCTTCTTCTTCAGCTTTTTGGACTTCTTGGACTTCTTGGCCTTGCCCATTTTGGCCTTCTTCTTCTCTTTCTTAATGTTGATCTGTTGGAGGCAAGCCCCCAACGTCTCCTCCATGGAATCATCCTGCTGGGCAGGAACATCAGGGCTGTCTTCTCTCATGGGAGAAAAGACTTCTTCTTCCCCTGCATCTCCACTGCCTTGCGTAGACTCCTGATAATCCCCATAAGGGAATTCCGGATCATGCCGAGGGGAATTGTGCTCTGCTGCTGGTGTGTGCGCAGAACTCAGTGGTGAAGATGATGGCGCAGGGCTCTGCGCTGCTACAGGTGGCGGATCAGAGCTCTGAGGTGCTGGAGACAACTCAGGGCTCTGTAACGGTGGTGACGACTCGGTGCTTGGCACTGGTTCAGATGGCAGATGGCTGCGCACAGGTGATTCAGACGGCGACGAGCTTTCTTTGGCTGACTCGTGAGAATCACGATCAGGTTCTTGACTCTCCACAGAGGGAGTCTTGGCTGTGCTCGGTTCAGCGGCCGTCTTGACAGTCCACCGGCGTTTCTTTGGCGTGCCCACTGGCTCAGATGGGCCAGCAGGGATCTCAGTGACCACCTTCCACTTCCTCCTACGGATAGGAAGCTTGGAAAGACGGCCGGCACGTACAGCACCCTCATCAGCAAGGGTGAGAAGCGCTTCCCTCGCAGCCGCTTCAGCTGCGTCATCGGCCTTCTTCTTGGCGGCGGATCTCTCAGCCCTAGTGGAAACCATAGTTGCTTCTTGGAGATCTTGAGAGAGGAATCAAAGGTTGAGAGAATCGCTGAAATCTTGGAGATCAAAGAATGAGAGCAGCGTACTGATCGAGCCCTCCCAACGGCTATAAATGCAACGGAAAAAATCCCAACGGCTCTTTTTGCGGATCCAGCAATTCCACCGCAATTCCAGGGATATCTTTTCATACAAATCTCCAACTTTGCGTATCCGTATATTTTATTTGGCTCAACCAATTCTTGAATTTTAAAGCTGGATGTGATCTCCTTGATTCCATCTATCGATTCCCTACAAAAACAAATAAAACAAACATTAAATACGTAATTAAAATCATGCCACAAAACCTACAAACGATCATCGAAAAAAAACAGGAAAAATAAACTAAGGCATTGGCCTTTGCTAAACGAGCACAGTAACCACTCGTTCTCTCTCGTTCTTTTTGTCATGCTTCAGTCAAGAGGAAGGCCGAGAGAGTCTTCACATCCCCTTCCTCATAGTAATGCTTCAGTCTGGCACCATTGACCATAAACGGCTGCCCTTGCTGCAAGTTTTTAATCTCTATTGCACCATGAACAAAGACATTAGTAATAATAAATGGACCCGACCATCTAGACTTTAGTTTGCCTGGAAATAACTTTAAGCGTGAGTTAAATAATAGTACAAGTTGGCCTTTCCTAAAGTCTTTGATCCTAAGCCTACTGTCATGCCATATTTTAGTCTTTTCTTTATACATTTTGGCATTCTCATAGGCCATATGCCTAAGCTCATCAAGTTCATGCAGCTGTAAAGATCTCAATGTCCCTGCATCCTTTACACAAAAATTCAATTCTTTCATAGCCCAAAATGCTTTGTTTTCTAATTCAAGTGGCAAATGACAAGCCTTGCCATATACCAGCCTATAGGGAGACATACCTAGGGGTGTCTTATATGCTGTTCTATAAGCCCACAGTGCATCCTCAAGCTTAAAAGACCAGTCTTTCCTATTCGGTTTGACTACCTTCTCTAGGATGTTCTTTATTTCCCTATTGGAAATTTCGGCTTGACCATTTGAATGTGGGTGGTAGGGGGTAGCTACTCTATGTCGAATGTTATATTTAGCCAATAATTTCTCCATAGCCTTGTTAATGAAATGTGACCCCTCATCACTAATGATAGCACGAGGAGTCCCAAATCGAGTGAAAATGTGCCTATGTAAGAAACTAGTGACCGTTTTAGCATCATTATTAGGACATGCCTTAGCTTCTACCCATTTGGACACGTAGTCTACTGCTACTAATATATAGAGGTTACCTGACGATGGGGGGAATGGTCCCATGAAATCAATGCCCCACACATCAAAGAGTTCCAACTCTAAGATGTAGGTGAGGGGCATCTCATCCTTACGACTCAGGTTACCTGTCCTTTGGCACTCATCACAGTTGTGGGCAAAGGCGTGTGCGTCCTTGAAGATTGTTGGCCAGTAGTAGCCACTCTGAAATACCTTCGCAGCTGTCCTTTGGCCACCAAAGTGACCACCATAAGGAGATGAGTGACAGTGCTGAAGCACAGATTTCGCTTCAGCAGCTGAAACACATTTCCTCAACAACCCATCAGCACAAGTTCTGTAAAGTATGGGGTCATCCCAGATGAATTTCCTTACTTCATGGAGGAACCTCTTCTTCTCCTGTCCTCCCTTGAATACTGGTAATACCTGTGATGCACGAAAGTTAGCAATATCAGCGAACCATGGTTCCTCATCGTTATCACGATGGGACAAAGCAAAGACATGCTCATCTATGAAAGCATCAGAAATTGCGGACTCCGCAATTTTTTCGCAATTATGGTGCAATCGAGACAGGTGATCTGCAACCACATTCTCACAACCTTTCTTGTCCCGAATATCTAAATCAAATTCTTGCAGCAATAACACCCACCTAATCAGCCTAGGCTTGGCGTCAGCTTTCCTCATAAGATATTTCAGGGCAGAATGGTCAGTATATACAATGGTCCTAGTTCCTACAATGTAATTTCTAAATTTTTCGCATGCAAATACTACAGCAAGCATCTCTTTTTCTGTAGTTGTATAATTACATTGGGCCTCATTCAAGGTCTTACTGGCATAGTAGACAGGGTGTGTCAGCTTGTCAATTTTCTGTCCTAACATGACTCCAACGGCATAGTCACTGGCATCACATAGCATCTCAAATGGGAGATCCCAATTTGGTCCAACTATAATAGGCGCTGTGACTAGTGCCTCTTTAAGGGATTTCCAAGCTACTACACATTCCTCAGAGAAGATAAAAGGCTTGTTTAGCTCTAGAAGCTCGCACAGAGGCTTGGCTATCTTAGAAAAGTCCTTGATGAACCTTCTGTAAAAACCAGCATGTCCTAAGAAGCTTCTAATGCCTTTGACATTTTGGGGCTCTACTAACTTCTCTATAATCTCTATTTTGGCCCTATCCACTTCCACACCTGCCCTTGACACTCGATGTCCTAAAACAATCCCCTCATCTACCATAAAATGGCATTTTTCCCAATTTAGGACTAGGTTGGTCTCCTCACACCTAGCCAGGACTTGTCCTAGGTTGTCTAGACAGATTTTAAATGAATCCCCAAAGACTGAGAAGTCATCCATGAATATTTCTATCATGGACTCATCCAACTCAGAGAAGATTGCCATCATGCACCTCTGGAAAGTTGCCGGTGCATTGCATAAGCCAAAAGGCATTCTGCGGAAGGCAAACGTTCCAAAAGGGCAAGTAAAGGTGGTCTTCTCTTGATCCTTAGGGTCTATAGTTATTTGATTGTAGCCTGAATAGCCATCTAGGAAACAGTAGTAGGCTCTACCAGCTATTCTGTCTAGCATCTGGTCAATGAACGGTATAGGGAAATGATCTTTTTTAGTTTCTTTATTTAACTTCCTATAATCCATACATACCCTCCACCCTGTGACAGTCCTTGTTGGAATTAGTTCGTTATTCTCATTAACTACCACAGTTATTCCCCCCTTCTTAGGTACACACTGGATGGGGCTCACCCATTGGCTACTAGCTATGGGGAAAATTACTCCTGCATCTAACCATTTTATTATTTCTTTCTTCACTACCTCTTTCATAGAGGGGTTTAACCTACGCTGGTGATCTACCTTAGGTGTGTGCTCTTCCTCTAATATAATTTTGTGCATACAATAAGAAGGGCTAATGCCTCGAATATCAGCAATAGTCCATGCTATAGCCTTCCTATGTTGCTTAAGCAGTAAAATTAAATCAACCTCATGCTGTTCACTTAATTTAGAGGAAATAATTACAGGCAGTGTATCATTATCTCCTAAATATGCATATTTGAGGTGAGTAGGTAGTGGTTTTAGTTCTAGAACAGGTGGATGCTCAATGGAGGGCTTCAAAGGATTTATAGTCCTATCAGTTAAATCTATATTCATACATACATGCTGAGGGTTATTTACAGGCATGTTCATTATGTCAGATACATTTAAGTCAGCTACATCTACTTGTACATATTCACTAGCATGCTTGGTTAACAGTACATGCTCTAATTTTTCTTCCATAAGTGAGTCAACAACATCCATGCTAGCACATGACTCAGAATCAGAGGGATACCTTAAAGCTTTATAAACACTAAACTTTACCTCTTCATCATGAACTCTCATAGTTAACTCACCTTTTTGCACATCTATTAGTGCCCTACCTGTGGCTAGAAATGGTCTACCTAGCAGGATAGGTACCTCCTTGTCTGCCTCATAGTCCAGGACAATGAAATCTGCAAGGAAAATGAATTTGTCAACTTTAACTAGAATATCCTCAATCTTACCTTCTGGATATGCGATGGATCTGTCGGCTAGTTGTAAAGTGACTGTAGTTGGACGTGCTTCTCCTATTCCCAACTGGCGGAATAGGGACAAGGGCATGAGATTGATGCTGGCGCCCAGGTCACAAAGCGCTCTGCCCACGTGCTTGCCTCCAAGTTCTACAGGTAAGGTGAAGGAACCAGGATCCTTCTCCTTCTTGGGCAGCTTGTTCTGGAGGATGGCACTGCACTCCTCGGTGAGGTTTACTGTTTCAAACTCACCAATTGTTTTCTTGTTAGTAATGATGTCCTTCAAAAACTTTACATAAGAGGGCATCGATTGTAAAACCTCTACAAAAGGAATGTTAACATGTACTTGTTTAAGTATTTCTAAGAATTTATTAAAATGAACTTCCTGTTCCTGCTTCTTCTTCAGCCTTCGAGGATAAGGAGGTGGTGGCACATAAGCAGGTACATCAGGGCGCCTTAGGATTGGTGGAGGTCGTGGAATTTCTTCTATGTCCTCTACAATTGGCTCTAATCCGGCTCCTGTTGTGCTAGTTGGTGGTGGTCCTTGGTTTGGCAGAGATCCCAGTGGAGCACTAGACTCAGTGTTCTCTACTCTCTTTGGTGTGTCTTTTGTGTTGCTCACCAATGGCCTACCACTTCTAAGTTCAATTGCTTGAACTTGTTCCTTGCCATCTCTCCTTGGTACCTCGGTGTCAGCAGGAAGTCTACCTTGGGGCCTACTTTTAATTTCATTGGCTAACTGGCCTATTTGAGTTTCTAAGCTCCTAAGGGTAGCTTGCTGGCTTTGGAGAGTAGCATCATTTTTTGCTATATATTCCTTGAGTAGGTTTTCTACAGAAGATCCTACTGGTTGATAAGGTTTTTGGTACATTGACTGGTTATGTTGGTTATGTTGGTTATGTTGGGGAGTGAAACCAGATGTTCCACTCGGCCTTGGTTGGTTAATGTTTTGGTTAGAATTTGGTTGGCCACCCCATGACAGGTTTGGGTGGTTCCTCCAACCAGGATTGTATGTTTGTGAGTAGGGGTTGTTCCTTGGTTGCTGCTGGGTTCCTACATAGCAGACCGAGGATGGATTCCCAGGGCAATATTCATATGGGTGCCCTTCCCCACAGAATCCACAGACTAGTGCCTCGCCTTGGCTTGGTTGGGTGCCCATTGACATGGCTGTGGCGGTATTGGCACTGGATTGGAGATTGGCCTGAGCCATTTGCTTGACTAAGTTGGTCAGGGCATTTATTTGGGTGCTCATGGCGCTTAGAGCATCCTTGTCTTGAGCTCTAGTTGGCTCTACAGGATCGTCTGACCACCTACAATGAGATGTTGAGATCTTCTCCAAGATCTCATAAGCTTCGTTGTAACTCTTGGACAACATGGAACCACCAGCAGATGAATTTAAGACTTGTCTAGTGCTGGGGTTGCAACCTTTAAAGAAAACTTCTATTTGGATACACCATGGGATGCCATGGTGCGGACATTTGATGAGAAGGTCTTTGAAGCGTGTCCAAGCTTCGTGAAGAGACTCACTTGGAGCTTGTTTGAATTTAATAATGTCATCACGGAAAGTGGAATTCCTATCAGGTGGGAAATATTTGACTAGGAATTTTTCAGCTAGATCTGTCCAATTAAGGACAGATCCGGAAGGTAATGAGTTCAGCCACGTTTTGGCCTTGTCCCTCAAAGAGTAAGGGAACAAGTATAGCCTTAACGCTTCTTGAGAAACTCCAGGGATTAGGAAGGTATCACTAACTCCTAAGAAGTTCCTAAGATGGTTGTGGGGATCCTCATTTTCCATTCCAAAGAATTGTCCCACAGTGGACAACATTTGGAACATCACTGGCTTTAACTCGAATGAGTTGGCAGTGATCTCAGGACGGATTATGCTGGGGTTCAGCTCCCCAGGCATAGGTACAAGATATGAAAGAATGGCGCTATCCTTGTCATTCGCTATGTCTATGGGATTGCGAGTGGCAGGCACCAGATTTTGATCTCTTACATCCATTTCTCCTAAAGGTGGTGATGATAACCTTGCGGTATCAGCAGCTAATTGAGGTAAAGAAGGTTGTTTAAATAAACGTTTCTTGGCTTTATTCCTAGCTCTAAGTAATCTTTCGGGCTCAGGGTTGAACTCTAGATCACTAGATGGAAGCTCATTCATAAACTAACCTAAGTTTTACCTAATGAAGAAATGAAATATAGATCAAATGCAAAAGAAAGTAAATGGATGATGCAAACTTAACAAAAAAAAACTTCGTTTTACTTAAAATAAGTCCCCGGCAGCGGCGCCAAAAACTTGTTGCGTGCTCAATGTGTAAAGATAAGTGTGCAAAATAGAAGAGAGAGCACTTAGAACATGCAAGCATACATGGTCTCACAGCAAGTAATGAGTATATTTAATTCGTTTTTTCCACAGAGACTTATTTTAGCTATTCGCGAAGTGTGAATGTTAAGAAAGATGGGATGAATTTAAGGGGGTAAAATTTGTTTTTAATTAACTACTTTTTGCTGAATGTATAAAGGGATATAACATAAACAGATGCAAGTTGGAATTAGATGCAAAGGATAAAAGATGGAATTAATAATTGAGAAAGAAAACAGCTAAACAGAATGAAAATTAGCAGAATTGCGTGGACCGCAATGTTTCCGCAATTAAATGGCAGCGAAACTGATTAAAAGGGTGAATTGGGAGCTACTAATGACTATCCTATAGGCAGTTTATTACGATTATCAAGCTTTGGATCAACTCTCTATACATCAAACTCACTCTATCTCAAGTATCGTCCGATTCCATGCATGAGAGACTCAAGTTTACTCGACTTCAAAGTAAGGTCTTAAGCATCTTGTTAAAACAGGAGTTTTTAGTTTGTACTAGGGAAACGCCTATTCCTAGGCCATTTCCTGGTTACCATGAAAGGCTAGCATGATTATATGACTCTGAACTCTTACTCCTTCCAGAGGTTAGGAGTTCTTTGGACAAAATGGATGGCCAATCGAAATTGCCCGTGGAATGAAGCTTACATACAACCAATGTTCGAGTGTTAATCTCCTACTTGACTCACGTTTTTTAGCCTATAGTTCTGTCATTAGCATGCCCCTAAGTGATTTTAGTTACTCATGGATATGTGGAGAATAGAAAAGGTAGATAAAACAGACATGCTTAGAAGGTAAATATACTTAAAACAGCAAGCCAAAGCTGTAGCAGACCCAGATGGAAACTGTAAAATGCAGAAGGATACTTCGATTACTTAAAGTGTTTGAACGACAAAGGGAAGCTCTAAAAGAAATGAATTCAAGACAGACAACAACGAAATGCAGTAATTGAAATGCTAAACTAAGAACAACAATGATCAGAGATGGAAATAGGAAGAACAGAGCATAAAAACAGTAAAGGTTTGCTAGAAACTCCGTGGCAGTCGCCTCGAATGTTGATGATGAGAAGTCAGCCGTGCTTGGATGAATCCAATCGGGAGAGAAGAAGAATCTTCTCTCCTTCCTTTCAGATTATCGATTCCAAATAGCTGAGACTCTAACTCCAACAGACGGCAAAGGAAAAACAGTGGAAATGATGGACTGCGAGAAGACTTCTGCGCTTCGAGTGATGACTGATCCTCCGACTTTGACCCCTTTTTATAGTAGTTTGCAGGTGCGTTTGGGCCAAGGAGAACCATCAGTCTTCAACGTCATATATCAGAATGGATGGAGGAGAAAGAACGAATCCCTGAAAAGTCGGATCTAAACAGAAAAATGTCAGCCAACTTACGGTTTTAACTTGAATAATTGCGGCCACCGCAATTATTCCGCAATGCAGTCGCAATGGTTATTTTTTTCATTCTTTTCTTCGGTTTTCACCCCTTTTTCTACCTATTGTGCATAAGTCCTATATTAGCTACCTTCTTCTAATTCTCATATTAAAGCATAGGTTTAGGCTAAATGCTCACAAAAACACCTAAATGTGTACATCTTCTTAAGCTAAATGGGTCCTAAATAAGTCACTTTCAGAGACTTAACACCTAAGAAGGGGGGGATGACTGTAGTGGTGAATGAGAGTAAGGAACTAATTCCAACTAGAACTATTACAGGATGGAGAGTCTGTATGGACTATAGAAAATTAAACAAAGAAACAAAAAAAGATCATTTTCCTTTACCTTTTATAGATCAGATGCTAGATAGGATAGCTGGCCGAGCCTACTACTGTTTCTTAGATGGTTATTCTGGATATAACCAAATCACCATAGATCCTATGGACCAGGAGAAAACAACCTTTACATGTCCCTTTGGAACGTTTGCTTTTCGCAGAATGCCTTTTGGCTTATGCAATGCACCAGCAACTTTCCAAAGGTGCATGTTAGCTATTTTTTCTGACTTTGATGAATCCATGATAGAGATATTTATGGATGACTTCTCGGTCTTTGGTGATTCTTTTAGTAATTGTTTAGAGAATTTAGGACAAGTCCTAGCTAGGTGTGAGGAGACCAACCTAGTCCTGAATTGGGAGAAATGCCACTTTATGGTGGAGGAAGGGATAGTCCTAGGTCACAGAGTTTCTAGAGCAGGAGTAGAGGTTGATAGGGCCAAGATAGAGATAATAGAAAAGTTAGTGGAGCCCCAAAATGTAAAAGCTATTAGAAGTTTCCTAGGTCATGCAGGTTTCTATAGGAGGTTCATTAAGAACTTTTCAAAAATTTCTAAACCTTTGTGTGAGCTTCTAGAGCTGAACAAACCATTTGTCTTTTCCAAAGAATGTTTCTTAGCAAGGACAACCCTTAAGGAAGCTTTAGTCAAAGCACCTATTATAGTGAGACCAAATTGGGACCTACCGTTTGAGATGTTGTGTGATGCGAGTGACTATGTAGTAGGGGTGATGCTAGGCCAAAAAATTGATAAACTAACACATCCTGTATACTATGCGAGTAAGACACTGAATGAGGCACAATGTAATTACACAACCACGGAAAAGGAGATGCTAGCTGTAGTATTTGCCTGTGAGAAGTTTAGGAATTACATTGTAGGCACTAGGACTATTGTGTATACTGACCATTCTGCATTAAAATACCTAATGAGGAAGGCTGATGTTAAGCCTAGGTTAATTAGATGGGTATTGTTGTTGCAAGAGTTTGATCTAGACATTAGAGATAAGAAAGGATGCGAAAATGTAGTTGCTGATCATCTTTCTAGATTGCGGCATAATTGCGATAAAATTGCGGAACCCGCAATTTCTGATGCCTTTATCGATGAGCATGTCTTTGTGTTAGCACATCGTGATAACGATGAGGAACCTTGGTTTGCTAATATTGCTAACTTCCTTGCATCGCAAGTACTTCCAACTTTCAAGGGAGGGCAAGAAAAGAAGAGGTTTCTACATGAAGCTAGGAAGTTCATCTGGGACGATCCTACACTTTACAAGACATGCGCAGACGGATTGTTGAGGAAGTGTGTCTCAGCTGCTGAGGCGAAGTCAGTGTTGCAGCACTGCCATACGTCTCCATATGGTGGCCATTTTGGTGGCCAAAGGACAGCTGCGAAGGTGTTCCAGAGTGGCTACTATTGGCCCACAATATTCAAGGATGCACACGACCATGCGCACAGTTGCGACGAATGTCAAAGAACAGGTAACCTGAGTCGGAAGGATGAGATGCCTCTCACTTACATCTTGGAGTTGGAGCTCTTTGATGTGTGGGGCATCGACTTTATGGGACCATTCCCTCCTTCAGCAGGTAATCTCTATATACTTGTAGCTGTAGACTATGTATCTAAGTGGGTAGAAGCCATAACATGTCCATCAAACGATGCCAAAACAGTCATTAAGTTTCTTAATAGGCACATCTTTACAAGGTTTGGTACACCACGGGCTATAATTAGTGATGAGGGGACTCACTTTATTAATAAGGCTATGGAAAAAGTGTTAGCTAAGTACAATGTTAGACATAGAGTAGCAACCCCTTATCACCCACATTCGAATGGACAAGCTGAAATATCAAATAGGGAGATTAAAAACATACTCGAAAAAGTGGTCAAACCCAATAGAAAAGATTGGTCGTTTAAGTTAGAGGATGCACTTTGGGCGTATAGGACTGCATATAAGACACCCCTAGGTATGTCTCCTTATAGACTTGTGTATGGAAAGGCATGTCATTTACCCTTCGAATTGGAAATCAAAGCCTTTTGGGCCTTAAAAGAGCTAAATTATTGCGTGACCGATGCGGGAATATTGCGGTCTCTGCAATTACATGAGTTGGATGAGCTTAGACATATGTCCTATGAAAATGCCAAAATGTATAAGGAAAAAACTAAAATTTGGCATGATGGTAGACTTAGGATTAAGGACTTCAAGAAAGGCCAGCATGTCTTGTTATTTAACTCAAGGTTGAGATTATTTCCAGGCAAACTTAAGTCCAGATGGTCAGGACCTTTTGTTATAACTAACGTGTTTGTTCATGGTGCGATTGAGATTAAGAACCTGCAGAGTGGGCAACCGTTTATGGTCAATGGTGCACGTTTGAAGCATTACTAGGAGGAAGGAGATGTGAAGACTCTCTCGGCCTTCCTCTTAACTGAAGCTTGAAAATCAAATCGAGAGGGGACGAGTCATTACTGTGCTCGTTCATATGAAGGTTATGCCTTGGTTTTTTTTGTATTTCGTCGGTTTTTATTTTGTGTGTTTATGTGTGTTTTTTATTACGAATTTTGTGTTAATTTTGTATCTTTTAATAGGTGATCGAAAGAGGAAATCAAGGAGATGAATCAAGGGAAAAGAATCAATGAAGAAATCGGGCAGAATCAAAGATTTAGTCATTTGAATCTTGAGATTTAAATCAAGAAAATCTCCAACAGCCAGGCCATTTAATTGCGGTAGATTTGCTGAAACCGCAACAGAAAGAGCCGTTGGGATTCACTTGATTATAAATACCCGTCAAATCAGTTGTGCCCCTTACGCTTTCTTCATTCGTTGGTCTTCAAGAATCCATCATCTTCTTCCTCTGTATCCCCTACCTGCAGATCTCTCCAAACCAACAATGGTGCTTACACGAGCTGAGCGATCTGCTTCCAAGAAAAAGTCACCTGACGCCGAAGAGGCTGCGAGAGAAGCACTACTGTCTTTGGCAGACGCCAAGGTTGCAGAGCCTTCAAGACCACTGAAGCTGCCGATACGACGAAAGAAGTGGAAGGTGATGACCGAGACCCCTGCTGGGCCGTCTAAACTAGTCGACGCCCCTAAGAAACGTAAATGGTCGCTTGTTGTGGAGGCCCCGATTAAAGAAAAGACTCCCACCGAGGAGAGTCGTGGGAGTGGCCAACCTTCGTACGAGACGGCCAGACAGAGTCCTGATCCATCCTCGTCGCCCCAGACGCCGGAGCCTTCCTCACCAACATCAGAGCCTGAAGCTCCACCTGAGGAGCACCACGATTCGGTGCAGAGCGATAAACCGGTGGAGGAAGACGAAGTCTTCTCTCCCTTGAGGGAAGGCAGCCGTGAAAGCCCTGCGGAAGGGGGACGAAGCGACTCCATGGATGAGACATTGGGGGATTGCCTCCAACAAATGACCACTAGGGCGCGGCTGAGGAAGAAGGCGCCCAAGATTGTGAAGGCCAAGCGGCCCAAAGCTTCCAAGCGTTCCAAGAAGAAGAAGGTCAGTGGTGAACCTTCTTTAAAGAAGCTGAAGGTTGAGGCCGCTGAATCGGCCAAGACAAAGGAGAAGGGGAAGGCAAAATTGTACCCCGAAGTCGATCCTCAAGCCGTGCGGTTTGCTTCTCAAGATGCAGAGATCAGGGGCACTGAGTTGAGGAAGAGGGACTTACTCCATGAGAAGGGTTTCCTTGATGCACTGGCAGACCTGCCGCAATTCTTGCGCGCAGGGATCGCCAACTACGGCTGGGAAGAGCTGTGCAGACCGCCCATCCCTGCCTACTCCGATATGGTGTACGATTTCTACGCCAATCTGACGCACCCCGAGGATGGTCTGTCCATGGTAAGGGGGATTGAGGTCGAGTTTACGGCCAAGGCTATCAATGAAGCTTATGCCCTCAAAGCGCATAAGTACACTGACTACGCGAGGATCATCGACTCACCATCTGAGGCTGTCTTGGAAGAAGCCCTGCGCATCATAGGCCAACCTGAGGCGGTTTGGACAGTCTCAAGGAATGGGAAGCACACCCTGATGTGTGCGATCTTCAATGCCAAGGCGGCCGTCTGGTTTTCCTTTGTGCGAAGGCGTCTCTCCCCTGTAACTCACGAGACAACCATAAACTAGGGGAGAACTTTGCTGGTGTATGCCATTATGAGGAGACTCACCATAGATGTTGGAGAGGTCATTGCAGCCTCCATAGTCGATTGCGCGAAGAAAGGTAAGGGCCCTCTCTTCTTCCCAAACACCATTACTAAACTCTGTTTGCGTGCAGGTGTGCCCATCGAGAGGAAGGAGAGGCAGCTGGCCTACACGGGGCATCTGGAACTGCCCACAGGCTTGCGGATGTGACGGAGAGGTAATATGGAGTTTGAGCTGGACGGATTGGCTGCAGCTCAATCCCTCTCCATGGCCTGCTTATTGGACCTCCTGAAAAAGATGGCGCTGTGGGCTGAATACGCGCAGGCGAGGGACAAAGATGTGGCAGATCAGCTGGGATGCATCTTCCCTGCCTTCCCCACTGATCTACTGACGCCGTGGGCACCTCCGAGGGAAAGGAAGGATGATGATGAGGATGTTTGAGTGCCAGTCTGAAGGGCACTCGAGGGAGTACTTCTGTTCCCTCTTGAAAAAAAAAACAAAAAACCTGCTTTTCGTTAACTTGTGACTGATATTTTTGGATTAAATGCTTGTTCTGTTTTTAATTTCTTTTGGTTGTTTAGGATAGTTTAGTATAGGTAGATGGTATCTGAGTAGCTAGCTTGTTTTAGTTTCCTTTTTGAGTAGTTGTAGATAACTGGAAATAGCATGCAAAAGGGCCTTGTTCACTGATAAATCTGCCCTGTAGGTTCATTGCGAAATTATTGCGGATTCCGCAATTTTTGTTAGTTATCGCATGCTATTGTCTGACTGTTTGATAGGCTGGTTCTGTTTCAATTTTGCTCTTCTGCTGCTTGCTTGACTGCCATATATGACCTATCTGTGAGCATGCTGGATGAGTGTATTAGAACACCTTTGTTAGTTGAAATTAACTCCCTTAAGTTGCTCAGCATGCATCTCTTTAAGCCCTACCGTACTATTTTTATAAGATTCTGCTGCTGTGTTATTTGCTTTAGGAAAGTTCGTTCTATGCCTAGGACTTTTAGATTCTCTTTGTTTTGCCCTAGACTAGATGCTTCTAGGACAAGTTTGGGGGTGTGCCACCTCAGACTCTCATTGGGGACAATGAGAAGTTTTAGTTTGGGGGAGGCAGCCCTAGGCCTAGGAACATTCGTCTCTCCCTTTTAAACATAAGCATTCTTCTTCTCTTTGGGAAAAAATGATGAACTGAAAAAAAAAATGAAATAAAAAGGGGTGTCTCTCTTGAAGTTGCTGAGTAATCAGTGCCATGTGTGTAACCCACAAGTGGCATTGCATCAAAAGGCAACCAAAGGAGAGGCTCCACCAAAGAAAGAAAGGAAAAAGGAAAACTAAGGAGGAAGAGTGTATGCCTATGAGTTACAGCTTTGTGCTTAGGTGTCCTATGTGAATGAACTCTGATCCTCAATTAGCTAAGCACAGGGTTGTAGCTTGTAGGTTTGTTTAAGGAGATGAATGTATATCCAAAGTAGTGATGCCAGAGTTTAGGTTGTTCTATGAATGACTACTGTCACTGGTTTATACTAAGACTGGCATGACTCTAAGGAATCCTAGGTAGCTCAAGAGAAAAGCATTAGAAGCATGTACTGAGTCTAGGGTAAAGCTAGGTAGAATTTGAAAACTTAGGGATAGTTGCACAATGAACTTAATGACAGAAGCAGATAGATCAGTTGTAGGGAGTTAATAAAACAATAGGGCTATAAGGCGAGAGAAGTCAGAAGAAGCAAAATGAGAAGTTAGTTTTAAGCTTAGAAGCGTGTCATAGGACAACATTGCCATAGATAATGAATTTAGGGGAGTCAGCAAATGGTTAGAGAGGTTAAACAGCAGCCCAAGTAAGTCTTTAAATTGCTCGAGGACGAGCAAAACCTTAAGTTTGGGGGTGTGTTACGTCTCAAAAAGTGACTATTTTAGGACTTATTTGCTATAGAAAGATGTACACCCTTAAGAGTTTTTGGTAGGATTTAGCTTGAACTTGTGCTTATATATGAGAATTATAAGAATGAAGCTAAATTAGGACTTATGTGTAAAAGGAAAGAAAAAGAACCAAAAACAAAGTTAAAGACTTGAAATTTGCACATTGTTGAAGCATTGCGAAAACATTGCGGTTTCCGCAATGTTTTAAGTGAAATTTGTTATTTGTCTAACTGATTTCTATTTTGTTGCGAATTTTCAGCCGCCCATTCTTTCTCCTGCTGCCACCTAGAAGAACGACGTTTAGAATGGATGGTTCTCCTTGGCCCAATCGTACCTGCAGCACACTATAAAAGGAGGTCAAAGGGGAAGGTTGAACACACACTCGAAAGGCGTAGATCTCTCCTTCAACGCAGTTTCTCATTGCTTTCTCTCACGGGTGTTGGCGTGGAGGTGTTAGCTGGTGGAATCGATAATCTAAGAGGAAGAAGAGAGGATCTTTCATCTCTTCTGATTGGATTCATCCACGATCAAGCTTACCTTCGGTTGTCACCCAAGGCGTTGCGGCGAGGAGTTCACACGCATACTTTACTGCTTTCTGTCTCTGTCTCATTGCTGGCTGTTGTTATTTTCCTTCTGTTTGCTACTCTACTTCATTTCGTCTCGTTCTGTTTAGTTTTAGTTGTTCATAATTGGTATCTGTTTAGTTCAAACTTTGGTTAATCAAAGCAGTATTTCATTACTTCGCACGTTCTCCATTTCTCTGTTTACTGTTTTCTTCGTCTGTTTTGTCTTTTCTATTCTGTCGAGCATGTTTAAATTCCCAAATCTTTCTATTTCATCTTCATCTATCAGTAACTAATCCACATAAGGGTATGCTAATGACAAGTCTATAGGTAGAAATATGTGAATCAAGCATGTAGGTTAGCTTCAATTGCATTGAATGTATGTAAGCTTCATCCCACGGACAATTTCGACTAGCCCTGGAAGCGTGTTTGTCCTTCCCTGTTCCCATAGCTGAAGTTGGGGTGGTCGCGCCAACCGGGGTTGTAAGTATTTGAATATGGGTCATACTTCCTCGGGTTGGAAGCATACCCCCCGATTGCATTGACCTCCTCCGCCTCGCGGGTTCCTCCAACAATCTTCTTCAACATATTACCGATTTCGGCCACCTGGGCCCTCATTTCTGTAATCTCGTGGTTCTGGGTCACGCTGTGGACTTGTCCTTGGCCCCGAATACCAAACTGCTGCGAGTTGGCCGTCATATTCGCAATAAGCTGCTTGGCCTCAGCTGGGGTCTTGTCAATCAAGGCCCCACCGCTCGCTGCATCTATCATTTGCCGATCGTGGGGCGTCATCCCCTCATAGAAATATTGTATCAGAAGCTGATCGGCAATCTGATGGTGTGGGAAGCTTGCGCACAGGCGCCCAAAACGTTCCCAGTACTCGTGCAAGGACTCACCCACGTCCTGAGTGATCCCGTATATTTCTTTCGCAGTGTCGTGGCCAAGGACGCAGGGAAGGACTTCTCGAGAAAAACCCTCTTCATGTCCTGCCACGTGGTGATCAATCCGGAGGGCAGATAATATAGTCAATCATTGGCTTTGTCCTTGAGCGTGAAGGGGAATGCCCTCATATTCAGTTGCTCCTCCGTAACACCAGCGGGCTTCATCCCCGCGCAGACGCAGTGAAACTCCATTAAATGTTTATTTGCGTCCTCCCCTGCATTACCATGAAAAGAAGGTAACTGATGAATTAAACCTGACTTTAACTCAAAGTTACCTGCTACCACGGGGTATTTTATACACAAGGGTTGCAAGTTCAAGTCTGGCGCTGCCAGCTGTTTCAGCGTCCGCGGCGCATCACCTTGCGCCATCTCCTCAACCAAGAAGGGATTGCCTTCTTCTTCTTCAAACAATCTCTGCCCCTCCCGGGCTTCTCTCCTTAACCTCCGCTCTTCTCTGTCGATTTCAGGAATATACTGCAATCCACTCAACTCAGAAGAACGGGTCATACACAAACAAAAATTCAAACATACAACTACAAACAGAAAATTTTTCAGCAGACCATCAATTAACCAAATTCAAAGTCAATCATAATTCCAATCAAATTTTGCCTTCTCCCCGGCAACGGCGCCAATTTTGGTAGGGCCCACTTTAAGGTGAACTCTAGATTTTTAGTTGTCGAGACTCGCCAAAATACAATTTATAAGCCTATAACCAAGGCTTTGCAGCCAGTGGTAACAGGGTCGATCCAAGGAGAAGTTATGACTGAAATTAATATTAAAATTGAAATTAACTAATTGACTGGTTTTGTAACGGGGGGATTTTAAGCATGCAAAGTAAGCAATTGAAAACTAACGGAAGAATAAAAGAGAGAGACGCGTGCACGGTTTGGGGATTTTCGGGATTTAATTGTTAGACATCTTCAGCTTATCATTTAATACAAAATTCAAGGCAAACAGTTTGTAGTACACACGGACGATTACCCGAGAAGCCCCAAGGTAACCGGCTCCATAGAAATTAATCAGACCACACAGTTCCAATTAAACATTATCTAAAATTGCATTAAGGTGATCAGCCTCAAATTTATTCTAGATAGTTACTAGCGAACCGCGACAGACATTCAAGCATGTAATCTAATCGCTAACTGATTGCCCGCAAACGCCGTATGCGATCAACGACCATTATGCATGACTCGATACTCCGGTTTAGTTTTATCAATCTGTGTTACTTAGTCGAATAGTGAGAGGCACGGCATCGCTACTCTTTAACAATCACAACATGCTAGAAAGCTCGAGTGTCAATCGTAGAAATCTAACATATGCATTGGATGAAGCAAGAAAGATAAATGCATACAAATCAGATGTCAATTTATAATCTAAGCATGGATTATCAAAGCCAAAAGCGTCTAACAAAAATCCCTCAAATATTTCCCAAACCGTTCACCCTTACCTTAGCCGTCCATAGAACGGGTTGTCAATTCCGCTCCAAGGGAAGCCATGGAAGTTGTCATCAAACTAATACAAGGTAAAAGCTCATAAACAAGCCACAAATGGCTGAGCTAAAGGAAAAATAATGGAAAACCGAGAGGAAGAAGAAGAGAAATCGCTTCAGAATGGGGAAGAAGATGTGCAGAAATCGTCATTACAGTAGCCTTTAATCGACGTAGCGTCGAGACGCTAGGGCAGTGTTGCGTGCTCAATGTTTAAAATAAAGATGCAATGGTAGAGCACTCAGAACATGCAAGCATACATGGTCCTGTAGCAAGTAATAAGTATTTTTTCATTCGATTTCCCACAGAGATTTATTCTTAGTTACTAACGAAGTGAGAGGTTAAGTGAGAAAGGGTGGTTTAAATGGGGTAGATTTGGGTTTAAAGTGCCTAACTATTAAGGAACGTGCGAGATATGGAAGCATAAACAAGTGCAAGTAGATAGGTAAACTCGAATGTAGAAAGAAAAGAATTGCGAAGAAAGCAATTATCTAGCAATAAAATCGCAAAACAGAAAACTAAGAAAAATGGCTAAGGCAAAAATTTGAACTAAGAAAATTGCGCAGACAACAATTTTCTAGCAATGTTACTAACAGCGAATTAGGGGTAAAGTAGGGGAACAAGGGCTACTAACGACTCCTCTATAGGCTTTTTCATACGATTCTCAAGCAGTAGATCAACTCATCATGCATCAAACTAACTCATTCTCATGTATCTTCCGATTTCATGCATTAGATCCTTTAGTTTACTCATGTCCAAGTAAGGCCTTAAGCATCTATTTATAAAAGCAAGTTTAGTGATTTGTACTAGGAAAACCAGGCTTAGTCATATTATTTAATTAATATTTGATATTGAATTAAATAATATTTATTAATTAAAAAGTTTAATTAATAATTATATATATTTTTTATTTAATAAATAAAATTATTATTATTTTTTTTAAATAATAATAATAATAATTAAATATATATATATATGTGTCTTGCACGTATATATATGTTAAATTATATATATATATATATATATAACTTTCAGATGGCCAAAGGGAAGTAATAAAAGGAGGAGGAGTATTCAATTGGTAATTGAATCGACGGTGATTGAAAAAAAGGAACTTTTAAAGTTCAAAGTTTTTTCTTTCTCCTGCCTCTGTACTTCATCTTCCTCTTCCTTCGTTTTTTTTTCTTTCTTCTTCTTTTCTCTTGTTTCGGAGTCCCACAACTCCGTTGCGCGACGTCGAGGATAGCGAGACTACCTGGGGTGGTCCTCGAGGCGTTCGTGAGAAGAGGCCGGAAGAGTTTGTGACGAGGAACGGCCGGTGGACTTAAAGAAATTGGAGCTACAAGGGTATGTATTTCTAATTTCTTATTTCCGCTTTAAGAGCATGTTTTCTATTTGTTAAATTGATGAAATTAGAGTATCATCGGTCCGAAATCTCGTTCCGCTGCGGTAAAATGCTCCATCACCAGCGTCGAGCGCGCGCGCTCAACGCCCGCTCAATGCTGGCAGCGTCGAGACGCCGCCCGAGGGTCTCGACGCCAGCCCGACGATTTTCCAGATAGAGGGTCTCGACGCCCGCGCGCGCGTGCGCGGCCAACTTAGGGCAAAGCGTCGAGACGCTTGCCTAGCGTCTCGACGCTCCGACGTTTAAAGGCGTGAAAACGCGATTATTTTGCCAACTTTCATTCTATCTTCTTCCCCAATTCTTCCTCTCGGGTCTACGCCATATTCCACCATTTTTGGGCTTCTTCTTCTCCTCTTTGTATGATACTAAGCTCTTCCATGGGGGATTTGATTTATTCATCCTCCATGGAAGGATAAACTAAGGTTAGTGCTTAATTTTGATTTGGGTTTTGTAAGTTATGGATGTTTGGGGAGGTTTGCCCCTTTGTGAATGTGAAGTTAATTGATAGGTTTATGCATCTATTGCTTGTTCTTATTCAAAATCTAGCATGTGTAGCTTAATTAGGTTGACGCCCTAGTTCCTATGCATGATAGAGGGTTAAAGGTTGGGACGTATAATTGCCTAAACCGCTAGGTAGCACGGGCTTAAGCATGGCTAATCAATTCAACCCAAAGTGACAGTTGGTAATCTGAATTAATTAACGTTTTCATGTTAGGCTTAAGGCAAGAGAGAAACCGGGTTAGTCTTAGGATTAAGCCGTCACAATGTTCCAGTCACTGGCTTATAGTCGATTTAGGGGTCGCGACCTTGAATAGATTATTGGTCAAGTATGATTAGAATTGCACGTGTCTAATTAAATCTGTGGGTCATTTGAGCTAGCACTAGCCAAATGAATTGTGTGCATAAGCATGATTAGCTAATTAATAGTGTCGATGAACCGAACATCCATAACGATCAATTCCATTTCTCGAAGTTAAGCGCAACCATTTAAATTTTGCACGTTGTCAATTTAATTTTCCGTTAGCTTGCACGTTAGGAGCTCCCTTCCCCCAAACCAAATTATCATTCTTTTATTGTGCATACTTTTTATAATAAGCCAATTAGACTTAGTTAAATTGAATTTCTCAATTCCCTGTGGATCGACCCCGTTACCACTTAGCTACAAATTGCTCGGTGTATTCGGGTTTATAAATTGTATTTTGGCAAGCCTCGACAGCTTGAATTTTGTGAACATACAAAAGTTCATTACCATTACTCCCCTACGTGCGTGTGTGTTTAGCAAACATATTCTAGCTCACATAGACCCGGAAAAACTTTATGCAACCTTACATTTCGTTTTCCCCCTACTTCTAGCAATAAAGAACAGTCTATCGGCTTTTAAACAATCAAGAGAGTAACAAATTAAAAGGCCTAATTTTCTTTTTCTTGAGTACTTTGTACTCTTTATTTCTTTTGAACCATTTTTTTTTTTTTTTTACTTCTCCAAGAGAGCCTAACATGTCAAGCTTGCCTTCGTTCCAGCTTACTCGCAATTCCATTGCACAATGTATCTGACTACGGGCAAGCTTCACATTTTTAAGGACTAATGCTCACTTCTTAGTCGTGATTCTAAGAAGGAGGTGAAGGAGCGACTTGCGCAGCGAAAAGCGATTTCGGACCGATGATACTCTAATTTCATCAATTTAACAAATAGAAAACATGCTCAAAGCGACGAAATTAAGAAATTAGAATACATACCCTTGTAGTTCCAATTTCTTCAAGCACCGCCGCACGTTCCTCGTCACGAACTCTTCCGGCCTATTCTCACGAACGCCTCGAGGACCACCTCCGGTAGTCCCGCTATCCTCGGCGCCGAGCAACGGAGTTGTGGGACTCCGAAGCAAAGAGAAAAGAAAGCAAATAGAAGAAGAAAAGTGAAATGGCCAAGAAAAAAGAGAGGTTTTAGAACACAGAAGATAAAGAAAACCAAACTTCAAATTGAAGTTTTATTTTTCTCTGCAAACGTAAAACCCAAAAACCAAAACTTTTACTTTTTTAACCATATATAAATATATATAAATATATATTAACAACTATGTGTCTTACATGCAAAATGCATGTAAGACACATAAATATATAATTTATTATTATTTTTAAAAAATTAATTCATAATTAATTTTAAATAATAATAAATATTTTATTTATTAAACCTTTTAATAAATAAAAATATATATATATATATATATATATTTATTAATTAAACATTTTAATTAATAAATATTATTTAATTCAATATCAAATATTAATTAAATAATATGGCTAAACTTTGTTTTTTCGAAAACCGACTTTTTTCCACATGAATCCTATTCATGTTTTAGGCCAATCCCATATTTAAATCATATTTAAATATGTCCATCATTCTTCCACAAACCGAATTTGAAAAATTCAAATTCTTTTTCTTTTCTTTTATACACTGTTGCACGGCGTTATCCGAGCTAGCCAGGAGAACCTAAAGGACCTACAGATCATGAGCTCCAACGATACGAGATTATCCGGTCAAAACTCTTTTAACCGAACTAACCAACATTCGTTAACCCCCGGAGACTCCACTATAGTCTGAGGGTTGCACTCTCCTCACTGTAGATATATTATGTCCTCTTGATATAACCATCATGGGTAAGTCGATCCTTCACAGGTGTCCGTTATCACAGCTAGGTCTTTTAAACCGTTTAACCTCTGTGATACCTCTTGTTCCTTAAGTACCACTGTCGCCTCTAATGAACATTTGATCTGTGATCCAATCATCAGATCAGAATCCTCTTCACACAGAAGAGGATGAGGCCTCATGTTCAAGCCCCGGGGTTAGCTATTAAGGGAACACCTCCCTACTAGACCCTAAAGAGGGTAGGAGTGAATTCCATCTTGCTACACTATGTCCCCAGCTGCCTATTCGAGTTTATCCCCAAGTTGGTAGGCTTATTGAGCGGGCTACCTGCCACTCTCACCCATACAAGTCTAAGGATACTCTCGAATAAGCAGGAGTTCATAGCAAGCTCAAGATTAAGAACGAGTTACCTTAGGTCATCAAAAGTGATAAAGCCGGTCTCACCAGTAAACGGTGTTATAAAGAGAAAGCGACTTTATCGTGGTTCTGTCTAATGCAAACTCTTTGCATAGGACGCCCCCGCTCGCACATCTCCATGTGAAACGATTCGGATCACATCGTTTTGTACAATTACAAAGCGAGCCGCATCCAATAGTGTTACCAGAAAAAGGTACCCGGCCTTATCCGTATACTATAGACCGTTTTGACTGACTACTTGAGCTTGACCCACAATCATGTCATACATGAAGCTCAAGTACTCATATTTAGCCAAGGGTGTTGTTATTGGTACAGGTTAAAGCAAACACGTTTCACTATATTCAATAAACACCTTTACTGAATAAACCTCAATAACTTTTTATTGCGTTAATAGACATATTACATTTACAACGTTTACAAAACACGAGTGTTAGGACATAAAACCCAACATGAGGAGCACCTCAAGAGTTTTTATTTTCATGCTTGTTTTTTACTAGGCAATAGCTTCGCTACAATTCGATTAATCTATTACAACCTATCATGCATCAAGCCTTTTCTAGGGGTGCCTTTCGGGGTGACAACATGATTTCAGGCTAAATAAAGCAATTTTAAGCCTACGGAGTCCATAATAAGATGCTACGTGCTCGATAGATGCAAGGGAGCAACGACAAAAATTTAAAAAAAAATCGAAAAATGCTCAATTAACGCATGCAATCTCATGTTTTTCCTATTATGCAACTACGAAGATTTTAAAAGCATATCTTAGATCGTCCTCATCGAACAACATGCAAATTCAGACTACGGCACTTCAAATTCAGAGAAAACCCGTGCTCGACAACTACAGTGAAGTCCACAGACAAACCACCCCCAACCTTAGAAAGATGCATTGTCCTCAATGCATCAACCATCAGATAAAGCATTAAAATAGCAAAATAAAGGAAGACGAAAACTTCCCTGATCTTTGCAAGGTTGGCGGAGAAAGAGCGCTATCTTTTCTTCCCAATTTAAGGGTCATAAGTCGGGCAATCTCCTTATTCTCCTAAAACGAATGAAACAAAACAAGCAAGCAAACATTAAAAACTAAGCTACTTTAAGCAATAAACTAAAACCAACAGAATTAACAGTTCAAACTCGGGTGCCTCCGAGAAGCGCAAATTTTGAAAGTCGATTGCTCGACTGTATTCTCGGACTCTACTCATCCATAGTCCAACATCTTGGAAGATACTCCATCCATCTTCCTATATCCATCCTTCCTGCCATAGTCCACAGAAAAAAAAAAATCTTGGTGCCTCCTGCACACTAACAACATCAATCCCATACAAAGCATTCACAGTATCCACATTCACATTCCCGTCAGGTTCATCAGTTAATGCATCCATTTTAAACTCACTCGTATCTCCATCAAATTCAACAGATAAGACTCATTTATCTACATCAATTTTAACCTTAGCAGTTTTCATGAAAGGACGTCCTAAAAGAATTGACGAGAAAACACGAGATGCGTTTTCATTCATTTCAAGCACATGAAAGTCAGCGGGGAAGTACATATTGTTAACTTTAACAAGAACATCTTCAACTTTTCCCAAGGGGCACACATATGATTTATCAGCCAGTTGCACTATAACACCAGATCTAGATCTATGCATATATTTCAATTTAAGTTCTTCAAAAACATCATAATACATCACATTAATTGATGCTCCTAAATCTAACATGGCATGATTAATCATTTTGTCCCCTATTTTGCAAGGTAAAGTAAACATACCTGGATCCTTGCATTTCGTCGGTAAAACAATGTTGGACATTCTTGAGTCATTCAAGTTTTTCACTTCTTCTTCCATCTTTTGCTTCCTTTTGGATATGCACCAATTCTTAAGGAATTTGGAGTACTTGAGGATTTGCTTGATGGCTTCCAAAAGGGGAATGTTCACCACAACCCTCTTAAAAGTCTCCAAGACTTTTTTATCATCCTCATCCACCTTAGGCTTTGGCTTAGCCAGCCTACTTGAAAATTGTGCTACCGGAGTACATTTTGGCTCAGGCACAGGAGGTTCCTTATCTCGGTCCTCTTCTTCAATGACTTCAGGACTGATTTGATTTCTTGGATTGGGAGGCTTGGGCACATACTTTTGAACAACTGGAGGAATTTTCTTCTTTTCGCTCTCCAACTCGGGCGCAGGCTCCATCAATCTACTCGGGAAGGCAGCTTTAGGCACGTACACCCTAGTACAAGTGGGGTCAAAATTTATCCCTTTCCACCTTAGTTCAGGACTTTCTTCCACTAGTGTAGAGTTTGACGAAATTTCCTTTCCGCTTCTCAAGGTCATGGCACACACTTGTTCACAAGTGCTCGCCATCGGTTGTTGTGGTGGTCTCCATGAGCACTGATCCTCCACCTTACTAAGCCTTTCGTCGAGCCTCTTCATTACATCGGCCAAACCTCGCACTTGAGCTCCACTACTCTTAAACATGGCCGAAAATTTCGTCAAGTAAGAACTCACCATCTCCTCGACATTTCGATCTGAAACAGAAGATTGAGATTTTTGTAAACTTTTAGCTAATAGGAGAATTGAGTTACTTACCTCGAGTACTTGGGCTTTGAACTCGTTCACATCCTTTGAGAGACGGGCTTACTCAACTCCTCCACCACCATACTGCTAAAGGTTCCCGACCATATTAGAGATCAGAATTCTAGCCTCTACGGGGGTCTTATCCAGGAGAGATCCTCCACTAGCAGCATCTAGCATTTGTCGGTCTCGTGGTAGCAAGCCTTCGTAGAAATACCGGATCAGTTCTTCGTCTGCTATCTTATGGTGGGGAAAGCTTTCACATAGTTGACCGAACTTCTCCCATCACTCGTGGAGGGTCTCGCCTTCCTCCTGCGGAATAACATAAATCTTTTTCCTAATCGAAGTGGCCCTGGAAGCGAGAAAATACTTTTCCAAAAATAGCCCTTTCAACCCGCTCCATGTAGCAATGGATCCCGACTGAAGGTAATACATCCAGTCTCTTGCATTTCCCTTTAATGTGAAGGGAAGGCTCTCAGGCTCAACTGACCGTCTGTGGCTTCACTTTTCTTCATCGCCGAACACACCATTTGAAACTCCTTCAGGTGTTTGATAGGGTCCTCATCTGCGTTACCATAAAAGGAGGGTAGTAAGTTAATTAAACCAGCATTAAGCTCAAAATTACCTGGTACTACCGGATACGATATACACAGTGGTTGGCGGTCCAAGTCAGGTGAGACCAATTGCCTCATAGTCTTTTGATCTTCAAAATTAGCCATAGCCTCCATCTCTTCGACTTTTCTAAAAAATTAAAAGAAAATTGTACACAACAACTTAAAAGAAACGGGTCACACTATACACGAAGAATAAAAATAAACAGAACTAATGAGAAATAATAAAAAAGAAAATAAAATTATTTACAAAAGAAAAATAAGAAATAAAATAAAATAAAACACAAGACAAATAAAATTCAATCAAGTAGGATTAATTGCTGCTCCCCGGCAGCGGCGCCAATTTTGGTGATAGGACTTTTGAATGTCCTACAAAGTTTCGGGTTGTCGAAGCCCGCCAAAACAATATTTATAAGTCGATTACACCGAACTAACTTGTAGTTAGTGATAACCGGGTCGATCCACAGGGAGCGATCTATAATCCAAACTTAATTAAATTGAATTTGTAGTGATAAAAACATGGGGGTTTGCTTTGGGAAAAACACTAGCACGAACTGAATTAAGCTAACGGAAAATTAAAACGGGAAGTATAAAATTGACAAGTGTGCTTGATTAGTATGTGTCGGGATTGATCTAATGTACTTCGGTTCATCGATTAACAAGGAAAAATAGCCAAGACGCTTCATGCACACAAAATGTCTTATCTCTCTCGGGTCCAAAACATCCCAAAGACTTAATTAGAAACAGACATCTCTAATTAAACATGCACGCTAATTAATCTAAATTCAAAAGTCCTCAATTAATTAACGAACAGTAACCGGTACCATTGAGACGAATTAATCCTAAAACTAATTCGATTTGTCTCTTAATCTTAAACAAGTCGTGAGAACGTTAATCAATTCCTACCCCCAACTGTCACTTGGGCTCGAATTTATTAGCCACGAGCTAGACCTTCTCTACTATGCATTAAAGCTTGTCAGGAATTAACACTAGCCGACTAACATGCGTAATAAATTAAGACGTCACTCCTAATCGGAAAGGCAAGTCATTCGTTCTTAATACCGACCAAGAGATGCAAGAAATTCATTCAAACATGCTAAACATTTCAATTAAGCACCAATCTCACCTAATACAAAAGATAAACAATCCCTAAACTTAACTAATCAATCACAAACCTCTAGCTATCCATGGAGAAGAAGTTTCCCCAAGCATCCATGGAGGTTGTCTCCTTCCTATAGCCCAAAAATGGGGAAAAACCAGAAAAAGAGAGAAAAGCGGCAATCCTAAGGGGAGAAGTGAATAGTGTATGACCTAAATTCGGAAAATGAGTTTTTATACCCATTTCCGCGTCAAACAAGCGCCTAGGTGCCATAAGTCAGCGCCTAGGCGCTGCACACTATACTATCGAGGAACGCGCTAACCTCTCTGGTCTGGAACAATGATGGGCGCAGGGGCGCTGCGCAGCCAACGCTCAGGCGCTGGCCTCTCGGGTCTGGAACAATGTTGGGCGCCTAGGCGCTGCGAGCCAGCGCCAACGCGCTGTGCGCTGGGTCTGGGAGGTTCTCTTAGCGCAGCCAGTGCTCAGGCGCTGGGCGCTCTATCCTGATGCATCCGTTGGGCGCCTAGGCGCTAACCTGTCGGGTTTTGGCCTTCAATTCTTCAACACTTTCAAGCCATTTATCCTGCAACAGTAGCGTCGAGACGCTATGAAGTAGCGTCGAGACGCTACGAAAAGGCAAAACGTCTTTCGTCCGTAGTATCGAGACATTGTGCCTAGAGTCTCGACGTTGGCTTTCCAAATTTGTTAGACGCGTTTTTTAGACAACGTCGAGACGCTACGATATAAGGGCTTATTTAAGCTTCTTTTTCCAGCCGACTTAAGGAGGCACAATTGGAGAGAAAAACTCTAATTTTCGAGATTCATCATATTTTGGAGAGAAACAGACGACCATTGAAGCAGAGAAAGTGATTTTGAAGCTGAATATCGTGACTATCACAACAAAAACGAGGAGCCACACATGATTGAAGTTTATTCTTATTCTCCCTAAACTTGTTCTTGTGAAAAGATGGTTTAAACTAGATATTGATTGTAGTCCTAACATGAAAATGATTAAACCTCTTTTACAGGTTGCTTAAAGAATTCTTGATGCCCTTATGAAAAATTACAATTTTCCTCGTTAGAGTCGATTCTTATTTTTATTCTTCTAGACTTATGAAAAAAATCGATGAAATTACATCTCTAAGATATTCTTTTCCAAATGTGTCTCAATCCTTACTTTATTTTATTGTTTTGTTTACTTTAACTTGTTACAACCCCTTTCACAATTTAATTCTCTAGATAAAATTGAACGTTATTACTTATGATATTTAAGTGAGCTAGAAATTCAATTCAGTAACACTTTACTATAATTGCATTGCACAATATGGGCAACAAATACATTCATTTCAATGAGAAGTACATATCAAATAAAAGGTTTCTGACAATCTACGAAAAAGAATAAAATTTATTACATCTTGAAAATGTCTCCCTATGGAATCAAACCATTGTCAAAATCATATTCCTTGCACAAGAAAAAAAGAAAAAAAAAAAAAAAAACTGCACTATAAAGAATGCAAACTATGTATGAAATCAGGTTAAGATACAGCTCATGGAGGGAATGACCAATTTTACTCTAGTAAACAATGGAAAGTACAAACTGCAGGCAACTTTAATCTTGAAATCATTCTTTTGCTTTATACTATATGCAATTACATATCAGTCGACGACGACCGGTTTATCCTTTGTGCCCCTAATTTTGGAGCAGCTGGTTTGCTTCCTCTCCCCCTACCAGCTGACAATGGCTTAGCTCGAGTCGTAGGTGCGGGAGCAGCAATGGAAGCCCAAGGGTCATCATCATCAACAGCGCTTGCTTTTTTTGAACCAGTTCTTGGAGCAGGGGCAGCTATGGAACCCCACAGATCGCCGTCTTCTTTAGCTGGCCTGGCTGTACTTCTGGAACCCAAACTTGAACCTGAAAGAACTGAAATGAGTTATATGTCCCCGAGCCACTATCTAGAAAGTTAAATGAATTGACATTACTTGGAGGTTTTGTTTGTGACACAGGTTGAGATACAGGTCGTTTTTGAGCAGCCTGAATGTTTGCAAGAGCTGGAGACGGTTTTGGCTCCTCGAGAGGAGCCAACTCATCCCACCCATCCTTCTCATTTCCATCTTCATCATGAATTCCATTTTCAACTTCTCCCCAGCCATCAGTAGATGTTGGGGATTCAGTTGCATGTTGTTCAGTTAAATCGAAACTCGAGCTTACCCTTACAGGTGAGGTAGTTGGAGCGTTTTCAACTGAAAGAAAATGGAAACAATAAAGTTGATAGTCAAATGATTATGCTAAATTTTGACATGGTAACAAAACCATTAATAACTGCTTCGTCTAAAAAATAATGTAGGCATAAAAAAGGAAAAAAATGATATCGTAACTTACTAGGCTCCAAGTCATTTAAATATTTAATCTTAATGAAGTGCATTTTTTTAATACAGCAAATGTGAGGGTAAAGATTTGAAAAATTAAATTAGTACTATACGGCCATACTCTTAGCATATGCATTTTTTTTTTTTAAGGAAACAGTAACTATTTAATTGATAAAATGAAAGTATACAAAAGAGCTCTCACTCGAGCAAAGTTACAAAAAACACCTCCATTGATTGTGAAGGGTATTGAGATCATAATTACAAAAAGGGGGAGATAAATTGCTCCAATATAAAGCTAGTAAAATCGAGGAATCGATAAAGGAGTACTCTTAGCATATGCATTTATTACTGAACTCGGTATTTTTTATATTACTTCTCTAAGGTATAAGATTATCACAATATAACCACCAAACACACATTACATTATGTCCTTTTTCTTCTACATAAAAATAAATATTGAATAATGGAATGTCCTATAACAAAGATATATAAGGGAAATCTAAAGCTAATTGAAAACAATCATTCATTGTCTTAAAACTGGTGTGTTCCACATTAAATAATTAGAGTTTTTGTACTTCATGGATCACTGAAGTTAGTCCCACTGGCACCAAAAAGTAACCCATAACAAAATCATATTTCCATACTTTCAAAAGTATGTTATTTTTCGTTTCCCTAGACCAACGAACAGTAAAATTTTGTCAAGCACATTCTGATAGGCTATGATTGAGATTCAAATAAAATCAAGAAAAAGTTAACAGAATACACCAATGTCTCCTATTTTATGGCGAATGAAAGCCAGCATTCTATATTATAAATAATTAAAAAAAAACACCATTCTAAACGAGTTCAAAAAATATATATGCCCTTTCTCCAAGAGTTCAATGTAATAACAAAAATGAGAGGCATATCTATCAAATATCCATCACCAATCACAGACGTCTGCATAATTTCAAAGAAAAATTTCGAAATATTTAATGTACCTGAGAAGGAATCAGAACTTGTAGCAGGTAAAGGTGCATTAGAGCTTACAGGAGCGCTAGAAGCATATTCAGAGGGTTTTCCTTTTAAAGTTAAGGAGCTCATCGCCCATCTACATATAAATATGAGATCAGGGTGGACATTAGATTGGAAGCGATAGATTTTTTGCATAGATGACATGTTTAACAGTATATCTTATGACCAAAATTTAGAAATTGTATATGGATTGAAAACCTGTGGCAACAGTAACACCATTGACTCGTGTGTTATCTTAATCACAATAAGACAGACAATGGCAGTAAGAAGTGTTTGTTTATGTATAACCAAGGGTTCTCAATAACTTTGAGCAGGAAATCCAACAATAGCATAAAAATAAGGGAAAAAATAAATTGACACGGACACCACGACACGTTAATTTTTTTTTTAAAAAAAGTGTGCATTTGACATGCAGACCCACTTTTATTTATTGGAGTAAACTGCCAAAGGGTAGTTTTTCATGCAACAAAACCAGAGCTTAATGCTTCCAGAAATAAGACTTCTTCTTCATATGTGTTCGTCTTCTTCCATTTTCTTATTTTCTATTCTTCTACTCTATGTTCTTTCTCGTTCTAATTATTTATTCTTTTCCATTCTTCTTCTCCTTCTCATCTGTCTTTTCGTCTCCTTCTCCCAACTCTTCTCCTTTTTTCTTCAACACTTCCTTTTCATGTCGACTCTTTGTTTTCTTCAACTCTTCTTCAAAATATTTCTTCTTTTTCATGGTGCCCGAAAATTTTAAAAAAATGGACTCGCACAGTGTCCGACATCTACTTTTCCATTATGGATGTGTTGGTGCTTCTTGGCGTGGATTTGGTTCACTTTTGGTCCCTAAGTTTTTTAACTCCCATTTTAACCCCTTCAAGTTTGAGTTTGGTAGCATTTTGGTCCCTTCCATCAGTATTTTATCATTACTGACACTGTAGCTAACGGAAGCTGACGTGTTACTTTTTTTTATTAAAAGATATATACTTTTAACTTTTTTATTAAATTTTTTTTTTTATTATTTGTCTTTTTTTCTTTCTCCTCCCTCTCTTTCCTCCTCCAATCAATGCTATCATCCATGGCCGCCACCGCCACCTTTTTTTTTTTTTTTTTTTCTCTTTCCCCTTCCTCCTTTCTTCTCATTCTTCTCCACATTTCAAAATATAAATATATGTATATGTATATATATCAGAACTTGAACGAAATCGTTCAGCAGATCAGAAGAAGTTTTCAATAAAATAAATACAGATATGGACTTCAGAACTAGAACGAAATTGTTCCAGATCAGTTCAAAATTGTTCCCAATCATTCAAATCTGGAATACGTTCCAGTTCCAGTTCTTGATTTTTTCTTTTTCTTTTTTTTATTGAAAACGTGGGAAGGAGGGGAAAAAGAAGAAGAAGAAAATGAGGCGGCAGCGACGGCAACAGGCAGCCATGGATGATAGCAGGAAGAAGTATGGGAGGAGGAAGGAGAAAGAAGAGGGAAAAAATATATATATATTTTCTATTGTAAAAAAATTAAAAAATATATATATCTTTAATAAAATAAAAAATGACACGTCAGCTTGTGTTAGCTACAGTAACGAAAAATTGACGGTAGGGACCAAAATGCTACCAAACCCAAACTTCGGAGGCTAAAATGTCGAATTTGAAAACTCAAGGACCAAAAATGAACCAAACTCAAACCTCTGAGACCAGACCAAAAGTGTGTATTTCACTAAAAATGACTTGATCTTATGCTTTACCCACCACATAAGAAATCCAAATAAGACAAATAATTATAATTATTTTCAATAAAACTATATAGTCCAGAGATGAAAGTAGAGGGGAACCCCATGAAAATTGGCAAATCGTGTGTGTGAGAACAGGATATTCAGACGAACTCACCCAAGCAAACTTGCATTTCCTGGTAGAGACGGGATATTCAAACCTGTAGCAGCTGTATCTCCCGACATTTCCTAGAGTAAACCATAGGAGACATGTCAACATAACACATCCATTATTAGAGAGCTGATCAGCTTTTAATCTTGCACCTAATACGAAGACAGCAAATGTACAGGAATGTGTGTGTGTGTGAGAGCGAGTATATTTTGGGTTATAAAAAAACACCAGCTCTCTCACTAGCAGCAGCTCAACTGGTTCTCCAAACATAATTGAGCAAATATATGGAAGCAATCAGTATCAAACTATCTATTATTCCCAGGAATTTAAAACCTCGAGTAACAAGAAACTATAAAAGATTAACAGAGCAAAGATTTGAGGTCTTCAACTATAAATGTGCATTTACCTTCTCATTGTTTTGCTTTAATATTTGTAAGAACTGATCAACTGCTTGAAAGGACTTCAATCGAACATCACTATCAACAAGAGAAGTATGAAACAAGACATTAATGAATATCTACAGATAAATGATGTAAAATGATAATATTTAAGACATCCAAATCCAAACGAGAATGGAATAGATTATTTGGATTCTCTCAAACCCTTAGCATTCACAAAGACATCCAAATCCAAACAACTATCAGATTGTATAATTATAAGTCTTGATAGCCAAATGAGAAGATTTATTCCACCAAAGTCAGGAAAAAGAGCAAATTAACTGAGGAAGAAGTAAAACCGGTCCGATGTATTAGTCCAATAATAAATTTTATTAGAATATCCAGCTACTATGAAAACAGGAGGGGAAAAATATTTCCATGGCCTGTGGGAGTTCCAAGGAAATAGAAATAAAAACCTAATCGTAGTTGAAATATATTAGATGTGTTAGAATAGTTATTAGAAATGTTAGAATAGTTATTAAAAACCTAATCGTAGAATAAAAACCTAATCCTAGGGGAAAAATAGAAATGTTAGAATAGTTATTATAGCACGGTAAATATATTAGTTGTAACGTCCTTTACTGTCTTTTCCCCTTCCCCTAATTAGGTTAACCTTGTACATTGTTATATATATATATCTCTAATGAATGGAATAGATTATTCTGATTCTCTCAAACCCTTAGCATTCACATGGTATCAGAGCTAGGGTTTTAGAAATTTTTTGCCGTTAGGGTTTTTCAAGTGGGGGTAGGTTGACGTTTGGGTCTTCATTTAGAGTGACCGTTTGTCAACACCACCCACTTCAGCAGCTGCGCCGCCGTCAGGAGAGGAGACTCGCCGTCGCCGTCCGTCAGAAGGAGTCGGGCGTGAAGCCCACGCGCCGCCGAAAGGATTCGTCTCCGTCGGCGCGTGAGGGCGCGTCTGCCGTCCGTTCCCGCTTCCGTCGCCTGGGTTCATCTCGCAAGGGTATTTCCAGCCTGTCTGTGTATGTAGGTTTGCCAAAATCTACTCAGTTTGCCTCTGGTTTGTTATTTTCCCTCGGTTTGGGTTTGTTTTTCGAGTTTTTCAGTTCTGTTTTTTCTGTGATGGGTGATAAGACAACAGTAGTTATGTCCGGCATGATACCGATGGTTTCGAAGGTTACCGAAGACAAGTTGAATGGGTCTAACTACTATGCATGGCGATCGAACGTTCGTCATTATATTCGGAGCATTGAGATGGAGGAACACTTGACTAACAAACCACCAACGGATGACACCAAGAAGACTTGGTTGAGGGACGATTCTAGAATGATCCTACAAATCAAGAATTCGATCGAGAAAGAGGTTTTGGGCTCGTGAATCACTGCGAATCGGTCAAAGAACTAATGGCATACTTGGAATTTCTCTATTCTGGGAAAGATAACCTCAACAGAATGTTTGAAGTGTGTAAGACCCTCTTTCAACCTGCTCAGAGTGGAAAATCTCTTTTGAGTTATTTTATGGAATGCAAACGGAATTGTGCTGAATTTAGTACTTTGTTGCCTGTGGGTCCTGATGTCAAGGTTCAGACTACCCAACGCGACAAATTGTTCATCATGAGTTTCTTATTTGGTCTTGATCCTCAATATGATATGGCAAAAGATCAAGTTCTTTCTAGTTCAGATGTCTCATCGTTGGAAGATGCTTTTACTCGTATACTTCATACAGAAAAGTCCGCACCTGTGGTCCCACCATCTGAGTCGAACAGTGCTTTCGTTGGGCATACCAATGAGCATAGAGGTAATCGACGGGCAGGAAACAACTTCTCTAGAGGATATACTCCTACTCAAAAATCTAATTCTGGAGATGTTGTTTGCTATTATTGTCATAAGCCCGGTCATGTGGTAAAAGATTGCAGAAGACTCTTGTATAAGAACCAGGGTCATAGTCAAGATCAGAGGGTTCAATCTGCCCATGTTGCATCTACTCCTGATATCCCTGAAAAGCCCTTCACGATTTCTCAGGCAGAGTTTGCTAAATTTCAACAGTATCAAGAGTCATTGACGGCATCATCTTCTACTCCTATTACTGCCATCGCCGAGACAGGTAACCAATCTAAATGTCTTCTTTCCTCCTCTTCGAAATGGGTCATTGACTCTGGCGCTACAGATCATATGACAGGTAATCCTAGTTTATTCTCTCATTTTTTTCCATCTACATCTTTGCCTAATGTTACTATAGCCGATGGAACCACTACTCCTGTTTTAGGATCGAGCACAGTCAATCTTACCAAAACAATGTCACTATCCTCTGTTTTAAGTTTACCACAGTTCTCCTTCAATTTGATTTCTGTCAGTAAACTCACTCATGATCTTAATTGTTGTGTCTTATTCTTTCCTGATTATTGCTTATTTCAGGATCTTTTGACGAAGAGGACTATTGGTAGAGGGCGTAAATCTGGAGGTCTCTACATCTTTGAACCACATATACCTACTGCCGCCACATGCTCTAGAGTGTTTTCCCCTTTTGAAGAACATTGTCGTTTGGGTCATCCGTCTATTTCAGTTTTGAAGCGTATTCGTCCTCAATTTAGTCATTTGTCTTCTTTAGATTGTGAGTCATGTCAGTTTGCTAAGTTTCATCGTGTGAGTTTGTATCCAAGAGTCGATAAACGAGCTAGTGCTCCGTTTGAGTTAGTTCATTCTGATGTTTGGGGTCCGTATCCTATCGAGTCCAAGGGAAAGTTTCGATATTTTGTTACTTTTGTGGATGATTCTTCTCGTGTAACTTGGTTATATGTAATGAAAAGTCGTTCTGAGTTGCTTTCTCATTTTTGTAACTTCCATGCTGAAATTAGAACGCAATTTAGCGGTTCTCTTAAAGTCCTACGGAGTGATAATGCTAAGGAATATTTCTCTCATGCTTTTGGATCTTATTTAGGTGCACATGGCATTCTTCATCAGTCCTCATGTGTCGATACTCCATCTCAAAATGGGGTTGCAGAACGAAAGAATCGTCATCTCCTCGAAACAGCACGAGCCTTAATGTTTCAAATGCATGTTCCAAAACATTTTTGGGCTGATGCTGTTTCGACGGCTTGTTTCTTGATCAATCGCATGCCTTCTTCTGTTCTTAAGGGTGAGATACCTTATCGTACTTTGTGTCCTAAACAACCATCGTTTTCGCTTACACCAAAAATATTTGGTTGTGCGTGTTTTGTTCGGGATGTTCGACCTCAACTCACCAAATTGGATCCAAAGTCAGTAAAATGTATCTTTCTAGGATATTCTCGTGTTAAAAAAGGGTATCGGTGTTATTGTCCTAGTCTTGATAGGTATTTGGTGTTATTGTCCTAGTCTTGATAGGTATTTGGTTTCTCCCGATGTCACGTTTTTTGAAAATTCGTCTTTCTTCCCTTTGCCTTCCAATAAGAGTCAGAGGGAGCATACGAAGGATGATGAAGAGTTTCTTATCTATACAATTGTGTCTTCTTGTGAGACACGTAACGAATCATCTTCCTTTGTCCCTGTCTCTACTCACCCACTTTTGACTCAGGTTTACTCTCGTCGACAACCAGGTACAGTTATACGCCCTTTATCAGAGGCTTCCTCGTCATTGGATCCAGGTGCAAGCGATGATCGTCCCATTGCTCTTCGTAAAGGTACACGTCAGTGCACTTACCCTATCTCCTCTTTTGTGTCATATAACCATTTGTCTTCTCCTAGATGCTCTTTCATTGCATCTCTAGAGTCTTTATCTACTCCTAAATCTGTTCGTAAAGCTTTGTCTCATTCTGGTTGGCGCGCTGCAATGGTAGAGGAGATGAATGCCTTAGATGAGAATGGTACTTGGGATTTAGTGTCTCTTCCTACAGGAAAGAGGCCTATTGGTTGTAAATGGGTATTTGCAGTTAAAGTCAATCCTGATGGGTCTGTCGCTCGGTTGAAAGCTCGTCTTGTGGCTAAAGGCTACGCACAAACGTATGGAATTGACTATTCTGATACGTTTTCTCCAGTTGCTAAAATGGCTTCTGTCAGGTTATTCATTGCGTTAGCATCAACTCATCATTGGCCCTTGCATCAACTTGATATTAAAAATGCATTTCTTCATGGTGAACTTCAAGAAGAGGTGTATATGGAGCAACCGCCGGGATTTGTTGCTCAGGGGGAGAATGGAAAGGTATGTCGCCTTCGAAAATCCTTGTACGGTTTAAAGCAGAGTCCACGAGTATGGTTTGGAAAATTTAGTACGGTGGTTGAAAACTTTGGAATGAGGAAAAACAAGTCAGATCATTCAGTCTTTTATAAACGATCTAAGAGTGGTTTCATCTTGTTAGTCGTATACGTTGATGATATTGTTATTACTGGTGATGACTCATTGGGTATCCAATCTCTCAAGACTTTTCTCCACAGTCAATTTCATACAAAAGATCTGGGAATGTTGAAATACTTTCTTGGAATTGAGGTAATAAGAAGCAAGAAGGGAATTATGTTATCACAGAGAAAATATGTACTTGACTTGTTAGCTGAAACAGGGAAATTAGGGGTTAAGCCATGCAGTACCCCCAATGATGCCCAATTCACAACTCACAAGAGAGGGCGAATTGCTGAAAGATCCTAAAAGATATAGGAGGTTAGTGGGAAAACTTAATTACCTTACAGTAACTCGACCAGACATAGCCTATTCAGTGAGCATTGTGAGTCAGTATATGTCTTCCCCTACAGTTGACCATTGGGCTGCATTAGAACAAATTCTGGTTTATTATATAAAGATTATGGTCATACTAACATTGAATGTTTCACCGATGCTGATTGGGCAGGATCTAAGGAAGACACGAGATCTACTTCAGGCTATTATGTATTTGTTGGTGGTAATTTGGTTTCTTGGAAGAGTAAGAAACAGAATGTGGTGTCACGTTCTAGTGCTGAGTCAGAGTATAGAGCAATGGCACAATCTGTATGTGAATTAGTGTGGATATATCAACTTCTCATTGAATTGGGATTTGATATCACAACACCGACTAAATTATGGTGCGATAATCAAGCAGCTCTTCACATCGCATCTAATCCAATATTTCATGAGCAAACTAAACACATTGAAGTAGACTGTCACTTTGTACGTGACAAAATACAGCAAGGCCTGGTATCCACAGGATACATCAAGACTGGAGAACAGTTAGGAGATATCTTCACAAAAGCATTAAATGGAGCACACATAGATTATCTCTGTAACAAGTTGGGCATGATAAACATATATTCTCCAACTTGAGGGGAGTGTTAGAATAGTTATTATAGCACTGTAAATATATTAGTTGTAATGTCCTTTACTGTCTTTTCCCCTTCCCCTAATTAGGTTAACCTTGTACATTGTTATATATATATATATATATATATATATATCTCTAATGAATGGAATAGATTATTTTGATTCTCTCAAATCCTTAGCATTCACAAAGACATCCAAATCCAAACAACTATCAGATTGTATAATTATAAGTCTTGATAGTCAAATGAGAAGATTTATTCCACCAAAGTCAGGAAAAAGAGCAAATTAACTGAGGAACAAATAAAACCGGTCCGCATGTATTAGTCCAATAATAAATTTTATTAGAATATCCAGCTACTATGAAAACAGGAGGGGAAAAATATTTCCATGTCCTGTGGGAGTTCCAAGGAAATAGAAATAAAAATCTAATCGTAGTTGAACTAATTTCTTCCATTCCTAGTTCACTTATGGTTTATCCTCGATGGTTTACAGTCCAGTATCCCAATTGGATGCTAGAAATTCCATATGTATTGAAATTCTGTTTCCAGAAAAAATTATAGTTGGCGTTTAATGTTTAGGGAGAAATTTTGAAGTACTAGCGCTATTTTGTAGAGAAAGGGCTTTGGATCAGGCTAGAGAAAGTAGGCCTTTATTAATATGCATCACAAGTTCCAATTCTTTGATTATCGTTCATGAGAAGTCTAGAGGTAAAAATCTTTCTATGAAGAGGTCTCCAGCAGCATCTCTTTTCGTTATCCCGACAGACTGCTCAGCTTGTCTAGAAGGCTAAGTTCAGGCTTTAAGGAATGTGTTACCATTGGTAGGGACAAGGCCCCACTTAATTAAGTTAACGCGCTCAATTTAGCACTAAATGTGATGCTCTCTAAATCCAAGTTGTGGCCATTGGTTGTGTTGTTCAAGATGTTGAAAATTGTAGCTGATCACTGCTGTCGTAAGATGGAGAAGGACCTATGGCATCAAGTTCAATGCCTTTCTTTCTAGAAGTTTGAGGCTCAATCCTGAAAATATTTCAAACAAAAATAACTCCTTAACGAAATGCTTTGGAGGTCTACGTCTACTATAGAAACAGATTCTCAATAGAGGAGGTTTGGTGGAGATGTTCAATCACCAAGAAGAGGAAAGAAACCAAAAATCTAGAGAGGAAGAAGACAGTAGCCGAGTTGGAGAGAATCAAGAAGCAACGAAGAAGAACAAGATCAAAGAAAGTCCAAAACAATCAAGATCGACCATCAAATTCGTTAGGAAATATCATAAAAAAGATCAAAAGCAGAGCAGTAGACTGGACGGAAGACGTCAAGCTTATGTGAAGACATCTTCTAAAACGCAAAAGGAAAAGACGAAAGAGAATTTACCGATGGAGAAGCGATACAGAGAGCGTCGGAGTCGTTAGAAGAAAGTTCGATCTCAGAAAATGGAAAAAGTAGGCGAAGAAAATAAGAAGCAAAAGAGAAATCGAAAAAGGCATGGTGATAGGCAAAAGAAAAAACGTGTGAGGAAGAGGAAAGACTTACCGACCATATTTCGCGTTCGGATGAAGAAGCCATCGGAAGTGTTGATGAAGAAGGCATAATGTTGGAAGGATAGTCAGCAAGAAGAAGAAAACTATAGTTGTTGGTGGTCGCCTCTACGACTGAAAACGAAAATGTGGAGGAGGCGATTCAGCCAGCATCGTTGGCGGATGAGAACGAAGATGAAGCAACAAAAATGTCAAAGAATCTATGGCCGGCAAAAAGGTTAGTGCGATCGGAGACGATACGCTTCGGAAACCATGGCCGGAAGCGAAAATTGTCGAAGAAGACGACCTTGGGGAAACGCCAATGCCGATTTCGTGGAGGAAAAATGTTGGGCGTAAAGTGCCCATCGGAGAAGACGAGCTTTGGGAAACGCCAAAGCCGTTGGCATGTAAGGAAGACGAAACATCAGAGGAGAAAAGCGAAGTCGGAGGTCACATAGCCGGAGAGGCGAGGTGGCGAGAGGAAGCGGCAAATGCCGGAGCGGAAAACCCAAGGGAGCTGTTTTCGGCGGCGATTTCAGAGGCGGAGATGGAAATTGCAACGAAGAAGAACAAGATCAAAGAAAGTCCAAAACAATCAAGATCGACCATCAAATTCGTTAGGAAATATCATAAAAAAGATCAAAAGCAGAGCAGTAGACTGGCCGGAAGACGTCAAGCTTATGTGAAGACATCTTCTAAAACGCAAAAGGAAAAGACGAAAGAGAATTTACCGATGGAGAAGCGATACAGAGAGCGTCAGAGTCGTTAGAAGAAAATTCGATCTCAGAAAATGGAAAAAGTAGGCGAAGAAAATAAGAAGCAAAAGAGAAATGGAAAAAGGCATGGTGATAGGCAAAAAAAAAAACGTGTGAGGAAGAGGAAAGACTTACCGACAATATTTCGCGTTCGGATGAAGAAGCCATCGGAAGTGTTGATGAAGAAGGCAAAATGTTGGAAGGATAGTCAGCAAGATGAAGAAAACTATAGTTGTTGGTGGTTGCCTCTATGACTGGAAACGAAAATGTGGAGGAGGCGATTCAGCCAGCATCGTTGGCGGATGAGAACGAAGATGAAGCTACAAAAATGTCAAAGAATCTATGGCCGGCGACAAAGGTTAGTGAGATCGGAGACGATACGCTTCGAAAACCATGGCCGGAAGCGAAAATTGTCGAAGACGACGACCTTGGGGAAACGCCAATGCCGATTTAATGGCGTGAAGAACGCATCGGAGAAGACGAGCTGGAAACGCCAATGCCGATTTCGTGGAGGAAAAATGTTGGGCGTAAAGTGCCCATCGGAGAAGACGAGCTTTGGGAAAGGCCAAAGTCGTTGGCGTGTAAGGAAGACGAAACATCAGAGAAGAAAAGCGAAGTCGGAGGTCACATAGCCGGAGAGGCGAGGTGGCGAGAGGAAGCGGCAAATGCCGGAGCGGAAAACCCAAGGGAGCTGTTTTCGGCGGCGATTTCAGAGGCGGATATGGAAATTGCAACAGGCAAGTTGGCAGAAATGGTTAAAAAATAAGAGGCGGGCAAACAATTAGGGTTGAATAACATGAAGATTCTCATTAAAATTAAGTCCAGTGGGCTTGGGCTTGGGCTAAGTTCTCATCCAACCTTAAAAAAAAAACCCATTCTCATTTGTCTCTAATAAACAAACAGACCAACTACAAGAGGTGGAAGGCTGGGACAACAAACAAAATAGGGCTGGATATGTTCGTCTGTGGGCCATTACGTGGTTTAGGGCAGCAAGCCAAATATGAGCTTTTTGGTGGGCCAAGACTTGATTTAGGGCAGCAGGGGGATTTTTGGGCTAAGCCTAGGGAAGAAAAATCAGATTTATTGTAGAGGAATCCCTTGGTCTGAAGCTAAACACTTAAACCCTTGGGCAAATGGATTGAAGTTGCCGGAGTTTTCACTGTCGATCACTGCCGCCGCCACCTTCCTCCACCGTCCACGGAGGCGGGCTGCCGCCACCACACTTGATCTTCGGAGCACCGTTCAGCTGCATTTTTTATGGAAATTTTATTTTTCTTAGTTTGAAGTTGTTAGGTGCATAATTTTCTTGAAATTTTCATCCTTACCCAATTTTATGTTTTTAGGCACACCGTGGGGACAAGGTGTATTTTAAGGACGGAGTAATGTGAGGACCCTAGTTAGGGGTATATGGATAATATTAGTATATTAGTAAGGGCATATAGGGTAATGACTTAGAAAGTTAGTTAGGGTATGTGTTTATAAATAGAGGGAGTGAGATTAGAAGAGGGGAGTCAATTGGTTGTGGACTAGGGCTTGAGATAGTTCTCGAGATGGGAGGGTGCAACTACCTATAATCACTTGTATTTCATATATCTTTACATATCAATACATTGAGTTCTTGATCCCGTTAGGCGGTGTCCTAACAGAACGGTCCTCTGGCAAGCCCTTATTTTTGCTGACTTGTGGGGTATCTACCTAAGAAGGAATAACATAATTTTTAGAGGGGTTGAGAGGTTTTTTTGTGGGAGGTTAGGGTGTGCACTAGTCTGTGGGGTCTATGGTGGGAGAGGAATAACAGAATGTTTAGAGGGTTAGAAAGATCTTCGAGTGATGTGTAGGTCTTATTTTGCTTGATTGGAGGCCTTTTCTTTAGTTTGCCTCCTTTTGGGCGTTAATCTCTCAATTTTTTGTAATTATCATCTTTTCTTTTGGATTGAAGTCTTTTTTTTTAGTTGTGTTTGACTCTTTTTGTTTGTTATATTCTTTCATTTCTCTTAACGAAAGTTCAATTTTTCATTTAAGAAGAAATGATCTATGTAACATTGTTAGTAAATATCACAATGCTAGCTCCTAATTCATATCAAGGAATAGATGTAGGAGCTAAGAAAGTTTGTGGCTTCTTAATCCAAAACACTAAATTATTCTTGAGGGTTGACAAAATCAACACAAGGCTGTAAAAGAAGAGGATATTTCTGTTATAGTATACTTGTGAATATAGGAGGTTTTTTTTTTAACAAGAAACAAACCTCTTCATTGATATAATGAAAAGAGACTATTGCTCAAAGGAAACAAACTCCACATAGGAGTGAAATAAAGCGATAAAAAGTGACAATTCAAAAAATAAAATTACAAAGGAAATAAAAAAACATTCAATTGAAAGTACTATCTTGCAATGAATAATCTTAAAAAAGAACTCGAGAGAGAGTCAAAGCGATGCTTTAAGGTGAGCCAAGTCAAAACAAACTTGCCAATTACTTTGAAAGTCTTCAAAAATCCTCATGATCCTTTCCAATCAAATTTCCGGAAGGAGGCCTTAACCGTAACAATCCAAAGTAAGAGAGAGAGAGAGACCAAGGCGGAAGAAGAGGGCACGAAACCGACAACCCCAATTTGCAAATAATGCTAGATTTTTAATTTCGCAGACCACTGATTCCCAAACCTCCAGCAAGACGAGAAATTGCAACGGACTGCCTACTAACAATAAGAAAATGAGACACCTTGCCTTCACTATTATTTGCCATTATGTGAATATAGGAAAATGAGACACCTTGCCTTCACTATTATGTGAATATAGGAGGTTATAATGTCTTTTATTGTAATTTACTATTATTAGGGTTAGGACTTTCATGTATGTCTATATATTGTTAACCCTTCTAAATGGAAAGGTGAATGATTCTCTCATATTTGGTCTTACATTATCATGGTATCAGAGCGATCTTTTCCTATGGCTATTAGGGTTTTGTCAACCTTTCAGGTTTGAGGTTTGTGGCTTCTTAATCCAAAACACTAAATTATTCTTGAGGGTTGACAAAATCAATCTTTTCCTATGGCTGTAATTTACTATTATTAGGGTTAGGACTTTCATGTATGTCTATATATTGTTAACTCTTCTAAATGGAAAGGTGAATGATTCTCTCATATTTGGTTTTACATTATCATGGTATCAGAGCGATCTTTTCCTATGGCTATTAGGGTTTTGTCAACCTTTTAGGTTTGAGGTTTATGAACTTTTTGTTCAACCTTGAGTTTTGTGATTTGTTATACCCTTGGCATCTATTACTGCCGCTGTCGGTATCTTCCGCTGCAACCGCCGTCGTCAGTAGCCACTGCCGCCGCCATTTTTTTTTCGTCACCGCTCAGCCAAGGAGGAAGCCCAACCGCCGATCTGCCAACCCCTAAAATTCGGTCCGGTTCTGACACGCGCGTGAAGCTCACGCGCCGCCCCAAAGTTCGGCAACATTTCTCACTCGCCGGCGCGTGCGTGGCCGGATTTTTTTTTGGTTTCGTGACTTGCCATTTTTTGCAATTTTCCAGCTTGTTTGTGTGGTTTTCTTGGTCATCATTGGCTCGAGTTCGAAGTCGGTTTGGAAAAGTATTAACGTTTGTGTTGGGAACTCCATTCGGATCTGTTTTTCCAGGAGTTTTGTAATCACTTGGTTCTGATTTCGTGGGTTTAGATCCAATTTTGTGTTTCTATATTTTTCGTTGATCTATGGCCAAGCAGAAGCTAGCAGAGACATCTAATTTGGGTCAATCGGGGACTCAATCCATCTATGGTTCATCTAAGAAGCCATTTGTTCGTTTGTCTATTGTCGAGTTTGCTAAGTCTACACATAAACAGAACTCATCACAAGCATTTTCTTCATCATGCGTGCTTAACTCTATTACAACCATTGTTGGGTCAGGTAACATGAACCATTGTCTTATTTCATCAACTACCAAATGGGTCATAGACTCTGGTGCTAAGCGTTCTTGCACTTTCCGGGAGGGCCTTAAGCGTTCTTGCACTTTCCCTATTTTTTCGTTTGTCTCTTATGACCACTTGTCATCTTGTACATGTTCTTTTGTTGCATCTCTGGATTTTATCTCGATGCCTAAAACTGCTCATGAAGCCTTGTCACACTCTGGTTGGCGCAATGCGATGATAGATGAGATGAATGCCTTAGATGATAATGGTACTTGGGATTTAGTCTCTCGTCCTGCAGGGAAGAAGGTTATCGGATGTAAATGGGTGTTTGCAATTAAGGTCAATCCGGATGGGTAAGTTGCTCGATTAAAAGCGCGCCTTGTTGCCAAAGGCTATGCTCAGACGTATGGGATTGATTATTTTGATACTTTTTCTCCTGTTGCTAAACTAACTTCTGTCAGGTTATTCATTTCTATGGTTGCTTCTCAATGTTGGCCTTTGCATCAGCTTGATATTAAAAACGCCTTTCTCCATGGAGATCTTGAGGAGGAAGTTTATATGGAGCAACCACCAGGGTTTGTTGCTCAGGGGGAGAATGATAGAGTGTGCTGCCTTCGCAAATCTCTATATGGATTAAAACAAAGCCCACGAGCATGGTTTGAAAAATTTAGTCAAGCACTTGAGCAGTTTGGAATGAAGAAAAGCAAGTCAGATCATTCTATCTTCTATCAACGATCTAAGAGTGATATTATTCTACTTGTCGTATATGTTGATAATATTATAATTACCGGAAATGATAAATCTGGCATTTTATCTCTCAAAGCTTTTCTCCAAACTCAGTTCCATACTACAGACTTGGGAACATTAAAGTATTTCTTGGGTATTGAAGTAATGAGAAGTAAGAAAGGTATTTTTATGTCACAAAGGAAATATGTGCTTGATTTGCTATGCGAGACGGGAAAATTGGGAGCCAAGCCATGTAGTACTCCAATGATGCCTAATTTGCAACTAACAAAAGATGGAGAACCATTTATAGATTCAGAGAAATATAGAAGATTGGTTGGAAAGTTGAATTATCTTACCGTGACACGACCAAACATAGCTTATTCGGTAAGTATTGTGAGTCAGTTTATGTCTTCACCTACAGTGGATCATTGGGCTGCAGTACAACAAATTCTATGTTATTTAAAGGTTGCACCTGGACGTGGGATCTAATATAAAGACCATGAAGATTGAGTGCTTTACAGATGCCGATTGGGCAGGATCAAGAGAAGATAGAAGATCGACTTCTGGCTATTGTGTTTTTGTTGGCGGTAATTTGGTTTCATGGAAGAGAAAGAAACAAAACCCTCTCAAGATCGACTTCTGGCTATGGTGTTTTTTTTATGGCACAATAGTATGTGAAATAATGTGGGTACTCTTGACCGAGTTAGGCTTCAATATTGCAATTTCGACCAAGCTGTGGTGTGACAACCAAGCAGCCCTTCATATTGCATCCAACCCAGTGTTTCATGAGCGGACTAAACATATTGAAATTGATTGTCATTTTATTCGTGAGAAAATACAACAAGGTTTGGTGTCTACTGGTTATGTGAAGACTGGAGAGCAATTAGGAGATATTTTCACGAAAGCTTTTAATGGAGTTCGAATAGATTACCTTTGTAACAACCTGGGCATGATTAACATATATGATCCAGCTTGAGGGGGAGTGTTATAGTATACTTGTGAATATAGGAGCTTATAATGTCCTTTATTGTAATTTACTATTATTAGGGTTAGGGCTTTCATGTATGTCTATATATTGTTAACTCTTCTAAATGGAAAGGTGAATGATTCTCTCATATTTGGTCTTACATTATCAATTTCAACTCCGTGACAAGATGTGCATTGTTCATAATGTGCAGTATTGAAAATGTTGAATATCATAACAAACCTGTCATGATCTATGGTAAGCACGACAACATTAGGAAGAATCCTAGTTGCGATTTCTGTACTGTCATAATATCCACTTGTAGCACATAATGCCATGATGCCTGCCATGATAACGTTGATGATAAAGATAACAGAAATATAACATCATTTATTGGGCAGTTAACGAAAAATTTCTGAGAAATTAAAGTAAAATGGGTAATGGCATTGGTCCTTCAACCGAGACACTTGGAAGAACCTAATATAGAAAACAAAAATGAGATGAAAAAAGGCTACAGTTCTTATACCTGCACCCCGGGCTGGAGAAAATGTATCACGCAGTGCACGGACAGTGAACGCATTAATTAAAACTCTCTTCCTTGTCTGCATTTAGATTTGAACTCAATCAGATTTTATTTCAATAGGAAAAAGCATTTTTTTTTTAATATTCGTGAGTTAGAACTCAATCAGATTTTATTTCAATAGGAAAAACCATTTTTTTTATATTATCCGGGTCAGCTTGCGCGTACCTCGACTAATCTTACGGGACAACCGTCTGACCCTACTACATTTGATTGTCAAGAAAACTTGTAGGATATTAAATCCTAGGTAGATGGCCACCATCTAAACCCATTATTATTTTCTTTTTTTGATAGGACAAACCCATTATTATTTTCAAGACCCTTATTAACCACGAAGCCCTAAAACCCTGAATTATAGGAAAAAGCAATTTTGTCCACCATAGGAAAAGGCAATTATGTCATTAACATTTGAGGAAAACACCCAATGATGGTGAGAGGAAAAAGCAATTTTGTCCACCACTCAATTATGATAGAACCAACTATATTGTAATGTAAAAATAAACGGAATTACAAGATAAACCAATTATTTGAGGTACTTGGACCCTCCTTTTCTTGAGATAACTCTCAAGCCCTAATTTACTCACAAAATATTGATTCTCTTTCCCCTCCCCTATTCTCTTTATTTATAACCAAATATCCTAAAAAACTCTCTAACTAATTACTAATATACCCTTATGCCATAATTTCTTCCTAATAGCATACCTATCAGATTAAACTTCCATTTCTAAAATGATGATACTACTGTGAAGAGTGGATAACTTGAGCATTCAAAAAAGAACCGGCACTATTAAAAAAATCAAACTTTATGACCATACATCCCATTTTTTTATGATTAAAAAAAGAGAAGGAAATGAATCTTTAAGTCTTCCATATTCTAGAAACCCAAAGAAAAAATACAATAAGAGATTTGTTGAGAGTATTAAAAAAAACCATATAAAGATGACACTCAAATAACAAAGAACATGAAGATAAGTGATCCGAGATAAACAACAGAGAGCCAAACATTTGAAATACAAAGAAACTAGTACTATTACCAAACATCACTGTAAGAAAGAAAAATCTAACTAAAAGTTAAGGGTGTATTTAGTTAGTGATTTGAAAACAAAAGATTTAATGAAAAACGAAGTTGTATTTCATGTAATTAGTGTTTTCCAATGTGTCTGGTAGCATATTTAGAAACTGAAACTCAATTTAAGAAGTTATTCAAAATGTGTTTACATTTATAAATAATAAAAATGGTTACAGTTACCAACTAAATATTGGTTGAATCTCAACTATTATTAATTATTAATTAATTTATAAATATGTTTTATACAATAAATTTTTTATAATTAATCTTTTACAATATTATATAATTAATAATATATTATGTTATACATATGTTAATTTTAACAAAAATAGAATGAGTTTATGACATGAAATAGTATATTTATCAAAGCTTTTATATTTTCTTTAGTGTATTCTGCATTTTTAAATTTCAAATTAAAATCTGAATACACTGAAAACATTAATTTTGTTTTCATAATTTATATTATTTGGGTCACAAATCCAAAAATAGTTTTTAAAAACAAATCTGCCAACCAGATATTCAAAGATACTCACCCCATCATTTAAGTAACTTGCAATGTTCCCAAGTAATATTGTCGTATTTGTTCGGATTGCTGGTTCTTCGTCAACCTGTAGGACTCTCAGAAATGTTCTCAATAAATAATTAAACACATATACAAAGGAATAGACTTGCGTGGTAGGAATGTGAAACCTCCAATTCGGTTTATGTATGGTGGGAGGAAGCTAAGCCTAATCGGTAGATTTAGTTATACAGGAAATAAAAGAAACATGTGATATGTGTCCAAGCTTGTAAAGGTAGAACCTATTTCAAAGTAACTAACAGAATAGTATTCTGTCACGAGGAGGGAAAGGGATAAAAATAGAGAAGCTGTATAGGGTATTCGGTTAGTTATAGGTGTTTTGGCCAAGAGATTTATCTATATTTTTTATTTTAAGGTAAAGGGTTGTTTGGGACCTATCATCAAGCATAATAGATGCATGCACAAAAAAGGAGGAAGAAGAAAAAGAAGAAGAAGAGCATAATTGTAGCAACAAATGGGTAAAGCAGTACCTGTAACTTTGAAAGATACTTCAATAATGACCCGGAAATAGTGCGTTGAGAAAGCTGCCATACCAATTGGGATCATCTCAAAACTCCATTGTGAATAACATGAAATAAGACAATGCTTGATCGAAACCATAATGAAGACAGCAATTAAAAATATAATCCACATCCAATGATTTAAGATGACAAAAAGAAAAAGTGTTCACATCTAAGCACTCAACCGAAGAACAGTTTAATAATTAATAATAATTTATATTAAAAATAAAAAAAAAAAAACAGAGTTAACCAAGATTTGCTTTATCCGGTATCAAACGCATGTTTCAGCAGTAGTATATTGTTCCATGGAGCTAAGGTCCAAAATATGGAAGAAACTGGTGTTTTCACGACTCTACCACCCTAAAAAGAAAGGGTTTACAAAAAACGAGAAAAAAAGATTGGTTAGGGTCAAATTATTTCGTGGATTGGATTTTACTTGACTGTCTACGGCTCCATTGCGTATTTTTAATCTTAAAAAAATAAATTCTTTCTTTTCGATAAGCTCTAGGCAGAATAGCAGAGCAAGTATTAGTAGAATAGCAAAAATGTGTTCCTCGTCATCTCTGCCTTACGTAAAGTTGCCAGAGTACGCTTAACCTCGGGATTTGAAATCACTGCTTATATACCTGGTATTGGCCATAATTAGCTTTTCGGGAAATTTCCAAACGAACAATTTCAACGAAATCTTTCAATTTCTTATTTTCGAACTCCAGGCGAATATGAAGCGCATGGATACAAGTTATGCCTTGGATATTGAAATTCTTCTATAGCTGTGAGAAATCTGGATCACTCTCATTTTCTTATTCTTCCTTTTTTCCATTGAACGACCCTAATTTAGTTATTCACTAGAGCAATTATGATCTGGAAGTTGATGCACTTCCTCGGGAATGAAAAAAAACGGAATGGGGGCGAAAAAAGGAATACTAAAACTGGGGTTAATCATTTTCAACTAATTGAAAAAATATTTTTTGATTGGAAGAAGGGAGGAGATTCTCGAACGAGGAAAAGTGTTGGATTCAAAGCTGGTGTTAAAGATTATAAATTGACTTATTATACTCCTGAATATGAAACCATCATATTCCAGAAAGAAAAAAAAAAATTGATCATTAATCCAAGACCCGAATATTCGGAGGACTCTTCCGGTTCGGTTTGTTATTTTGATAAAAAATCGATTTTCTCGGTTTAAGATTTTAGAAAAACGCAATATTCGGTTCGGTACACGGCTGGATTTTTTTTTTTTAACAAGAAACAAACATTTTCATTGATATAATGAAAGAAGACTGCTCAAAGGAAACAAACTCCACAAAGGAGTGAAATAAAAGCGATAAAAAGCAAGAACAAAACAATAAATGAAATTACAAGGGGAAAATAAAAGCGTTCCAATTTAAGTTGATGTCTTGCAAGGATAAGTCTTTGAAAGAACTTAAGAGAGAACACCAAAGAGAGGCTTTGAGATGAGCTGAATCTTAACGAATAAACTAAGAACTTTAAGTTTTTAAAAAATTCTTGAGTTCCTTTCCAACCAAATTTCTAAGAGGAGAGGAACTGAATCGCTCGATTGTAGATTCTGCTTCATTTGTTCCCATCATCTTCTTTGGTCATACTAGTCAAGTCTTCTTCCATTTCATCTTGGCCGACTTTGCTTAGGATTCTCAAAATCTTTGGATCGGGTTGCGCTTGTAAAGGGTTGAAAAGTATCACACATTTTTTTTCTTCGAATACGACTTCTTTCCTAAACAACTTGAACAACTTGTCGTCACCTTCGCTCGACTGGTCTTCTTCATCAAACGCCACTTTTTCCTCTACGTTTTCGATTTCTTTGTCTTCGCACGAAAAATTCACATTGTGTTGAAGTATTGATATCAAATTTAATTTATCATAACCCATCAGCTTAAGCTTGTGGGTTGATTGGTGGTTAACGGTATCAGAGCAGGAGGTCCTGAGTTCAAACACCTATAAAGTCATTTCCTCCCCAATTAATATTGAATTTCACTTGTTGGGCATTCAACAAATTTTCAAACCCACAAGTGAGGGGGACTGTTGAACTATTGATATAAAATTAAATTTATCATAACCCATCATGATCTTCTTTTATTTCCGTGAGCTCTTGGTTTCGAGCAAATTCTCAAATTTCTTGATTGCTACTTTCAAAATCTGTCATTCTTAGCTTTTTCGCGTTCTTGTTGTTTGGTTGTAAAACTATCCAAAACGTTAGATACATTTCTCAAAAGACGTCGGATTTTGACCACCCCTTTCTTGATTTCCTCTAAGGCTTTGTGATCGATGTAGGGATTAAGTGTGTTCTTGAATAATTTTTAGCCTCCATTGGTCGTGATCCAAATTGTATGGCTTTGAACTCCTTTCTTGTTCTGTAAAATTCCATTTTTGAAGTTTATTGCTTGTTTCTTGAAAACTTTCTTGTTTTATGAAAATAGAATACTCTAAAAGATACCCTCTTGTAAATAAATGTGGGTTGTTGAACAAGCACAACTCACAAAGCTCCCTCTTGCGATCGGCGTCAATTAGGGGTGAGCAAATCAAACCGGTAAACCGAACCGACCGACCAAACCAACCGAACCGACTTCGGTTCGGTCAGTTTTATGATGTTTTCGGTCGGGGTCGGTTTTATATATAGAAAAACCGACCGCCAGTCGGTCGGATAGCCCAAAAAAGGCTCAAACCGACCGGCCGACAGAACATATGTAAAAAAGACCAAACATATGTAAAAATATTTTAAAACAATAATAATAATAAGTAGATGTAAAATGTTTTTGAAATTCTTTGAGAAGCCCAAAAGTCAACATCTATGATGTGCGCAATTCCTTGGGAAGATAAAAAATTTAAATTATAATGATGTCTTGAGAAGATCAAAAGTCACGTTTTTTTTTTCTTTCTTTGTTTGTTTCTTCTTCTTCTCTCCTCTTTTTTCTTTCTTTGTTTCTTCTTCTTCTTCTTTCTTTGTTTGTTTCTTCTTCTCTCCTCTTTTTTCTTTCTTTGTTTCTTCTTCTTCTTTGTTCTTTTTTCTGCTAATTTTTTCACTTCTTTTTTTTTTGTTTTTTTTTTCTTTTGGATATGGCACTACAATACTTTTCCTTTGACGATATGGTAGTACATTTCTCTCCATTTTCTTTTTCTTTGTTAGAATAGTATTGTAAATATATTAGTTGTAATGTCCTTTACTGTCTTTTCCCCCTTTCCCTAATTAGGTTAACCTTGTACATTGTCATATATATATCTCTCTAATGAATGGAATACAGTATTCTGATTCTCTCAAACCCTTAGCATTTACATGGTATCAGAGCTAGGGTTTTAGAAAAAAAATTTAGCCGTTAGGGTTTTTCAAGTGGGGGTAGGTTGACGTTTGGGTCTTCATTTAGAGTGACCGTTTGTCAACACCACCCACTTCAGCAGCTGCGCCGCCGTCAGGAGAGGAGAATCGCCGTCGCCGTCCGTCAGAAGGAGCCGCGCGTGAAGCCCACGCGCCGCCGAAAGGTTCTGCCTCCGCCGCCACGCGCCGGCGCGTGAGGGCGCGTGCGCCACCCGTTCTCGCTTCCGCCGCCTGGGTTCGTCTCGCAACGTGGTTTCCAGCCTGTCTGTGTATGTAGGTTTGACAAAATCTACTCGGTTTGCCTCTGGTTTGTTGTTTTCCCTCGGTTTGGGTTTGTTTTTCGAGTTTTTCAGTTCTATTTTTTCTGTGTTATGGGTGATAAGACAACCGTAGTTATGTCCGGCATGATACCGATGGTTTCGAAGGTTACAGAAGACAAGTTGAATGGGTCTAACTACTATGCATGGCGATCGAACGTTCGTCATTATATTCGGAGTATTGAGATGGAGGATCACTTGACTAAAAAACCACCAACGGATGACAGCAAGAAGACTTGGTTGAGGGACGATTCTAGAATGATCCTACAAATCAAGAACTCGATTGAGAAAGAGGTTGTTGGGCTCGTGAATCACTGCGAATCGGTCAAATAACTAATGGAATACTTGGAATTTCTCTATTCTGGGAAAGATAACCTCAACAGAATGTTTGAAGTGTGTAAGACCCTCTTTCAACCTACTCAGAGTGGAAAATCTCTTTTGAGTTATTTTATGGAATGCAAACGGAATTGTGCTGAATTTAGCACTTTGTTGCCCGTGGGTCCTGATGTCAAGGTTCAAACTACCCAACGCGACAAATTGTTCATCATGAGTTTCTTATTTGGTCTTGATCCTCAATATGATATGGCAAAAGATCAAGTTCTTTCTAGTTCAGATGTCTCCTCGTTGGAAGATGCTTTTACTCGTATACTTCGTACAGAAAAGTCCGCACCTTTGGTCCCACCATCTGAGTCGAACAGTGCTTTCGTTGGGCATACCAATGAGCATAGAGGTAATCGACGGGCAGGAAACAACTTCTCTAGAGGATATCCTTCTACTACTCAGAAATCTAATTCTGGAGATGTTGTTTGCTATTATTGTCGTAAGCCCGGTCATGTGGTAAAAGATTGCAGAAAACTCTTGTATAAGAACCAGGGTCACAGTCAGGATCCGAGGGTTCAATCTGCCCATGTTGCATCTACTCCTGATAACCCTGAAAAGCCCTTCACGATTTCTCAGTCAGAGTTTGCTAAATTTCAACAGTATCAAGAGTCATTGACGGCATCATCTTCTACTCCTATTACTGCCATCGCCGAGACAGGTAACAAATCTAAATGTCTTCTTTCCTCCTCTTCGAAATGGGTCATTGACTCTGGCGCTACAGATCATATGACAGGTAATCCTAGTTTATTCTCTCATTTTTCTCCATCTACATCTTTGCCTAATGTTACTATAGCCGATGGAACCACTACTCCTGTTTTAGGATCGGGCACAGTCAATCTTACCAAAACAATGTCCCTATCCTATGTTTTAAGTTTACCACAGTTCTCCTTCAATTTGATTTCTGTCAGTAAACTCACTCATGATCTTAATTGTTGTGTCTTATTCTTTCCTGATCATTGCTTATTTCAGGATCTTTTGACGAAGAGGACTATTGGTAGAGGGCGTAAATCTGGAGGTCTCTACATCTTTGAACCACATATACCTACTGCCGTCACATGCTCTAGAGTGTTTTCCCCTTTTGAAGAACATTGTCGTTTGGGTCATCCGTCTATTTCAGTTTTGAAGCGTCTTCGTCCTCAATTTAGTCATTTGTCTTCTTTAGATTGTGAGTCATGTCAGTTTGCTAAGTTTCATCGTGTGAGTTTGTATCCGAGAGTCGATAAACGAGCTAGTGCTCCGTTTGAGTTAGTTCATTCTGATGTTTGGGGTCCATGTCCTATCGAGTCCAAGGGAAAGTTTCGATATTTTGTTACCTTTGTTGACGATTATTCTCGTGTAACTTGGTTATATTTAATGAAAAGTCGTTCTGAGTTGCTTTCTCATTTTTGTAACTTCCATGCTGAAATTAGAACGCAATTTAGCGGTTCTCTTAAAATCCTACGGAGTGATAATGCTAAGGAATATTTCTCTCATGCTCTTGGATCTTATTTAGGTGCACATGGTATTCTTCATCAATCCTCATGTGTCGATACTCCATCTCAAAATGGGGTTGCAGAACGAAAGAATCGTCATCTCCTCGAAACAGCACGAGCCTTAATGTTTCAGATGCACGTTCCAAAACATTTCTGGGCTGATGCTGTTTCGACGGCTTGTTTCTTGATCAATCGCATGCCTTCTTCTGTTCTTAAGGGTGAGATACCTTATCGTACTTTGTGTCCTAAACAACCATCGTTTTCTCTTACACCAAAAGTATTTGGGTGTACTTGTTTTGTTCGGGATGTTCGACCCCATCTCACCAAATTGGATCCAAAGTCATTAAAATGTATCTTTCTTGGATATTCTCGTGTTCAAAAAGGGTATCGGTGTTATTGTCCTAGTCTTGATAGGTATTTGGTTTCTCCTGATGTCACGTTCTTTGAAGATTCGTCTTTCTTCCCCTTGCCTTCCAATAAGAGTCGGGGGGAGCATACGAAGGATGATGATGAGTTCCTTATATATACCATTGTGTCTTCTTGTGAGACACGTAACGAATCATCTTCCTTTGTCCCTGTCTCTACTCACCCACCTTAGACTCAAGTTTACTCTCGTCGACAACCAGGTACAGTTATACGCCCTTTATCAGAGGCTTCTTCGTCATTGGATCCAGGTGCAAGCGATGATCGTCCCATTGCCCTTCGTAAAGGTACGCGTCAGTGCACTTACCCTATCTCATCTTTTGTGTCATATAACCATTTGTCTTCTCCTACATGCTCTTTCATTGCATCTATAGAGTCTTTATCTAGTCCTAAATCTGTTCGTGAAGCTTTGTCTCATTCTGGTTGGCGCGCTGCAATGGTGGAGGAGATGAATGTCTTAGATGACAATGGTACTTGGGATTTAGTGTCTCTTCCTGCAGGAAAGAGGCCTATTGGTTGTAAATGGGTATTTGCAGTTAAAGTCAATCCCGATGGGTCTGTCGCTCGGTTGAAAGCTCGTCTGGTGGCTAAAGGCTACGCACAAACGTATGGAATTGACTATTCTGATACTTTTTCTCCAGTTGCTAAAATGGCGTCTGTTAGGTTATTCATTGCGTTAGCATCAACTCATCATTGGCCCTTGCATCAACTTGATATTAAAAATGCATTTCTTCATGGTGATCTTCAAGAAGAGGTGTATATGGAGCAACCGCCGGGATTTGTTGCTCAGGGGGAGAATGGAAAGGTATGTCGCCTTCGAAAATCCTTGTACGGTTTAAAGCAGAGTCCACGAGCATGGTTTGGAAAATTTAGCACGGTAGTTGAAAACTTTGGAATGAAGAAAAGCAAGTCAGATCATTCAGTCTTTTATAAACGATCTGAGAGGGGTTTCATCTTGTTAGTCCTATATGTTGATGATATTGTTATTACTGGTGATGACTCATTGGGTATTCAATCTCTCAAGACTTTTCTCCACAGTCAATTCCATACAAAAGATTTGGGAATGTTGAAATACTTTCTTGGAATTGAGGTAATAAGAAGCAAGAAGAGAATTATGTTATCACAGAGAAAATATGTACTTGACTTGTTGGCTGAAACAGGGAAATTAGGGGCTAAGCCATGCAGTACCCCAATGATGCCCAATTCACAGCTAAAAAGAGAGGGCGAATTGCTGAAAGATCCTGAAAGATATAGGAGGTTGGTGGGAAAACTAAATTACCTTACAGTAACTCGACCAGACATAGCCTATTCAGTGAGTATTGTGAGTCAGTATATGTCTTCCCCTACAGTTGACCATTGGGCTGCATTAGAACAAATTCTGTGTTATTTGAAAGCTGCCCCTGGACGTGGTTTAGTATATAAAGATTATGGTCATACTAACATTAAATGTTTCACCGATGCTGATTGGGCAGGATCTAAGGAAGATAGGAGATCTACTTCAGGCTATTGTGTATTTGTTGGTGGTAATTTGGTTTCTTGGAAGAGTAAGAAACAGAATGTGGTGTCACGTTCTAGTGCTGAGTCAGAGTATAGAGCAATGGCACAATCTGTATGTGAATTAGTGTGGATATATCAACTTCTCATTGAATTGGGATTTGATATCACAACACCGACTAAATTATGGTGCGATAATCAAGCAGCTCTTCACATCGCATCTAATCCAGTATTTCATGAGCGAACTAAACACATTGAAGTAGACTGTCACTTTGTACGTGAGAAGATACAGCAAGGCCTGATATCCACAGGATACATCAAGACTGGAGAGCAGTTAGGAGATATCTTCACAAAAGCATTAAATGGAGCACGCATAGATTACCTTTGTAACAAGTTGGGCATGATAAACATATTTGCTCCAACTTGAGGGGGAGTGTTAGAATAGTATTGTAAATATATTAGTTGTAATGTCCTTTACTGTCTTTTCCCCCTTTCCCTAATTAGGTTAACCTTGTACATTGTCATATATATATCTCTCTAATGAATGGAATACAGTATTCTGATTCTCTCAAACCCTTAGCATTTACATTCTTCTTTTTTTCATCTGATATTTGAATCTTTGAAATCACGAACCGACTAAAACCGACCGACCGATGGTCGGTCGTTCGGCGTAAACCTCCTCTTCGAAACCGATCAGAACCGACCAATACCAAACCAATATGTCGGTGGTCGACGCCGGTTTTAGCCCAAAATCGACCCCGACCGACCGATACTCACCCCTAGCGTCAATAAGAGTTTCATGGTGTTGAAGTATTGATATAAGATTAAATTTACCATAACCCATAAGATTAAGCTTTTGGGTTTATTGGTGATTTAAAATGGTATCAGAGCAGGAGGTCTTGAGTTCGAATTCCAGTAAAGTCATTTTCTCCCACATTAATATTGAATTTCAATTGTTGGGCATTCAACAAATTTTCAAACCCACAAGTGAGGGGGAGTGTTGAAGTATTGATATAAGATTAAATTTACCATAACCGAACTTAAGCTTTTGGGTTGATTGGTGATTTAAAACCTGGATTTCCACTAGCGGCAACCAATGTTGCCCCAGGCAGTCGCTCTGATACCAATTTGGAGTAGCCTAAGAGGATGAAAGGAGAATTCTCTCCAAGAATCAACCAAGTCTTTATTATTTTTTTAGTTCAACTTTGGGTGGGGGGATTCGAACCTCAGACCTCATGGTCGAGAGCACAACTTTATGTCCATTAGGCTATGCTCGATTTGGCAACCAAGTCTTTATTATGAATTAAAAGTTAATGAATACAAGTCAATACTCTATTGATAGAGAATTTTTTTTGACACAAGAAACAAGAAAATTCATTGAGAAAATGAAAAGAGACTAACGCTCAAAAGAAACAAACTCCACAAGGGAGAAAATAAATAATAATAAAAAAAAAAAAACTAAGAATAAAATTACATAGGAGAAATAAAACAGGACCAATTGAGATTAATATCTCGCAAAGATAAGTTTTCAAAGAACTTAGAGAGAGAACACCAAGAAGAAGCTTTCAGATGAGCCGCTTCATAACAATCGAGCCAAGGGCGGCTTTTGTTCTGAAAAACCCTTTGATTTCTTTCAAACCACAAATCTGAAAGTAGAGCTTTAACCGCATTCCGCCATAAGATTTTTTTTTTAGGAGACGCATAAGGACCAATGAGACACTGAAGCGCGTTTGCTTTGAAAGAGCAATCAAAAACCCAAAGAACTCCGAATACCTCGAAGTGCTTGTTCCACATCTTTCTTGAGTAATGACAATCAAAAAATATATGTTGAAGAGAATCTGAGTCTGAGAAGCAGAATGAACAAACTGTCGGAGATAGGCAATGAAAAGGCAATTTTTTCTGTAGAACATCTGAACAGTTCAAGGATCCATTTAGCATTATCCATAACAATATGTTGACTCGCTTTGGACACTTGGTTTTCCAAAGAGAAGAGTAAACTTCGTCGTCCACGAGAATTGAAGAGGATGCGAAGTGACGGGTTAATGATTTAACTGAAAAGACCCCCGATTTATCTATAGACCACACCCTTGAATCAGGCTGGGAAACAACTTGAAGAGGAGAAATATCGCCCAGAAGCCGCTGAAAGTCAAGTATTTCTCCATCTTTAAGTAATCGACGAAAGCATAAATTCCAAGAGAGAGTGATTGTATCCCAGTAATCACAAACTGATCCTTCTTGAGAGGAACAAATCAAATACAAACGAGGGAATCTGGACTTTAAAGAAGTATTGCCTGCCCATTGGTCATGCCAAAATAGAATTCTTGTACCGTTCCCCAACTTTAAATGTGCCAAAAAATCAACTTGTTTCCACACCTTTGAAATGCTCAACCAAGGGCTTCTAAGACTCAAGCCCCTCTTACCTTTGGTATGCCAATTATGAGGAGAAGAACCATGAATACTAACAATTATTTTCCGCCAAAAAGCCTCAGGTTCGTGCATAAAACGCCATCCCCATTTTGCTATTAGAGCCTTGTTTTTGTGCTGTAAAGCACCAATGCCGAGCCCTCCCTCCTCTTTTGAGTTTGTTGTCAAGCTCCATCTCACCAAGTGATTAATCTTACCCCCAACATTGCCTTCCCAAAAGAAAGATCTCAACAATCTTTCCACTATCAAAAAGACATTGGTTGACATTTGAAAGATTGACATGTAATATATAGGAATACAAGAAAGTACCGAGTTACATAATGTCATACGGCCTCCTCGAGAAAGATTGAAGCGCTTCCACCGGTCTAACTTCTTTTGTAGCTTATCAATTACGGGCTGCCAAAAAGAAAAGTTCTTTGGGTGACCACCGAGGGGTAGGCCAAGATATATGAAGGGCAAAGCTTCTACTTTGCAATTAAGACGAGAGGACATTTGTTGAAGCTTGATTTCGTCAATATTTATGCCACTGATAGAAGATTTCTCCCAGTTTACTTTCAAACCCGAGCACCATTCAAAAAACTCTACTGTCTGGATTAAAGTTTCAAACATACCATCCTCAAACTTGCAAAACAAAAGTGTGTCATCAGCGAATTGAAGGATTGGAACATGTACTTTGTCTTGGCCAACTACAAAACCTTCAAAAGCTCCTTTAGCATAAACCATCTCAATGAGGGCACTTAGCACTTCACTTACTAGTAGAAAAAGGAAAGGAGAAAGAGGGTCCCCTTGCCTTAGTCCACGAGAAGCCAAAATTCTGCCGTGCGGCCTTCCATTGATAAAAACTGAAAACTTTGGATCCCGAATACAGCCTTGGATCCAAGTATTAAACTTGTCATCAAATGCTTTTTGTTTCATAACCTCCAAAAGGAAGTCCCAATCCACACAATCGAAGGCTTTTTCTAAATCTAACTTCAAAATCCACCCTTGTTTCTTCTTAACCTTGTATTCTTCCACAATCTCGTTTGCTATTAGGATTGGATCCGTAATTTGTCTTCCTTCAATAAAAGCACTTTGAGAGCAGGAAATAATTGTAGGCATTACTTTTTTTAATCTTTCAGCGAGAACCTTGGCTAGAATTTTATAAGTTGAAGAAGTGAGGCTGATTGGTCTAAAATCCTTCACAAAAGAAGCCAATTCTTTCTTTTGAATCAAACAAATAAAGTTTTCTTTCAAGCAAGAGTTTAAATGTCCATTGACATGAAACTCGCTGAAAAAACGAAGGAGATCAATCTTCAAAAGGTGCCAATTCTTTATAAAGAATTCCATTGTGAACCCGTCCGGTCCTGGAGCTTTATTCTTACCAAGAGAATTAACAGCCAACCAAATTTCTTCTTGAGTGAAAGGAGCAATCAAAGAGCAATTTTGAGTGGCAGAAACCTTAGACCAATTAAAATGATGAGGAATCGAACGTGTACCTGGAAGCTTTTGAAATAAGGAAGAGAAAAAGGTAAGGATTTCCTTTTCAATTTCCTTAAAAGAAAGAAGGGGGCTGCCATTTGCTGAATTTAGTTCTGAGATAAGGAGCTTCCTTCTTTTTGCTGCCAAAAACCTATGAAAAAAACTTGAATTTTCATCTCCCTCTTTTAACCATAACAGCTTGCATTTTTGAATTAGATTCCTTTCCTCGACTAAATAGTGCTCCATCAATTCACACTGAGCAACTGATCTTACTTCAAGCTCAAGAAGGGATAAATCTTGTGTCTCAGCTTTATTGTCAAAGAAAGCTATTTCGGATAATAAGTTTTGCTCCTTGCTTTTTCTTCTTTCTTCATAATCTGCAAACCACTTTTTAAGAACTTCTTTCACATTCCGTAGTTTCAAATCAATTACAAAACCAGCCCGCCCATATGAAGAATCTTGGAGAATACAATTTTCAATAACTGCATAACTTTCTGCTTTTTGTAGCCAACTGTTGTAGAACCGAAATGGGGATGGCCCCCATACAAAATTCCCTGCTTCAAGTAGAAGAGGAAAATGATCCGAGACTGGACGAGCTTTTCTAGAGACCCTTGAGTTATGAAATAAATCAACCCAATCCTTGGAGACCAAGAATCGATCAATTAATGAGTGTGAGGAAACTTCCCCCAACCTTGACCATGTGAATTTTCCATTTGAGAGAGGAATTTCCATAAGGCCAAGGTCTTCAATTATGTTATTAAATTTTCTCATTCCCTTTGTTTGTCTTCTCTGAGGGAGCCTCTCATGAGCCCAACGAGTAATGTTAAAATCCCCACCTATGCACCAAGGTGCATCACAATAGCAATATAAGGATCTCAATTCACTCCAAAGATGTTTCCGTTCACGATAGTCATTTGGACCATAAACATTGGTCACCCAACAAGAGCTCTCATTCAAAAATGAGAATTTTATCGAAAGGGTGTAGCCGCCTTCAAGATATTCTGAGACCTTGACCTTGTTTTCATCCCACATAATTAATAGTCCTCCAGATTTTCCAATTGAAGCAAGGCTGATCCACCCTACTTCAATAGAGCTCCATAATAATTTGATAAAATGCCTATCGAAATCTGATTTTTTCGTCTCTTGAATCAGAACCATATCTGGACACTGTTGTTGTAGAAAAATCTTTATTGCAATCTGTTTAGTGCTATCCCCCAGCCCCCAAGTATTCCATGAAATGATCTTCATGAAACACTTTTAAGGGGTTGTGCTAGTTGTGAGGTTGGAGTGAAGAGGAGGGAATGTCACGTACTTGTATTCCACATCGTTCAATAAAAGGCAGAAACTTGCTAGGCAACGAAGTGGAATTCACAGATGGTTTCAAGATATCACACTGTGGTTGCTTTATTTTTTCAACATGGAAAAGAATTTTGAAGGATTCAGCATGTGAATCTTCCTCAAGTGCTTGTGTTTCTTCTAGCAATTGCTCAGATTCTTCACTACTCACACTAACATCAAAATCATCCTCTGAATCTGTTGCTGAAATTGAAGGAGAGACAACATTCTTTGGAGATGAAAGAGTACCTTTGGTCAAAATTGTGGTTGAACCCGGAATGGATATTGATGTCTGGGTGAAGGTACTTGTTGCAAGGGACTTTGCTGTTTGATTTGGTTTCTCCTTAGATGAAGCAACCAATCTTCGAGTACACGATTCTTCTAAAACATCTGAGTTGGCTCCGGTAAAATGTGTAGATGAGAGGGGGGTGAAATCTGTCTGTTTTTTTCGGGTATAGTGAAGAGGGAGGGCCTCTGTAAAACGTGGATGAATTCCTTCCCTATTATTTGGGGAGAAAGAGTCTTCAAGAAATTGATTTGGCAATGGAGTGTCTTGTGAAGACTTAGGCATTTTATCCAATGAGTCTGCAGGAGAAGAATGTAGGCAACTATTCAGATTCTCTGAAGATTGAATAAATGTGGGACCCTCGGGAAGACTTTTGGTATTCTTGAGAAGGAGACCAACAGACTTTGGTACTAGGCTAAGGTTATTCTCATCATGCAAGGCTAGAGTAATAGATGTGTTTTCCTTGGTTAATGAACAGTCACCAATATCATCATTCTGTGAAAATAATGATGAATGATTTTCTTCTTCAAAAGCTGAATTCTCTTCTTCCATAAAAGTGAATAAATTTGCATTAATTAGAGAATCAATGTATTCACCATCTTCCAATGTCTGATTTAATGCAGAAGCTTTACTTTGATTTGAAATGTTGGGAAGATCAACGGACAACTTTGGTAAAGGCTCTTCGAAAACCGTGTTTTCCTCTTCCCTAAAGGTGATTAAATCAACTTCAATTAAAGGATCAATGAACTCTCCATCTTCCTTATTTAATTCAGATGTATTACTAAGAGTTGGAAAGGTGGGGAGATCAACAGGCAATTTTGACAATTCCTTAGAAGAATTCAAAAAGACAGAAATCCCTTGCTGTGTTTTCTCCTTGGGAATTCCAATGGGCAACTTTGACAATTCCTTAGAAGAATTCAAAATGACAGAAATCCCTTGCTGTATTTTCTCCTTGGGAATTCCAATAGGTGTGTCTTTAGGAATACGAGGGGTTTGAGTTATAGCTCTTGGATTGATTAATCCTTTTTCCACAAAATCCTTTAAGGCTTCAATATGTTTATTCACACTAATAACTCCCTCATCAGCCATTACTTGATGCAACCGAACTAGATCCAATGCATTTGAAAAATCATTTAAAGAAAGGTCACCATGGAGGATATTTTGAGGACCAATTGCTTCAATGTCACCAAATTTAAGGGAGACATTTCCTCCAAACTTGTCTGTAATCTCAATTGCTGCTGGAATGAAGCCACATAAGTTTTTCTTGACTTCTATCTTTGCCTCCATACAATCGAGTAAGTTGAGGGTTTGAGAGGAAATACCAACAAGTCCTCCAAAGTGCAATCCAATTGCTTCAAAGGTGCTACGCTGCCAATATTCCAAAGGCAAGTTTTTTAGGGAAATCCACCCCCCATAACCCTTGATGAACTCTGGATGAGAGTGCTTGAATTTATTCCATTTTTCAAAATGCAGATGAAAGTCACCAAAAAGCTGCCATTTCTCATTGTTAACTGAAACAATTGAAGAATTTTCATCTTTGAATCTAAATAGGGCCTTATCTGCCATAAAAGGGTTAATCAAAACAATTTGCTTAAAATGAACTTCCAAAGTCTCTTTGATTTCCTTCCAGCTGTTATGAGCAAATAATTTAGAAACAACCAATAGATCATTGAAGTCCATAGACAAAACTTCCTGATCCTTTCTTACCCAGTGTGAGGAGAGCATCTTTTCGGTCGGTCTAGAGGCATTTATTGAAGAATCTAAGCCCAAGAACCCAGTCTGAATTTCCTTCCCCTTCGTGTTTCTTCTTACTACCTCCACAAAACTACCACAGGGAGGAAAAATGGGCTTCAAAGGTTGTTTTGGGGTTGTCTCCTTGTCTAACTGCTGAACTTGTTGCTTAGCTTCTTGACCCATCATCTTGACAGACTTCAAAAAGTCTTTGATCATCTCCCAGAACACAAGCCAACCCTTTTTTATGTAACCCATTGGGACCTGTAGCAGTTGTCTTCCTCCAGAAGGTGGCCAAACACAACATTCCACAAACCATTCTGTTGATAACTTTCGTTTTGACAAACGGATTGCACCACTTTCATTTCTGAATTGTTTGAAGTAACCCTTAAACATCGGGAGATGCAAAAGATCAATGAAGGATTTTTCAAACCAATCCAAATGTGATAAAGAAAGGGAAATGACAGAATTATGCTTCATATTTTCAACAAAAACTGAATTATCTTTGGCCCAAATACAAAAGTAGGTAGAGTTAACACAACAACTTTTAACTTCCATATTTGCAAAAGAAAAAGAAACTGAAGCAGTGAGATGAGAATCTAGACGAAGGAAATAACTTAACTGGGTAACCAACTCTGAATCAAGAGGTGAGACTTGAAACTAAAGAAAGTTGAAGGCAGCGTCTAAAGACTAGCAGGAAACTGTTGAGGGCTGAGGGATGAGGATTTGGGATGGGAAAAGTAGGGTTGAGGGAGGAGGATTGGGATGAGAAATTGAAAAACTAATCTTAATTCTAACAACCCAAGGAACCAATCATATTTCTAATTAGGCAAGGAATTAACCCAAAATATCTAATTAACCATGAATCCTACTACAACATCCTCATTGGCATTCCAAGTGCATGCCATGGTAAGCCAACTCAATCCACTCTCTGATTTTAATTTTACTAACTTAATTTTTTTTAGAGAAAAAAAAAATTCATTCATAAAATGAGAAGAGACTAGTGCTCATAGTATACAAACTCCACAAGGGAGAGAAAACGAACACCAACAGTAAAAAGAAAGCAAAAACAGTAAATGCCACCAACTGCTTTTCTAGAAACCCCTGCCTATCAAAAGAATCAACAAAAAAAGACACTTCAGCTGCCACCCAAACTTCAAGAAAAGCATCGAATAAAAAATGTCTTTTCAACTTCCACCGAGTGCCGATTATGCAAAACAGGAATTGAATTTGAAGAGTCGTTCAAGAAAAAACTCTTCAGCCTCCACGAACTCTTCAAAACAAAAGAAACGACCATTTCAGCCAAGATAAAGCTCAAACCAAGGCTAGAAAACAAAAACTTACAACCACACCGAACTGAATAGCTAGAAAGAAGAACCGAAACTTCAGAACCTTTGTTAAGAAAAAATTAAAGTTGGGCAAACTGAAGTACTGACACGTTTTCCTTCAAAATCCAAAGGAGGAATTTCACAAATCTCCAGTCTACAAGCATCAAGAAAAGATGCAAATTTGGCCAGAAATAGAATGGAGGATGGAATAGGAGGAGTCTTCTTGTCAACCACACCGAGCTGAATAGCTTGAAAGAAGAACCAAAACTTCAAAACCTTTCTTAAGAAAAAATTAAAGCTTTTTCCTTCAAAATCCAAAGGAGGAATTTCACAAACCTCCAGTCTACAAGCTTCAAGAAAAGATGCAAATTTGGCCAGAATGGAGGATGGAATAGGAGGAGTCTTCGTCTCAACCACACCGAGCTGAATAGCTTGAAAGAAGAACCAAAACTTCAAAACCTTTCTTAAGAAAAAATTAAAGCTTGGCAAATTAAAGTACTGACACGTTTTCCTTCAAAATCCAAAGGAGGAATTTCACAAATCTCCAGTCTACAAGCTTCAATAAAAGATGCAAATTTGGCATAATTTTAATTTGGCAGAAATGGAGGATGGAATAGGAGGAGTCTTCTTGCCAACTTCTTGAAATAAAATGTCAAAAGCATCCGAGTAAGAATTTTCAAGATCATCTTCCTCCAAGCTAAGATCCACTAGTTGGAGCAAAGATTTCACACTACTCACGCTTACCTCGAAATTGGCATCAGAGTTGTCACCATGTGAAGGAGAAGATTCCTTACGTGGATGAATAACTCCTTTAGATAATCCCAAAACAAGATCCAAAGAGGAAAACAATTGGTGGGGTCATAAAAAGGTGGTGAATCTATATTCTGAACATAGGACACTAGGAGTTTTGTGCAACCATCTTCATTTAAATCTGGATTCAAAACATTTTCCTCAAGGTAAGGATAGAAAGAAGAATCAGCTGCTTTTTTCGAGTTTAAAAGAGAGGATAAGCCGGAATAAACCCCTTAATACCTTCTTTAATACTCAAAGACTTGGAATACTCAAAATCCTTGGGGAAGAATCAAGATGAGCCTTGGAAATCACAGAAGGTGCCATTTCCCGAGAAGACTCCAACTCAGCCACGCCATCCAGATGAAAAATTGTAATTAATGAAGGAATAAACCTCTGGAATTCCTAGGGAGAGGAAACAAACGCTTTGGATCCTGGAAAAGTCTTGGAGAAGACGTAAGGTGGTTGTGGTTGGGGAGAATTTCTAGTACATCCGTGGTATGGAAAAACTTCATACCACTGCCTTTAAATGAACGTGGCAAAATAGTTGTTTGACTGGGACCCACTCTATTAAATATATTATTTTTTTAAAATATTTTGCCACGTGTCATTCATTTAAAGGCCGTGGTATGGAGTTTTTCCATACCACGGATGTACTAGAAATTCTCCCGTTGTGGTTGAGGTTCATGCAGACAAAGGGATTTATTCCTCGAGTAGAATTTCGAAAAGGTAGCAATATAATGAATCAACTCATCTCAAAGCCTCTCTTTGGTGTTCTCTCAAGCTTCTTCAAAGATTTTTCCTTGCAAGACATCAACTTAAATTGGAAACGTTTTTATTTTCTCCCTGTAATTTCATGCTATGTTTTATGTTATTGTCTTTTATTACTTTTATTTCACTCCTCTTTGGAGTTTGTTTCTTTTGAGCATTAGTCTCCTTTCATTATATCGATGAAATGGTTTGTTTCTTGTTCAAAAAAAATATATAATTATCCTTTATAGCCCTTATACTTTTTGGAGAATCAAGAATTGAGCGTCTCTTGGACATCATTAATAAATGAGTTTGGGACATTCAAATTCTTGGAAACCAATTGTTCATGCAGGCAATAAGCAATAACTTCCTCCCCGGACAAAATTAAATCTTCACACCCTGTATTAAATGATCTTCTCTCAACAACCTCATTAAATGCATCTGGAAAATCCAAATTATCCTCATAATCGGATGGTAATAAGGGACATTTTGCCAAGGGATTTTTTCATCTTCAATCACCAACTTTACCCTATTCAAATTCACGAATTTGAATAGTCGTCATCTAAGGAAAAAACTCTTTTAAAAGAACTCAAGTTTGTGGGGTATCAATCGATAATATGTCACCGAATCTGAGAAAGATATCACCTATAAATTTGTCTTGAATTTCAACTGTTTCCGAAATAATACCACAAAAATTCCTTTCCACCTCAGTTAGTGCTTCACTACAATCCAACATGTTGAGAGTTTTGGAAGAAACCCTAATCAAACCACCAAAGTTATCATATATTGCTTCAAAGGTTCTTCTATTCCAATATTGCAAAGGCAAGTTCAGAATCTTGATCCAACCACCATTATCCTTTCTAACTTCTGAAATGCTATGTTTCTCAAAAGACCATGCTTCGAATTTTAGATGGAAACAACCCATATTCATCCATTTACCCTTTGCACCGAGACCTCCTAAAATCCTCCATTTGCAGTAAAGCTTTATCATCCATAAATGGGTTTAAGCACAAATGTAGTTTCGAAATTTTTTTCAAGAGATTTCAAGATTTCTTTCCAGTCATCAGGAGCATTTAAACGTGAAAGAACCATGAAAGAACTTCATTCAAAACTGATAACCTCATTCTCTTTTCTAACCCAAAAAAGGTTTCTTGAAGTGGAGTCCATTGAAGATGAGGGGATCCTTGCATCTTGATTGAAATGTGTAACCTCCATCAATGTTGTAGAGTCAATCGGACTAGGCAATGAATTTGATGGGAGCACAGTCAAAGCACTTTGCTGAAAATTCCATTCAGAAGAACCTTTTCTTAAAGCATCTCCCAATAAACAAGCCAACCTCTTTACATAATTCAAGCAGGGATCATTATAACATTCTTCTTACCCGATGGAGAAACAATCCAAAACGATTCCATTTATTTACCAACCTGGTGATCCCAAATTCTCCTTTGGTATACCTGAAGAATTGCGCCTTTAGCGGATACTGCAAGAGGTCGGTTAAAGCTTCTTCAAGCCAAGTAAGTTGTCGAAGATGAATAAAAATGGAGAAAATGTGACTGCCAGACTTTTCTTCAATCGTGAAAAACTCTTTGTTTGAAATAATTATAGAAAAAAGAACTTTTTTTTCCCACACAACTGCTGAACTCCATGAAAATCGAAAGAAATGAACTTTTAAGTAACAAAAGGAAGAAAGTGATAAGAAAACTTGCTTGAAGGAAGGTCTTGAAAAGATATCAAAAAGGAGGGCCAGTAGGATGAGAGGAGGGAAGGGTGGAGAGGGAGAGGAGAGGAGAGAAGAGAGAATGGAGCATTTTCCTAACTTAATAAGCAAATGAACTATCTAATTTTATTCATTTTGTTTTTAGATTACTACATAAAAGAAAAGCATTCATTTAGAGGTTCGATTCTAATGTGAATCAGTTCGTGTTTGATTATTCGCCTTGTAGAGTTTGACTGGAAAACTAGAAAAAAAGTATAAGATAATTTCATTAATATATGCAACAAGTAGAAAATGAAGAAAAATAATATATTTTTTTTAACAACAAACAAACCATTTCATTGATTTAATGAAAGGAGACTATTGCTATGTTTTAATGACTAATTATCATTATAAATTATTTATATTACTAAGTTATGAAATAAAATATCATATACTTTTGTTACTTTAACTAATTTGAAAATAGATTTGTTTTACATTAATGTGCTAACTTAAAACTAAATACTTTTTATTATTTTAATATTAGTAAGTTCAAATCTTTTTTTTTGAACAAGAAACAAACCACTTCATTGATATAATGAAAAGAGACTATTGCTCAAAGGAAACAAACTCAACAGAGGAGTAAAATAAAGCGATAAAAAGTGACAAATCAAGAAATAAAATTACAAAGAAAATATAAAAGCATTCCAATTGAAAGTACTATCTTGCAATGAATAATCTTCAAAAAGAACTCGAGAGAGAGAAGCAAAGCGATGCTTTAAGGTGAGCCAAGTCAAAACAAACTTGCCAAGAACTTTGAAGTCTTCAAAATTCATCTTGATCCTTTCCAACCAAATTTCCAAAAGGAGGTTGTGAGGACCCTAGTTAGGAGTATATGGGCAATATTAGTATATTAGTAGTAAAGGCATATAGGGTAATTACTTAGGAAGTTAGTTAGAGTATATGGTTATAAATAGAGGGAGTGAGATGAGAGGAAGGTAGTCAATGATTAAGTGGATTAGGGCTTGAGATAGTTCTCAAGATGGGAGGGTGCAAGTACCTTTAAACACTTATAATCTTGTAATTCATGTATCTTTTCATATCAATAGATTGGAGTTCTTGATCCCGTTAGGTGGTGTCCTAACAATTGGTATCAGAGCAGTTTGATTTTGGCAATGGATTTTGATCGAACGATAGAGTTAGTGTCAATGGTGGACAAATCTATAGACAAACAAAAAGAGCAGATGATGGCAGTGCAACAAACGTTGGGAGATACAATATTGGGAGGAATGCTAAATCAGATTCGGGAGATCTGTTAGAAATTCTAGTATTTATAATTATGTAGATATTAATTAATATTTAGTCTTTATTGACTTTATTTTAATTTTCCTTATTATATTAGATCTTTTACTTTCCTTATTGTATTAGGTCTTTTACTTTCCTTATTGTATTAGGTCTTTCTCCTATATAAGAAGACCTAGGATTCCACATGTCTAATAAGAGATTATTATTCTCCTAAATTTAAGATGGTATCAGAGCAGGAAACCCTAGCTCTTTAAAATCCTAGCCGCCACTTTCACCACGGCCGGAACCCTAGTCGCCGTTGTCGCAAGCACACTTCTACACCCACTTTTTTGTTCACGCGATGAAGATGAAGTTGGGTTTGTGAACCGATCCAATTTGGTTTGGTTTACTGCAATATTCGGTCAGGTTCGGTGGTTATTTGCTTGGTTTGGTTCAATTTTGGTTTATATTTATTATTTCCCATTAACTCACGATTTGATACAATGGCAAATGAGCAAATTCATCAAATCTTTAAATTGCTACCAACCAATTTATCATCTAATAATTCTTGTGTTTCATTGGCACAAACAGAGAGTTATCCTCAAGTTTTCTCTAGTCACACTTCTTCTCCGTGGATTATTGATTCCGGAGCTTCGGATCATATGACTAGTTCTTCTCATTTTTTTGACTCATACTCTCCTTCGTATTCTAATGAAAAGATTCGAATTGCAGATGGCAGTTTTTCTTCTATTGCAGGAAAAGGAACTATTAAATTGACTGAAAATATCTCCCTCCAGTCTGTCCTCCATGTTCCAAAATTAGCCTGTAACCTTTTATCTGTCTCGAAACTTTCTAGAGACTCTAACTGTCGTGTTATATTCTTTGAGTCTCACTGTGTTTTTCAGGATCAGGAATCGGAGAAGACGATTGGCACTGCTAGGATGTTTGATGGCCTCTACTACTTTAGTGAAGGTTCTTTTAGCAATAAAATAACTCAGGGTCTCAGTAGTATTAGTTCTCTTCCTGTTAATGAACAAATTATGATTTGGCATCATAGACTAGGACATCCAAGTTTTCCTTATCTCAAACATTTATTTCCAAACTTATTTAAGGGAATTGATTGTTCCTCTTTTAATTGTGAAAGTTGCATTTTTGCAAAAAATCATCGTTCCACATATTTACCAAAACCTTACAAAGCTTCCAAACCTTTTTATTTAATTCATAGTGATGTTTGGGGTGCTTCTAAAATTAGGACTCATAGTGGAAAAAGGTGGTTTGTGACTTTTATTGATGATCATACTCGTCTATCTTGGGTTTTTTTAATGGAAAAAAAATCTGAGGTGAAAGATATTTTTAAAAGTTTTTACAATATGATTGAAACCCAATTTCAAACCAAAATTTGTATTTTACACTCTGATAATGGAACAGAGTACTTTAATGAAGTTTTTGGTGATTTTTTGAAAGATAAAGGTATTGTTCATCAGTCTACTTGTCGGGATACTCCTCAGCAGAATGGGATTGCTGAAAGGAAAAATAGGCATTTACTTGAAGTAGCTCGGGCTATAATGTGTTCCATGCATGTTCCAAAATATTTATGGGGTGAAGCAGTTCTCACGGCTACTTATCTAATAAATAGGATGCCTAGTAAGATCTTGAATTTTAAAACTCCACTTGACTGCTTTAAACATATTTTTCCAACATCTCGCATATATTCTGATTTACCTCTCAAAGTTTTTGGGTGTACTACTTATGTTCATATACCTAGTCACTTTCGATCAAAACTTGATCATAGAGCTGTTAAATGTATTTTCTTGGGTTACTCTTCAAATAAAAAAGGTTATAAGTGTTTTGATCCTCAGACAAAAAAACTTTTTGTTAGCATGGATGTGTCTTTTTTAGAAAATCAACCATATTTTACCCAAAGTTCTCTTCAGGGGGAGAAAGCAATTTTGGAATATAACTTCTGGGATGTTTCTACTTGTCTTCCTAGTCTTATTTTTTCTGATGTTACTAGTCCTTCGATGCCAAGTATAGAATCTTCTCAATCAGGGGGAGAAATACTACAAAATGATCATATTGATCAAGTTCCCGAGTTACAGTTTTATACTAGAAGAAAATTCAATCAGAGTAACCAAGACCAGATAGTTGATCCTTCGCAGAGCCAATCTGAGACTCCGACGAATGAAACTGAAAATCTTGGTAATCCTTCCTTCGTTCCTACTTCTTCAATTATTCAAAATACTTTGCCAATTGTGTCTGATCTTGATGTTCCCATAGCCATTAGAAAAGGTATTCGAACTTGTACCAAATATCCTATTGCAAATTACATGTCATATCAAAATTTGTCAAATAGTCATAAAGTTTTCACTTCTAGGATAGATGACTTGTTTGTTCCAAGGAATATACATGAGGCCTTAGAAGATCCAATTTGGAAAGTAGCAGTTATGGAGGAGATGAATGCTCTAAAACAAAATGGGACTTGGGAAATAGTAGAATTGCCAAAAAATAAGAAATCAGTGGGCTGTAAATGGGTGTTCACCATAAAATGTAATGCAGATGGTAGTATTGAGAGATATAAGGCCAGACTGGTAGCTAAAGGTTTCACTCAAACATATGGGATTGATTATGAGGAAACGTTTGCCCCTGTTGCTAAAATCAACTCTATTAGAGTTCTTTTGTCTCTTGCAGTAAATTCAGATTGGCCTCTTTATCAACTCGACGTGAAAAATGCCTTTCTAAATGGCGATCTTGAGGAGGAGGTTTTTATGAGCTTACCACCAGGTTTTGAAAAAGAATTCGGGTGGAGTAAAATTTGCAAATTAAAGAAAACCCTTTATGGTCTTAAACAGTCTCCGAGAGCTTGGTTTGAGCGTTTTGGAAAAGTTGTGTGTAGCTATGGATTTCTTCAAAGTCAAGCAGATCATACTATATTTTATAAACACTCTGAGAATAATAAAATCTCAATTTTGATTGTCTATGTAGATGATATTATTCTCACAGGTGATGATGAAGTTGGTCTAGTTGATCTCAAGAAAAATCTTGCAAGTGAGTTTCAGATCAAGGACCTGGGACCACTGAAATATTTTTTAGGGATGGAATTTGCAAGATCGAGGAAAGGTATCTTTGTTAATCAAAAAAAGTATGTCCTCGACTTACTCAAGGATACCGGATTACTTGGTTGCAAGGTAGCAGAAACTCCTGTTGAACCTAATCTTAAGCTAGAAGTAGCAAAAGTAGAAGAAATAAAGAACAAGGAACGGTACCAGAGACTTGTTGGAAGATTAATTTATCTATCTCATACACGCCCTGATATTGCATATGCCGTAAGCATGGTAAGTCAGTTTATGCATGCACCAGGACCAACTCATTTTGATGCCGTTTACAGAATTTTGAGGTATCTAAAAGGGACTCCTGGAAAAGGTATTTTATTCCAAAAACATAATCACTCCCAAGTAGAAGTTTATACTGATGCAGATTGGGCAGGAAGTATTACAGATAGAAGATCTACTTCTGGTTATTGTTCTTTTGTTGGTGGGAACCTGGTTACTTGGAGAAGTAAAAAACAAAATGTAGTGGCCAGGAGTAGCGCTGAAGCAGAGTTTAGAGCTTTAGCGCATGGTATTTGTGAAGGCATATGGATCAAAAGGATACTAGAAGAACTGAAGTTTTCTCAGACTAAACCTATACAAATTTATTGTGATAATAAGGCTGCCATATCTATAGCGCATAATCCAGTTCTACATGATAGAACTAAACATATTGAGGTTGACAAACATTTTATTAAAGAAAAGATTGATACAGGTGCAATATGTATTCCTTATCTTCCGACGACAGAGCAAATTGCTGATGTACTAACTAAGGGGCTTCCGAAGAAGCAATTCGATAGATTGATTGACAAGCTGGCTATGGAAGACATCTTTAAACCAGCTTGAGGGGGAGTGTTAGAAATTCTAGTATTTATAATTATGTAGATATTAATTAATATTTAGTCTTTATTGACTTTATTTTAATTTTCCTTATTATATTAGATCTTTTACTTTCCTTATTGTATTAGGTCTTTTACTTTCCTTATTGTATTAGGTCTTTCTCCTATATAAGAAGACCTAGGATTCCACATGTCTAATAAGAGATTATTATTCTCCTAAATTTAAGAAGATCAATCAACAAAGTAAAGAAAGAGAGCAGAAGCTTGTTGATTCAAGGAAAGAAAGAGCACATGCCTCGGTAAAGAAGAGCATATCATCAAGCGTTTTCAAAATCAAGAAGATGAACCAAAACAGGGGGAAAGAAAAGCAGAAACCGATGACAGGGAGAAGGCATCAGATGCATAAGAGAAGGAAAACAACAAAACGTCCATGTGCAAAGACGAAGAAGCAACGAAAGAAAGAAATCAGAGAGAATCGGAAGCAACAATCGAGAAAGAAAAAAATCGGAGTGAGAGCAAAAGAGAAAGGAGAACCTACTGGAAAAAACGAGTTCGGAGGGGAGAGGTGGCTTGCACACGAGGAAACAAGGGAAGAAATCGTCGGCGATTAATTTGTTGAAAAAACGAAAAAGGCGGACGGAAGAAGAAGCTTCAGGGAAGGCGCCGAGGATGCCATGGCCAGCGACTGGTACACTCGGAGATGATATTCGTCGGAATCCATGGCTGAAAGCGAAGAACAGCTCCGAAGGTCCTGAAACACCATGGCTGCGTGCGTGAAGGGAAGTCGAAACATCGGAGGAGGAAAGCGAAGTCGGAGGTCACATGGCGATGGAAGACGAAACGGCGGAGAAGGGAAAGGAAGTCGAAGGTTTGTCGACGGAGGAGGGCTAAAACCAGAGGAGTTGGCCGACGAAGCTCTGGTTCAAAGGTGGTGCGGTGAATATGGAATGGGGAAAAGAAATTGAACGAAAAAATAGAAAAGAAATTGACTGCAGATTTCGTGGAGAAAGGGAGAAAGAAGTTGTCAAGCACATGAAGTGTCAGCAAGTGGGGCCATGTGTTGGAAAAGGTACACCATTCACTTTGGGTTGTGTTTTGGGTTGGATGGTGAATATGGAATGGGGAAAAGAAATTGAACGAAAAAATAGAAAAGAAATTGACTGCAGATTTCGTGGAGAAAGGGAGAAAGAAGTTGTCAAGCACATGAAGTGTCAGCAAGTGGGGCCATGTGTTGGAAAAGGTACACCATTCACTTTGGGTTGTGTTTTGGGTTGGATGTCCATCTAAGGGTTTGAAGCCCATTTTATTTTGAAACTAACACAAAAACGGAAACTTTAAGTGGAGGTGGTTATGGTTTTGTGATGTAGTAGGATTAAGGGTAAATTCATATTACTCATGGTTAATCCTTTTAGTTTACTTTTCATTCTCTATAAATAGAGAATCTCTCATGTATTCATTAACTTTTGATTCATAATAAGATTCTTGGATAGATTCTTGGAGAGAACTCTCCTTAGTCACTTAGGCTACATCAAATTGGTATCAGAGCGACCGTCTGGGCCAACGTTGACTGTCGCCGGTGAAAGACCGAGAAACTCTTGTTGGCACAGATCGCAAGAGGGAGCTTCGTGAGTTGTGCTCGTTGTCGAACAACGTACACCTAATTACAAGGAGAACCCTTTTAAAGAAGATTCATCAAGAATGGAGAATTACAAGACAAGGAAGATGTCCAAGAAGAGATACAACGATCGATATAGGCAAAAAAACCACAAATACATTCAAGAACAATGCTGGAATTTTGATTCTAGCGATTCAGAAGATGACTTTCAACATAACAACTCGACCCATGCTCGATTCTTTCAAAGATCCTATCAAGATCTACATTGGAATTCTTATTGTAGTGATTTTAGCGATTCGGAAGATGAATTTCAACATAACAACTTGCTCCATGTTCGATTCTTTCAAAGATCCTATCAAGATTTACATTGAAATTCTTATTGTAGTGGCTCTAGTGATTCCAAAGAAGAAGACCATGTTGCAACTTCAAGAATGTTCAAGAAATTGCCAAGAACGGGAATTTACAACACAAGAAAGAAGTTCAAGACTAGAAAAGTTTTCTTTGAATGTGAATCACGCTCATTGGAGGCAAAAATTGAAGGAAATCGTGACAGACACTACAACAACCATGATGAAATCCGGCGTAAGGAATTCAAAAAAGGAATGGATGAAGTCTTTTGGAAAATGTATCTAACAATTTGGATCGTTTTACAACCAAACAACAAGAACCCGAAAAGGTAAGAATGACATATTTTAAAAGTAGCAGTCAAGAAGATGGAGAATTCAACCGAAGTCAAGAACCCACGGATCATATGAGAAAGATTCAAGAAAATACAATGGAGAGGCCCCTAGAACATCAATTTTCAAGATTCTAAAAGTTCGAGAAAAGAAGATTTTTACCACAACGATACACATCAAAACTGTGAAGATAGACAAAAATAAATGATCCAAGAACAAAAAGTCCACCTTCCAAAAAATGTTGGGAACATTTTTTATCATGATAAACTCCAAGAATGTCGAAAGGAAGGTTTCTTGGTTCAAGATTCCAATTGTTCCAACGAAGAAGAATGCCGAAATGAAGGTTTCTTGGTTCAAGATTCCAATTGTTCCAACAAAGAAGATGATTTTTTTCATGGATTGATCTTAAAGATTCTAGTTTTTTCAACAAAAAAATATGAGTGTTTTCTACAATTTGAAAATTATTTTGATGAAGAAGATAAAGTTGAAAAAGAATTGAAACAAACGATTGATGTTAATGATATTGATGATATTGTTGGAACATTTATTCAAGATCTTCATCAGAATGATTTGTCTGAAAAACACGGAGATTCATTTATTGACCTCAATGATTTATTCTCGGATAATGAACACCATCAGATAAGTTCGAATGTCATGGAAGATCAATTCCTTTTGAATTTTGCTGAGTATTTTGACGAAGAAGATGAAATATTAATCTGTTTTGATAATCTTTTTACTATTGTGGAAGAAATTTTGGGGCTAGAAAATTTTGAAAACCAAATCCATGAAATTGCAGTGGAGAAAAACCTTGTTGAAATTCTTGAGGTTGATGTTGGAAGATATTCAAAGAAGGGTACTATTGTTAAGTTTGAAAATTCAAGATAATTTTCAAGAAAATTCCTTCACAAATCTAATTTTGATTTGTTACATGAAAGACTAAATCCTTCACAAATTTGGTCAAGTCAGGAAGACATCTTTATGAAAGCAGTTGAACTTTGTTTCACTAAAAAGGTATGTGTATTTGGAGGAATTTTTTAAGACTACTGGATCCTATTACATATGATTTTGGATTGGCTAGACTTTTGGCATAGAAACCAAACTTTGGGGAGCATTGGAACGCAAATTTGGTTTTAGAATTCCCTTTTCTTGTCTACACCAAAGTGGTATCAGAGCTCCCGATCCTAGCTCGAAAATTTCATTTCCAATTCCGAATTCTTACACCATGGCAGCGGAAGCTTCCTCCCTTACAACCCAACAACTTGACCGACGCTTGCAGTCGGTGGAAAGTTCGATCGATGAAATCAAGACAAGTGTGAACGATATCAAACAAAGTCATTATTCTCATTACTCGACAATTGAATCAACAATGCAATGTTAACCATGTGCAAGAAAACTCACAAGACAACCAAGAAGTCACCCGCAATGTTCAAGAAAATCAAGAAATGCAAGAAAGACAAGTGCATAATCCAATTAGAAGACAAGAAAACCAAAATTTTGGGAGATTTCCTGGAAATCCAATCCCTGGATTTATGGCACAAGATTCTGAATCTTCAGATGAAGGAGAATTCAGAAATATTGGACAGCAAGGTAGCCTTCATCTGGGTCATCAAAATCACCAAGATATACCTCCAAGAAGACAACAACAATTTAATGACAATTCAGAAATTAGAATGAAAGTAGACCTTCCAAACTTCAATGGAAGAATGGATGTGGAAAAATTTCTTGATTGGGTCAAGAACGTGGAGAACTTCTTTGATTAAGCTAATACTCCCGAAGAAAAGAAGGTGAAGTTAGTTGCCTTCAAATTACAAAGTGGGGCCTCAGCATGGTGGGATCAACTCCAAAATAATCGTCGATACTCGGGCAAGACACTCATAAAACAATGGCCAAAGATGTTGAGGTTAATGAAGAAACGATTCCTACCACTCAACTATCAACAAATCCTACTACATCATAAGTGGTAGAAAATCATTAAACGAATTTGGGCTTAGTAATCTGATGCAGGCCCAATATGATAGAGTTTGGCCAGATGGGCCAATGTACTCTTTTGCCCTCAATAAAATCAAAGGCAGCATAGGGGTGAGGAAATGATGGCAAAGATACAGGTTGAATGGGCCCAAAAGACAAATGCTGTCCAACTTAAATTGGTGGTGCAAGAAGGATGTGGGCTGATCCATTGAATAAGAAGACGAAAACAAAAAGATTTGGGATAGTTTGTATTGAGTTTGTATGGATTGTAATGTCTTTTCTTTTTTAAACTTTTGCAAGAGCTGTGTATTTTTCTTTTGCACTCGTCATATTGTTGAACAACTCACACCTTGAAGACAAGGTGTATTTTAAGGACGGAGTAATGTGAGGACTCTAGTTAGGAGTATATGGGCAATATTAGTATATTAGTAGTAAGGGCATATAGGGTAATTACTTAGGAAGTTAGTTAGAGTATATGGTTATAAATAGATGGAGTGGGATTAGAGGAAGGTATTCAATGGTTAAGTGGATTAGGGCTTGAGATAGTTCTCAAGATGGGAGGGTGCAAGTACCTTTAAACACTTGTAATCTTGTAATTCATGTATCTTTTCATATCAATACATTGGAGTTCTTGATCCTGTTAGGTGGTGTCCTAACATAGGCCTTAACCACAACAATCCAAAGTAAGAGAGACCAAGGGGGAAGAAGATGGCCAAAAACCGACAACCCCAATTTGCAAATAATGCTAGACTTTTAATTTCGCAGACCACCGATTCCCAAACCTCCAGCAAGACGAGAAATTGCAACTCACTGCCTACTAACAATATGAAAATGAGACACCTTGCCTTCACTATTATTTGTCATCACTATTACGAATAAAATTCTCCTTTAAAGAAGAGTTCACTATACCGTCTTTGAGGAAGTCTTTGAATAATCTTGAGAAGTCTTTCTTGAAGTAATCCCAAAATTTAAAGAAGAATTCAATTGTAAATCCATCCGGACCGGGGGCTTTATTTTTTCCGAAGTTATTTACGGTTTTCCATATTTCATCATCGAAAAGGTAGCAACTAACCCGTTGTTTCTGCTTGGAGAGATTACACCTCATTGAATGTTGGAAGGGAGAGGGCAAGAATCAGTGAGTTTGGTGTATAATGATGAGAAGAAACCAACTATTTCTTCTTCAATGGCCTTGTAAGATTATAGGGAAACACCACGGACTGATCGGAGTTCTGTGATCAAGCCTTTTTTTTTTTTTGCAGCCAAGAAACTATGGAAGAAGTTGGTGTTTTCATCTCCTAATTTCAGCCACTGTATTTTACTTTTCTGTAGAAGATTTCTTTCATCATTTGTATACAAGGATAACAGCTCCCCTTTTGCTAAAGCCCGAGTATTGCACTCTAAACAAGATAATGGACCATCTTCTGCCTTTTGATCTAGCAAATCAATTTCAGATAGTAGGTTATGTTTCATGGCTTTGAGATTAGATTCTCTCTTTGTATTCCATTTTTTCAAAACTCATTTTACTGTCGAAGCTTTTTGTCAATTGCAATTCCCGCACATCGAAAAGATTGGTTCTTTGATAAAGAATGTTTAATCGAAATACAATCCTTGTCTAATAGCCATGAGTTATAAAACCGGAATGGAGAAGGACCCCAAATAAAATTCCCTGTTTCAAGTACAATAGGAAAATGATCAGGGTCAATCTACCACTAGTAAGTTCAAATCTTAAGTTAAGTTATTGAAAATTGAAACAAAGAGCCTCTGAAGATGAGACCAACCAGCTCTTAATTTGGGAGTTCCAATAACCTTCAAACCTACTAAACACCACGAAGAATATGAAAACAAACCCCTCAACCACGGGAACTACAGCAAGCTCAAAAGATTGAGAAAGGTCCTCAATAATATCTAAAAATATCCTATGGAGCTTCTATAGAGTTCAACTCAGCACTAATGATAGAGGAATTTCCCTCACAGAAGAAAAAAAAAAACCCTATTTCGCTTGGATCTTTCAGTAAGGCCATCCAAATTCCTTGCAAATTCTGAACTGATGCTACTGACACTAACATCTGAATACTAAAATCCAAAAATTCCTCCGCTAAAGCACCTTTAATAGCATCTACATTAGCTGAATTGATAATACCATGAGAAAAGGGATGGAATTCCTTTGATGAGAAAAGGGATGGAATTCCATTGAAAACTCTTTAGAAAACCCAACAGAATACAGATTAATTAATGTTCTCAAGCAAACCCAAATTAATCTTACTAGAGGAACGGGCAGCGAAATGTGAATCAACTTTAAGACAGCTTTACATATACAATATATGCTTTGCATCATTTGAGTTTGAGATTCCTTTTCAACCTTGCACCTGGGCTCCAAAAAGCTATAGTGCTTATATGACTAGCACGTGGTCTTTTAACATAGAAAAGAATGATAGAACTTGACAAAAGAACTTCGCAAGTGTTCTACAACATTCTGCCAAAGCTAATGAAAATTATAATTGTTTTCAAGAGAACCCTTGTCCCTAGCATAGGGACACCTCGTCCATGTGGCCATTTGGTTGTTTCTTGTGTCTCATTGCTTATTTCAATATTTCTAAAGTCTCAGGTTAGTGTGACTAGCGTGTGGATTTTTAATATAGAAAAGAATGATAGAACTTGACAAAAGAACTTTGCAAATGTTCTACAACATTCTGCCAAAAGTAAAAGCTAATGAAAATTATAACTGTTTTCAAGAGAACCCTTGTCCCTAGCAGAGGGATGCCTTGTCCCTGTGGCCATTTGGTTGTTTCTTGTGTCTCATTGCTTATTTCAACATTTCTAAAGTCTCGGGTTTCTTACCAAGAGAAAAAGAAATTATAATCATCCCAGAATATCATTGGAAAAAATAAAAGTATTAAGAAATGAATCAATGATATATGCATACCTTGGGAGCCAGAACAAGCATGGATTTAAGAGTTAGTTCACGAAGAAAAGCAGCTGTATCAGAGAACCCGGTGGCAATATGAGGATAGACCTAGGTAAAACAAGATGAGATTATAAAAAATTGGCAGATGAAAATTGAAAGTTACCATGTCATTCTTGTGCTTAAAAAAAGAAAAGATACCATGTCATTCTTAAAAAAACTGATCTCTAATTGATTAAAATACAAATTTAAGAGTTCTTACAAAATTCCTTAGTAACAACTAGCAATAACTCAATAGGTAATTTTAATTACAAACCAATCTAAAGAGCTTAGAAGTATTGCCGCCCCCACCTCTCTCTCCCCCATGAATCCCCACTTTCCTTCCTTCATCCTTTGATCCTCAACCATCTTCCTCTATCCATCTATCCATATTCTGATCTAAACCTCAAGATTCGACGTTTAGAATCATTTCTTCAATATATTTCAGACGATTAATCAACTATCACAGTTTTTTCAAATGGAAATCAAGAGTTGCAGCGTCAGTAACTCATTCTTCTGCATTTTTTTTTTTTAAAGAAACAGTAACCATTTCATTGATAAAATGAAAGAATACAAAAGAGCTTTCTATCGAGCTTAGTTACAAAAAACACCTCCATTGAACTCATTCTTCTGCATTGGGAGATAAAATGGCATGTTCTCAGTTAAAGATTTGAAAATTTTAAAAAGGTAATCGCCTTATCTCCATCTCAGATTTGAGAGTAGTCTGGTTGAAATTTTGCATCTCCCTTTAAATTTGGATTTTTCCTAGATAGAGACTCTTCAAGTACTTTTCGAGTTTCCAAGTTTTATCAAGGTGTTAGGATACCACCTAACAGGTACAAGAACTATGATATATTGCAATGTAAAGATAAAGGATCTACAAGATAAACAAGTGTTTTGAGGTACTTGCACTCTCCCCTCTTGAGAACTATCTCAAGCCCTAATCCACACAACAATTGCCTACCTTCCTCTAATCTCACTACCTCTATTTATAACCAAATAGTCTAACTAACTTCCTAACTAATTACCCTTGTGCCCTTACTACCAGTGTTTTAAAAGGCGCGCCCAGGCGCAAGGCGCAAGGTTGGCGCCTCGCCTTGAAAAGGCGAGGCGCACTTAAGAAGGCGCGCGCTTGGGACCCAAGGCGCAAGGGTTTTTTTTCAAATATTAAAAAAAAAATAATAAGTAACTAAATAGTCTAACTAACTTCCTAACTAATTACGCTTGTGCCCTTACTACTATCATACTAATATTCCCCATGTACCCCTAACAAGGATCATCGCATTACTCTGTCCTTTAAACACACCTTGTCCTCAAGGTGTACTTTAACAAAACACAAAATTGGGCACAAAAGCTGAACTTAACCCAGAAGAATAAACTTTCCCAACCCAGAGCGGCGGTGGCTATCTGCAATTAACACTGGCGGTGGCTATCTCCATTATTTATAGATGCAACAATTATCATTGACTTCATACCTGTTCATCAACCATTTGGGATGACAATGATTCTCCAAATTGATCAATATGTTGCAGGAGTCCAGTTCTGATAGCTCGATCATTGGAGGAAAATAGTTTCACAATCGTAGGTAGAACCTAAACATCATAGTGGCCAAACCCAAGTCAACAAAAAGTAATAGAACAGGACCAAATACATGTCAAATAAAAGTAAAAGATCAATCAAACAAAAACTTAAAAAGAAAAAAAAAAACTAAATAATAAGTTAACATTGTTTGAACAGGATAAAATCAACAATAACATTGAGATCAAGATATAACCTTCGTACTGAATTCTTCAGTTGAAAGCCAAGAACCCATTTTTAACAATGCGGTCAAGGCAGGGGCAGCAGCTGAACCAAATTCAAGGGCAGAAGCTAATAAAGGAAGCAACTGTCGAATAACAAAAGAATGAGACACTTACGATGCACATCAAGAAAACAAATATTGTAATTTGGAAGCCACCTTTTTCAGTACTATTTGACGAGGAAGTTGTTCAGCCAGAATAGGGAGCTTGCGGAAGAAGGTATCCTTCTCAACGCTATCCTTTAGACTAAGAATCTCCATGAAGTGTATAGTGTCGACCAACTTATTTTGAAAATATTCTATCATCCATAGATAGCAAAATTAATAAACAAACACAAGAGCAGAAAATTAAAATGAAAGAGAAAATGGAAGATGGAATATTAAGAAATATAAATACAAAAATGAAACTGAAAAGAAAATAACTTTCAAATGATCAGACATGAGTGGAATAAAACATACATGATATATAATAAAAAGTCTAAATACAAAAATGAAACAGAAAAGTGAATCATTGTGGTTGAAAACAGTAATAAGCATTCATGGTTCAGAACTTCACAACTGGCATACTAAAGGAAATAAAGTTTTCAGTCTTCGAAGCCCTTGGATAAGCATCTCCAAGATGTGGAAACAGGTGGAATCTTTAGCCCACCTTAAGGTGGGAAACGGTAGAAGATCTCTTTTTTGGCATGATCCGTGGTTTGACAATAATCCTTTGAAATCAAAGTTTCCTAGATTATTTCTGATTACCTCATTTCGTGAAGGTACAATTTTTGATTATTGGGATGGTTCATCCCTTTCATGGAATTTCAGCTTTAGAAGACAGCTAAAAGAAGAAGAGATCATTGATTTTCAAACACTTTTGGGTGAAATATCATCAACACAAGTTGTTTCTAGGCCAGATTCAAAAGTGTGGTCTCTAGAAAATTCGGGAGTTTTTTCAGTTAAATCCCTAACACGGTATCTTGCCTCACTCTCCTCCTTTTCATCCTCTCCTTTGGATTCAGCTGTATTCTCGGCTATTTGGAAATCGAAAAGCCCAAAGAGAGTTAGTATTTTGATTTGGATTATGCTAAATGGATCTTTGAATAGCTCAGACGTTCTACAGAAAAAGCTCCCTAAACATTGTATATCCCCGTCGGTTTGCTCATTATGTCAATCAGATGCAGAATCTCTCCAACATATCTTTTTTGATTGCTCTTTTGCAAGGTTTTTTTTGGGAGAAACTATTTAAGGTTTTTGGAGTTCATTGGGTTTTTGATATCTCTTTCAAAGCAAACGTTCTTCAATTGCTCATTGGTCCCTCTTTGGCACCAAGACCTAAACTCTTATGGACCAATGCAGTCAAAGGAATTCTTTTTGAGTTATGGTTCGAAAGAAATCAACGGGTATTCCAGAACAAAAGTCGTCATTGGCTAGATTGTTATGAAGCAGCACGCCTGAAGGCTTCCTCCTGGTGTTCTCTATCTAAATCTTTTGAATTTTTATCTCTTCAAGATCTTTATCTGAATTGGTTATCTATTGTTCACCCACTGTAAGATTTATTTGTTTGCTTTTATTTTCTGCTTTTTTCCTCCTTCTTGGAGGTTTTTTGTATTTTGAGCATTAGTCTCCTTTCATTTTTCTAATGAAAAGTTTAGTGTCTTGTTTCAAAAAAAAAAAAAAATGAAACAGAAAAGTACTACAAGGGAAAGTGTAGGAGAGGCATGCATGTTTTTCATTTTTTTAATAATTGTAAATGTTCAGGTCGGCTTCATTTCGCCTATACTCACGGGACAACGGCTTGATCCCACTACATTTGGTTGCCGAGGTAACTCGTATGATATTGAATTCTAAGTAGGTAATCACCATGGCTGAACCCATGCACTCTAAGCCATTTATTATTTACATGACCCTTATTGGCCACTAGGCCAACCCATGATGGTTGGGAGAGCCATGCATGTTGATCTACCAATTAATTTTTTGTTATTTTATTAATTAACTGAATAACCTAGTAGTCAGAAGGCCTTTTTATAATTTACTTTGCTAGTTTTATAAGGATGTTATTATTATGTTCTTCTTCTCATAACTTTCTAATTATCAACGAGAAGTTCTTGTTTCTCTTTAACAAAAAGAAGATTGAATCAGCACCTGAATTATTTTGGATTAATTCTTCCGGATTGGAAGCCCTTTTTGTACTTAGTTGTGAGTTTCCTTTTGTGAGCTTGGAAGCACTTAGGCAGGGGACCCTCTATCTCCCTTTTTGTTTATCTTAGTGGTGGATGTTTTGAGTAGGCTTGTGTCACTTAGAGTGGAGAAAAGGGTGTTTGAAGGGTTTAAGGTGGGAAAGGAGTTTGTTCACCTGTCCCACCTTCAAGACACCTTCAATTTGCAGATGATACCATTTTTTTCTGTTCGGGGCAGAAAAAATCCTTTGTGAACCTTAATGGTTTTGTCATTTGAAGCGATGTTTGGGCTTAATATTAATTGGGGTAAAAGTTCCATTTTCGGCCTTTAACTGTTGTCCTTCTAAGCTAAGCTCTCGGGCCTCTTCGGGTTGGTTGTGAGGTGGATTAGCTTCTCTCCTCTTATCTTGGGTTGTCGTTGGGATGTAACCCGAGGAGCACTCGAATCCAATTTTGGGTAAGGTTTAGAAACGGTTGTGATGTGTCCAATATTTTAGTTAAACCCCCTTCTGTTTAATTTCCCTCCCTTTTATTTTCAGTTTGTTAGTTGACCGGCAGCCTCTGTACTTTGTGGTTAGGTTTGTTATTTGGGCTGGTTGTTTAATTAGTTAGGGGAGATTATTAGTGGTTGTATTTTCCACCTCTTTTTCTCGTTTGAGGCATCTTTTGAATAAACCAACTTTCTCCAAGAATTGAGTTACATCAATTTTGGTATAGAGCACCAAGAACCTTGGGCTTTGATGGTGAGCAAGAAGTCCACCATGTGGGTGTGAGGACCCTAGTTAGGAGTATATGGGCAAGAATAGTATGATATTAGTAAGGGCAAGAAGTTAGTTAGGGTATTTCCTTATAAATAGAATGAGTTGGGAAAAAGTAAGGTAGGCAATTGTTGAGTAGATTAGGGCTTGAGAGAGTTCTCAAGAGAGGAGGGTGATCGTACCTCAAAACACTTGTTTATCTTGTATTTTCTTTATCTTTACATTGCAATATATAGTAGTTCTGGATTCTCGTTAGATGGTATCCTAACAGTGGGATTCATCCCTAAACAAACAAGAAGCAGAACTCAAAACCGCTCTCTCTCCAAGATCATCGACGCGACGCTTGCCGTCTGTCAAGGCTGCTATACAGAACATTCAGCAGACTGTTGGTGAGATGCACGTCATGATGGAAATGATGATGGAACGAATGTCGATTAACCAAGAAAAAATCACGAACCAAGAAGTCAAAGAAACTTGTCAAGAAAGGCAGAATGCTACATCCAAAGGCCCTTCAACATCAAGAAACTTCCAAGATTGGCAAAATAACCCCATGAAACATCAAGAAACTTTCTGCCGCAAAGGAAGAACATTCAAACTCTGGATTCCTCCAGTGAGGATGTAGTTTTCAGCAAGGGAAGGGAGAAGAAGCTTGGTCATTTTGCTGGAGACATGAACGGCTATAGAATCAAATTGGACTTGCCTACCTTCAATGGAAAGATGGATATCGAGTCCTTCCTTGATTGGGTTAAAAGTGTGGAAAGCTTCTTCAAATATACGAATACCATATAGAAAAAAGGCTCAACTAGACAACTAGTGGAACTTAAACTTAAAAGAGGCGCATCGGCATGGCGGGATCAGCTAAAAATAAATCGATGTAGGTGTGGAAAGGACCTATCAAGACTTGGGAAAGAATGAAGTTGTTAAAAGATTGATTACTTCCAGCAAACTATGAACAAATCTTGTACAACCAATATCAAAATTGTCGCCAAAGTCCAAAAACGGTAACAGAGTATGTGGAGGAATTTCATCGACTGGGCACAAGAACCAATCTTGCTGAAAATGAATAGCACTTAATAGCTCGATTTATTGGAGGATTGCGTAACAACATCAAAGACAAGATCAAATTACACCCTCTGGGGTTTCTTTCTGGTGTTTTTTCGTTAGCCAATACTGTAGAAGAGATGAACAACAACCTTTACAAAAAGGTGTATAGTAGGAGGAATCAATGGGATGCCCAAGCCAATGGCAGTGGATACCGCAAGGGAAATTCTTCTACTCCAAAATGCACAAGCCAAACAAAAGGAGAATGATCAAACTCCTAACAAGGACCCAAACCACCTGATCTATTTCCAAATAAAACTACCAATCCTTATAATCGTCCGAATTTAGGCAAATGCTTCCGATGTGGACAACAAGGTCATCTACCAAATGATTGCCCCCAAAGAAGAACCGTGGCACTGGCGGAAGACAATGAGGTCAGGTGCTTGAGGATGAACTAAGTGAAGGACTTGAAGATGACGCTAACTATCTTGAACTGGACAACGAAGGAGATCGACTATCATGTGTGTTACAAACTTACCCCAAAAAAAAAGGTACAATATATTATCATCTAAAAATAGCTACTTAAAAAAACTGCTGACAAAAGTATTCAGAAAGCATTGGTGTGTTTAACATACATAAATGAAAATATTAAGTTTGAGAATGAGATGTGGTAATGAGAAATATAAAATGAAATTTAGATTTTTATTTATTTGTTACAAAAATCTAATTATATTTTTTTATAAATTAATTAATTGAAAAGTTCTCATCAAAAACTTAATTGTATAAAGTTAAATTGAATTTAACAATATTTTGTTTAATTTAAAATTAATTGTTTCTAATTCAAAATCAATAAGTAAGGGCTTGTTTGATAAAAAAAAAATTGTTTTTAAAAAACAGATGTGTTTGATAACTAATTCAGTTTTTGGTTTTTGAAATTTAAAAAACATTTTTAAAATTCTTTAGAAAAACTAAAAACGAAAAAAATAGGTTTTAAAAAACGTGTTTCCGTTTTAAACCATCAAGGGTTGGCCTAGTGGTCATGAAGGGCCTTGGGACTATTAAAGTCCTCCTAGAGGGAATGGGTTCAATCCTTGGTGGCCACCTACCTAAGAATTAATTTCCTACGGATTTCCTTGACAGAGCCAAATGTTGTAGGGTCAGGTGGTCTGTCCCGTGAGATTAGTCGAGGTGCGCGTAAGTTGCTGGCTCGGACACTCAGATATTAAAAAAAAACGTGTTTCCGTTTTTTTTTTAAAAAACAAAACCTTACTTTTTAAAATATTCTTTAGAAAAACGCTTTTAAAATAGGTTAAATTATATAAAATATCCTTGAACTTTGAGGAAGGTTTCAATTATACCACTTTGAAAATTTTCATTTTAACCCTTGAACTTCGAATTAATTGCTTAAAAAATAGATATGGAACATTACCGATCAATAATGTTCAACGTTCGAAACAACTTGAGTCTATTTTAGCCCGTACATATATTAGATGAAATAATATTATGAAAATAGTTTGCTATTCATTTTATAGAAAGCATAAAATAGAATGATCAAACTTTTTTTCCTTTTTGTTTTAAAAAAAAAAAACTGAAAATCAAAAACAGTTATCAAACAAGTTATGGTTTTTTGTTTTATAAAAACAGAAAACGAAATCATTTATCAAACATATATGGTTTTTGTTTTTAAAAAACAGAAAACATAAAACATAAAAATCAAAAACCAAAAACTGAAATGATTATCAAACGGACCCTACATTGATTGATATTTTTTCAATAAAAGTTCGGATGGATTTAGGATGCCAATGTCCAATACTAACATGGAATTTTTCGTTCCCCCATGCCTTCATTGATACATATCAAAAGCTCCCTAAAGAAAAATATTAAATAATTTAAAGCATCCTTCATTTATAAATTTATAAAAATAGAAAATGACATTTCTAACCTTTCTACAGACTACAACTCCCTTTCCCACACGCTTTTAATATCCCAAGTAGCTATTTCCAAAGGGATTTTAATTAGACCATAACAATGTGTAGTACATTCTTGTAATCCAAATATATAATTTCATATTAATAAGAAAGCTCACCACTATTTTCTATAAGCTTGGATGTATTCAACCTGCGAGAAGGCACAGAGCTCAATAGCCGTTGATAATCTGGAAGTAAAGACTGGCAGAAAACACATCCACGAATGAAAACAAATCATTCATCACTCAAGATTCAAAAGCAATCAATGAGACGTAAGTTAAAAAGTAACAAGAATTTGTATACCACAAATGACACAAAATTCAGGCAATCAAATGAGATGTAAGTTCAAAGGTAACAAGAGAAAGCTTCTTATTTCAGAGTTAACCTCATTCGATGGGCATGCTTTATTGTCATATAGAGAAATTGAAGCTGAGATATTACGTTTTTTCACAGCATGAGATATTACGTTTTTTCACAGCATTATATACTCGACTGCCGGATATGAGATCTCTTCCTCCAAACATACAGGACCTCCAAACATACATTGGAGTGTGAGGATCAGCAAGCACCCCCACGCTCTGTAGGATTTGAACCCCCCCCCCCCCCCCGAAAATCTCCCCTCTCTCCTCTTTCCCCTCCCAAACCCTCATTCCCCAGCCTCCATCTTCCAATTACCATTCTTCACCTGTCCAATTTGTAAGTTCTAGCCTCAATTACATTTTCATATTTTACTTATATTCAGTTTGTTTAATCGTTCTGCACAACTCATCATTGCCATGGAAATCAAAAGTTGTTGTGTAGGCAATACATTCTTTTGTATCTGGAATGAAAATGGAAAGTTTTCTTTGGAAGATTTAGAGTTCCAGAAGGTAATTCCCTTATCTCCATCTCATCTTAGTTGGTTTGAAAGTAGTTTGATTGAAATATTGCATCTCCCCAAGAATTCAGAATTCTTCAAGCAAGATCGAGACTCTTCAGGAACTCTTCGGGTGTCTAAATATAGATCCAATCAAGTTTGGCTACTCGAATGTATTGTTTGGCCTCCTTCTGGTGGAAGAAAGATATTACGTATTCCAGCTGACTCCAACAAGGGAGGTTGGCTAGCCTTCTGGGAGATGGTAAGAGAATTTTCACTTAGCTATGAAACTATAAAGAAGCCTCAGCAGCCCTCATCAGTGAAGCCAGCACCAGAAAATTCACCAGTTAAAGCACCCTTTCCGAGTTTGGGGGAGAAGGTGACTCTCAAAAGCTATGCTGAGACAGTCCAAAATTCTAACAAGATCAATCAGAAAATGGGTAAGTTATCTTATTCTCAGCACCTAGACCCTTCATCAGTCTCTTCCATTTGGGTAAGAAAAGATAAGGAAATAGTAGAAATTGACTTCACAGAGATCAAGGTGGTTTCCAGGCTTTGTGCCCATAACTCTTGGAAGGATATTCGGCACACTAGGAGAACTATTTTAAAGAAAAAATAATCCTGAATCCGTTTATGGTGGACAAAGCTTTTTGGAAGTTTGCGAAAGATGGAAATGACTTTCATTTCGAAGGTATTTGGGAAGAAATTGGAGACCTCCATTTAAAGATTGAAAATTGGTCTCAAGATTTGCATTCCAGTTCAGATCTCATTGAGGGTTACGGAGGTTGGATTTCAATTTTTAATTTACCTTTGAATTACTGGAAACTAGAGAATTTTGAAGCCATCGGAGAACACTTTGGCAGTCTGGTTAGTATTTCTTCACAAACCTTGAATTTGACTGATTGTATGGAAGCACGCATTGAAGTTAAGAAAAACCTTTGTGGTTTCCTCTCATCATATATTGAGTTCAAAGACAAAGATCATGGAGATTATTTTCTTAGAATTGGTGAAGTTTCTTCTTTGGATCCCCCTATTGGAGAATTTTCTCTTAATGATTTTTCAAATTCTTTTGATTTAATAAGAGTGCATCAGGTTATGGCTGATGAAGGATACCTTACTCAATATGAGGAAGAGGAAAATCCAAGGGAAGAGGAAACATTAAAAGAGGCACCACTGCATGAGCAGAATTTTTCATTGATAATGAAATGGTTGAAGACTTTATTGTTCAACCATTTAATGTCAAAGCAGTTCCCTCCAAGATGTTTGACGTTTCATATCCTAATGAGATGGGTATGGCAGATGAAGGACACTTTACTCATTATGAGGAAGGGGAAATTCGAGAAGAGGAATTATTAAAAGAGACACCAATGCATGAGCAGAGTTATTCATTGATTAACGAAATGGTTGAAGACTTTAATGTTCAGCCATTTAATGTCAAAGTAGATCCCTCCAGGACTGTTGACGATTCATATCCTAATGGGATGATTATGGCAGATGAAGGACACTTTTCTCATTATGAGGAAGAGGAAATTCCAAGGGAAGAGGAAATATTAAAAGAGGCACCAATGCATGAGCAGAGCTATTCATTGTTTAACGAAAGGATTGAAGACTTTAATGTTCAGCCATTTAATGTCAAAGAAGATCCCTCCAAGACTGTTGACGTTCCATATCCTAATGAGATGACATCATTAAATCCATTTCCCAATTCAGGACATTCCACATTTACTCCCAAGCATTTTAAATTCTCCCATTGCACCTGTTGATCTCCCCAAGGTGTCCTTTGATTTTCCTTCGTTCCAAGGAACAACAAGCAGCCCACAAAGTGTTCGGGAAGTTCAAAATAAATTTGTTGAAACTTTCTCTCATTTCTACACAAGGAAGAAAGGGGAGTCTACCGAGATCTTTGTGCCAAATGTTTTCAGCTCGTCAGTTTTGGAAAAATCCGAATCTCAAAGTAATTTAATGGCTGCCACAGTAACCGAAGAGTCAATACTTAAAGATACACAAACCTTTTTCAACAGACACCATCTTTAATGGAGATTACATTGAGGAATCAGTCTCGAAATTATTGATTCCCCTAGAAGTATTAACAGATCAGTCCATTCCACAAAAAACACTTCATTCAAAGTCGATTTTGACAGCAAATTCAGGACAATCTCAACAAGATTTTACTTTGTCTAAAGGCTCCATTCACTCCACTAATACCTCGGTAAAAGCTCAAGATTCCTCTTCATCACCTTTTGATGGTTCAGATTCAGATGTGAGTTTAAGTAGCATTGATTCAGATTCCTCTCCATCTAGCAAAATCAGCAAAGAGATCATTGATGATGATCCTTGCTTATCTATTTTGGCTATTGAAGATGAGTTGTCTGTCCCAACCTTTGAGAAAGATAACTCAAGACCCATTGCAAATATTGATTTTTCCTCTTATTACAAGAAAGTTGGTTTAGAAGTGGTTCCAATTAAACCATTAGGTGAAATATGAAGATCATCTCTTGGAATACAATAGGTTTGGGAAGGTAACAAAGAGGAAAAGGTATCTCATCTTGTTAGATGAAAGACAGTTGCAAACTCCCAAGAAAATGGTGGTTTGGGCTTTGGAGACTTGAGAAACAAAAATCTTGTTTTGTTAGCAAAATGGGGATGGAGATTTTTTCATAAGAACCTATCTCTATGGCAGAAAGTGGTCTTTAGCATCCATGGCTCGGATTTAAATGATTGACACACTATTGGGCAATCTGCCTTTAGTCTTCAAAGCCCTTGGATTAGTTTATCAAGATCTTTGAAATCAGTAGCATTGAATCTGATTTTTTCCACCCCTAATTGACAATGATGAGAATCCACTTGACGACCCTTGCTTTGATTCACTTTTCATTGAAGAAGAGACTCATGTTGATCTCTTTCTTATAGAAGTGTGGCCTAGAAGTTTTGTTTTATTAAATCACAGAGGTGAAGAAGAAATCTTGGAACAACAAAGGTTTGAGGGTTCTTTCAAAAATGCTATTTTGAAAGAAATTCGTATCACATATTTGTCGAGTGGTCTTATGTCTGATTCCTTTGGGCTTTCAGAAGGTCGGTTGATTTTGGGAGATGAATGTAAGGTGATTGTATTAGTCATCTTGAGAGAATTATGTGATTGTTATTATGGAAAATAGTGATGGAAAGGTGTCTCATTTTCATTTTGTTAGTAGGCAGCCAATTGCAATTTCTAGTCTTGCTGGACGTTTTGGGAATCGGTGGTCTGTGAATTGAAAATCTAGCATAATTTGCAATGGGGGTTTGGTTTCGGGCCTTCTTCTTCCCCTTCGGTCTCTCTTACTTTGGCTTGTGGTGGTTAAGGCCCTCCTTTCGGATTTTGTTTTGGAAATAAACAAGAGGATTTATGAAGACTTTCAAAGTTTCTTGGCAAGTTTGTTTTGACTCGGCTCACCTTAAAGCATTGCTTTGGTGCTCTCTATCGAGATCCTTTGAAGATTATTATTCATTGCAAGACATTACTTCAAATTGGAATGCTTTTATATTTTCTTTGTAATTTTATTTCTTGAATTGTCACTTTTTATCGCTTTATTTCACTCCTCTGTGGAGTTTGTTTCCTTTGAGCAATAGTCTTTTTTCATTATATCAATGAAGAGGTTTGTTTCTTGTTCAAAAAAAAAAAACATACATTGGAGTGTGGTATCAAGAACAGATAATGATATGCTAATTTCTCTATTTTCGCATGAAGAGATTTGGCTTGCAGTGAAACAATTGGGTAGAAACAAGGCTCCGGGACCCGATGGTTTTTCAATTGAATTTTTCTTGAAATTCTGGTAGCACTTTAAAGAAGACTTTTTCCGGTTTTTTAAGGAATTTCACGAGAATGGGCATTTGAATTCAGCACTTAAGGAAAATTTCATTTGTCTTATTCAGAAAAAAAATATGGTAGCTTCCGTTAAAGACTTCAGACCAATCAGTTTAACGTCATTAGTTTACAAGATTCTGGCCAAAGTGCTTTCCGAACGATTAAAGAGAGTTATGCCTTCCATCATTTCTGGCTATCAAAGTGCCTTTATTAAAGGTAGGCAAATTCTGGACCCCATTCTCATTGCAAATGAAATTGTGGAAGAGTATAGATTGAAAAAGAAGAAGGGATGGATTTTAAAACTGGACATTGAGAAAGCCTTCGATAATGTGGATTGAAATTTTCTTGAAGAGGTGTTATGGAAGAAGAATTTCAATGCTAAATGGATTCAGTGGATTAATGGTTGTGTGAGGAATTCTAAATTCTCTGTTTTTGTAAACGGGAGACCAAGAGGCCGTATTTTAGCATCTCGAGGTATTCGTCAAGGGGACCCCCTATCTCCCTTTTTGTTTTTATTAGTGTCGGAAGTCCTTGGAGTATTGATCGAGAACATGTATTCTAAAGGTCTATACGAAGGATTTTTGGTGGGAAAAGACAAAGTTCATGTTTCAATCCTTCAATTTGCAGATGATACTCTGTTATTTTGCAAATATGATGACTACATGCTGGAAGTTTTGATACAAACTATTGCCATCTTTGAAAATAGTTCAGGGCTGAAGGTTAATTGGGAAAAATCAGCAATTTGTGGTATAAATGTGGATGATTCGAAATTGTTTGAAGTATCAAAGAGACTTAATTGTAAGACGGAAAGTCTTCCTTTTAATTATCTTGGCCTACCTCTCGGCGGGCATCCAAAGAATCTATCTTTTTGGCAGCCAATGTTTGATAAAATTCATAAGAAGCTCGATAGATGGAAGTGTTATAATCTCTCACGTGGGGGGAGATTAACTCTTTGCTCTTCAGTTTTATCAAGTATTCCCTTGTACTACATGTCTCTTTTTATAATGTCTGCTCAGGTGAGTGTGAAATTAGAGCGTATGTTGAGAAATTTCTTTTGGGAAGGTAACAACGGTGGAAAAGTTAACCATCTAGTGAGATGGAATCAAGTTTCCAAAATCCAAGGTGACGGTGGTTTAGGAATTGGAGCACTTAAACATAGAAATCAAGCTTTAGTTGCCAAGTGGGGATGGCGTTTTATTAATGAACCCCTCTCCTTTTGGCGAAAGGTGATTGCTAGTATACACGGTGTTTCTCCTTTTGACTGGCACACAATTGACAAAAATTCCTCAAGTCTAAGAAGCCCTTGGAAGAATATTTCAAAGTATTGGCGGCATGTTGATTCATTTGCGGTCTTTAAATTAGGCAATGGCAAGCGTATTTCCTTCTGGCATGACATTTGGATTGAAGATAAATCCTTAAAGGATTATTTTCCTCGATTATATGTGATTTCCTCGACTCCTAATGGTTCTGTTGCTGAATTTTGGGAGTCCCAAATTCTTTCTTGGAACATTGTTTTTAGAAGACATTTGAAGGATGAAGAAATTTTTTACTTTCAAACTATGATTGGTATACTTGACAACTTGAAGGTTTGTTCTAATGAAGATTCAAGAGTATGGTCTCTTGAACCATCAGGTAATTTTTCGGTCAAATCTCTGTCTCGGCATCTTGGCTCGGCTTCCCCTATACCTAAGGATCTGTTTGGAGCATTGTGGAAGACCAACAGTCCAAAAAGAGTTACTATACTGGTTTGGACTTTATTAAACGGTAGTTTAAATACAACTGAAGTGTTGCAAAGAAAGATGTCTTTTTCCAAGCTATTGCCCTCAGTGTGCCCCCTTTGTCGATTAGAGGGAGACTACCTTTTTCATATACTATTCAGTTGTCCCTACTCTAGGCGTTGTTGGAATAAGCTTTTTGAATTTTTCAATCTTCATTGGGCTTTCTCAAATAATTTGAAGGAAACAGTTTTACAGCTCTTAATTGGGCCTAAATTAGCTGTAAGGCCAAATATTCTCTGGACAAATGCAGTTAAAGCCTTATTATCGGAGCTTTGGTTTGAAAGAAATCAGAGGATTTTTTAAGACAAGAATCTCCCATGGATCGATCGTTTTGAATCAGCTCGTTTACAAGCATCTTCATGGTGTTATCTCTCCATTCATTTTGCTAATTTTTCAATTCTTGATGTCTATCTTAATTGGCAAGCTTTTATTCTTCCTTTATGAGTCTTGTTGGCTTTTTTATCGCTTTCTTTATTCACTCCTCTATGGAGTTTGTATCATTTGAGCATTAGTCTCTTTTCATAAATTCAATGAAAAGTTGTTTCTTGTTCAAAAAAAAAAGTATAAGAGATTCAGTCATAGGTGTTAGAAGCAACCTCTAAACTCCCCATATCACTCCATCACACCTTCATGTTCATTAAGATGAGACTTCTTCATCACTTATTTTTTCACCTTTAAAGCCGAAGTATTGTGGTGCACAAACAGAATGGAATAAGTGAAAACATAAGAACAGAATGGAATAAGAGAAAACATAAGAACAGAATGTTCAAAGCTAAAGTATAGCATACAGTTCATTGTGGGAACTGGGAAGGGAGTAAAAATCATTGAGCAAAAGAATAAGAGAAAAATCAACATCCCACGAGTATTTTTTTCAAATAAGAACAGAAACCTTGGGAATGGAAGCAGTATTTCGCAGCTCCTCTGTTTTTCCCAACTTCAAACCAGAAAATAGTTCATAGATGAGACAACCTATCAACAAAAATAAAGAAATAATACTGCAAGTGGAAATGTACATATGATAATAATGTTAGATGATATGTACGTATGACAATAGGGTTAAAATATCTTCTACATTTATCAAAACTAATTTTGTAGAATAAAGACCACAAAGTAAAAAACTAAACAAATCCTCTCCGTACTACTTTCTCCTTCCCTCCCCCAACTATGTCCTCCCTCACTGTTACTCACCTGAATCCACCATGCCTTGCCGGAAAAACACAAAGCTCAAAATATTTTTTCATTGATCGGAAAACCTTTTCCATCTCCCTTTCGGAAAGAATTAGGCTCACAGAAGCTACAAAAGATCGATCATACTCTTTATCCTTAAAGAAAGAGTCTCTCCGATGGCTCATATCGACCTTCACTTTATTGATCGATGCTCCTCTCAATCTGAGGTTTTTTAAGGATGACAGAACAGATGAGTATGGCATTTGGGTTGAAAAAATATCAAATAGAAAAGGTCATAGTGTGGAGATAGTGAAGTGTGGAGTTAATGGGGGCTTAAATAAGCTCTTGTTGCCGATTGGTGAAAACAGAGTAGGCTGGAAGAAGTTTCTCTCTCTTCTTGAAGCATCAACAACCAACCAAAAGCCTCTTTAGTCATAAAAGCTCCATACAAATCTGCTTCTTCCCTCCCACCTACCTCTTATAAACAAGCCTTACAGAACAACTTCTGCTCGAACCCGATCTCTACCCTCCCTTCTCATAAATCTATAGTCAAAGCTAGCCCCCCATCTTATGAGCTAGCAGAGTTCTATCCTAAAAGGGTGATCATCATCCACAGGCGCCATCTTCATGACGAATGGACTGAGATTTCTAAGGAGATTCAACTAGATGTCACAAACTCTGGCACTATCAATCCCTTCCAACATGATAAAGCTCTCCTATCGGTCCTTGATGAGGAACAAGGTAAGTTACTATGCAAAAACAGAAGCTGGCAAAAAGTGGGGAGATTCTCCATCATGTATGAACCATGGAGCTCAGAAGCTTTCGTGAGGAAACCAACAGTCCCCTCATATGGTGGATGGATAAAGATCAGATATCTTCCGGTGGATAAATGGTCGTTAGAAACATTCAAGGTCATCGGAGATGCTTGTGGTGGATATATAGAGACGGACAAAAAGACCTTGTCTAGACTTAATATGATGGAGGTCAGTATCAAGGTTGAAGACAACATTTTTGGCTTCATTCCAGCCGAAATAGAGCTTCCTTCGTCATCATCTAACCCTTTGAAAGTCGTGGTTGACCCTTTTTTTGATGAAACCCCTTTCATCAATTACATTGTAGGCACCCATGGGAAGATCCCTCAAGCACAACCGATGTTGGGCACTACACGCGCCGCCATAGCCCCTTTGCAACCCATTCCCATCCAGGCTATTCTCAGCCCACGCGCGGAGCATTCCCCAAACAATCCGTACCCTCGAGCCAACTCCCATTCATTACCCATGGTACTTTCCTCTGACCATTCCTCCAAAATTTCTTCTCCTTTGTCCTCTGTCAGCCAAAATCCCATCCATCCCTCTGACATGACCCATTTTTCGTCCTTTCTCCCATCCCCTTTTGACCAATCCCACACACCATCGGTCTCATCCCCCACTTTTGTCAAAACCCCTATCAGCCCTATTAATCCCCTTCCCCTAGACCTAGACCCATTCTTTTTTAAGCTCTCCCCACAGAAAACTCGTCCTTTTTTTCATTATTTGGAGGAAGAGGCACATGGGCAGTGGGTCATTTCCAATACCAACCCCACTGTAGCAAAAACAGTCCCCCTTACCCACCCCACTGTAGCTAAAACAGTCCCCCTTACCCACCCCACTGTAGCAAAAACAGTCCCCCTTACCCACCCCACGTTAGCCATAAATCTAACAAATATTCTCTACCAAACCAAGTATCAACCTTCCACAAAAAACCCTACCCCTTTAAACCATTCTGCCCTTCAAACTCCCCACTCCTTACAGCCCCCTTCTCCACCGATTTTAATAAAAAAAAATCCCCCCTTTGCTCAAACCTATCTTCATCAACAATAGGAAATCATCCTTGGTTATTGGAACCATTCATTCTACCAATTCGGGTAAGATTTTAAATGATTCCGATGATCTCCTTTCATCTCCTTGCTCCCAATCTAACGAGGACTCACCCACTATTAGGAATGCTTCCAAACAGATTTCTGTTTTCTCCCCCACAACTTTAACTAATCTTTTTGATGAATCCTTTGAATCAATCGAAGATGAGATCCCATTAGCGATAACCCCGATTGCCATGGATCCCCCTCAGTCATCTTTAGTCCACCAATTCCCTGATTTTGGCATCAAACACATTACACAAAAGCTCAATACAAAAGAAATTGAAGAAACTCCTACAGAGGAGGACATTACACACTACCTAGCAATTGTGCTACCTTGGCTGATAAAAAGAGGTATGTGTATAATGTCTTTACCTATTCAAGGCAAACAGGAGAAGATAACAAACAACAAGAAGCATCGTAACTGGGAAAAAGAGTTATTGAATCTCAATTCGGGTATCAATTATGGTAAAATCAGATCCCGCCGAAGTTATTTATCTGAAGGGACGAAACACCCCTGATTGGTTTCTTATGATCGTGGTTTTGACAAGTACTATTTTCCTGCTTTTTGGTCGGCCCTCATTGGTCGCTTTCGACTCTACCAGAGTCTCCCATTCTATGTGTTTTGTTTGTTTATTGGGTTCTTGTATGAGCTTGTTCCTCTTCTTCACTTCAATAGATCTCTTTTGTCGTTTTGCACAAATTGATCTCTCTTTTGTAACACTTTACATATAATCAATGAAAGGTTACTGATTCTTATAAAAAAAAAATAGAATAAAGACCACTATATTAGCATTTTTTTTTTATATAAAGAACCGAGCTTTCATTGAGAAAAAAATGAAATAATGCATGGACATCAAAAACAAAATATTAGCCATATTGTTTCCATTTCCCCTTTGCACAAGTTCATATAGTTTTTTCCTGATGCCAAAGAATTCAAATTTAAAACTGCTATTTGTCAAAGGAGTATGCCAACTGATTAAGAAGCATGTTATATATAACATGTTTATCAAATAAACAAAATCAAGTGCTTTTTCGTAAGTATTTGGAATAGACATACTTGGAAACCTTCAAATTGCAAAACATTGAAACAAGAACGTGATGAACTTAGTCCCTGTTTGATAACCATTTCGTTTTTAGTTTTCTGTTTTTGAAATTTAGGCTTGTTTCCTCCCAATTCTATAGTTTGCTCATTTCTTAAAGAAACATTTGAATTCTTAGTCAAACAAAAACAAGTTTTTGAAAACTATTTTGTTTAGTTTTCAAAACTAGGTGAAAGTAGATAACAAAACAAAAAAACTCATAGGTGAAAGTAGTGTTTATAAGCTTAATTTTGAAAAATAAAAAACCAAATGATTATCAAACGGGATCTTAGCAACCAGTCTTGTAGAGTTGTAGGTATAATGCCAGTGCAAAATTTAAGTATTCTTAGAAGAAGAAGAAAAACAAAACAAAAACACAAACACAAATATATTTTATCTGTTGACCTTCTGATGCACCATCGGGGAATTTGTTCATACACAAGATGTCAATAACGATAATCGAACCTGCGTGCCCTTGGGTTGAGGGTGTGGGCGCGCCGTCCTAATCAAAGTTTGTTAATTTGTTTGTAAATGGTAAATTTTCAATCATCAATGACTCTTCCCTTTAAAATGTATATTTGTTAATAACTTTAGAAAAAAGGGATACCTAACAGAGTAAGTAAGAATTCCTGCAAGGTTACCAGAGAACAACAGGATAATATAATTCCTTCAATGAAAAAACCCAATAAAAATAAGCAACCCAAACCGGTAGGAATAATTCAGACTTACCCAAGCCCCAAGAATCAATGCCCCATGCGGGAGACTTTCTAATAACAGCCCAGTCAGACTTCACCAATTCCATCGGTTTATATTGTGATCCAATGAGCCAGGCAAATTGCTGAAGAAAATACTCAAGTTACCAACACAGAAAATCCAAAATTGCAATGCAAGAAGTGCACCTAAAAGAAAGCAAGAGAAGTGAAAGATTTTCTATGTAAACTTGTTAGGACTTGTAAGCCAAGCGTTAAATTCCTCACTCTTGGAAAGAAAGCCTTTTTATATTTGGTCTTTCCTTAGCTTCCAAGTATTCTAGGTGGATTTTTTTCTGTAATCTATTTTTATGTCACCAGTTCGGGGAATATCTTTACCCTCTTAGCTTATCATTGTAATTGTTGTACTTGTATCCCAACAATTAAGGAGGCTTTCAATATTAATTTTCAACTTTTGCCTCTTAATTCCAGCCCATAAACATAACACATCAGAAACACAATAGAAAAGATAAGGAAAGATCCACGCACAAATCTCAAGACTTCAAGAAATATTATTAATTACCAGCATTTGCCCACTGGAAGCTTCGTTGTTCCCATCAAACTCAGATAGCACGTCAAAAGCATGGAGCTTCCAATCCAAGGTTGAAGTTACAACAACACTGGCCAAGCAAACATTACCATGAACCTGTTGGAGATATAGCTAGTTAAACAGTTGAAACTTGAAAGGGAACAGGGGAGGCTGGCTGGGGCAGAGCCAAAGTGAGCAGAAAGGGATGGTGTGACCATTTAATTAGAATATTAAGATCCCGGTGCAAAATATCAAAATACTTACAAGTTTACAGTCATTGTTTAAGAAGCTCACAGCTTTGGCTATCTGGTGCAGACCCCAAGCATAATACTCATCCCTGCCAGTAATGGAAGTGCTCCGGATGAAGAATGAATTTGTCATCATTAATGTTTTTGTTTTAATTTTCTTTAGAAGAAACAAAATTTCCATTGACTGAACAAAATATTACAATGAGTGACCAAAACTTATAAAGGAAAAAACTCAATCCAGAATCTTGAAAATACAAGATAACCAAAAATCCCAAATATCCCAACTAAAGACTATAAGAAAACAGTACAACCCAAAACTTGGAACTAACAGTACAACCAACCAAAGAACAACCGGAGAATTCCATCCCTAGCAGAACTTAGAAGAACCGCAATGAAGCCTACATATGGATAATCTTCAACATGGAACTTGAAAAATACCAATGACCAATCAAACCTTTTCTCGAAGTGATGGCATAAAACTGCTTTGATGAGAGCCCATGGAAAAACAAAACTAACAAGCAGCTCCAAACACATCATAAATGTATTTAAACTACTTTGCATCAACCATCATACAAAAACCAAAAAGATAGCTTATTTCATAAGAAATATGGACATGAACAAAGGACAGACATGATGACATGTTGTTTCTAAACACATTCAAACAGACTTTGAGGGACACATTTATTAAAGGAAAAAATATACTTTTAAATTTGAGGTCTGTCTTAGGTTGCATTTGAGCCCTTGAGGTTTCAAACATGACATTTTTACCTCTAAAATTAACGGTAATCTCGATTCTAGTCCCCATCGTTAACATTTTTGGTCCTTCCCAAAAACTTTTAGTTATGTAAGGATTACTGGGCATTTGTTTATTATTATTAAGCTGGCTGGGTATTCTTTTTAATTATTTTGAAGCTCACTGAGCTTTAATTTTATATTTTTTTAAGTAGGAGGTATTTTTTCTCTCTTCCCCTCCTCCTTCCTTCCCTCTCCTCTCTCTCTCCTTCTCTTCTTCAGGTGTTCACTGCCGACCACCGATGTCAACCACTATGCTGCTCCAACTACAGCTGCCACAACGCCAACTTTGTTCAGCAACTACCATGTCATCATTGCCTCCACAATGTTGCTGTTACTACTATGATAGTCGTGCCGCTAACATTCGTCAACCACCACATCTCCATCCCTCTTTCCTCCCCCACCTCCCTCTCTTTTGCCTTCCTCCAGAAATTTCAAAATAAATTTTCCTCCCTCCTCTAGATCTAGATCCATAAGTTTTTTTTTCCTCTTTTGATAAGAAACATAAAAAGGGATATATTCAAAAAGAGCAAAAGGCACAGCCTAATGGTCGGGAGCCAAGGGTGCTCCCTACCACTGAAAAACTATCACAAAAAGGCTATCGAATTTCTAATAATTAGACCAAAGAAGTCCCAGTATTCCACTTCTTTTCAAAAACTCTAGTATTTCTCTCCTTCCACACCAGCCAAAGGGTATCCCTCACCGCGCAAGACCACAAAATCTTAGCTTCCCTTAAAATTCAGCATCAACCTCAAGAGGGCTTCCATTAGCCAACTATGCACCTTATTCGAAAGGAACAAAGAGAGGTCAAATTCATTGAGAATAAAATTCCACCCTCTGACGGCAAAAAGGCAATACAACAAAATATGATCTAAAGATTCAGATCCAAGAAGTTTAAGATCTAGAGAGAGACAAACGAGAAGGACATGAGGAGGAGAGAGAGAGAGACAGTGAACAACAACGTGGTTGTGGAAGTAGTGACACTGACGATAGTAGTTGGCGACGAGTGGCGACACGAGTGGGATACCAAGTAGTGGGGTGGGGGAGGGGAGAGAGATGAGAAATATTTTTTTCCTAAAAAGTTTGCATCTGCCCCAAGCCCCGACTGATTTTCCTTATTAAGCTCAGTCGAAGACTCGAACACGCAACCTCTAGGTACGTGTTACTCAGAGGTCGCGAGCAAGGTGCATATACATATATAACTAATTCATTAATATTCAACTTGCTTAAAGATAATAAAGAAAATGTCAACTCAGCCCTACATAACTGAAAATTGACAACAAGGACTAAAAATACTAACAGCAGCGACTAAAATCAAGGGGACTAAAAATGTTTTTATCCTATCAAACAAGTAAAAATTTAATAGGACTAAAATCACAAGCCTCAAGAGTAAAAATGTCAAGTTTGAAACCACAGGGACCCAAATGCAACCGGAGTCAAACCTCAAAAACCTTTTCCCTTTATTAAAATTTAAAATATAAAGTTTTTAGAAGAGTTGAGATGTCTAGTGAGGAAGTTTGGTCCCTTGCTAGGTTCCATGCCTCCTATGGACATCGATGTGTAAGGATTTTTTAAATTACCCTTTAGATATTACCATGCTTGATTGGAGACATTTTCTATTTTTGGCTCCTTTTAGGTTTTTTCTTATGTACTTGTATATTCTTTCATTATTCTCAATGAAAGTATGGTTTCTCAGTTATATTGGTTTAATACGGTGAATAATTTTTATGTTTTAATGATTCACATTAAACAAGTTCACATTTTAAATTTAAAACAATATCTTTTTTTTTTTTTTTTTTTTTGAACAAGAAACAAACCACTTCATTGATAAAATGAATGGAGACTATTGCTCAAGGGAAACAAACTCCACATAGGAGTGAAATAAAGCAAAATAAAGCAAAAAACAATACTGAAAAAATATAACTATTACAAGGGAAATATAAAAGCATTCCAATTTAAAGAAATTTCTTGCAAAGAATAATCTTCAAAAGAACTAGAAAGAGAGCACCAAAGAGAGGCTTTGAGGTGAGCCGAGTCAAAACGAGCATGCCAAGAACTTTGAGAGTCTTCAAAAATCCTCTTGTTCCTTTCCATCCAAATTTCCGAGAGAATGGCCTTAACCCCATTGATCCAAAGTAAGAGAGACCGAGGGGGAAGGAGAGGACCCGAAAGAAGTTGAGTAATGTTATCCTTTATATTTGAGGAAAACACCCATTTCATATAAAAAGGCTCAACAATCTAAACCAACAGGCTTGCGAATAAGAACACCCAAAAAAAAGATGAAGGAGTGATTCCCCACTATTTCGGCATAGGAAACAAATCGACGGTTGCAAATTGGATTTGGAAGTCAATCCAATATCAATGACTATAATATATTACACTTACAAAAAGTGAAAGTCAATAACATATTTCTTTTTATTGGATAATAAAGCCAATAAGATATTTCCAATCATACAATTTTGTAGAATAAGAGTTTTGAATCTAGATATCAGCAATATCAAGATAAAAAGTTTGTTTTTTTTAAAAGGAATCAGTGACAATTTCATTGATAAAATGGAAGAGTGTTACAAAGGATTACAAAGGAAATATTCTCCACAAAAACTACAAGAAACACCTCCATTGATTATAGGGGTGGTAAGATCATAATTACAAAAAGGAGAAGACAACTTGTTCCAAGTAATGGTGAACGTCTTTGTCAATATCTCTAAAAATACGCATGTTCCTCTCATTCCAAAGATTTCAAAAGAATGCACGAACAAAACACAACCATAAAGTTTTTTTTTCTTTCTTGAAGGGGTGTCCCAAGAGTAAGATGTAGAGCAAAGATAGGATATTACTCGGTCGAGGCAAAGACCAATTGAAGGTATCAAGAAGGTAGTTCCAATACTTAACCGCATAAGGGCATTCACTAAATAGATGAAATTGTGTCTCCTCTTTTGAATAGCACATGTGGCAACAATTTGGCGAGATATGATGATTTGGGAGTCTCCTTTGAAGCTTATCATGTGTGTTGATGCATGTGTGGCTCAATTCCCATAAGAAAAACTTCACTTTTTTTTGGAATCTCCCATACCATAAGGACTTGTATAAGGCAGCATGTTCATTCATGCCCAAAGATGCAAGGGCCGATGACATTGATTTAGAGCTAAACTTGTTATTTTTCTCTAAATTCCAAAGCCAAGTATCCTCGCTTTCAATAGAGGTAAAAGGGGAGATTGTGCTATTGAAAGAAGACCATTTCGTTATCTCATTTTCATGAAGATTTCTTCTAAGATGCAACAACCACATTCTTGATTGTGGGCACCATAAATCAGCTATGGAGACTTCCTTCTTTGTAGAAAGATGATACAATCTCGAGAATAGGTCCTTCTAATAGTAATATTTTTCAGTGTTGTTTTTTGCTTTATTTTGCTTTATTTCACTCCTTTGTGGAGTTTGTTTCCTTTGAGCAATAGTCTCCATTCATTTTATGAATGGAGTGGTTTGTTTCTTGTTCAAAAAAAAATCTCGGGAATAGGTCTTCAAGGCTATTGGGACCAGACCAATTGTCTTTCCAGAAGAAAGTCTTTTCCCCATTGCCAACTCTTATAGAAACTTGCTCATATATCAAGTGTTTGAGGGAATCGATAGCCTTCCATGGTCCTTTCGCATAATGCATGGAAATGGTATTTGGCCTAGTGTCAAAGTGAGTTGTGCCATATTTAGCCACAATAATTTGTCTCCATATAGCCCCTTTTTCAACATGATATCTCCAAATCCATTTAGTTAACAAGGCTTTGTTTCTTGTTTGCAAATCAAGGATGCCTAAGTGGCCTTATCAGTGGCCTTATTCTTATGGAAGGTGTCACAACTGAGTTTGGATTGTGCGGTAATTTTTCTTCCAAATCCTTCTCTCGGCGATCGATTTGGATAGAAAATTACCTCCAAAAGAAGTATCGACCATTTTGGGAGCTCAGCCATCACTGCTGGTTTTTAGGATTTCTTCTACTTTTTTATGTTTTTGTCTTGGCGAGCGTGTATTTCACCGATTAAGAGCATCATTTTCTGTGATCCTTTGGTTTTTATGATTTGTTATGTTTTTGTATCCTGATATGGAGGGATAGAGTCTATCCCCTTTTTTCATTATATCAATGAATGGTTACCGTTTCTTATCAAAAAAAAAAAGGATGCCTAAGCCTCCTTCTTCTATGGGTACTTTGACTTTTTCTCATTTGAGCAAGTGCATGCCTTTGTATTCAGGACTTCCTCTCCATAGGAAATTCCTATAAAGCCTTTCAATCTCCTCTGTCACGGTTTTTGGAGTTTTATATAAGGAGAGATAATAAATCGGCAGGATAGCTAAAGTAGCTTGGATAAGAGTCAATCTCCCCCCTTTTGATAAGTTTGTTCTCCATGATGATAATCTTTTCTCTATTTTCTCAATGATAGGAGTCCAAAAAACCTTTGAACTTGGCTTGCCATTTAAGGGCAATCCGAGGTAAGTATTCGGCCAAATACCACTTTTACAATTGACTGATGATGCAAGATTATCAATCTGATCAACCCCAATACTTAGGCCCAAGATTTCTGATTTTCTAATATTAATATTTAAGCCCGAGGCATTCTCAAATAACTTAATGGTGTGAAAAAGATTCTTAATATGATGATCTTCGAACGAAAAAAATAACAAGGTATCATCAGCAAATTGAAGGTGAGTTATAGATATGGGAAAATCCCTATTAAGCTCAAATCCTTTTATGTCCCCTACCTCTTCAGCCTTAATCAACATCCTACTGAGGCAATCAACAACCAAAATAAAAAGGAAGGGGAAAGAGGGTCACCTTGTCTAAGATGAAAAGTTTGTTTCTTGTAATATATTTATATATATATATGAAGAAGAATTTATCTTATCAAAGTAGTTAGTAGTGGAGATTTCCCTGAAGAAAGATCAGTTTGTGGCATAAAGTGATTTCAAGCAAATATAATAGGACTTTGAGTCCTCCAATAGAAATTTTCAGAGGGCACCTGAGCAAGAGTTAGGCAATCTTATTTTGATGACAACTAGACTATGCAAATGAAGCATTTCATGATATGAAAAATACCTTATCTTTTTTGCATTTTGAACTTCTTTTTTTTTTTTGCAAAGGTATTTTAATTAATGCGAGATTGAACCTATGACCTCTTAGTCAAAGGCACAACCTTATGCCAATTGAGCTATGCTCGGTTTGGCCATTTGCATTTTGAACTTCTTATAGGTCTATAACTAAATGCATCCATTACCAGGGCATAAAACTAACCGCAGAACATTTTAGAAGCTCGAAACAAAATTCTTCCCCCCTTACAACATTATTGAGCAGCATCATGTTATATAACAATGTGCTTCTAGAAAATGAATGAAAAAGCAGTACAAAAAACATGTTAACCAGCAACAAGAAAAATACAAAAACTAATTAGATCAAAGCTGGCGGTTGGATTGCTTATACCTTTGGGTACCTTCTAGACCCAGTTCCTTGATCTTTTCAGACAATGGCATAACAGGCTCTGTAACAATATAAATCATAACCTTAGAAGCAGAACCATCACTAGTTTCAGCCTCAGTACTGTGAAGAAAGGATAAAATATTTGGATGCCTAACCTGAATAAAATTGCAGATATAGATTATTAATGACAACGAAATAAAAATATGCCAACAGATATTCTAGAAAAAAAAAATCATAGTAGATTTTATGGATTAACCAAGAGAAATTACCAATCCCCATTATAAATTAAGAGGAAAATAAAGTAAAATTAGAAGGATAGTGAGATTAAATGAAGCAGATGAAGGAGAGTAGTTAGCTTGTTATCGAAAAAAATACTTTTGGCCCATAAGACTAAGACTGATTCACACTAGCATGCCATTTTTGGTATACAATGCATTATTAATGGGGAAGTTTGCAACAATATTATCAACAACTGTTTAAAAAATGCATCAAAATCCACAAAACTAAAGTTAAAATGGCACGACATGAATCAAAATTACGAATACAAAAATTATCTCATTTGTATGCATTAGATCCATAACAATAGGCATTGGCAGCTTACAGTTCGCAGGCGTTTCACACCGTTACGACCTGCAGCCAAATGTCCATCCTGCGCATTACTCCCTGAAAGAGAAAATATAGATACTGGAGACCCATCATCCTGAAAATGAACCAACCTTACATCAACTTCACTAAAAATGAAAACTACATAAGATTATAGAGATGACATAAAATAGAAAAGGTGAACATAGGAGCCCAAAATTTTCTAAAATGTAGACTTGGGTGACAGAAATTCTATATGCAAGAACCATATTAGCTGCAAACTGCTTGACAAGGAAGGGTCTGTTTAGAATGATTTATTTTTGCACTTAAAAACACTTTTTAAATAAACAGTAGTTTTCAATTGAACAAAAGCGACACATTGGTGACCAAAAAAAAATCGAAAATAGGTCCAAATATCATCTCTAAAGAAGCAGGTTTATAGTTTAGTTCTAGGGTGCTATTGGCTCACATCAGACTTAACAACAATTCAACAAACAAGGTTGGATGTTGTCATGCACGAGAAAGACGTGACAGGATTTTATAGAAACCAAGAAAAAGTAACTTCCTATAAACTTCAAAAGCTGTTCTAACATCACCCTTCCCGTATTGCTCAATTTTTTTTAGGAGTCGGAGATATTATTTTTGTGCCTGCTTGTCTAGTCTCTTTAAGGTATTTTTTTTTTTTTTTTCTCTTTGGGTGCTACTTAAAAAAGGACAGTAGATGACCAGATAAGACACAACATTTAAATCCAAAAGCTAATACTTGAAAACGAAAACCTGTGTGTTGTCACAAAAAGATGAGAACCTCCATAAGAACTCATTACCCACTTCCTTGTTAGAAAGGGTTTAATGTTGAGATCTGACAGGAGTAATTTAGCACCAACTGTAAGTCAGAACTCTACAATGAATTAACTAACGAGTTTGAGATCCCAAACAGGGAAACATTTACATGTATGAACCTCATCCTAGCAATAGCATGATTTGATTTCCCCACCACTCCATAAGGAAGAAGCTGGGGAAATTCCCCAAATACAAGATCAAGCATCGTCAATTCAAAAACGCAAACCGCAAACCAGAATTCAGCAATCATCATACCTTGGAGGTACCGCGAAAGTGAGTCCAGGAGCCCCAGGCTGATGGGTACGGATCGCCGATGTAGTAGGGCAGATCTTTGAGCCCAGTCCCAGATCCACCCACCACTCCCTTTAAGAACTTAAACATTTTTTATTCCTTCTTCTTCTTCTTCTTCTTCCTCCTCCTCCTCCTCCTTCAACAAATGGAAAGAAGAGGGAGCCGATTAGAATCACGCAGTTTGCTATGTTGCTAAATTTCTACTTCTTCGATACTACTCATTTTTCTTTTTCTTTTTTCTTTTTTTTTCTTAGTCTTTTGTTTTCATACTATTAAAACAATTCAATACCTTCCTTCGATTCAAATTTCTCTCTCCTGTTATTTCGTATTAAATTAGTTATTTTTTATCAATTTTTTTTTTTTAAATAAATTGTATTTTAATTTAGAGTAAAATAATTAAAAATATAACATTTCTTAAAATAAATCGCAAATATGACAGTAATCCATAGTTTTTTTTTATAGAATTTTGTTAGTGTGACAAATATTTTAATTTTTATTATATTTGTCATTATTTTGAGTTTGATTGCTATTTATGCAAGTCTTTTTTTCTCAAATAATATTTTTAAATGGGTTAAATACTATTTTAGTCCTTAAACTTTCATATTTATTTTAATTTCATCCCTATACTTTCAAAATGTTCATTTTGATTCCTTAACTTTTTAAAAATTATCAATTTAGTCATTTCCGTTAAACTATTGTTAATATCCTAATGGATTGATGATGTGACTTATATGTTAAACATGAATTAATGTTGGTGTGGACCAAATAAGAATGTCACAGTCAATAGGTGACTAGTATTCGTTTGGGAATCGTCAAGAATCAGCGGATGCCCATTTCACTTATAATGCATAGTCGGTTGGGTCCCTCAAAAAGTTTCGCTCACCTATTTGATAGAGATTAGACGTGGGAGAACAAGTGACAATGACCAACAAGATGGGTAAACTCGGGTAAGCGATGAGAATCAATGTATGGCATGCATAATACCAAATAGGTTGTTGTGGTGGAGTAATGTGAGACGAAGAATGTGAAGGAATGTGGTCGTGATTCGAAGAGCTTCCATTACTACACGGTTGAAGGTGTGGATCATTTTCAAACAAAGAACAGAGGAAAAATTCAACTTACATTGGAAATGTTTGTAATGTAGACTCAAATCTTGGAGAGTTCTTGAAATCAAGTTTATTCAATAATACCTCAAATAATACAACCTATGACCCCTATTTAAAGGCTACAAACCAGCCTTTGAACTTAACCATTTCCCAAGGTAAAAGCAGCGGTAAATAGTCAATTAACTTGTCCAAAACTTAACCAATTACCAAGGTAAAAACAGTAGTAAATAGTAAACTAAAGCCACACTAAAAGAGATAAAAACAAAGAAATGAAGGATTGGAGGGCACGCTACATCAACTCCCTCTCCCTAAAGATAACTCATCCTTGAGTTTTATGTGGTCAATCGAAAGTCATGGAGCATGATAGGCAGTAAGATCTGAGACATTAAAGGATGGAGTGATCTTGAAATAGGGTGGAAGATCAACTTTGTAGGCATTAGGTTCATCACGCTCAAGAATAGGAAATGGCCCAATTTTCTTAGGATGTAGCTTGACATGGGTGCTTGATGGCAGTCTAGCCTTTCTCAAATGAACCATCACAAGATCCCCAATTGCAAAGGATTGTGAGCGTCGATGTTTATCTACTTGTAACTTGTAGGATGCGGTTGCAACCGCCAAATGGTCATGCACTTCCTTGTGAAGCATGGAAATGCGCTCAGCCATGGCTTCCGCTTCCTGATGAACATCCAAAGAAGAAGGTAATGTAGCTAAGTCCACAGTTAAACAAGGGATTTTAGTATAAACAATTTCAAATGGTGACTTCCCTGTAGACCTATTTCGCATATGATTATAGGCAAACTCCGCTTGAGGTAAAGCTAAATCCCATTGACGAGGCTTGTCCCCACAAAGACAACGAACCAAATTCTTAAGGGTTCGATTAGTCACTTCTGCTTTTCCATCAGTTTGTGGATGACTAGTCGTACTAAACTTCAACCCTGTATCAAACTTCAACCTTGTATCAAACTTCTTCCAAAGTGTTCTCCAAAAATGACTTAAAATTTTCACATCACGGTCAGAAACAATTGTTTTAGGAATATCATGTAAGCGAACTATTTCTTTAAAAAAAACAAGTTAGCAATAGCGATAACATCAGAAGTTTTCTTACAAGCCAAAGAGTTGGTCATTTTACTATAACGATCAACTACGACTAAAATAGAGTCATACCCCATTTGTGTTTGTGGCAATCTCAAGACAAAATCCATTGAAAGGTCTTCACATATTATGTGGAATAGGTAAAGGAGAGTAAAGACCCGTGTTTTGTGTTTGCCCCTTAGAAGTTTGACAAACAAAACATCTTTGAACAAAATTGGTAACATCCTTTCTAAGTTGTGGCCAATAATATCTCCCTCTCATTAGTTCAAAAGTCTTATCTCTTCCTAAATGTCGAACCAAACCCCTCAGAATGTAATTCTTTAATAAGTTGTTCTCTTAAAGAAGTATGTGGAATGCATAAAACATTACCTTTGAACAAATACACATCAACTAGATGAAAATCATTTAGGCTAACATGCTGGCAACATTTTCTCCAAATATCACGAAAATCAACATCAAATTCATACAAGTGTGGTAATTCATTAAAAGTAATGATTATGCCCCTTAATAAAGTTAATAGAGAGTGCTTTCTACTAAGAGCATCAACCACTTTATTAGTAATTTCAGCCTTGTGTTTGATAAGAAAGTCAAATTTTTTAATGAAAGATATCCACCTAGCATGCATTCTACTTATATGCTTCTGATTTTGTAAGAACTTCAGAGAATAATGATCGGTGAACAAGATAAACTCTTTGAAAGAAACTCTAGAGCTTGTACATTCAGACCTTTCTGAAAAAGGTCATAGGTCCAAAGAAACTCTAGAGCTTGTACATTCAGACCTTTGTGGTCCGATGAATGTTAAAGCACGGGGAGGGTATGAATATTTCATAAGCTTCATTGATGATTATTCTAGGTACGACTATCTTTACCTAATGCATCATAAGTCCGAAACTCTTGAAAAGTTCAAGGAGTATAAGGCAGAGGTTGAGAACACATTAGGTAAAACGATTAAAACACTTCGATCAGATCGAGGTGGAGAGTATATGGATTTAAGATTCAAGGACTATATGATAGAACATGGAATAATATCCCAACTCTCAGCGCCCGGAACACCGCAGCAGAACGGTGTGTCCGAAAGGAGAAATAGAACCTTGTTAGACATGGTTCGCTCTATGATGAGCTATGCTAAACTGCCTAATTCGTTTTGGGGATACGCAGTACAGACTGCTGTATATATTTTGAATGTTGTTCCCTCTAAGAGTGTTTCTGAAACACCTTTCGAGCTCTGGAATGGGCGTAAAGTTAGTTTACGTCACTTCAGAATTTGGGGGTGTCCGGCATATGTGCTGGCATCCAATCCAAAGAAATTGGAACATCGTTCAAAATTGTGCCTATTTGTAGGTTATCCCAAAGAAACGAGAGGTGGTCTCTTTTACGATCCTAAAGAGGACAAAGTGTTAGTATCGACTAATGCCACGTTCTTAGAGGAAGACCACATGAGAGATCATCAACCTTCAAGCAAAATAGTTTTGTTCGAACTTTCCAGGGAAGCTACAGAAGGGTCAACAAGAGTTGTTGATCAAGCTGGTCCTTCTCAACAATTGAGAAAGCCTTGACACAGTGGGAGGGATGTGAGACAACCCGACCACTACATCGGCTTGTCTGAGACTCAAGTCGTCATACTTGATGATGGCATTGGGGATCCTTTGACCTTTAAACAGGCAATGACTGATGTGGACAAGGATCAGTGGCTCAAAGCCATGGACCTCGAAATGGAGTCTATGTACTTCAATTCGGTCTGGGATCTTGTAGAGCAACCAGATGGTGAAAGACCCATCGGTTGCAAGTGGATCTACAAGAGGAAACGTGACCAGGCTGGTAAGGTGCAAACCTTTAAAGGCCGACTTGTGGCAAAGGGTTATACCCAACGAGAAAAGATGGACTATGAAGAAACATTTTCTCTTGTTGCCATGCTAAAGTCGATTCGAATACTCTTGTCCATTGCCGCATTTTATGATTATGAAATATGGCAAATGGATGTCAAAACTTCCTTTCTTAATGACAATCTTGAAGAGAGTATTTATATGGTCCAACCAGAGGGATTCATAATTCAGGGTCAAGATCAAAAAGTTTGCAAGCTGAATCGATCCATTTATGGGTTGAAACAGGCATCTAAATCATGGAATATAAGGTTTGATACAGTGATCAAATCTTATGGCTTTGAACAGAATATTGACGAGCCTTGTGTATACAAGAAGATTGTCAATAAACTGGTAGCTTTCTTAGTCTTGTATATAGATGACATACTACTCTTTGGGAATGATGTAGGGGTTCTTACTGACGTAAAAATGTGGCTAGCAACCCAATCCCAAATGAAAGATTTGAGAGAGGCTCAAATTGTTCTAGGGATTCAGATCGTAAGGAATCGCAAGAACAAAACGTTAGCACTGTCTCAGACATCTTATATAGATAAAGTGTTATCTAGATATTCGATGCAGAATTCCAAGAAAGGTTTGCTGCCATTTAGGCATGAAATTCATTTGTCTAAGAAACAGTCTCCTAAGACACCTCAAGAAGTTGAGGACATGAGACGTATTCTGTATGCATCTGCAGTTGGCAGTCTGATGTATGTTATGTTATGCACTAGACCTGACATCTGCTTTGCAGTCGAAATTGTCAGTAGGTACCAGTCTAATCCAGGATATGATCACTAGACCGTCGTTAAACATATCCTCAAGTATCTTAGGAGAACGAGGAACTATATGCTTCTGTATGGCGCTAAGGATATGATCCTAGCAGGATACACTGACTCTGATTTCCAGACTGATATAGATTCTAGGAAATCTACATCAGGATCAGTGTTCACTCTTAACGGAGGAGCGATAATATGGAGGAGTATCAAGTAAGGTTGTATTGCTGACTCCACCATGGAGGTTGAGTACGTCGCAGCTTGTGAAGCAGCGAAGGAAGCAATATGGCTAAGGAAGTTCTTGACTGATTTGGAAGTTGTTCCAAATATGAGTTTGCCCATCACACTTTATTGTGATAACAGTGGTGTTGTGGCAAATTCTAGAGAACCTCGTAGCCATAAGCGCGGGAAGCACATCGAGCGCAAGTATCACCTTATCAGGGAGATAGTGCAACGAGGAGATGTGATCGTCACACAGATCCCCTCGGAGCACAACATTGTTGATCCGTTTACAAAGTCTCTCATGGCTAAAGTGTTTGAGGGACACCTGGAGAGTCTGGGGCTGCGAGCTGCTAAATAGGACAGTGGGAGATACTTTGTACATGTATGTATATATTTCTATTCTCGACCAGCATTCTCCTCACTGACATGTTAGTCCAAGTGGGAGTTTGTTGGGTTTTATGTCCTAACACTCGTGGTATGTAAACGTTGTAAATGTAATATGTCTATTAATGCAATAAAGAGTTATTGAGGTTTATTCAGTAAATTATGTTTATTGAATATAGTGATACGTGTTTGCATTAACCTGTACCAATAAACAACACCCATGGCGAAGGATGAGTACTTGAGCTTCATGTATGACATGAATGTGGATCAGGCTCAAGTAGGCAGTCAAAACGGTCTATAGTATCTATAGTATATGGTTAAGGTTGGGTACCTTATCCTAGTAACACTATTGAATGAGTCTCGCTTTGTATAGTACAAAACAATGTGATCCGAATCGTTTCATATAGAGATATAAGAAGCGAGGGCGTCTTGTGCAAAGAGTTTGCATAAGACTGAACCGCAAAATCAAGTCGCTCTCTCTTTATAACACCATTTACTAAAGAGACCAGTTTTTTTCATATGATGACCTAAGTAACTCGTTCTTAATCCTAAGCTCGCTATGAACTCTTATTTATTCGAGAGTATGCTTTGACTTGCACGAGTGAGAGTGGCCAGATCGTCGACTCAATAAACCTACCAACTTGAGGATAAACTCGAATAGGTGGCTGGGGACATAGTACAACAAGATGGAATTCACTCCTACCCTCATTAGGGTCTAGTAGAGAGGTGTTCCCTTAATAGCTGACCCTGGGGCTTGAATTTGAGGCTTCATCCTCTTCTGTGTGAAGAGGATTCTGATCTGATGGTTGAATCACAGATCAAATGTTCATTAGAGGTGTCAGTGGTACTTAAAGAACAAGAGGCAATACAGGGGTTAAATGGTATAAATGACCATCTGTTATTACGGACACCTGTGAAGAATCGACTTACCCATAATGGTTATATCAAGAGGACATAATATATCTACAGTGAGGAGAGTGCAACCCTCAGACTATAGTGGAGTCTCCGGGGGTTAAGGAATGTTGATTAGTTCGGTTAAAAGAGTTTTGACCGGATAATCTCGTATCGTTGGAGCTCATGATTTGTAGGTTCTCCTAGCTAGCTTGGATAACGTCGTGCAACAATGTACGAGAAAAGGAAAAGAAAAGAAAAAGAATTTGAATTTGTTCAAATTTGGTTTTTGGAAGGATGATGAACATATTTAAATATGATTTAAATATGGGAATGGTCTAAGACATGAATACGATTCATGTGCAAAAAGTCGGTTTTTGGAAAATCGGGATTAGTCATTGATAGCCCTAATTTAGAGTTATTATTATGTCCCTAATTATAGCTAAAAACCGTGCTTAATGTTGATTAAATGACCTTTTTGTAGGTGATTCGCGGTGGAGAGCTCGAGAAGTTCAATGACGTGTTTTGATGCTAAAAGGAGCGTTTTAAGATTTCGGGATGAACCGGGCAAAGAAGAGGACAAAAAGAATCAAGTTGTGGCAATTAAGTAAAGAGAAGGTGCAAAAATTGACAAAAAAACCCGAGAGCAAAAGCTGCAAATTGATGCACATCCAGATGTCCGACATTAAAAGCAGCAGACACCATGCCCGTCATTAAAAGTCCAAGAGGCCAGCTGAGGCACCATGTCCTCATTGTACAGCCACAAATGCCCGTCATTAAAAGTCAAAAAAATGCCCGTCATTGTAAAGTTTTCAGAGAGGTTAGCGCCCAGGCGTTGTCCCGATCCTGCGCGCGCGTGCCCGCAGCGCCTATGCGCTGACTTATGGCGCATAGGCGCTTGTCTGACGCGGAAATGGGTATAAATACCCATTTTCCAAATTTAGGTCATATCCTATTCTTTTCCCCCCTCGGGATTGCCGCTTTTCTCTCTCTTTTTCTGGTTTTTCCCCATTTTTAAGCTGTATGAAGGAGACAACCTCCATGAATGCTTGGGCAAACTTCATCTCCATGGATATCTAGAGGTTTGTGATTGGTTAGTTAAGTTTAGGGATTGATTATCTTTTGTATTAGGTGAGATTAGAGCTTAATTGAACTGTTTAGCATGATTGAATGGATTTCTTGCATCTCCTGGTCTGTATTAAGAACGAATGACTTGCCATTCCAATTAGGAGTGACGTCCATAATTAATTACGCATGATTGGTCGGCTAGTGTTAATTTCTGACAAACTTTAATACTTAGTAGTGAAAGTCTAGCTCGTGGCTAATCAATTCGAGCCTCAAGTGACAGTTGGGGGTAGAAATTGATTAACGTTCTCACGACGGGCTTAAGATTAAGAGACAAATCGAATTAGTTTTAGGATTAATTCGTCTCAATGACACCCGTTACTGTTTGTTAATTTATTTAAGACTCATGAACTTAGATTAATTAGCATGCATGTTTAATTAGGATTTTCTGTTTCTAATTAAGTCTTTGGGATGTTTTGGACCCGAGAGGGACAAAACATTTTGTGTGCTTGAAGCGTCTTGGCTATTTCCTTTATTAATCAATGAACCAAAGTACATTAGATCAATCCCGACACTTACTAATCAAGCACGTTTGTCAATTTTATACTTCCAGTTTTTTTTACTTTTCGTTAGCTTAAATTCAGTTTTCGCCACTGTTTTTCCCTTACTTTCCGTTAGCTTAAATTCAGTTTTCCCCACTGTTTTTCCCAAACAAAACCCCCATGTTTTTGTCATTGCAAATTTAATTCAATTAAATTAGGATTATAGATCGCTCCCTGTGGATCGACCCGGTTATCACTAACTACAAGTTAGTCGGTATAATCGGCTTATAAATATTATTTTGGCGGGCTTCGACAACCCGAAATTTGTGAACGTACAAAAGTTCACTACCAAAATTGGCGCCGTTGCTGGGGAACAAAAATTAATCCTACTTGATTGATTTTTTTTTGTTTTGTGTTTTATTTTATTTCTTATTTTTCTTTTGTAAATAGCTTTCTTTTGTTTTTATTATTTCTCTTTGGTTCTGTTTATTTTTATTTTTCTTGTACATTTTTACCCGTTTCTTTTAAGTTTTTGTGTCCAGTTTTTTCTTTAATTTTTGAGAAAAGTGGAGGAGATGGAGGCTATGGCTAATGTTGAGGATCAAAAGACTATGAGGCAGTTGGCATCACCTGACTTGGACCGCCAACCACTGTGTATATCGTATCTGGTAGTACCAGGTAATTTTGAGCTTAATGCTGGTTTAATTAACTTACTACCTTCCTTTTATGGTAATGCAGATGAGGACCCTATCAAACACCTGAAAGAGTTTCAAATTGTGTGTTCGGCGATGAAGAAAAGTGAAGCCACTGACGATCAGTTGAGCCTGAGAGCCTTCCCTTTCACATTAAAGGGAAAAGCAAGAGACTGGATGTATTACCTTCAGTCAGGATCCATTGCTACATGGAGCGGGTTGAAAGGGCTATTTTTGGAAAAATATTTTCTCGCTTCCAGGGCCACTTTGATCAGGAAAAAGATTTATGCTATTGCGCAAGAGGAAGACGAGACCCTCCACGAGCGCTGAGAGAAGTTCGGTCAGCTATGTGAAAGCTTTCCCCATCATAAGATAGCAGACGGAGAACTGATCCGGTATTTTTACGAAGGCTTGCTACCACGAGACCAACTAATGCTAGATGCTGCTAGTGGAGGATCTCTCCTGGATAAGACCCTCGTGGAGGCTAGAATTCTGATCTCTAATATGGCCGGGAACCTTCAGCAGTATGGTGGTGGAGGAGTGGAGCAAGCCCGTCTCTCAAAGGATCTGAACGAGCTCAAAGCCCAAGTACTAGAGGTAAGTAACTCACTTCTCATAGTAGCTCAAAGCTTACAAAAATCTCAATCTTCCGTTTCAGATCGAAATGTCGAGGAGATGGTGAGTTCTTACTGTTGGGTTTTATGTTCTAAAACTCGTGGTTTGTAAACTGAATGTATATTCTATTTTGCAATAAAGTTGTTATTGAGTTTTATTCAGTAAAGTTGTTATTGAATAAAGTGAATTGTGTTTACTTTTAACCTAACTCCAATAAACAAAGAACCCATGGCTATTGGTTGTATACTTGAACTTCATGTGTGACATGATTGTGGATCAAGTTCAAGTAATAGCCAGAACAGTCTATAGTATAAGGATAAGGTTGGGTACCTTATCCTTGGGACACTATTGGACGCGGCCCAACTTTGTATAGTACAAACGATGTGATCCGAAATCGTTCATGTGGTGACATGTGAGTGGGGGCGTCCTATGCAATGAGTTTGCATAAGACTGAACCGCGAAATAAAGTCACTCTTTCTTTACAACTCCGTTTACTGTAAAGACCGACTTTTTCATATGATGACCTAGGTAACTCGATCTGAATCCTGAGCACGCTATGAACTCCTGTTTATTCGGACTTATCCTTTGACTTGTATGGGTGAGAGTGGCCCGAGATTGCCGACTCAATAAGCCTACCATCTTGGGGATAAGACCGGGTAGGTAGCTGGGAACATAGTCCTGCGATATGGAATTCACTCTTACCCGCCTTGAGGGATTAGTAGAGAGGTTGTTCCCTTAAGTGCTGACTTCAGGTTTTGAACTAGGGATCCCACCCTCTCATTGGCCCGAGAGGGACTTGGTATAGTGATGAGATCACATACCAATCGGTTTGGTGGTTGGACCACAAACCAATAGTTCATTAGAGGATCAGTGGGACTTAAGGAACAAGATGTAATTACGGGGGTAAAACGGTTTTTTTTGACCCAGCTGTAATTACGAACGACCTGTGAAGGATCGACTTACTGATGATGGTTATATCAAGAGGAAAGAAATATATCTACGGTGGGGAGAGTGCAACCCTTGGACTTTAGTGGAGTCTCCGGGGGTTAACGAATGTTGGTTAGCTTGGTTAAAGAGTTTGATCGGTTAATCTCGTATCGTTGGAGCTCATGTAGGTCCTTTAGGTTCTCCTGGCTAGCTCGGATTAAGCCGTGTAACAATATGAGAGAAAAAGAATTTGAATTTATTCAAATTCGGTTTTGGAAGAATGATGGACATATTTAAATATGATTTAAATATGAGATCGGTCTAAAACATGAATAGGGATTCATGTGTGATGATTCGGTTTAAGAAACCGGGATTAGTGTTATTAATTAATTAATATTTGATATTGAATTAAATAATAATATTAATTAATTAAAATTTTTAATTAATTATAATTTATTTTGCTTATTAAAATTAATTATGAATTAATTTTAAAATGACAAAATATTACAAGTGTGATTATCCAAGTCAAAGTGGATTTATCCAAGTTGAGTGGATTGTTCCAAGTTGAGTGGATTTATCCAAGTTGTGAAGTGGATTGTGAATTGGTAGAGCACTTTATGTGGTACTCCAAATTTAAGCTGTCGAGGCTTGCCAAAATATAATTTATAAACCCGAGTACACCGAGCTATTTGCAGCTAAGTGGTAACGAGGTCGATCCATAGGGAATTAAGAAATTTAATTTAACTAAATCTAATTTGGTAGAGATAAAAAGTATGCACAATTAAAATAAAAGAATGGTAATTTGGTTTGGGGGGAAGGGAGCTCCTAATATGCAACTAACGGAAATTAAACGACAACGTGCAAAATTAAACGGTTGCACTTAACTTCGAGCAATGGGATTGATCGTTATGGATGTTCGGTTCATCGATACAATTTATTAACTAATCATGCTTATGCACACAATTCATGTAGCTATTTCTAACTCAAATGACCCAAGGATGTGATTAGAGATGTGCAATTCTAATCGTTCTTGGCCAACAATCTATCCAAGGTCGTGACCCCTAAATCGACTATGAGCCAGTGACGGGAACATTGCGACGGCCTAATCCAAAGACTAACCCGGTTTCTCTCTTGCCTTAAGCTTAACATGAAAACATTAATTAATTCAGATTACCAACTATCACTTTGGAACGAATTGATTAGCCATGCTTAAACCCGTGCTACCTAGCGGTTTGGGCAATTATACGTCCCAACCTTTAGCCCTCTATCATGCATAGGAATTAGAGCGTCAATCTAATTTAGCTACACATGCTAGATATGGAATAAGAACAAGCAAGAGATGCATAAACAAGCTAATTAGATTGACATTTACAAAGGGGCAAAACCTCCCCAAACATCCATAATTCACAAAACCCAAATCGAAATTAAGTACTAACCTTAGTTTAGCCTTCCATGGAGGATGAATAAATCAAATCCCCCATGGAAGAGCTTAGAATCATACAAAGAGGAGAAGAAGAAAGCCAAAAATGGTGAAAAATGGCTTGGACCCGAGAGCAATTGTTGGAGGAAGAAGAAGAAACAAAAGTTGGCTTCAAAATGACGTTTTCACGCCCTTTTAATGTCGGAGCGTCGAGACGCTAGGCAAGCGTCTCGACGCTGTGCCCTAAGTTGGCTGCCGCGCGCACGCGCGCGGGCGTCGAGACGCTCGGACAGCGTCTCGACGCTGTCGCGCGTTCATCTGGGAAATTGTCGGGCAAGCGTCGAGACCCTCGGGCGGCGTCTCGACGCTGTCGCGCGCTTCGTCTGCGTGTGGCAATCGGAGCGGCGTCGAGACGCTGGGGCACGCGCGTGCGTCGGATGATGTCGGGGCAGCGTCGAGACCCTTGGGCGGCGTCTCGACGCTGGGGCGCGCGCGTGCTTCGGATGGTGTCTGGGCGGCGTCGAGACGCTCGGCCAGCGTCTCGACGCTGGCAGCGTCGACCTAGCATCTCGACGCTGCCGCCCATGCAAGGGTGCTCTCGGGTTGGTGATGCCAAATTTTGATGGAGCGTCGATGGAACGCAGCGGAAGCGAATTTGGATCATGGACACTCTAATTTCATCAATTTAAACAAATCGGAAACATGCAAACGCAATGAAAAAGAGAAGTTAGAACACATACCCTTGTCGTTCGTAATTCTCCAAATTCACCGCCAGAAGCTCCTCACGAGCTCACCGAGCCTTCTCACGAAACGTTCGTGGACCACCCACGGTAGTCCCGCTATCCTCGGGCCGAGAAACGGAGTGGTGGGACTCCTTTTACAAAAGAAAAGAAGGAAGAAGCTTCACTGAAGAAAATCTAATTTTCAACAGAGGACAGAAGCTGAAGAAGACGGAAGAGGAAGTGATAGAGAGAGAGTGAAATTGAATTTCTCAAATTCAATTAACAACCCCTGAACGCACTATCAAATTCTTTTTTTTTTTTTTTTTTTTTTTTTTTTTTTTTTAATTTGATTGATCTGTCAATATATATACCTGTATATATATTTTGTATTACATGTGTCTTACATGCTTGCATGTAAGACACATGTATATATATATATATATATTTATATATTTATATATTATTATTATTAAAAATAATAATTATTATTTTATTAATTAAACTTTTTAATTAATAAAATATATATATATATATTTTAATTAATATTATTTAATTCAATATCAAATATTAATTAAATAATACAATTAAACCCGGTTTTCCGAAAACTGACTTTTTGCACATGAATCCTATTCATGTTTTCAGACCAATCTCATATTTAAATCATATTTAAATATGTCTATCCTTCTTCCACAAATCCGAATTTGAACGATTCAAATTCTTTTCTTTTCTTTTATATTGTTTCACGGCTTTATCCGAGCTAGCCAGGAGAACCGTAAGGACCTACAGATCATGAGCTCCAACGATACGAGATTATCCGGTTAAAACTCTTTCAACCGAACTAACCAACATTCGTTAACCCCCGGAGACTCCACTAAAGTCCAAGGGTTGCACTCTCCTCACTGTAGATATATTGTGTCCTGTTGATATAACTATCATCAGTAAGTCGATCCTTCACAAGTTGTTCATAATCACAACGGGTCATTTAAACCGTTTAACCCTTGTATTATATCTTGTTCCTTAAGTACCACTGACACCTCTAATGAACAATTGATTTGTGGTCCAACCATCAAATCAGATTCCTCCCTGATCAGGAGAGGATGGGCCCATTGTTCAAGACCTGGAGTCAGCACTTAAGGGAACAACCTCTCTACTTACCCTTAAAGCGGGTAGGAGTGAACTCCAATCTTGCTACAACTATGTCCCCAGCCACTTATTCAATCTTATCCCCAAGATGGTAGGCATATTGAGTCGGCGATCTGGCCACTCTCACCCGTACAAGTCAAAGGATAAGGTCAAATAAACAGGAGTCCATAGTAAGCTCAGGATTGAGATCGAGTTACCTAAGTCATCATATGAATAAACCGGTCTTTACAGTAAACGGTGTTATAAAGAAAGAGCGATTTAATTTCTTGATTCGGTCTTGTGCAAACTCATTGCACAGGACGCCCTCACTCACATGTCTCTACATGAAACGATTCGAATCACATCGTTTTGTACTATACAAAGTGAGCCGCGTCCAATAGTGTCCCCAGGATAAGGTACCCAGCCTTATCCCTATACTATAGACCATTTTTGGCTGTCTACTTGAACTTGATTCACATTCATGTCACACATGAAGTTCAAGTACTCACACTATCGCCATGGGTGTTAGTTATTGGTATAGGTTAATACAAACACAATTCACTAAAATTCAATAACAACTTTATTGAAATATAATATATATTTACATTCATACAGTTTACAAACTACGAGTTTTAGGACATAAAACCCAACAAACTCCCACTTGGACTAAAACGTCAGTGAAGTACATGTTGGTCGAGAGAACTAGAATATCAAATATCTAAAGTTTCTCCCACTGTCCTACTGAGCAGCTCGCAGCCCTATACTATATAGGTGTCTCTCAAACACTTTAGCCGTGAGAGACTTAGTAAACGGATCAGCAATGTTGTGCTCCGAGGCTACCTGTGTGACGATCACATCTCCTCGTTGCACTATCTCCCTGATGAGATGATACTTCCGCTCAATATGCTTTCCACGCTTATGGCTTCTAGGTTCTTTAGAATTTGCCACTGCACCGCTGTTATCACAATAAAGGGTGATTGGCAAGTTCATATTTGGAACAATTTCCAAATCTGTCAAGAACTTCATAAGCCATACAGCTTCTTTCGCTGCTTCGCAAGCTGCGACATACTCAGCTTCCATGGTGGAGTCAGCAATACAACCTTGCTTTATACTCCTCCATACTATTGCTCCTCCGTTAAGAGTGAACACTGATCCTGATGTAGATTTCCTGGAATCTATATCAGTCTGAAAATCAGAGTCAGTGTATCCTGCAAGGATCAAATCCTTCGCGCCATACACAAACACATAGTCTCTCGTTCTCCTAAGATACTTGAGGACGTGTTTAACGGCTGTCCAGTGATCATATCCTAGATTGGACTGGAACCTACTGACAATTCCTACTGCATAGCAGATGTCGGGTCGTGTACACAACATAGCGTACATGAGACTACCAACTGCAGATGCATAGAGAATTCGTCTCATATCCTCAACCTCTTGAGGTGTCTTAGGAGACTGTTCCTTAGACAAGTGAATTCCATGCCTAAAAGGCAGCGAACCTTTCTTGGAATTCTGCATCGAATATCTTGACAACACCTTGTCAATATAAGATGCTTGAGACAGCGCTAGCATTTTGTTCTTACGATTCCTTATGATCTGAATCCCTAGAACAAACTGAGCCTCTCCCAAATCTTTCATTTGGAATTGGGTCGCTAGCCAATTCTTAACGTCAGTTAGGAACCCTACATCATTCCCAATGAGTAGTATATCGTCTACGTACAAGACTAAGAAAGCTACAACAGTATTGACTACTTTCTTGTAAACACAAGGTTCGTCAATATTTTGTTCAAAGCCATAAGATTTGATCACCGTATCAAACCTTATATTCCAGGATCTAGATGCTTGCTTCAACCCATAAATGGATCGATTAAGCTTGCAAACCTTTTGCTCTTGACCCTGAAGTATGAATCCCTCTGGTTGAGCCATATAAATACTCTCCTCAAGATTACCATTCAGAAAGGCAGTCTTGACATCCATTTGCCAGATTTCATAATCATAAAATGTAGCAATGGATAAGAGTATTCTAATCGACTTTAACATGGCAACAGGAGAAAAGGTTTCTTCATAGTCCACCCCTTCTCTTTGGGAATAACCTTTTGCCACAAGTCGAGCCTTAAAGGTTTGCACCTTACCGGCTTGGTTTCGTTTTCTCTTGTAGATCCACTTGCAACCGATAGGTCTTTCACTATCTGGTTGGTCTACAAGATCCCAGACCGAATTGAAGTACATAGACTCCATTTCGAGATCCATGGCTTTAAGCCACTGGTCCTTGTCTATGTCATTCATTGCCTGTTTAAAGGTCAATGGATCCTCAACGCCATCATCAGGTATGACGACTTGAGTTTCAGACAAGCCGATGTAGCGGTCAGGCTGTCTTACATCCCTCCCACTGCGTCGAGGTTTTCTCAACTCTTGAGAAGGACCAGCCTGATCAACAACCTTTGTTGATCCGTCTGTAGCTTTCCTGGAAAATTCGGACAAAACAATTTTGCTCGACGGTTGATGATCTCTCATGTGGTCTTCCTCTAAGAACGTGGCATTAGTCGATACTAGTACCTTGTTCTCATGAGGATCATAAAATAGACCACCTTTCGTTTCCTTGGGGTAACCTACAAATAGGCACAATTTTGAACGATGTTCCAACTTCTTTGGATTGGGTACTAGCACATGTGCCGGACACCCCCAAATCCTGAAGTGACGTAAACTACCTTTACGCTCTCTCCATAACTCATAAGGTGTTTCAGAAACACTCTTAGAGGGAACCATGTTCAAAATATATACTGCAGTCTCTACTGCATATCCCCAAAACGAACTAGGCAAATGAGCATAACTCATCATAGATCGAACCATGTCTAACAGGGTTCTATTTCTCCTCTCGGACACACCATTCTGCTGTGGTGTTCCTGGCGCTGAGAGTTGAGATACTATTCCATGTTCTATCATATAGTCCTGGAATCTTAAATCCATATACTCTCCACTTCGATCTGATCGGAGTGTTTTTATCGATTTACCTAATGTGTTCTCAACCTCTGCCTTATACTCTTTGAACTTTTCAAGAGCTTCAGACTTATGATGCATTAGATAAAGATAACCGTACCTAGAATAATCATCAATAAAACTGATGAAATATTCATACCCTCCTCGTGCTTTGACATTCAAAGGACCGCAGAGATCCGAATGCACGATTTCTAGAGGTTCTTTGGACCTATGACCTTTTTCAGAAAAAGATCGTTTGGTCATCTTGCCCTCAAGACAAGACTCACATGGCGGTAAAGAGTTGTCCTCTAAACGATTTAGCAGACCACTCTTAACCAATCTCCCAATCCTATTGAGATTAATGTGACCTAGTCTTAAGTGCCAAAGATAAGTACTTGGAGAAAATTTCTGCCTTTTAGTTTGAGTCTCAGCTGTTTTAAACATTTCAGTGTTCAAAATAGCTTTGGCTTCGGTTGGTCTTAACACATACAAGTTGTTTTCAAGTTTCGCAGAACAAATACGTACACCTCTTTTGCTAATGAACGCTTCATTATGTACAAAAGATACTTTATACAACTGTTCTAACAAACAAGATATAGATACAAGATTCCTCTGGAAGGTAGGAACCAGGAGTACATTTTCTAGTAAAATGAAACTATCTCTATACAACAACTTTACAGCTCCCACTGCTTCAGCTGAGACAACCTCTCCAGTTCCAACTCTGAGAGTTATCTCACCGCGAGAAAGTGGCTGCCAAGAACTAGTTTCCTGAAAAGAAGAACAAATATGGTTAGTAGCTCCTGAATCAAGTATCCAGGTATGACAATCATGTTCTACTAAACATGTTTCTACAACAAGTAAATCATATTTACCTTGTCTTTCCTTCTCAGCCTTTTTCTCTGCAAGATACTTTGGGCAATTGCGTTTCCAGTGCCCATCTACACCACAATGGAAACATTTTCCTTTGTCTGTAGATTTACTCTTGCTCTTAGCAGTAGCAGGTGCTTTTCCCTTCCTTTTATCTTTCTTCTTCTTTTGAATACTCTTATTCTTAATAGAAGAAAGTTCAGACCTACTCCCAGAAGATGACCCCTTTTGGAATTTCCTAGAAGTGACAACGTTTGCCTCCTTCTCTTTTCCTTTAGAAGTGTGAAGGGACTGATAGGTCTGCAGCTCGCTGAGGAGAGAAGTTAAATTATACTTTATCTTGTTCATTACCAAATTGGTTCTGAACTGAAGGAAACTCTTCGGAAGAGATTCCAAGATAAAGCTTACTTGACTTGACTCATTTATAATAGCTCCGTTTACTTCCGCCACATTGAAGTGGACCATCATGTTAAGGACATGCTCCCTAACAGAGGTTCCCTCCTTCATGCGAGAGTTGTAAACGAATTTGAGGGCTTCATGACAGACCGATGAGGACGGAAGTCCAAACATCTCCTGTAATGAAGACATGATTTCTTTAGCAGAAACCATATCCTCGTGCTTCTTAGCTAACACATCAGATATGCTGGCTAAGATGTAAACTCGGGCTTTATCATTAGCCCTTGTCCATCTATCATATGCTTCTCGAACAGTTCGAGTCGCATCCGAGCTAGGAGGGGGAGGACAATCCTCTGATAAGACGAACCTGAGATCATCCAGAACGAGAATCGTATTCAAGTTCGATTTCCAGGTCGCGTAGTTATCGCCAGTTAACTTATCGGAAGCTAGTAAGTGAATAAAAGAGCTAGTCATGCTGAAAAGAGAATGAATAAATATTAGTGAAAAGGTTTTAACCTAATTTACACACCAATCAAGAATTTAGCAAAGAATAATAATGTACCCAAAAATCATTATTAAACTGCAACGATACTTCAGTGGGTCAGAATGGTCGCTACCGAGGGGCAGTCAAGCATTCCTTCACTGAATCAAGACATTCTTGACTAAATGCTAATACCAGAATATCTCATATTCCTATAGCATCTTAGTTATCGCTGTTTGGTCAAGATTTACTAACTCCTTAGCAAATCTCATAAGTGTGACCCTCCATTTTTAGAATTCATAGGGCGGCCCCAACGATGCAACCGAATGGAAATGTCAAAGTTGGGAATGGCTCTATGTTTCTTTATCCATAAATGGTGATTGAGATGTTTTTATTCCTATGAAACGGCCCTCCGAATGGATCGGTACCACTTGTGGGCACCTAGCAGGCAGAACATAGAAATCTCACGGTTCAATCCAATGGAGGAGACCGCAGGATGTATTGACATACTTCCTTCTCCCACTTACTATAAATACTTTCTCCATTCACCTTGCTCTTGAATTATGCAAATACCATCCGAATGGGGATGCCCTATTGACATCACGAGGCCGAGCATAATTCTCACGGTGTGAAATTGACAGAGAACGTAGGAGGAGAGGGACATATCATATATACCTTCTCAACACCTCTACTAAGTATTTTAAGACGGAATGGGTAAATTACTCAGGCATTATCCGGCTAAGACAATAAGGCCTAAGTCTAGGTAAAACAAACTTTTACCTATGATGTCTAGGTGATAAACACTTTATTACCTCACACCACTCACGCATGCTCATAAAGCCGGGTTAACTTTACTCAAGAACCGGATGGTCCCCAGGTAGGAGGTGTTCCGTAAACCGTCAGCTTAAATACCTCCAACCTCGAACAGGATGTCCCCGGGTGAGTTTCTTGTAACCTTAGCATTTACAAGATATCGACCTATTCATCTAATGAAACAGAGCGATACATTCAACCCTAAGTGAGCATGCCTTTGTCTTTGTTATAGATTTTAAAAGTCTATGCCAATTTTACAACGCTTTGCAAAACTAAGACTAACTACAACAAACTTCTACATGCTTCTCAAACATGCAACACTAAGGCACGACAAGTTGAATATTTAATTTCATAATTAATATAACAATTATATCGATTATGATTTTAAATATACAACTCCTAATTCATAAATTAATATAACACTTATATCAATTCTCATGAATTAAGCATGCATCCTATACATTATAACAATTATAACAAACAAAATGCATCTAATGTTGAATGTTTAATTTCATAATTAATATAACACTTATATCAATTATTCTATTAAGCAAACAACATCTAATTCATGAATTAATATAACTCTTATATTAATACTCATGAATAAACATGCATCCTATACATTATAACACTTATAATATACCATGTGCATAAAATTAGGACAAGCTATGTTGTATATTTAATTTCATAATTAATATAACACTTATATCAATTATTCTATTAAATTAACAACAACTAATTCATGAATTAATATAACATTTATATCAAAAAACATGAATTGCCAAATATGCATACGATATATTATAACACTTATAACATATTACCAATGCATGAAGCATGCTTCCTACGGTGGGATTTTAAATCTATATGGCATACGTTATGCACATATAAACATGGAATTTAATTAAAACATACATTCGCATGATAGTAGACTTAGGATCAAGGACTTTAAAAAGGGCCAGCATGTCTTATTATTCAACTCAAGGTTAAGGTTATTTCCAGGCAAACTTAAGTCCAGATGGTCAAGTCCTTTTGTGATAACTAACGTGTTTGTTCATGGTGCTATTGAGATTAGAAACCTACAGCACGGGCAACCGTTTATGGTCAATGGTGCAAGGTTGAAGCACTACTATGAGGAGGGAGATGTGAAGATACTCTCGGCCTTTCTCCTGTCTGAAGCTTGAGAAACAGATCGAGAGGGGATGAGTGACCACTGGGCTCATCCAAGAAGGCCATGCCTTAGTTTTTTTTTCTTTCATATTTTCGGTTGGTGTTGTGTTTTTATTTTTGATGTTATTTACGGATTTTTGTTTTATTTAGGTGAATTTTAAATAGGAGATCTTTAAGAGGAGATCAAGAAGGTGAATCAAGGGAAGAAAATCCACGTAGAGAATCGGGCTAAATCAAGGATTCGGGTTGCTGAATCTTGCAACTTAAATCACAAAATATCCCAACGGCTATGCGAATTTATTGCGGCAGATTTGCTGAGTCCGCAACAGAATAGAGCCGTTGGGATACACTCGGGTACAAATAGCCGTCAGATCATCCCTACCCTTTACGTTTTCTCCATCCGTTGGACCTCAAGAATCAGTCTTCTTCTTCCTCTGCATCTCCTACCTTCAGATCTTCAAAGAACGACAATGGTATCCACACGAGCAGATCGATCCACATCAAAGAAGAAGTCGCCTGACGCAGAAGAAGCTGCGAGAGAGGCGCTGCTTTCCTTAGCAGACGCCGATGCTGCGCAGCCCTCACGGCCTCCGAAGCTACCGTTGCGACGAAAGAAGTGGTAGGTGGTGACGGAGATACCAGCTGGTCCTTCTGAACCAGTCAGTACACCCAAGAAACGGAAGTGGACGGTTGCGGTGGAGGATTCACCGATCAAGAGAAAGACTCCCAGCGAGGAGAGTCGTGGGAGTGGCCGCTGTTAAGTCTCTGAAAGTGACTTATTTAGGACCCATTTGGCTTAAGAAGATGTACACATTTAGGTGTTTTTGTGAGCATTTAGCCTAAACCTATGCTTTAATATGAGAATTAGAAGAAGGTAGCTAATATAGGACTTATGCACAATAGGTAGAAAAAGGGGTGAAAACCGAAGAAAAGAATGAAAATATAACCATTGCGAATGCATTGCGGAATAATTGCGGTGGCCGCAATTATTCAAGTTAAAACCGTAAGTTGGCTGACATTTTTCTGTTTAGATCCGACTTTTCAGGGATTCTTTTCTTCTCCTCCATCCATTCTGATATATGACGTTGAAGACTGATGGTTCTCCTTGGCCCGATCGCACCTGCAAACAACTATAAATAGGGGTCAAAGTCGGAGGATCAGCAAGCATTCCGAAGCGTAGAAGTCTTCGTGCAGTCCACCATTTCCACTGTCTTTCCTTTGCCGTCTGTTGAAGTTAGAGTTCAGCCATTTGGAATCGATAATCTGATAGGAAGGAGAGAAGATTCTTCTTCTCTCTCGATTGGATTCATCCAAGCACGGCTGACTTCTCATCATCAACATTCGAGGCGACTGCCACGGAATTTCTAGCATTTCCTTTACTGTTTTTCTGTATTACTCTTCTTATTTCCATTGCTGCTTACTGTTGTTCTTAGTTTAGCATTTCAATTACTGCATTTCGTTGTTGTCTGTCTTTAATTCATCTCTTTAGAGCTTTCCTTTGTCAATCAAACACTTAAGCAATCGAAGTATCCTTCTGCTATTTACGGTTTCCATCTGTTTCTGCTACGGCTTTAGCTTACTGTTTTAAGCTTATTTATCTTCTAAGCATGTCTGTTTTATCTATTGTTTCTCTTCTCCACATATCCATGAGTAACTAAACTCACTTAGGGGCATGCTAATGACAGAACTATAGGCTAAAAAACGTAAGTCAAGTAGGCAGATTAACACTCGAACATTGGTTGTATGTAAGCTTCATCCCACGGGCAATTTCGATTGGCCATCCATTTTGTCCAAAGAACTCCTAACCTCTGGAAGGAGTAAGAGTTCAGAGTCGTATAACCATGCTAGCCTTTCATGGTAATCAGGAAACGGCCTAGGAATAGGCGTTTCCCTAGTACAAATTAAAAACTCCTGTTTTAACAAGATGCTTAAGACCTTACTTTGAAGTCGAGTAAACTTGAGTCTCTCATGCATGGAATCGGACGATACTTGTGATAGAGTTAGTTTGATGTATGGAGAGTTGATCCAAAGCTTGATAATCGTAATAAACTGCCTATAGGATAGTCATTAGTAGCTCCCAATTCACCATTTTAATCAGTTTCGCTGTTAATTAATTGCGGAAACATTGCGGTCCACGCAATTCTACCAAATTTCATTCTGTTTAGCTGTTTTCTTTCTCGTTTATTAATTCCATCTTTTATCCTTTGCATCTAATTCCAACTTGCATCTGTTTATGTTATATCCTTCTATACATTCAGCAAAAAATAGTTAATTAAAAACCAATTTCACCCCCTCAAATGCATCCCATCTTTCTTAACATTCACACTTCGCGAATAGCTTAAATAAGTCTCTGTGGAAAAAACGAATTAAATATACTCATTACTTGCTGTGAGACCATGTATGCTTGCATGTTCTAAGTGCTCTCTCTTCTATTTTGCACACTTTTCTTTACACATTGAGCACGCAACAAGTTTTTGGCGCCGCTGCCGGGGACTTATTTTTAGCGAAACGAAGTTTTTGTTAAGTTTGAAACATTCATTTGTTTTCTTTTGCATTTGATCTATATCTCATTTCTTTCTTAGGTAAAACTTAGGTTAGTTTATGAATGAGCTTCCATCTAGTGATCTAGAGTTCAATCCTGAGCCCGAAAGATTACTTAGAGCTAGGAATAAGGCTAAGAAACGTTTATTTAGACAACCTTCTTTACCTCAATTAGCTGCTGATACCGCAAGGTTATCAACACCACCTTTAGGAGAAATGGATGTTAGAGATCAAAATCTGGTGCCTGCCACTCGCAACCCCATAGAAATAGCGAATGACAAGGATAGCGCCATTCTTTCATATCTTGTACCTATGCCTGGGGAGCTGAACCCCAGCATAATCCGTCCTGAGATCACTGCCAACTCATTCGAGTTAAAGCCAGTGATGTTCCAAATGTTGTCCACTGTGGGACAATTTTTTGGAATGGAAAATGAGGATCCCCACAACCATCTTAGGAATTTCTTAGGAGTTAGTGATACCTTCCTAATCCCTGGAGTTTCCCAAGAGGCACTAAGGCTATACTTGTTCCCTTACTCTTTGAGGGACAAGGCCAAAACGTGGTTGAACTCATTACCTTCCGGATCTGTCCTTAATTGGACAGATCTAGCTGAAAAATTCCTAGTCAAATATTTCCCACCTGATAGGAATGCAACTTTTCGTGATGACATTATAAAGTTCAAACAAGCTCCAAGTGAGTCTCTTCACGAAGCTTGGACACGCTTCAAAGACCTTCTAATCAAATGCCCGCACCATGGCATCCCATGGTGCATCCAAATAGAAGTTTTCTTTAAAGGTTGCAACCCCAGCACTAGACAAGTCTTAAATTCATCTGCTGGAGGTTCTATGTTGTCCAAGAGTTACAACGAAGCTTATGAGATCTTGGAGAAGATCTCAACATCTCATTGTAGATGGTCAGACGACCCTGTAGAGCCAACTAGAGCTCAAGACAAGGATGCTCTAAGCGCCATGAGCACCCAAATAAATGCCCTGACCAACTTAGTCAAGCAAATGGCTCAGGCCAATCTCCAACCCAGTGCCAATACCGCCACAGCCATGTCAATGGGCACTCAACCAAGCCAAGGCGAGGCACTAGTCTGTGGATTCTGTGGGGAAGGACACCCTTATGAATACTGTCCTGGGAATCCATCCTCGGTCTGCTATGTAGGAACCCAGCAGCAACCAAGGAACAACCCCTACTCACAAACATACAATCCTGGTTGGAGGAACCACCCAAACCTGTCATGGGGTGGCCAACCAAATTCTAACCAAAACAATAACCAACCAAGGCCGAGTGGAACATCTGGTTTCACTCCCCAAAATAACCAACATAACCAATCAATGTACCAAAAACCTTATCAACCAGTAGGATCTTCTGTAGAAAACCTACTCAAGGAATATATAGCTAAGAATGAGGCTACTCTCCAAAGCCAGCAAGCTACCCTTAGGAGCTTAGAAACTCAAATAGGCCAGTTAGCCAATGAACTTAAAAGTAGGCCCCAAGGTAGACTCCCTGCTGACACTGAACTACCAAGGAGAGATGGCAAGGAACAAGTTCAAGCAATTGAACTTAGGAGTGGAAGACCTCTGGTAAGCAATACCAAAGACATACCAAAGAGAGTAGAGAACACCGAGTCTAGTGCTCCACTGGAGTCTCTGCCAAGCCAAGGTCCACCACCCACTAGTACCTCAGGAGCCAGATTAGAACCAATTATAGAGGAAATAGAAGAAATTCCACGACCTCCACCAATCCTAAAGCGCCCTGACGTACCTGCTTATGTACCACCACCTCCTTATCCTAGGAGGCTTAAGAAGAAGCAGGAACAGGAAGTTCATTTCAATAAATTCTTAGAAATCCTTAAGCAAGTACACGTTAATATTCCTTTTGTAGAGGTTTTACAATCGATGCCTTCTTATGTAAAGTTTTTGAAGGATATCATTACTAACAAAAAGATAATTGGTGAGTTTGAAACAGTCAATCTCACTGAGGAGTGCAGTGCCATCCTCCAGAACAAGTTGCCCAAGAAGGAGAAGGATCCTGGTTCCTTCACCTTACCTGTAGAACTTGGAGGCAAGCACGTGGGGCGAGCTCTCTGTGACCTGGGAGCTAGCATTAACCTCATGCCCCTGTCCCTATTCCGCCAGTTAGGAATAGGAGAAGCACGTCCAACTACAGTCACTTTACAACTAGCCGACAGATCCATCGCATATCCAGAAGGTAAGATTGAGGATATTCTAGTTAAAGTTGACAAGTTCATCTTCCTTGCAGATTTCATTGTCCTGGACTATGAGGCAGACAAGGAGGTTCCCATCCTGCTAGGTAGACCATTTCTAGCCACAGGTAGGGCACTAATAGATGTGCAAAAAGGTGAGTTAACTATGAGGGTACATGACGAAGAGGTAAAATTTAGTGTTTATAAAGCTTTGAGATATCCCTCTGATTCTGAGTCATGTGCTAGCATGGATGTTGTTGATTCACTTATGGACGATCAATTAGAGCATGTATTATTAACCAAACATGCTAATGAATATGTACAAATAGATGTAGATGACTTAAATGTATCTGACATAATGAACATGCCTGTAATTAACCCTCAGCATGTATGTATGAACATAGATTTGACTGATAGAACTGTAAATTCTTTAAAACCCTCCATTGAGCATCCACCTATTCTTGAACTGAAACCACTACCTACTCACCTCAAATATGCATATTTAGGAGATAATGATACATTGCCTGTAATTATTTCCTCTAAACTTAGTGAACAGCATGAGGTAGATTTAATTTTACTGCTTAAGCAATATAGGAAGGCTATAGCATGGACTATTGCCGATATTCGAGGCATTAGCCCTGCTTTTTGTATGCATAAAATTATCTTAGAGGAAGAGCACACACCTAAGGTAGATCACCAGCGTAGGTTAAACCCCTCTATGAAAGAGGTAGTGAAGAAGGAAATAATAAAATGGTTAGATGCAGGAGTAATTTACCCCATAGCTAGTAGCCAGTGGGTGAGCCCCATCCAGTGTGTACCCAAGAAGGGGGGTATGACCGTGGTAGTCAATGAGAACGACGAACTGATTCCAACAAGGACTGTCACAGGATGGAGGGTGTGTATGGACTATAGGAAGTTAAACAAAGAAACAAAAAAAGACCACTTCCCTATACCGTTTATTGACCAGATGCTAGACAGAATAGCTGGTAGGGCCTACTACTGTTTCCTAGATGGCTATTCGGGCTACAACCAAATAACTATAGATCCTGAGGACCAAGAGAAGACCACCTTCACTTGCCCTTTTGGAACGTTTGCCTTCCGCAGAATGCCTTTTGGCTTATGCAATGCACCGGCAACTTTCCAGAGGTGCATGATGGCCATCTTCTCTGAGTTGGATGAATCCATGATAGAAATATTCATGGATGACTTCTCAGTCTTCGGGGATTCATTTCAAATCTGTCTAAACAACCTAGAACAAGTCCTGGCTAGGTGTGAGGAAACCCACCTAGTCCTAAATTGGGAAAAGTGCCATTTCATGGTAGATGAGGGGATTGTCTTAGGCCATAGAGTGTCAAGGGCCGGTGTGGAAGTGGATAGGGCAAAAATAGAGATCATAGAGAAGTTAGTAGAGCCCCAAAATGTCAAAGGCATTAGAAGCTTCTTAGGACATGCTGGTTTTTACAGAAGGTTCATCAAGGACTTTTCTAAGATAGCCAAGCCCCTGTGCGAGCTTCTAGAGCTAAACAAACCTTTTATCTTCTCTGAGGAGTGTGTAGTAGCTTGGAAAACCCTGAAGGTAGCACTAGTCACAGCACCGATCATAGTCGGACCAAATTGGGATCTCCCATTTGAGATGCTATGTGATGCCAGTGACTATGCTGTTGGAGTCATGTTAGGACAGAAAATTGACAAGCTCACACATCCTGTCTATTATGCCAGTAAGACCTTGAATGAGGCTCAATGTAACTATACAACTACAGAAAAAGAGATGCTTGCTGTAGTATTTGCATGTGAAAAATTTAGAAATTATATAGTAGGCACTAGGACCATTGTGTATACTGACCATTCTGCTTTAAAATATCTGATGAGAAAGGCTGATGCTAAGCCTAGACTAATTAGATGGGTGTTATTACTGCAAGAATTTGATTTAGATATTCGAGACAAGAAAGGTTGTGAGAATGTGGTTGCAGATCACCTATCTCGATTGCACCATAATTGCGAAAAAATTGCGGAGTCCGCAATTTCTGATGCTTTCATAGATGAGCATGTCTTTGCTTTATCTCATCGTGATAACGATGAGGAACCATGGTTCGCTGATATTGCTAACTTTCGTGCATCGCAGGTTTTACCAGTATTCAAGGGAGGGCAAGAGAAGAAGAGGTTCCTCAATGAAGTAAAGAAATTCATCTGGGACGACCCCATCCTTTACAGAACTTGTGCTGATGGGCTGTTGAGGAAATGTGTTTCAGCTGCTGAAGCGAAATCTGTGCTGCAGCACTGTCACTCATCTCCTTATGGGGGACATTTTGGTGGGCAGAGAACAGCTGCTAAGGTCTTTCAGAGTGGCTACTACTGGCCAACAATCTTCAAGGACGCCCATGACTACGCCCACAACTGCGATGAGTGTCAAAGGACAGGTAACTTGAGCCGTAAGGATGAGATGCCCCTCACCTACATCTTAGAGTTGGAGCTCTTTGATGTGTGGGGCATTGATTTCATGGGACCATTCCCTCCATCATCAGGTAACCTGTACATCTTAGTAGCAGTAGATTATGTGTCAAAGTGGGTAGAAGCTAAGGCATGTCCTAATAATGATGCTAAAACGGTCACTAGTTTCTTACATAGGCACATTTTCACTCGATTTGGGACTCCTCGTGCTATCATTAGTGATGAGGGGTCACATTTCATTAACAAGGCTATGGAGAAATTATTGGCTAAATATAACATCCGACATAGAGTAGCTACCCCCTACCACCCACATTCTAATGGTCAAGCTGAGATTTCCAATAGGGAAATAAAGAACATCCTAGAGAAAGTAGTCAAACCAAATAGGAAAGACTGGTCTTTTAAGCTTGAGGATGCACTTTGGGCTTATAGAACAGCATATAAGACACCTCTAGGAATGTCTCCCTATAGGCTGGTATATGGCAAGGCTTGCCACTTGCCACTTGAGTTAGAAAATAAAGCATATTGGGCCATGAAAGAATTAAATTTTTGTGTAAAAGATGCGGGGACATTAAGATCTTTGCAACTCCATGAACTTGATGAGCTTAGGCACATGGCCTATGAGAATGCCAAGATGTACAAAGAAAAGACTAAAATATGGCATGACAGTAGGCTTAGGATCAAAGACTTTAAAAAAGGCCAACTTGTACTATTATTTAATTCACGCTTAAAGCTATTTCCAGGCAAATTAAAGTCTAGATGGTCGGGTCCATTTATTATTACTAATGTCTTTGTTCATGGTGCAATAGAGATTAGAAACTTGCAGCAAGGGCAGCCGTTTATGGTCAATGGTGCCAGACTGAAGCATTACTATGAGGAAGGGGATGTAAAGACTCTCTCAGCCTTCCTCTTAACTGAAGCATGACAAAAAGAACGAGAGAGAACGAGTGGTTACTGTGCTCGTTTAGAAAAGGCCAATGCCTTAGTTTTTTTTTTTTTTTTTTTTTCTCTGTCTTTCTGTTTTCTTTCATGATCGTTTGTAGGTTTTGTAGCATGATTTTAATTACGTATTTAATGTTTGTTTGATTTGTTTTTGTAGGGATTCGATAGATGGAATCAAGGAGAGTGAATCAAGCTTTAAAAACCAAGAATTGGTGGAGCCAATTGAAAGATACGGGCGATCAAAGTTTGGAATTTTTATGAAATCTTGTCCCTGGAATTGCGCAAAAATTGCTGGATCCGCAAAACTAGCCGTTGAGATTTTTTCCGTTTTATTTATAGCCGTTAGAACGCGCCCGTTGATACGATTCTCTCATTCTGTGATCTCCAAGATTTCCACGATTCTCTCCATCTGTGATTCTTCTCTCCAAACCTCCAAGAAGCAACTATGGTTTCCACTAGGGCTGAGAGATCCGCCGCCAAGAAGAAGGTCGACGACGCAGCTGAAGCGGCTGCGAGGGAGGCGCTTCTCGCCCTTGCTGATGAAGGTGCTGTTCGCACCGGCCGTCTTTCCAAGCTTCCTATCCGTAGGAGGAAGTGGAAGGTGGTCACTGAGATCCCTGCTGGCCCATCTGAGCCAGTGGGCACGCCAAAGAAGCGTCGGTGGTCTGTCAAGACTGCTGCTGAACCGAGCACTGCCAAGACTCCCTCTGTGGAGAGTCAAGAACCTGATCATGATTCTCACGAGTCAGCCAAAGAAGGCTCGTCGCCGTCTGGTTCACCTGTGCGCAGCCCTCTGCCTTCTACACCTGTGCACAGCCCTGCGTCGTCCGAACCAGCGTCAAGCGCAGAGCCATCACCACCGTTACAGAGCCCTGAGCTATCTCCAGCGCTTCAGAGTTCTGATCCGCCATCTGTAGCGGCGCAGAGCCCTGCGCCATCATCTTCACCACTGAGTTCTGCACGCGCACCATCAGCAGAACATGATTCCCCACGGCCTGATCCGGAATTCCCTTACGGGGATTATCAAGAATCCACGCAAGGCAGTGGAGATGCTGGGGAAGAAGAAGTCTTCTCTCCTATGAGGGAAGACAGCCCTGATGAGCCTGCACAGCAGGCTGATTCTATGGAGGAGACGTTGGGGGCTTGCCTCCAGCAGATCAACTTGAAGAAAGAGAAGAAGAAGGCCAAAATGACCAAGGCCAAGAAGTCCAAGAAGGCCAAGAAGCTGAAGAAGAAGAAGGCCAAGCAAGTGCCTTTAGCAGATGACGAGAGTGCTGAGCCTTCGCTCAAACGCCTCAAGGTGGAGGCTGCTGAATCATCCAGACCAACTGATAAGGGGAAGGCTAAGCTCTGCCCTGAAGATGAACCTCCGTCAGTGAGGTATGTCTCCTCTGATGCCGAATCAAGGGGTCTGGAGCTGAGGAAAAGGGACCTGTTGCACGAGAAGGGGTTCCTTGATCGCCTTGCTGACCTGCCGCAGTTCTTGCGCGCAGGGGTGCTTAACCATGGCTGGGAGGAATTCTGCCGACCTCCCAATCCAGCATACACAAGCATGGTGTATGACTTCTATGCTAACGTGATCAGCCCGGAGGATGGCCTATCTGTGGTCCGAGGGGTGGAAGTTGATTTTTCTGCCAAGGCCATCAACGAAGCATTTGGTCTCAGGGGCCAACCTCACACAGATTATGCACGGGTAGTGGATGAGCCAACTGAGGCTGTGCTAGAAGAAGCTCTGCGCACAATTGGCCAGCCTGAAGCCTCTTGGACAGTGTCACGCAACGGGCGGCACACTCTTATGAGTGCCAACCTCACGGCTAAGGCAGCCGTGTGGTTTTCATTCGTAAGAAGAAGACTCTCCCCAGTGACGCATGAGACCACAATTAACCAGAGCCGTTCGCTGCTGGTTTATGCCATAATGAGAGGTCTCACGATCAACGTGGGAGAAGTCATCAATGCTGCCATAGCCGAGTGTGCTAAAAAGGGTAAGGGACCTTTATTTTTTCCAAACACTATAACAAAGTTGTGTTTGCTTGCAGGAGTCCCCACCGACCGCTTGGAGCAGCAGATGCCCTACACAGGCCATTTGGAGTTGCCTGCACACCTGCGGCTGAGAAGAAAGGGCAATATGGAGTTCGAGTTGGATAGGCTGGCTGCTGAGCAGTCCCTATCCATGGCCTGCTTAATGGACATGCAGCGGAGAATGGCTCAATGGGCCAACTATGCGCAGGCGAGGGACAAAGAAGTTGCAGACCAATTGGGGTGCATCCTCCCGGATTTCCCCACCAACCTCCTAACTCCATGGGTGCCACCACGACCAAGGCGACCAGATGAAGATGATGTGAATTGAGTGCTGGTTTGAAGAGCACTAAAGGGAGTATTTGCTGTTCCCTTACAAAAACAAAGACAATTTTCCTGCTTTCTGTTAGTTAAAGTATGCTGTTTGTGTTTAGTTTTTGATCTGTTTTTAATGTTTAGTTTTATGATTTTTCTTTTGTTTAGTTTAGTCTGATGTTAGTTGTTTAGGTAGGTTAGTTTAGTTTTATTTTTAGGATGCCTGAGTAACGGGAAAAAAGCATGCTAGGGGCCTGCATCAATGTGAAATCTGCCCAGATTGTATTGCGAAATAATTGCGGTTCCCGCAATTTTTGTGACTAGTTGCATGTTTTAGACCGTCCGTTTAGTTAGGCTGTGTTCTGTTAAATTCAATCTTTTTCTGCTAGCATGACTACCTTATATAGCTGATCTGGAAGCATGCTGGATGAGTGTCATAGGACACCCTTTGATAGTTTAAATTTGCCTCTGAATAGTGCTCAGCATGCATAAACCATAAGACCTTAAACCTGTCTGTTATGTTCAAATTTTCTGCTGCTGGGATAGTTGCTTTTAGAATGTTTTGCCTATGCCTAGGATTGTTAAATTCTCTTTGTTTTACTTTAGACTAGATGCTTCTAGGATAGTTTGGGGGTGTGCCACCTCAAACACTCATTGGGGACAATGAGTAGTTGAAGTTTGGGGGAGGCCACCCTAGGCCTAGGAACATTCCTCTCTTCCTTAGGACATAAGCATTCTTCTTCTCCTAACAAAAAAAAAAAAAAAAATTGTGATAAATAGAAAAAGTGAAAAAATAGAATAAAGAGGGGAGTCTTTTTCAAATGGCATTGCATCAAAAGGCAAACCAAGGAGAGACTCCACCTAAGTAAAAAAGGAAAAAGGAGAAATAGGGGAAGAAGAATGTATGCTTGGGAGTTATGATCTTGTGGCTTAGATGTCCTATGTGAAAAGAACTCTGATCCTTAATGAGCTAAGCACAAGGTTGTAACTTTTAGGTGTGTCTAGGGAGATGAATGTATATCCAATGTAGTGATGCCAGGGCTTAGGTTGTTCTCTAAAAAGTACCACTGTCACTGTTGATACTAAGACTGGCATGACTCTAAGGAATCCTAGACACATTGAAAATAAGCTAGAAGCATGTACTGAGTCTAGAGTAAAGCTTGGTAGAATTTGAAACCTTAGGGATAATAGCATGATATCATAAAAGTAGTTAGATCAGTAGTAGGGGGTTAACAAAAGCAGTGGGTATAGTAGGCAGGTGAAGTCAGAAGAAGCTAGACAAGAGGTTAGTTCTAAACTTGGAAGTGTGTCACAGGACAGCACTGCTAGAGACTAGAATATAAAGGAGTTAGTGAGTAGTTAAAGAAGAGGAAGAAACAGCAGCCTAGGTAAGTCCTTAGTATGCTTGAGGACAAGCAAAGCCTTAAGTTTGGGGGTGTGTTAAGTCTCTGAAAGTGACTTATTTAGGACCCATTTGGCTTAAGAAGATGTACACATTTAGGTGTTTTTGTGAGCATTTAGCCTAAACCTATGCTTTAATATGAGAATTAGAAGAAGGTAGCTAATATAGGACTTATGCACAATAGGTAGAAAAAGGGGTGAAAACCGAAGAAAAGAATGAAAATATAACCATTGCGAATGCATTGCGGAATAATTGCGGTGGCCGCAATTATTCAAGTTAAAACCGTAAGTTGGCTGACATTTTTCTGTTTAGATCCGACTTTTCAGGGATTCTTTTCTTCTCCTCCATCCATTCTGATATATGACGTTGAAGACTGATGGTTCTCCTTGGCCCGATCGCACCTGCAAACAACTATAAATAGGGGTCAAAGTCGGAGGATCAGCAAGCATTCCGAAGCGTAGAAGTCTTCGTGCAGTCCACCATTTCCACTGTCTTTCCTTTGCCGTCTGTTGAAGTTAGAGTTCAGCCATTTGGAATCGATAATCTGATAGGAAGGAGAGAAGATTCTTCTTCTCTCTCGATTGGATTCATCCAAGCACGGCTGACTTCTCATCATCAACATTCGAGGCGACTGCCACGGAATTTCTAGCATTTCCTTTACTGTTTTTCTGTATTACTCTTCTTATTTCCATTGCTGCTTACTGTTGTTCTTAGTTTAGCATTTCAATTACTGCATTTCGTTGTTGTCTGTCTTTAATTCATCTCTTTAGAGCTTTCCTTTGTCAATCAAACACTTAAGCAATCGAAGTATCCTTCTGCTATTTACGGTTTCCATCTGTTTCTGCTACGGCTTTAGCTTACTGTTTTAAGCTTATTTATCTTCTAAGCATGTCTGTTTTATCTATTGTTTCTCTTCTCCACATATCCATGAGTAACTAAACTCACTTAGGGGCATGCTAATGACAGAACTATAGGCTAAAAAACGTAAGTCAAGTAGGCAGATTAACACTCGAACATTGGTTGTATGTAAGCTTCATCCCACGGGCAATTTCGATTGGCCATCCATTTTGTCCAAAGAACTCCTAACCTCTGGAAGGAGTAAGAGTTCAGAGTCGTATAACCATGCTAGCCTTTCATGGTAATCAGGAAACGGCCTAGGAATAGGCGTTTCCCTAGTACAAATTAAAAACTCCTGTTTTAACAAGATGCTTAAGACCTTACTTTGAAGTCGAGTAAACTTGAGTCTCTCATGCATGGAATCGGACGATACTTGTGATAGAGTTAGTTTGATGTATGGAGAGTTGATCCAAAGCTTGATAATCGTAATAAACTGCCTATAGGATAGTCATTAGTAGCTCCCAATTCACCATTTTAATCAGTTTCGCTGTTAATTAATTGCGGAAACATTGCGGTCCACGCAATTCTACCAAATTTCATTCTGTTTAGCTGTTTTCTTTCTCGTTTATTAATTCCATCTTTTATCCTTTGCATCTAATTCCAACTTGCATCTGTTTATGTTATATCCTTCTATACATTCAGCAAAAAATAGTTAATTAAAAACCAATTTCACCCCCTCAAATGCATCCCATCTTTCTTAACATTCACACTTCGCGAATAGCTTAAATAAGTCTCTGTGGAAAAAACGAATTAAATATACTCATTACTTGCTGTGAGACCATGTATGCTTGCATGTTCTAAGTGCTCTCTCTTCTATTTTGCACACTTTTCTTTACACATTGAGCACGCAACAGCCGCCCATCATATGAGACGGCCAGACAGAGCCCAGAGCCTTCTCCACAGACGCCGGAGCCTGAAGCTCCACCTGAAGAGCACCAAGACTCGGTGCCAAGCGATGAACCGGTGGAGGAAGAGGAGGTATTCTCCCCCTTGAGGGAAGTTAGTCTTGACAGCCCTGTGGAGGGGGGCAGCAAGGATTCCATGGACGAAACGTTGGGGGATTGCCTCCAGCAGATCACCACCCAGGTATGTCTCAAGAAGTTGGTCCCTGTGATCGTGAAAGCCAAGCGACCGAAGTTCTCCAAGCGAGCCAAGAAGAAGAAGGTTGTATTTGGATCTTCTTTAAAAAAGATGAAGGTTGAGGCTGCTGAGTCGGCCAAAGCGAAAGAGAAGGGGAAGAGGAAGATGTACCTCGAGGACGAACCTCAGGCTGAGAGGTTTGTCTCACAAGAAGCAGAGGCCAAGGGCCTCGAGTTGAGAAAGAAGGAGCTCCTCCACGAGCGGGGTTTCCTAGATGCGTTGGCTGACCTGCCGCAATTCTTGCGCGCAGGAATCATCACCCATGGCTGGGAAGAGCTGTGCAGACCCCCGATTCCAGCTTACCCCGACATGGTGTATGACTTCTACGCCAATCTCACGCACCCTGACGCATGCCTATCCACGGTGAGAGGGGTAGAGGTCGACTTCTCTGCCAATGCCATCAATGAGGCTTACGACCTCAAGGAGTACCCACATTCTGACTATGCCAAGATTGTTGACTTGCCATCTGAGGCAGTCCTAGAAGAGGCTTTGAACACAATAGGCAAGCCAGAGGCGTCGTGGGCAGTGTCAAGAAACGGGAAGCACACCCTGATGAGTGCAACCCTGCGCGACAAGGCGGCCGTCTGGTTCTCTTTTGTACGCAGACGTATCTCCCCTGTGACTCACGAGACGACTATAAACCAGGGGAGATCTTTGCTGCTGTACGCCATTATGAGGGGCCTCACCATTGACGTTGGTGAAGTCATTGCTGCCTCCATTGCCGACTGCTCAAAGAAAGGTAAGGGTCAACTATTTTTCCCTAATACCATAACTAAACTGTGCCTTCGTGCAGGAGTCCGAATGGAGAAGAATGAGAAGCAGTTGCCTTACACAGGCCATCTGGAGCTGCCCACCATCTTGAGGATGCGAAGGAGGGGCAACATGGAATTTGAGCTGGACGGCCTGGCTGTTGCTCAATCACTATCCATGGCGTGCTTGATGGACCTGCAACACAAGATGGCGCAGTGGGTCGAATATGCACAGGCACGGGACAAAGATGTGGCTGACCAGTTGGGGTGCATATTCCCTGCCTTCCCTACTGACCTGTTGAAGCCATGGGCGCCTCCTAGAGAAAGGAGAGATGAGGATGAAGATGTTTGAGTGCCAATCTGAACGACACTCGAGGGAGTTTTTCTGATCCCTCTTGAAAAAAAAAACTTGCTTTTCTGTGACTTTTGAATTTAATCGAACGCTTGATCTGTTTTTAATTTCCTTGTTTGTTTAGAGTAGTTTAATTTAGCTTGATGGTATCTGAATAGTTAGTTTAGTTCGTTTTGCTGTTTTGTGTAGTTTTGGATGACTGGAAATAGCATGCTAGGAGCCTTGTTCAATGCTAAAAATGCTCTGTAGGTTTATTGCGAATTCTTTGCGGAGTCCGCAATTTTGTGTCAGTTTTCGCATGCTATTGGGTGACTTTTGGATAGGATGGTTTTGTTTAAATTTTGCTATCTTGTTGCTTTCTTGTCTTCAATATGTGATCTATCTGTGAGCATGCTGGATGGGTGTCTTAGTACACCTTTGATAGTTTAAATTAGTTCCTTAAAATTGCTCAGCATGCACCTCTATAAGCCCTTAACATGCTGTTTTTACAAAAATTCTGCTGCTGTGTTATCTGCTTTAAGTCGTTCATTCTATGCCTAGGAGTTTTATATTCTACTTGTTTTGCCTTAGACTAGATGCTTCTAGGACAAGTTTGGGGGTGTGCCACCTCAGACTCTCATTGGGGACAATGAGGAGTTTAAGTTTGGGGGAGGCAACCTCTAGGCCTAGGAACATTCCTCTCTCCCTAAGCATAAGCATTCTTCTTCTTTGAAAAAATGATGAAGAGAAATATTTTTGAAAAGCAAAGGAATAAAGAGTAGTGTCTCAATTGAGGTTGCTGAGTAATCAGGGCTATTTGTGTAACCCACAAGTGGCACTGCATCAAAAGGCAAACCAAAAGAGGGACTCTACTAAGAAAAAAAAGAAAAGGAAAAACCAAGGAAGAAGAATGTATGTCTATGAGTTATAGCTTATGTGCTTAGGTGGCCTGTATGAATGAACTCCGATCCTCAATCAGCTAAGCACAGGGTTGTGGCTTGTAGGTTTGTTAAGGGAGATGAATGTATATCCAATATAGTGATGCCAGGTTTTAGGTTGTTCTCTAAAATATACTACTATTACTTGTGTGTACTAAGACTGGCATGACTATAAGGAATCCTAGGTTACTCAAAAGAAAGACATTAGAAGCATGTACTGAGTCTAAGATAAAACAAAGTAGAATTTGAAAACTTAGGGATAGGTGCACAATGAACCTAATGACTAAGGCAAATAGATCAGTTGTAGGGAGTTTTAAAGACAGTAGGTTTTGCAAGGCAAGAGAAATCAGAATAAGCAAATTGTGGAGGTAGTTTGAACTTAGAAGAGTGTCACATGACAGCCATGCCTTAGATAGTGAACTTAGGGGAGTCAGCAAGTAGTTAGATAGAGTGATAGCAGCCCAAGTAAGTCCTTATATTGCTCGAGGACGAGCAAAACCTTAAGTTTGGGGGTGTGTTACGTCTCCAAAAGTGCATATTTTAGGGACTTGTTTGCTATAGAATGATGTACACTCTTAAGCGTTTTTGTTAGAATTAAGTCGAAACATGTGCATATATATGAGAATTTATAGAATGAAGCTTAAACAAGACTTATGTGGAAAAGGAAGGAAAAAGAATAAAAAACAAAGCTAAAGAGTTGAAATTTCTGTATTGCAGGAATATTGCGAAAACATTGCTGTCTCAGCAATGTTTTAAGTGAAGTTGTTAAGTTGTCTAACCGTCCACCAGTCTGTTGCGATGTTTCAGCCGCCCATTCTTTCTCCTGCTGCCACGTGGAAGGTCGTCGTTCAGAATGGATGGTTCTCCTTGGCTGAAGAATACCTGCAAAACACTATAAAAGGAGGTCAAAGGGGAAGGACAAACACAGACTCAGAGGCGTAGAACTCCCATCTCAACGCATTTTCTCATTGTTTTCTCTTTCGGTTGTTGGTGTGAGGGTTTCAGCTGGTGGAATCGATAATCTGAGAGGAAGAAGAGAGGATCTTTCTTCTCTTCTGATTGGATTCACCCACGAACAAGCTCACCTTCGTCCTTCATCCGAGGCGCTTGCGGCGAGGAGTTCACACGCACACGTTACCTGCTTTCTATTGCTTTCTGCTTTCTTTTTTCGTTTCTGTCTGTTGTTATTTCGTTTCTGTTTGCTACTCCAAATCATTTCGTTCACTTCTGTTTAGTCTTCGTCATTTTAAAGTTGTTGCTTGAACCTTGGTTAATCAAAGAGTTATTTGACTACGTCGCAACTCTCTTCACTGCTTCCTTTCTTCTTTGCTGTCATTTGCATTCTGTTAAGCATGTTTAAACAACCTAATCTTTCCACTCCACCATCGTCCATGAGTAACTAAACCACATAAGGGTCTGCTAATGATGAATCTATAGGTAGAAATGCGTGGACTCAACATGTAGGATAGCTGCAAATGCATTGAATATATGTGTGCTTCATCCGACGGGAAATTTCGATTGGCCATCCATTTTGTCCAAAGAACTCCTAACCTCCGGAAGGAGTAAGAGTTCAGAGTCGTCCATTCATGCTAGCCTTTCATGGTAACCAGAAAACTGTTGGGTTTTATGTCCTAAAACTCGTGGTTTGTAAACTGTTATGTTTGTAAATATTCTATTTAGAATAAAGAGTTATTAGTTTTATTCAGTAAAAGAGTTTACTGGAATAAAGTGAAACGTGTTTGGTTTAACCTATACCAATGACCAACACCCTTGGCTGAATATGAGTACTTGAGCCTCATGTATGACATGATTGTGGATCAAGCTCAAGTAGTCAGTCAAAACGGTCTATAGTATACGGATAAGGCTGGGTACCTTATCCTGGTAATACTATTGGATGCGGCTCACTTTGTATTGTACAAAACAATGTGATCTGAATCGTTTCACATGGAGATGTGCGAGTGAGGGCGTCCTGTGCAAAGAGTTTGCATAAGACCGAACCGCGTATTAAGTCGCTCTCTCTTTATAACTCCGTTTACTGATGAGACCGACTTATACATATTGATGGCCTAGGTAACTCAATCTCAATCCTGAGCTCGCTATGAACTCCTGCTTATTCGATAGTATCCTTTGACTTGCACTGATGAGAGTGGCCCATAAGCGCCGACTCAATAAGCCTACCATCTTGGGGATAAAGTCGAATAGGTAGCTGGGGACATAGTACAGCAAGATTGGAGTTCACTCCTAACCCGCTCTTCAGGGTTAGTAGATAGGTTGTTCCCTTAATAGCTGACTCTGGGGCTTGAACAATGAGCGCTCACACTCTCATGTGATGAGAGGGTTAACTGATCTGTTGGTTGGACCACAAATCTATTGTTCATTAGAGGTGTCAGTGGTACTTAAGGAACAAGACGTAATGCAGGGGTTAAATGGTTTAAATGACCCAGCTGCGATTACGAACAACCTGTGAAGGGTCGACTTACCGATGACGGTTATATCAGAGGACACAATATATCTACAGTGAGGAGAGTGCAACCCTCGGACTATAGTGGAGTCTCCGGGGGTTAACGAATGTTGATTGATTCGGGTTAAAAGAGTTTTGACCGAATAATCTTGTATCGTTGGAGCTCATGATCTGTAGGTCCTTTAGGTTCTCCTGGCTAGCTCGGATAACGCCGTGCAACAGTATAAAAGAAAAGAAAAAGAAAAAGAATTTGAATTGTTCAAATTCGGTTTATGGAAGGAGAATGGATGATTTAAATATGTACATATTTAAATATGATTTAAGTATGGAAATGGCCTAAAACATGAATAACATTCATGTGTAAAAAAGTCGGTTTTCAGAAAATCGGGTTTAGTCATATTATTTAATTAATATTTGATATTAAATTAAATAATAATTATTAATTAAAAAGTTTAATTAATAATTATATATTTATATATATTTTATTTATTAAATATATATAATTATATATATATTTTAATAATAATAATAATTATATATATATATGTGTCTTGCATGCAGCAAGACACATATACATATATTAAGTAACAATATATATATATATATATTTTGGACTTGGGCCATCAAAGAGGCAGAGAAGTGAATTGAAAACTCTTATTCAATTTCATTCTTGAAGTTGAGAGATTTTTTTTTAGGAATACACGAGCTGTTCTTAAAAAAAAGAAATTGTTTCTTTTGTTTTCTCAATTTACTTCTCCTCTGCCTCTCCTTCTTCTTCTTTCTTCCTCTTTTCTTTTCCTTTTCTCTTCAATTCGGAGTCCCACAACTCCGTTGCTCGGCGCCGAGGATAGCGGGACTACCTGGGGTGGTCTTCGGGGCGTTCGCGAGAAGAGGTCTGAAGAGTTCGTGACGAGGATTGGCCGGCGGAACTTGAAGAAATTGGAACTACAAGGGTATGTATTCTAAATTTCTTATTTCCGTCTTTTAAGCATGTTTTCTATTTGTTAAATTGATGAAATTAGAGTATCATCGGTCCGAAATCGCTTTCCGTTGCGCAAGTCGCTCTATCAAAAACGACCTAGGAATAAGCGTTTTCCTAGCACAATTCATTAACTTGCCTTTATAAATAGATGCTTCAGCCTTACATGGACATGAGTGAACTAAAGGATCTAATGCATGAAATCGAGAGATACATGAGAATGAGTTAATTTGATGCATGATAAGTGGCAACAGGGTTTTTTGAATGTCCTGTTGTGAACTCGGGTTGTCGAGACCCGCCAAAATACAATTTATAAGCCTATTATCAATAGCTTTGCAGCAGTGGTAACAGGGTCGATCCAAGGAGAAGGTTATGATTGGAATTAAATTAAAATTGAAATTAATTGATTAATTGGGGGTTTTTGTAACGGGGGATGTTTAAACATGCAAAGTAAGGAATTAAAGCTAACGGAAGAAATAAAAGAGAGAGAGAGACGAGTGCGCGGTTTGGGGGTTTTCGGGATTTATTTGTTAGACATCTTCAGCTTATCATTTAACACAAATCTAAGGCGAGCAGTTTGTAATACACACGGTCGATTACCCGAGAAACCCCAAGGTAACCGGCTCCATAGAAATTAATTAGACCACACAGTTCTAATTAAACATTATCTAAAATTGCATTAGGGTGATCAGCCCCAAATTGACTCTAGATAGTCACTAGCAAACTGCGACAGACATTCGATCACGTAATCTAATTGCTAACTGATTGCCCGCAAACGCTGTATGCAACCAACAACCATCATGCATGACTCGATACTCCGGTTTAATTTTATCAATCTGTGTTACTAGTCGAATAGTGAGAGGCACGACATCGCTACTCTTTAACGTTAACAAAATGCTAGAAAACACGAGTGTCAATCGGCGAAATCTAACACATGCATAGGGTGAAGCAAGAAAGATAAATGCATACAAATCAGCCACCAATTTGTAAACTAAGCATGGATTATCAAAGCTTAAACATCTAACAAACAATCCCAAAAATTATCCCAAACCGCTCACGTTACCTTAGCCGTCCATGGAACGGATTGTCATCACCGCCCCAATGAAGGCCATGAAAGTCGTCTTTAAGCTAATACAAGTTACAAGCTCAAAAACCAGCCACAAATGGCGGAACTAGGTGAAAAATAGGGAAAAACCGAGAGGAAGAAGATGAAAAACCGCTTGATAATGGCTGCAAATCGTCATTACAGCCGATTTAAATCGACGTAGCGTCGAGACGCTAGGGCAGCGTCGTGACCCTACGCCCTAAGTAATCCGCGCGCGCCTCGCGATGGCGTCGAGGCGCTAGGCGAGCGCCTCGACGCTGGCCCGATAATTCCTTGCGCACGCCTCCTCCGGAGCGTCTCGACGCCGCAACAGGGTCTCGACGCTTCGGCATCATCGAGCTAGCGTCTCGACGCTAGCTCTCGGGTTTGGGGCTGGAAAAATTGCCTCTCCTAGGTAATTTTGGTCCGTTTCTTCCCGGATCGACTTGCCCTTTCCCGATGCACTCTCGGGGCATTAAAACTCCACTTTTAGCTCCGAAACGGGTCCAATGGACGCACGAGCTCTTTGCCGCATTTCTCCTACAAACGAGATTAATTAAACATTTAAATGCGGTATTTAGCCATAATAAGGAAGTGAATAATAGCTCCAAAATGGAGTTATCAATAAGTTGATCTACTGCTGAAGAATCGCATGAAAAAGCCTATAGAGCAGTCGTTAGCTGCCCTTGTTTCCCCACTTTACCCTTAAAACGTTGTTAGTACAATTGCTAGAAAATTGTTGTTTGCGTAATTTTCTAAGTTTTATTTTTGCCTTAGCCATTTTTTTCAGTTTTCTGTTTTGCGATTTTATTGCTAGATAATTGCTTTCTCCGCAATCCTTTTCCTTCTACATTCAAGTTAACCTCTTTACTTGTCTCTGTTTATGCTTACATATCTCGCACGTTCTTTATTAGTTAGGCACATTAATCCCAATTCTACCCCATTTAAACCACCTTTTCTAATTTAACATCTCACTTCGTTAGTAACTAAGAATAAATCTCTGTGGGAAATCGAATGAAAAAATACTTATTACTTGCTACAAGACCATGTATGCTTGCATGTTCTGAGTGCTCTCCCATTGCATTTTTTATTTAAACACTGAGCACGCAACAATGTGCGCAGAAGGCACGAGAGAAAGAATTGTTCATCGATTTTCGCAGGAAAGAGGAAATTAGGAAGATGGATGGGGCATCTTCCAAGTTCGATTATGGATGAGTTGATGAGAGAATACAGTCGAGCAATCGACTCTAAAAATTTGCGCTTCTCGGAGGCACCCGAGTTTGGACTGTAATTTTGTTATTTACTGTTTTGCTTTTATTTATATTAGCTTTTGAATTTGTTGTTTGTTTACTTGCTTTCTCAGAAGAAAAGGTGGAATGACCGGCAATTCGAGAGCATATTGGAAGACGATGGTGCGCATCTCCACCCGTCGGCTCCATAAGATTCTAGGGAGGTTTTCTGTTCCCTTAGGATTTTATTGTTTTGACTGTTTAATGCATTGGGAACAATGCATATCTTTAGGTGGGGGGTGGAGTTTGTTGATAGAGATAAGACTTCTTACTAGTTGTCAAGCATATGTATACTCTGATGGTTAGATTAGAATCTGAATGCATGTTGTCCGATGATGACGGCCTGTGATTTGTTTGTGAACGCTCCGTGTTTGTATGATTCGAAAATTTGACGATGTATGCACATTTTGAGCCTATTTTAAATTTTTTTTCCTGTTATTTCCCTACATTCACTGAGCACATAGCCCTCTTATTCTCAGCTCTGTAGGTTTAGAATGATTTTATTTGGTCTGAAACCTTGTTGTCACCCTGAAGGTACCATTAGGGAGGCTTGATGTGTAGAAGTAGTAATGACTCATTTGTTGTATAGCGAAGCTATTGCCTTAAAAAAAGGAGTATGAATTAAAAATAAAAACTCTAGAGTTGCTCCTCCTTCTTGTGTTGCCCGTGTAACCAGGGGCGATCGTGTAACCCACGGTTGCCACTGCATGAAAGGGGAACTAATATAAGTGAGCAATAGTCCTTAAAAACGTGAAGCTAAATTTGGTTTGACGTGTTTGGCTCTCTTGGAGAAAAAAAAAAGTGGTTTAAAAAGAATAATGGGTACAAAGTACTCAAAGAATAGAAAGAAAATGTAGGCCTTATGTTTTGTTGCTTTTTCTATCCCTGAAAGCCATTAGACTGTTTTTATCGCCATAAGTAGGGGGAAAACGAGTTATAGGACTGTATAAGGTTGTTCCGGGCTTGCATGAGCTAGGTTGAGAGGTGCTAAACACATACACACGTAAGGGAATAGGAGTTAAAATTTTGAAATGATTTCAACGTTTGCATGCATTTGATGGTTTTACATTTATTCAAGTACCTTGTTTTACAAGCATTGAGATTAGAGTTTTCAGCATGCATTTAATTGTTTGGAGATAATTTAGAGTATAACTTGCTCGAGGACTAGCAAGATTTAGGTCGGGGGTATTTTGATAGCTCCAAAATAGAGCTATCTTTATGTCCCTAATTCTGGCTAAAACCATGTCATATGTTGATTAAAATGCTTTCTTGTAGGTGATTTCATGGTAGAGAGCTCGGGAAGTCCAAAGACACATTTCAGGGCTTAAAGTGCCGTTTTAGAGCTTCATAGATGCATCGGGAGTGAAAGAGCTTAAAGAATCCAAGAGATGGCAAAAGTTGCCTTGAAGAGACACATTTTGGCCATCCAAACCCGAGAGCATGCTTGCATGGGCGGCAGCGTCGAGACGCTAGCTCGACGCCGCCCCGACACCATCCGAAGGACGAGCACGCCCCAGCGTCGAGACGCTAGCCGAGCGTCTCGACGCCGCCCTGGTAACAAGATTTTTGAATGTCCTGCTATAAATTCGGGTTGTCGAGACCCGCCAAAATACAATTTATAAGCCTATTAACCAAAGCTTTGCATCTAGTGGTAACAGGGTCGATCCACGGAGAAGGACGTGATTGAAATTAAATTGGAATTGAAATCAATTGATTAATTGGGTTTTTGTACCAAGGGGGAGTTTAATCATGCAAATAAGAGAATTAATCGCTAACGGAAAATTAAAAGAGAGAGAGAGATTGACGAGTGCACGGTTTGGGGATTTTCGAGATTTCTTTGTTAGACATTCTACAACTTATCATTTAATACAATCCTAAGGCTAACAGTTTGTAATACACACGGTCGGTTACCCCGGAAAACCCCTAGTGTAACCGGCTCCATAGCAATTAACCAAATCAGAAGATCCAATTAAACATTATCTAAAGTTTCATTAGGGTGATCAGCCCCAAATTGACTCTAAACAGTCACTAGCAAACGGCGACGGACATTCGATCACGTAATCTAATTGCTAACTGGCTACCCGCCAACGCTGAATGTAACCAACAACTATCATGCATGACTTGATACTCCGATTTATTTTTATTGTTCTGTGTTACTAGTCGAATAGTGAGAGGCACGACATCGCTACTCTTTAACGCTAACATATGCTAGAAAACACGATTGTCAGTCGGCGAAATCTAACACATGCATAGGATGAAGTAAGACCAATAAATGCATACAAATCAGAAACCAAGTTGGAATTTAAAGCATGGATTATCAAAGCATAGAAATCTAACAAATAATCCCTCAAATTATCCCAAACCGTTCACAATACCTTAGCCGTCCATGGGACGGATTGTCACCACCGCTCCAACGGAGGCCATGGAAGTCATCTCTATCCTATTACAAATTAAAAGCTCCAAAACATGCCACAAATGGCGGAGCTAAGCTAAAAAATGGAGAAAAGCCGAGGGGAAGAAGATGAAGTGTGGAGGAATATAAAAAACATGGCTGCAAAATCGTCTTGCAGCCCTTTAAAATCGTCGGAGCGTCGAGACGCTAGGGCAGCGTCGCGACGCTGCGACCTAATTAATCCGCGCGCGCCTCGCGATGGCGTCGAGACGCTAGGCGAGCGTCTCGACGCTGGCCCGATGATTTCTTGCGCGCGCCTCCTTCGGAGCGTCTCGACGCCGCAGCAGGGTCTCGACTCTGGGCAGCGTCGAGCAAGCGTCTCGACGCTGACTGCTCGACGCTTGCTCTCGGGTTTAGGCTGGAAAATTGCCTCTCCTAGGCAATTTTAGTCCGGTTCTTCTTGGATCAACTTGCCCTTTTCCCGATGCATTTCTGGGGCGTTAAAACACCGCTTTTAGCTCCAAAACGGGTCCAATGGACGCACGAGCTCTTCCCCGCAAATCTCCTATAAACGAGATAAATAAACTAATTAAAAGCGGAATTTAGCTAGAATTAGGAAGTGAATAATAGCTCCAAAATGGAGTTATCAAACACCCCCAACTTGAATCTTGCTAGTCCTCGAGCAAGGCTAATAAAGAAATTGACTCTAAGGACACGCTTACATGCTACTAACTCAAATCTCAATGCATTTTACAAATTGAAACACAACATAATCATGAAAGCAATTCGTGCATGCATTTACTACGAACATATCAAAAATTAACTATCGCTCCCTAACGTGTGTGTGTGCTTGTTAAGTCTCTGAAAGTGACTTATTTAGGACCTATTTAGCTTAGGAAAATGCACATACTTAGGTGTTTTTAATAACATTTAGCCTAAACCTATGCTTAAATATGAGAATTAGAAGAAGGTAGCTAATTTAGGACTTGTGCACAATAGGTAGAAAAATGGTTGAAAACCGAAGGAAAAGAATGAAAAATAAGCATTGCGAATGAATTGCGAAATAATTGCGGTTCTCGCAATTATTCAAGTGAAAACCGTAAGTTGACTGATCTTTTTCTGTTAATTTCCGTTATTTCAGGGACTCGTTCTTTCTCCTCCATCCATTTCTGATATATGACGTTGAAGATTGATGGTTCTCCTTGGCCCAAACGCACCTGCAAACTACTATAAAAAGGGGTCAAAGTCGGAGGTTTGATCATCATTCGAAGCGCAGAAGTCTTCTCGCAGTCCATCATTTCTCCCTGTTTTCCTTTGCCGTCTGTTGGAGTGAGAGTCTCAGCTGTTGGAATCGATAATCTGATAGGAAGGAGAGAAGATTCTTCTTCTCTCTCGATTGGATTCATCCAAGCAAGGCTGACCTTTCATCCCCTTCATTCGAGGCGACTGCAACAAGGCTTTCGAGCACCTTTACTGCTTTCTGTTTTCTCCTTCTCATTTCCAGCTTTGTTCATTTGTTGTTCCTAGTTTAGAGCTTTATTTACTGCATTTCGTTGTTGTCTGTCTTTGAATCATTTCCTTTAAGTTTCGCTTTGTTCGGTTAAACATTGAAAGTAATCAAAGTGCAAGTCTGTTTTTCACAGTTCCTATCTTCTTCTGCTACGGCTTTTGTCCACTGTTTTAATTATATTTCTCTTCTAAGCATGTCTATTTTATCGACCATTTCTGTTTACCTTATATCCATGAGTAGCTAAATCACCTAGGGGCATGCTAATGGCAGAACTATAGGTTAAAAAACGTGAATCAAGTAGGCAGTTTAACACTCGAACATTGATTGTATGTAAGCTTCATCCCACGGGCAATTTCGATTGGCCATCCATTTTGTCCAAAGAACTCCTAACCTCTGGAAGGAGTAAGAGTTCAGAGTCATATAATCATGCTAGCCTTTCATGGTAATCAGGAAACGGCCTAGGAATAGGCGTTTCCCTAGTACAAACTAAACATTCCTGTTTTAACAAAATGCTTAAGACCTTACTTTGAAGTCGAGTAAACTAAAGTATTTAATGCATGGAATCGGACGATACATGAGATAGAGTGAGTTTGATGTATAGAGAGTTGATCTACTGCTTGAGAATCGTATTAGAATGCCTATAGGATAGTCATTAGTAGCCCTTAATTCGCCATTTTACACACTTTCGCTGCTGATTAATTGCGGATTAATTGCGGTTCTCGCAATTCTGCCAAGTTTTTATTCTGTTTAGCTGTTTTCTTCCTCGTTTATTAATTCCATCTCTTGTCTTTTAAGTATAATTTCAACTTGCATTCATTTATGTTATATTCCTTTACACATTCAGCAAAAATTAGATAATTAAAAACCAATTTTACCCCATCAAATCCACCCCATCTTTCTTAACAAATACACTTCGCGAATAGCTAAAAATGAGTCTCTGTGGAAAAAACGAATGAAATATACTTACTACTTGCTGTGAGACCATGTATGCTTGCATGTTCTAAGTGCTCTCTCTACCCTTTTGCATATTTATCTTTACACATTGAGCACGCAACAAGTTTTTGGCGCCGCTGCCGGGGACTTATTTTAAGTAAAAACGAAGTTTTGTTAAGTTTGAAACATCAAAATTATTTTCTTTTGCATTTGATCTATATTTATTTCTTTCTTAGGTAAAATTTAGGTTAGTTTATGAATGAGCTTCCAAGTAGTGATCTAGAGTTCAACCCTGAGCCCGAGAGATTACTTAGAGCTAGGAATAGAGCTAAGAAACGTCTATTTAAACAACCTTCTTTACCTCAATTAGCTGCTGATACCGCAAGGTTATCATCACCACCTTTAGAAGAAATGGATAGAAGAGATCAAAATCTGGTGCCTGTCACTCGCAATCCCATAGAAATAGCGAATGACAAGGACAGCGCCATTCTTTCATATTTAGTACCTATGCCTGGGGAGCTGAACCCCAGCATAATCCGTCCTGAAATCACTGCCAACTCATTCGAGTTAAAGCCAGTGATGTTCCAAATGTTGTCCACTGTGGGACAATTCTTTGGAATGGAAAATGAGGATCCCCACAACCATCTTAGGAACTTCTTAGGAGTTAGCGACACTTTCCTAATCCCTGGAGTTTCTCAAGAAGCATTGAGGCTATACTTGTTCCCTTACTCTTTGAGGGACAAAGCCAAAACGTGGCTGAACTCATTACCTTCTGGATCTGTCCTTAATTGGACAGATTTAGCAGAAAAATTCCTAGTCAAATATTTCCCACCTGATAGGAATTCTACTTTCCGTGATGATATTATAAAATTCAAACAAGCTCCAAGTGAGTCCCTTCACGAAGCTTGGACAAGATTCAAAGACCTTCTCATCAAATGTCCACACCATGGCATCCCATGGTGTATCCAAATAGAAGTTTTCTTTAAAGGATGCAACCCTAGCACTAGACAAGTCCTAAATTCATCTGCTGGTGGTTCCATGTTGTCCAAGAGTTACAACGAAGCTTATGAGATCTTGGAGAAGATCTCAACATCTCATTGTAGGTGGTCAGATGATCCTGTAGAGCCAACTAGAGCTCAAGACAAGGATGCTCTAAGCGCTATGAGCACCCAAATAAATGCCCTGACCAACTTAGTCAAGCAAATGGCTCAGGCCAATCTCCAAACCAGTGCCAACACCGCCACAGCCATGTCAATGGGCACACAACCAAGCCAAGGCGAGGCACTAGTCTGTGGATTCTGTGGGGAAGGGCACCCATATGAATATTGCCCTGGGAATCCATCCTCGGTCTGCTATGTAGGAAGCCAGCAGCAACCAAGGAACAACCCCTACTCACAAACATACAATCCTGGTTGGAGGAACCACCCAAACCTGTCATGGGGTGGCCAACCAAATTCTAACCAAAATATTAACCAACCAAGGCCGAGTGGAACATCTGGTTTCACTCCCCAACATAACCAACATAACCAGTCAATGTACCAAAAACCTTATAATCAATCTGTAGGATCTTCTGTAGAAAACCTACTCAAGGAATACATAGCAAAAAATGATGCTACTCTCCAAAGCCAGCAAGCTACCCTTAGGAGCTTAGAAAATCAAATAGGCCAGTTAGCCAATGAAATTAAAAGTAGGCCCCAAGGTAGACTCCCTGCTGACACTGAATTGCCAAGGAGAGAAGGAAAGGAACAAGTTCAAGCAATTGAACTTAGGAGTGGGAGACCTTTGGTAAGCAACACCAAAGACATACCAAAGAGAGTAGAGAACACCGAGTCTAGTGCTCCACTGGAGTCTCTGCCCAACCAAGGTTCACCACCCACTAGCACCTCAGGAGCCAGGCTAGAGCCAATTGTAGAAGAGATAGTAGAAATCCCAAGGCCTCCACCTATCCTGAGGCGACCTGACGTACCTGCTTATGTACCACCACCTCCATATCCTAGAAGGCTTAAAAAGAAGCAGGAACAGGAAGTGCATTTCAATAAATTCTTAGAAATACTTAAGCAAGTGCATGTTAACATTCCTTTCGTAGAGGTTTTACAGTCGATGCCTTCTTATGTAAAGTTTTTGAAGGACATCATTACTAACAAAAAAATAATTGGTGAGTTTGAAACAGTCAATCTCACTGAGGAGTGCAGTGCCATCCTCCAGAACAAGCTGCCCAAGAAGGAGAAGGATCCTGGTTCCTTCACCTTACCTGTGGAACTTGGAGGCAAGCACGTGGGGCGAGCTCTCTGTGACCTGGGAGCCAGCATTAACCTCATGCCCCTGTCCCTATTCCGCCAGTTGGGAATAGGAGAAGCACGTCCAACTACCGTCACTTTACAGCTAGCAGACAGATCCATCGCATACCCTGAAGGTAAGATTGAGGATATTCTAGTGAAAGTTGACAAATTTATATTCCTTGCAGATTTCATTGTCCTGGACTATGAGGCAGACAAGGAGGTACCCATCCTGCTAGGTAGACCATTTCTCGCCACAGGTAGGGCACTAATAGATGTGCAAAAAGGTGAGTTAACTATGAGAGTTCATGATGAAGAGGTAAAATTTAGTGTTTATAAAGCTTTAAGGTATCCCTCTGACTCTGAGTCTTGTGCTAGCATGGATGTTGTTGACTCACTAATGGAAGAACAATTAGAGCATGTATTATTAACCAAGCATGCTAATGAATATGTACAAGTAGATGTAGCTGACTTGAATGTATCTGACATAATGAATGTACCTGTAGATAAACCACAGCATGTATGTATGAATATAGATTTAACTGATAGAACTGTAAATCCTTTAAAGCCCTCCATTGAGCATCCACCTATTTTAGAACTGAAACCACTACCCACTCACCTCAAATATGCATATCTAGGAGATAATGATACACTGCCTGTAATTATTTCTTCTAAGCTAAGTGAACAGCATGAGGTTGATTTAATTTTACTGCTTAAGCAACATAGGAAGGCTATAGCGTGGACTATTGCTGATATTCGAGGCATTAGCCCTTCTTATTGTATGCACAAAATTATCTTAGAGGAAGAGCACACACCTAGGGTAGATCACCAGCGTAGGTTAAACCCCTCTATGAAAGAGGTAGTGAAGAAAGAAATAATAAAATGGTTAGATGCAGGAGTAATTTTCCCCATAGCTAGTAGCCAGTGGGTGAGCCCCATCCAATGTGTACCTAAAAAGGGGGGAATAACTGTGGTAGTCAATGAGAATAACGAACTAATTCCAACAAGGACTGTCACAGGGTGGAGAGTGTGTATGGATTACAGAAAATTAAATAAAGAAACTAAAAAAAACCATTTCCCTATACCGTTTATTGACCAGATGCTAGACAGAATAGCTGGTAGAGCCTACTATTGTTTTTTAGATGGGTACTCTGGCTATAATCAAATAACTATAGACCCTAAGGATCAAGAGAAGACCACCTTCACTTGCCCTTTTGGAACGTTTGCCTTCCGCAAAATGCCTTTTGGCCTATGCAATGCACCGACAACTTTCCAGAGGTGCATGATGGCAATCTTCTCTGAGTTGGATGAGTCCATGATAGAAATATTCATGGATGACTTCTCAGTCTTTGGGGATTCATTTAAAACCTGTCTAGAAAACCTAGGACAAGTCCTGGCTAGGTGTGAGGAGACCAACCTAGTCCTAAATTGGGAAAAATGCCATTTTATGGTAGATGAGGGGATTGTCTTAGGACATCGAGTGTCAAGGGCAGGTGTAGAAGTGGATAGGGCCAAAATAGAGATCATAGAGAAGTTGGTAGAGCCACAAAATGTCAAAGCCATTAGAAGCTTCTTAGGGCATGCTGGTTTTTACAGAAGGTTCATCAAGGACTTTTCTAAGATAGCCAAGCCTCTGTGCGAGCTTCTAGAGCTAAATAAGCCTTTTATCTTCTCTGAGGAATGTGTAGTAGCTTGGAAAACCCTTAAAGAGGCACTAGTCACAGCACCTATCATAGTCGGACCAAATTGGGATCTCCCATTTGAGATGCTATGTGATGCCAGTGACTATGCTGTAGGAGTCATGTTAGGACAGAAAATTGACAAGCTGACACACCCTGTCTACTATGCCAGTAAGACCTTGAATGAGGCTCAATGTAATTATACAACTACTGAGAAAGAGATGCTTGCTGTAGTATTTGCTTGCGAAAAATTTAGAAATTATATTGTAGGCACTAGGACAATTGTATACACTGACCATTCTGCCTTGAAATATCTTATGAGGAAAGCTGACGCCAAGCCTAGGCTGATTAGGTGGGTGTTATTGCTGCAAGAATTTGATTTGGACATTCGGGACAAGAAAGGTTGTGAAAATGTGGTTGCAGATCACCTGTCTCGATTGCACCATAATTGCGAAAAAATTGCGGAGTCCGCAATTTCTGATGCTTTCATAGATGAACATGTCTTTGCTTTGTCCCATCGTGATAACGATGAGGAACCATGGTTCGCTGATATTGCTAACTTCCGTGCATCACAGGTATTACCAGTATTCAAGGGAGGACAAGAGAAGAAGAGGTTCCTCCATGAAGCAAGGAAATTCATCTGGGATGACCCCATACTTTACAGAACCTGTGCTGATGGGTTGTTAAGGAAGTGTGTTTCAGCTGCTGAAGCGAAGTCTGTGCTGCAGCACTGTCACACATCTCCTTATGGGGGACACTTTGGTGGTCAGAGAACAGCTGCAAAGGTATTCCAGAGTGGCTACTATTGGCCAACGATCTTCAAGGACGCACACACCTATGCACATAGCTGTGACGAATGCCAAAGGACAGGTAATCTCAGTCGCAAGGATGAAATGCCTCTCACCTACATCTTAGAGTTGGAACTCTTTGATGTGTGGGGCATTGATTTCATGGGACCATTCCCACCATCATCAGGTAACCTCTACATCCTTGTAGCAGTAGATTACGTCTCGAAATGGGTAGAAGCCGTAGCTTGTCCTAGTAATGATGCTAAGACAGTAGTTAAATTCTTATATAGGCACATTTTCACGAGATTTGGGACTCCCCGAGCTATCATTAGTGATGAAGGGACCCATTTTATTAATAAAGCTATGGAGAAACTGTTGGCTAAATACAACGTTAGACATAGAGTAGCCACACCCTATCACCCACACTCAAATGGTCAAGCTGAAATTTCCAATAGGGAAATAAAGAACATCTTAGAGAAGGTAGTTAAACCAAATAGGAAAGACTGGTCTTTTAAGCTTGAGGATGCACTTTGGGCTTATAGAACAGCATATAAGACACCCCTAGGCATGTCTCCCTATAGGTTGGTGTATGGCAAGGCTTGCCACTTGCCACTTGAGTTAGAAAACAAAGCATTTTGGGCCATGAAAGAATTGAATTTTTGTGTAAAGGATGCGGGGACATTGAGATCTTTGCAGCTGCATGAACTTGATGAGCTTAGGCATATGGCTTATGAGAATGCCAAGATGTATAAAGAAAAGACCAAAATATGGCACGACAGTAGGCTTAGGATCAAAGACTTTAGGAAAGGCCAACTTGTGCTATTATTTAACTCACGCTTAAAGTTATTTCCAGGCAAACTAAAGTCTAGATGGTCGGGACCATTTGTTATTACTAATGTCTTTGTTCATGGTGCAATAGAGATAAAAAACTTGCAGCAAGGTCAGCCATTTATGGTCAATGGTGCCAGATTGAAGCACTACTATGAGGAAGGAGATGTGAAGACTCTCTCGGCCTTCCTCTTGACTGAAGCATGACAAAAAGAACGAGAGAGAACGAGTGGTTACTGTGCTCGTTTAGTCAAGGCCAATGCCTTAGTTATTTTTTTTCCTGTTTTTTCCGATTATCGTTTATAGGTTTTGTGGTGTAATTTTAATTGCGTATTTAATGTTTGTTTTATTTGTTTTTGTAGGGAATCGATAGATGGAATCAAGGAGAGTAAATCCAGCTTTAAAAATCGAGAAACGGTTGAGCCAAATAAAAGATACGGATCAGCAAAGTTAGAGATTTTGATGAAATAATATCCCTGGAATTGCGCTGGAATTGCTGGATCCGCAAAAAAATAGCCGTTGGGATTTATCCGTTGCCTTTATATCCGTTGGAAGGCGCTCGATCAGTACGATTCTCTCATTCTTTGCTCTCCAAGAATTCAGCGATTCTCTCCACTTTTGATTCCTCTCTCAAGATCTTCAATACTCAGCAATGGTGTTCACACGAGCGGAAAGATCTGCAGCCAAGAAGAAGGCTGATGACGCAGCTGAAGCGGCTGCAAGGGAAGCGCTTCTTACCCTTGCAGATGATGGTGCCGTTCGCACAGGACCTCTCCCCAAGCTTCCTATCCGTAGGAGGAAGTGGAGGGTGGTCACTGAAATCCCCGCTGGACCCTCTGAACCAGCGGGCACGCCCAAGAAACGCCGGTGGAGTGTCAAGACGGCCGCCGAACCAAGCGTAGCGACGACTCCCTCTGTGGCGAGTCAAGATTCTGATCGTGAGTCCCACGATTCAGCCAAGAAGAGTTCGACGCCACCTGCTTCACCAGCGCGCACACCGTCGCCATCTGCATCACCGGTGCACAGCCCTGCACCGTCTGAACCAGTGCACAGCCCGGAGCTCTCATCATCGCCGCCGGCGAAGAGTCCTGAATTACCATCTTCGCCACTGAGTTCTGCGCGGACACTATCAGCAGAGCAGAGTGCCACGCCCTCGCCTACGCCCCCACGACCTGATCCTGAATTCCCCTATGGGGAGTACCAGGAATCCACTCAGGGCAGTGGGGATGGTGGTGAAGATGAGATCTTCTCGCCTGCAAGGGAAGAAAGCCCTGATGAGCCTGCACAGCAGGACGATTCTATGGAAGAAACGTTGGGGGCATGCCTCCAGCAGATCACCATCAAGGCCAAGCTGAAGAAGAAAAAGAAGGCCAAGATTGTCAAGGGCAAGCGATCCAAGAAGCTGAGTAAGAAGAAGAAGGCCAAGAGGGTGCCGTCCGCAGACAAAGAAAGCACTGAGCCTTCGCTCAAACGCCTCAAGGTGGAGGCTGCCGAGTCAGCTAAGCCAGCAGATAAGGGCAAGGCTAAACTCTACCCTGAAGACGAACCTCAGTCAGTGAGGTATGTCTCATCTGATGCTGAATCCAGGGGTGCTGAGCTAAGGAAGAGGGACCTACTGCACGAGAAAGGTTTCCTCGATCGACCCGCTGACATGCCGCAGTTCTTGCGCGCAGGGGTGATCAACCACGGCTGGGAGGAATTTTGCAGACCGCCTAACCCAGCCTACACGAGCATGGTGTATGAGTTCTACGCCAATGTGCTCAGCCCTGAGGATGGCCTGTCTGTGGTCAGAGGGGTAGAGGTAGATTTCTCAGCCAAGGCCATCAATGAAGCCTTTGGTCTCAAGGGCCAAACTCATACAGATTATGCCCGGATTAGCGATGAGCCTACTGAGGCAGTTTTGGAAGAGGCCATCCGGACTATTGGCCAGCCTGAAGCCTCTTGGACAGTGTCACGCAACGGGAGGCACACTCTCATGAGTGCCAACCTCACGGCCAAGGCGGCTGTTTGGTTTTCGTTCGTGCGAAGGAGATTGTCCCCGGTGACTCACGAGACTACAATAAACCAGAGCCGATCGCTTCTGGTGTATGCTATAATGAGGGGTCTCACGATTAACGTGGGAGAAGTCATCTCTGCTGCTATTGCTGAATGTGCCAGGAAAGGTAAGGGGCCATTATTCTTCCCCAACACTATAACAAAATTGTGTTTGCTTGCAGGAGTTCCCATCGAACGCATGGAGCAGCAGATGGCGTACACGGGCCATTTGGAGCTGCCTGCCAGCTTGAGGCTGAAGAGGAAGGGGAACATGGAGTTTGAATTGGATCGGTTGGCTGCTGATCAATCACGATCCATGGCGTGCCTCATGGATATGCAACGAAGGATGGCTCAATGGGCCAAGTATGCGCAGGCACGGGATAAGGAACTCGCAGACCAAATTGGATGCATCTTCCCTGAGTTCCCTACCAATCTTCTAACTCCATGGGTGCCCCCACGACCAAGGCAACCTGATGAAGATGATGAGACTTGAGTGCTGTTTGGATTGCACTGCAGGGAGTACTTCTGTTCCCTTAGATTAATTTATAAAAAAAAATCTGTTTCTGTTAATTCTTGTGAACTCTCCTATTTTCCGTCAATTTTTGATCTGTTTTAGATGTTTAGTTTTATGTTTTTTCTTTTGCTTAATATAGTCTGATGTTAGCTGCCTAGGTAGGTTAGGTTAGTTTTAATTTTGTAAGAGCTTAACGCAACGGGACAAAGCATGTTTGAGGGCCTGATGCATTGTTATATCTGCCCAGATTTGATTGCGAAAAAATTGCGGTGCCCGCAATTTTTCTGACTATTTGAGTGTTTTGGACTGTCTGTTTAGTTAGGTTCTGATCTGTTAAATGTTTCCTTTTGCTGCTAGCATGACTACCGTATATAGCTGATCTAAAAGCATGCTGGATGAGTGTCATAAGACGTCCTTTGGTAGTTTAAATTAACCTCTCAATAGCTCAGCATGCACAGCTTTAAGACCTTATCTGTCTGTTTTTTTTTTTCAAAATTCTGCTGCTGTGATATTTTCTCTTAGAATGTTTTGCCTATGCCTAGGACTTTTAAATTCTCTTTGTTTTACTTTAGACTAGATGCTTCTAGACAAGTTTGGGGGTGTGCCACCTCAAGCACTCATTGGGGACAATGAGTAGTTTTAGTTTGGGGGAGGCCACCCTAGGCCTAGGAACATTCCTCTCTTCCTTAGGACATAAGCATTCTTCTTCTCCTTAAAAAAAAAAAGTGATAAATAGAAAAAGTGAAAAATAGAATAAAGAGGGGAGTCTTTCTCAAGCTGCTGAGTAATCAGTGCCAAGTGTGTAAACCACAAGTGGCATTGCATCAAAAGGCAACCCAAGGAAAGGCTCCACCTAAGTAAGAAAAGGAAAAAAGAGAAATGGGGAAGAAGAATGTGTGCTTAGGAGTTATGACCTTGTGGCTTAGATGTCCTATTTAAAAAGAACTCTGATCCTTAATGAGCTGAGCACAAGGTTGTAGCTTTTAGGTTTGTCTAGGGAGATGAATGTATATCCAATGAAGTGATGCCAGGGTTTAGTTGGTCTTATGAAAGTACTACTGTCACTGGTTTTGTACTAAGACTGGCATGACTCTAAGGAATCCTAGGTAGCTCATAAGAAAAAACTAGAAGCATGTACTGAGTCTGAGATAAAGCTAGGCAGAATTTGAAACCTTAGGGATAGTGGCATGATATGACAAAAGCAAATAGACCAGTTGTAGGGAGTTAATGAAAACAGAAGGAGTGTTAGGCAGGCAAAGGCAGAAGAAGCTTGACAAGAGGTTAGTGTTAGACTTAGAAGTATGTCACAGGACAGCACTGCTATAGATAAGAATGTAAGGGAGTCAGTAAGTAGTTAAAGAAGATAAATAACAGCCTAAGTAAGTCCTTAGTTTGCTTGAGGACAAGCAAAACCTCAAGTTTGGGGGTGTGTTAAGTCTCTGAAAGTGACTTATTTAGGACCTATTTAGCTTAGGAAAATGCACATACTTAGGTGTTTTTAATAACATTTAGCCTAAACCTATGCTTAAATATGAGAATTAGAAGAAGGTAGCTAATTTAGGACTTGTGCACAATAGGTAGAAAAATGGTTGAAAACCGAAGGAAAAGAATGAAAAATAAGCATTGCGAATGAATTGCGAAATAATTGCGGTTCTCGCAATTATTCAAGTGAAAACCGTAAGTTGACTGATCTTTTTCTGTTAATTTCCGTTATTTTAGGGACTCGTTCTTTCTCCTCCATCCATTTCTGATATATGACGTTGAAGATTGATGGTTCTCCTTGGCCCAAACGCACCTGCAAACTACTATAAAAAGGGGTCAAAGTCGGAGGTTTGATCATCATTCGAAGCGCAGAAGTCTTCTCGCAGTCCATCATTTCTCCCTGTTTTCCTTTGCCGTCTGTTGGAGTGAGAGTCTCAGCTGTTGGAATCGATAATCTGATAGGAAGGAGAGAAGATTCTTCTTCTCTCTCGATTGGATTCATCCAAGCAAGGCTGACCTTTCATCCCCTTCATTCGAGGCGACTGCAACAAGGCTTTCGAGCACCTTTACTGCTTTCTGTTTTCTCCTTCTCATTTCCAGCTTTGTTCATTTGTTGTTCCTAGTTTAGAGCTTTATTTACTGCATTTCGTTGTTGTCTGTCTTTGAATCATTTCCTTTAAGTTTCGCTTTGTTCGGTTAAACATTGAAAGTAATCAAAGTGCAAGTCTGTTTTTCACAGTTCCTATCTTCTTCTGCTACGGCTTTTGTCCACTGTTTTAATTATATTTCTCTTCTAAGCATGTCTATTTTATCGACCATTTCTGTTTACCTTATATCCATGAGTAGCTAAATCACCTAGGGGCATGCTAATGGCAGAACTATAGGTTAAAAAACGTGAATCAAGTAGGCAGTTTAACACTCGAACACTGATTGTATGTAAGCTTCATCCCACGGGCAATTTCGATTGGCCATCCATTTTGTCCAAAGAAATCCTAACCTCTGGAAGGAGTAAGAGTTCAGAGTCATATAATCATGCTAGCCTTTCATGGTAATCAGGAAACGGCCTAGGAATAGGCGTTTCCCTAGTACAAACTAAACATTCCTGTTTTAACAAAATGCTTAAGACCTTACTTTGAAGTCGAGTAAACTAAAGTATTTAATGCATGGAATCGGACGATACATGAGATAGAGTGAGTTTGATGTATAGAGAGTTGATCTACTGCTTGAGAATCGTATTAGAATGCCTATAGGATAGTCATTAGTAGCCCTTAATTCGCCATTTTACACACTTTCGCTGCTGATTAATTGCGGATTAATTGCGGTTCTCGCAATTCTGCCAAGTTTTTATTCTGTTTAGCTGTTTTCTTCCTCGTTTATTAATTCCATCTCTTGTCTTTTAAGTATAATTTCAACTTGCATTCATTTATGTTATATTCCTTTACACATTCAGCAAAAATTAGATAATTAAAAACCAATTTTACCCCATCAAATCCACCCCATCTTTCTTAACAAATACACTTCGCGAATAGCTAAAAATGAGTCTCTGTGGAAAAAACGAATGAAATATACTTACTACTTGCTGTGAGACCATGTATGCTTGCATGTTCTAAGTGCTCTCTCTACCCTTTTGCATATTTATCTTTACACATTAAGCACGCAACAGTGCTAGACAACCTATCCTAAACCCACATAAGCCCGGAAAAACCACATGCAACAAATCATCCCGTTTTCCCTCTACTTCTAGCGTTTAAGAACAGTCTACACTTGACTTACACGAGAGAGAGTAATGAATTAAGACACCTAAAAAATTTTCTCTTTCCTTTTTCTTTTCACGAGTACTTTGTACTCTTTATTAAGGTTCTTTGAACCCAACATTTTATTCTCTTTTTCTTTCCAACCTCGAGTTGCCTAACACGTCAAATTCATGCATAAACTTCACGTTTTTAAGGACTAACGCTCACTTCTTAGGTGCACCAATAAGAAAGAGGAACGCCTCATGCAACAAGCTACCTAAGGGTGCCTGTTGCGTGCTCAATGGTTAAAATAAAGATGCAATGTGAGAGCACTCAGAACATGCAAGCATACATGGTCTTGTAGCAAGTAATAATTATTTTTTCATTCGATTTCCCACAGAGATTTATTCTTAGTTACTAACGAAGTGAGAGGTTAAGGAAGAGAGGATGGTTTAAATGAGGTAGATTTGGGATTGAAGTCCCTAATTATTGAGGAACATACGAGATATGAAAGCATAAACAAGTGCAAGTAAATAAGTAAACTCGAATGTAGAAGGAGAAGAATTGCGGAAACAGCAATTTTCTAGCAATGTTACTAACAACGAATTAAGGGTAAAGTAGGGAAACAAGGGCTACTAACGACTCCTCTATAGGCTTTTTCATACGATTCTCAAGCAGTAGATCAACTCATCATGCATCAAACTAACTCATTCTCATGTATCTTCCGATTTCATGCATTAGATCCTTTAGTTTACTCATGTCCAAGTAAGGTCTTAAGCATATTTTTATAAAAGTGAGTTTAGTAATTTGTACTAGGAAAACGCCTATTCCTAGGTCGTTTTCTGGCTACCATGAGAGGCTAGCATGAATGTACGACTCTGAACTCTTACTCCTTCCAGAGGTTAGGAGTTCTTTGGACAAAATGGATGGCCAATCGAAATTACCCGTGGGATGAAGCACACATACATTCAATGCAATTGAGGCTAACCTACACGCTTGATTCACGTATTTCTACCTATAGTCTTGTCATTAGCATGCCCTTTTGTGATTTAGTTACTCATGGATGAAGATGGAATGAGAAGAATAGATGAAGACCACATGCTTAACAGAATATAAAGGACAAAACAGAAGAAGGAGACAGTAAACAGAAGAGATGGAGAACTTGCGAAGTGATGAAATAGTGCGTTGATTAACCAAGGTTTGAACAACGAAAGCTGAGCAGAAGAGTACGAAATAGAGTAGAGTAGCAGACAGAAGCGAAATAGCAAAGACAGAAACAACAAAGGAAATAAAAACAGCAGAAAGTAGTAAAGAATGCGTGTGAACTCCTCGTTGCAACGCTTTGGATGACAACCGAAGGTAAGCTTGATCGTGGATGAATCCAATCAGAAGAGATGGAAGATCCTCTCTTCTTCCTCTTAGATTATCGATTCCACCAGCTAAAACCTCCACGCCAACACCCGTGAGAGAAAACAATGAGAAACTGCGTTGAAGGAGAGATCTACGCATTTCGAGTGTGTCTTCAACCTTCCCCTTTGACCTCCTTTTATAGTGTTCTGCAGGTACGATTGGGCCAAGGAGAACCATCCATTCTGAACGTCGTATCTCTACGTGGCAGCAGGAGAAAGAATGGGCGGCTGAAAATTCGCAACAAAATATATTGGATATACATTCATCTCCCTTAACAAACCTATAAGCTACAACCCTGTGCTTAGCTAATTGAGGATCAAAGTTCTTTTATTCAGGACACCTAAGCACATAATTATAACTCATAGGCATACACTCTTCTTCCTTAGTTTTTCCTTTTTTCTTTCTTTGGTGGAGCCTCTCCTTTGGTTGCCTTTTGATGCAATGTCACTTGTGGGTTACACACATGGCACTGATTACTCAGCAACTTCAAAAGAGACACCACTCTTTATTCTATTTTCATTTTTTTTTTAGTTCATCATTTTTTTTCAAAGGGGAAGAAGAATGCTTATGTTTAAAAGGGAGAGAGGAATGTTCCTAGGCCTAGGGCTGCCTCCCCCAAACTAAAACTTCTCATTGTCCCCAATGAGAGTCTGAGGTGGTACACCCCTAAACTTGTCCTAGAAGCATCTAGTCTAAGGTAAAACAAAGAGAATCTAAAAGTCCTAGGTATAGAATGAACTTTCTAAAAGCAAACACTACAGCAGCAGAATTTTGCAAAAACAGTATGGGCAGGACTTTAAAGAGATGCATGCTGAGCATTGTAAGAGAGCTAATTTAAACTAACAAAGGTGTCATAAGACACTCATCCAGCATGCTCACAGATAGGTCATACATGGCAGTCAAGCAAACAGCAAGAAAGCAAAAAAAAATTAAACAGAACCAACCTATCTATCATTCAGTCAATAGCATGCGAGAACTAACAAAAATTGTGGAATCCGCAACAAAATCGCAATGAACCTACAAGGCATATTTATCAGTGATCAAGGCCCCTTTGCATGCTATTGCCAGTCATCTACAACTACTCAAAAAGGAAACTAAAACAAGCTAGCTACTCAGATATCATCTACCTATACTAAACTATCCTAAACAACCAAAAGAAAATAAAAAACAGACAAACATTTGATTCCAAACATCAGTCACCAGTTAACGAAAAGCAGGTTGTTTTTATTTTATTTTATTTTAAGAGGGAACAGAAATACTCCCTCGAGTGCCCTTCAGATCGGCACTCAAACATCCTCATCATCATCCTTCCTCTCCCTTGGAGGTGCCCACGACTTCAGTAGATCAGTGGGGAATGCAGGGAAGATACACCCCAATTGATCAGCCACGTCTTTGTCCCTCGCCTGCGCGTATTCAGCCCATTGCGCCATCTTCTTCTGGAGGTCCAATAAGCAGGCCATGGAGAGTGATTGGGCAACAGCCAATCCGTCCAGCTCAAACTCCATATTACCTCTCCGTCGCATCCGCAAGCCTGTGGGCAGTTCCAGATGCCCCGTGTAGGCCAACTGCCTCTCCTTCCTCTCGATGGGCACACCTGCACGCAAACAGAGTTTAGTAATGGTGTTTGGGAAGAAGAGAAGACCCTTACCTTTCTTCGCGCAATCGGCAATGGAGGCTGCAATGACCTCTCCAACATCTATGGTGAGGCTCCTCATAATGGCATAAACCAGCAAAGATCTCCCTTGGTTTATTGTAGTCTCGTGGGTCACAGGGGAGAGACGCCTTCGCACAAAGGAAAACCAGACGGCCGCCTTGGCATTGAGGGTTGCACTCATCAGGGTATGCTTCCCATTCCTTGAGACTGTCCAAGCCGCCTCAGGTTGGCCTATGATGCGCAGGGCTTCCTCCAAGACAGCCTCAGATGGTGAGTCGATGATCCTTGCGTAGTCAGTGTACTTATGCTCTTTGAGGGCATAAACTTCATTGATAGCCTTGGCCGTAAACTCGACCTCAATCCCCCTTACCATGGACAGACCATCCTCGGGGTGTGTTAGATTGGCATAAAAATCGTACACCATATTGGAGTAGGCAGGGATAGGCGGTCTGCACAGCTCTTCCCAGCCGTGGTTGGCGATCCCCGTGCACAAGAATTGCGGCAGGTCTGCCAGTGCATCAAGGAAACCCTTCTCGTGGAGCAAGTCTCTCTTCCTCAACTCAGTGCCCCTGGTCTCTGCATCTGGAGAGACAAACCGCATGTCTTGAGGATCGACTTCGGGGTATAATTTTGCCTTCCCCTTCTCCTTTGCCTTGGTTGATTCAGCCGCCTCAACCTTCAACTTCTTTAAAGAAGCCTCACCACTGACCTTCTTCATCTTGGAACGCTTGGAAGCTTTGGGCCGTTTGGCCTTCACAATCTTGGGCGCCTTCTTCCTCAGCCGCGCCCTGGTGGTTATTTGTTGGAGGCAGTCCCCCAACGTCTCATCCATGGAGTCGCTCTGCCCCTCTTCCGCAGGGCTGTCATGGCCGCCTTCCCTCAAAGGAGAGAAGACCTCATCTTCCTCAACCGGCTCATAACTTGGCACCGAATCGTGGTGCTCTTCAGGTGGAGCTTCAGGCTCCGATGTTGGTGAGGAAGGCTCCGACGTCTGTGGCGGCGGAGATGGCTCAGGACTCTGTCTGGCCGTCTCGTACGACGGTCGGCCACTCCCACGACTTTCCTCGGTGGGAGTCTTTTCTTTGATCGGCGCCTCCACCGCAAGCGACCATTTACGTTTCTTAGGGGCGCCGACTGGTTCAGACGGCCCAGCAGGGGTTTCGGTCATCACCTTCCACTTCTTTCGTCGTATCGGCAGCTTCGGTGGTCTTGAAGGCTCTGCAACCCTGGCATCGGCCAAGGACAATAGCGCTTCTCTCGCAGCCGCTTCTGCGTCAGGGGACTTCTTTTTGGAAGCAGATCGCTCAACTCGGGTAAGCACCATTGTTGATTTGGAGAGATTTGCAGGTAGGAGATGCAGAGGAAGAAGATGACTGATTCTTGAAGACCAACGAATGAAGAAAGCGTAAGGGCCGCAACTGATTTGACGGGTATTTATAATCAAGTGAATCCCAACGGCTCTTTCTGTTGCGGTTTCAGCAAATCTACCGCAATTAAATGGGCTGGCCGTTGGGGATTTTCTTGATTTAAATCCCAAGATTCACACAACTAAATCTTTGATTCGGCCCGATTTCTTCATCGATTCTTTTCCCTGGATTCATCTCCTTGATTTCCTCTTTCGATTACCTATTAAAATGTACAAAATTAACACAAAATTCGTAATAAAAATCACAACTAAACACACAAAAATAAAAACCGAAGAAATACGAGAAAAAAAACTAAGGCATAGCCTTCATATGAACGAGCACAGTAATCACTCGTCCCCTCTCGGTTTGATTTTCAAGCTTCAGATAAGAGGAAGGCCGAGAGAGTCTTCACATCTCCTTCCTCGTAGTAATGCTTCAAACGTGCACCATTGACCATAAACGGTTGCCCATTCTGCAGGTTCTTAATCTCAATCGCACCATGAACAAACACGTTAGTTATAACAAAAGGACCTGACCATCTGGACTTAAGTTTGCCTGGAAATAATCTCAACCTTGAGTTAAATAACAAGACATGCTGGCCCTTCTTGAAGTCCTTAACCCTAAGTCTACTATCATGCCAAATTTTAGTTTTTTCCTTATACATTTTGGCATTTTCATAGGACATATGTCTAAGCTCATCTAACTCATGTAATTGCAGAGACCGCAATGTTCCAGCATCGGTCACGCAATAATTTAGTTCTTTTAAGGCCCAAAAGGCTTTGATTTCCAATTCGAATGGTAAGTGACATGCTTTTCCATACACAAGTCTATAAGGAGACATACCTAAGGGTGTCTTATATGCAGTCCTATATGCCCAAAGTGCATCCTCTAATTTAAACGACCAATCTTTTCTATTAGGTTTGACCACTTTTTCGAGTATGTTTTTAATCTCCCTATTTGATATTTCAGCTTGTCCATTCGAATGTGGGTGATAAGGGGTTGCTACTCTATGTCTAACATTGTACTTAGCTAACACTTTTTCCATAGCCTTATTAATAAAGTGAGTCCCCTCATCACTAATTATAGCCCGTGGTGTACCAAACCTTGTAAAAATATGCCTATTAAGGAACTTAATGACTGTTTTGGCATCGTTTGATGGACATGCTATGGCTTCTACCCACTTAGATACATAGTCTACAACTACTAGTATATAGAGATTACCTGCTGAAGGAGGGAATGGTCCCATAAAGTCGATGCCCCACACATCAAAGAGCTCCAACTCCAAGATGTAGGTGAGAGGCATCTCATCCTTCCGACTAAGGTTACCTGTTCTTTGACATTCGTCGCAGCTGTGCGCATGGTCGTGTGCATCCTTGAATATTGTGGGCCAGTAGTAGCCACTCTGGAACACCTTCGCAGCCGTCCTTTGGCCACCAAAATGGCCACCATATGGAGACGTATGGCAGTGCTGCAACACTGACTTCGCCTCAGCAGCTGAGACACACTTCCTCAGCAATCCGTCTGCGCATGTCCTGTAAAGTGTAGGATCATCCCAGATGAACTTCCTAGCTTCATGTAGAAACCTCTTCTTTTCTTGCCCCCCTTGAAAGTTGGAAGTACCTGCGATGCAAGGAAGTTAGCAATATCAGCAAACCAAGGTTCCTCATCGTTATCACGATGTGCTAGCACAAAGACAAGCTCATCGATAAAGGCATCGGAAATTGCGGGTTCCGCAATTTTATCGCAATTATGCCGCAATCTAGAAAGATGATCAACAACTACATTTTCGCATCCTTTCTTATCTCTAATATCTAGATCAAACTCTTGCAATAGCAATACCCATCTAATTAACCTAGGCTTAGCATCAGCCTTCCTCATTAGGTATTTTAATGCAGAATGATCGGTATACACAATGGTCCTAGTGCCTACAATGTAATTCCTAAACTTCTCACAGGCAAATACTACTGCTAGCATCTCCTTTTCCGTGGTTGTGTAATTATATTGTGCTTCATTCAGTGTCTTACTTGCATAGTATACAGGATGTGTAAGTTTATCAATTTTTTGTCCTAGCATAACCCCTACTGCATAGTCACTCGCATCACACAACATCTCAAATGGTAGGTCCCAATTTGGTCCTACTATAATAGGTGCTGTGACTAAGACTTCCTTAAGGGTTGTCCATGCTAAGAAACATTCTTTGGAAAAGACAAATGGTTTGTTCAGCTCTAGAAGCTCACACAAGGGTTTAGAAATTTTGGAAAAGTTCTTAATGAACCTCCTATAGAAACCCGCATGACCTAGAAAACTTCTAATAGCTTTTACGTTTTGGGGCTCCACTAGCTTCTCTATTATTTCAATCTTGGCCCTATCGACCTCTACTCCTGCTCTAGAAACTCTGTGACCTAGGACTATCCCTTCTTCCACCATAATGTGGCATTTCTCCCAATTCAGGACTAGGTTGGTCTCCTCACACCTAGCTAGGACTTGTCCTAAATTCTCTAAACAATTACTAAAAGAATCACCAAAGACTGAGAAGTCATCAATAAATATCTCTATCATGGATTCATCCAAGTCAGAGAAAATGGCCAACATGCACCTTTGGAATGTTGCAGGTGCATTGCATAAGCCAAAAGGCATTCTGCGAAAAGCAAACGTTCCAAAGGGACATGTAAAGGTTGTTTTCTCCTGGTCCACAGGATCTATGGTGATTTGGTTATATCCAGAATAACCATCTAAGAAACAGTAGTAGGCTCGGCCAGCTATCCTATCTAACATCTGATCTATAAAAGGTAAAGGAAAATGATCTTTTTTTGTTTCTTTGTTTAATTTTCTATAGTCCATACAGACTCTCCATCCTGTAATAGTTCTAGTTGGAATTAGTTCATTACTCTCATTCACTACTACAACCATCCCCCCCTTCTTAGGCACACATTGAATGGGACTCACCCATTGACTGTTAGCTATAGGGAAGATTACACCTGCATCTAACCATTTGATTATTTCTTTTTTCACTACCTCCTTCATGGAGGGATTCAACCTACGTTGGTGGTCTACTCTAGGTGTATGTTCTTCTTCCAATAGAATCTTATGCATGCAATAGGAAGGGCTAATACCTCTTATGTCAGCAATCGTCCATGCAATAGCTTTTTTATGTTGTTTAAGTAGCAAAATTAGCGCAATTTCATGCTCTACACTTAACTTGGACGAAATAATCACAGGCAAGGTATCATGCTCTCCTAAATATGCACATTTCAGATGATCAGGAAAGGGTTTTAATTCTAAGAGGGGTGGATGCTCAATGGATGGTTTCAATGGATTAATGGATATTTCAGTTAAATCAGTAGTCATACAAACATGCTGAGGGTTATTCACAGGTATGTCCATTATTTCAGCTATGTTTAAGTCAGTTACATCTATTTGTACATAATCATTGGCATGCTTAGTTAACAATTCATGCTCAAGTTGATCTTCCATCAGTGAATCTATTATATCTACACTTGCACAAGATTCAGAATCAGAAGGATACCTTAGGGCTTTAAAGACACTAAACTTAACCTCCTCATCATGAACCCTCATGGTGAGCTCACCTTTCTGGATATCGATCAAGGCCCTACCTGTGGCTAAGAATGGTCTGCCCAATAGGATCGGCACCTCCTTGTCTCCTTCATAGTCCAGGATGATGAAGTCTGCAAGAAAAATAAATTTGTCAACCTTGACAAGAATATCCTCAATTTTCCCCTCCGGGTATGCGATGGATCTGTCTGCAAGCTGCAAGGTGACAGTGGTAGGACGTGCTTCTCCTATGCCTAACTGACGGAATAAGGATAGGGGCATGAGATTTATGCTGGCTCCCAGGTCACAAAGAGCTATGCCCACGTGCTTGCCTCCAACTCAACTGGTAAGGTGAAGGAACCAGGATCCTTCTCCTTCTTTGGAAGTTAGTTCTGGAGTATAGCACTGCACTCCTCAGTAAGATTCACTGTTTCAAATTCACCAATGATCTTTTTGTTAGTTATTATATCCTTCAAAAATTTAACATACGAAGGCATATATTGCAAAACCTCTACAAAGGGAATATTCACATGCACTTGTTTTAAAATTTCTAAAAATTTGTTAAAGTGCACTTCCTGTTCTTGTTTTTTCTTCAGCCTTCTAGGGAATGGAGGTGGTGGCACATATGTAGGCACTTCAGGTCGCCTAAGGATAGATGGAGGCCTTGGAATTTCTTCTGGTTCTTCTATGATCGGTTCCAGCCTCACGCTTGATGTGCTTGTTGATGGTTGACCATGGCTTGGCAGAGAATCTAGTGGAGCACTAGACTCTTCATTCTCTACTCTCTTTGGTGTATCTCTAGTGTTGCTTACCAAAGGTCTCCCACTTCGAAGTTCAATTGCTTGAACTTGCTCTTTTCCATCCCTTCTAGGTACTTCAGTGTCAGCAAGCAACCTACCTTGGGGCCTATTTTTTAGTTCATTTGCTAGTTGCCCTATCTGGTTCTCTAGGCTCCTAAGGGTGGATTGCTGACTTTGTAAGGTAGCATCATTCTTTGCAATGTACTCCTTCAGCAAATTTTCTACAGATGACCCCATTGGGGGGTTATATGGTTTTTGGTACATGGATTGGTTATTTTGTTGAGTGAAACCAGGTGTTCCACTCGGTCTTGGTTGGTTTTGACTTTGGTTAGTGTTTTGTTGGCCACCCCAAGAAAGATTTGGGTGGTTTCTCCAACTAGGGTTGTAAGTGTTAGAGTAGGGGTTGTTCCTAGGCTGCTGTTGACTTCCAACATAGCAGACTGAGGCTGGATTCCCAGGGCAGTAATCATACAGGTGCCCTTCCCCACAGAACCCACAAATTAGTGTCTCACCTTGACTATTTGATGTGCCCATTGAAATGGCTGCGGCGGTGTTGACACTGGTTTGGAGATTGGTTTGAGCCATTTGTTTGACTAGGTTGGTCAGGGCGTTTATTTGGCTACTCATGGCACTGAGTGCATCTTTGTCTTGAGCTCTATTTGGCTCTACTGGATCATCTAACCACCTACAGTGAGAGGCTGAGATTTTCTCCAAAATCCCATAGGCTTCATTATAGCTTTTAGAAAGCATGGAACCACCAGCTGACGAATTTAGCACTTGCCTTGTATTGGGGTTGCATCCTTTAAAAAAGACTTCTATTTGAATACACCATGGAATGCCATGGTAAGGACATTTAAGCAAAAGGTCCTTGAACCTTGTCCAAGCTTCGTGAAGTGACTCGTTTTCGGCTTGTTTGAATTTAATAATGTCATCACGAAAGTTGGAATTCCTATCAGGTGGGAAGTATTTGACCAAGAATTTTTCAGCCAGATCTGTCCAATTGACAATTGATCCGGAGGGTAATGAGTTTAACCACGTTTTGGCTTTATCTCTTAATGAGTAAGGGAAGAGGTAAAGCCTTAAAGCTTATTGAGAAACTCAAGGGATAAGGAAGGTATCACTAACTCCTAGGAAGTTTCTTAGATGATTGTGGGGATCTTCATTTTCCACTCCAAAGAATTGTCCCACAGTGGACAGCATTTCGAACATTACTGGCTTTAACTCGAATGAGTTGGCAGTAATTTTAGGGCGTATTATGCTTGGGTTTAGCTCCCCAGGCATAGGAACTAGATAGGAGAGGATGGCACTATCCTTGTCATTCGCTATTTCGATGGGGTTGCGAGTGGTAGGTACCGAATTTGGGACTGGTCTTTCCATTTCGATTTGTAGGAATTGCGAAGACTCCGCGGAGTCAGCAAAGTTTTGAGTTACAGAGGGTTGTTTGAAGAGGCGTTTCTTAGCTCTATTTCTGGCCCTAAGTAATCTTTCAGGCTCAGGATTGAACTCTAGATCGCTACTTGAATGCTCATTCATAAACTAACCCAATGGTACCTGCAAAAGAAAATGGAGAGAGATCAGCTCCAATAGATATTAAGAATTGATCTTTTCTAACTTAACAAACTTCGTATTCACTAAACAAAATCCCCGGCAGCGGCGCCAAAAACTTGTTGCGTGCTCAATGGTTAAAATAAAGATGCAATGTGAGAGCACTCAGAACATGCAAGCATACATGGTCTTGTAGCAAGTAATAAGTATTTTTTCATTCGATTTCCCACAGAGATTTATTCTTAGTTACTAACGAAGTGAGAGGTTAAGGAAGAGAGGATGGTTTAAATGAGGTAGATTTGGGATTGAAGTACCTAATTATTGAGGAACATACGAGATATGAAAGCATAAACAAGTGCAAGTAAATAAGTAAACTCGAATGTAGAGGGAGAAGAATTGCGGAAACAGCAATTTTCTAGCAATGTTACTAACAACGAATTAAGGGTAAAGTAGGGAAACAAGGGCTACTAACGACTCCTCTATAGGCTTTTTCATACGATTCTCAAGCAGTAGATCAACTCATCATGCATCAAACTAACTCATTCTCATGTATCTTCCGATTTCATGCATTAGATCCTTTAGTTTACTCATGTCCAAGTAAGGTCTTAAGCATCTTTTTATAAAAGTGAGTTTAGTAATTTGTACTAGGAAAACGCCTATTCCTAGGTCGTTTTCTGGCTACCATGAGAGGCTAGCATGAATGTACGACTCTGAACTCTTACTCCTTCCAGAGGTTAGGAGTTCTTTGGACAAAATGGATGGCCAATCGAAATTACCCGTGGGATGAAGCACACATACATTCAATGCAATTGAGGCTAACCTACACGCTTGATTCACGTATTTCTACCTATAGTCTTGTCATTAGCATGCCCTTTTGTGATTTAGTTACTCATGGATGAAGATGGAATGAGAAGAATAGATGAAGACCACATGCTTAACAGAATATAAAGGACAAAACAGAAGAAGGAGACAGTAAACAGAAGAGATGGAGAACTTGCGAAGTGATGAAATAGTGCGTTGATTAACCAAGGTTTGAACTAGACAAATAACAACTTTGAACAATGAAAGCTGAACAGAAGAGTACGAAATAGAGTAGAGTAGCAGACAGAAGTGAAATAGCATAGACAGAAACAACAAAGGAAATAAAAACAGCAGAAAGTAGTAAAGAATGCGTGTGAACTCCTCGTTGCAACGCTTTGGATGACAACCGAAGGTAAGCTTGATCGTGAATGAATCCAATCAGAAGAGATGGAAGATCCTCTCTTCTTCCTCTTAGATTATCGATTCCACCAGCTAAAACCTCCACGCCAACACCTGTGAGAGAAAACAATGAGAAACTGCGTTGAAGGAGAGATCTACGCCTTTCGAGTGTGTCTTCAACCTTCCCCTTTGACCTCCTTTTATAGTGTTCTGCAGGTACGATTGGGCCAAGGAGAACCATCCATTCTGAACGTCGTATCTCTACGTGGCAATAGGAGAAAGAATGGGCGGCTGAAAATTCGCAACAAAATAGAAATCGGTTAGACAACTTAACAGAATTCACTTAAAACATTGCGGTTTCAGCAATGTTTTCGCAATGCTTCCGCAATGTGCAACTTTCAAGTCTTTAACTTCGTTTTTGGTTCTTTTTCTCTCCTTTTACACATAAGTCCTAATTTAGCTTCATTCTTCTAATTCTCATATGTAAGCACAAGTTTAAGCTAAATCCTACCAAAAACGCTTAAGGATGTACATCTTTCTATAGCAAATAAGTCCTAAAATAGTCACTTTTGGATACGTAACAGTGCCTTTCGGGGTGACAACGAGAATTAATGCTACATGCAATTTACTAAGCCTACGGAATCTAAGATGAGGTTGCTAAGTGCTCGATAGATGCAAGGGAGAAACATAAATTTTTTTAAATTTTTTGAGATGAACCTAATAAATGCAAAACTCATGCAAAAACTAGATTATGTACGTGCTCAGATTTCCAACATGCATTTCCTAGATTATCATAATTAGAAAACAGTAAACAGAGTCCCAAGCACTTCAATATTCAAGATTAACACTGCTCAACCGACTACACATGCTTATCCACAAACTCCACCCCCAACTTCAAAAGTTGGCATTGTCCTCAATGCCACTTAGTCAGATACACAAAGTAGAAGGGAAAAAGAAACTACACTTCCCTGACTCTTTGTGAAGTTGGCGAGGGAAAGGAAGCGGCGCGCTCATCATCGAAGCCCAAAATTTTCCTCAACTTCCTCGATTCCTAACAAAAAACAGCAAACTACATAAGTCTAAATTAAACTAAAAACAACAAAAAACAACAACTAAACTAAGACAGAAAAAACATTTCATCGCTCGGGTGCCTCCGAGAAGCGCAAAATTTTTAAAGTCGTTTGCTCGACTGAATTCTCTCCAAAGACTCATCCATATTCTGATAGTGCGGGGGACGTTCCAGTCTTGTTCTCTTCCACACTACACCTGTAATCATCATTCAAAACTTTTTGCACTCTTCGTGCCTCAAGCACGTGAATATCATATTTATTAGTGCAAAAAACAGCATTCATTTTTAACAAATTTAAATCAGAATTTTTCACGGAGACATGAGAATCATCTCTCAAGCGCGAGGTAAGACTCTCATTCTCGACATACTCAACACAAGATACATGCTCCACAAACTTCTTCTCAAATAAAGAAAACTCATGCACTGTATCATCAAACTCTAAGGAAATTACACCCTTAAACACATCAATTTTGACCTTAGCGGTCTTAAGAAAAGGGCGTCCTAACAGCATAGAGGATGAAGCATGCAAAGATTTTTCATTCATATCAAGCACGAGAAAATCAGCAGGGAACATCATCTCACCCACTCTCACGAGAACATCCTCAACCTTCCCTCTAGGAAATATACTCGACCCGTTAGCTAACTGGACAACCACGTCACACTCATGCAATTCATTTAAGTTCAGTTCAAGAAATAAAGCATAAGACATAACGTTCACAGAAGCTCCAAGGTCAAGCATGGCATTTTTTACTACTTTACTACCTATCATGCATGAGATAGTAAAAGTACCTGGATCGTTGCACTTGGCGGGCAACGTACCTGGGAGGATCGCAAAAACATTCTCCTTTTTCTTTTCAGTCCCTCTGGACTTCCTCTTCTTTGTGCACCAGCTCTTGAGGAATTTGGCATATTTCGGCACTTGGCTCACTGCCTCAAGGAGCGGTATGTTCACCATCACCTTCTGGAAGGTACGCAGGACCTCCTCGTCTTCGGTCTCCAAAGTAGGCTTCGCAAACCTACTAGGGAAAGGTGCCTTGGCAACATTCTCTTGCACATTCATTTCTTCTTCAACATTCAGATTCTTGGGAACAATCGGGGAGGACTCATTCAGGCTGTCCTCTGCTTCCTTCACGGCTCTGGAGGGAAGTGATTTCCCGCTCCTTAGCTGGATTGCACTCACGTTCTCACATGAGTTCACCATGGTTTGGGAAGGAAGCTTCCCAGGGCTCTTGCTCTCTATTTTGCTAATCGACACCGCCATTTGCGTCAGCTGCTTGTTCAAGTTTTGCAGCTCGGCTTTGTGTGAGTTTAGCTCTTCTCGAGCTTCTTTCTGAAACTGGCTGGTCGTCGTGACGATGGTTCTGACCATCTCTTCCAATGAACTGGAGGAGCTCGAGGCTTGAGCTTGGGTGGAAGTATTAGGCCTATCATGGGACTGGCCTTGGAAGCGTTGTTGTCCTTCCCTATTCCCATAGCTGAAATTGGGGTGATCGCGCCAATCGGGGTTGTATGTGTTCGAGTAAGGATCATACTTCCTCGGGTTGGAAGCATATCCCCCGATTGCGTTCACCTCCTCCGCCTCGCGGTTTCCTCCGAATATTTTTTCAATAAATTTCCAATCTCGGCCACTTGGGCCTTCATCTCTGTCATCTCATGGCTCTGGGTCACACTGTGAACTTGCCCCTGCCCACGAATACCGAACTGCTGCGCGTTGGCTGCCATGTTCGCAATTAGCTGCTTGGCCTCAACTGGGGTCTTGTCAATTAGAGCCCACCGCTCGCTGCGTCAATCATCTGCCGATCGTGAGGCGTCATACCCTCATAAAAATACTGGATCAGGAGCTGATCGGCAATCTGATGATGTGGGAAGCTTGCGCACAGGTGTTAAGTCTCTGAAAGTGACTTATTTAGGACCCATTTAGCTTAAGAAGATGTACACTTTTAGGTGTTTTTGATAGCATTTAGCCTAAACCTATGCTTTAATATAAGAATTAGAAGAAGGTAGCTAATTTAGGACTTATACACAATAGGAAGAAAAAGGGTTGAAAACCGAAGGAAAAACAGCATTGCGAATGAATTGCGAAATAATTGCGGTCCTCGCAATTATTCAAGTGAAAACCGTAAGTTGACTGATCTTTTTCTGTTAAATTCCGTTATTTCAGGGACTCGTTCTTTCTCCTCCATCCATTTCTGATATATGACGTTGAAGATTGATGGTTCTCCTTGGCCCAGACGCACCTGCAAACTACTATAAAAAGGGGTCAAAGTCGGAGGTTTGATCATAATCCGAAGCGCAGAAGTCTTCTCGCAGTCCATCATTTCTCCCTGTTTTCCTTTGCCGTCTGTTGGAGTGAGAGTCTCAGCTGTTGGAATCGATAATCTGATAGGAAGGAGAGGAGATTCTTCTTCTCTCTCGATTGGATTCATCCAAGCAAGGCTGACCTTTCATCCCCATCATTCGAGGCGACTGCAACGAAGCTTTACAGCACCATTTTACAAGCTTTCTGTCTTTCTTTTCTGTTTTACATTTCTGCTTCGTGCTATTCTTTTCCTAAGTAGCTAGATTAGTTTATTTCGTTGCTTTCTGCCTTGTGGCTATTTATTTTAAAGCTTTCATCTGTTCGTCAAACAATTTCATTAATCGAAGTACGTTTCTGCATTTCTCACTTCCCATCTTCTGCTACGGTCTTTGTTTCCTGTTTTAATTATATTTCTCTTCTAAGCATGTCTATTTTATCTGCCATTTCTGTTTACCTTATATCCATGAGTAGCTAAACCACCTAGGGGCATGCTAATGACAGAACTATAGGTTAAAAAACGTGAATCAAGTAGGCAGATTAACACTCGAACATTGATTGTATGTAAGCTTCATCCCACGGGCAATTTCGATTGGCCATCCATTTTGTCCAAAGAACTCCTAACCTCTGGAAGGAGTAAGAGTTCAGAGTCATATAATCATGCTAGCCTTTCATGGTAATCAGGAAACGGCTTAGGAATAAGCGTTTCCCTAGTACAAACTAAACATTCCTGTTTTAACAAAATGCTTAAGACCTTACTTTGAAGTCGAGTAAACTAAAGTGTTTAATGCATGGAATCGGACGATACATGAGATAGAGTGAGTTTGATGTATAGAGAGTTGATCTACTGCTTGAGAATCGTATTAGAATGCCTATAGGGTAGTCATTAGTAGCCCTTAATTCACCCATTTACACACTTTCGCTGTTATTTAATTGCGGTAACATTGCGGTCCTCGCAATTCTGCTGTTTTATCATTCTGTTTAGCTGTTTTCTTCTACGTTTATTAATTCCATCTCTTGTCTTTTGAGTCTAATTTCAACTTGCATTTGTTTATGTTATATTCCTCTACACATTCAGCAAAACTTAGATAATTAAAAACCAATTTTACCCCATCAAATCCACCCCATCTTTCTTAACAAATACACTTCGCGAATAGCTAAAAATGAGTCTCTGTGGAAAAAACGAATGAAATATACTTACTACTTGCTGTGAGACCATGTATGCTTGCATGTTCTAAGTGCTCTCCCTATTCTCTTGCTTATTTATTTTAACACACTGAGCACGCAACAAGTTTTTGGCGCCGCTGCCGGGGATTTATTTTAGTGAAAACGAAGTTTGTTAAGTTAGAAAAAAAAAAACATTAATATCTATTGGAGCTAATCTTCTTTCATTTCCTTTACAGGTACTATCAAGCTAGTTTATGAATGAGTTTCCAAACCTCAACTTGCATAGAGAGAAACTTTGCAGGTGGAAAACGTATGTGTACGACAAAGTAAATGAATACGCTGCAGAACTTAATTGGAGGACGAGTTTGCCCACAACAGTTTGAAGAATTTTATCAGCCATGTGCTTATTGTGGGGATAATCATAACTTGGAGAATTGCCCAACATTGAATTATCAAGAGAGGCAATATCAACAAAGCTATGACAACCATTATTCGTACATGTGTGAACATGATCAGTGGCAACTCTCAAATAATCCTTGGGAAGAGCATGTGCAAGTTGCTCATTATGAAGAATTCCCCCAACATGAAGACTATCAACATTATGCCCCAACTCCAAATGAAGAATTATCACCCACGTTGGAGGCGTTATGGATAGAATTCATGGAAAGGAATGATGCATCCATGAGGAGAATTGAGGTGCGATTAGCCCAGCTCACAAATGACTTACAAGATCTACTTGCTATAGCAAAATCACCACTACCATGCCCTCAGATGTTCGATTTTTATGATGATGAATCCTTTGTTACCTTCGAATCTGAGAAGAGTGATCCAATGGAATCTCCATATGAAATGGTGGAGTTGGTGAAAGTTGAGAAAAATGAAATCGTGCTGGATGAGGCCAAAGAGACTAATGCGCTGCTTGAGGAACCAGAATTTGAAATGTCTGATGATGCAACAAGCTTCTCCACCAATGAAAGAGCTGAGCCACCACCACCACAAATGCTCCAGCTGAAGGAGTTAGAAAGCGATGTGCCAGAAAAAGAAGTCCCATCGCATCAAAGCTATGTTGTAGCAAATGTTGTAGAAACAAAACCAACGCACAGAAAGTACAAACCTTGGGATGTTATAACATGCAGTCTCTTTGAAAGAATCAACAAATTCAAGGTGTGGCAGAATGTCCGACCCCGTAAATCAAGACTTAAGTATCTTAAAGGAGCAGAAGTGATGCCTCGAAACATTGAAGAATATCCATATGAGGCAGATTGATAAGGGAGTATCTCTGTTCCCTACATCAAAAGAAAGAAAAAAAAAAAAACTACTTTGCTTTTCGTTAAACTGTGTGAATTCTACTATTTTGAGTTAAATTTTGATCTGTTTTTAGTTCTTTATTTTTAGTGTTTAAACTTGTTAAGTGTAGTCTGATGATAGCTGAATAGGTAGAGTAGTTTAGTTTAATTTTTGTGTAGCTTGAATAACGGGAAAAAGCATGCTTACGGGCATGAATCACTGCTATATCTGCCCTGGCCTTATTGCGAAATAATTGCGGTTACCGCAATTTTTATTACTAAATGCATGTTTTGGACTGTCTGTTTAGCTAGGCTGTGATCTGTTTAAATTCTGAATTTTGCTGCTGGCATGACTACCTTATATAGCTTATCTTAGAGCATGCTGGATGAGTGTCATAGGACACCCTTTGATAGTTTAATTTAGCCTCTGAATAGTGCTCAGCATGCATAACTGTAAGTCCTTAACTGTCTGTTTTGTTCAAATTTTCTGCTGCTGGGATAATTGCTTTAGAATGTTTTGCCTATGCCTAGGACTTTTAGATTCTCTTTGTTTTACTTTAGACTAGATGCTTCTAGGACAAGTTTGGGGGTGTGCCACCTCAGACACTCATTGGGGACAATGAGTAGTTTAAGTTTGGGGGAGGCCACCCTAGGCCTAGGAACATTCCTCTCTTCCTTAGGACATAAGCATTCTTCTTCTCCTAAAAAAAAAAAAAGTGATAAATAAGAAAAGTGAAAAATAGAATAAAGAGGGGAGTCTTTCTCAAGCTGCTGAGTAATCAGTGCCAAGTGTGTAAACCACAAGTGGCATTGCATCAAAAGGCAACCCAAGGGAAGGCTCCACCTAAGTAAGAAAAGAAAAAAAGGAGAAATAGGGAAGAAGAATGTGTGCTTAGGAGTTATGACCTTGTGGCTTAGATGTCCTATTTAAAAAGAACTCTGATCCTTAATGAGCTGAGCACAAGGTTGTAGCTTTTAGGTTTGTCTAGGGAGATGAATGTATATCCAATGAAGTGATGCCAGGGTTTAGTTGGTCTTATGAAAGTACTACTGTCACTGGTTTTGTACTAAGACTGGCATGACTCTAAGGAATCCTAGGTAGCTCATAAGAAAAAAAAAACTAGAAGCATGTACTGAGTCTGAGATAAAGCTAGGCAGAATTTGAAACCTTAGGGATAGTGGCATGATATGACAAAAGCAAATAGACCAGTTGTAGGGAGTAATGAAAACAGAAGGAGTGTTAGGCAGGCAAAGGCAGAAGAAGCTTGACAAGGGGTTAGTGTTAGACTTAGAAGTATGTCACAGGACAACACTGCTATAGATAAAAATATAAGGGAGTCAGTAAGTAGTTAAAGAAGATAAATAACAGCCTAAGTAAGTTCCTTAGTTTGCTTGAGGACAAGCAAAACCTCAAGTTTGGGGGTGTGTTAAGTCTCTGAAAGTGACTTATTTAGGACCCATTTAGCTTAAGAAGATGTACACTTTTAGGTGTTTTTGATAGCATTTAGCCTAAACCTATGCTTTAATATGAGAATTAGAAGAAGGTAGCTAATTTAGGACTTACACACAATAGGAAGAAAAAGGGTTGAAAACCGAAGGAAAAACAGCATTGCGAATGAATTGCGAAATAATTGCGGTCCTCGCAATTATTCAAGTGAAAACCGTAAGTTGACTGATCTTTTTCTGTTAAATTCCGTTATTTCAGGGACTCGTTCTTTCTCCTCCATCCATTTCTGATATATGACGTTGAAGATTGATGGTTCTCCTTGGCCCAGACGCACCTGCAAACTACTATAAAAAGGGGTCAAAGTCGGAGGTTTGATCATAATCCGAAGCGCAGAAGTCTTCTCGCAGTCCATCATTTCTCCCTGTTTTCCTTTGCCGTCTGTTGGAGTGAGAGTCTCAGCTGTTGGAATCGATAATCTGATAGGAAGGAGAGGAGATTCTTCTTCTCTCTCGATTGGATTCATCCAAGCAAGGCTGACCTTTCATCCCCATCATTCGAGGCGACTGCAACGAAGCTTTACAGCACCATTTTACAAGCTTTCTGTCTTTCTTTTCTGTTTTACATTTCTGCTTCGTGCTATTCTTTTCCTAAGTAGCTAGATTAGTTTATTTCGTTGCTTTCTGCCTTGTGGCTATTTATTTTAAAGCTTTCATCTGTTCGTCAAACAATTTCATTAATCGAAGTACGTTTCTGCATTTCTCACTTCCCATCTTCTGCTACGGTCTTTGTTTCCTGTTTTAATTATATTTCTCTTCTAAGCATGTCTATTTTATCTGCCATTTCTGTTTACCTTATATCCATGAGTAGCTAAACCACCTAGGGGCATGCTAATGACAGAACTATAGGTTAAAAAACGTGAATCAAGTAGGCAGATTAACACTCGAACATTGATTGTATGTAAGCTTCATCCCACGGGCAATTTCGATTGGCCATCCATTTTGTCCAAAGAACTCCTAACCTCTGGAAGGAGTAAGAGTTCAGAGTCATATAATCATGCTAGCCTTTCATGGTAATCAGGAAACGGCTTAGGAATAAGCGTTTCCCTAGTACAAACTAAACATTCCTGTTTTAACAAAATGCTTAAGACCTTACTTTGAAGTCGAGTAAACTAAAGTGTTTAATGCATGGAATCGGACGATACATGAGATAGAGTGAGTTTGATGTATAGAGAGTTGATCTACTGCTTGAGAATCGTATTAGAATGCCTATAGGGTAGTCATTAGTAGCCCTTAATTCACCCATTTACACACTTTCGCTGTTATTTAATTGCGGTAACATTGCGGTCCTCGCAATTCTGCTGTTTTATCATTCTGTTTAGCTGTTTTCTTCTACGTTTATTAATTCCATCTCTTGTCTTTTGAGTCTAATTTCAACTTGCATTTGTTTATGTTATATTCCTCTACACATTCAGCAAAACTTAGATAATTAAAAACCAATTTTACCCCATCAAATCCACCCCATCTTTCTTAACAAATACACTTCGCGAATAGCTAAAAATGAGTCTCTGTGGAAAAAACGAATGAAATATACTTACTACTTGCTGTGAGACCATGTATGCTTGCATGTTCTAAGTGCTCTCCCTATTCTCTTGCTTATTTATTTTAACACACTGAGCACGCAACAACAGGCGCCCAAAGCGTTCCCAGTACTCATGCAGAGACTCACCCACGTCCTGAGTGATCCCATAAATTCTCTTCCTCAGTGTTGTGGCCAAGTACGCAGGGAAATACTTCTCCAGGAAAACCCTCTTCATGTCCTGCCACGTCGTTATCGAGCTGGAGGGCAGATAATAAAGCCAGTCCTTGGCTTTGTCCTTAAGCGTAAAGGGGAATGCCCTCAAATTCAGCTGCTCCTCCGTCACTCCTGCGGGCTTCATCCCCTCACAGACGCAATGAAACTCCATCAAATGCTTGTTTGCGTCCTCGCCTGCATTGCCATGGAAAGAAGGCAACTGGTGAATTAAACCTGACTTTAATTCAAAATTACCTGCTACCACGGGGTAGTTGATGCACAGGGGCTGCAAATTTAAATCTGGCGCTGCCAGCTGTTTCAACGTCCTTGGCGCTTCTCCTTGCGCCATCTCCTCAACAAAGAAGGGATTGCCTTCTTCCTCAAACAATCTCTGCCCCTCGCGAATCTCTTTTCTCAATCGTCGCTCTTCTCTTTCGATCTCAGGTATAAACTGTAATCCACTAATCTCAGAAGAACGGGTCATACACAAACAAAATTTTAAACATACAAACTACAAACGGAAAATTTTTTCAGCACACAATCAATCAACCAAATTCAAATTCAAATATGTTTTCAATCAATTTTTGCCCTTCCCCGGCAACGGCGCCAATTTTGGTAACAGGATTTTTGAATGTCCTGCTATAAATTCGGGTTGTCGAGACCCGCCAAAATACAATTTATAAGCCTATTAACCAAAGCTTTACAGCTAGTGGTAACAGGGTCGATCCACGGAGAATGACGTGATTGAAATTAAATTGGAATTGAAATAAATTGATTAATTGGGTTTTTGTAACAAGGGGGAGTTTAATCATGCAAATAAGAGAATTAATCGCTAACGGAAAATTAAAAGAGAGAGAGATTGACGAGTGCACGGTTTGGGGATTTTTGGGATTTCTTTGTTAGACATTCTACAACTTATCATTTAATACAATCCTAAGGCTAACAGTTTGTTATACACGCGGTCGGTTACCCCGGGAAACCTCTAGTGTAACCGGCTCCATAGCAATTAACCAAATCAGAAGATCCAATTAAACATTATCTAAAGTTTCATTAGGGTGATCAGCCCCAAATGACTCTAAACAGTCACTAGCAAACCGCGACGGACATTCGATCACGTAATCTAATTGCTAACTGGCTACCCGCCAACGCTGAATGTAACCAACAACTATCATGCATGACTCGATATTCCGATTTATTTTTATTGTTCTGTGTTACTAGTCGAATAGTGAGAGGCACGGCATCGCTACTCTTTAACGCTAACATATGCTAGAAAACACGATTGTCAGTCGGCAAAATCTAACACATGCATAGGATGAAGTAAGAATAATAAATGCATACAAATCAGAAACCAAGTTGGAATTTAAAGCATGGATTATCAAAGCATAGAAATCTAACAAATAATCCCTCAAATTATCCCAAACCGTTCACAATACCTTAGCCGTCCATGGGACGGATTGTCACCACCGCTCCAACGGAGGCCATGGAAGTCATCTCTATCCTATTACAAATTAAAAGCTCCAAAACATGCCACAAATGGCGGAGCTAAGCTAAAAAATGGAGAAAAGCCGAGAGGAAGAAGATGAAGTGTGGAGGAATATAAAAAACATGGCTGCAAAATCATCTTGCAGCCCTTAAAAATCGTCGGAGCGTCGAGACGCTAGGGCAGCGTCGCGACGCTGCGATCTAATTAATCCGCGCGCGCCTCGCGATGGCGTCGAGACGTTAGGCGAGCGTCTCGACGCTGGCCCGATGATTTCTTGCGCGCGCCTCCTTCGGAGCGTCTCGACGCCGCAGCAAGGTCTCGACGCTGGGCAGCGTCGAGCAAGTATCTCGACGCTTGCTCTCGGGTTTGGGCTGGAAAATTGCCCCTCCTAGGCAATTTTGGTCCGGTTCTTCTTGGATCAACTTGCCCTTTTCCCGATGCATTCCCGGGGCGTTAAAACACCGCTTTTAGCTCCAAAACGGGTCCAATGGACGCACGAGCTCTTTCCCGTAAATCTCCTATAAACGAGATAAATAAACTAATTAAAAGCGGAATTTAGGTAGAATTAGGAAGTGAATAATAGCTCCAAAATGGAGTTATCACGCCCCGATTGCCTACCGAAGACGAACGCGCCCCAGCGTCGAGACGCCGCTCGAGGGTCTCGATGCCAGCTCGACAATTTTCCAGATAGACGCGCGCGGCCAACTTAGGGCACCAACGTCGAGACATTTTCCTAGCGTCTCGACGCTCCGACATTTAAAGGCGTGAAAATGCCCTTATTTTGCCAACTTTTAATTCTCCTTCTTCCCCAATTCTTCCTCTCGGGTTTCCACCATTTTCCACCATTTTTGGACTTCTTCTTCTCCTCTTTGTATGCTACTAAGCTCTTCCATGGGGGATTTGATTTATTCATCCTCCATGGAAGGCTAAACTAAGGTTAGTATTTAATTTCGATTTGGGTTTTGTGAATTATGGATGTTTGGGGAGGTTTGCCCCTTTGTAAATGTTGAGATAATTAGCATGTTTCTTGCATCTCTTGCTTGTTCTTATTCCAATTCTAGCATGTGTAGCTAAATTAGATTGACGCTCTAATTCCTATGCATGATAGAGGGCTAAAGGTTGGGACGTATAATTGCCCAAACCGCTAGGTAGCACGGGCTTAAGCATGGCTAATTGATTCATTCCAAAGTGACAGTTGGTAATCTGAATTAATTAACGTTTTCATGTTAAGCTTAAGGCAAGAGAGAAACCGGGTTAGTCTTAGGATTAGGCCGTCGCAATGTTCCCGTCACTGGCTCATAGTCGATTTAGGGGTCGCGACCTTGGATACAGTATTGGCCAAGTACAATTAGAATTGCACGTGTCTAATTAAATCCTTGGGTCATTTGTGCTAGAAGTAGCCAAATGAATTGTGTGCATAAGCATGATTAGTTAAGAAATTGTATCGATGATCCGAACATCCATAACGATCAATTCCATTTCTCGAAGTTAAGTGCAACCATTTAAATTTCGCATTTGTCATTTAATTTTCCGTTAGTTGCACGTAGGATCTCCCTTCCCCCCAAACCAAATTACCATTCTTTTATTGTGCATACTTTTTATAATTAGCAAATTAGGGTTAGTTAAATTGAATTTCTTATTTCCCTGTGGATCGACCCCGTTACCACTAAGCTTCAAATAACTCGGTGCATTCGGGTTTATAAATTGTATTTTGGCAAGCCTCGACAGCTTGAATTCGGAGTACCACATAAAGTGCTCCACCAAAATTGGCGCCGTTGCCGGGGATTAAAGTTTAATTTAGTTTGATTAAGTTTAGTTTGTGGTTTTAAATTTTTTTCTTTATTTCTTTTTGTACAGTTTAATTCTTTTGTATTATTTTACCCGTTTTTGTTTGAGTTTCTGAGCGCAGTCATTCTTTGAAAATTCAAAAGAAGCGCTGAGATGGAGGTCGTGGGTAATTATGAGCATCAAAGAACCTTGAGGGAGCTTGCATCACCTGAGCTATGGCGGAACACATCGAGTATATTGTATCCGGTAGCTGCAGGTAATTTTGAACTTAAAGCTGGTCTGGTTAACTTATTGTTACGTCTCCAAAAGTGACTATTTTAGGACTTATTTGTGTTAGGAAGTTGTGCATTTGTAAGTATTTTTGATAGGATTTAGCTTGAACCTATGCTTATATATGAGAATTAGAAGAATGAAGCTAAATTAGAACTTGTATGCAAAAGGAAAGAAAAGGAATTAAAAATGAAGTTAAAGGAATGAAACTTGTGCATTGCGGAAACATTGCTAAAACCGCAATGTTTTAAGTGAAATCCGTAAGTTGGCTAACCTTTTTCTGTTGTGATCCGATATTTCAGGGATTCGTTCTTTCTCCTCCAGCCACGTAGAAGTACGACGTTGACAATTGATGGTTCTCCTTGGCCCAATCGCACCTGCAGAATACTATAAAAGGAGGTCAAAGAGGAGGGTTGAAACACATCTGAAAAGCGTAGAAGTCTCTTCGCAGCACAATTCTTTCTCCTGTTTTTCTCTTCCGTCTGTTGGGTTGGAAAGCTTAGCTGTTGGAGTCGATAATCTGATAGGAAGGAGAGAAGATTCATCTTCTCTTCTGATTGGATTCATCCAAGCAAGGCTCGCCTTTCTCTCCCTTCAGCCGAGGCATCTGCGTCGAGGCGATCACGCTCAACTTCATTGCTTTCTGCTTTAGTTTCCCATTTTCATTACTCTCTGTTGTTATTTCCTTTCCAATAGCTACTTTAATTCATTTCGTTGCTGTCTGCTTTATTTTAGTTCTCTAAGGCTGTCATTTGTTTAGTTCAATTCTTAATAAATCGAAGTACTATTTTCATCAAGTCACAAGTTTCTTTGCCTTCTCTGTTACTGCCTTTAGCTTCTGTTTTGTCTTTAATAAACCTCTAAGCATGTCTTCTTCATCTACTCTTTCTATTCTATCTGCATCCATGAGTAACTAAGTCACATAGGGGCATGCTAATGACAACTCTGTAGGAAGAAACACGTGAACCAAGCATGTAGGATAGCTCTCGAATGCATTGATTGTATGTAAGCTTCATCCCACGGGCAATTTCGATTGGCCATCCATTTTGTCCAAAGAACTCCTAACCTCTGGAAGGAGTAAGAGTTCAGAGTCATACACTCATGCTAGCCTCTCAAGGTAGCAAGAAAACGACCTAGGAATAGGCGTTTTCCTAGTACAAATCACAACTTACTGCTTTAACAAGATGCTTAAGACCTTACTTGGACATGAGTAAACTAAAGAATCTAAGGCATGAAATCGGAAGATACATGAGAATGAGTTAGTTTGATGCATAGTGAGTTGATCTAATGCTTGAGAATCGTGTGAAAAAGCCTATAGAGGAGTCGTTAGTAGCCCTTGTTTCCACATTTTACACACTTTCGCTGTTAAGAACATTGCGGTAAAATTGCTGTTCTCGCAATTCCTTTAAGTTAAAATCTGCCTTAGTCATTTTTCCTCTTCGTTTAGTTATCTCTTCTCTTTGCATTTGAGTTTATCATTTACTTGCACTTGTTTATGCATCTATCCTTTACATATTCCTTAGTAATTAGGCAACTTAAAATCAAATCTACCCCATCAAATCCACCCATTCTTGCTTAACAATACACTTCGCGAGTAACTAAGAATAAATCTCTGTGGGAAAACGAATGAAAAAATACTTACTACTTGCTACAAGATCATGTATGCTTGCATGTTCTGAGTGCTCTCTTATTGCATATTTCTTTTAAACATTGAGCACGCAACAAGTTTTTGGCGCCGCTGCCGGGGATTTAGTTTAGTGAAAACGAAGTTTGTTAAGTTAGAAAACACAAAGTTTAATATCTATTGGAACTGATCTTTTTCTCATTTCTTTTGCAGGTACCATTGGGTTAGTTTATGAATGAGCATTCAAGTAGCGATCTAGAATTCAATCCTGAGCCTAAGAGATTATTTAAGGCCAGAAACAAAGCTAAGAAACGTCTCTTTAACCAACCCTCTATACCTCAAATAATTGCCGAAACCGCGGAGTCTCCGCAATTCTATCTAGAAGAAATGGACAGACTAGTTCCAAATCCGGTACCTACCACTCACAATCCCATCGAAATAGCGAATGACAAGGATAGTGCCATTCTCTCTTACCTAGTACCTATGCCTGGGGAGCTAAACCCAAGCATAATCCGCCCTGAAATTACTGCCAACTCATTCGAGTTAAAGCCAGTAATGTTCCAAATGTTGTCCACTGTGGGACAATTCTTTGGAGTGGAAAATGAGGACCCCCACAACCATCTTAGAAACTTCTTAGGAGTTAGTGATACATTCCTTATCCCTGGAGTTTCCCAAGAAGCCTTGAGGCTCTACCTCTTCCCTTACTCTTTGAGGAATAAAGCAAAAACGTGGTTAAATTCATTACCCTCCGGATCAGTTCTCAATTGGACAGACTTGGCGGAGAAATTCCTAGTAAAATACTTCCCACCTGATAGGAATTCTACTTTTGGTGACGACATAATCAAGTTCAAACAAGCTGAAAATGAGTCGCTTCACGAAGCTTGGACAAGGTTCAAGGACCTTCTGATTAAATGTCCACACCATGGCATTCCATGGTGTATCCAAATAGAGGTCTTTTTCAAAGGATGCAACCCCAGCACCAGGCAAGTGCTAAATTCATCTGCTGGTGGTTCCATGCTTTCCAAAAGTTATAACGAAGCCTATGAGATCCCGGAGAAGATCTCAGCATCTCACTGTAGGTGGTCAGATGATCCAATAGAGCCAAGTAGAGCTCAAGATAAGGACGCCCTCAATGCCATGAGTAGCCAAATAAGCGCTCTGACCAACCTAGTAAAACAAATGGCTCAAGCCAATCTCCAAACTAGTGTCAACACCGCCACAGCCATGTCAATGGGCACACAACCAAGTCAAGGTGAGACACTAATCTGTGGATTCTGTGGGGAAGGGCACCTGTATGAATACTGCCCTGGGAATCCAGCCTCAGTCTGCTATGTTGGAAGCCGACAGCAGCCTAAGAACAACCCTTACTCTAACACCTACAATCCTGGTTGGAGGAACCACCCAAATCTCTCATGGGGTGGCCAACAAAATACTAACCAAGCTCCTAACCAACCAAGACCGAGTGGAACACCTGGTTACACTCCCCAACATAACCAATCCATGTATCAAAAACCATACAACCAACCAATAGGATCTTCTGTAGAAAACTTACTTAAGGAGTACATTGCCAAGAATGATGCCACTCTACAAAGTCAGCAAGCTACCCTTAGGAGCCTAGAGAACCAAATAGGGCAACTAGCCAATGAACTCAAAAGTAGGCCCCAAGGTAGACTACCTGCTGACACTGAGGTGCCAAGGAGAGATGGAAAAGAACAAGTTCAAGCAATTGAACTTAGAAGTGGGAGACCATTGGTGAGCAACACTAGAGAAACCCCAAAGAGAGTAGAGAACAAAGAGTCTAGTGCTCCACTGGAATCTCTGCCAAACCAAGGTCAACCCTCAACAAGCACATCAGGAGCAAGGTTGGAGCCAATCATAGAAGAGATAGAAGAAATTCCAAGGCCTCCACCTATCCTGAAGCGACCTGAAGTGCCTGCATATGTGCCACCACCTCCATTCCCTCGAAGGCTAAAGAAAAAACAAGAACACGAAGTGCACTTTAATAAATTCTTAGAAATTCTTAAACAAGTGCATGTTAATATTCCTTTTGTAGAGGTGTTGCAATCCATGCCTTCCTATGTTAGGTTTTTGAAGGATATAATCACTAACAAAAAAATTATTGGTGAATTTGAAACAGTGAATCTCACTGAGGAATGCAGTGCTATACTCCAGAACAAGCTACCCAAGAAGGAGAAGGATCCTGGTTCCTTCACCCTACCAGTGGAGTTAGGAGGCAAGCACGTGGGCAGAGCTCTTTGTGACCCGGGAGCCAGCATAAACCTCATGCCCCTATCACTATTCCGCCAGCTAGGAATAGGAGAAGCACGTCCTACCACTGTCACTTTACAGCTTGCAGACAGATCCATAGCATACCCTGAGGGTAAGATTGAGGATATTCTTGTAAAGGTTGACAAGTTTATTTTCCTTGCAGATTTCATCATCCTGGATTATGAAGCAGACAAGGAGGTCCCCATCCTATTAGGCAGACCATTTCTAGCCACAGGTAGGGCCCTGATTGATGTCCAGAAAGGTGAGCTCACCATGAGGGTTCATGATGAGGAGGTTAAGTTTAGTGTTTTTAAAGCCCTAAGGTACCCCTCTGACTCTGAATCTTGTGCTAGCATGGACATTGTAGATTCACTAATGGAAGAACAGCTTGAGCATGAATTGTTAATAAAACATGCCAATGATTATGTACAATTAGATTTAACTGATTTAAATGTTTCTGAAATAATGGATATACCTGTAGATAAAATACAGTATGTTTGTATGAATAGTGACTTGACTGACAGATCCATGAATCCATTAAAGCCATCCATTGAGCATCCACCTATCTTAGAACTGAAACCCTTACCCACTCATCTTAAGTATGCATATTTAGGAAGCAATGATACTATGCCTGTTATTATCTCGTCCAAATTGAGTGCAAAGCATGAAACTGAGTTAATCTTATTACTTAAGCAATATAAAAAGGCTATTCCATGGACGATTGCTGACATTAGAGGCATTAGCCCTTCCTACTGCATGCATAAGATAATATTAGAAGAAAAGCATACACCCCGAGTAGATCACCAACGTAGGTTGAAACCCTCTATGAAAGAGGTAGTAAAAAAAGAAATCATAAAGTGGTTAGATGCAGGTGTAATCTTCCCTATAGCTAGTAGTCAGTGGGTGAGTCCAATACAATGTGTACCTAAGAAGGAAGGGATGACTGTAGTAGTGAATGAGAGCAATGAACTGATTCCAACTAGAACTATTACAGGATGGAGAGTCTGTATGGACTATAGGAAATTGAATAGGGAAACAAAAAAAGATCACTTCCCTTTACCATTTATTGACCAAATGTTAGATAGGATAGCTGGTAGAGCTTATTACTGCTTCCTAGATGGTTATTCTGGATATAACCAAATCACCATAGACCCTGTGGACCAGGAGAAGACAACCTTCACCTGTCCCTTTGGAACATTTGCTTTTCGCAGAATGCCTTTTGGCTTATGCAATGCACCAGCAATGTTCCAGAGGTGCATGTTGGCAATCTTCTCTGACTTAGATGAATCCATGATAGAAATATTTATGGATGACTTCTCAGTCTTTGGTGATTCATTCACAAACTGTTTAGAGAACTTAGGACAAGTCCTGGCTAGGTGTGAGGAGACCAACCTAGTCCTTAATTGGGAAAAGTGCCACTTCATGGTGGAAGAGGGGATAGTCCTAGGTCATAGAGTGTCTAGAGCAGGAGTAGAGGTCGATAGGGCCAAGATTGAAATAATAGAGAAGTTAGTGGAACCTCAGAATGTGAAAGCCATTAGAAGTTTCTTAGGACACGCAGGTTTCTATAGAAGGTTCATTAAGAACTTTTCTAAGATCTCCAAACCTTTGTGTGAGCTTCTAGAGCTGAATAAGCCATTCATCTTCTCTAAAGAATGTTTACTAGCCTGGAAAACCCTTAAGGAAGCACTAGTCAAAGCACCTATTATAGTAGGACCAAATTGGGACCTTCCATTTGAGATGTTATGTGATGCAAGTGACTATGCAGTAGGGGTTATGCTAGGACAAAAGATTGGCAAACTAACTGATAACTCCATTTTGGAGCTATTAAATACTTCCTAATTATAGCTAAAGTCCGCTTTCAATTGATTAAATATATCTCATTTGTAGGAGAAAAGCGGCAAAGAGCTCGTGCGTCCGTTGGGCATGTTCGAGTGCTTAAAGTGGAGTTTTAGCGCCCCGGGAATGCATCGGGAAGAGGGGAATTTGTTCCGTGAAGAAACGGGCCAAAACAGCCTTGGAGAGGCAAAGCTTCAGCCCCAAACCCGAGAGCCAGCGTCGAGCTATAGCGTCGAGACGCTGGCTCGACGCTAGAAAAACCCGAGAGCAAGCGTCGAGTGATAGCGTCGAGACGCTAGCTCGACGCTGCCCTGGCGTCGAGACCCTGCTTGGCGTCGAGACGCTCCGGAGGAGGCGCGCGCAGGAATTTTATCGGGGCAGCGTCGCGACGCTAACCCAGCGTCGCGACGCCATCGCGAGCGCGCGCGGCAACTTAGGGCACAGCGTCGAGACGCTGGCCTAGCGTCTCGACGCTACGACGATGGCAGAAGCTTAAAGACGATTTTTCTACACTTTTTTGGTAGTTCCACATTACGGATTTTGCTCTTCTTCATCTTCTTCTTCCCCATTTTCTCTCTATTTTCCGTGGAGCTCCGCCATTGTTGGCATGCTAGAGAGCTCCACCTTCCTTTGTAATAAGTAGACGAATCCTTCCATGGCCGTGGTTGGAGCGGGATTGACAAACCGCGCCATGAGCGGCTAAGGTAAGGGTGAACGGTTTGGGATTAGTTTAGGGTGATTTTGTTAGACGTTTTTAGTTTTGATAATCTGATCTTGATGCATATTGGTTCTGTTTATTAGCATTTATCTACTTTGCTTAATCCAACGCGCATGTTAAAATACGCCGATTGACACTCGAGTAGTTTCGCATGTTGTGTATGTTAAAGAGTAGCGATGCCGTGCCTCTCACTGCTCGACTAAGTAACACAGGTAGATAGAACTAAATCGAAGTATCGAGTCGGGTAGGATAATTGTTGATTGCATACGGCGTTTGCGGGCAATCTACTAGCAATTAGAATTCACGTTCGAATGTTCGTCGCGGTTAGCTAGTGACTGTCTAAATTTACCTTAGGGCTGATCACCTTGATGTAGGATTAGATAACGTGTAATTAGAACTGTGTGGTCTAATTAAAATCCATGGAGTCGGCTACTTTGGGGCTTCTCTGGTAGTCGTCCGCGTGCTCAATAAACTGAATTCCATGTTATTAGCATTAAATGATGAACTGAATTTGTTTGACAATTGATCCCGAGACTCCCAAACCGTGCACACGCTCTCTTCTTATTATTTCTTTCTTCAGTTAGCATTCGCATTATTTCCCCTCTGCATGATAAAAACCCCCCGTTACCAATTAATCAATTAAATCCCAATTTCATTAGTAAATTCAAACTTCCTATTCCTTGGATCGACCCTGTTACCACTGGCTGCAAAGCCTTGGTCATAGGCTTTATAAATCGTATTTTGGCAAGCCTCGACAGCTTGAGATTAAGTGGATATTCAAAAATATCGCCCACCAAAAATTGGCGCCGTTGCCGGGGAATAGGCATTTGATTGAATTTATGATTGAAGTTTGAATTTGATTCATTGATGGTTGACTGAAATTTTTTTCTGTTTGTACTTTGTATGTTTGGATTTTTGTTTGTGTATGACCCGTTCCTCTGAGGTTAGTGGTTTGCAGTATATCCCAGAGATCGACAGAGAGGAGCGGCGGTTACGTAGAGAAGCCCGGGAGGGGCAAGGACCGTTTGGAAGAGAAGAAGGCAATCCCTTCTTGGTTGACGAGATGGCGCAAGGTGATGCGCCACAGACGCTTAAGCAACTGGCAGCGCCAGACCTCAACCTGCAGCCTTGGTGCATTAACTACCCCGTGGTAGCAGGTAACTTCGAATTAAAATCTGGTTTAATTCACCAGTTACCTTCCTTCCATGGCAACGCAGGTGAGGACGCGAACAAACACCTGATGGAATTCCATTGCGTCTGCGCGGGAATGAAACCCGCAGGGGTCACGGAGGAGCAACTGAATATGAGGGCATTCCCCTTCACACTCAAGGACAAGGCCAAAGATTGGCTATACTACTTGCCCTTTGGATCCATCACCACGTGGCAGGATATGAAGCGGGTATTTTTGGAAAAATACTTTCCCGCATCCTTGGCCACCACTCTGCGGAAAAGGATTTATGGGATCACCCAGGATGTCGGTGAGTCCCTGCACGAATACTGGGAACGTTTCGGGCGCCTGTGCGCGAGCTTCCCACATCATCAGATTGCCGATCAGTTATTGATTCAGTACTTTTATGAGGGGATGACGCCCCATGACCGGCAGATGATCGATGCAGCGAGTGGCGGGGCACTGATTGACAAGACCCCAGTTGAGGCCAAGCAGTTGATTGCAAACATGGCTACAAACTCGCAGCAATTCGGTATTCGGGGACAAGGCCAAGTGCACAGCGTGGCTCAGAGCCACGAGATGACTGAGATGAGGGCCCAGGTGGCCGAGATAGGCAGTATGTTGAAGAAAATCGTTGGAGGACACCGCGAGGATGCAGAGGTCAACGCGATCGGGGGGTACGCTTCCAACCCAAGGAAGTACGATCCATATGCAAACACTTACAACCTCGGTTGGCGTGACCATCCAAATTTCAGCTATGGGAATAGGGAAGGACAAGCTCGTTTCCAAGGCCAGTCTCAGGATAGGCCTAATTCTTCCACCCAGGCTCAAGCCTCGAGCTCCTCCAGCTCGCTTGAAGAGATGGTCAGGACCATCGTGACTAGCACCAGCCAATTCCAAAAAGAGGCTCGAGAAGAGCTTAATTCTCACAAGGCAGAGCTGCAGAATCTGAACAAGCAGCTGACACAGATGGCGGTGTCTATCAGTAAGATTGAGAGCAAGAGCTCGGGGAAGCTTCCTTCCCAAACTACAGTAAACTCATGTGAAAACGTGAGTGCCATTCAGCTGCGCAGTGGGAAATCACTTTCCACTAGAGCTGTGAAGGAAGCCACGGACAGCCCGAACAAGTCCGCCCCGACTGCTCCTGAGATTCAGATTGAGAAGAAAGATGAAAAGGTCAGTGTACCTGAGGATGTTGCCCGAGCACCATTCCCGAGTAGGCTTGCGAAGCCTACTTTGGAATCTGATGATGAGGAGGTCCTTCGTACCTTCCAGAAGGTGATGGTAAATATCCCGCTCCTAGAGGCAGTCAGTCAAGTGCCCAAATATGCAAAATTCCTAAGGAGCTGGTGCACTACGAAAAGAAAGTCCAGAGGGACTGAGAAAAAGAAGGAGACTGTCTCTGCCATACTCCCAGGTACGTTGCCTGCAAAGTGCAACGATCCAGGTACCTTCACTATCCCTTGCACGATAGGTAGTAAGGTTGTTCCTAATGCCATGCTAGACTTAGGAGCCTCTGTAAATGTTATGTCTTATGCACTGTTTCGTGAATTGAATTTAAATGAAATGCATGAGTGTAATGTTTCTGTTCAGTTGGCTAATGGGTCAAGCATCTGTCCTAGGGGTAAGGTAGAGGATGTTCTTGTTAGAGTTGGGAATATGACATTTCCCGCTGATTTCCTTATTTTAGATATGAATGAAAAGTCATCGCATGCTTCGTCCTCCATGTTGTTAGGACGTCCTTTCCTTAAGACCGCTAGGGTCAAAATTGATGTGTTTAAGGGCGTTGTTTCTCTGGAGTTTGATGATATTTTGCATGAGTTCTCATTGGTTGATAGGAAGTCTGCTGGAAATATATCTGTGGTTGAGCATGATGAGAATGGGAGTCTACCCTCGCGCTTGAGGGATGGTTCCCATGTCTCAGTTACAAAATCTGATTTGAATTTAATTGATAATGATGCTGGTTTTTGCACTAACAATGATGATATTCACGTGCCCGAGGCACGAAGAGTGCAAAACATTTTTCAGGATGATGGCAGGAAAGGTGTGGATGTGGACAAGTCTGGATCGTCCCCCGCACCTACAGACTATGGATGAGTCTGTTGAGAGAATACAGTCGAGCAACCGACTTTAAAAATTCTGCGCTTCTCGGAGGCACCCGAGCGATGGACTGTTTTTCTGTTTTAGTTTAGTTTTTATTGCTTTTTAGATTAATTTAGTTTTAATTTGCTTGCTGTTTTTTTTTTTTTTTTAGGAATTGAGGAAGAGAAGACAATTTTGGGCTCTGATGCATTCGTGTGCCGCTTCCTCGCCCTCGCCAGCTTAACCAAGAGTCAGGGAAGTGTATTTCTTCTTCCCTTTTACTTGGTATATCGGACTGGTTGGCATTGAGGACAATGCCAAATTTTGAAGTTGGGGGTGGAGTTAGTCTGATGGATGTTGTTAAGTCTCTGAAAGTGACTTATTTAGGACCTATTTAGCTTAGGAAAATGCACATACTTAGGTGTTTTTAATAACATTTAGCCTAAACCTATGCTTAAATATGAGAATTAGAAGAAGGTAGCTAATTTAGGACTTGTGCACAATAGGTAGAAAAATGGTTGAAAACCGAAGGAAAAGAATGAAAAATAAGCATTGCGAATGAATTGCGAAATAATTGCGGTTCTCGCAATTATTCAAGTGAAAACCGTAAGTTGACTGATCTTTTTCTGTTAATTTCCGTTATTTCAGGGACTCGTTCTTTCTCCTCCATCCATTTCTGATATATGACGTTGAAGATTGATGGTTCTCCTTGGCCCAAACGCACCTGCAAACTACTATAAAAAGGGGTCAAAGTCGGAGGTTTGATCATCATTCGAAGCGCAGAAGTCTTCTCGCAGTCCATCATTTCTCCCTGTTTTCCTTTGCCGTCTGTTGGAGTGAGAGTCTCAGCTGTTGGAATCGATAATCTGGTAGGAAGGAGAGAAGATTCTTCTTCTCTCTCGATTGGATTCATCCAAGCAAGGCTGACCTTTCATCCCCTTCATTCGAGGCGACTGCAACAAGGCTTTCGAGCACCTTTACTGCTTTCTGTTTTCTCCTTCTCATTTCCAGCTTTGTTCATTTGTTGTTCCTAGTTTAGAGCTTTATTTACTGCATTTCGTTGTTGTCTGTCTTTGAATCATTTCCTTTAAGTTTCGCTTTGTTCGGTTAAACATTGAAAGTAATCAAAGTGCAAGTCTGTTTTTCACAGTTCCTATCTTCTTCTGCTACGGCTTTTGTCCACTGTTTTAATTATATTTCTCTTCTAAGCATGTCTATTTTATCGACCATTTCTGTTTACCTTATATCCATGAGTAGCTAAATCACCTAGGGGCATGCTAATGACAGAACTATAGGTTAAAAAACGTGAATCAAGTAGGCAGTTTAACACTCGAACATTGATTGTATGTAAGCTTCATCCCACGGGCAATTTCGATTGGCCATCCATTTTGTCCAAAGAACTCCTAACCTCTGGAAGGAGTAAGAGTTCAGAGTCATATAATCATGCTAGCCTTTCATGGTAATCAGGAAACGGCCTAGGAATAGGCGTTTCCCTAGTACAAACTAAACATTCCTGTTTTAACAAAATGCTTAAGACCTTACTTTGAAGTCGAGTAAACTAAAGTATTTAATGCATGGAATCGGACGATACATGAGATAGAGTGAGTTTGATGTATAGAGAGTTGATCTACTGCTTGAGAATCGTATTAGAATGCCTATAGGATAGTCATTAGTAGCCCTTAATTCGCCATTTTACACACTTTCGCTGCTGATTAATTGCGGATTAATTGCGGTTCTCGCAATTCTGCCAAGTTTTTATTCTGTTCAGCTGTTTTCTTCCTCGTTTATTAATTCCATCTCTTGTCTTTTAAGTATAATTTCAACTTGCATTCATTTATGTTATATTCCTTTACACATTCAGCAAAAATTAGATAATCAAAAACCAATTTTACCCCATCAAATCCACCCCATCTTTCTTAACAAATACACTTCGCGAATAGCTAAAAATGAGTCTCTGTGGAAAAAACGAATGAAATATACTTACTACTTGCTGTGAGACCATGTATGCTTGCATGTTCTAAGTGCTCTCTCTACCCTTTTGCATATTTATCTTTACACATTGAGCACGCAACAAGTTTTTGGCGCCGCTGCCGGGGACTTATTTTAAGTGAAAACGAAGTTTTGTTAAGTTTGAAACATCAAAATTATTTTCTTTTGCATTTGATCTATATTTATTTCTTCCTTAGGTAAAATTTAGGTTAGTTTATGAATGAGCTTCCAAGTAGTGATCTAGAGTTCAACCCTGAGCCCGAGAGATTACTTAGAGCTAGGAATAAAGCTAAGAAACGTCTATTTAAACAACCTTCTTTACCTCAATTAGCTGCTGATACCGCAAGGTTATCATCACCACCTTTAGAAGAAATGGATAGAAGAGATCAAAATCTGGTGCCTGTCACTCGCAATCCCATAGAAATAGCGAATGACAAGGACAGCGCCATTCTTTCATATTTAGTACCTATGCCTGGGGAGCTGAACCCCAGCATAATCCGTCCTGAAATCACTGCCAACTCATTCGAGTTAAAGCCAGTGATGTTCCAAATGTTGTCCACTGTGGGACAATTCTTTGGAATGGAAAATGAGGATCCCCACAACCATCTTAGGAACTTCTTAGGAGTTAGCGACACTTTCCTAATCCCTGGAGTTTCTCAAGAAGCATTGAGGCTATACTTGTTCCCTTACTCTTTGAGGGACAAAGCCAAAACGTGGCTGAACTCATTACCTTCTGGATCTGTCCTTAATTGGACAGATTTAGCAGAAAAATTCCTAGTCAAATATTTCCCACCTGATAGGAATTCTACTTTCCGTGATGATATTATAAAATTCAAACAAGCTCCAAGTGAGTCCCTTCACGAAGCTTGGACAAGATTCAAAGACCTTCTCATCAAATGTCCACACCATGGCATCCCATGGTGTATCCAAATAGAAGTTTTCTTTAAAGGATGCAACCCCAGCACTAGACAAGTCCTAAATTCATCTGCTGGTGGTTCCATGTTGTCCAAGAGTTACAACGAAGCTTATGAGATCTTGGAGAAGATCTCAACATCTCATTGTAGGTGGTCAGATGATCCTGTAGAGCCAACTAGAGCTCAAGACAAGGATGCTCTAAGCGCTATGAGCACCCAAATAAATGCCCTGACCAACTTAGTCAAGCAAATGGCTCAGGCCAATCTCCAAACCAGTGCCAACACCGCCACAGCCATGTCAATGGGCACCCAACCAAGCCAAGGCGAGGCACTAGTCTGTGGATTCTGTGGGGAAGGGCACCCATATGAATATTGCCCTGGGAATCCATCCTCGGTCTGCTATGTAGGAAGCCAGCAGCAACCAAGGAACAACCCCTACTCACAAACATACAATCCTGGTTGGAGGAACCACCCAAACCTGTCATGGGGTGGCCAACCAAATTCTAACCAAAATATTAACCAACCAAGGCCGAGTGGAACATCTGGTTTCACTCCCCAACATAACCAACATAACCAGTCAATGTACCAAAAACCTTATAATCAACCAGTAGGATCTTCTGTAGAAAACCTACTCAAGGAATACATAGCAAAAAATGATGCTACTCTCCAAAGCCAGCAAGCTACCCTTAGGAGCTTAGAAACTCAAATAGGCCAGTTAACCACTGAAATTAAAAGTAGGCCCCAAGGTAGACTCCCTGCTGACACTGAATTGCCAAGGAGAGAAGGAAAGGAACAAGTTCAAGCAATTGAACTTAGGAGTGGGAGACCTTTGGTAAGCAACACCAAAGACATACCAAAGAGAGTAGAGAACACCGAGTCTAGTGCTCCACTGGAGTCTCTGCCCAACCAAGGTTCACCACTGTTAAGTCTCTGAAAGTGACTTATTTAGGACCCATTTAGCTTAAGAAGATGTACACATTTAGGTGTTTTTGTGAGCATTTAGCCTAAACCTATGCTTTAATATGAGAATTAGAAGAAGGTAGCTAATATAGGACTTATGCACAATAGGTAGAAAAAGGGGTGAAAACCGAAGAAAAGAATGAAAAAAATAACCATTGCGACTGCATTGCGGAATAATTGCGGTGGCCGCAATTATTCAAGTTAAAACCGTAAGTTGGCTGACATTTTTCTGTTTAGATCCGACTTTTCAGGGATTCGTTCTTTCTCCTCCATCCATTCTGATATATGACGTTGAAGACTGATGGTTCTCCTTGGCCCAAACGCACCTGCAAACTACTATAAAAAGGGGTCAAAGTCGGAGGATCAATCATCACTCGAAGCGCAGAAGTCTTCTCGCAGTCCATCATTTCCACTGTTTTTCCTTTGCCGTCTGTTGGAGTTAGAGTCTCAGCTATTTGGAATCGATAATCTGATAGGAAGGAGAGAAGATTCTTCTTCTCTCTCGATTGGATTCATCCAAGCACGGCTGACTTCTCATCATCAACATTCGAGGCGACTGCCACGGAGTTTCTAGCAAACCTTTACTGTTTTTATGTTCTGTTCTTCCTATTTCCATTTCTGATCATTGTTGTTCTTAGTTTAGCATTTCAATTACTGCATTTCGTTGTTGTCTGTCTTGAATTCATTTCTTTTAGAGCTTCCCTTGTCATTCAAACACTTAAAGTAATCGAAGTAAACTTCTGCATTTTACAGTTTCCATCTGGTTCTGCTACGGCTTTGGCTTGCTGTTTTAAGCTTATTTATCTTCTAAGCATGTCTGTTTTATCTACCTTTTCTATTCTCCACATATCCATGAGTAACTAAAATCACTTAGGGGCATGCTAATGACAGAACTATAGGCTAAAAAAACGTGAGTCAAGTAGGCAGATTAACACTCGAACATTGGTTGTATGTAAGCTTCATCCCACGGGCAATTTCGATTGGCCATCCATTTTGTCCAAAGAACTCCTAACCTCTGGAAGGAGTAAGAGTTCAGAGTCATATAATCATGCTAGCCTTTCATGGTAATCAGGAAACGGCCTAGGAATAGGCGTTTCCCTAGTACAAACTAAAAACTCCTGTTTTAACAAGATGCTTAAGACCTTACTTTGAAGTCGAGTAAACTTGAGTCTCTCATGCATGGAATCGGACGATACTTGAGATAGAGTGAGTTTGATGTATAGAGAGTTGATCCAAAGCTTGATAATCGTAATAAACTGCCTATAGGATAGTCATTAGTAGCTCCCAATTCACCCTTTTAATCAGTTTCGCTGCCATTTAATTGCGGAAACATTGCGGTCCACGCAATTCTGTTAATTTTCATTCTGTTTAGCTGTTTTCTTTCTCAATTATTAATTCCATCTTTTATCCTTTGCATCTAATTCCAACTTGCATCTGTTTATGTTATATCCCTTTATACATTCAGCAAAAAGTAGTTAATTAAAAACAAATTTTACCCCCTTAAATTCATCCCATCTTTCTTAACATTCACACTTCGCGAATAGCTAAAATAAGTCTCTGTGGAAAAAACGAATTAAATATACTCATTACTTGCTGTGAGACCATGTATGCTTGCATGTTCTAAGTGCTCTCTCTTCTATTTTGCACACTTATCTTTACACATTGAGCACGCAACAAGTTTTTGGCGCCGCTGCCGGGGACTTATTTTAAGTAAAACGAAGTTTTGTTAAGTTTGAATCATCCATTTACTTTCGTTTGCATTTGATCTATATTTCATTTCTTCATTAGGTAAAACTTAGGTTAGTTTATGAATGAGCTTCCATCTAGTGATCTAGAGTTCAACCCTGAGCCCGAAAGATTACTTAGAGCTAGGAATAAAGCCAAGAAACGTTTATTTAAACAACCTTCTTTACCTCAATTAGCTGCTGATACCGCAAGGTTATCATCACCACCTTTAGGAGAAATGGATGTAAGAGATCAAAATCTGGTGCCTGCCACTCGCAATCCCATAGACATAGCGAATGACAAGGATAGCGCCATTCTTTCATATCTTGTACCTATGCCTGGGGAGCTGAACCCCAGCATAATCCGTCCTGAGATCACTGCCAACTCATTCGAGTTAAAGCCAGTGATGTTCCAAATGTTGTCCACTGTGGGACAATTCTTTGGAATGGAAAATGAGGATCCCCACAACCATCTTAGGAACTTCTTAGGAGTTAGTGATACCTTCCTAATCCCTGGAGTTTCTCAAGAAGCATTAAGGCTATACTTGTTCCCTTACTCTTTGAGGGACAAGGCCAAAACGTGGCTGAACTCATTACCTTCCGGATCTGTCCTTAATTGGACAGATCTAGCAGAAAAATTCCTAGTCAAATATTTCCCACCTGATAGGAATTCCACTTTCCGTGATGACATTATTAAATTCAAACAAGCTCCAAGTGAGTCTCTTCACGAAGCTTGGACACGCTTCAAAGACCTTCTCATCAAATGTCCGCACCATGGCATCCCATGGTGTATCCAAATAGAAGTTTTCTTTAAAGGTTGCAACCCCAGCACTAGACAAGTCTTAAATTCATCTGCTGGAGGTTCCATGTTGTCCAAGAGTTACAACGAAGCTTATGAGATCTTGGAGAAGATCTCAACATCTCATTGTAGGTGGTCAGACGATCCTGTAGAGCCAACTAGAGCTCAAGACAAGGATGCTCTAAGCGCCATGAGCACCCAAATAAATGCCCTGACCAACTTAGTCAAGCAAATGGCTCAGGCCAATCTCCAATCCAGTGCCAATACCGCCACCGCCATGTCAATGGGCACCCAACCAAGTCAAGGCGAGGCACTAGTCTGTGGATTCTGTGGGGAAGGGCACCCATATGAATATTGCCCTGGGAATCCATCCTCGGTCTGCTATGTAGGAAGCCAGCAGCAACCAAGGAACAACCCCTACTCACAAACATACAATCCTGGTTGGAGGAACCACCCAAACCTGTCATGGGGTGGTCAACCAAATTCTAACCAAAATATTAACCAACCAAGGCCGAGTGGAACATCTGGTTTCACTCCCCAACATAACCAACATAACCAATCAATGTACCAAAAACCTTATCAACCAGTAGGATCTTCTGTAGAAAACCTACTCAAGGAATATATAGCAAAAAATGATGCTACTCTCCAAAGCCAGCAAGCTACCCTAAGGAGCTTAGAAACTCAAATAGGCCAGTTAGCCAATGAAATTAAAAGTAGGCCCCAAGGTAGACTCCCTGCTGACACTGAACTGCCAAGGAGAGAAGGAAAGGAACAAGTTCAAGCAATTGAACTCAGGAGTGGAAGACCTCTGGTAAGCAATACCAAAGACATACCAAAGAGAGTAGAGAACACCGAGTCTAGTGCTCCACTGGAGTCTCTGCCCAACCAAGGTCCACCACCCACTAGCACATCAGGAGCCAGATTAGAACCAATTGTAGAGGAAATAGAAGAAATTCCACGACCTCCACCAATCCTAAGGCGCCCTGATGTACCTGCTTATGTACCACCACCTCCTTATCCTAGAAGACTTAAAAAGAAGCAGGAACAGGAAGTACATTTCAATAAGGTCTTAGAAATACTCAAACAAGTACATGTTAACATTCCTTTTGTAGAGGTTTTACAGTCGATGCCTTCTTATGTAAAGTTTTTGAAGGACATCATTACTAACAAAAAAATAATTGGTGAGTTTGAAACAGTCAATCTCACTGAGGAGTGCAGTGCCATCCTCCAGAACAAGCTGCCTAAGAAGGAGAAGGATCCTGGTTCCTTCACCTTACCTGTTGAACTTGGAGGCAAGCACGTGGGGCGAGCTCTCTGTGACCTGGGAGCTAGCATTAACCTCATGCCCCTGTCCCTATTCCGTCAGTTGGGAATAGGAGAAGCACGTCCAACTACCGTCACTTTACAGCTAGCCGACAGATCCATCGCATATCCAGAAGGTAAGATTGAGGATATTCTAGTTAAAGTTGACAAATTCATTTTTCTTGCAGATTTCATTGTCCTGGACTATGAGGCAGACAAGGAGGTACCTATCCTGCTAGGTAGACCATTTCTAGCCACAGGTAGGGCACTAATAGATGTGCAAAAAGGTGAGTTAACTATGAGGGTACATGACGAAGAGGTAAAATTTAGTGTTTACAAAGCTTTGAGATATCCCTCTGATTCTGAGTCGTGTGCTAGTATTGATGTTGTTGACTCACTAATGGAAGAACAATTAGAGCATGTACTGTTAACCAAGCATGCTAGTGAATATGTACAAGTAGATGTAGCTGACTTAAATGTATCTGACATAATGAACATGCCTGTAATTAACCCTCAGCATGTATGTATGAATATAGATTTAACTGATAGGACTGTAAATCCTTTGAAGCCCTCCATTGAGCATCCACCGGTTCTAGAACTAAAACCACTACCTACTCACCTCAAATATGCATATTTAGGAGATAATGACACATTGCCTGTAATTATTTCGTCTAAACTAAGTGAACAGCATGAGGTTGATTTAATTTTACTGCTTAAGCAACATAGGAAGGCTATAGCATGGACTATTGCTGATATTCGAGGCATTAGCCCTTCTTATTGTATGCACAAAATTATATTAGAGGAAGAGCACACACCTAAGGTAGATCACCAGCGTAGGTTAAACCCCTCTATGAAAGAGGTAGTGAAGAAAGAGATAATAAAATGGTTAGATGCAGGAGTAATTTTCCCCATAGCTAGTAGCCAGTGGGTGAGCCCCATCCAGTGTGTACCTAAGAAGGGGGGAATAACTGTGGTAGTTAATGAGAATAACGAACTAATTCCAACAAGGACTGTCACAGGGTGGAGGGTATGTATGGATTATAGGAAGTTAAATAAAGAAACTAAAAAAGATCATTTCCCTATACCGTTCATTGACCAGATGCTAGACAGAATAGCTGGTAGAGCCTACTACTGTTTCCTAGATGGCTATTCAGGCTACAATCAAATAACTATAGACCCTAAGGATCAAGAGAAGACCACCTTTACTTGCCCTTTTGGAACGTTTGCCTTCCGCAGAATGCCTTTTGGCTTATGCAATGCACCGGCAACTTTCCAGAGGTGCATGATGGCAATCTTCTCTGAGTTGGATGAGTCCATGATAGAAATATTCATGGATGACTTCTCAGTCTTTGGGGATTCATTTAAAATCTGTCTAGACAACCTAGGACAAGTCCTGGCTAGGTGTGAGGAGACCAACCTAGTCCTAAATTGGGAAAAATGCCATTTTATGGTAGATGAGGGGATTGTTTTAGGACATCGAGTGTCAAGGGCAGGTGTGGAAGTGGATAGGGCCAAAATAGAGATTATAGAGAAGTTAGTAGAGCCCCAAAATGTCAAAGGCATTAGAAGCTTCTTAGGACATGCTGGTTTTTACAGAAGGTTCATCAAGGACTTTTCTAAGATAGCCAAGCCTCTGTGCGAGCTTCTAGAGCTAAACAAGCCTTTTATCTTCTCTGAGGAATGTGTAGTAGCTTGGAAATCCCTTAAAGAGGCACTAGTCACAGCGCCTATTATAGTTGGACCAAATTGGGATCTCCCATTTGAGATGCTATGTGATGCCAGTGACTATGCCGTTGGAGTCATGTTAGGACAGAAAATTGACAAGCTGACACACCCTGTCTACTATGCCAGTAAGACCTTGAATGAGGCCCAATGTAATTATACAACTACAGAAAAAGAGATGCTTGCTGTAGTATTTGCATGCGAAAAATTTAGAAATTATATTGTAGGCACTAGGACCATTGTATACACTGACCATTCTGCCCTGAAATATCTTATGAGGAAAGCTGACGCCAAGCCTAGGCTGATTAGGTGGGTGTTATTGCTGCAAGAATTTGATTTAGATATTCGGGACAAGAAAGGTTGTGAGAATGTGGTTGCAGATCACCTGTCTCGATTGCACCATAATTGCGAAAAAATTGCGGAGTCCGCAATTTCTGATGCTTTCATAGATGAGCATGTCTTTGCTTTGTCCCATCGTGATAACGATGAGGAACCATGGTTCGCTGATATTGCTAACTTTCGTGCATCACAGGTATTACCAGTATTCAAGGGAGGACAGGAGAAGAAGAGGTTCCTCCATGAAGTAAGGAAATTCATCTGGGATGACCCCATACTTTACAGAACTTGTGCTGATGGGTTGTTGAGGAAATGTGTTTCAGCTGCTGAAGCGAAATCTGTGCTGCAGCACTGTCACTCATCTCCTTATGGGGGACATTTTGGTGGTCAGAGGACAGCTGCTAAGGTCTTTCAGAGTGGCTACTACTGGCCAACGATCTTCAAGGACGCCCATGACTACGCCCACAACTGTGATGAGTGCCAAAGGACAGGTAACTTGAGTCGTAAGGATGAGATGCCCCTCACCTACATCTTAGAGTTGGAGCTCTTTGATGTGTGGGGCATTGATTTCATGGGACCATTCCCCCCATCGTCAGGTAACCTCTATATATTAGTAGCAGTAGACTACGTGTCCAAATGGGTAGAAGCTAAGGCATGTCCTAATAATGATGCTAAAACGGTCACTAGTTTCTTACATAGGCACATTTTCACTCGATTTGGGACTCCTCGTGCTATCATTAGTGATGAGGGGTCACATTTCATTAACAAGGCTATGGAGAAATTATTGGCTAAATATAACATTCGACATAGAGTAGCTACCCCCTACCACCCACATTCAAATGGTCAAGCCGAAATTTCCAATAGGGAAATAAAGAACATCCTAGAGAAGGTAGTCAAACCGAATAGGAAAGACTGGTCTTTTAAGCTTGAGGATGCACTTTGGGCTTATAGAACAGCATATAAGACACCCCTAGGTATGTCTCCCTATAGGCTGGTATATGGCAAGGCTTGTCATTTGCCACTTGAATTAGAAAACAAAGCATTTTGGGCTATGAAAGAATTGAATTTTTGTGTAAAGGATGCAGGGACATTGAGATCTTTACAGCTGCATGAACTTGATGAGCTTAGGTATATGGCCTATGAGAATGCCAAAATGTATAAAGAAAAGACTAAAATATGGCATGACAGTAGGCTTAGGATCAAAGACTTTAGGAAAGGCCAACTTGTACTATTATTTAACTCACGCTTAAAGTTATTTCCAGGCAAACTAAAGTCTAGATGGTCGGGTCCATTTATTATTACTAATGTCTTTGTTCATGGTGCAATAGAGATTAAAAACTTGCAGCAAGGGCAGCCGTTTATGGTCAATGGTGCCAGACTGAAGCATTACTATGAGGAAGGGGATGTGAAGACTCTCTCGGCCTTCCTCTTGACTGAAGCATGACAAAAAGAATGAGAGAGAACGAGTGGTTACTGTGCTCGTTTAGCAAAGGCCAATGCCTTAGTTTATTTTTTCTGTTTTTCCGATTATCGTTTGTAGGTTTTGTGGCGTGATTTTAATTACGTATTTAATGTTTGTTTTATTTGTTTTTGTAGGGAATCGATAGATGGAATCAAGGAGATCACATCCAGCTTTAAAATTCAAGAATTGGTTGAGCCAAATAAAAGATACGGATACGCAAAGTTGGAGATTTGTATGAAAAGATATCCCTGGAATTGCGGTGGAATTGCTGGATCCGCAAAAAGAGCCGTTGGGATTTTTTCCGTTGCATTTATAGCCGTTGGGAGGGCTCGATCAGTACGCTGCTCTCATTCTTTGATCTCCAAGATTTCAGCGATTCTCTCAACCTTTGATTCCTCTCTCAAGATCTCCAAGAAGCAACTATGGTTTCCACTAGGGCTGAGAGATCCGCCGCCAAGAAGAAGGCCGATGACGCAGCTGAAGCGGCTGCGAGGGAAGCGCTTCTCACCCTTGCTGATGAGGGTGCTGTACGTGCCGGCCGTCTTTCCAAGCTTCCTATCCGTAGGAGGAAGTGGAAGGTGGTCACTGAGATCCCTGCTGGCCCATCTGAGCCAGTGGGCACGCCAAAGAAACGCCGGTGGACTGTCAAGACGGCCGCTGAACCGAGCACAGCCAAGACTCCCTCTGTGGAGAGTCAAGAACCTGATCGTGATTCTCACGAGTCAGCCAAAGAAAGCTCGTCGCCGTCTGAATCACCTGTGCGCAGCCCTCTGCCGTCTGAATCACCTGTGCGCAGCCATCTGCCATCTGAACCAGTGCCAAGCACCGAGTCGTCACCACCGTTACAGAGCCCTGAGTTGTCTCCAGCACCTCAGAGTTCTGATCCGCCACCTGTAGCAGCGCAGAGCCCTGCGCCATCATCTTCACCACTGAGTTCTGCGCGCACACCATCAGCAGAGCACAATTCCCCTCGGCATGATCCGGAATTCCCTTATGGGGATTATCAGGAGTCTACGCAAGGCAGTGGAGATGCAGGGGAAGAAGAAGTCTTTTCTCCCATGAGAGAAGACAGCCCTGATGTTCCTGCCCAGCAGGATGATTCCATGGAGGAGACGTTGGGGGCTTGCCTCCAACAGATCAACATTAAGAAAGAGAAGAAGAAGGCCAAAATGGGCAAGGCCAAGAAGTCCAAGAAGTCCAAAAAGCTGAAGAAGAAGAAGGCCACGCGAGTGCCTTCAGCAGACGAAGAGAGTGCTGAGCCTTCGCTCAAACGCCTCAAGGTGGAGGCTGCTGAATCATCCAAGCCAGCCGATAAAGGGAAGGCTAAACTCTACCCTGAAGAGGAACCTCCGTCAGTGAGGTATGTCTCATCTGATGCCGAATCCAGGGGTGTGGAGCTGAGGAAAAGGGACCTGTTGCACGAGAAGGGGTTCCTTGATCGACTTGCTGACCTGCCGCAGTTCTTGCGCGCAGGGGTGCTCAACCATGGCTGGGAGGAATTCTGCCGACCTCCCAATCCAGCATACACGAGCATGGTGTATGATTTTTATGCTAACGTGCTCAGCCCTGAGGATGGCCTATCTGTGGTCCGAGGGGTGGAAGTTGATTTCTCTGCCAAGGCCATCAATGAAGCAGTCGGTCTCAGGGGCCAACCTCACACGGATTATGCACGGATAGTGGATGAGCCGACCGAGGCTGTGCTAGAAGAGGCCATTCGCACAATTGGCCAGCCTGCAGCCTCTTGGACAGTGTCACGCAACGGGCGGCACACTCTTATGAGTGCCAACCTCACGGCTAAGGCAGCCGTGTGGTTTTCATTCGTAAGAAGAAGACTCTCCCCAGTGACGCATGAGACTACAATTAACCAGAGCCGTTCGCTGCTGGTTTATGCTATAATGAGAGGTCTCACGATCAACGTGGGAGAGGTCATCACTGCTGCCATAGCCGAGTGTGCTAAAAAGGGTAAGGGACCATTATTTTTTCCAAACACTATAACAAAGTTGTGTTTGCTTGCAGGAGTTCCCACCGAGCGCTTGGAGCAGCAGCTGCCTTACACAGGCCATTTGGAGTTGCCTGCACACCTGAGGCTGAGAAGAAAGGGCAACATGGAGTTTGAGTTGGATAGGCTGGCTGCTGAGCAGTCCCTATCCATGGCCTGCTTAATGGACATGCAGAGGAGAATGGCTCAATGGGCCAACTATGCGCAGGCGAGGGACAAAGAAGTTGCAGACCAATTGGGGTGCATCTTCCCGGATTTCCCCAACAACCTCCTGACTCCATGGGTGCCACCACGACCAAGGCAACCTGATGAAGATGATGAGACTTGAGTGCTGGTTTGAAGAGCACTAAAGGGAGTATTTGCTGTTCCCTAAGAAAAACAAAACAATTTTCCTGCTTTTTGATAGAATCGTGTATAATATGCTGTTTTGGATTCCAGTTTTGATCTGTTTTTAATGTTTAGTTTTATGATTTTTCTTTTGCTTAGTCTAGTCTGATGTTAGGTGAATAGGTAGGATAGTTTAGTTTTATTTTTAGGATGCATAAGTAACAGGAAAAAGCATGCTAGGGGCCTGCATCAATGTGAAATCGGCCCAGATTGTATTGCGAAATAATTGCGGTTCCCGCAATTTTTGTGACTGATTGCATGTTTTAGACTGTCCGTTTAGTTAGGCTGTGATCTGTTAAATTCTATCTTTTGCTGCTAGCATGACTAACTTATATAGCTGATCTTGAAGCATGCTGGATGAGTGTCATAGGACACCCTTTGATAGTTTAAATTTGCCTCTGAATAGTGCTCAGCATGCATAAACCATAAGACCTTAAACCTGTCTGTTATGTTCAAATTTTCTGCTGCTGGGATAGTTGCTTTTAGAATGTTTTGCCTATGCCTAGGATGGTTAAATTCTCTTTGTTTTGCTTTGGACTAGATGCTTCTAGGATAGTTTGGGGGTGTGCCACCTCAAACACTCATTGGGGACAATGAGTAGTTGAAGTTTGGGGGAGGCCACCCTAGGCCTAGGAACATTCCTCTCTTCCTTAGGACATAAGCATTCTTCTTCTCCTAAAAAAAAAAAATATATAATTGTGATAAATAGAAAAAGTGAAAAAAATAGAATAAAGAGGGGAGTCTTTTTCAAGTGGCATTGCATCAAAAGGCAAACCAAGGAGAGACTCCACCTAAGTAAAAAAGGAAAAAGGAGAAATAGGGGAAGAAGAATGTATGCTTGGGAGTTATAATCTTGTGGCTTAGATGTCCTATGTAAAAAGAACTCTGATCCTTAATGAGCTAAGCACAAGGTTGTAACTGTTGGGTTTGTCTAGGGAGATGAATGTATATCCAATGTAGTGATGCCAGAGCTTAGGTTGTTCTCTAAAAAGTACCACTGTCACTGTTAATACTAAGACTGGCATGACTCTAAGGAATCCTAGACACATTGAAAATAAGCTAGAAGCATGTACTGAGTCTAGAGTAAAGCTTGGTAGAATTTGAAACCTTAGGGATAATAGCATGATATCATAAAAGTAGTTAGATCAATAGTAGGGGGTTAACAAAAGCAGTGGGTATAGTAGGCAGGTGAAGTCAGAAGAAGCTAGACAAGAGGTTAGTTCTAAACTTAGAAGTGTGTCACAGGACAGCACTGCTAGAGACAAGAATATAAGGGAGTTAGTGAGTAGTTAAAGAAGAGGGTAAAACAGCAGCCTAGGTAAGTCCTTAGTATGCTTGAGGACAAGCAAAGCCTTAAGTTTGGGGGTGTGTTAAGTCTCTGAAAGTGACTTATTTAGGACCCATTTAGCTTAAGAAGATGTACACATTTAGGTGTTTTTGTGAGCATTTAGCCTAAACCTATGCTTTAATATGAGAATTAGAAGAAGGTAGCTAATATAGGACTTATGCACAATAGGTAGAAAAAGGGGTGAAAACCGAAGAAAAGAATGAAAAAAATAACCATTGCGACTGCATTGCGGAATAATTGCGGTGGCCGCAATTATTCAAGTTAAAACCGTAAGTTGGCTGACATTTTTCTGTTTAGATCCGACTTTTCAGGGATTCGTTCTTTCTCCTCCATCCATTCTGATATATGACGTTGAAGACTGATGGTTCTCCTTGGCCCAAACGCACCTGCAAACTACTATAAAAAGGGGTCAAAGTCGGAGGATCAATCATCACTCGAAGCGCAGAAGTCTTCTCGCAGTCCATCATTTCCACTGTTTTTCCTTTGCCGTCTGTTGGAGTTAGAGTCTCAGCTATTTGGAATCGATAATCTGATAGGAAGGAGAGAAGATTCTTCTTCTCTCTCGATTGGATTCATCCAAGCACGGCTGACTTCTCATCATCAACATTCGAGGCGACTGCCACGGAGTTTCTAGCAAACCTTTACTGTTTTTATGTTCTGTTCTTCCTATTTCCATTTCTGATCATTGTTGTTCTTAGTTTAGCATTTCAATTACTGCATTTCGTTGTTGTCTGTCTTGAATTCATTTCTTTTAGAGCTTCCCTTGTCATTCAAACACTTAAAGTAATCGAAGTAAACTTCTGCATTTTACAGTTTCCATCTGGTTCTGCTACGGCTTTGGCTTGCTGTTTTAAGCTTATTTATCTTCTAAGCATGTCTGTTTTATCTACCTTTTCTATTCTCCACATATCCATGAGTAACTAAAATCACTTAGGGGCATGCTAATGACAGAACTATAGGCTAAAAAAACGTGAGTCAAGTAGGCAGATTAACACTCGAACATTGGTTGTATGTAAGCTTCATCCCACGGGCAATTTCGATTGGCCATCCATTTTGTCCAAAGAACTCCTAACCTCTGGAAGGAGTAAGAGTTCAGAGTCATATAATCATGCTAGCCTTTCATGGTAATCAGGAAACGGCCTAGGAATAGGCGTTTCCCTAGTACAAACTAAAAACTCCTGTTTTAACAAGATGCTTAAGACCTTACTTTGAAGTCGAGTAAACTTGAGTCTCTCATGCATGGAATCGGACGATACTTGAGATAGAGTGAGTTTGATGTATAGAGAGTTGATCCAAAGCTTGATAATCGTAATAAACTGCCTATAGGATAGTCATTAGTAGCTCCCAATTCACCCTTTTAATCAGTTTCGCTGCCATTTAATTGCGGAAACATTGCGGTCCACGCAATTCTGTTAATTTTCATTCTGTTTAGCTGTTTTCTTTCTCAATTATTAATTCCATCTTTTATCCTTTGCATCTAATTCCAACTTGCATCTGTTTATGTTATATCCCTTTATACATTCAGCAAAAAGTAGTTAATTAAAAACAAATTTTACCCCCTTAAATTCATCCCATCTTTCTTAACATTCACACTTCGCGAATAGCTAAAATAAGTCTCTGTGGAAAAAACGAATTAAATATACTCATTACTTGCTGTGAGACCATGTATGCTTGCATGTTCTAAGTGCTCTCTCTTCTATTTTGCACACTTATCTTTACACATTGAGCACGCAACAACCACCCACTAGCACCTCAGGAGCCAGGCTAGAGCCAATTGTAGAAGAGATAGTAGAAATCCCAAGGCCTCCACCTATCCTGAGGCGACCTGACGTACCTGCTTATGTACCACCACCTCCATATCCTAGAAGGCTTAAAAAGAAGCAGGAACAGGAAGTGCATTTCAATAAATTCTTAGAAATACTTAAGCAAGTGCATGTTAACATTCCTTTCGTAGAGGTTTTACAGTCGATGCCTTCTTATGTAAAGTTTTTGAAGGACATCATTACTAACAAAAAAATAATTGGTGAGTTTGAAACAGTCAATCTCACTGAGGAGTGCAGTGCCATCCTCCAGAACAAGCTGCCCAAGAAGGAGAAGGATCCTGGTTCCTTCACCTTACCTGTGGAACTTGGAGGCAAGCACGTGGGGCGAGCTCTCTGTGACCTGGGAGCCAGCATTAACCTCATGCCCCTGTCCCTATTCCGCCAGTTGGGAATAGGAGAAGCACGTCCAACTACCGTCACTTTACAGCTAGCAGACAGATCCATCGCATACCCTGAAGGTAAGATTGAGGATATTCTAGTGAAAGTTGACAAATTTATATTCCTTGCAGATTTCATTGTCCTGGACTATGAGGCAGACAAGGAGGTACCCATCCTGCTAGGTAGACCATTTCTCGCCACAGGTAGGGCACTAATAGATGTGCAAAAAGGTGAGTTAACTATGAGAGTTCATGATGAAGAGGTAAAATTTAGTGTTTATAAAGCTTTAAGGTATCCCTCTGACTCTGAGTCTTGTGCTAGCATGGATGTTGTTGACTCACTAATGGAAGAACAATTAGAGCATGTATTATTAACCAAGCATGCTAATGAATATGTACAAGTAGATGTAGCTGACTTGAATGTATCTGACATAATGAATGTACCTGTAGATAAACCACAGCATGTATGTATGAATATAGATTTAACTGATAGAACTGTAAATCCTTTAAAGCCCTCCATTGAGCATCCACCTATTTTAGAACTGAAACCACTACCCACTCACCTCAAATATGCATATCTAGGAGATAATGATACACTGCCTGTAATTATTTCTTCTAAGCTAAGTGAACAGCATGAGGTTGATTTAATTTTACTGCTTAAGCAACATAGGAAGGCTATAGCGTGGACTATTGCTGATATTCGAGGCATTAGCCCTTCTTATTGTATGCACAAAATTATCTTAGAGGAAGAGCACACACCTAGGGTAGATCACCAGCGTAGGTTAAACCCCTCTATGAAAGAGGTAGTGAAGAAAGAAATAATAAAATGGTTAGATGCAGGAGTAATTTTCCCCATAGCTAGTAGCCAGTGGGTGAGCCCCATCCAATGTGTACCTAAAAAGGGGGGAATAACTGTGGTAGTCAATGAGAATAACGAACTAATTCCAACAAGGACTGTCACAGGGTGGAGAGTGTGTATGGATTACAGAAAATTAAATAAAGAAACTAAAAAAGACCATTTCCCTATACCGTTTATTGACCAGATGCTAGACAGAATAGCTGGTAGAGCCTACTATTGTTTTTTAGATGGGTACTCTGGCTATAATCAAATAACTATAGACCCTAAGGATCAAGAGAAGACCACCTTCACTTGCCCTTTTGGAACGTTTGCCTTCCGCAGAATGCCTTTTGGCCTATGCAATGCACCGGCAACTTTCCAGAGGTGCATGATGGCAATCTTCTCTGAGTTGGATGAGTCCATGATAGAAATATTCATGGATGACTTCTCAGTCTTTGGGGATTCATTTAAAACCTGTCTAGAAAACCTAGGACAAGTCCTGGCTAGGTGTGAGGAGACCAACCTAGTCCTAAATTGGGAAAAATGCCATTTTATGGTAGATGAGGGGATTGTCTTAGGACATCGAGTGTCAAGGGCAGGTGTAGAAGTGGATAGGGCCAAAATAGAGATCATAGAGAAGTTGGTAGAGCCACAAAATGTCAAAGCCATTAGAAGCTTCTTAGGGCATGCTGGTTTTTACAGAAGGTTCATCAAGGACTTTTCTAAGATAGCCAAGCCTCTGTGCGAGCTTCTAGAGCTAAATAAGCCTTTTATCTTCTCTGAGGAATGTGTAGTAGCTTGGAAAACCCTTAAAGAGGCACTAGTCACAGCACCTATCATAGTCGGACCAAATTGGGATCTCCCATTTGAGATGCTATGTGATGCCAGTGACTATGCTGTAGGAGTCATGTTAGGACAGAAAATTGACAAGCTGACACACCCTGTCTACTATGCCAGTAAGACCTTGAATGAGGCTCAATGTAATTATACAACTACTGAGAAAGAGATGCTTGCTGTAGTATTTGCTTGCGAAAAATTTAGAAATTATATTGTAGGCACTAGGACAATTGTATACACTGACCATTCTGCCTTGAAATATCTTATGAGGAAAGCTGACGCCAAGCCTAGGCTGATTAGGTGGGTGTTATTGCTGCAAGAATTTGATTTGGACATTCGGGACAAGAAAGGTTGTGAAAATGTGGTTGCAGATCACCTGTCTCGATTGCACCATAATTGCGAAAAAATTGCGGAGTCCGCAATTTCTGATGCTTTCATAAATGAACATGTCTTTGCTTTGTCCCATCGTGATAACGATGAGGAACCATGGTTCGCTGATATTGCTAACTTCCGTGCATCACAGGTATTACCAGTATTCAAGGGAGGACAAGAGAAGAAGAGGTTCCTCCATGAAGCAAGGAAATTCATCTGGGATGACCCCATACTTTACAGAACCTGTGCTGATGGGTTGTTAAGGAAGTGTGTTTCAGCTGCTGAAGCGAAGTCTGTGCTGCAGCACTGTCACACATCTCCTTATGGGGGACACTTTGGTGGTCAGAGAACAGCTGCAAAGGTATTCCAGAGTGGCTACTATTGGCCAACGATCTTCAAGGACGCACACACCTATGCACATAGCTGTGACGAATGCCAAAGGACAGGTAATCTCAGTCGCAAGGATGAAATGCCTCTCACCTACATCTTAGAGTTGGAACTCTTTGATGTGTGGGGCATTGATTTCATGGGACCATTCCCACCATCATCAGGTAACCTCTACATCCTTGTAGCAGTAGATTACGTCTCGAAATGGGTAGAAGCCGTAGCTTGTCCTAGTAATGATGCTAAGACAGTAGTTAAATTCTTACATAGGCACATTTTCACGGGATTTGGGACTCCCCGAGCTATCATTAGTGATGAAGGGACCCATTTTATTAATAAAGCTATGGAGAAACTGTTGGCTAAATACAACGTTAGACATAGAGTAGCCACACCCTATCACCCACACTCAAATGGTCAAGCTGAAATTTCCAATAGGGAAATAAAGAACATCTTAGAGAAGGTAGTTAAACCAAATAGGAAAGACTGGTCTTTTAAGCTTGAGGATGCACTTTGGGCTTATAGAACAGCATATAAGACACCCCTAGGCATGTCTCCCTATAGGTTGGTGTATGGCAAGGCTTGCCACTTGCCACTTGAGTTAGAAAACAAAGCATTTTGGGCCATGAAAGAATTGAATTTTTGTGTAAAGGATGCGGGGACATTGAGATCTTTGCAGCTGCATGAACTTGATGAGCTTAGGCATATGGCTTATGAGAATGCCAAGATGTATAAAGAAAAGACCAAAATATGGCACGACAGTAGGCTTAGGATCAAAGACTTTAGGAAAGGCCAACTTGTGCTATTATTTAACTCACGCTTAAAGTTATTTCCAGGCAAACTAAAGTCTAGATGGTCGGGACCATTTGTTATTACTAATGTCTTTGTTCATGGTGCAATAGAGATAAAAAACTTGCAGCAAGGTCAGCCATTTATGGTCAATGGTGCCAGATTGAAGCACTACTATGAGGAAGGAGATGTGAAGACTCTCTCGGCCTTCCTCTTGACTGAAGCATGACAAAAAGAACGAGAGAGAACGAGTGGTTACTGTGCTCGTTTAGTCAAGGCCAATGCCTTAGTTATTTTTTTTCCTGTTTTTTCCGATTATCGTTTATAGGTTTTGTGGTGTAATTTTAATTGCGTATTTAATGTTTGTTTTATTTGTTTTTGTAGGGAATCGATAGATGGAATCAAGGAGAGTAAATCCAGCTTTAAAAATCGAGAAACGGTTGAGCCAAATAAAAGATACGGATCAGCAAAGTTAGAGATTTTGATGAAATAATATCCCTGGAATTGCGCTGGAATTGCTGGATCCGCAAAAAAATAGCCGTTGGGATTTATCCGTTGCCTTTATATCCGTTGGAAGGCGCTCGATCAGTACGATTCTCTCATTCTTTGCTCTCCAAGAATTCAGCGATTCTCTCCACTTTTGATTCCTCTCTCAAGATCTTCAATACTCAGCAATGGTGTTCACACGAGCGGAAAGATCTGCAGCCAAGAAGAAGGCTGATGACGCAGCTGAAGCGGCTGCAAGGGAAGCGCTTCTTACCCTTGCAGATGATGGTGCCGTTCGCACAGGACCTCTCCCCAAGCTTCCTATCCGTAGGAGGAAGTGGAGGGTGGTCACTGAAATCCCCGCTGGACCCTCTGAACCAGCGGGCACGCCCAAGAAACGCCGGTGGAGTGTCAAGACGGCCGCCGAACCAAGCGTAGCGACGACTCCCTCTGTGGCGAGTCAAGATTCTGATCGTGAGTCCCACGATTCAGCCAAGAAGAGTTCGACGCCACCTGCTTCACCAGCGCGCACACCGTCGCCATCTGCATCACCGGTGCACAGCCCTGCACCGTCTGAACCAGTGCACAGCCCGGAGCTCTCATCATCGCCGCCGGCGAAGAGTCCTGAATTACCATATTCGCCACTGAGTTCTGCGCGGACACCATCAGCAGAGCAGAGTGCCACGCCCTCGCCTACGCCCCCACGGCCTGATCCTGAATTCCCCTATGGGGAGTACCAGGAATCCACTCAGGGCAGTGGGGATGGTGGTGAAGATGAGATCTTCTCGCCTGCAAGGGAAGAAAGCCCTGATGAGCCTGCACAGCAGGACGATTCTATGGAAGAAACGTTGGGGGCATGCCTCCAGCAGATCACCATCAAGGCCAAGCTGAAGAAGAAAAAGAAGGCCAAGATTGTCAAGGGCAAGCGATCCAAGAAGCTGAGTAAGAAGAAGAAGGCCAAGAGGGTGCCGTCCGCAGACAAAGAAAGCACTGAGCCTTCGCTCAAACGCCTCAAGGTGGAGGCTGCCGAGTCAGCTAAGCCAGCAGATAAGGGCAAGGCTAAACTCTACCCTGAAGACGAACCTCAGTCAGTGAGGTATGTCTCATCTGATGCTGAATCCAGGGGTGCTGAGCTAAGGAAGAGGGACCTACTGCACGAGAAAGGTTTCCTCGATCGACCCGCTGACATGCCGCAGTTCTTGCGCGCAGGGGTGATCAACCACGGCTGGGAGGAATTTTGCAGACCGCCTAACCCAGCCTACACGAGCATGGTGTATGAGTTCTACGCCAATGTGCTCAGCCCTGAGGATGGCCTGTCTGTGGTCAGAGGGGTAGAGGTAGATTTCTCAGCCAAGGCCATCAATGAAGCCTTTGGTCTCAAGGGCCAAACTCATACAGATTATGCCCGGATTAGCGATGAGCCTACTGAGGCAGTTTTGGAAGAGGCCATCCGGACTATTGGCCAGCCTGAAGCCTCTTGGACAGTGTCACGCAACGGGAGGCACACTCTCATGAGTGCCAACCTCACGGCCAAGGCGGCTGTTTGGTTTTCGTTCGTGCGAAGGAGATTGTCCCCGGTGACTCACGAGACTACAATAAACCAGAGCCGATCGCTTCTGGTGTATGCTATAATGAGGGGTCTCACGATTAACGTGGGAGAAGTCATCTCTGCTGCTATTGCTGAATGTGCCAGGAAAGGTAAAGGGCCATTATTCTTCCCCAACACTATAACAAAATTGTGTTTGCTTGCAGGAGTCCCCATCGAACGCATGGAGCAGCAGATGGCGTACACGGGCCATTTGGAGCTGCCTGCCAGCTTGAGGCTGAAGAGGAAGGGGAACATGGAGTTTGAATTGGATCGGTTGGCTGCTGATCAATCACGATCCATGGCGTGCCTCATGGATATGCAACGAAGGATGGCTCAATGGGCCAAGTATGCGCAGGCACGGGATAAGGAACTCGCAGACCAAATTGGATGCATCTTCCCTGAGTTCCCTACCAATCTGCTAACTCCATGGGTGCCCCCACGACCAAGGCAACCTGATGAAGATGATGAGACTTGAGTGCTGTTTGGATTGCACTGCAGGGAGTACTTCTGTTCCCTTAGATTAATTTATAAAAAAAAAAATCTGCTTCTGTTAATTCTTGTGAACTCTCCTATTTTCCGTCAATTTTTGATCTGTTTTAGATGTTTAGTTTTATGTTTTTTCTTTTGCTTAATATAGTCTGATGTTAGCTGCCTAGGTAGGTTAGGTTAGTTTTAATTTTGTAAGAGCTTAACGCAACGGGACAAAGCATGTTTGAGGGCCTGATGCATTGTTATATCTGCCCAGATTTGATTGCGAAAAAATTGCGGTGCCCGCAATTTTTCTGACTATTTGAGTGTTTTGGACTGTCTGTTTAGTTAGGTTCTGATCTGTTAAATGTTTCCTTTTGCTGCTAGCATGACTACCGTATATAGCTGATCTAAAAGCATGCTGGATGAGTGTCATAAGACGTCCTTTGGTAGTTTAAATTAACCTCTCAATAGCTCAGCATGCACAGCTTTAAGACCTTATCTGTCTGTTTTTTTTTTTTCAAAATTCTGCTGCTGTGATATTTTCTCTTAGAATGTTTTGCCTATGCCTAGGACTTTTAAATTCTCTTTGTTTTACTTTAGACTAGATGCTTCTAGACAAGTTTGGGGGTGTGCCACCTCAAGCACTCATTGGGGACAATGAGTAGTTTTAGTTTGGGGGAGGCCACCCTAGGCCTAGGAACATTCCTCTCTTCCTTAGGACATAAGCATTCTTCTTCTCCTTAAAAAAAAAAAAGTGATAAATAGAAAAAGTGAAAAATAGAATAAAGAGGGGAGTCTTTCTCAAGCTGCTGAGTAATCAGTGCCAAGTGTGTAAACCACAAGTGGCATTGCATCAAAAGGCAACCCAAGGAAAGGCTCCACCTAAGTAAGAAAAGGAAAAAAGAGAAATGGGGAAGAAGAATGTGTGCTTAGGAGTTATGACCTTGTGGCTTAGATGTCCTATTTAAAAAGAACTCTGATCCTTAATGAGCTGAGCACAAGGTTGTAGCTTTTAGGTTTGTCTAGGGAGATGAATGTATATCCAATGAAGTGATGCCAGGGTTTAGTTGGTCTTATGAAAGTACTACTGTCACTGGTTTTGTACTAAGACTGGCATGACTCTAAGGAATCCTAGGTAGCTCATAAGAAAAAACTAGAAGCATGTACTGAGTCTGAGATAAAGCTAGGCAGAATTTGAAACCTTAGGGATAGTGGCATGATATGACAAAAGCAAATAGACCAGTTGTAGGGAGTTAATGAAAACAGAAGGAGTGTTAGGCAGGCAAAGGCAGAAGAAGCTTGACAAGAGGTTAGTGTTAGACTTAGAAGTATGTCACAGGACAGCACTGCTATAGATAAGAATGTAAGGGAGTCAGTAAGTAGTTAAAGAAGATAAATAACAGCCTAAGTAAGTCCTTAGTTTGCTTGAGGACAAGCAAAACCTCAAGTTTGGGGGTGTGTTAAGTCTCTGAAAGTGACTTATTTAGGACCTATTTAGCTTAGGAAAATGCACATACTTAGGTGTTTTTAATAACATTTAGCCTAAACCTATGCTTAAATATGAGAATTAGAAGAAGGTAGCTAATTTAGGACTTGTGCACAATAGGTAGAAAAATGGTTGAAAACCGAAGGAAAAGAATGAAAAATAAGCATTGCGAATGAATTGCGAAATAATTGCGGTTCTCGCAATTATTCAAGTGAAAACCGTAAGTTGACTGATCTTTTTCTGTTAATTTCCGTTATTTCAGGGACTCGTTCTTTCTCCTCCATCCATTTCTGATATATGACGTTGAAGATTGATGGTTCTCCTTGGCCCAAACGCACCTGCAAACTACTATAAAAAGGGGTCAAAGTCGGAGGTTTGATCATCATTCGAAGCGCAGAAGTCTTCTCGCAGTCCATCATTTCTCCCTGTTTTCCTTTGCCGTCTGTTGGAGTGAGAGTCTCAGCTGTTGGAATCGATAATCTGATAGGAAGGAGAGAAGATTCTTCTTCTCTCTCGATTGGATTCATCCAAGCAAGGCTGACCTTTCATCCCCTTCATTCGAGGCGACTGCAACAAGGCTTTCGAGCACCTTTACTGCTTTCTGTTTTCTCCTTCTCATTTCCAGCTTTGTTCATTTGTTGTTCCTAGTTTAGAGCTTTATTTACTGCATTTCGTTGTTGTCTGTCTTTGAATCATTTCCTTTAAGTTTCGCTTTGTTCGGTTAAACATTGAAAGTAATCAAAGTGCAAGTCTGTTTTTCACAGTTCCTATCTTCTTCTGCTACGGCTTTTGTCCACTGTTTTAATTATATTTCTCTTCTAAGCATGTCTATTTTATCGACCATTTCTGTTTACCTTATATCCATGAGTAGCTAAATCACCTAGGGGCATGCTAATGACAGAACTATAGGTTAAAAAACGTGAATCAAGTAGGCAGTTTAACACTCGAACATTGATTGTATGTAAGCTTCATCCCACGGGCAATTTCGATTGGCCATCCATTTTGTCCAAAGAACTCCTAACCTCTGGAAGGAGTAAGAGTTCAGAGTCATATAATCATGCTAGCCTTTCATGGTAATCAGGAAACGGCCTAGGAATAGGCGTTTCCCTAGTACAAACTAAACATTCCTGTTTTAACAAAATGCTTAAGACCTTACTTTGAAGTCGAGTAAACTAAAGTATTTAATGCATGGAATCGGACGATACATGAGATAGAGTGAGTTTGATGTATAGAGAGTTGATCTACTGCTTGAGAATCGTATTAGAATGCCTATAGGATAGTCATTAGTAGCCCTTAATTCGCCATTTTACACACTTTCGCTGCTGATTAATTGCGGATTAATTGCGGTTCTCGCAATTCTGCCAAGTTTTTATTCTGTTCAGCTGTTTTCTTCCTCGTTTATTAATTCCATCTCTTGTCTTTTAAGTATAATTTCAACTTGCATTCATTTATGTTATATTCCTTTACACATTCAGCAAAAATTAGATAATCAAAAACCAATTTTACCCCATCAAATCCACCCCATCTTTCTTAACAAATACACTTCGCGAATAGCTAAAAATGAGTCTCTGTGGAAAAAACGAATGAAATATACTTACTACTTGCTGTGAGACCATGTATGCTTGCATGTTCTAAGTGCTCTCTCTACCCTTTTGCATATTTATCTTTACACATTGAGCACGCAACAGATGTGCATGTGTAGTTTGTTGAGAAGTGTTGCATTGATATTGAAGTGCTTGGGACTCTGTTTACTGTTTTCTGACTATGATAGCCTAGGAAATGCATGTTGGAAATTTGAGCATGTTCATAATCGAGTTTTTGCATGAGTTTTGTGTTTATTAGGTTCATGTAAAAAATTTTAAATTTTTTTCTGTTGCTCCCTTGCACTTATCGCGCACTTAGTAGCTTCTCCCTAGATTCCGTAAGCTTTGTTTATCGCATGTTTAGCTAATTCTCGTTGTCACCCCGAAAGGCACCCTTAGGTAGCTTGTTGCATGAGAGTTAATGGTTAGTTAATTGAGAAAGCATGTGCTTAGCCTAATAAAAAAAATATAGAAAAGCATGATTGATAGAAAATTCCTCTCGAGGCGCTCCTCCTTCTTATTAGTGCACTTAAGAAGTGAGCGTTAGTCCTTAAAAACGTGAAGTTTATGCATGAATTTGACGTGTTAGGCAGTTCGAGTTGGAAAGAAAAAGAAACAAAAAGTTGGTTCAAAGAACCCAAATAAAAGAGTACAAAGTACTTTTGAAAAGGAAGAAAAAGAATGAGAAAAAAAAAAAAATAATAATTAGGTCTCTTAATTTGCTTCTCTCTCTCGTGTAAGTCAAGTGTAGCTGTTCTTAAACGCTAGAAGTAGGGGGAAAACGGGATGTGCTTGCATGTAGGTTTTCCGGGTTTACGTGAGTTTAGGAGTGGTTGGCTAGCACACACACACGTTAGGGGGCAAGAGTTAATTTTTGATATGTCCTAGTTAATGCATGAACAAAATGCTTCCATGATTATACTCGTGTTTAAAATTTCAATATGCATGGAGGTTTGAGTTAGAATGCATGTAGGCGCGTCCTTAGAGTCAATGTTTTTGTAGTGCTTGCTCGAGGACTAGCAATGTTTAAGTTGGGGGTGTTTGATAACTCCATTTTGGAGCTATTAAATACTTCCTAATTATAGCTAAAGTCCGCTTTCAATTGATTAAATATATCTCATTTGTAGGAGAAAAGCGGCAAAGAGCTCGTGCGTCCGTTGGGCATGTTCGAGTGCTTAAAGTAGAGTCTTAGCGCCCCGGGAATGCATCGGGAAGAGGGGAATTTGTTCCGTGAAGAAACGGGCCAAAACAGCCTTGGAGAGGCAAAGCTTCAGCCCCAAACCCGAGAGCCAGCGTCGAGCTATAGCGTCGAGACGCTGGCTCGACGCTGGAAAAACCCGAGAGCAAGCGTCGAGACGCTAGCTCGACGCTGCCCTGGCGTCGAGACCCTGCTTGGCGTCGAGACGCTCCGGAGGAGGCGCGCGCATGAATTTTATCGGGGCAGCGTCGCGAGCGCGCGCGGCAACTTAGGGCACAGCGTCGAGACGCTGGCCTAGCGTCTCGACGCTACGACGATGGCAGAAGCTTAAAGACGATTTTTCTACACTTTTTTGGTAGTTCCACATTACGGATTTTGCTCTTCTTCATCTTCTTCTTCCCCATTTTCTCTCTATTTTCCGTGGAGCTCCGCCATTGTTGGCATGCTAGAGAGCTCCACCTTCCTTTGTAATAAGTAGACGAATCCTTCCATGGCCGTGGTTGGAGCGGGATTGACAAACCGCGCCATGAGCGGCTAAGGTAAGGGTGAACGGTTTGGGATTAGTTTAGGGTGATTTTGTTAGACGTTTTTAGTTTTGATAATCTGATCTTGATGCATATTGGTTCTGTTTATTAGCATTTATCTACTTTGCTTAATCCAACGCGCATGTTAAAATACGCCGATTGACACTCGAGTAGTTTCGCATGTTGTGTATGTTAAAGAGTAGCGATGCCGTGCCTCTCACTGCTCGACTAAGTAACACAGGTAGATAGAACTAAATCGAAGTATCGAGTCGGGTAGGATAATTGTTGATTGCATACGGCGTTTGCGGGCAATCTACTAGCAATTAGAATTCATTCGAATGTTCGTCGCGGTTAGCTAGTGACTGTCTAAATTTACCTTAGGGCTGATCACCTTGATGTAGGATTAGATAACGTGTAATTAGAACTGTGTGGTCTAATTAAAATCCATGGAGTCGGATACTTTGGGGCTTCTCTGGTAGTCGTCCGCGTGCTCAATAAACTGAATTCCATGTTATTAGCATTAAATGATGAACTGAATTTGTTTGACAATTGATCCCGAGACTCCCAAACCGTGCACACGCTCTCTTCTTATTATTTCTTTCTTCAGTTAGCATTCGCATTATTTCCCCTCTGCATGATAAAAACCCCCCGTTACCAATTAATCAATTAAATCCCAATTTCATTAGTAAATTCAAACTTCCTATTCCTTGGATCGACCCTGTTACCACTGGCTGCAAAGCCTTGGTCATAGGCTTTATAAATCGTATTTTGGCAAGCCTCGACAGCTTGAGATTAAGTGGATATTCAAAAATCCGCCTACCACTAACACACCCTGTATACTATGCTAGTAAGACACTTAATGAGGCACAATGTAATTACACAACCACGGAAAAGGAGATGCTAGCTGTAGTGTTTGCCTGCGAGAAGTTTAGAAATTACATTGTAGGCACTAGGACGATCGTGTACACTGATCATTCTGCACTAAAATACCTTATGAGGAAGGCTGATGCTAAGCCTAGGTTAATTAGATGGGTGTTGTTGCTGCAAGAATTTGATCTAGACATTAGAGATAAGAAAGGTTGCGAAAATGTGGTTGCGGATCATCTTTCTAGGTTGCAGCATAATTGCGATAAAATTGCGGAAACCGCAATTTCTGATGCCTTTATCGATGAGCATGTCTTTGTATTAGCCCATCGTGATAACGATGAGGAACCTTGGTTTGCTGATATTGCTAACTTCCTTGCCTCGCAGGTACTACCAACTTTCAAGGGAGGACAAGAAAAGAAGAGGTTCCTACATGAAGCTAGGAAGTTCATATGGGATGATCCTACACTCTACAAGACATGTGCAGATGGTTTGCTGAGGAAGTGTGTGTCAGCTGCTGAGGCGAAGTCTGTGCTGCAGCACTGCCATACAGCCCCCTATGGTGGACATTTTGGTGGCCAAAGGACAGCTGCAAAGGTGTTCCAGAGTGGCTACTACTGGCCCACAATCTTCAAAGATGCCCACGAATACGCACACAGCTGTGATGAATGCCAGAGAACAGGTAACCTTAGTCGAAAGGATGAGATGCCTCTCACTTATATCTTAGAGTTGGAGCTCTTTAATGTGTGGGGCATTGACTTCATGGGACCATTTTCCCCATCAGCAGGTAACCTTTACATACTTGTAGCTGTAGACTATGTATCTAAATGGGTAGAAGCCATAGCATGTCCAACCAATGATGCCAAAACAGTCATTAAGTTCCTTAATAGACATATCTTTACTAGGTTTGGAACACCTCGTGCTATAATTAGTGATGAAGGGACACACTTTATTAATAAAGCTATGGAGAAAGTGTTGGCTAAATACAATGTTAGACATAGAGTAGCCACCCCTTATCACCCACATTCGAATGGACAAGTTGAAATATCAAATAAGGAGATTAAAAACATACTCGAAAAAGTGGTCAAACCCAATAGAAAAGATTGGTCGTTTAAACTCGAGGATGCACTTTGGGCATATAGGACTGCATATAAGACACCCCTAGGTATGTCTCCTTATAGACTTGTGTATGGCAAAGCATGTCACTTACCATTCGAATTGGAAATTAAAGCATTTTGGGCCTTGAAAGAACTGAATTATTGCGTGACCGATGCGGGAACATTGCGGTCTCTGCAATTACATGAGCTTGATGAGCTGAGACATATGTCTTATGAAAATGCTAAAATGTATAAGGAAAAGACCAAGATTTGGCATGACAGTAGACTTAGGATTAAGGACTTTAAGAAAGGCCAGCTTGTCTTGTTATTTAACTCAAGGTTGAGATTATTTCCAGGCAAACTTAAGTACAGATGGTCAGGTCCTTTTGTGATAACTAACGTGTTTGTTCATGGTGCAATCGAGATTAGGAACCTGCAGCACGGGCAACCGTTCATGGTTAATGGTGCACGATTGAAGCATTATTATGAGGAAGGAGATGTGAAGACTCTCTCGGCCTTCCTCTTGGCTGAAACTTGAAAATAAAACCGAGAGAGGACGAGTGATCACTGTGCTCGTCCATGCGAGGCTATGCCTTAGTTTATTTTTTGCTATTCTTTCGGTTATTATTTATGTATGTTTGTGTGTGATTTTTATTACGAATTTGATGTTGATTTTATTTCTTTTAATAGGGGATCAAAAGAGGGAATCAAGGAGATGAATCCAGGATAAAAAAATCGGGGAAGATATTGGGCCAAATCAAAGATTAAGTTGAGGAAATATTGGCATTTGAAACGAGGAAATCTCCAACGGCCATTTAATTGCGATGGATTTGCTGAATCCGCAACAGAAATAGCCGTTGGGATTTTCATCATTACAAATAGCCGTTGGAATAGCGGTGGCCCGTACGCTTCCTTCATTCGCTGAACTTCAAGAAATCTCTCTCCTTCTTCCTCTGCAATTCCTCTTTCCAGATTTCTACGATTCCACCATGGTGCTAACAAGGGCTGAGAGATCTGCTTCCAAAAAGAAGGCCGCTGAAGCAGAGGTAGCCGCGAGAGAGGCACTCCTTGCCTTGGCAGATGCCGAAGCCGCGCGAACTGAGCGCCTTCCCAAGCTCCCTGTCCGCAAGAAGAAGTGGAAGGTGGTGACGGAAATCCCTGCTGGGCCATCTGAACCAGCAGGAACGCCCAAGAAGAGGAAGTGGAAGATGGCCGTTGACGATGCAGCGATCAAGAAAAAGACTCCCTCTGTGGAGAGTCAAGAAAGTGGCCGTCCATCCTACGAGACGGCCAGACAAAGCCATTCTCCATCTCCACCAGCGCGAAGCCCTTAGCCTTCTCCATCACCACAGAGCTCTGAACAAACTCCACCGCCGCAGAGCCCTGAGGCATCACCAGTATCCCAGACGCCTGAGCCTGAAATTCCAAATGAAGAGCATCAAGAATCGGCGTAGGGCGATGAAGCAGCTGAGGAAGAAGAGGTTTTCTCTCCTTTGAGGGAAGTCAGCCCCGATAGCCTAGAAAAGGGGGAAGATTCAATGGATGAAACGTTGGGGGATTGCCTCCAACAGATCACCACCAGGGCACGATTGAGAAAGAAAGCCACCAAGGTCATCACGGCCAAACGGCCAAAAGCTTCGAAGAAGTCTAAGAAAAGGAAGGACAGAGGTGAGCCGTCGTTGAAGAGGTTGAAGGTCGAGGTTGCTGAGTCAACAAGGGCAAAAGATAAGGGGAAGGCCAAGCTGTACCCCGAAGATGAGCCTCAAGCTGTGAGGTATGTGTCCTCTGATGCAGAATCAAGAGGCACTGAATTGAGGAAACGGGACCTACTCCATGAGAAGGGGTTCCTTGATGCTCTAGCAGACCTGCCGCAATTCTTGCGCGCAGGGATCACCAATCACGGCTGGGAAGAGCTGTGCAGACCGCCCATCCCCGCCTACTCCAGCATGGTTTACGATTTCTACGCCAACCTGATGAACCCTGAGGATGGCTTGTCTGTGGTCAGAGGAATCGAGGTGGACTTCTCAGCTAAGGCGATCAATGAAGCCTATGGCCTCAAGGGGCAAAAACACACTGACTATGCAAGGATCATTGATGCGCCAACTGAGGCTGTCCTGGAGGAAGCGCTGAGGATCATTGGCCAACCTGAGGCAGCGTGGACGATTTCGCGCAATGGGAAGCACACTCTGATGAGTGCTACCCTCACAGCCAAGGCAGCTGTCTGGTTCTCCTTCGTGCGAAGGCGGCTGTCCCCAGTGACCCACGAGACCACCATCAACCAAGGAAGGTCGCTGCTGGTATATGCGATCATGAGGGGCCTCACGATCAATGTTGGCGAGGTCATTGCAGCCTCAATCGCAGACTGTGCCAAAAAAAGGTAAGGGTCCACTTTTCTTTCCCAACACAATCACTAAGCTTTGCTTACGTGCAGGAGTACCAATCGAGAGGATGGAGAGGCAACTGGCCTACACGGGGCATCTGGAGCTGCCTACAGGCCTGCGAATGCGACGGAAGGGGAACATGGAGTTTGAGCTAGACGGCCTGACTGCTGCTCAATCCCTCTCTATGGCCTGCCTGATGGACCTGCAAAAGAAGATGGCTCAATGGGCTGAGTATGCTCAAGCAAGGGATAAGGATGTTGCTGACCAGTTGGGCTGCATCTTTCCTGAGTTCCCCACGGACATGCTGACGCCATGGGCACCTCCACGAGCATGGAGGGATGATGATGAGGACGTCTGAGTGCTAGTCTGAAGAGCACTCAAGGGAGTATTTTTGTTCCCTACAAAAAAAAAATCAAACTGCTTTTCGTTAAACTGTGTGAATTCTGTTGTTTTGAGTTAATATTTGGTCTGTCTTTAGTTCTTTATTTTTGTTGTTTAGATTTGTTTAGTATAGTCTGATGGTATCTGAATAGGTAGATTGTTTTAGTTTCCTTTTTGTATAGCTGAAATGACTGGAAAGAGCATGCATAGGGGCCTTGATCACTGATATATCTGAACTGTTATCCATTGCGAAATTATTGCGGAATCCGCAATTTTTGTTAGTAATTGCATGTTTCTGACTGACTGATTAGCTAGGCTGGTTCTGTTTTAATTTTGTTCTTTTGCTGCTGTCTTGACTACCTTATATAGCCTATCTATAAGCATGCTGGATGAGTGTCTTAAGGCACCGTTGATAGTTTAAATTAGCCTCTTAAAAGTGCTCAGCATGCGTAGCGTTAAGTCCTTCCCTGCCTGTTTTTATAAATTTCTGCTGCTGAGATGTTTGCTTTGAGAATGTTCTGTCTATCCCTAGGGCTTTTAGATTCTCTTTGTTTTACCCTAGACTAGATGCTTCTAGGACAAGTTTGGGGGTGTGCCACCTCAGACACTCATTGGGGACAATGAGTAGTTTAAGTTTGGGGGAGGCCACCCTAGGCCTAGGAACATTCCTCTCTCCCTTTAAGCATAAGCATTCTTCTTCTCCTTTACAAAAAATGATGAACTGAAAAAAAAAAAAAAAAAAAATGAAAAATAGAATAAAGAGGGGTGTCTCTCTTAAAGTTGCTGAGTAATCAGTGCCAAGTGTGTAACCCACAAGTGGCATTGCATCAAAAGGCAACCAAAGGAGAGGCTCCACCAAAGTAAGAAAGGAAAAAGAAAGAAATAGGGAAGAGTAATGTATACCTAGGAGTTGCAACTCTGTGGCTTGGGTGTCCTGAATAAAAAAGAACTCTGATCCTCAATTAGCTAAGCGCAAAGTTGTAGCTTGTAGGGTTGTTTAGGGAGATGAATGTATGTCCAATGTAGTGATGCCAGGGTTTAGGTTGTTCTCTAAATGTACTACTGTCACTGTTTAATACTAAGACTGGCATGACTCTAAGGAATCGTAGGTAGCTCAAAAGTAAAAAGTAGAAGCATGTACTGAGTCTGGGGTAAAGCTAGGTAGAATTTGAAACCTTAGGGATAGTTGCACGATATGACAGAAGCAAGTAGACCAGTCGTAGGGAGTTAATGAAACAGTAGGAGCATTAGGCGTGCGAAGTCAGAAGAAGCAAAATAAGAGGGTAGTTGTAAACTTAGAAGTGTGTCACAGGACAGCACTGCCATAGATAGGAATTTAGGGGAGTCAGCAAGTGCTTAGAGAGGATAAAACAGCAGCCTAAGTAAGTCCTTAGATTGCTCGAGGACGAGCAAAACCTTAAGTTTGGGGGTGTGTTACGTCTCCAAAAGTGACTATTTTAGGACTTATTTGTGTTAGGAAGTTGTGCATTTGTAAGTATTTTTGATAGGATATAGCTTGAACCTATGCTTATATATGAGAATTAGAAGAATGAAGCTAAATTAGGACTTGTATGCAAAAGGAAAGAAAAGGAATTAAAAATGAAGTTAAAGGAATGAAACTTGTGCATTGCGGAGGCATTGCGGAAACATTGCTAAAACCGCAATGTTTTAAGTGAAATCCGTAAGTTGATTGTTGGGATTTATGCCCTAAAGCCTCGTAATTAATTAATAATTATTTGATAATTATTTTATTATTAATATTTGCAATTTATAATATTCATTATATAAATAAAATCCAAGGTTATTAGTGTAATCTTGAACTGTATGTAGTTGACATACAGGAGGATCATGTTCAAGTAATAACCTAAAGGGTCTATAGTATATGGATAAGGTTGGGTGCCTTATCCTGGTAACACTATTGATACGGCCCACTTTGTAATTGTTACAAATGATTTGATCCAAATCATTCATGTAGAGACATGTGAGTGGGGGTATCCTATACAATGAGTTTGTATAAGACTGGACCACGAAATATATAATCTCTCTTTATAAATCCGTTATTTGAGAAGATTAGTATTTCACAGGATGATCATATGTGACTCGATCTTAATCCTGAGTGAGTTATGAACTCCTGCCTGTGAGGGCTCGTCCTTTGATTTGTATGGGTGAGAATGGCCTTTATAGCCGATTCAATAAGCCTACCATTTTGGGGACTTGACCAAATAGGGAGTTGGGAACATAAGTTTCACAAGATGGAATTCACTTCTTCCCATATAGGGAAAGTAGATGAGTAGTTCCCTTAAGTGCTGATTTCGGGACTTGAACAATGTGGCCCCACCCTCTCGCTGGCCCGAGAGGGACTTGGTTTATGGTTGGATCATAAACAAGTTGTTCATTAGAGAATCAGTGGTACTTAAGGTGTAAGATGTAATTACATGGGTAAAACGGACTTTTGACCCAGCTGTAATTACGAACAACTCGTGAAGGATCGACTTGCATGTAATGGTTATATCCATGGACACAACTTGTCTTACAGTGCATAAGAGTGCAACTCTAGGCCTATAGTGGAGTGACCTAGAGTTAATGAATGAAAGTCAATTAATTAATGAGTTTAATTAATTAATTTTGTATCATTGGAGCTTATAAATCTGTAGGTCCATAAGGTCCCCTTGCTAGCTCATAGTAACACTAAAAGGATCAATTTAGTTGAAAGAAAATTTGAAATATTCAAATTAATATTTAATATATTTGATATATTAAATGTAGAAGAGTAAAATATATTTATTGTATTTGATACATTAAATATTAGAGGAAATAGTTTATGTATATGATACATTAATATTAAAAACTATATACTTATGTTATTTGAATGTGATTCAAATTGGTTTAAAGTATATTATAAAAGATTAATTTTATAATATTTGAATAAGATTCAAATAAATATAAAATACATATTTTAATATATTAGATATTAAAATGTATTTTATAAAATAAAATTAATTCCTAAAAGCCTTATTATAAATAAGACATTTAGGTTTAGCCAAAAGGTTGGTCAAACACACTACTCACCCTCTGCAGAGAGAATTGTTCTCTCATTCTTTCAAAGAGCTCCCACAAGCCTTGATCCCGTGTTTGAGTCATAGCGAGGAAGATCTCGTGGAAAAAGGAACACAAGAAGATGATTGATCTTCAAAGGTAATTGTATTATATGCTTAACCTGTATTTTAGTTTAATTCTAAATAAATCAAAGAATCGATTACAATCGCTTCCGCTGCGGGGAATGAAGAGTTCATTCCCTTCAATTGGTATCAGAGCAACTTTGTTTTTGTTTAGAATTAAAAGATCATGGTGGGTATTTGAATTTGTTTTTCATATATGTGATATATGTGGTTTGCAAATTGATTGTTTAGGCATATTTTGGCATTAGTTTTATTGCTTTGATTAGATCAAATGTGAAACTCGAAAGAGATAGGAATTCTATGTATCATTTTTTGAAGCCATTACGGATTGAAACCAATTGAAATTTGTGGATTTGAAGCCATTACGGAATTGAAGATGGTGTCAAACGATGGTGGAATTGAAGCCATTACAAAATTGAAGATTCAATTTGTGTGAATCCTACCAAATTTCAGATTTGGAATGTTTGGAATGTCCAACATAAAATCTGGAAATTTAGATTCAGATTTGGAATGTCTATAGATTTGATTTGGAATGTCCAAAATCAATTCTGTAGATTTAGATTCAGATTTGGAATGTTTGGAATGTCCAAAATAAAATCTCGAAATTTAGATTCAGATTTGGAATGTCTATAGATTTGATTTGGAATGTCCAAAATCAATTCTGTAGATTGAGATTCAGATTTGGAATGTTTGGAATGTCCAAAATAAAATCTCGAAATTTAAATTCAGATTTGGAATGTCTATAGATTTGATTTGGAATGTCCAAAATCAATTCTGTAGATTTAGATTCAGATTTGGAATGTTTGGAATGTCCAAAATAAAATCTCGAAATTTAAATTCAGATTTGGAATGTCTATAGATTTGATTTGGAATGTCCAAAATCAATTCTGTAGATTTAGATTCAGATTTGGAATGTTTGGAATGTCCAAAATAAAATCTCGAAATTTAAATTCAGATTTGGAATGTCTATGGATTTGATTTGATTTGGAATGTCCAAATTGAGTTATGGAAATTTGATTCAAAGGTGGAAGAATAAAAAAGGAGGATTTTGAAGACCAAGATATGTCTTGGATTTAAATTAATGTAATTATTTAAATTAGTTTTCAATTTCTTAGGATATGCCAAATATGCCGGTCAATTTTGCTGTGTTATTAATTTTAATTATGCATGTTGATGTCTGACTTAAATTTATTGATTGCATAAAGTATGTCATCTAGATTAAAATCCCACCATAGGTTAAGCATGATCATGCATTTTAATTATTTTTAATATAAGTGTTATATTTGGATAATTATGATTAAAATGCTTTCTAATTTGATTAGATGATTTCCTAATATGTTTATATTTCCATATTTACAATATAATTGTTATATTTGGAAATTTTAAATTAGGATACTTCATTTAATAATAGGAATCCATATTTTTCTAATATTGATTAGGATATCTTTTCCTAGATATAGTGATATCAGTAAAATCTTTTCCAATGAAATTGGGAAATCTATTGGGAAATCTTTTCCAATGAGATTGAGAAATCTTTTCCTAATAAGATTGGGAAATCTTCTTAGATTGGGAAATCTTCTGAGATATATTTTCCCAATAAGATTGAGATATATTTTCCCAATAAGTATTAGGATATTTTCCAAATGAGATTTGATATTTTCTAATAAGATTCATATATTTCAATTAGAATGTTTCTTTCCTTATTTAAAAGATAATTTAATTCATTCTTTAAAGAGTTTAAATATTTGAATTTAGTTTATCTTTTATTCTAATAAGATTAGAATATAAGATAATCTTTAATTTTGTTTTAAAGGGTTTAAAATTGTTAAAAATTCAAAATTATCCATAAGGTGAATTAGTTTTTAATAGGATTAAAAACATTGCTTAAAATCAACTGAAGTTCATTGATCTAGTAATTAATAGTTAATTAAAGATTAATGAATTTGAAATAAAAATTGACTATAAGGGAACCCTGTCTAAGAAAGGTTACTCGGGTGAGGTACTTAAGTTGACTGAAAAGGAACACCTCTACCTAAGAACTGACCTGGGGGTTGAATTAGTCAAATTTTATTTTATTTCATTAAGCAGGCTCATAATGTGATTAGTTTTAAATAGTTTAATATACTTGATAATTCACATTAAAATCAATCTAACCAACATAAGGGTTATGAAAGGGTAGATTGAAAAACTTAGATAAGTGAGATTAGCCTAATTTGTCTAAGTAATAGAAAACCCTATTTCAAAATACTTAGTGGGAGAAAGACATATGTCAAAATCACCCTACAGTCTCTACCATAGATTCACAACGTGAGATTCATGTGAGGCTTTGAGGCGGCTTTGGATCGTCCCCCTACGGAAGGTGTTTACATGGGTCAATATCAGGGTGAATCTCTTGAGAAAGTATTTTTAAATAGTAAGTGGGAGAAGGAAATGTGTCAACATATCCTACGGTCTCTATCATTGGTTCATAACGTGAGATTCATGTGGGGCCTCGCGGCGGCTTTTGGACCGTCCCCCTACGGAAGGTGATTACATGGGTCAATATCAGGGTGAATCTCCTGAGAAGGATAGGATTGTAATTTTATTTCCAATACTTGACCTACCCTACGGCGGCACTTGTTGGGATAAAATTATAGAATCTAAAATGATGGGTTACACTTACAAAGATATCATTAAGGTTGTTAATGATTTTCTTGACCAAACTAATGGTAACTAAATGTTATAGAAATAAGAGTTATTTTGGGATAACACTTGGTTGAGATTGTCTCGGTTTAGTGAAGGGACATTTGACCTACCCTACGGCGGCACTTGTTCTAACTCACTGAAGTATCATAGCATTAAAAAATAATGTTTCAGGGTTCATTTATCAAATTGTTTGTTTTCTATGCTGAAATTGAATGAATATTGATTGCATGTTATTAGATAAATATATATATTTTTTTATATATTTCAATATTATGTCTATTTCTCTCAATTTTAATTTTCGTTACTAATTTGTCAAATTGAGAAAATAATATCACTTGGAAAAATAATGTTAACACTATATAATGACCGTGTAAATTTTTTCTTTAATTTGTCTTTATTGAGAAATGTTCTCAAAAACCTGTTGCCAATGCTAATCGAATTGTTCGTAAAGCACATGATTAATAAAACAATATAACGAGATGGCTTATACAAATTTTCTATTTGACATATTAGATGTCAAGCTAAGAAGATAAAGAAGATGAGAACAACATATGAGATATTGTTGAAGTCAATAAAAGCTAGATTTAGATATTTATCTAAATAATCTCAAAAATTAAGTATTACTAAAATCCAAGAAAAGAAACCATATGACTGTAGCTAAAAGAAAATAGTTTCTAAATTAGCAAAGTAGTCATAATAAGAGGAATTTATGAAATACCTCTATAAGAAGAACATGGATAAAAGTAAATTTGATTGACTAGTTTTTTTTTCATTACCACCTATATAGTAGATTCAGATGCACTATTAAGATTTGTTCTTCATTAAATTTTATATAATTCTTGGAAAATACTTAATTATGTAGAATGATCTCTACTTGTTGGCACCAGAAAATCCATCTCAATTAATGTAGTGGGAGACATTAAGATGTCCATTAGAAATAATTGTTATTTAATGCTGAATATGGTGTTTTTAGTACCATAGGAGAAATTCAATTTCTCTAACTTTATTACTAATAAAATGTTCATATAGTATGAATATTTTAGTACTAAATTTTTATTTTCAAAATTGTTTGAAAAGTTCAGCCGAAAAATAAGAATAATTTGTATGTGTTAAATTGTTAACATATAAAATACTACACAGTGAGATATTCAGGATTATAGAATCCAGAATATAAAGACAATTTATATTCTCCTAAAATATGATACCCGTCTTTGGCATTCAAGATTGATTCTGATCAATTTGAATAAAAAGACTACTACGAAGTGATTCTCTAAATGTTAGAGTTAATTACTTTATATGTCTTAAGATCTTGCCTTTCATGCAAGATAATTAATAGGTTTTTGTTGGAAAAGCCTACAGGCCAAAGAACACTGATGAATATTTCATATCACTCTAGCGAATGATTATTCAAGAAATAAGTATCGTAACCTAATGCAACACAAGTCTGAATATTTTGAAAAGTTCAAGGAATATAAGACTCAAGTTGAAGGTCAATTAGGTAAATCTATCAAAATACTATGATCAGATCACAGTGAAAAGTACAGGAACGTTATGTACTAAGACAAATTGATAGAAAGTGAGATTTTATCAACTCTAGCACAAAGTACAATTGTGTGAAATTGTGCTGTAAGAGGAGAAACAAGACCTTGTTAGACATGGTCGGAACAATAAAGAATTACACGCCATTATAAGACTCTTGTTAGGATATACAATATAGATTGTATAGTGAACATGATTCTATCTAAAAGGTGTCCATGAGACAACTTTGAGATCATAGAAGAGTAGTAAAGTTAGTTTACAACCCTTCGAGTTTTGAGAGTTTTAAGCATACATGCTGAAACTTGAATATGTTCAATAGTGTTGAAAAGTTGGTTCCAAGTGAAGCCACTAAATAGTTAACAAAAGTTGTTAACAATTTAATTACATTTGATAGTCAAATGGATCCTAGTCATGAATTGGATAAGCCTCATCGTAGTGGGAGAGTTATGAGATGACCCGACCGTTACAAGAGCTTATATGAAGCCTAAATTGTTGTATTAGATGACAAAATGTAGGGCTTCTTGACCTCAAAGTTGAAATGAGGGTCAATGACAAAGACTAGTAGACCAAAGTCATAAATCTCGAGATAGAGTAGATGTACTCATCTTTATCTAGAACTTGTAGATATTCGTGATGGGGTAAAACCCATAGGTTTTGAATATATCTACAAAAGTAAAAGATTTGTAAATAAGAAGGTACAGACCTTCAAAATAAGACTAATGGCAAATATAGTGGGAGAAAGTAAATTATGGATAAACTTTCTCATTTGTTGTCATATTAGAGTATATAAGCATTTCCTAGTTGCATATGAGATATGTCGAGTGAAGGTTTAAGAAATCTTTTTTGAAAAGAAATCTTAAAGAATGCATTTACAAATCCATTACATGAGTTCAATTTCAAAAATCAAAAGCAAAAGGTTTGCCAGCAGTAAAGATTCATTTATGAAATGAATTTGATCACTAGATTTTTGAATGTAAGGTTTGATAAAAGTATCAAAAACTATGACTTTGAATAAATATTAATGATATTGTATAGACAAGAAAATCATTAATTACTTAGTGGAATTTTCTCATATTTTATGTGGATGACTTATTACCCATTGTGAATGCTGTAAGATTTGAATCCAACATAAAATGTTGACTACCTAACCAATTCCAAATGAATGATTTAAATTACTGGGTATGTCCTAAAATAGAGTTTTCGAGGACAAAATGTTATTTATGTCTCACACATCTTATATTGACAAATTTGTTGTCAAGTATATGATGTAGTACTTCAAAAAATGATAATGTATCATTCTTACATGAAGTTTAGATTGTCTAAGGAATAGTGTCCTAAGACATTTCAAAATGTTGAGAACATAAGATTGACTATCTACGTTTGAGTGGGAGAAAATCTAATGTACACTTGAGACATGACATTTGACAGTAAAATTGGTTAGCATTTATTAGTTAACCCAATGGTATGACCATTGCACCAAAACATAAAAACTTTTCTCAAAATATCTATGGATAAATTGAGAAATTATATTTTTGTGTATGAGGTTAAAGATTTGATCTTTACGAGATGCACTGGTTTTAACAAAGATTTATGGAAATCTATGTTTACCCTAGATGATGGAGTATGGTATGCAAGTTCAATGTTCTTACTTATGAAGTAAAGAACTTTCATAACTCAAATAATTTCTTATTGGTCTGAAAGATGTTTCAGATATAGTTAAGCCTAAAACGTTTTATGTAATGGCTAAACTTAAGAAACTTAGATAACATCAATACATAGGGTATCCTAAGAGAGAAAGAATCGTGGTAGGACCAAGATGACTTTTAATTGACAGTCGTTTTGATCTATATAAAAAGACTTTCCAGGCTAAAGTGTTTGAAAGCCACCTAGAATGTCTAGGATTATGAGACATGTCTAGTCTTCACTAGGGCAAGTGGGAGAACATGTTGGGTGTAGAGTATGCCCTAGGATACATGTCTCACCGGCTTTAGTGCAAGTGGGAGATTGTTGGGATTTATGCCCTAAAGCCTCGTAATTAATTAATAATTATTTGATAATTATTTTATTATTAATATTTGCAATTTATAATATTCATTATATAAATAAAATCCAAGGTTATTAGTGTAATCTTGAACTGTATGTAGTTGACATACAGGAGGATCATGTTCAAGTAATAACCTAAAGGGTCTATAGTATATGGATAAGGTTGGGTGCCTTATCCTGGTAACACTATTGATACGGCCCACTTTGTAATTGTTACAAATGATTTGATCCAAATCATTCATGTAGAGACATGTGAGTGGGGGTATCCTATACAATGAGTTTGTATAAGACTGGACCACTTAATATATAATCTCTCTTTATAAATCCGTTATTTGAGAAGATTAGTATTTCACAGGATGATCATATGTGACTCGATCTTAATCCTGAGTGAGTTATGAACTCCTGCCTGTGAGGGCTCGTCCTTTGATTTGTATGGGTGAGAATGGCCTTTATAGCCGATTCAATAAGCCTACCATTTTGGGGACTTGACCAAATAGGGAGTTGGGAACATAAGTTTCACAAGATGGAATTCACTTCTTCCCATATAGGGAAAGTAGATGAGTAGTTCCCTTAAGTGCTGATTTCGGGACTTGAACAATGTGGCCCCACCCTCTCGCTGGCCCGAGAGGGACTTGGTTTATGGTTGGATCATAAACAAGTTGTTCATTAGAGAATCAGTGGTACTTAAGGTGTAAGATGTAATTACAGGGGTAAAACGGACTTTTGACCCAGCTGTAATTACGAACAACTCGTGAAGGATCGACTTGCATGTAATGGTTATATCCATGGACACAACTTGTCTTACAGTGCATAAGAGTGCAACTCTAGGCCTATAGTGGAGTGACCTAGAGTTAATGAATGAAAGTCAATTAATTAATGAGTTTAATTAATTAATTTTGTATCATTGGAGCTTATAAATCTGTAGGTCCATAAGGTCCCCTTGCTAGCTCATAGTAACACTAAAAGGATCAATTTAGTTGAAAGAAAATTTGAAATATTCAAATTAATATTTAATATATTTGATATATTAAATGTAGAAGAGTAAAATATATTTATTGTATTTGATACATTAAATATTAGAGGAAATAGTTTATGTATATGATACATTAATATTAAAAACTATATACTTATGTTATTTGAATGTGATTCAAATTGGTTTAAAGTATATTATAAAAGATTAATTTTATAATATTTGAATAAGATTCAAATAAATATAAAATACATATTTTAATATATTAGATATTAAAATGTATTTTATAAAATAAAATTAATTCCTAAAAGCCTTATTATAAATAAGACATTTAGGTTTAGCCAAAAGGTTGGTCAAACACACTACTCACCCTCTGCAGAGAGAATTGTTCTCTCATTCTTTCAAAGAGCTCCCACAAGCCTTGATCCCGTGTTCGAGTCATAGCGAGGAAGATCTCGTGGAAAAAGGAACACAAGAAGATGATTGATCTTCAAAGGTAATTGTATTATATGCTTAACCTGTATTTTAGTTTAATTCTAAATAAATCAAAGAATCGATTACAATCGCTTCCGCTGCGGGGAATGAAGAGTTCATTCCCTTCAGGCTAACCTTTTTCTGTTGTGATCCGATATTTCAGGGATTCGTTCTTTCTCCTCCAGCCACGTAGAAGTACGACGTTGAGAATGGATGGTTCTCCTTGGCCCAATCGCACCTGCAAAATACTATAAAAGGAGGTCAAAGAGGAGGGTTGAAACACATCTGAAAAGCGTAGAAGTCTCTTCGCAGCACAATTCTTTCTCCTGTTTTTCTCTTCCGTCTGTTGGGTTGGAAAGCTTAGCTGTTGGAGTCGATAATCTGATAGGAAGGAGAGAAGATTCATCTTCTCTTCTGATTGGATTCATCCAAGCAAGGCTCGCCTTTCTCTCCCTTCAGCCGAGGCATCTGCGTCGAGGCGATCACGCTCAACTTCATTGCTTTCTGCTTTAGTTTCCCATTTTCATTACTGTCTGTTGTTATTTCCTTTCCAATAGCTACTTTAATTCATTTCGTTGCTGTCTGCTTTATTTTAGTTCTCTAAGGCTGTCATTTGTTTAGTTCAATTCTTAATAAATCGAAGTACTATTTTCATCAAGTCACAAGTTTCTTTGCCTTCTCTGTTACTGCCTTTAGCTTCTGTTTTGTCTTTAATAAACCTCTAAGCATGTCTTCTTCATCTACTCTTTCTATTCTATCTGCATCCATGAGTAACTAAGTCACATAGGGGCATGCTAATGACAACTCTGTAGGAAGAAACACGTGAACCAAGCATGTAGGATAGCTCTCGAATGCATTGATTGTATGTAAGCTTCATCCCACGGGCAATTTCGATTGGCCATCCATTTTGTCCAAAGAACTCCTAACCTCTGGAAGGAGTAAGAGTTCAGAGTCATACACTCATGCTAGCCTCTCAAGGTAGCCAGAAAACGACCTAGGAATAGGCGTTTTCCTAGTACAAATCACAACTTACTGCTTTAACAAGATGCTTAAGACCTTACTTGGACATGAGTAAACTAAAGAATCTAAGGCATGAAATCGGAAGATACATGAGAATGAGTTAGTTTGATGCATAGTGAGTTGATCTAATGCTTGAGAATCGTGTGAAAAAGCCTATAGAGGAGTCGTTAGTAGCCCTTGTTTCCACATTTTACACACTTTCGTTGTTAAGAACATTGCGGTAAAATTGTTGTTCTCGCAATTCCTTTAAGTTAAAATCTGCCTTAGTCATTTTTCCTCTTCGTTTAGTTATCTCTTCTCTTTGCATTTGAGTTTATCATTTACTTGCACTTGTTTATGCATCTATCCTTTACATATTCCTTAGTAATTAGGCAACTTAAAACCAAATCTACCCCATCAAATCCACCCATTCTTGCTTAACAATACACTTCGCGAGTAACTAAGAATAAATCTCTGTGGGAAAACGAATGAAAAAATACTTACTACTTGCTACAAGATCATGTATGCTTGCATGTTCTGAGTGCTCTCTTATTGCATATTTCTTTTAAACATTGAGCACGCTATACTCCAGAACAAGCTACCAAAGAAGGAGAAGGATCCTGGTTCCTTCACCTTACCAGTGGAGTTAGGAGGCAAGCACGTGGGCAGAGCTCTTTGTGACCTGGGAGCCAGCATAAACCTCATGCCCCTATTACTATTCCGTCAGCTTGGAATAGGGGAAGCACGTCCTACCACTGTCACCTTGCAATTGGCAGACAGATCCATAGCCTACCCTGAGGGTAAGATAGAGGATATTCTTGTAAAGGTTGACAAGTTTATTTTTCTTGCAGACTTCATCATCCTGGATTATGAAGCAGACAAGGAGGTCCCCATCCTATTAGGCAGACCATTTCTAGCCACAGGTAGGGCCTTGATTGATGTCCAGAAAGGTGAGCTCACCATGAGGGTTCATGATGAGGAGGTTAAGTTTAGTGTTTTTAAAGCCCTAAGGTATCCTTCCGACTCTGAATCTTGTGCAAGTATGGATATAGTAGATTCACTGATGGAAGAACAACTTGAGCATGAATTATTGATTAAGCATGCCTATGATTATGTACAATTAGATGTAACTGACTTAAATATTTCTGAAATAATGGATATACATGTGAATAATCCTCAGCATGTTTGTATGACTACTGATTTGACTGAAAGATCCATGAATCCATTGAAACCATCCATTGAGCGTCCACCTATCTTAGAATTAAAACCGCTGCCTGAACATCTTAAGTATGCATATCTAGGGAGTGATGATACTCTGCCTGTTATTATTTCGTCCAAATTGAGTGCAAAGCATGAAATTGAGTTGATATTATTGCTTAAGCAACATAAAAAGGCTATGGCATGGACGATTGCTGACATTAGAGGTATTAGCCCTTCCTACTGCATGCATAAGATAATATTGGAAGAAGAACATACACCCCGAGTAGATCACCAACGTAGGTTGAACCCCTCTATGAAGGAGGTAGTTAAAAAAGAAATAATAAAGTGGTTAGACGCAGGTGTAATCTTCCCTATAGCTAGTAGTCAGTGGGTGAGTCCAATACAATGTGTACCTAAGAAGGGGGGGATGACTGTAGTAGTGAATGAGAGCAATGAACTGATTCCAACTAGAACTATTACAGGATGGAGAGTCTGCATGGACTATAGAAAATTGAATAAGGAAACAAAAAAAGATCACTTCCCTTTACCATTTATCGACCATATGTTAGATAGGATAGCTGGTAGAGCTTATTACTGTTTTCTAGATGGTTATTCTGGATATAACCAAATCACCATAGACCCTGTAGATCATGAGAAGACAACCTTCACCTGTCCCTTTGGAACATTTGCTTTTCGCAGAATGCCTTTTGGCTTATGTAATGCACCAACAACGTTCCAAAGGTGCATGTTGACAATCTTCTCTGACTTAGATGAATCCATGATAGAGATATTTATGGATGACTTCTCAGTTTTTGGTGATTCTTTACAAACTGTTTAGAGAACTTAGGACAAGTCCTAGCTAGGTGTGAGGAGACCAACCTAGTCCTTAATTGGGAGAAATGCCACTTTATGGTGGAAGAAGGGATAGTCCTAGGTCATAGAGTGTCTAGAGCAGGAGTAGAGGTCGATAGGGCCAAGATTGAGATAATAGAGAAGTTAGTGGAACCTCAGAATGTGAAAGCTATTAGAAGTTTCTTGGGACACGCAGGTTTCTATAGAAGGTTCATTAAGAACTTTTCAAAGATCTCTAAACCTCTGTGTGAGCTTCTAGAGCTGAATAAGCCATTTATCTTCTCAAAAGAATGTTACTTAGCTTGGACAACCCTTAAGGAAGCATTAGTCAAAGCACCTATTTTAGTAGGACCAAATTGGGACCTTCCATTTGAGATGTTATGTGATGTGAGTGACTATGCAGTAGGGGTTATGCTAGGACAAAAGATTGACAAACTAACACACCCTGTATACTATGCTAGTAAGACACTGAATGAGGCACAATGTAATTACACAACCACGGAGAAGGAAATGCTAGCTGTAGTGTTTGCTTGTGAGAAGTTTAGGAATTACATTGTAGGCACTAGGACCATTGTGTATACTGATCATTCTGCACTAAAGTACCTTATGAGGAAGGCTGATGCTAACCCTAGGTTAATTAGATGGGTATTGTTGTTGCAAGAGTTTGATCTAGACATTAGAGATAAGAAAGGATGCGAAAATGTGGTTGCGGATCATCTTTCTAGATTGCAGCATAATTGCGATAAAATTGCGGAAACCGCAATTTCTGATGCCTTCATCGATGAACATGTCTTTGTGTTAGCACATCGTGATAACGATGAGGAACCTTGGTTTGCTGATATTGCTAACTTCCTTGCCTCGCAGGTACTACCAACTTTCAAGGGAGGACAAGAAAAGAAGAGGTTCCTACCTGAAGCCAGGAAATTCATATGGGATGATCCGACACTCTACAAAACATGTGCAGATGGTTTACTAAGGAAGTGTGTGTCAGCTGCTGAAGCGAAGTCTGTGCTGCAGCACTGCCATACATCTCCCTATGGTGGACACTTTGGTGGCCAAAGAACAGCTGCAAAGGTGTTCCAGAGTGGCTACTATTGGCCCACGATCTTCAAAGATGCCCACGACCATGCACACAGCTGCAATGAATGCCAGAGAATAGGTAACCTCAGTCGGAAGGATGAGATGCCTCTCACTTACATCTTAGAGTTGGAGCTCTTTGATGTGTGGGGCATCGACTTCATGGGACCATTTCCCCCATCAGCAGGTAACCTTTACATACTTGTAGCTGTAGACTATGTATCTAAATGGGTAGAGGCCATAGCATGTCCACACAATGATGCCAAAACAGTCATTAAGTTCCTTAATAGACATATCTTTACTAGGTTTGGTACACCTCGTGCTATAATTAGTGATGAAGGAACACACTTCTTTAATAAAGCTATGGAAAAAGTGTTGGCTAAATACAATGTTAGACATAGAGTTGCCACTCCTTATCACCCACATTCGAATGGACAAGCTGAAATATCAAATAGGGAGATTAAAAACATACTCGAAAAAGTGGTCAAACCCAATAGAAAAGATTGGTCGTTTAAACTCGAGGATGCACTTTGGGCATATAGGACTGCATATAAGACACCCCTAGGTATGTCTCCTTATAGACTTGTGTATGGCAAAGCATGTCACTTACCATTCGAATTGGAAATTAAAGCATTTTGGGCCTTGAAAGAACTGAATTATTGCGTGACCGATGCGGGAACATTGCGGTCTCTGCAATTACATGAGGTTGATGAGCTGAGACATATGTCCTATAAAAATGCTAAAATGTATAAGGAAAAGACTAAAATTTGGCATGATAGTAGACTTAGGATTAAGGACTTTAAGAAAGGCCAGCATGTCTTGTTATTTAACTCAAGGTTGAGATTATTTCCAGGCAAACTTAAGTCCAGATGGTCAGGTCCTTTTGTTATCACTAATGTGTTTGTTCATGGCGCAGTTGAGATTAGGAACCTGCAGCACGGACAACCGTTCATGGTTAATGGTGCACGATTGAAGCATTATTATGAGGAAGGAGATGTGAAGACTCTCTCGGCCTTCCTCTTAGCTGAAACTTGAAAATAAAACCGAGAGAGGACGAGTGATTACTGTGCTCGTCCATGCGAGGCTATGCCTTAGTTTATTTTTTGCTATTTTTTCGGTTCTTATTTGTATATGTTTATGTGTGATTTTTATAACGGATTTGATGTTAATTTTATTTCTTTTAATAGGGTATCGAAAGAGGGAATCAAGGAGATAAATTAAGGATAAAGAATCGGGGAAAATATCGGGCCAAATCACAGATTAAGTTGAGAGAATATTGGCATTTAAATCAAGAAAATCTCCAACGGCCATTTAATTGCGGTGGATTTGCTGAATCCGCAACAGAAATAGCCGTTGGGATTTACATCATTACAAATAGCCGTTGGAATAGCTGTGGCCCGTACGCTTCCCTCATTCGCTGAACTTCAAGAAATCTTTCTCCTTCTTCCTCTGCAATTCCTCTTCTCAGATTTCTCCGATTCGACCATGGTGCTTACACGGGCTGAGAGATCTGCTTCCAGGAAGAAGGCCACTGAAGCTGAGGCAGCTGCGAGGGAGGTACTCCTTGCCTTGGCAGATGCCGAAGCCGCGCGCACTGAACGACTTCCCAAGCTCCCTGTCCGCAAGAAGAAGTGGAAGGTGGTGACCGAAATCCCTGCTGGGCCATCTGAACCAGCAGGAACGCCCAAGAAGAGGAAGTGGAAGATGGCTGTCGAAGACGCAGCGATCAAGAAGAAGACTCCCACTGTGGAGAGTCAAGAAAGTGGCCGTCCATCCTACGAGACGGCCAGACAGAGCCCTGAACCATCTCCACCAGCGCAAAGCCCCGAGCCTTCTCCATCTCCCCAAAGCTCTGACCAATCTCCACCGCCGCAGAGCCCTGAGGCATCACCATTATCGCAAACGCCTGAGCCTGAAATTCCAAGCAAAGAACATCAAGAATCGGCGCCAGGCGAAGACACAGCTGAAGAAGATGAGGTCTTCTCTCCTTTGAGGGAAGTCTGCCCCGATAGCCCAGCAAAGGGAGAAGATTCAATGGATGAAACGTTGGGGGACTGCCTCCAACAGATCACCACCAGGGCACGGTTGAGAAAGAAAGCCACCAAGGTTGCCAAGGCCAAACGGCCAAAAGCTTCAAAGAAATCCAAGAAAAGGAAAGCCAGAGGTGAGCCTTCATTGAAGAGGCTGAAGGTCGAGGCTGCTGAGTCGGCCAAGGCACGAGATAAGGGGAAAGCCAAGCTGTACCCCGAAGATGAACCTCAAACTGTGAGATATGTGTCCTCTGATGCAGAGTCGAGGGGCACTGAGTTGAGGAAGAGGGACCTGCTCCATGAGAAGGGGTTCCTTGACGCGTTGACAGACCTGCCGCAATTCTTGCGCGCAGGGATCACCAACCACGGCTGGGAAGAGCTGTGCAGACCGCCCATCCCCGCCTACTCCAGCATGGTGTACGATTTCTATGCCAACCTGATGCACCCTGAGGATGGCCTGTCCGTGGTAAGAGGAATCGAGGTGGACTTCTCAGCCAAGGCGATCAATGAAGCCTATGGCCTCAAGGGACAGAAGCATACTGACTATGTGAGGATCATTGACGCGCCAACTGAGGCTGTCTTGGAGGAAGCATTGCGCATCATCGGCCAACCTGAGGCAGCCTGGACGATTTCACGCAATGGGAAGCACACTCTGATGAGTGCTACCCTCACAGCCAAGGCAGCTGTCTGGTTCTCCTTCGTGCGAAGGCGTCTGTCCCCAGTAACCCACGAGACCACCATCAACCAAGGAAGATCGCTGCTGGTATATGCGATCATGAGGGGCCTCACGATCAATGTTGGCGAGATCATTGCAGCCTCAATCGCAGACTGTGCCAAAAAAGGTAAGGGTCCACTTTTCTTCCCCAACACAATCACTAAGCTTTGCTTACGTGCAGGTGTACCAATCGAGAGGATGGAGAGGCAGCTGGCCTACACGGGGCATCTGGAGCTGCCTACAGGCCTGAGGATGCGCAGGAAGGGGAACATGGAGTTTGAGCTAGACGGCCTGACTGCTGCTCAATCCCTCTCTATGGCCTGTTTGATGGACCTTCAGAAGAAAATGGCGAAATGGGCTGAGTATGCTCAAGCGAGGGATAAGGACGTTGCAGATCAGTTGGGCTGCATCTTTCCTGAGTTCCCCACGGACCTGCTGACGCCATGGGCACCTCCAAGAACACGGAGGGATGATGATGAGGACATCTGAGTGCTAGGCTGAAGAGCACTCAAGGGAGTATTTCTGTTCCCTATATCAAAAGAAAGAAAAAAAAAATCAAACTGCTTTTAGTTGAACTGTGTGATTTCTGGTATTTTGAGTTAGTATTTGATCTGTCTTTAGTTCTTTATTTTTGTTACTTAGAATTGCTTAGTGTAGCTAGATGGTATCTGAATAGGTAGGTTGTTTTAGTTTTCCTTTTTGTATAGCTGAGATGACTGGAAAGAGCATGAAAAAGGGGCTGCTTACTGATCTATCTGCCTGTAGAGTCATTGCGAAATTATTGCGGAATCCGCAATTTTTGTTAGTCATTGCATACTTTTGACTGACTGATTAGCTAGGCTGGTTCTGTTTTAATTTTGTTCTTTTGCTGCTGTCTTGACTACCTTATATAGCCTATCTATAAGCATGCTGGATGAGTGTCTTAAGGCACCTTTGATAGTTTAAATTAGTCTCTTAAAATTGCTCAGCATGCGTAGCTTTAAGTCCTTCCCTTCCTGTTTTTACAAATTTCTGCTGCTGAGTTATTTGCTTTGAGAATGTTCTGTCTATCCCTAGGACTTTTAGATTCTCTTTGTTTTGCCCTAGACTAGATGCTTCTAGGACAAGTTTGGGGGTGTGCCACCTCAGACACTCATTGGGGACAATGAGTAGTTTAAGTTTGGGGGAGGCCACCCTAGGCCTAGGAACATTCCTCTCTCCCTTTAAGCATAAGCATTCTTCTTCTCCTTTACAAAAAAAAAAAGATGAACTGAGAAAAAAATGAAAAATAGATTAAAGAGGGGTGTCTCTCTTAAAAGTTGCTGAGTAATCAGTGCCAAGTGTGTAACCCACAAGTGGCATTGCATCAAAAGTCAATCAAAGGAGAGACTCCACCAAAGTAAGAAAGAAAAAAGAAAGGAAAGAAAATTAGGGAAGAAGAATGTATACCTAGGAGTTGCAACTTTGTGGCTTGGGTGTCCTGAATAAAAAAGAACTCTGATCCTCAATTAGCTAAGCACAAAGTTGTAGCTTGTAGGGTTGTTTAGGGAGATGAATGTATGTCCAAGGTAGTGATGCCAGGGTTTAGGTTGTTCTCTAAATGTACTACTGTCACTGGTTAATACTAAGACTGGCATGACTCTAAGGAATCCTAGGTAGCTCAAAGATAAAAGATTAGAAGCATGTACTGAGTCTGGGGTAAAGCTAGGTAGAATTTGAAACCTTAGGGATAGCTGCACTATATGACAGAGGCAAGTAGATCAGTCGTGGGAAGTTAATGAAACAGTAGGATCATTAGGCGTGCGAAGTCAGAAGAAGCAAAATGAGAAGTTAGTTGTAAACTTAGAAGTGTGTCACAGGACAGCATTGCCTTAGATAGGAACTTAGGGGAGTCAGCAAGTGGTTAGAAAGGTTAAAACAGCAGCCTTAGTAAGTCCTTAGATTGCTCGAGGACGAGCAAAACCTTAAGTTTGGGGGTGTGTTACGTCTCCAAAAGTGACTATTTTAGGACTTATTTGTGATAAGAAGTTGTGCATTTGTAAGTATTTTTGATAGGATTTAGCTTGAACCTATGCTTATATATGAGAATTAGAAGAATGAAGCTAAATTAGGACTTATATGCAAAAGGAAAGAAAAGGAATTAAAAACGAAGTTAAAGGAATGAAATTTGTGCATTGCGGAAGCATTGCGGAAACGTTGCTAAAACCGCAATATTTTAATTGAAATCCGTAAGTTGACTAACCTTTTTCTGTTGTGATCCGATATTTCAGGGATTCGTTCTTTCTCCTGCAGCCACGTAGAAGTACGACGTTGAGAATGGATGGTTCTCCTTGACCCAATCGCACCTGCAGAATACTATAAAAGGAGGTCAAAGTGGAAGGTTGAAAAACATCCGAAAAGCGTAGAACTCTCTTCGCAGCACAGTTCTTTCTCCTGTTTTTCTCTTCCGTCTGTTGGGTTGAAAGGTTTAGCTGTTGGAGTCGACAATCTGATAGGAAGGAGAGAAGATTTATCTTCTCTTCTGATTGGATTCATCCAAGCAAAGCTGGCTTTTTCCCCCCTTCAGCCGAGGCATTTGCGTCGAGGCGATCACGCTCAACTTCATTGCTTTCTGCTTTAGCTTTCCATTTCCATTACTGTCTGTTGTTATTTCCTTTCCAATAGCTACTCTAATTCATTTCGTTGCTTTCTGTTTTACTTTAGTTCTTTAAGGCTGTCATTTGTTTAGTTCAAATCCTAATAAATGGAAGTATTATTTTCATCAAGTCACAAGTTTTTTACCTTCTCTGTTACTGCCTTTAGTTTCTGTTTTGACTCTAATATACTTCTAAGCATGTCATCTCCATCTAGTCTTTCTATTCCATGTGCATTCATGAGTAACTAAATCACATAAGGGCATGCTAATGACAAATCTGTAGGAAGAAACACGTGACTAAAGCATGTAGGATAGCTCGCGAATGCATTGATTGTATGTAAGCTTCATCCCACGGGCAATTTCGATTGGCCATCCATTTTGTCCAAAGAACTCCTAACCTCTGGAAGGAATAAGAGTTCAGAGTCATACACTCATGCTAGCCTCTCAAGGTAGCCAGAAAACGACCTAGGAATAGGCGTTTTCCTAGTACAAATCGCAACTTATTGTTTTAACAAGATGCTTAAGACCTTACTTGGACATGAGTAAACTAAAGAATCTAATGCATGGAATCGTTAGATACATGAGAATGAGCTAGTTTGATGCATAGTGAGTTGATCTAATGCTTGAGAATCGTGTGAAAAAGCCTATAGAGGAGTCGTTAGTAGCCCTTGTTTCCCCACTTTACACACATTTTGCTGTTAGTAACATTGCGGTATAATTGCTGTTCCCGCAATTCCTTTAAGTTAAAATCTGCCTTAGTCATTTTTCCTCTTCGTTTAGTTATCTCTTCTCTTTGCATTTGAGTTTATCATTTACTTGCACTTGTTTATGCATCTATCCTTTACATATTCCTTAGTAATTAGGCAACTTAAAACCAAATCTACCCCATTAAATCCACCCATTCTTGCTTAACAATACACTTCACGAGTAACTAAGAATAAATCTCTGTGGGAAATCGAATGAAAAAATACTTATTACTTGCTACAAGATCATGTATGCTTGCATGTTCTGAGTGCTCTATTATTGCATATTTCTTTTAAACATTGAGCACGCAACAAGTTTTTGGCGCCGCTGCCGGGGATTTAGTTTAGCGAAAACGAAGTTTGTTAAGTTTGAAACACAAGTTTAATATCCATTGGAACTAATCTACTCTCATTTCTTGTGCAGGTACCATTAGGTTAGTTTATGAATGAGCATTCAAGTAGCGATCTAGAGTTCAATCCTGAGCCCGAGAGATTACTTAGGGCCAGAAACAAAGCTAAGAAACGTCTCTTTAAACAACCTTCTATACCTCGAATAATTGCTGATTCTGCGGAGTCTTCGCAATTCCTCCACATAGAAATGGATATACCAGTCCCAAATCCGGTACCTACCACTCGCAATCCCATCGAAATAGCGAATGATAAGGATAGTGCCATCCTCTCCTACCTAGTACCTATGCCTGGGGAGCTAAACCCAATCATAATCCGCCCTGAAATTACTGCCAACTCATTCGAGTTAAAGCCAGTAATGTTCCAAATGTTGTCCACTGTGGGACAATTCTTTGGAGTGGAAAATGAGGACCCCCACAACCATCTTAGAAACTTCCTAGGAGTTAGTGATACATTCCTTATCCCTGGAGTTTCCCAAGAAGCCTTGAGGCTTTACCTGTTCCCTTACTCTTTAAGGTATAAAGGAATGAAAATTGTGCATTGCGGAAGCATTGCGGAAACATTGCTAAAACCGCAATGTTTTAAGTGAAATCCGTAAGTTGGCTAACTATTTTCTGTTTTGTTCCGACCTTTCAGGGATTCATTCTTTCTCTTGCAGCCACGTAGTAGTACGACGTTGAGAATGGATGGTTCTCCTTGACCCAATCGCACCTGCAGAATACTATAAAAGGAGGTCAAAGTGGAAGGTTGAAACACACTCGAACGACGTAGACTTCCAGTTCAACGCAGTCTTTTCCACTCGTTTTCTCTCTACCGTCTGTTTGTTTGAAAGGTTCAGCTGTTGGAGTCGACAATCTGATAGGAAGGAGAGAAGATTTATCTTCTCTTCTGATTGGATTCATCCAAGCAAGGCTTCCTTTCAACCTTCAGCCGAGGCGTTCGTAACGAGAAGATCACGCACGGCTTTACTACTTTCTGCTTTTAGCTTTCCATTTCCATTGCTGTTTGTTGTTAATTCCCTTTTAGTTTGCTACTCTACTTCATTTCGTTCCTTTCTGCTTTACTTTAGTTGTTCAAGGCTGTCATTTATTTAGTTCAAACTTTACTTAATCGAAGCAATATTTCATCACTTTGCAATCTCTTCACTTCTCTGTTTATCGTTTCTGTCTTCTGTTTTGTCTTTAATCTTCCATTAAGCATGCCATCTTCATCTACTCGTCCCATTCTATCTGCTTCCATGAGTAACTAAACCACATAGGGGCATGCTAATGACAAATCTATAGGTAGAAACACGTGAATCAAGCATGTAGGATAGCTCTCGAATGCTAATGACAAATCTCTAATGCTTGAGAATCGTATGAAAAAGCCTATAGAGGAGTCGTTAGTAGCCCTTGTTTCCCCACTTTACACACATTTTGCTGTTAGTAACATTGCGATATAATTGTTGTTTCCTCAATTCCTTTAAGTTAAAATTTTCCTTAGTCATTTTTTCTCTTCGTTTGATTGTTCTCTTCTTTTCATTCTAGTTTATTATCTACTTGCACTTGTTTATGCTTCCATCATTTACACATCCCTTAGTAATTAGGCAATTTAAAACCACATCTACCTCATTTAATCCACCCATTCTCCCTTAACAAAACACTTCGTAAGTAACTAAGAATAAATCTCTGTGGGAAATCGAATGAAAAAATACTTATTACTTGCTACAAGATCATGTATGCTTGCATGTTCTGAGTGCTCTATCCTTGCATATTTCTTTTAAACAATTGAGCACGCAACAGTAGCTAGAAGCTTGGAGTGGAGTGCAGATAGAGACAAGGAACATACTCGCCTGAGAAGGGACGTGGACGAGCTTAAGGCCCAACTTTTAGTGGTAAGTAGCGCTGTTATTGCTTTGAAAGATCACTTACAGCCCCGTCCTTCTGTTTCAGGTAGATCCTTTGAAGAAATGCTTGAATCACAACATAAGGAAACTCGAGAGCAGCTTCAAACTCTGAGCGATGCAGTGATTCAAGTCAGTAAGAGGTTGACAGTGATGGAGCACCAGAACGCAGAAAACGCTAGTGCCATCACTCTGAGAAGTGGGAAGCATCTTCCCACGAGTACCCCGCCGGTGGAAGTCGATCATGGCCATGTCGAGCCACAGAAAGAAAATCCCGAACCACGGTGGCATGGGGTAAATTCTATCCTACATGCACTAGAGTTTATGTGCCTAAGGCTCATTTTCCTAGCAGGTTAGCGAGACCGCCTAAGGAGAACTACGAGAAGGAGTTTCTAGACACATTCAGGAAGGTAGAGATCAACATCCCTCTGTTGGATGCCCTGAAAGAAATTCCGAGGTACACCAAGTTCCTAAGGAAACTTTGCACCAACCAGAGGAAGACAAAGGAGAGTGAACGCGTCGTGGTAAGTGAGAACGTTTCCGCTTTGATCACAAAGAGCTTACCAGTTAAATGCGACGATCCAGGTATGTTCTCTCTCCCTTGTAAGATTGGAGGCATGCATATTAGAAGAGCAATGCTGGATTTAGGAGCCTCCATTATTGTTATGCCTTATTCCATTTATCAGAAACTGAAATTGAAAGGAATGAATAAAACAGGAACAGTTATTCAACTTGCTGATAGAACTTTTGTACATCCTTTAGGAATAGTAGAAGATGTGTTAGTGCAGGTTAATGAATTAATTTTTCCTGTTGATTTTTATGTTCTGAAAATGGATGAAAATTATTCCTCTTCGCCTGCTTCGATCTTATTAGGTAGGCCCTTTATGAAAACTGTTAAAACCAAAATAAATGTGGATAAGGGCATTTTATCTGTTGAGTATGGCGAAGAGGTTGTTGAGATGCATTTGCCCATTGTAGAAGAGCATGTTGATGATGTATTCTCTCTTTGTCAAGTAGACACTTTTGAATCTTTAGCTCATAATGAATGCATGACTGTTGAGGATGGGGATGACCCATTATTTTTAACTGAACTTTTTGATGACTATGAGTTGCATGAACCACCCTTGATTGAATTTTGTGATTCATCTGTTTCTGCTTTGACAATTTTTGAGAATCCTGCTACGCTACTCCCTTCCACTTTGCCTTGCACTATAGGAGATAAAATGATTGACCAAGCCAAGCTAGATTTAGAACCATCGATTAATGTTAAGTCGCATGTTGTTTTTAATGAGCTTAAAATGAATGATTTGCATGAATCTGGGTGATATTGTGCAGATGGCTAATAAATCCTATGTGCACCCCTTGAAAAAAGTGGAAGATGTTTTGGGCAGGGTAACTGACCCGTTCTTTCTTGCTGATCCTTATGCTTTTGGAATGCCTGAAAATCTCTCTCATGTTTTTGCATCAATTTTATGGGATCAACCTTTTGCGAAACCTGCAAAAATTAAAATTGATGTTGTATGTGCGCAGAAGGCACAAGAGAAAGAATTGTTCATGGATTTTCGCAGGAAACAGGAAATTAGGAAGATGGATGGGGCATCTTCCAAGTTCGATTATGGATGAGTTGATGAGAGAATACAGTCGAGCAATCGACTCTAAAAATTTGTGCTTCTCGGAGGCACCCTGGTACACGATATTTTGAATTATCGCTCTAATCTCAAGCTGTCGAGGCTTGCCAAAATACGATTTATAAGCCTATAACCAAGGCTTTGCAGCCAGTGGTAACAGGGTCGATCCAAGGAGAAGGGTTGATTGAAATTACTAATGAAATTGGAATTAATTAATCGATTGATTGGTGTAACGGGGGGTTTTGTTTAGCATGCAAGGAAAGCAATAAAGCGCTAACGGAAGAATAACAAGCAGAAAAACGCGTGCACGGTTTGGGAGTTTTGGGATTAATTGCTAGACAATTTCAATTTATCATTTAATACTGAATTCATGGCACGCAGTTTATTATACACGCAGACGACTACCCGAGAAGCCCCAAGGTAGCCGGCTCCATAGATATTAATCAGACCACACAGTTCCAATTATTAATCAGACAAATGTAAATAAACAGCCACCAATATGCATATTCAAAGTGTAGATTATCAAAACTAAAATGTCTAACAATAATTCCCTAAACAATCCCCAAACCGTTCACCCTTACCTTAGCCGTCCATGGAACGGGTTGTCAATTCCGCTCCAACGATGGCCATGGAAGGCGTCATCAACGAGTTACAAGAGGGAAAAAGCTCTCTAACATGCCAACAATGGCGGAGCTTGAAGAAATTAAAGAGAAAGCTAGAGGAAGAAGAAGAAGAATCCTAAAAATTGTCTCGGATCCCCTCTCTAAATGGCAGAAATCGTCTTTTACAGCTTCTGTAATCGACGTAGCGTCGAGACGCTAGGCCAGCGTCTCGACGCTGCGCCCTAATTAATCCGCGCGCGCCTCGCGATGGCGTCGTGACGCTGCCCCGATGATTTTCCTGCGCGCGCCTCCTCCAGAGCGTCTCGACGCCAAGCAGAGTCTCGACGCTTCCCCAACGTCGAGCTCTCGGGTTTTTCCAGCGTCGAGCCAGCGTCTCGACGCTCTAGCTCGACGCTGGCTCTCGGGATTGGGGGCTGGAAATTTGCCTCTCCTAGGCGGTTTTGGCCCGTTTCTTCACGGATCAACATCTCCTTTCCCGACGCACTCCCGGGGCGCTAAAACTCCACTTTTAGCTCTCGAACGGGTCCAACGGACGCACGAGCTCTTTGCCGCATTTCTCCTACAAACGAGATATATTAACAAATTAAACGCGGACTTTAGCTACAATTAGGAAGTATTTAATAGCTCCCAAATGGAGTTATCACACCCGAGTTTGGACTGTAATTCTGTTATTTACTGTTTTGCTTTTGTTTATATTAGCTTTTGAATTTGTTGTTTGTTTACTTGCTTTCTCAGGAGAAAAGGTGGAATGGCCGGCAATTCAAGAGCATATTGGAAGACGATGGTGCGCATCTCCACCTGTCGGCTCCATAAGATTCTGGGGAGGTTTTCTGTTCCCTTAGGATTTTATTGTTTTGACTGTTTAATGCATTGGGGACAATGCATATCTTTAGGTGGGGGGTGGAGTTTGTTGATAGAGATAAGACTTCTTAGTAGTTGTCAAGCATATGTATACTCCGATGGTTAGATTAGAATCTAAATGCATGTTTTCCGATGAGGATGGTCTGTGATTTGTTTGTGAACGCTCCATATTTGTATGATTTGAAAATTAGACGATGTATGCACATTTTGAGCCTATTTAAAATTTTTTTTTTCTGTTATTTCCCTACATTCACTGAGCACATAGCCCTCTTATTCTCAGCTCTGTAGGTTTAGAATGGTTTTATTTGGTCTGAAACCTTGTTGTCACCCCGAAAGGTACCATTAGGGAGGCTTGATGTGTAGAAGTAGTAATGACTCATTTGTTGTTGTTGCGTGCTCAATGTGTAAAGATAAATATGCAAAAGAGTAGAGAGAGCACTTAGAACATGCAAGCATACATGGTCTCACAGCAAGTAGTAAGTATATTTAATTCGTTTTTTCCACAGAGACTCATTTTTAGTTATTCGCGAAGTGTGATTGTTAAGAAAGATGGGATGAATTTGGTGGGGTAAAATGGGTTTTTAATTATCTAATTTTTGCTGAATGTGTAAAGGGATATAACATAAACAAATGCAAGTTGAAACTAGACTTAAAAGACAAGAGATGGAATTAATAAACGAAGAAGAAAACAGCTAAACAGAATGTAAAACAGCAGAATTGCGAGGACCGCAATGTTTCCGCAATTAAACAGCAGCGAAAGTGTGTAAATGGGCGAATTCAGGGCTACTAATGACTATCCTATAGGCATTTAAATACGATTCTCAAGCAGTAGATCAACTCTCTATACATCAAACTCACTCTAACTCATGTATCGTCCGATTCCATGCATGAAATACTTTAGTTTACTCGACTTCAAAGTAAGGTCTTAAGCACTTTGTTAAAGCAGGAATGTTTAGTTTGTGCTAGGGAAACGCTTATTCCTAAGCCGTTTCCTGATTACCATGAAAGGCTAGCATGATTATATGACTCTGAACTCTTACTCCTTCCAGAGGTTAGGAGTTCTTTGGACAAAATGGATGGCCAATCGAAATTGCCCGTGGGATGAAGCTTACATACAACCAATGTTCGAGTGTTAAACTGCCTACTTGATTCACGTTTTTTTAACCTATAGTTCTGTCATTAGCATGCCCCTAGGTGATTTAGCTACTCATGGATATAAGGAGAACAGAAATGACAAATAAGATAGACATGCTTAGAAAGGACATATAATTAAAACAGGAAGACAAAGCCGTAGCAGAAGATGGAAATAGAGAAATGCAGAAACGTTCTTTGATTACTTTCAATGTTTAACCGAACAATGCGAAGCTTAAAGGAAATGATTCAAAGGCAGACAATACCGAAATGCAGTAAATTAAACTCTAGACTAAGAACAACAATGATCAGAAATGGAAATAAGAAGAACAAGACAGAAAAGCAGTAAAAGGTTGCTGGAAAGCTTCGTGGCAGTCGCCTCGAATGAAGGGGATGAAAGCTCAGCCTTGCTTGGATGAATCCAATCGAGAGAGAAGAAGAATCTTCTCTCCTTCTTATCAGATTATCGACTCCAATAGCTGAGACTCTCACTCCAACAGACGGCAAAGGAAAACAGGAAGAAATGGTGGACTGCGAGAAGACTTCTGCGCTTCGGAATGATGATTAAACCTCCGACTTTGACCCCTTTTTATAGTAGTTTGCAGGTGCGTCTGGGCCAAGGAGAACCATCAATCTTCAACGTCATATATCAGAAATGGATGGAGGAGAAAGAACGAGTCCCTGAAATAACGGAATTTAACAGAAAAAGATCAGTCAAGTTACGGTTTTCACTTGAATAATTGCGAGGACCGCAATTATTTCGCAATTCATTCGCAATGCGTTTTTTTCATTCTTTTCCTTCGGTTTTCAACCCTTTTTCTACCTATTGTGCACAAGTCCTAAATTAGCTACCTTCTTCTAATTCTCATATTAAAGTATAGGTTTAGGCTAAATGCTATCAAAAACACCTAAAAGTGTACATCTTCTTAGGCTAAATGGGTCCTAAATAAGTCACTTTCAGAGACTTAACACACCCCCAAACTTGAGGTTTTGCTTGTCCTCAAGCAAACTAAGGACTTACTTAGGCTGTTATTTATCTTCTTTAGCTACTTACTGACTCCCTTATATTCTCATCTATAGCAGTGCTGTCCTGTGACATCCTTCTATGCTCAACACTAACCTCTTGTCAAGCTTCTTCTGCTTTTGCCTGCCTAACACTCTCTCTGTTTTCATTAACTCCCTACAACTGGTCTATTTGCTTTTGTCATATCCTGCCACTATCCCTAAGGTTTCAAATTCTGCCTAGCTTTATCTCAGACTCAGTACATGCTTCTAGTTTTTTTTTTTTTTTTTTTTCGTATGAGCTACCTAGGATTCCTTAGAGTCATGCCAGTCTTAGTACAAAACCAGTGACAGTAGTACTTTCATAAGACCAACTAAACCCTGGCATCACTTCATTGGATATACATTCATCTCCCTTAGACAAACCTAAAAGCTACAACCTTGTGCTCAGCTCATTAAGGATCAGAGTTCTTTTCAAATAGGACATCTAAGCCACAAGGTCATAACTCCCAAGCGCACATTCTTCTTCCCTATTTCTCCTTTTTTTCTTTTCTTTCTTAGGTGGAGCCTTCCCTTGGTTTGCCTTTTGATGCAATGCCACTTGTGGTTTACACACTTGGCACTGATTACTCAGCATCTTGAGAAAGACTCCCCTCTTTATTCTATTTTTCACTTTTCTATTTATCACTTTTTTTTTTTTTAAGGAGAAGAAGAATGCTTATGTCCTAAGGAAGAGAGGAATGTTCCTAGGCCTAGGGTGGCCTCCCCCAAACTAAAACTACTCATTGTCCCCAATGAGTGCTTTGAGGTGGCACACCCCCAAACTAGTCTAGAAGCATCTAGTCTAAGGTAAAACAAAGAGAATCTAAAGCCCTAGGCATAGACAAAACATTGGAAAGAAAATATCACAGCAGCAGAATTTTGAAAAAAAACAGACAGTTAAGGGCTTAAAGCTGTGCATGCTGAGCTATTGAGAGGTTAATTTAAACTATCAAAAGACGTCCTATGACACTCATCCAGCATGCTTTAGATTAGCTATATACGGTAGTCATGCTAGCAGCAAAAGATGGTATTTAAACAGATCATAGCCTAACTAAACAGACAGTCCAAAACACGCAAATAGTCAGAAAAATTGCGGTCACCGCAATTTTTTCGCAATCAAATCTGGGCAGATATAACAAAGCAGCAGGCCCCTAAACATGCTTTGTCCCGTTGCTTTAAGCTCTACAAAATTAAAACTAACCTAACCTACCTAGGCAGCTAACATCAGACTAGACTAAACAAAGGAAAAAACACAGAAACTAAACATCTAAACAGATCAAAAATTGAACAAAAACAGCATAATTCACATTATCTATCAGAAAGCAGAAAAATTGTTTTTGTTTTCTAAGGGAACAGGAATACTCCCTTCAGTGCACTTCAAACCAGCACTCAAGTCTCATCATCTTCATCAGGTTGCCTTGGTCGTGGTGGCACCCATGGAGTCAGGAGATTGGTGGGGAAGTCCGGGAAGATGCACCCCAGCTGGTCTGCAACTTCCTTGTCCCTCGCCTGCGCATAGTTGGCCCATTGAGCCATTCTCCTCTGCATGTCCATCAAGCAGGCCATGGATAGGGACTGTGCAGCAGCCAGCCTATCCAATTCAAACTCCATATTCCCCTTTCTTTTCAGCCTCAAGCTGGCAGGCAGCTCCAAATGGCCCGTGTACGGCATCTGCTGCTCCAAGCGCTCGGTGGGAACTCCTGCAAGCAAGCACAATTTTGTTATAGTGTTGGGGAAAAATAAGGGTCCCTTACCTTTGCGGGCACATTCAGCAATGGCTGCTGACATAATTTCCCCCACATTGACCGTGAGACCGCGCATGATGGCATAAACCAGTAGTGATCGACTCTGGTTGATTGTCGTCTCGTGGGTCACAGGGGACAACTTCCTTCGCACAAAGGCAAACCAAACAGCCGCCTTTGCTGTCAGATTGGCACTCATCAAGGTGTGCCTCCCATTGCGTGAGACAGTCCACGCTGCTTCAGGCTGGCCAATTGTTCGAATGGCCTCTTCCAGCACAGCCTCAGTAGGCTCATCAACTATCCGCGCATAATCTGTGTGAGTTTGGCCCTTGAGACCAAAGGCGTCATTGATGGCCTTGGCTGAGAAATCTACTTCCACCCCTCTGACCACAGACAGGCCATCCTCAGGGCTGAGCACATTGGCGTAGAAATCATACACCATGCTCGTGTATGCTGGATTAGGCGGTCTGCAGAATTCCTCCCAGCCATGGTTGATCACTCCTGCGCGCAAGAACTGCGGCAGGTCAGCGAGTCGGTCGAGGAAACCTTTCTCGTGCAACAGGTCCCTCTTTCTCAGCTCAGCACCCCTAGATTCAGCATCAGACGAGACATACCTCACTGACTGAGGTTCGTCTTCAGGGTAGAGTTTAGCCTTCCCCTTATCTGCTGGCTTGGATGATTCGGCAGCCTCCACTTTGAGGCGTTTGAGCGAAGGCTCAGTGCTGTCTTTGTCTGTGGACGGCACCTTCTTGGCCTTCTTCTTCTTCAGCTTCTTGGCCTTGACAATCTTGGCCTTCTTCTTCTTCTTGAGCTTGGCCTTGATATTGATCTGCTGGAGGCATGCCCCCAACGTCTCTTCCATAGAATCGTCCTGCTGTGCAGGCTCTACAGGGCTATCTTCCCTCATAGGAGAGAAGACTTCGTCTTCCCCAGCATCTCCACTGCCTTGCGTGGACTCTTGATAATCTCCATAAGGGAATTCCGGATCAGGCCGTGGAGAATTATGCTCTGCTGATGGTGCCCGCGCAGAACTCAGTGGCGAAGATGGTAATTCAGGACTCTGCGCTGCTGCAGGTGTCGGATCAGAACTCTGAGGTGCTGGAGACAACTCGGGGCTCTGTGCAGGCGGTGACGACTCTGCGCTTGGCGCTGGTTCAGACTGTGCAGGGCTGTGCACAGGTGATGCAGATGGCGACGGTGTGCGCGCTGGTGAAGCAGGTGGCGTCGAACTCTTCTTGGCTGAATCGTGGGACTCACGATCAGAATCTTGACTCGCCACAGAGGGAGTCGTCGCTACGCTTGGTTCGGCGGCCGTCTTGACACTCCACCGGCGTTTCTTGGGCGTGCCTGCTGGCTCAGATGGTCCAGCAGGGATCTCAGTGACCACCCTCCACTTCCTCCTACGGATAGGAAGCTTGGGGAGAGGTCCTGTGCGAACGGCACCATCGTCTGCAAGGGTGAGAAGCGCTTCCCTCGCAGCCGCTTCAGCTGCGTCATCAGCCTTCTTCTTCGCTGCAGATCTTTCCGCTCGTGTGAACACCATTGCTGCTTCTTGAAGATCTTGAGAGAGGAATCAAAGGTAAAGAGAATCGCTGAATTCTTGGAGAGCAAAGATTGAGAGAAGCGTATCAATCGAACGCCTTCCAACGGATATAAATGCAACGGAAAAAATCCCAACGGCTCTTTTTGCGGATCCAGCAATTCCAGCGCAATTCCAGGGATATTATTTCATCAAAATCTCAAACTTTGCTGATCCGTATCTTTCATTTGGCTCAACCATTCCTCGATTTTTAAAGCTGGATTTGATCTCCTTGATTCCATCTATCGATTCCCTACAAAAACAAATAAAACAAACATCAAATACGCAATTAAAATTACACCACAAAACCTATAAACGATAATCGGAAAAACAGGAAAAATAAACTAAGGCATTGGCCTTGACTAAACGAGCACAGTAACCACTCGTTCTCTCTCGTTCTTTTTGTCATGCTTCAGTCAAGAGGAAGGCCGAGAGAGTCTTCACATCCCCTTCCTCGTAGTAGTGCTTCAATCTGGCACCATTGACCATAAATGGCTGACCTTGCTGCAAGTTTTTTATCTCTATTGCACCATGAACAAAGACATTAGTAATAACAAATGGACCCGACCATCTAGACTTTAGTTTGCCTGGAAATAGCTTTAAGCGTGAATTAAATAATAGTACAAGTTGGCCTTTCCTAAAGTCTTTGATCCTAAGCCTACTGTCATGCCATATTTTGGTCTTTTCTTTATACATTTTGGCATTCTCATAGGCCATATGCCTAAGCTCATCAAGTTCATGCAGCTGTAAAGATCTCAATGTCCCTGCATCCTTTACACAAAAATTTAATTCCTTCATGGCCCAAAATGCTTTGTTTTCTAACTCAAGTGGCAAGTGGCAAGCCTTGCCATATACCAGCCTGTAGGGAGACATACCTAGGGGTGTCTTATATGCTGTTCTATAAGCCCAAAGTGCATCCTCAAGCTTAAAAGACCAGTCTTTCCTATTTGGTTTGACTACCTTCTCTAGGATGTTCTTTATTTCCCTATTGGAAATTTCAGCTTGACCATTTGAATGTGGGTGATAGGGAGTAGCCACTCTATGTCTTATGTTATATTTAGCCAATATTTTCTCCATAGCCTTATTAATGAAGTGTGACCCCTCATCACTAATGATAGCACGAGGAGTCCCAAATCGAGTGAAAATGTGCCTATGTAAGAAACTAGTGACCGTTTTAGCATCATTATTAGGACATGCTTTGGCTTCTACCCACTTGGACACGTAGTCTACTGCTACTAATATATAGAGGTTACCTGACGATGGAGGGAATGGTCCCATGAAATCGATGCCCCACACATCAAAGAGCTCCAACTCTAAGATGTAGGTGAGGGGCATCTCATCCTTGCGACTGAGATTACCTGTCCTTTGGCACTCATCACAGTTGTGGGCGTAGTCGTGTGCGTCCTTGAAGATCGTTGGCCAATAGTAGCCACTCTGAAATACTTTTGCAGCTGTTCTCTGCCCACCAAAGTGTCCCCCATAAGGAGATGAGTGACAGTGCTGCAGCACAGATTTCGCTTCAGCAGCTGAAACACATTTCCTCAACAACCCATCAGCACAGGTTCTGTAAAGTATGGGGTCATCCCAGATGAATTTCCTTACTTCATGGAGGAACCTCTTCTTCTCTTGTCCTCCCTTGAATACTGGTAATACCTGTGATGCACGGAAATTAGCAATATCAGCGAACCATGGTTCCTCATCGTTATCACGATGGGACAAAGCAAAGACATGCTCATCTATGAAAGCATCAGAAATTGCGGACTCCGCAATTTTTTCGCAATTATGGTGCAAACGAGACAGGTGATCTGCAACCACATTCTCACAACCTTTCTTGTCTCGAATATCCAAATCAAATTCTTGCAGCAATAACACCCACCTAATCAGCCTAGGCTTGGCGTCAGCTTTCCTCATAAGATATTTCAAGGCAGAATGGTCAGTGTATACAATGGTCCTAGTGCCTACAATATAATTTCTAAATTTTTCGCAAGCAAATACCACAGCAAGCATCTCTTTCTCTGTAGTTGTATAATTACATTGAGCCTCATTTAAGGTCTTACTGGCATAGTAGACAGGGTGTGTCAGCTTGTCAATTTTCTGTCCTAACATGACTCCTACAGCATAGTCACTGGCATCACATAGCATCTCAAATGGGAGGTCCCAATTTGGTCCAACTATGATAGGCGCTGTGACTAGTGCCTCTTTAAGGGTTTTCCAAGCTACTACACATTCCTCAGAGAAGATAAAAGGCTTATTTAGCTCTAGAAGCTCGCACAGAGGCTTGGCTATCTTAGAAAAGTCCTTGATGAACCTTCTGTAAAAACCAGCATGCCCTAAGAAGCTTCTAATGGCCTTGACATTTTGGGGCTCTACCAACTTCTCTATAATCTCTATTTTGGCCCTATCCACTTCCACACCTGCCCTTGACACTCGATGTCCTAAAACAATCCCCTCATCTACCATAAAATGGCATTTTTCCCAATTTAGGACTAGGTTGGTCTCCTCACACCTAGCCAGGACTTGTCCTAGGTTTTCTAGACAGGTTTTAAATGAATCCCCAAAGACTGAGAAGTCATCCATGAATATTTCTATCATGGACTCATCCAACTCAGAGAAGATTGCCATCATGCACCTCTGGAAAGTTGCCGGTGCATTGCATAAGCCAAAAGGCATTCTGCGGAAGGCAAACGTTCCAAAAGGGCAAGTAAAGGTGGTCTTCTCTTGGTCCTTAGGGTCTATAGTTATTTGATTATAGCCAGAGTACCCATCTAAAAAGCAATAGTAGGCTCTACCAGCTATTCTATCTAGCATCTGGTCAATAAACGGTATAGGGAAATGGTCTTTTTTAGTTTCTTTGTTTAACTTTCTGTAATCCATACACACTCTCCACCCTGTGACAGTCCTTGTTGGAATCAGTTCGTCGTTCTCATTGACTACCACAGTTATTCCCCCCTTTTTAGGTACACACTGGATGGGGCTCACCCACTGGCTACTAGCTATGGGGAAAATTACTCCTGCATCTAACCATTTTATTATTTCTTTCTTCACTACCTCTTTCATAGAGGGGTTTAACCTACGCTGGTGATCTACCTTAGGTGTGTGCTCTTCCTCTAATATAATTTTGTGCATACAATAAGAAGGGCTAATGCCTCGAATATCAGCAATAGTCCATGCTATAGCCTTCCTATGTTGCTTAAGCAGTAAAATTAAATCAACCTCATGCTGTTCACTTAGTTTAGAGGAAATAATTACAGGCAGTGTATCATTATCTCCTAAATATGCATATTTGAGGTGAGTAGGTAGTGGTTTCAGTTCTAGAATAGGTGGATGCTCAATGGAGGGCTTTAAAGGATTGACAGATCTATCAGTTAATTCTATATTCATACATACATGCTGTGGTTTATCTACAGGTACATTCATAATGTCAGATACATTTAAATCAGCTACATCTACTTGTACATATTCATTAGCATGCTTGGTTAATAATACATGCTCTAATTGTTTTTCCATAAGTGAGTCAACAATATCCATGCTTGCACAAGACTCAGAATCAGAGGGATACCTTAAAGCTTTGTAAACACTAAATTTTACCTCTTCATCATGAACTCTCATAGTTAACTCACCTTTTTGCACATCTATTAGTGCCCTACCTGTGGCTAGAAATGGTCTACCTAGCAGGATGGGTACCTCCTTGTCTGCCTCATAGTCCAGGACAATGAAATCTGCAAGGAATATAAATTTGTCAACTTTCACTAGAATATCCTCAATCTTACCTTCCGGGTATGCGATGGATCTGTCTGCTAGCTGTAAAGTGATAGTAGTTGGACGTGCTTCCCCTATTCCCAACTGGCGGAATAGGGACAGGGGCATGAGGTTAATGCTGGCTCCCAAGTCACAGAGAGCTCGCCCCACGTGCTTGCCTCCAAGTTCAACAGGTAAGGTGAAGGAACCAGGATCCTTCTCCTTCTTAGGTAGCTTGTTCTGGAGGATGGCACTGCTGTAAAACCTCTACGAAAGGAATGTTAGTAATGATGTCCTTCAAAAACTTTACATAAGAAGGCATCGACTGTAAAACCTCTACGAAAGGAATGTTAACATGCACTTGCTTAAGTATTTCTAAGAATTTATTGAAATGCACTTCCTGTTCCTGCTTCTTTTTAAGCCTTCTAGGATATGGAGGTGGTGGTACATAAGCAGGTACGTCAGGACGCCTTAGGATTGGTGGAGGTCTTGGAATTTCTTCTATTTCCTCTACTATTGGCTCTAGTCTGGCTCCTGATGTACTAGTGGGTGGTGGACCTTGGTTTGGCAGAGACTCCAGTGGAGCACTAGACTCGGTGTTCTCTACTCTCTTTGGTATGTCTTTGGTATTGCTTACCAGAGGTCTTCCACTCCTGAGTTCAATTGCTTGAACTTGTTCCTTTCCTTCTCTCCTTGGCAATTCAGTGTCAGCAGGGAGTCTACCTTGGGGCCTACTTTTAATTTCATTGGCTAACTGGCCTATTTGAGTTTCTAAGCTCCTAAGGGTAGCTTGCTGGCTTTGGAGAGTAGCATCATTTTTTGCTATATATTCCTTGAGTAGGTTTTCTACAGAAGATCCTACTGGTTGATAAGGTTTTTGGTACATTGACTGGTTATGTTGGTTATGTTGGGGAGTGAAACCAGATGTTCCACTCGGCCTTGGTTGGTTAATGTTTTGGTTAGAATTTGGTTGGCCACCCCATGACAGGTTCGGGTGGTTCCTCCAACCAGGATTGTATGTTTGTGAGTAGGGGTTGTTCCTTGGTTGCTGCTGGCTTCCTACATAGCAGACCGAGGATGGATTCCCAGGGCAATATTCATATGGGTGCCCTTCCCCACAGAATCCACAGACTAGTGCCTCGCCTTGGCTTGGTTGGGTGCCCATTGACATGGCTGTGGCGGTATTGGCACTGGATTGGAGATTGGCCTGAGCCATTTGCTTAACTAAGTTGGTCAGGGCATTTATTTGGGTGCTCATAGCGCTTAGAGCATCCTTGTCTTGAGCTCTAGTTGGCTCTACAGGATCGTCTGACCACCTACAATGAGATGTTGAGATCTTCTCCAAGATCTCATAGGCTTCGTTGTAACTCTTGGACAACATGGAACCACCAGCAGATGAATTTAGGACTTGTCTAGTGCTGGGGTTGCATCCTTTAAAGAAAACTTCTATTTGGATACACCATGGGATGCCATGGTGCGGACATTTGATAAGAAGGTCTTTGAATCGTGTCCAAGCTTCGTGAAGAGACTCACTTGGAGCTTGTTTGAACTTTATAATATCATCACGGAAAGTAGAATTCCTATCAGGTGGGAAATATTTGACTAGGAATTTTTCTGCTAGATCTGTCCAATTAAGGACAGATCCGGAAGGTAATGAGTTCAGCCACGTTTTGGCCTTGTCCCTCAAAGAGTAAGGGAACAAGTATAGCCTTAATGCTTCTTGAGAAACTCCAGGGATTAGGAAAGTGTCACTAACTCCTAAGAAGTTCCTAAGATGATTGTGGGGATCCTCATTTTCCATTCCAAAGAATTGTCCCACAGTGGACAACATTTGGAACATCACTGGCTTTAACTCGAATGAGTTGGCAGTGATCTCAGGACGGATTATGCTGGGGTTCAGCTCCCCAGGCATAGGTACGAGGTATGAAAGAATGGCGCTATCCTTGTCATTCGCTATTTCTATGGGGTTGCGAGTGGCAGGCACCAGAGGTTGATCTCCTCGATCCATTTCTCCTAAAGGTGGTGGTGATAACCTTGCGGTATCAGCAGCTAATTGAGGTAAAGAAGGTTGTTTAAATAAACGTTTCTTAGCTCTATTCCTAGCTCTAAGTAATCTCTCGGGCTCAGGGTTGAACTCTAGATCACTAGATGGAAGCTCATTCATAAACTAACCTAAGTTTTACCTAAGGAAGAAATGAAATATAGATCAAATGCAAAAGAAAACAACTTTGATGTTTCAAACTTAACAAAAACTTCGTTTTCACTTAAAATAAGTCCTCGGCAGCGGCGCCAAAAACTTGTTGCGTGCTCAATGTGTAAAGATAAATATGCAAAAGAGTAGAGAGAGCACTTAGAACATGCAAGCATACATGGTCTCACAGCAAGTAGTAAGTATATTTAATTCGTTTTTTCCACAGAGACTCATTTTTAGTTATTCGCGAAGTGTGATTGTTAAGAAAGATGGGATGAATTTGGTGGGGTAAAATGGGTTTTTAATTATCTAATTTTTGCTGAATGTGTAAAGGGATATAACATAAACAAATGCAAGTTGAAACTAGACTTAAAAGACAAGAGATGGAATTAATAAACGAAGAAGAAAACAGCTAAACAGAATGTAAAACAGCAGAATTGCGAGGACCGCAATGTTTCCGCAATTAAACAGCAGCGAAAGTGTGTAAATGGGCGAATTCAGGGCTACTAATGACTATCCTATAGGCATTTAAATACGATTCTCAAGCAGTAGATCAACTCTCTATACATCAAACTCACTCTAACTCATGTATCGTCCGATTCCATGCATGAAATACTTTAGTTTACTCGACTTCAAAGTAAGGTCTTAAGCACTTTGTTAAAGCAGGAATGTTTAGTTTGTGCTAGGGAAACGCTTATTCCTAAGCCGTTTCCTGATTACCATGAAAGGCTAGCATGATTATATGACTCTGAACTCTTACTCCTTCCAGAGGTTAGGAGTTCTTTGGACAAAATGGATGGCCAATCGAAATTGCCCGTGGGATGAAGCTTACATACAACCAATGTTCGAGTGTTAAACTGCCTACTTGATTCACGTTTTTTTAACCTATAGTTCTGTCATTAGCATGCCCCTAGGTGATTTAGCTACTCATGGATATAAGGAGAACATAAATGACAAATAAGATAGACATGCTTAGAAAGGACATATAATTAAAACAGGAAGACAAAGCCGTAGCAGAAGATGGAAATAGAGAAATGCAGAAACGTTCTTTGATTACTTTCAATGTTTAACCGAACAATGCGAAGCTTAAAGGAAATGATTCAAAGGCAGACAATACCGAAATGCAGTAAATTAAACTCTAGACTAAGAACAACAATGATCAGAAATGGAAATAAGAAGAACAAGACAGAAAAGCAGTAAAAGGTTGCTGGAAAGCTTCGTGGCAGTCGCCTCGAATGAAGGGGATGAAAGCTCAGCCTTGCTTGGATGAATCCAATCGAGAGAGAAGAAGAATCTTCTCTCCTTCCTATCAGATTATCGACTCCAATAGCTGAGACTCTCACTCCAACAGACGGCAAAGAAAAACAGGAAGAAATGGTGGACTGCGAGAAGACTTCTGCGCTTCGGAATGATGATTAAACCTCCGACTTTGACCCCTTTTTATAGTAGTTTGCAGGTGCGTCTGGGCCAAGGAGAACCATCAATCTTCAACGTCATATATCAGAAATGGATGGAGGAGAAAGAACGAGTCCCTGAAATAACGGAATTTAACAGAAAAAGATCAGTCAAGTTACGGTTTTCACTTGAATAATTGCGAGGACCGCAATTATTTCGCAATTCATTCGCAATGCGTTTTTTTCATTCTTTTCCTTCGGTTTTCAACCCTTTTTCTACCTATTGTGCACAAGTCCTAAATTAGCTACCTTCTTCTAATTCTCATATTAAAGTATAGGTTTAGGCTAAATGCTATCAAAAACACCTAAAAGTGTACATCTTCTTAGGCTAAATGGGTCCTAAATAAGTCACTTTCAGAGACTTAACAGTTGTATAGCGAAGCTATTGCCTAAAAAAAAGGAGTATGCATGAAAAATAAAAACTCTAGAGTTGCTCCTCCTTCTTGTGTTGCCCGTGTAACCAGGGGCGATCGTGTAACCCACGGTTGCCACTGCATGAAAGGGGAACTAATAGAAGTGAGCAATAGTCATTAAAAACGTGAAGCTAAATTTGGTTTGACGTGTTAGGCTCTCTTGGAGAAAAAAAAAAAAGTGGTTCAAAAAGATTAATGGGTACAAAGTACTCAAGGAATAGAAAGAAAATGTAGGGCTTATGTTTTGTTACTTTTTCTATCGCTGAAAGCCATTAGTCTGTTCTTATCGCCATAAGTAGGGGGAAAACGAGTTATAGGACTGTATAAGGTTGTTCCGGGCTTGCATGAGCTAGGTTGAAAGGTGCTAAACACACACACACGTAAGGGAATAGGAGTTAAAATTTTGAAATGATTTCAACGTTTGCATGCATTTGATTGTTTTACATTTATTCAAGTACCTTGTTTCACAAGCATTGAGATTAGAGTTTTCAGCATGCATTTAATTCTTTGGAGATAATTTAGAGTATAACTTGCTCTAGGACTAGCAAGATTTAGGTCGGGGGTATTTTGATAGCTCCAAAATAGAGCTATCTTTATGTCCCTAATTCTGGCTAAAACCATGTCATATGTTGATTAAAATGCTTTCTTGTAGGTGATTTCATGGTAGAGAGCTCGGGAAGTCCAAAGACACATTTCGGGGCTTAAAGTGCCGTTTTAGAGCTTCATAGATGCATCGGGAGTGAAAGAGCTTAAAGAATCCAAGAGATGGCAAAAATCGCCTTGAAGAGACACATTTTGGCCATCCAAACCCAAGAGCATGCTTGCATGGGCGGCAGCGTCGAGACGCTGGCCGAGCGTCTCGACGCCGCCCCGACACCATCCGAAGGACGAGCACGCCCCAGCGTCGAGACGCTGGCCGAGCGTCTTGACGCCGCCCCGATTGCCTACCGAAGACGAACGCGCCCCAGCTTCGAGACGCCGCCCGAGGGTCTCGACGCCAGCCCGACAATTTTCCAGATAGACGCGCGACAGCGTCGAGACGCTGTCCGAGCGTCTCAACGCCCGCGCGCGGCCAACTTAGGGCACCGGCGTCGAGACGCTTGCCTAGCGTCTCGACGCTCCGACATTTAAAGGCGTGAAAATGCCCTTATTTTGCAAACTTTTGATTCTCCTTCTTCCCCAATTCTTCCTCTCGGGTTTCCACCATTTTCCACCATTTTTGGACTTCTTCTTCTCCTCTTTGTATGCTACTAAGCTCTTCCATGGGGGATTTGATTTATTCATCCTCCATGGAAGGCTAAACTAAGGTTAGTACTTAATTTCGAGTTGGGTTTTGTGAATTATGGATGTTTGAAGAGGTTTGCCCCTTTGTAAATGTTGAGATAATTAACATGTTTCTTGCATCTCTTGCTTGTTCTTATTCCAATTCTAGCATGTGTAGCTAAATTAGATTGACGCTCTAATTCCTATGCATGATAGAGGGCTAAAGGTTGGGACGTATAATTGCCCAAACCACTAGGTAGCACGGGCTTAAGCATGGCTAATTGATTCATTCCAAAGTGACAGTTGGTAATCTGATTTAATTAACGTTTTCATGTTAAGCTTAAGGCAAGAGAGAAACCGGGTTAGTCTTAGGATTAGGCCGTCGCAATGTTCCCGTCACTGGCTCATAGTCGATTTAGGGGTCGCGACCTTAGATAGAGTATTGGCCAAGTACAATTAGAATTGCGCGTGTCTAATTAAATCCTTGGGTCATTTGTGCTAGAAGTAGCCAAATGAATTGTGTGCATAAGCATGATTAGTTAAGAAATTGTATCGATGATCCGAACATCCATAACGATCAATTCCATTTCTCGAAGTTAAGTGCAACCATTTAAATTTCGCATTTGTCATTTAATTTTCCGTTAGTTGCACGTAGGAGCTCCCTTCCCCCCAAAAAAATTAACATTCTTTTATTGTGCATACTTTTTATAATTAGCAAATTAGGCTTAGTTAAATTGAATTTCTTATTTCCCTGTGGATCGACCCCGTTACCACTAAGCTTCAAATAGCTCGGTGCATTCGGGTTTATAAATTGTATTTTGGCAAGCCTCGACAGCTTGAATTCGGAGTACCACATAAAGTGCTCTACCAATTGTCAATTGGACAGATCCAGCTGAAAAATTCCTAGTCAAATACTTCCCACCTGATAGGAATTTCAACTTTCGTGATTATATAATCAAGTTCAAACAAGCCGAAAACGAATTGACTACACGAAGCTTGGACAAGATTCAAAGATCTATTGCTTAAGTGTCCACACCATGGCATTCCATGGTGTATCCAAATAGAAGTGTTCTTTAAAGCATGCAACCCCAGCACAAGGCAAGTGCTGAATTCTTCAGCTGGTGGTTCCATGCTTTCAAAGAGCTACAATGAAGCCTACGAGATTTTGGAGAAAATCTCAACTTCCCATTGTAGATGGTCAGACGATCCTGTAGAGCCTAGGAGAGCTCAAGACAAGGATGCACTAAGTGCAATGAGTAGCCAAATTTATGCCCTGACCAATCTAGTAAAACAAATGGCTCAAACCAATCTTCAACCAAGTGTCAACACCGCAGCAGCCGTTTCAATGGGCGCATCAACTAGTCAAGGTGAGACACTAATCTGTGGATTTTGTGGGGAAGGGCACATGTATGATTTTTGCCCCGGGAATCCAGCCTCGGTATGTGTTGCGTGCTTAGTGTTTAAATAAAGATGCAATGTGAGAGCACTCAGAACATGCAAGCATACATGATCTTGTAGCAAGTAATAAGTATTTTTTCATTCGATTTCCCACAGAGATTTATTCTTAGTTACTAACGAAGTGAGATGTTAAATTAGAAAGGGTGGTATGATTGAGGTGAATTGGAGGGTAATGTGCCTAAATAATGAAGAACGTGCGAGATATGCAAGCATAAATAAAGACAAGTAAAGAGGTTAACTTGAATGTAGAAGAAAAAGAATTGCGGAGAAAGCAATTAACTAGCAATTAAACTAACAGCGTTTTAAGGGTGAGATGGGGAAATAAGGTCAACTAACGACTCCTCTATAGGCTTTTTCATACGATTCTTCAGCAGTAGATCAACTTGTCATGCATCAATTTAACCCATTCTCATGTATCTCTCGATTACATGCATTAGATTCTTTAGTTCACTCATGTCCAAGTAAGGCTTAAGCATCTATTTATATAAGCAAGTTAATGAATTGTGCTAGGAAAACGCCTATTCCTAGGTCCTTTTCTGGCTACCATGAAAGGCTAGCATGAATGGACGACTTTGAACTCTTACTCCTTCCGGAGGTTAGGAGTTCTTTGGACAAAATGGATGGCCAATCGAAATTGCCCGTGGGATGAAGCATACATACATTCAATGCATTTGAAGCTACCCTACATGCTGAATTCACGTATTTCTACCTATAGATTCATCATTAGCAGACCCTTGTGTGCTTAGTTACTCATGGATGAGATGGAAGTGAAAATAATAGATTGTTTAAACATGATTCAAAGCAAACTGAAAGTAAAGGAGAAAACAGAAAGCGATAAAAGAACTTGCGAAGTTGTCAAATGATTCCTCTATTAAGTGAGATTCAAAGCGTAATGTGCAAAGAGTATAAAGCAGTAAAGTCTAAAAAAATGGAAACGAATTGAACCAATGTAGCTAACAGAAGTAAATGGCAGCAAACAGAAACGAAAAGGAAAGACAGAAAGCAGTAGAAAGCGCATAAATGTGTGCGTGAACTCCTCGCCGCAAGCGCCTCAGATGAAGGGGAAGGTTAGCTTTGTTTGGGGATGAATCCAATCAGAAGAGAAGAAGGATCTTCTCTTCTTCCTCTCAGATTATCGATGCCCACAGCTGATTCCTTCACGCCAACAAACGGGAGAAAAAATAAGAAGAAACTGCGTTGAGATGGAGAGTTCTACGCTTCCAAGCTTGTTGTTCTCCTTCCCCCTTGACCTCCTTTTATAGTGTTTTGCAGGTACTCTTCAGTCAAGGAGAACCATCCATTCTGAACGACGACTGATAGCTCCAAAATAGAGCTATCTTAATGTCCCTAATTCTAGCTAAAACCATGACATATATTGATTAAAATGCTTCCTTGTAGGTGATTTCATGGTGAAGAGCTCGGGAAGTCCATTGATGATTTTCGGGGCTAAAAAGGTCATTTAAGACGTTTCGGGAAGTGTTCGGGTCAAAACGATAGGCCAAACGGAGCCCGGGAGCCAAAACGACCCAAAAGTGGGCTAAGAACCGAGAGGGCAGCGCCCAAGCGCCGGCGCCCAGCGCCCAGGCGCCCAACGAACGCAGCACGCGCGCGCGCCTGCGCGCGCCGCAGCACCACACGCCCGCGCCCAGACGGCCAGACGCGCGCGCGCCAGCGCGCCCGCCCGCTCCGCCTCGCCCATGTCCGCGCGCGCCCGCGCGCCCTCGCCCGTGTCCGCCTCGCCCGCGCGCCCGTCATTGAAAATCCATGTGCGCCCCAGCGTCTAGACGCTAGCTCGATGCTAGCTCGACGCTGCCCCGACGTTTCCCGAAGATAAACGAGCACCAGCGTCGAGCGCGCGTCTCAACGCTCACTCAACGCCGGCAGCGTCGAGACGCTGGCCTAGCGTCTCGACGCCCCGAACTCTGAAGCGTACATTTGAAGTTCCACCCGAGAGCAAGCGTCGAGCGCAAGCGTCTCGACGCTCGCTCGACGCCGCGCGCAGCGTCTCGACGCCGCGCGCGCAGCAGCCAACTTAGGGCACAGCGTCGAGACGCTGGCCTAGCGTCTCGACGCTCCGAGCTTAAAAACCGTGAAAACTTCAGATTTGCCGCGATTCTTTCCCTCTCCTTCTTCCTCAAGCTTCTCCTCTCGGGTCCAAGACGATTTTCCGCCATTTTTGTACTTTTTCTCCTTCTTGTGCATGATTCCAAGCTCTTCCATGGGGGATTGGATTAATCCAACCTCCATGGAAGGCTAAACCGAGGTAAGTGTTTAATTTTGAGCTTTGGTTTGTAAATTATGGATGTTTGGGGAGATTTTCCCCTTTGTGAATGTTAAGACATTTAGCTTGTTAATGCATCTTCTTGCTTGTTCTTCATCCAATTCTAGCATGTGTAGCTAAATTAGCTTGACACTCTAATTCCTATGCATGATAGAGGGCTAAAGGTTGGGACGTATAATTGCCCGTACCGCTAGGTAGCACGGGTCTAAGCATGGCTAATTAGTTCGGCCCAAAGTGACATTGGTAAACTGAATTAATTAACGTTTTCATGTTAGGCTTAAGGCAAGAGAGAAACCGGTTTAGTCTTAGGATTAGGCCGTCGCAATGTTCCCGTCACTGGCACGTAATCGATTTAGGGGTCGCTACCTTAGATAGATTATTGGCCAAGTTTAATTAGAATTGCACGAGTCTAATTAAATCCTTGGGTCATTTGAGTTAGAAATAACTAAATGAATTGTGTGCATGAACACGGCTAGCGCGTAAATTGTATCGATGATCCGAACATCCATAACGAGCAACTCCATTTCTCGAAGTTAAGCACGACCGTTTAATTTTTTGCACGTTGCCATTTAATTTTCCGTTAGTTGCATATTAGGAGCTCCCTTCCCCCAAAACCAAATTACTATTCTTTTATTTTAATTGTGCATACCTTTTATTTCTAGCAAATTAGACTTAGTTAGATTGAATTTCTTATTTCCCTGTGGATCGACCCCGTTACCACTAAGCTTCAAATAGCTCGGTGTACATTGGGTTTATAAATTGTATTTTGGCAAGCCTCGACAGCTTGAATTTGGAGTACCCCAAAAGTACCTCTACCAAAATTGGCGCCGTTGCCGGGGAGTTAATTAATTTAGTTTAGTTAAGTTTAGTTTGTTGGTTTTAAAATTTTCTTTATTTCTTTTTGTACAGTTTAATTCTTTTGTATTATTTTACGCGTTTTGTTTGAGTTTTTGAGCGCAGTCATTCTTTGAAAATTCAAAAGAAGCGCCAGGATGGAGGTCGGGGGTAATTATGAGCATCAAAGAACCATGAGGGAGCTTGCATCATCTGAGCTAGGCCGGAACACATCGAGTATCTTGTATCCGGTAGCTACAGGTAATTTTGAACTTACAGCTGGTCTGATTAACTTATTACCTTCTTTTTGTGGTAATACAGATGAGAATCCAGTCAGACACCTCAAGGCATTCAAGATGGTGTGTTCGTCATTCAGGACCGACGACATCACCGAAGATCAACTCCACCTCAGAGCTTTTCCTTTCTCCTTAAAGGGGGAAGCGAAAGAGTGGATGTATTACCTACCGACCGGGTCCATCACTTCTTGGGCTGAGCTGCAGGGAGCGTTTTATGCGAAGTATTTTCCACCTCCCAAAGTCGCCGCCCTTAGAAGAATGATAAACAGAATTGAGCAAGGAGAAAAAGAGACCGTTCTTGAGTGTTGGGAGAGATTTGGTCGGTTGTGTGAGGATTGTCCCAACCACCAAGTGTCTGACCAGCGCCTGATCCAGAATTTCTACGAAGGTCTCTTACCGCCAAACCGACAGTTGGTTGATGTCGCCAGTGGTGGTTCGCTCATGGACAAGACACCCGCTGAAGCTAGAGCTTTGATTTCCAACTTAGCTAGAAGCTTGGAGCGGAGTGGAGACGGAAGCGAGGAGCAAGCTCGCTTGAGAAAGGACGTGGACGAGCTTAAGGCTCAGCTTTTTGAGGTAAGTAAAGTTGTTCTCGCTTTACAGGATGATTTTCTTAAATCCCAATCTTCTGTTTCAGGTAGATCCGCTGAGGACATGCTTAAAGCTGTAATTGCGATAGTTTCCAAATCACAGCAAGATACCTTGGACAAGCTCGATAACGTTGGAACTCAGATGCAAGATTTGGTTAAGGAAATGTCCCTTGCGACCGAGAAGATAAATAGGATGGAAAAGCAAGAAGCTGAGAATGCTAGTGCCATCGCCCTGAGAAGTGGGAAGCATCTTCCCACGAGTACCCCACCGGTGGAAGTCGATCATGGCCACGTCGAGCCACAGACAGAAAATCCCGAACCACGGTGGCATGGGGTAAATTTCGATCCTACATGTACTAGAGTTTATGTGCCTAAGGCTCCTTTTCCTAGCAGGTTAGCAAGACCGCCTAAGGAGGACTACGAGAAAGAGTTCCTAGACACATTCAAAAAGGTAGAGATCAACATCCCTCTGTTGGATGCTCTGAAGGAAATTCCGAGGTACGCCAAGTTCCTCAGGAAAATTTGCACCAACCAGAGGAAGACAAAGGAGAGTGAACGCGTCGTGGTAAGTGAGAACGTCTCTGCTGTGATCACAAAGAGCTTACCGGTTAAATGCGACGATCCAGGTATGTTCTCTCTCCCTTGTAAGATTGGAGGTATGCATATTAGAAGAGCAATGCTCGATCTAGGAGCCTCCATTAGCGTTATGCCGTACTCCATTTATCAGAAACTGAAACTGAAAGGAATGAATAAAACAGGAACAATTATTCAACTTGCTGATAGAACTTCTGTGCATCCTCTAGGAATTATTGAAGATGTGTTAGTGCAAGTTAACGAATTAATTTTTCCTGTTGACTTTTATGTTCTGAAAATGGATGAAAATTATTCCTCTTCGCATGCTTCGATTTTATTAGGTAGGCCCTTTATGAAAACTGCTAAAACTAAAATAAATGTGGATAAGGGCATATTATCTGTTGAGTATGGCGGAGAGGTTGTTGAGATGCATTTGCCCGATGTAGAAGAGCATGTTGATGATGTCTTCTCTCTTTGTCAAGTAGACACTTTTGAATCTGTAACTCGTAATGAATGCATGACTATTGAGGATGGGGATGACCCATTATTTTTAACTGAACTATTTGATGATCATGAGTTGCATGAGCCATCCTTGGCTGAATTTTGTGATTCATCTGTTTCTACTTTGACAACTGTTGAGAACCCTGCTAATCTACTCCCTTCCACTTTACCTTGCACTAATGGAAATGAAATGACTAATCAGCCCATGCTAGATTTAGAACCGCCGGTTAATGTTGAGTCGCATGCTGTTTTTGATGAGCTTAAAATGAATGACTTGCATGAATCTGGTTCTACTTTGCAATTGGTTGATAATTCTTATGTGCACCCCTTGGAAAAGATGGAAGATGTTTTGGGCAAAGTTAATGACCCGTTCTTTCCTGCTGATCCTTATGCTCTAGGAATGCATGAAAATTTCTCTCATGTTTTTGCATCAATTTTATGGGATCAACCTTTTGTTAAACCTTCAAAATTTAAATTTGATGTTGTATGTGCACAGAAGGCACGAGAGAAAGAATTGTTCATGGATTTTCGCAGGAAAGAGATAATTAGGAAGATGGATGGGGCATCTTCGAAGTTCGACTATGGATGAGTTGACGAGAGAATACAGTCGAGCAATCGACTCTAAAAATTTGCGCTTCTCGGAGGCACCCGAGTTTGAACTGTAATTTTGTTCTTTACTGCTTTGCTTTTGTATATATTTGCTTTTGAGTTGTTGTTTGTTTTCTTGTTTTCCTAGGAGAAAAGGTGGAACGGTCGACGATTCGAGAGCACATAGGAAGACGATGGTGTACACCTCCACCCGTCAGCTCCATAAAATTCAGGGGAGGTTTTCTGTTCCCTTAGAATTTTATTGTTTTTATAGTTTAATGCATTGGGGACAATGCATATCTTTAGGTGGGGGGTGGAGTTTGTTGATACATAGAGATGAGACTTCTTAGTAGTTGTCGAGCATATGTGTACTCTGGCTGTTTGATTAGAATCTGAATGCATGTGTCCGATGAGGACGGTCTGTGATTTGCTTGTGAACACTCCGTATTTGCATGATTCGAAAATTTGACGATGTATGCACATTTTGAGCCTATTTTAAATTTTTTTTTGTTATTTCCCTACATTCACTGAGCACATAGCACTCTTATCCTCAGTTCTGTAGGTCTTGAATGGTCTTATTTTGTCTGAAACCTTGTTGTCACCCCGAAAGGTACCATTAGGGAGGCTTGATGTGTAGAAGTAGTAATGACTCATTTGTGTATAGCGAAGCTATTGCCTAAAAAAATGTTTGCATGAAAAATAAAACCTCCAGAGTTGCTCCTCCTTCTTGTGTTGCCCGTGTAACCAGGGGCGATCGTGTAACCCACGGTTGTCACTGCATGAAAGGGGAACTAATAGAAGTGAGCAATGGTCCTTAAAAACGTGAAGCTAAATTTGGTTTGACGTGTTAGGCTCTCTTGGAAAAAAATAAAAAAATGGTTCAAAAAGAAAAAAAAATGGGTACGAAGTACTCAACGAAAAGAATAAAATTTAGGCCTTATGTTTTGCTGCTTTTTCTATCGCTGAAAGCCATTAGACTGTTCTTATCGCCATAAGTAGGGGGAAAACGAGTCATAGGACTGTATAAGGTTGTTCCGGGCTTGCGTGAGCTAGGTTGAGAGGTGCTAAACACACACACACGTAAGGGAATAGGAGTTTAAATTTTGAAATGATTTCAACGTTTGCATGCTTTTGATGGTTTTGAATTTACTACAAGTACCTTGTTTCACAAGCATTGAGATTAGAGTCCAAGCATGCACTTGATTCTTTGGAGATTATTTAGAGTATACTTTGCTCGAGGACTAGCAAGATTTAGGTCGGGGGTATTTTGATAGCTCCAAAATAGAGCTATCTTAATGTCCCTAATTCTAGCTAAAACCATGACATATATTGATTAAAATGCTTCCTTGTAGGTGATTTCATGGTGAAGAGCTCGGGAAGTCCATTGATGATTTTCGGGGCTAAAAAGGTCATTTAAGACGTTTCGGGAAGTGTTCGGGTCAAAACGATAGGCCAAACGGAGCCCGGGAGCCAAAACGACCCAAAAGTGGGCTAAGAGCCGAGAGGGCAGCGCCCAAGCGCCGGCGCCCAGCACCCAGGCGCCCAACGAACGCAGCACGCGCGCGCGCCTGCGCGCGCCGCAGCACCACACGCCCGCGCCCAGACGGCCAGACGCGCGCCCGCCCGCTCCGCCTCGCCCATGTCCGCGCGCCCTCGCCCGTGTCCGCCTCGCCCGCGCGCCCGTCATTGAAAATTTACGTGCGCCCCAGCGTCTAGACGCTAGCTCGACGCTGCCCCGACGTTTCCCGAAGATAAACGAGCACCAGCGTCGAGCGCGCGTCTCAACGCTCACTCAACGCCGGCAGCGTCTCGACGCCCCAAACTCTGAAGCGTACATTTGAAGTTCCACCCGAGAGCAAGCGTCGAGCGCAAGCGTCTCGACGCTCACTCGACGCCGCGCGCGCGTCTCGACGCTACCCCGCGCGCGCAGCAGCCAACTTAGGGCACAGCGTCGAGACGCTGGCCTAGCGTCTCGACGCTCCGAGCTTAAAAACCGTGAAAACTTCAGATTTGCAGCGATTCTTTCCCTCTCCTTCTTCCTCAAGCTTCTCCTCTCGGGTCCAAGACGATTTTCCGCCATTTTTGTACTTTTTCTCCTTCTTGTGCATGATTCCAAGCTCTTCCATGGGGGATTGGATTAATCCAACCTCCATGGAAGGCTAAACCGAGGTAAGTGTTTAATTTTGAGCTTTGGTTTGTAAATTATGGATGTTTGGGGAGATTTTCCCCTTTGTGAATGTTAAGACATTTAGCTTGTTAATGCATCTTCTTGCTTGTTCTTCATCCAATTCTAGCTTGTGTAGCTAAATTAGCTTGACACTCTAATTCCTATGCATGATAGAGGGCTAAAGGTTGGGACGTATAATTGCCCGTACCGCTAGGTAGCACGGGTCTAAGCATGACTAATTAGTTCGGCCCAAAGTGACATTGGTAAACTGAATTAATTAACGTTTTCATGTTAGGCTTAAGGCAAGAGAGAAACCGGTTTAGTCTTAGGATTAGGCCGTCGCAATGTTCCCGTCACTGGCACGTAATCGATTTAGGGGTCGCTACCTTAGATAGATTATTGGCCAAGTTTAATTAGAATTGCACGAGTCTAATTAAATCCTTGGGTCATTTGAGTTAATAACTAAATGAATTGTGTGCATGAACACGGCTAGCGCGTAAATTGTATCGATGATCCGAACATCCATAACGAGCAACTCCATTTCTCGAAGTTAAGCACGACCGTTTAATTTTTTGCACGTTGCCATTTAATTTTCCGTTAGTTGCATATTAGGAGCTCCCTTCCCCCAAAACCAAATTACTATTCTTTTATTTTAATTGTGCATACCTTTTATTTCTAGCAAATTAGACTTAGTTAGATTGAATTTCTTATTTCCCTGTGGATCGACCCCGTTACCACTAAGCTTCAAATAGCTCGGTGTACATCGGGTTTATAAATTGTATTTTGGCAAGCCTCGACAGCTTGAATTTGGAGTACCCCAAAAGTACCTCTACCAACGACCTTCCACGTGGCAGCATGAGAGAAATTGGGCGGCTGAAAGATCGCAACAAGACGGCGGACGGTTGGAACAACTTATCAATTTCCAGCTTAAACATTGCGGAGACAGCAATGTTTCCACAATTTTCCTGCAATACAGAATTTCAACTCTTTTAGCTTTGTTTTTTATTCTTTCTTGTTCCTTTTACAAATAACTCTTGATTTAGTTCCATTCTATGAATTCTCATATATAAGCACATGTTTAGACTAAATTCTAACAAAAACGCTTAAGAGTTTACACCATTTTATAGCAAATAAGTCCCTAAAATATACACTTTTGGAGACGTAACACACCCCCAAACTTAAGTTATTGCTCGTCCTCGAGCAATATAAGGGCTTACTTAGGCTGCTATCACTCTATCTGACTACTTGCTGACTTCCCTAAGTTCACTATCTAAGGCATGGCTGTCCTGTGACACTCTTCTAAATTCAAACTAGCCCCACATTTTGCTTATTCTGATTTCTCTTGCCTTGTAAACCTACTGCTTTTATAAATTTCCTACAACTAATCTGTCTGCCTTATGTCATTAGCTTCATTGTGCAGCTATCCCTAAGTTTTCAAATTCTGCCTTGCTTTATCCCAGACTCAGTACATGCTTCTAATGTTTTTCTTTTAAGCTACCTAGGATTTCTTAGAGTCATGCCAGTCTTAGTACACACAAGTAACAGTAGTACATTTCGTAGAACAACCTAAACCCTGGCATCACTACAATGGATAAACACTCATCTCCCTTAACATACCTACAAGCTACAGCCTTGTGCTTAGCAACTGAGGATCAGAGTTCATTCATAAAGGACACCTAAGCACATAAGCCATGACTTGCAGGCATACACTCTTCTTCCTTGGTTTTTCCTTTTCCTTCCTTTCTTTTCCTAGTAGAGTCTCTTCTTTTGGTTTGCCTTTTGATGTAGTGCCACTTGTGGGTTACACAAATAGCCCTGATTACTCAGCAACCTCAAGAGAGACACTACTCTTTATTCTTTTGTTTTTCATTTTTTTCTTTTCATCATTTTTTTTTTCAAAGAAGAAGAATGCTTATGTTTAAAGAGGGAGAGATGAATGTTCCTAGGCCTAGAGGCTGCCTCCCCCAAACTTAAACTTCTCATTGGCCCCAATGAGAGTCTGAGGTGGCACACCCCCAAACATGTCCTAGAAGCATCTAGTCTAAGACAAAACAAGCAGAACTCAAAACTCCTAGGCATAAAAATGACCTTCCTAAAGCAGATAACTCAGATGCAGAATCTTTGTAAAAACAACATGTTAAGGGCTTATAGAGGTGCATGCTGAGAAATTAAGGAAGCTAATTCAAACTACCAAAGGTGTACTATGACACTCATCCAGCATGCTCAGCAGATAGATACATAGTGAAGTCCATAAAGCAGCACGATATCGAAATTTAAACAGAAACAGCCATGCAACAGTCATCCAATAGCATGCGAAAACTAACAAAAAATTGCGGACTCTGCAAAGATTTCGCAATAAACCTATAGAGCATTTTTAGTAGTGATCAAGGCTCCTAACATGCTATATCCAGACATCTAAAACTACACAGAACAGTAAAACTAACTAAGCTAACTACTCAGATTCCATCAAACGAAAGCAAACTATCCTAAACAAACAAAAGAACAATTAAAACAGATCATGCATTTGATTAATAACAGGGGTCACAAGTCACAGAAAAACAAGTTTTTGTTTTTTTTTTAATTTTATTTTCAAGAGGGATCAGAAAACTCCCTCGAATGCCGTTCAGATTGGCATTCAAATATCTTCATCCTCATCTCTCCTTTCTTTAGGAGGCGCCCATGGCTTCAGCAGATCCGTAGGGAAGGCAGGGAATATGCATCTCAGCTGGTCAGCTACATCCTTGTCCCTTGCCTGTGCATACTCAGCTCACTAAGCCATCTTGTGTTGCAGGTCCATTAGGTAGGCCATGGACAGCGATTGTGCCGCAGCCAGGCCGTCCATCTCAAATTCTGTGTTGCCCCTCCTACGCATCCTCAAGATGGTGGGCAGCTCCAGATGGCCAGTGTAAACCAACTGCTTCTCATTCTTCTCCATTGGCACACCTGCACGTAAACACAGTTTAGTTATGGTGTTTGGGAAAAAGAGTTGACCCTTACCTTTCTTTGAACAGTCAGTGATGGAGGCAGCGATGACTTCACCAACGTCAATAGTGAGTCCCCGCATGATGGCATACAGCAGCAATGATCGCCCCTGGTTGATAGTCATTTCGTGTGTCACAGGGGAGATACGTCTCCGCACAAAAGAGAACCAGACGGTCGCCTTGTCTCGCAGGGTTGCACTCATCAGGGTGTGCTTCCCGTTCCTTGAGACCGCCTAAGATGCCTCTGGTTTGCCTATCGTGTGCAAGGCCTCTTCTAGGACTGCCTCAGATGGCAAGTCAACAATCTTGGCGTAGTCAGAATGTGGATACCCCTTGAGAGCATAGGCCTCATTGATGGCATTGGCAGAGAAGTCCACCTCTACCCTCCTCACCGTGGACAAACATGCTTCAGGGTGCGTGAGGTTGGCGTAGAAGTCCTACACCATGTCAGGGTAGGCGGGAATTGGGGGTCTGCACAGCTCCTCCCAGCCATGGGTGATGATTCCTGCGCGCAAGAATTGCGGCAGGTCCGCCAACGCATCAAGAAAGCCCCGCTCGTGGAGGAGCTCCTTCTTCATCAATTCGAGGCCCTTGGCCTCTGCTTCCTTAGAGACGTACCTCACTGCTTGAGTTTCGTATTCTGGGTACATCTTCTTTTTCCCCTTCTCTTTTGCTTTGGTCGACTCAGCAGCCTCAACCTTCATCTTCTTTAAAGAAGGTTCAGCTCCAACCTTCTTCTTCTTGGCTCGCTTGGAGGCCTTCGGTCGCTTGCCTTTCACGATCACAGGGACCCTCTTCTTGAGGCGTGCCTTGGTGGTTATCTGCTGGAGACAATCCCCCAGCGTTTCGTCCATCGAATCCTTGCTTCCCCCCTCTATAGGGCTGTCAAGACTGACATCTCTTAAGGGGGAGAAGACCTCCTCTTCCTCCGCCGGTTCGTCACTTTGCACCGAGTCTTGGTGCTCTTCAGGTGGAGCTTCAGGCTCCGGCGTCTGTGGAGAAGGTTCAGGACTCTGTCTGGCCGTCATATGATGGGCGGCCACTCCCACGGCTTTCCTCGCTGGGAGTCTTTCTCACCCTAATCGGTGAGTCCTCCGTCGCGATTCGCCACTTCCTTTTCTTAGGTGTACCGACTGGTTCAGAAGGACCAGCAGGTATCTCAGTCACCACTTTCCACTTCTTTCTTCGCACTGGTAGCTTCGGAGGTCGTGAGGGCTGCGCAACATCGACGTCTGCTAAGGAAAGCAGCGCCTCTCTCGCAGCTTCTTCTGCGTCAGGCGACTTTTTCTTGGGTGTGGATCGATCTGCTCGTGTGGATACCATTGTCGTTCTTTGAGGATCTGAAGGTAGGAGATGCAGAGGAAGGAGAAGACTGAATTTTGGAGGTCCAACGGTTTGATAAAACGTAGAGGGCAAGGATCCCAACGACGGCTATTTGTACTTGAGTACCCTCCAACGACTCTTTTCTGTTGCGGACTCAGCAAATCGTACGCAATTAATCCGCCTAGTCGTTGGGATATTTCTTGATTTAAGTCGCGAGATTTAGCAACCAAATCTTCGATTTAGCTAGATCTTCTATGTGGATCCTCTCTCCTTGATACATCTCCTTCATTGCCTCTTTTGATCTCCCATTAATATCCTTTTAATCAAAACAAAAATCCGTAATTAAAATCAACAAATAAACAAACAACCGCAATCTAAAAATACTGAAAAAAAAACTAAGGAATAGCCTTCTGACGGATGAGCACAGTGGTCACTCATCCCCTCTCGATTCGATTCTCAAACTTCAGATAGGAGGAAGGACGAGAGTGTCTTTACATCTCCTTCCTCATAGTAGTGCTTCACCCTTGCACCATTCACCATGAACGGTTGCCCGTGGTGTAGGTTTCTAATCTCAATAGCACCATGAACAAAAACGTTAGTTATCACAAAAGGACCTGACCATCTAGACTTAAGTTTGCCTGGAAATAACCTTAACCGTGAGTTGAATAATAAGACATGCTGGCCTTTTTTAAAGTCCTTGATCCTAAGTCTACTATCATGCCAAATTTTAGTTTTTTCCTTATACATTTTAGCATTTTCATAGGACATATGTCTTAGCTCATCTAACTCATGTAATTGCAGAGACCGCAAAGTTCCAGCATCGGTCACACAATAATTTAGTTCTTTTAAGGCCCAAAAGGCTTTGATTTCCAATTCGAAGGGAAGATGACATGCTTTTCCATACACTAGCCTATAAGGAGACATACCTAAGGGTGTTTTATATGCAGTCCTATATGCCCAAAGTGCATCATCTAACTTAAAAGACCAGTCTTTTCTATTAGGTTTGACCACTTTTTCAAGTATGTTTTTGATCTTCCTATTGGATATTTCAGCTTGTCCATTTGAGTGTGGGTGATAAGGGGTTGCTACTCTATGTCTAACATTGTATTTAGCTAATACCTTTTCCATAGCTTTATTAATAAAGTGAGTTCCCTCATCACTAATTATAGCACGTGGCGTACCAAACCTTGTGAAAATATGCCTATTAAGAAACTTAATGACTGTTTTGACATCATTTGATGGACATGCTATGGCTTCTACCCATTTAGATACATAGTCTACGGCTACAAGTATATAAAGATTACCTGCAGATGGGAGAAATGGTCCCATGAAGTCAATGCCCCACACATCAAAGAGTTCCAATTCTAAGATGTAGGTGAGAGGCATCTTATCCTTCCTACTGAGGTTACCTGTCCGTTGACATTCATCGCAGTTGTGTGCATGGTCGTGTGCATCTTTGAAGATCGTAGGCCAGTAGTAGGCACTCTGGAACACCTTTGCAGCCGTCCTTTGGCCACCAAAATGTCCACCATAAGGAGACGTATGGCAGTGCTGCAACACTGACTTTGCCTCAGCAGCTGATACACACTTCCTCAGTAATCCGTCTGCACATGTCTTGTGAAGTGTAGGATCGTCCCAAATGAACTTCCTAGCTTCATGTAGGAACCTCTTCTTTTCTTGCCCTCCTTTGAAAGTTGGTAGTACCTGCGAGGCAAGGAAGTTAGCAATATCCGCAAACCAAGGTTCCTCATCGTTATCACGATGTGCTAACACAAAGACATGCTCATCAACAAAGGCATCATAAATTGCTGGCTCAACAATATTTTCGCAATTACTTCGCAATCGTGATAAATGGTCAGCAACTACATTTTCGCTTCATTTTTTATCTCTAATGTCTAAGTCAAACTTTTGCAACAATAATACCCATCTAATCAACCTTGGCTTAGCATCAGCCTTCATCATTAGATATTTTAGTGCAGAGTGGTCAGTGTACACAATTGTTCTAGTGCCTACAATGTAATTCCTAAGCTTTTCACAGGCAAACACTACAACTAGCATTTCCTTTTCCGTGGTTGTGTAATTACATTGTGCTTCATTCAAAGTCTTACTTGCGTAGTATACAGGATGTGTTAGTTTATCTATTTTTTGTCCTAGCATAACCCCTACTGCATAGTCACTAGCATCACACATCATTTCAAATGGTAAGTCCCAATTTGGTCCTACTATAATTGGTGCTTTGACTAAGGCTTCCTTAAGTGTTGTCCATGTTAGGAAACATTCTTTTGAAAAGACAAATGGCTTGTTAAGCTCTAGAAGCTCACACAAAGGTTTAGAGATTTTTGAAAAGTTTTTAATGAATCTCCTATAGAAACCTGCATGATCTAAGAAACTTCTAATAGCTTTTACATTTTGAGGTTCCACTAGCTTCTCTATTATTTCTATCTTAGCCCTATCGACCTCTACTCCTGCTCTAGACACTCTATGACCTAGGACTATTCCTTCCTCCACCATAAAGTGACATTTTTCCCAATTTAGGACTAGGTTGGTCTCCTCACACCTAGTTAGGACTTGTCCTAAGTTTTCTAAGCAGTTATTAAAAGAATCACCAAAAACTGAGAAGTCATCCATAAATATTTCTATCATGGACTCATCTAAGTCAGAGAAAATGGCCAACATGCACCTTTGGAATGTTACTGGTGCATTGCACAAGCCAAATGGCATTCTGCGAAAAGCAAATGTTCCAAAGGGACATGTAAAGGTTGTTTTCTCCTGGTCCACAGGGTCTATGGTGATTTGTGTAGACACCGTATTTGGTCCGGACATTTGTTTATTATTAATGTTTTTACCTTATTTATTTATCATATTTGATTGAGTCTTTTTTTAAATTGTAAATTCACTTTTTATTTTTGTATTTTAATTAATTTCGAAAATTGGAGAAAAATAACAAAAATAAGATTTAAACTGTTTTGAAAGGTCTTTACCTAATTTGACAAATAAAATTGGCATTTTATGAGTATAAAATTTTTTGGTCATTTTTGGCTAAATTTTAATATTCATTTATTCATTTATGAATATAAATATTTAATTCATTTTTTGGGTTAAAAATTTGATATTCATTTATGAGTATAAAATATTTAATTCAATTTTGGGTTAAAATTAGATATTCATTTATGAGTATAAATTGATTAATTCATTTTTGGGTTAAAATTAGATATTCATTTATGAGTATAAAATATTTAATTCATTTTTGGGTTCAAATTAGATATTCATTTATGAGTATAAATTATTTAATTCATTTTTGGATTAAAAATTTGATATTTATTTATGAGTATAACATATTTGTTCATTTTTGGTCAAAATCCGTTTCAATTAAGAATAAAATTTCGAGTCATTAATTGTTTGATTTTAACCTTGTTTGACGTTCTCATCGCCTATAAATATCGGGTAAAGAATCATTCAGAGAAAAAAAAGAAAAAATATCATAGCAAAAGGCTCGTAGAGAAGAAATCGATAAAATTAGAGTTAGAATTTAAAATATGATTTTTGAAGTCAACATCTTGATTTGACTAAAAAAAATCAATTTTATTTCCTCAATGTCCCACACTCTTTCTCTTCCTCCATCTTCTTCCCCAACTTCATCTTCTCCACCTTTATCCAAACACCATCTTCGAACTTAGGAGGCAACCATTGAGCGGCGAGCAGACGGTGGCGACTTCTCCAGATCGGTGTTGAAGAAGAACCAGATTGGCGGCGGACGAAGCTCACAAACGGCAGCCTTGAATCTAGGATTCATCTTTTTCACGTGGGGTAAGAAAGAATCTTCATTTTAAAGTTTTAAGTTTATTTACAATTTTGCATTTATTTTTTTTTTGTCTTATTTAAAATTTTGCTATTAATAAAAAATTTCAAAAATTACACTCTTAACTTTTAGTTAAGTTTCATATTTTTTTTATTTCTTTATTTTTGTGTTATGTTTTGATTTTAAAAAAAATGAAAATTCTAAAAAAAAATAATTCTTGATTTCTTTACCTTAATTTAAGATTTTTAAAATACATGTTGATTTGTTTTGTTTTAAACTCGAACATTTTAAATGATTTTAAAATTAGATCTTTCATTTGATTTTCAATTTATTCTAAAATTAGAATTTTCAAAAATATTTCAAAACGAATTTCAATTAATATTATCATGTAAAAATCCTATGACGGAGTTCAGATTTTCTCAAATTCTTGAGGTGATAATTTTCTTTATTTAAGGAAAATTTAAAAACATGATTGTTGACCGAGAAATTTCGGCCAATCAGCGGTCGCCACGTGTCTCCATAACGACTGGGGATCAGATAGACTTGACCGAGCAAATTCGGTCGAACTGCAATTGGGCTCGAAATCGAATCGGGCCAGAAAGATATGCAAAAGACAATTTGGCCCAAAGATTCAAAAGCCCATTGGGTCCAAACCCAAGTCCATTGGGCCCAAAGCCCAAGCCCATTGGATCCAGGCCCAAGCCCACCAGGCCCATGAGAACTCTATAAATAGAGAGCTCATTCTTCATTTTTAAGGGTCAGAAAATTTTTACTCCTAAGAGCTTAGAGAGAATTCCCAAGCAACGAAGACTCCCTGAATCTTTGGAAGACTGAACGATCATCCAACATCGAGAACAAGCTGCGAAGCCCTCGAAACAAATCCAACATCGAGAACAAGCTGCGAAGCCCTCGAGATACATTTACATTTAAGAGAGAGAATCAGAGGATCAAACATTAGAGATTGTAATCCTACGCACTGATACAATACATCAATACAAATTCAAATTTCATTTACACGGGTTCGAATCTCTATCCTTCGTCGAAATCTCGTGTGAACAGATTGGCACGCCCAGTGGGACCTCTCTACCTTTCATCTCTCTCTCTCAAAAAAAATTAACAATGGCATCAAAGAAAACAACATTCCAGGCTGTCAGTTCCAACAGCCCTTACAGGGGACCTACCACCCGCAGCCGCGTCATCAAAGAAGTCTCGCAGACGGGCGAGCACACTTCTGCCATCGTGAGCAAAATATACAAGCGACTGACGGAGTCTGCGCAGGGCGGGATAATCATCAAGGACAATCCCTTGTTCGATGAGGTTGTTCCCTCCTCTCATGAGTCGGAGAAGGTGTCTGACTCCAACGTATCCGTAATGATGGCGGATGCGCGCACTAACGACGAAGCGATGGCTGAAATGGAAAAGAAAATCAGCTTCCTGATGAAAGCAGCCGAGGACAAAGACTTCGAGATTGCCCAACTGAGGAGTCAAATGCAAAGTCGTGAGGTCGCGGAGTCAAGTCTAACTCCTGCGGCCAGAAGGAGTGACAAAGAAAAAATGGTCATCCAGGAAGATCAAGCGCAACACTCAACGTCGGTCGCTTCCTTATCTGTCCAACAACTGCAGGACATGATTACCAACACCATCCGAACCCAGTATGGTGGACCAACCCAGAGCACCCTCTTGTATACCAAACCGTATTCCAAGAGGATCGACAACTTGAGGATGCCCACAGGGTACCAGCCGCCGAAATTTCAACAGTTCGATGGGAAGGGCAATCCTAAACAGCACATTGCCCACTTCGTCGAAACATGCGAGAACGCTGGAACTCGCGGAGACTTGCTGGTTAGGCAATTCGTTCGAACTTTGAAAGGAAACGCCTTTGATTGGTACACCAACTTGGAGCCCCAGACGATTGACAGTTGGGAACAGTTTGAGAGAGACTTTTTGAATCGTTTCTACAGCACGAGGCGGACAGTCAGCATGTCTGAACTCTCGCACGCTAGCCAAAGAATGGGTGAGCCAGTTGTCGATTTCATTAACCGTTGGAGATCGTTGAGTCTTGACTGCAAGGATCGACTCACAGAAGTGTCTGCTGTCGAGATGTGCATCGGCGACATGCATTGGGGACTTCACTACATCCTACAAGGGATAAAGCCCCAAACATTCGAGGAGTTAGCAACTCGCGCCCATGATATGGAGCTGAGTATTGCCCATAGAGGAAACAAAGACCTCTTAATCCCCGACGTAAAGCAAACAAAGACGGAAATGAAGGGCGTTGGGAAGATCACGAAGAATGTCGTGAAAGAATCTATGGTCGTCAACACGGCCCCTTTAAGGTTTTCCTCCAAAGCAAAGGAAAACAAAACGGAAGCAAGAAATGACAAAGGCGAAAGACGTCGCCTTACGTTGAAAGAAAGACAAGAAAAAGTCTACCCGTTTCCAGACTCTGACATTCCCGATATGTTAGAGCAATTGCTGGAAACGCAACTCATCCAGCTGCCAGAATGCAAACGACCGGAGGAGTTAGGAAAGGTAAATGATCCTAACTACTGCAAATACCACCGGGTCGTCAGTCATCCTGTAGGCAAATGTTTCGTCTTGAAAGAGCTAATCATGAAGTTAGCTAGTGAAAAGAGGATTGAGCTGGATCTCGACGAGATAGCTCAAGCAAATCACGCCGCCGTAACATTGAACTCCGGCGTTCAATTATCTCATGTTTCTCCTAAGAAGCAAGAGGAGAGTTTGATCCAGTTTGGGACTTGCGAACCTGTAATCGTTCGATACGAACATGAAATCCTACAGAAGACTTCGTGGGTGAAACCCGAACCCGTTGGGGATGAGGATGAAGGATGGACCGTCGTAACTCGTCGGAAAATGCGGCGACAGAGACCTGTCCAGAAAGAAGCCCGCCTACTTCGAGAATATAGGCGAAAAAGCAAACTTCCAAAGAGAAAAGGAAGAAAGAGTATGAGAAGGCCAAAACTTGTCGTGGAGGAAAACAAAGACCTCCCTCGACCCCAGCAACCTATGACCCTACGGGAATTTTTCCCCAAGGGATTCTTTAATGAGAAGCAGGAGGAAATAGTTGAAGCTGCTACGTGCCATGTCGTTGTGGCAATCGAGGATGACAGCGCCACTCCAAGTTCAACGGAGTTGGTAATAAAGTTGGACGATACACCTTCCCTCAATGTAGTAGATTCTCCTCAAATGGACAAAGCTGCTCACGTCAACACGTTGAAGGACTCTAATGTTTCAGAACCTTCAACCTCTACAGCACAGGCATGCGCGTCTGATTGCATGTCCATAAGCTTCACCGATGATGATTTGATGTTGGGGTCAAAACCTCACAATAGACCTTTGTTTGTCTCAGGATACATTCGAGAACAGAGGGTCGGTCGAATCCTCATTGATGATGGATCGGCCGTCAACATAATGCCGAAATCAGTCATGAAGGAGATTGGCATCCTGATGGAAGAGCTATCAAGTAGCAAGCTGGTAATCCAGGGTTTCAATCAGGGAGGACAACGAGCGATCGGCATGATTCGCCTACAGCTCATCATCGGAGACTTAAAAGCACATACCTTATTTCATGTCATAGACTCCAGGACTACCTATCATGACCGTTGACCAAGATTTAAAAGAAAAAAAAATATTCTCAGTCCCAAAGAGGTAAAGATGTCTGCTTCTAGATAGACCTACAAGTCGCATCCGACAAGTGGACACCCGTAACAGGGGCAACGCTTAGGCGTGAGTGGGCATCCCACAACCCAACGTCACATCTCTAACTTCTTTGCAAAAGGAAAAGATTTTAAGTCTGAAAGGTTTAAGGATGTCTTCTTCTAGATAGACCTACAAGTCGCATCCGACAAGTGGACACCCGTAACAGGGGCAACACGTAGGCGTGAGTGGGCGTCCCACAACCCAGTGCCACATCCTTAACTCTTTTAAACTGAAAAGCAAAAATATTTAACAAACTGAAAAGCAAAAGAAAAAAGGTCTTAAAAAAAAAAGTATTTCCAATCCCAAAGAGGTTAAAGATGTCTGCTTCTAGATAGACCTACAAGTCGCATCCGACAAGTGGACACCCGTAACAGGGGCAACACTTAGGCGTGAGTGGGCATCCCACAACCCAGCGTCACATCTCTAACTCCTTTGCAAAAGGAAAAGATTTTAAGTCTGAAAGGTTTAAGGATGTCTGCTTCTAGATAGACCTACAAGTCGCATCCGACAAGTGGACATCCTTAACAGGGGCAACACGTAGGCGTGAGTGGGCGTCCCACAACCTAGTGTCACATCCTTAACTCCTTTAGACTGAAAACAAAAAAAATAAACAACGTTTTGGTTTAGGAAGCTTAAAAAATATTTCCAATCCCAAAGAAGTTAAAGATGTCTGTTTCTAGATAGACCTACAAGTCGCATCCGACAAGTGGACATCCTTAACAGGGGCAACGCTTAGGCGTGAGTGGGCATCCCACAACCCAGCGTCACATCTCTAACTCCTTCGCAAAAGGAAAAGATTTTAAGTCTGAAAGGTCTAAGGATGTCTGCTTCTAGATAAACCTACAAATCGCAGCCGACAAGTGGACATCCTTATCAGGGGCAACACGTAGGCGCGAGTGGGCGTCCCACAACCCAGTGTCACATCCTTAACTCCTTTAGACTGGAAAAAAAAAACAACGTTTTGGTTTAAGAAGCTTTTGTTTTGTATTTAATTTTTTTTTATTTTAAAAAAAATTCACAAACTCAAATACACATGAAAAAAAAAAGAAAAAAATATTTCCAATCTCAAAGAGGTTAAAGATGTCTGCTTCTAGATAGACCTACAAGTCGCATCCGACAAGTGGACATCCTTAACAGGGGCAACACGTAGGCGTGAGTGGGCATCCCACAACCCAGCGTCACATCTCTAACTCCTTCACAAAAGGAAAAGATTTTAAGTCTGAAAGGTTTAAGGATGTCTGCTTCTAGATATACCTACAAGTCGCAGCCGACAAGTGGACACCCGTAACAGGGGCAACACGTAGGCGTGAGTGGGCATCCCACAACCCAGTGTCACATCCTTAACTCCTTTAGACTGAAATTTTTTTTAGAAAGCTTTTGTTTTGTATTTTAAAAATAAAATAAAAATAATAAAAAAAATTCCACAAGCTCAAATATGTTTTGTATTTTTAAAAAAAAAAAGTAAAAAAAAAAACTTTTCCACAAGTTCAAATACACATAAAAAAAATGGCGTCGACACGAGTTTCAAATTGAGTTTGTTTTGTTGTCAAATTATATTCAATTCCAAGAAAATAAGAAAATACATGGAGATGAGATGCTGGGCTCCAAATTTCTAAGTCTAAATTTGAGTTTTAAATTCCAAATTTCAAATTTCCAAATCAAAAAGAATTACAAAAAAAATTACATGGGATTTTCAAAATTCTTAAGTCTAGGTTTTAAGTCAAAACTTACAATTTACTAAGTTCATAAGTCTCATGTTAATGCTAAATCTCAATTCCAAACCTTCTAATTACCAACTCTCAATTACATAGGTTGCTTCCTAAGCTACAACAGTTTAAAATCACATATTAAAATTCTCATATTCTCATAAGCTATAAATTAAAATTCTCAATTACACAACATCCATAATCTCAGCCAAAATTAAAATTACAACCACAAATAATCACAACCAAGCCATAGCAGTCCATAATCACAACCACAAAATTAAAAGCCATCACAGTCCAACCCCAAAATTAAAACAACAAGTCACAATACAGTCCACAAAAAAAAAATTAAAATCCCAAAAAAAAATTAAATCAACAGTCCATAGTCACAACTTAAAATATACAGTTCAATAGAGATAATAGAAAAATTATCTGTAGCAATTCCTCAAATCGATCAAGCTTCAGCGATGATCCGCAATTTTTAACGCTGTAAAACAAAAAAAAAACACCAAAAAAAAAATCAGAAACGAAATAATTTTTTTGAATAAAACATATACAAATTCAAATCTGTAAAAGAAAAAAAAACAAAAACAAAAAAATCGATATGCATCTGTAGAAAAAAAAAAGTTTTTGAAACAGAAACATGAAGAATTTTTATTTTTATTTTTTGAAAACAATCTGAAAAAATACCTACTGTGGCAGCAGCGGGCTACGGCGTGCAGAGAGGTGGCGTGCGGCGGCGTGCGGCAGCGACGGCAGAGGCTCGCGGTGGTGTCGCGAGATGCTGCAGATCTGGAGACGGCGGAGCGGCGCGGGCGGTACGGCGCGGGCGGTACGGCGCGGGCGCGGCGGCGTTGGAGCTCTCCTTCTTCTTCTCCAAACAAGCTCTCTCCTTCTTCTCCAAAACAAATCCTAAACTCTTCTTCCAACTTCCTTCTCATTCTATTTATATGGATTAGAAAACCTAAAGGAGTTAGGGTTTGGAGAGTAAAATTACTTAAATGTCCTTCATTTAAGTTAAAAAGGTTGCAAAAATAATGTACAAAGTCAGACTCGAGCTCAGGACAAAAGACAACTAAAGCCATCCAAGTTCCGCTCTACCAAACAAGCTTCTTAGTTATCATTTGTCTTCACATTGTACTGTTGCATTTGGCCAATTATTTATACCAAAAATAATAAAAAAATTCAACAGTCCTATTCCGAATTCAAGCCAAACTTTAGAAGCTTACCATTTTTTTTTTTTTTACTAAAATTAAAATTTTTGGGCATATTCCAAATTTTATTTTCAGACATGATTTAGAGTCAAAAGTTATCTAAATCCAAGTCTCAAATCAAAATTGGCGGTTTGGGTATATTTTATCCACGTCGAAATTAGAGTAAAGTTCAAAGTCAAACCCTATTCAAAATTCAATTGGGCAGACATAAGTCCCTACTCTACATCCCAAGATAAACTAAGGTAGAAAAAAATCTCTACCGAAGTTTAAATCAAATTTCTGTCAGATAAGAAAGATCAAAACTACGAGCCAAATTCATATTTTTGATTGATTGACATGAAAAGAGGCGTCAATTAAAATAATTGATTTATGAATCAAACCTCATATTTCGATAAAATTGATACGTCAAAGCGGAGTCGAAAATAGGGGTGTCCTAAGTTTCGATTTATCTATTTAACTTTTCCGAGACTCACCCACACATACTTGTGCATAACTCTCGAAAAAGGGGGCATTTGTTGACCGAGAAATTTCGGCCAATCAGCGGTCGCCACGTGTCTCCATCACGACTGGGGATCAGATAGACTTGACCGAGCAAATTCGGTCGAACTGCAATTGGGCTCGAAATCGAATCGGGCCAGAAAGATATGCAAAAGACAATTTGGCCCAAAGATTCAAAAGCCCATTGGGTCCAAACCCAAGTCCATTGGGCCCAAAGCCCAAGCCCATTGGATCAAGGCCCAAGTCCACCAGGCCCATGAGAACTCTATAAATAGAGAGCTCATTCTTCATTTTTAAGGGTCAGAAAATTTTTACTCCTAAGAGCTCAGAGAGAATTCCCAAGCAACGAAGACTCCCTGAATCCTTGGAAGACTGAACGATCATCCAACATCGAGAACAAGCTGCGAAGCCCTTGAAACAAATCCAACATCGAGAACAAGCTGCGAAGCCCTCGAGATACATTTACATTTAAGAGAGAGAATCAGAGGATCAAACATTAGAGATTGTAATCCTACGCACTGATACAATACATCAATTCAAATTCAAATTTCATTTACACGTGTTCGAAAATTTCCTTCGTAGAAATCTCGTGTGAACAATGATAATTAATTAATGGTTAATTCCACTCATTATATCAAATTCTTACTTTATCCTTAAAGTTAAGATATGATTAAGTGAGACATATATTTTGAATTTAATACTATTTATTTTTTCTCAAATTAAGGACTTTCGTAATAAATTTAATTGGATAATAAGGATAGAATTTTGGCTACCGTTTTAACGGGTGTTGTAGGGTGCTAGCACCTTCCCTACACTCAACCGACCCCCGAACTTGATTTTCTGTTTTAGTAGACCAGTATTTGTTTTAAGGTGACCAATCACACCCAAAATGGTTGGTGGCGACTCCATCTCTCTATTTTTAAAACAAAACCCTTAAAAGAGGACGTCGGCCGCTCCGCGTCGCGATGACGTTGCGACAATTTGGTTATATCCAGAATAACCATCCAAAAAACAGTAATAGGCTCGACCAACTATTCTATCTAACATCTGATCTATAAACGGTAAAGGAAAGTGATCTTTTTTCGTTTCTTTGTTTAATTTTCTATAGTCCATACAGACTCTCCATCCTGTAACAGTTCTAGTTGGAATTAGTTCATTATCCTCATTAACTATTACAGTCATTCCACCCTTCTTAGGCACACATTGAATTGGACTCACCCATTGACTAATAGCTATAGGAAAAATTACACCTGCATCTAACCATTTGATGATTTCTTTCTGAACTACCTCCTTCATGGAGGGATTCAACCTACGTTGGTGGTCTACTGTATGTGTATGTTCCTCTTCCAATAATATCTTATGCATGCAATAGGAAGGACTAATTTCTCTTATATCAGTAATCGTCCATGCAATAGCTTTTTTATGTTGCTTAAGCAGCAATATTAACGCAATTTCATGCTGTTCACTTAACTTGGACGAAATAATAACAGGCAAAGTATCATGCTCTCCTAAATATGCATACTTAAGATGATCAGGCAATGGTTTTAATTCTAATAGAGGTGGATGTTCAATTGATGGTTTCAATGGATTCGTGGTTCTTTCAGACAAGTCATTAGTCATACAAACATGCTGAGGTTTGTCCACAGATATATCCATTAATTCAGAAATATTTAAGTCAGTTATATCTATTTGTACATAGTCAGTAGCATGCTTAATTAACAGTTCATACTCAAGTTGTTCTTCCATCATTGAATCTACTACATCTATACTTGCACAGGATTCAGAATCAGAGGGATACCTTAGAGCTTTAAAGACACTAAGTTTAACCTCCTCATCATGAACTCTCATGGTGAGCTCACCATTTTGGACATCGATCAAAGCCCTACTTGTGGCTAGAAATGGTCTGCCCAATAAGATTGGTACCTCCTTGTCTGCCTCATAATCCAGAATGATGAAGTCTGCAAGAAATATGAATTTGTCAACCTTGACAAGTATATCCTCAATTTTACCCTCAAGGTATGCTATGGATCTGTCTGCAAGCTGCAAGGTGACAGTAGTAGGTCGTGCTTCTCCTATTCCAAGCTGACGGAATAGTGATAAGGGCATGAGATTGATGCTGGCTCCCAGATCACAAAGAGCTCTGCCCACATGCTTTCCTCCCAACTCGACTGGTAAGGTGAAGGAACCAGGATCCTTCTCCTTCTTTGGTAGCTTGTTTTGGAGTATAGCACTGCACTCCTCGGTGAGATTCACTGTTTCAAATTCACCAATGATCTTTTTGTTAGTAATTATATCTTTCAAAAATTTAACATAAGAAGGCATAGATTGAAAAACTTCTACAAATGGAATATTCACATGCACTTGTTTTAAAATTTCTAAAAACTTATTAAAGTGCACTTCCTGTTCTTGTTTTTTCTTCAGCCTTCTAGGGAATGGAGGTGGTGGCACATATGTAGGCAATTCAGTTCGCCTAATGACAGGTGGAGCCCTTGGAATTTCTTCTGGTTCCTCAATGATAAAATCCAGCCTCACCCTTGTTGTGCTTGGTGGTGGTTGATCATGGTTTGGCAGAGAATCCAGTGGAGCACTAGACTCTTCATTCTCTACTCGCTTTGGTGCTTCTCTATTGTTGCTCACTGTTGCGTGCTCAATGTGTAAAGATAAGTGTGCAAAATAGAAGAGAGAGCACTTAGAACATGCAAGCATACATGGTCTCACAGCAAGTAATGAGTATATTTAATTCGTTTTTTCCACAGAGACTTATTTTAGCTATTCGCGAAGTGTGAATGTTAAGAAAGATGGGATGAATTTAAGGGGGTAAAATTTGTTTTTAATTAACTACTTTTTGCTGAATGTATAAAGGGATATAACATAAACAGATGCAAGTTGGAATTAGATGCAAAGGATAAAAGATGGAATTAATAATTGAGAAAGAAAACAGCTAAACAGAATGAAAATTAGCAGAATTGCGTGGACCGCAATGTTTCCGCAATTAAATGGCAGCGAAACTGATTAAAAGGGTGAATTGGGAGCTACTAATGACTATCCTATAGGCAGTTTATTACGATTATCAAGCTTTGGATCAACTCTCTATACATCAAACTCACTCTATCTCAAGTATCGTCCGATTCCATGCATGAGAGACTCAAGTTTACTCGACTTCAAAGTAAGGTCTTAAGCATCTTGTTAAAACAGGAGTTTTTAGTTTGTACTAGGGAAACGCTTATTCCTAAGCCGTTTCCTGATTACCATTAAAGGCTAGCATGATTATATGACTCTGAACTCTTACTCCTTCCAGAGGTTAGGAGTTCTTTGGACAAAATGGATGGCCAATCGAAATTGCCCGTGGGATGAAGCTTACATACAATCAATGGTTGAGTGTTAATCTGCCTACTTGACTCACGTTTCTTAGCCTATAGTTCTGTCATTAGCATGCCCCTAAGTGATTTTAGTTACTCATGGATATGTGGAGAGTAGAAATGGTAGATAAAACAGACATGCTTAGAAGATAAATATGCTTAAAACAGCAAGCCAAAGCCGTAGCAGAACCAGATGGAAACTGTAAAATGCAGAAGTATACTTCGATTACTTTAAGTGTTTGAATGACAAGGGAAGCTCTAAAAGAAATGAATTCAAGACAGTCAACAACGAAATGCAGTAATTGAAATGCTAAACTAAGAACAACAATGATCAGAAATGGAATTGAGAAGAACAGAACATAAAACAGTAAAGGAATGCTGAAAACGTCGTGGCAGTCGCCTCGAATGATGGTGATGAGAATTCAGCCGTGCTTGGATGAATCCAATCGAGAGAGAAGAAGAATCTTCTCTCCTTCCTATCAGATTATCGACTCCAAAAGCTTAGACTCTCACTCCAACAGACGGCAAAGGAAAAACAGATGGAAATGGTGGACTGCACGAAGACTTCTGCGCTTCGGAAAATAATGATTACTGATCCTCCGACTTTGACCCCTTTTTATAGTAGTTTGCAGGTGCGTTTGGGCCAAGGAGAACCATCAGTCTTCAACGTCATATATCAGAATGGATGGAGGAGAAAGAACGAATCCCTGAAAAGTCGGATCTAAACAGAAAAATGTCAGCCAACTTACGGTTTTAACTTGAATAATTGCGGCCACCGCAATTATTCCGCAATGCAGTCGCAATGGTTATTTTTTTCATTCTTTTCTTCGGTTTTCACCCCTTTTTCTACCTATTGTGCATAAGTCCTATATTACCTACCTTCTTCTAATTCTCATATTAAAGCATAGGTTTAGGCTAAATGCTCACAAAAACACCTAAATGTGTACATCTTCTTAAGCTAAATGGGTCCTAAATAAGTCACTTTCAGAGACTTAACACACCCCCAAACTTAAGGCTTTGCTTGTCCTCAAGCATACTAAGGACTTACCTAGGCTGCTGTTTTACCCTCTTCTTTAACTACTCACTAACTCCCTTATATTCTTGTCTCTAGCAGTTCTGTCCTGTGACACACTTCTAAGTTTAGAACTAACCTCTTGTCTAGCTTCTTCTGACTTCACCTGCCTACTATACCCACTGCTTTTGTTAACCCCCTACTATTGATCTAACTACTTTTATGATATCATGCTATTATCCCTAAGGTTTCAAATTCTACCAAGCTTTACTCTAGACTCAGTACATGCTTCTAGCTTATTTTTAATGTGTCTAGGATTCCTTAGAGTCATGCCAGTCTTAGTATTAACAGTGACAGTGGTACTTTTAGAGAACAACCTAAGCCCTGGCATCACTACATTGGATATACATTCATCTCCCTAGACAAACCCAACAGTTACAACCTTGTGCTTAGCTCATTAAGGATCAGAGTTCTTTTTACATAGGACATCTAAGCCACAAGATTATAACTCCCAAGCATACATTCTTCTTCCCCTATTTCTCCTTTTTCCTTTTTTACTTAGGTGGAGTCTCTCCTTGGTTTGCCTTTTGATGCAATGCCACTTGAAAAAGACTCCCCTCTTTATTCTATTTTTTTCACTTTTTCTATTTATCACAATTATATATTTTTTTTTAGGAGAAGAAGAATGCTTATGTCCTAAGGAAGAGAGGAATGTTCCTAGGCCTAGGGTGGCCTCCCCCAAACTTCAACTACTCATTGTCCCCAATGAGTGTTTGAGGTGGCACACCCCCAAACTTGCCCTAGAAGCATCTAGTCTAAAGTAAAACAAAGAGAATCTAAACATCCTAGGCATAGGCAAAACATTCTAGAAGCAACTATCCCAGCAGCAGAAAATTTGAACATAACAGACAGGTTTAAGGCCTTATGGTTTATGCATGCTGAGCACTATTCAGAGGCAAATTTAAACTATCAAAGGGTGTCCTATGACACTCATCCAGCATGCTTCAAGATCAGCTATATAAGGTGGTCATGCTAGTAACAAAAGATAGAATTTAACAGATCACAGCCTAACTAAACGGACAGTCAAAAACATGCAATCAGTCACAAAAATTTGCGGGAACCGCAATTATTTCGCAATATAATCTGGGCCGATTTCACATTGATGCAGGCCCCTAGCATGCTTTTTCCCGTTACTCAGGCATCCTAAAAATAAAACTAAACTAACCTACCTAATCAACTAACATCAGACTAGACTAAGCAAAAGAAAAAACATAAAACTACACATTAAAAACAGATCAAAAGTTTAACGCAAAACAGCATACTATACATGGTTCGATCAAAAAACAGGAAAAGTGTTTTTGTTTTTCTTAAGGGATCAGTAGTACTCCCTCTAGTGCACTTCAAACCAGCACTCAATTCTCATCATCCTCATCTGGTCGCCTTGGTCGTGGGGGCACCCATGGAGTTAGGAGGTTGGTGGGGAAATCCGGGAAGATGCACCCCAATTGGTCTGCAACTTCTTTGTCCCTCGCCTGCGCATAGTTGGCCCATTGAGCCATTCTCCTCTGCATGTCCATTAAGCAGGCCATGGATAGGGACTGCTCAGCAGCCAGCCTATCCAACTCAAACTCCATGTTGCCCTTTCTTCTCAGCCTCAGGTGTGCAGGCAACTCCAAATGGCCTGTGTAAGGCATCTGCTGCTCCAAGCGCTCGGTGGGAACTCCTGCAAGCAAACACAACTTTGTTATAGTGTTTGGAAAAAATAATGGTCCCTTACCCTTTTTAGCACACTCGGCTATGGCAGCAGTGATGACCTCTCCCACGTTGATCGTGAGACCTCTCATTATAGCATAAACCAGCAGCGAACGACTCTGGTTAATTGTAGTCTCATGCGTCACTGGGGAGAGTCTTCTTCTTACGAATGAAAACCACACGGCTGCCTTAGCCGTGAGGTTGGCACTCATAAGAGTGTGCCGCCCGTTGCGTGACACTGTCCAAGAGGCTTCAGGCTGGCCAATTGTGCGAATGGCCTCTTCTAGCACAGCCTCGGTCGGCTCATCCACTATCCGTGCATAATCCGTGTGAGGTTGGCCCCTGAGACCGAATGCTTCATTGATGGCCTTGGCAGAGAAATCAACTTCCACCCCTCGGACCACAGATAGGCCATCCTCAGGGCTGAGCACGTTAGCATAAAAATCATACACCATGCTCGTGTATGCTGGATTGGGAGGTCGGCAGAATTCCTCCCAGCCATGGTTGAGCACCCCTGCGCGCAAGAACTGCGGCAGGTCAGCAAGTCGATCAAGGAACCCCTTCTCGTGCAACAGGTCCCTTTTCCTCAGCTCCACACCCCTGGATTCGGCATCAGATGAGACATACCTCACTGACGGAGGTTCCTCTTCAGGGTAGAGTTTAGCCTTCCCTTTATCGGCTGGCTTGGATGATTCAGCAGCCTCCACCTTGAGGCGTTTGAGCGAAGGCTCAGCACTCTCTTCGTCTGCTGAAGGCACTCGCTTGGCCTTCTTCTTCTTCAGCTTTTTGGACTTCTTGGACTTCTTGGCCGTGCCCATTTTGGCCTTCTTCTTCTCTTTCTTAATGTTGATCTGTTGGAGGCAAGCCCCCAACGTCTCCTCCATGGAATCATCCTGCTGGGCAGGAACATCAGGGCTGTCTTCTCTCATGGGAGAAAAGACTTCTTCTTCCCCTGCATCTCCACTGCCTTGCGTAGACTCCCGATAATCCCCATAAGGGAATTCCGGATCATGCCGAGGGGAATTGTGCTCTGCGGATGGTGTACGCGCAGAACTCCGTGGTGAAGATGATGGCGCAGGGCTCTGCGCTGCTACAGGTGGCGGAGCAGAACTCTGAGGTGCTGGAGACAACTCAGGGCTCTGTAACGGTGGTGACGACTCGGTGCTTGGCACTGGTTCAGATGGCAGATGGCTGCGCACAGGTGATTCAGACGGCAGAGGGCTGCGCACAGGTGATTCAGACGGCAGAGGGCTGCGCACAGGTGATTCAGACGGCGACGAACCTTCTTTGGCTGACTCGTGAGAATCACGATCAGGTTCTTGACTCTCCACAGAGGGAGTCTTGGCTGTGCTCGGTTCAGCGGCCGTCTTGACAGTCCACCGGCGTTTCTTTGGCGTGCCCACTGGCTCAGATGGGCCAGCAGGGATCTCAGTGACCACCTTCCACTTCCTCCTACGGATAGGAAGCTTGGAAAGACGGCCGGCACGTACAGCACCCTCATCAGCAAGGGTGAGAAGCGCTTCCCTCGCAGCCGCTTCAGCTGCGTCATCGGCCTTCTTCTTGGCTGCGGATCTTTCAGCCCTAGTGGAAACCATTGCCGAATCTTGGAGATCTTGAGAGAGGAATCAAAGGTTGAGAGAATCGCTGAAATCTTGGAGATCAAAGAATGAGAGTAGCGTACTGATCGAGCCCTCCCAACGGCTATAAATGCAACGGAAAAAATCCCAACGGCTCTTTTTGCGGATCCAGCAATTCCACCGCAATTCCAGGGATATCTTTTCATACAAATCTCCAACTTTGCGTATCCGTATCTTTTATTTGGCTCAACCAATTCTTGAATTTTAAAGCTGGATGTGATCTCCTTGATTCCATCTATCGATTCCCTACAAAAACAAATAAAACAAACATTAAATACGTAATTAAAATCACGCCACAAAACCTACAAACGATCATCGAAAAAAACAGGAAAAATAAACTAAGGCATTGGCCTTTGCTAAACGAGCACAGTAACCACTCGTTCTCTCTCGTTCTTTTTGTCATGCTTCAGTCAAGAGGAAGGCCGAGAGAGTCTTCACATCCCCTTCCTCATAGTAATGCTTCAGTCTGGCACCATTGACCATAAACGGCTGCCCTTGCTGCAAGTTTTTAATCTCTATTGCACCATGAACAAAGACATTAGTAATAATAAATGGACCCGACCATCTAGACTTTAGTTTGCCTGGAAATAACTTTAAGCGTGAGTTAAATAATAGTACAAGTTGGCCTTTCCTAAAGTCTTTGATCCTAAGCCTACTGTCATGCCATATTTTAGTCTTTTCTTTATACATTTTGGCATTCTCATAGGCCATATGCCTAAGCTCATCAAGTTCATGCAGCTGTAAAGATCTCAATGTCCCTGCATCCTTTACACAAAAATTCAATTCTTTCATAGCCCAAAATGCTTTGTTTTCTAATTCAAGTGGCAAATGACAAGCCTTGCCATATACCAGCCTATAGGGAGACATACCTAGGGGTGTCTTATATGCTGTTCTATAAGCCCAAAGTGCATCCTCAAGCTTAAAAGACCAGTCTTTCCTATTCGGTTTGACTACCTTCTCTAGGATGTTCTTTATTTCCCTATTGGAAATTTCGGCTTGACCATTTGAATGTGGGTGGTAGGGGGTAGCTACTCTATGTCGGATGTTATATTTAGCCAATAATTTCTCCATAGCCTTGTTAATGAAATGTGACCCCTCATCACTAATGATAGCACGAGGAGTCCCAAATCGAGTGAAAATGTGCCTATGTAAGAAACTAGTGACCGTTTTAGCATCATTATTAGGACATGCCTTAGCTTCTACCCATTTGGACACGTAGTCTACTGCTACTAATATATAGAGGTTACCTGACGATGGGGGGAATGGTCCCATGAAATCAATGCCCCACACATCAAAGAGTTCCAACTCTAAGATGTAGGTGAGGGGCATCTCATCCTTACGACTCAGGTTACCTGTCCTTTGGCACTCATCACAGTTGTGGGCGTAGTCATGGGCGTCCTTGAAGATCGTTGGCCAGTAGTAGCCACTCTGAAAGACCTTAGCAGCTGTTCTCTGCCCACCAAAATGTCCCCCATAAGGGGATGAGTGACAGTGCTGCAGCACAGATTTCGCTTCAGCAGCTGAAACACATTTCCTCAACAACCCATCAGCACAAGTTCTGTAAAGTATGGGGTCATCCCAGATGAATTTCCTTACTTCATGGAGGAACCTCTTCTTCTCTTGCCCTCCCTTGAACACTGGTAATACCTGTGATGCACGAAAGTTAGCAATATCAGCAAACCATGGTTCCTCATCGTTATCACGATGGGACAAAGCAAAGACATGCTCATCTATGAAAGCATCAGAAATTGCGGACTCCGCAATTTTTTCGCAATTATGGTGCAATCGAGACAGGTGATCTGCAACCACATTCTCACAACCTTTCTTGTCCCGAATATCTAAATCAAATTCTTGCAGCAATAACACCCACCTAATCAGCCTAGGCTTGGCGTCAGCTTTTCTCATAAGATATTTCAAGGCAGAATGGTCAGTGTATACAATGGTCCTAGTGCCTACAATATAATTTCTAAATTTTTCGCATGCAAATACTACAGCAAGCATCTCTTTTTCTGTAGTTGTATAATTACATTGGGCCTCATTCAAGGTCTTACTGGCATAGTAGACAGGGTGTGTCAGCTTGTCAATTTTCTGTCCTAACATGACTCCAACGGCATAGTCACTGGCATCACATAGCATCTCAAATGGGAGATCCCAATTTGGTCCAACTATAATAGGCGCTGTGACTAGTGCCTCTTTAAGGGATTTCCAAGCTACTACACATTCCTCAGAGAAGATAAAAGGCTTGTTTAGCTCTAGAAGCTCGCACAGAGGCTTGGCTATCTTAGAAAAGTCCTTGATGAACCTTCTGTAAAAACCAGCATGTCCTAAGAAGCTTCTAATGCCTTTGGCATTTTGGGGCTCTACTAACTTCTCTATAATCTCTATTTTGGCCCTATCCACTTCCACACCTGCCCTTGACACTCGATGTCCTAAAACAATCCCCTCATCTACCATAAAATGGCATTTTTCCCAATTTAGGACTAGGTTGGTCTCCTCACACCTAGCCAGGACTTGTCCTAGGTTGTCTAGACAGATTTTAAATGAATCCCCAAAGACTGAGAAGTCATCCATGAATATTTCTATCATGGACTCATCCAACTCAGAGAAGATTGCCATCATGCACCTCTGGAAAGTTGCCGGTGCATTGCATAAGCCAAAAGGCATTCTGCGGAAGGCAAACGTTCCAAAAGGGCAAGTAAAGGTGGTCTTCTCTTGGTCCTTAGGATCTATAGTTATTTGGTTGTAACCAGAGTACCCATCTAAAAAACAATAGTAGGCTCTACCAGCTATTCTGTCTAGCATCTGGTCAATAAACGGTATAGGGAAGTGGTCTTTTTTAGTTTCTTTGTTTAACTTCCTGTAATCCATACACACCCTCCACCCTGTGACAGTCCTTGTTGGAATCAGTTCGTCGTTCTCATTGACTACCACAGTTATTCCCCCCTTCTTAGGTACACACTGGATGGGGCTCACCCACTGGCTACTAGCTATGGGGAAAATTACTCCTGCATCTAACCATTTTATTATCTCTTTCTTCACTACCTCTTTCATAGAGGGGTTTAACCTACGCTGGTGATCTACCTTAGGTGTGTGCTCTTCCTCTAATATAATTTTGTGCATACAATAAGAAGGGCTAATGCCTCGAATATCAGCAATAGTCCATGCTATAGCCTTCCTATGTTGCTTAAGCAGTAAAATTAAATCAACCTCATGCTGTTCACTTAATTTAGAGGAAATAATTACAGGCAGTGTATCATTATCTCCTAAATATGCATATTTGAGGTGAGTAGGTAGTGGTTTCAGTTCTAGAATAGGTGGATGCTCAATGGAGGGCTTCAAAGGATTTACAGGTCTATCAGTCAAATCTATATTCATACATACATGCTGTGGTTTATCTACAGTTACATTCATTATGTCAGATACATTTAAATCAGCTACGTCTACTTGTACATATTCATTAGCATGCTTGGTTAATAATACATGCTCTAATTGTTTGTCCATAAGTGAGTCAACAACATCCATGCTTGCACACGACTCAGAGTCAGAGGGATACCTTAAAGCTTTGTAAACACTAAATTTTACCTCTTCATCATGAACTCTCATGGTTAACTCACCTTTTTGTACATCTATTAGTGCCCTACCTGTGGCTAGAAATGGTCTACCTAGCAGGATGGGTACCTCCTTGTCTGCCTCATAGTCCAGGACAATGAAATCTGCAAGGAAGATGAACTTGTCAACTTTCACTAGAATATCCTCAATCTTACCTTCTGGGTATGCGATGGATCTGTCTGCTAGCTGTAAAGTGACGGTAGTTGGACGTGCTTCTCCTATTCCCAACTGACGGAATAGGGACAGGGGCATGAGGTTAATGCTAGCTCCCAGGTCACAGAGAGCTCGCCCCACGTGCTTGCCTCCAAGTTCAACAGGTAAGGTGAAGGAACCAGGATCCTTCTCCTTCTTAGGCAGCTTGTTCTGGAGGATGGCACTGCACTCCTCAGTGAGATTGACTGTTTCAAACTCACCAATTGTTTTCTTGTTAGTAATGATGTCCTTCAAAAACTTTACATAAGAGGGCATCGATTGTAAAACCTCTACAAAAGGAATGTTAACATGTACTTGTTTAAGTATTTCTAAGAATTTATTAAAATGAACTTCCTGTTCCTGCTTCTTTTTAAGTCTTCTAGGATAAGGAGGTGGTGGTACATAAGCAGGTACGTCAGGGCGCTTTAGGATTGGTGGAGGTCTTGGAATTTCTTCTATTTCCTCTACAATTGGTTCTAATCTGGCTCCTGATGTGCTAGTGGGTGGTGGACCTTGGTTGGGCAGAGACTCCAGTGGAGCACTAGACTCGGTGTTCTCTACTCTCTTTGGTATGTCTTTGGTATTGCTTACCAGAGGTCTCCCACTCCTGAGTTCAATTGCTTGAACTTGTTCCTTTCCTTCTCTCCTTGGCAGTTCCGTGTCAGCAGGGAGTCTACCTTGGGGCCTACTTTTAATTTCATTGGCTAACTGGCCTATTTGAGTTTCTAAGCTCCTTAGGGTAGCTTGCTGGCTTTGGAGAGTAGCATCATTTTTTGCTATATATTCCTTGAGTAGGTTTTCTACAGAAGATCCTACTGGTTGATAAGGTTTTTGGTACATTGATTGGTTATGTTGGTTATGTTGGTTATGTTGGTTATGTTGGGGAGTGAAACCAGATGTTCCACTCGGCCTTGGTTGGTTAATATTTTGGTTAGAATTTGGTTGGCCACCCCATGACAGGTTTGGGTGGTTCCTCCAACCAGGATTGTATGTTTGTGAGTAGGGGTTGTTCCTTGGTTGCTGCTGGGTTCCTACATAGCAGACCGAGGATGGATTCCCAGGGCAATATTCGTATGGGTGCCCTTCCCCACAGAATCCACAGACTAGTGCCTCGCCTTGGCTTGGTTGGGTGCCCATTGACATGGCTGTGGCGGTATTGGCACTGGATTGGAGATTGGCCTGAGCCATTTGCTTGACTAAGTTGGTCAGGGCATTTATTTGGGTGCTCATGGCGCTTAGAGCATCCTTGTCTTGAGCTCTAGTTGGCTCTACAGGATCGTCTGACCACCTACAATGAGATGTTGAGATCTTCTCCAAGATCTCATAAGCTTCGTTGTAACTCTTGGACAACATGGAACCTCCAGCAGATGAATTTAAGACTTGCCTAGTGCTGGGGTTGCAACCTTTAAAGAAAACTTCTATTTGGATACACCATGGGATGCCATGGTGCGGACATTTGATGAGAAGGTCTTTGAAGCGTGTCCAAGCTTCGTGAAGAGACTCACTTGGAGCTTGTTTGAATTTAATAATGTCATCACGGAAAGTGGAATTCCTATCAGGTGGGAAATATTTGACTAGGAATTTTTCAGCTAGATCTGTCCAATTAAGGACAGATCCGGAAGGTAATGAGTTCAGCCACGTTTTGGCCTTGTCCCTCAAAGAGTAAGGGAACAAGTATAGCCGTAATGCTTCTTGAGAAACTCCAGGGATTAGGAAGGTATCACTAACTCCTAAGAAGTTCCTAAGATGGTTGTGGGGATCCTCATTTTCCATTCCAAAGAATTGTCCCACAGTGGACAACATTTGGAACATCACTGGCTTTAACTCGAATGAGTTGGCAGTGATCTCAGGACGGATTATGCTGGGGTTCAGCTCCCCAGGCATAGGTACAAGATATGAAAGAATGGCGCTATCCTTGTCATTCGCTATGTCTATGGGATTGCGAGTGGCAGGCACCAGATTTTGATCTCTTACATCCATTTCTCCTAAAGGTGGTGATGATAACCTTGCGGTATCAGCAGCTAATTGAGGTAAAGAAGGTTGTTTAAATAAACGTTTCTTGGCTTTATTCCTAGCTCTAAGTAATCTTTCGGGCTCAGGGTTGAACTCTAGATCACTAGATGGAAGCTCATTCATAAACTAACCTAAGTTTTACCTAATGAAGAAATGAAATATAGATCAAATGCAAACGAACGTAAATGGATGATTCAAACTTAACAAAACTTCGTTTTACTTAAAATAAGTCCCCGGCAGCGGCGCCAAAAACTTGTTGCGTGCTCAATGTGTAAAGATAAGTGTGCAAAATAGAAGAGAGAGCACTTAGAACATGCAAGCATACATGGTCTCACAGCAAGTAATGAGTATATTTAATTCGTTTTTTCCACAGAGACTTATTTTAGCTATTCGCGAAGTGTGAATGTTAAGAAAGATGGGATGAATTTAAGGGGGTAAAATTTGTTTTTAATTAACTACTTTTTGCTGAATGTATAAAGGGATATAACATAAACAGATGCAAGTTGGAATTAGATGCAAAGGATAAAAGATGGAATTAATAATTGAGAAAGAAAACAGCTAAACAGAATGAAAATTAGCAGAATTGCGTGGACCGCAATGTTTCCGCAATTAAATGGCAGCGAAACTGATTAAAAGGGTGAATTGGGAGCTACTAATGACTATCCTATAGGCAGTTTATTACGATTATCAAGCTTTGGATCAACTCTCTATACATCAAACTCACTCTATCTCAAGTATCGTCCGATTCCATGCATGAGAGACTCAAGTTTACTCGACTTCAAAGTAAGGTCTTAAGCATCTTGTTAAAACAGGAGTTTTTAGTTTGTACTAGGGAAACGCTTATTCCTAAGCCGTTTCCTGATTACCATTAAAGGCTAGCATGATTATATGACTCTGAACTCTTACTCCTTCCAGAGGTTAGGAGTTCTTTGGACAAAATGGATGGCCAATCGAAATTGCCCGTGGGATGAAGCTTACATACAATCAATGGTTGAGTGTTAATCTGCCTACTTGACTCACGTTTCTTAGCCTATAGTTCTGTCATTAGCATGCCCCTAAGTGATTTTAGTTACTCATGGATATGTGGAGAGTAGAAATGGTAGATAAAACAGACATGCTTAGAAGATAAATATGCTTAAAACAGCAAGCCAAAGCCGTAGCAGAACCAGATGGAAACTGTAAAATGCAGAAGTATACTTCGATTACTTTAAGTGTTTGAATGACAAGGGAAGCTCTAAAAGAAATGAATTCAAGACAGTCAACAACGAAATGCAGTAATTGAAATGCTAAACTAAGAACAACAATGATCAGAAATGGAATTGAGAAGAACAGAACATAAAACAGTAAAGGAATGCTGAAAACGTCGTGGCAGTCGCCTCGAATGATGGTGATGAGAATTCAGCCGTGCTTGGATGAATCCAATCGAGAGAGAAGAAGAATCTTCTCTCCTTCCTATCAGATTATCGACTCCAAAAGCTTAGACTCTCACTCCAACAGACGGCAAAGGAAAAACAGATGGAAATGGTGGACTGCACGAAGACTTCTGCGCTTCGGAAAATAATGATTACTGATCCTCCGACTTTGACCCCTTTTTATAGTAGTTTGCAGGTGCGTTTGGGCCAAGGAGAACCATCAGTCTTCAACGTCATATATCAGAATGGATGGAGGAGAAAGAACGAATCCCTGAAAAGTCGGATCTAAACAGAAAAATGTCAGCCAACTTACGGTTTTAACTTGAATAATTGCGGCCACCGCAATTATTCCGCAATGCAGTCGCAATGGTTATTTTTTTCATTCTTTTCTTCGGTTTTCACCCCTTTTTCTACCTATTGTGCATAAGTCCTATATTACCTACCTTCTTCTAATTCTCATATTAAAGCATAGGTTTAGGCTAAATGCTCACAAAAACACCTAAATGTGTACATCTTCTTAAGCTAAATGGGTCCTAAATAAGTCACTTTCAGAGACTTAACACTCACCAATGGTCTCCCACTTCGAAGTTCAATTGCTTGAACTTGCTTTTTTCCATCCCTTATTGGCACTTCAGTGTCTGCAGGCAATCTACCTTGGGGCCTATTTTTCAGTTCATTTGCTAACTGCCCTATTTGGTTTTCTAAGCTCCTAAGGGTGGCTTGCTGACTTTGTAGGGTTGCATCATTTTTTGCAATGTATTCCTTAAGTAAATTATCTACTGATGACCCTATTGGTTGGTTATATGGCTTTTGGTACATAGATTGGTTATTTTGTTGAGTGAAACCCGGTGTTCCACTCGATCTTAGTTGATTTTGGGCTTGGTTAGTGTTTTGTTGTCCACCCCAAGAAAGATTTGGGTGGTTCCTCCAACCAGGATTATAGGTGTTAGAATAGGGGTTGTTCCTAGGCTGCTGTTGACTTCCAACATAGCAGACTGAGGCTGGATTCCCAGGGCTGAAATCATACAGGTGCCATTCCCCACAGAATCCACAGATTAGTGTCTCACATTGACTATTTGATGCGCCCATTGAGATGGCTGCTGCGGTGTTGACACTAGGTTGGAGATTGGTCAGGGCGTTTATTTGACTACTCATTGCACTAAGTGCATCCTTGTCTTGAGCTCTCCTAGGCTCTACAGGATCGTCTGACCATCTACAATGGGAGGTTGAGATTTTCTCCAAAATCTCGTAGGCTTCATTGTAGCTCTTAGAAAGCATGGAACCACCAGCTGAAGAATTCAGCACTTGCCTTGTGCTGGGGTTGCATCCTTTAAAGAACACTTCTATTTGGATACACCATGGAATGCCATGATGTGGACATTTAAGCAATAAATCTTTGAATCTTGTACATGCTTCGTGAAGGGATTCGTTTTCGGCTTGTTTGAATTTAATGATATCATCACGAAAGTTGGAGATCCTATCAGGTGGAAAGTATTTGACTAAGAATTTTTCAGCCAGATCTGTCCAATTGACAATCGATCCAGAGGGTAAGGAATTTAACCACGTTTTGGCTTTATCTCTTAATGAGTAAGGAAAGAGGTAAAGCCTCAAAGCTTCTTGGGAAACTCCAGGGATGAGGAAAGTATCACTAACTCCTAGGAAATTTCTCAGATGATTGTGGGGATCTTCGTTTTCCACTCCAAAGAATTGTCCCACAGTGGACAACATTTGGAACATTACTGGCTTTAACTCGAATGAGTTGGCAGTAATCTCAGGGCGTATAATGCTTCGATTAAGCTCCCCAGGCATGGGAACTAAGTATGAGAGGATGACACTATCCTTGTCATTCGCTATTTCGATGGGGTTGCGAATGGTAGGTGCTTGGTTTGGGACTGGTCTATCCATTTCGGTTTGATGGAATTGAGATGACTCCGCGGAGTCAGCAATATTTTGAGTTACAGGGGGTTGTTTAAAGAGGCGTTTCTTAGCTTTGTTTCTGGCCCTAAGTAATCTTTCAGGCTTAGGATTGAACTCTAGATTGCTACTTGAATGCTCATTCATAAACTAACCCGATGGTACCTGTAAAAGATATGAGAATAGATTAGTTCTAATAGATATTAAGTTTTGTGTTTCTAACTTAACAAACTTCGTGTTTACTAAACAAAATCCCCGGCAGCGGCGCCAAAAACTTGTTGCGTGCTCAGTGTTTAAATAAAGATGCAATGTGAGAGCACTCAGAACATGCAAGCATACATGATCTTGTAGCAAGTAATAACTATTTTTTCATTCGATTTCCCACAGAGATTTATTCTTAGTTACTAACGAAGTGAGATGTTAAATTAGAAAGGGTGGTATAATTGAGGTGAATTGGAGGGTAATGTGCCTAACTAATGAAGAACGTGCGAGATATGCAAGCATAAATAAAGACAAGTAAAGAGGTTAACTTGAATGTAGAAGAAAAAGAATTGCGGAGAAAACAATTAACTAGCAATTAAACTAACAACGTTTTAAGGGTGAGATGGGGAAATAAGGTCAACTAACGACTCCTCTATAGGCTTTTTCATACGATTCTTCAGCAGTAGATCAACTTGTCATGCATCAATTTAACTCATTCTCATGTATCTCTCGATTACATGCATTAGATCCTTTAGTTCACTCATGTCCAAGTAAGGCTTAAGCATCTATTTATATAAGCAAGTTAATGAATTGTGCTAGGAAAACGCCTATTCCTAGGTCGTTTTCTGGCTACCATGAAAGGCTAGCATGAATGGACGACTCTGAACTCTTACTCCTTCCGGAGGTTAGGAGTTCTTTGGACAAAATGGATGGCCAATCGAAATTGCCCGTGAGATGAAGCATACATAAATTCAATGCATTTGAAGCTACCCTACATGCTGAATTCACGTATTTCTACCTATAGATTCATCATTAGCAGACCCTTGTGTGCTTAGTTACTCATGGATGAGATGGAAGTGAAAAGAATAGATTGTTTAAACATGATTCAAAGCAAACTGAAAGTAAAGGAGAAAACAGAAAGCGATAAAAGAACTTGCGAAGTTGTCAAATGATTCCTCTATTAAGTGAGATTCAAAGCGTAATGTGCAAAGAGTATAAAGCAGTAAAGTCTAAACAAATGGAAACGAATTGAACCAATGTAGCTAACAGAAGTAAATGGCAGCAAACAGAAACGAAAAGGAAAGACAGAAAGCAGTAGAAAGCGCATAAACGTGTGCGTGAACTCCTCGCCGCAAGCGCCTCGGATGAAGGAGAAGGTTAGCTTTGTTTGGGGATGAATCCAATCAGAAGAGAAGAAGCATCTTCTCTTCTTCCTCTCAGATTATCGATGCCAACAACTGATTCCTTCACGCCAACAAACGGGAGAGAAAATAAGAAGAAACTGCGTTGAGATGGAGAGTTCTACGCTTCCAAGCTTGTTGTTCTCCTTCCCCCTTGACCTCCTTTTATAGTGTTTTCCAGGTACTCTTCAGTCAAGGAGAACCATCCATTCTGAACCACGACCTTCCACGTGGTAGCAGGAGAGAAATTGGGCGGCTGAAAGATCGCAACAAGACGACAGACGGTTGGAACAACTTATCAATTTCCAGCTTAAACATTGCGGAGAAATCAATGTTTCCGCAATTTTCCTGCAATACAGAATTTCAACTCTTTTAGCTTTGTTTTTGATCATTTCTTGTTCCTTTTACAAATAACTCTTGATTTAGTTCCATCCTATGAATTCTCATATATAAGCACATGTTTAGACTAAATTCTAACAAAAACGCTTAAGAGTTTACACCATTTTATAGCAAATAAGTCCCTAAAATAAGCACTTTTGGAGACGTAACAGTATGCTATGTTGGAAGTCAACAGCAGTCTAGAAACAACCCCTACTTTAACACCTATAATCCTGGTTGGAGGAACCACCCAAATCTTTCTTGGGGTGGACAACAAAATACTAACCAAGCACAAAACCAACCAAGACCGAGTGGAACACCTGGTTTCACTCAACAAACTAACCAACCCATGTACCAAAAACAATATAACCAATCAATAGGATCATCAGTAGAGAATTTGCTTAAGGAATACATTGCAAAAAATGATGCAACCCTACAGAGTCAGCAAGCCACCCTTAGGAGCCTAGAAAAACAAATAGGGCAGTTAGGAAATGAACTGAAAAATAGGCCCCAAGGTAGATTGCCTGCAGACACTGAAGTGCCAAGAAGGGATGGAAAAGAACAAGTTCAAGTAATTGAACTTCGTAGTGGAAGACCGTTGGTGATCAACAACAGAGAAGAACCAAAGCGAGTAGAGAATGAAGAGTCTAGTGCTCCACTGGATTCTCTGCCCAACCATGATCGATCACCACCAAGCACAACAAGGGTGAGGCTGGAACCTATCGTTGAGGAACCAGAAGAAATCCCAAGGCCTCCACCTGTCATTAGGCGAGCTGAATTGCCTACATATGTGCCACCACCTCCATTCCCTAGAAGGCTGAAGAAAAAACAAGAACAGGAAGTGCCCTTTAATAAGTTTTTATAAATTTTAAAACAAGTGCATGTTAATATCCCATTTCTAGAAGTTTTGCAATCTATGCCTTCTTATGTTAAATTCTTGAAAGATATAATTCTAACAAGAAAATTATTGGTGAATTTGAAACAGTGAATCTCACCGAGGAGTGCAGTGCTATACTCCAAAACAAACTACCAAAGAAGGAGAAGGATCCTGGTTCTTTCACCTTACTAGTCGAATTGGGAGGCAAGCACGTGGGCAGAGCTCTGTGTGATCTGGGAGCCAGCATCAATCTCATGCCCTTATCACTATTTCGTCAGCTTGGAATAGGGGAAGCACGACCTACTACTGTCACCTTGCAGCTTGCAGACAGATCCATAGCATACCCTGAGGGTAAAATTGAGGATATACTTGTCAAGGTTGACAAATTCATCTTTCTTGCAGATTTTATAATTCTGGATTATGAGGCAGACAAGGAGGTACCAATCTTATTGGGCATACCATTTCTAGCCACAGGTAGAGCTTTACTCGATGTCCAGAAAGGTGAGCTCACCATGAGAGTTCATGATGAGGAGGTTAAATTTAGTGTATTTAAAGCTCTAAGGTATCCCTCTGATTTTGAATCCTGTGCAAATGTAGATGTAGTAGATGTAGTAGATTCACTTATGGAAGAACAACTTGAGCATGAACTGTTAATTAAGCATGCCACTGACTATGTACAAGTAGATATAGATAACTTAAACATTTCTGAATTAATGGATATACCTGTGGACAATCCTCAGCATGTTTGCATGACTAATAAATTGTCTGAAAGAACCACAAATCCTTTGAAACCATCAATTGAACATCCACCTTTACTAGAATTAAAACCATTGCCTGATCATCTTAAGTATGCATATCTAGGAGAGCAAGATACTTTGCCTGTTATTATTTCGTCCAAATTGAGTAAACAGCATGAAATTGCGCTAATATTGCTGCTTAAGCAACATAAAAAAGCTATTGCATGGACGATTGATGATATAAGAGGTATTAGTCCTTCCTATTGTATGCATAAAATATTGTTGGAAGAGGAACATACACCTAGGGTAGATCACCAACGTAGGTTGAACCCCTCCATGAAGTAGGTAGTTAAAAAAGAAATTATCAAATGGTTAGATGCCGGTGTAATTTTTCTTATAGCCAATAGTCAATGGGTTAGCCCGATCCAATGTGTGCCTAAGAAGGGGGGAATGACTGTAATAGTTAATGAGAATAATGAACTTATACCAACTAGAACTGTTACAGGATGGAGAGTCTGTATGGACTACAGAAAACTTAACAAAGAAACAAAAAAAGATCATTTTCCTTTACCATTTATAGATCAAATGTTAGATAGAATAGCTGGCCGAGCCTATTACTGCTTTTTAGATGGTTATTCTGGATATAACCAAATTACCATAGACCATGTGGACCAGGAGAAAACAACCTTTACATGTTGTTAAGTCTCTGAAAGTGACTTATTTAGGACCCATTTAGCTTAAGAAGATGTACACATTTAGGTGTTTTTGTGAGCATTTAGCCTAAACCTATGCTTTAATATGAGAATTAGAAGAAGGTAGCTAATATAGGACTTATGCACAATAGGTAGAAAAAGGGGTGAAAACCGAAGAAAAGAATGAAAAAATAACCATTGCGACTGCATTGCGGAATAATTGCGGTGGCCGCAATTATTCAAGTTAAAACCGTAAGTTGGCTGACATTTTTCTGTTTAGATCCGACTTTTCAGGGATTCGTTCTTTCTCCTCCATCCATTCTGATATATGACGTTGGAGACTGATGGTTCTCCTTGGCCCAAGCGCACCTGCAAACGACTATAAAAAGGGGTCAAAGTCGGAGGATCAGCATCACATTCGAAGCGCAGAAGTCTTCGTGCAGTCCACCATTTCCATCTGTTTTTCCTTTGCCGTCTGTTGAAGTAGAGTCTCAGCCATTTGGAATCGATAATCTGATAGGAAGGAGAGAAGATTCTTCTTCTCTCTCGATTGGATTCATCCAAGCACGGCTGACTTCTCATCATCAACATTCGAGGCGACTGCCACGGAATTTCTAGCAAATCTTTACTGTTTTTATGTTCTGTTCTTCTCAATTCCAGTTCTGATCATTGTTGTTCTTAGTTTAGCTTTTCAATTATTGCATTTCGTTGTTGTCTGTCTTGAATTCATTTCTCTTAAAGCTTTCCTTGTCATTCAAACACCTAAAGTAATCGAAGTATCTTTCTGCAATTTACAGTTTCCAGCTTGTTCTGCTACGACTTTGGTTGGCTGTTTTAAGCATATTTATCTTATAAGCATGTCTGTTTTATCTACCTTTTCTATTCTCCACACATCCATGAGTAACTAAAATCACTTAGGGGCATGCTAATGACAGAACTATAGGCTAAAAAACGTGAGTCAAGTAGGCAGATTAACACTCGTACATTGGTTGTATGTAAGCTTCATCCCACGGGCAATTTCGATTGGCCATCCATTTTGTCCAAAGAACTCCTAACCTCTGGAAGGAGTAAGAGTTCAGAGTCATATAATCATGCTAGCCTTTCATGGTAATCAGGAAACGGCCTAGGAATAGGCGTTTCCCTAGTACAAACTAAAAACTCCTGTTTTAACAAGATGCTTAAGACCTTACTTTGAAGTCGAGTAAACTTGAGTCTCTCATGCATGGAATCGGACGATACTTGAGATAGAGTGAGTTTGATGTATAGAGAGTTGATCCCGAGCTTGATAATCGTAATAAACTGCCTATAGGATAGTCATTAGTAGCCCTTAATTCGCCCATTTACATACTTTCGCTGTTGAGTTAATTGCGGAAACATTGCGGTCCACGCAATTCTGCAAATTTACATTCTGTTTAGCTGTTTTCCTTCTCGTTTATTAATTCCATCTTTTATCCTTTTCATCTAATTCCAACTTGCATCTGTTTATGTTATATCCCTTTATACATTCAGCAAAAAGTAGTCAATTAAAAACCAATTTTACCCCCTCAAATTCATCCCATCTTTCTTAACATTCACACTTCGCGAATAGCTTAAATAAGTCTCTGTGGAAAAAACGAATTAAATATACTCATTACTTGCTGTGAGACCATGTATGCTTGCATGTTCTAAGTGCTCTCTCTTCTATTTTGCACACTTATCTTTACACATTGAGCACGCAACAAGTTTTTACACATTGAGCACGCAACAAGTGTGTCACAGGACAGCACTGCTAGAGACAAGAATATAAGGGAGTTAGTAAGTAGTTAAAGAAGAGGGTAAAGATAAGTGTGCAAAATAGAAGAGAGAGCACTTAGAACATGCAAGCATACATGGTCTCACAGCAAGTAATGAGTATATTTAATTCGTTTTTTCCACAGAGACTTATTTAAGCTATTCGCGAAGTGTGAATGTTAAGAAAGATGGGATGAATTTGAGGGGGTAAAATTGGTTTTTAATTGACTACTTTTTGCTGAATGTATAAAGGGATATAACATAAACAGATGCAAGTTGGAATTAGATGAAAAGGATAAAAGATGGAATTAATAAACGAGAAGGAAAACAGCTAAACAGAATGTAAATTTGCAGAATTGCGTGGACCGCAATGTTTCCGCAAACTCTCTATACATCAAACTCACTCTATCTCAAGTATCGTCCGATTCCATGCATGAGAGACTCAAGTTTACTCGACTTCAAAGTAAGGTCTTAAGCATCTTGTTAAAACAGGAGTTTTAGCATCTTGTTGCAAATTACCATAGACCATGTGGACCAGGAGAAAACAACCTTTACATGTCCCTTTGGAACGTTTTCTTTTCGCAGAATGCCATTTGGCTTATGCAATGCACCAACAACATTTCAAAGGTGCATGTTGGCCATTTTCTCTGACTTAGATGAGTCCATGATAGAAATATTTATGGATGACTTCTCAGTCTTTGGTGATTCTTTTAACAATTGCTTAGAAAACTTAGGACAAGTCCTAACTAGGTGTGAAGAGACCAACCTAGTTTTAAATTGGGAGAAATGCCACTTTATGGTGGAAGAAGGAATAGTCCTAGGACATAGAGTATCTAGAGCAGGAGTAGAGGTCGATAGGGCCAAAATAGAAATAATAGAGAAGCTAGTGGAACCTCAAAATGTAAAAGCTATTAGAAGTTTCCTAGGTCATGCAGGTTTTTATAGGAGATTCATTAAAAACTTTTCAAAAATCTCTAAACCTTTGTGTGAGCTTCTAGAGCTTAATAAACCATTTGTCTTCTCGAAAGAATGTTTCCTAGCATGGACAACACTTAAAGAAGCCTTAGTCAAAGCACCAATTATAGTAGGTCCAAACTGGGATTTACCATTTGAAATGATGTGTGATGCTAGTGACTATGCAGTAGGGGTTATGCTAGGACAAAAAATAGATAAACTAACACATCCTGTATATTATGCAAGTACGACCTTAAATGAAGCGCAATGTAATTACACTACCACAGAGAAGGAAATGCTAGCTGTAGTGTTTGCATGTGAGAAATTTAGGAATTACATTGTAGGAACTAGAACAATTGTGTACACTGATCACTCTGCACTAAAATATCTAATGAGGAAAGCTGATGCTAAGCCACGGTTAGTTAGATGGATGTTATTATTGCAAGAGTTTGACTTAGACATTAGAGATAAAAAAGGATGCGAAAATGTAGTTGCTGACCATTTATCAAGATTGCGAAGTAATTGCGAAAAAATTGTTGTGCCAGCAATTTCTGATGCCTTTGTTGATGAGCATGTCTTTGTGTTAGTACATCGTGATAACGATGAAGAACCTTGGTTTGCGGATATTGCTAACTTCCTTGCCTCGCAGGTACTACCAACTTTCAAAGGAGGGCAAGAAAAGAAGAGGTTCCTATATGAAGCTAGGAAGTACATCTGGGACGATCCTACACTTTACAAGACTTGTGCGGATGGATTGCTGAGGAAGTGTGTATCAGCTGCTGAGGCGAAGTCAGTGTTGCAGCACTGTCATACGTTTCCTTATGGTGGACATTTTGGTGGCCAAAGGACGGCTGCAAAGGTGTTCCAAAGTGGCTACTACTGGCCTACGATCTTCAAAGATGCACACGACCATGCACACAACTGCAATGAGTGTCAACGGACAGGTAACCTCAGTAGGAAGGATGAGATGCCTCTCACCTATATCTTAGAGTTGGAACTCTTTGATGTATGGGGCATTGACTTCATGGGACCATTCCCTCCATCTGCATGTAATCTCTAAATACTTGTAGCTGTAGATTACGTTTCTAAATGGGTAGAAGCCATCGCATGTCCCTCAAATGATGCCAAAACAGTCATTAAGTTTCTAAATAGGCATATTTTCACAAGATTTGGTACGCCACGTGCAATAATAAGTGATGAAGGAACCCACTTTATAAATAAAGCCATGGAAAAGGTACTAGCTAAATACAATGTTAGACATAGAGTGGCAACTCCTTATCATCCACACTCGAATGGACAAGCTGAAATATCTAATAGGGAGATCAAGAGCATACTTGAAAAAGTGGTTAAACCTAATAGAAAGGACTGGCCTTTTAAGTTAGACGATGCACTTTGGGCATATAGGACTGCATATAATACACCCTTAGGTATGTCTCCTTATAGGCTAGTGTATGGAAAAACATGTCATCTTCCCTTCGAATTAGAAATCAAAGCCTTTTGGGCCTTAAAAGAGCTGAATTATTGCGTGACCGATGCGGGAACATTGCGGTCTCTGCAATTACATGAGTTAGATGAGCTAAGACATATGTCCTATGAAAAGGCTAAAATGTATAAAGAAAAAACTAAGATTTGGCATGAAAGTAGACTTCGGATCAAGGACTTTAAAAAGGGTCAGTATGTTTTATTATTCAACTCGCGATTAAGGTTATTTCCAGGCAAACTTAAGTCTAGATGGTCAGGTCCTTTTGTGATAACTAACGTCTTTGTTCATGGTGCTATTGAGATTCGAAACCTACACCACGAGCATCCGTTTATGGTAAATGGTGCAAGGTTGAAGCATTACTACGAAGAAGGAGATGTGAAGACACTCTCGGCCTTCCTCCTATCTGAAGCTTGAAAAGCGAATCGAGAGGGGATGAGTGACCACTGTGCTCATCCGTCAGAAGGCTATGCCTTAGAGTTTTTCTTTAAGTATTTTTAGATTGTGTTTTGTTTGTTTATTCCTGGTTTTAATTACGGATTTTTGTTTTGATTAGAAGGATAATAATGGGAGATCTTTAAGAGGCAATGAGGGAGATGAATCGAGGGGAGAAGACCCACGAAGAAGATCTGGCAAAATCAGAGATTTGGTTGCTAAAATCTTGCAAGTCAAATCAAGAAAATCCTAACGGCTATGCGGATTAATTGCGGAGGATTTGCGGAGTCCGCAACAGAAAAGAGTCGTTGGAGAGTACTTGAGTACAAATAGCCGTCGTTGGGATCCTTGCCGTCTACGTTTTCTCAAACCGTTGGAGCTCCAAAACGCAGACTTCTCCTTCCTCTGCATTCCCCACACTCAGATCTCAAAGAAACATCAATGGTGACAACACGAGCAGATCGATCCACGCCCAAGAAAGTGTCGTCTGACGCAGAAGAAGCTGTGAGGGAGGCGTTGCTTTCTTTAGCAGAGGCCGATACTGCGCAACCCTCACGACCTCCAAAGCTACCTGTGCAAAGAAAGAAATGGAAGGTGGCGACTGAGGAAGCTGCTGGTCCTTCTGATCCAGTCGGAACACCCAAGAAGAGAAAGTGGAAGATCGCGGTGTCTGATTCACTGACCAGAGAGAAAACGACTCCCACCAAGGAAAGCCGTGGGAGTGGCCGCCCATCATTTGAGACGGCCAAGCAGAGCCCCGAACCTTTTCCACAAGCGCCGGAGCCAGAAGCTCCACCTGAAGAGCACCAAGATTCGGTGCCAAGCGACGAGCCGACAGAGGAAGAAGAGGTGTTTTCCCCCTTAAGGGATGTCAGTCTTGACAGCCCTGTGGAGGGGGAAAGCAAAGACTCCATGGACGAGACACTGGGGGATTGTCTCCAGCAAATAACAACCAAGGCACGACTCAAGAAGAAGGCCCCCGTGATCGTGAAAGGCAAGCGGCCAAAGGCCTCCAAACGAGCCAAAAAGAAGAAGGTTGGAGTTGAACCTTCTTTAAAGAAAATGAAGATTGAGGCTTTTGAGTCGGCCAAAGCAAAGGAAAAGGGGAAAATGAAGATGTACCCAGAAGACGAACTTCGAGCTGCGAGGTATGTCTCCAAGGAAGCAGAGGCCAAGGGCCTCAAATTGATGAAGAAGGAACTCCTCCACGAGCGAGGGTTTCTTGATGCATTGGCGAACCTGCCGCAATTCTTGCGCGCAGGGATCATTAACCATGACTGGGAGGAGCTTTGCAGACCTCCAATTCCAGCCTATCCTGACATGGTGTATGACTTCTACGCCAACCTCACACACCCAGAAGCATGTCTGTCAACGGTGAGGGGGATAGAGGTCGACTTCTCTGCCAACGCCATCAATGAAGCCTATGCTCTCAAAGGGCATACGCACTCTGAATATGCCAAGATTGTCGACTTACCTTCTGAGGCAGTCCTAGAAGAGGCCTTGCACACAATAGGCAAACCTGAGGCAGCTTGGGCGGTCTCAAGGAATGGGAAGCACACCTGATGAGTGCGACCCTTAGAGACAAGGCAGCAGTCTGGTTCTCCCTTGTCCGCAGACGCATCTCCCCAGTGACACACGAAACGACCATCAACCAGGGGCGATCATTGTTGCTCTATGCCATCATGCGGGGACTCACCATTGATGTTGGTGAAGTCATTGCCTCATCCATCACTGAATGCTCAAGGAAAGGTAAGGGCCAACTCTTCTTTCCAAATACTATTACTAAACTCTGCTTACGTGCAGGTGTGCCTATGGAGAAGGATGAGAGGCAATTGGCTTACACTGGCCATCTGGAGCTGCCAACAATCTTGAGGATGCGGAGAAGGGGCAATATGGAATTCGAGATGGACGGCCTGGCTGCTGCACAGTCACTGTCCATGGCTTGCCTGATGGACTTGCAACACAAGATGGCCAAGTGGGCTGAGTATGCGCAAGCAAGGGATCAGGAGGTGGCTGAGATGCTGGGATGCATATTCCCCACCTTCCCTGCTGGTCTGTTGAAGCCTTGGGCACCTCCAAGAGAAAGGAGAGAAGAAGATGAAGATGTTTGAATGTCAGACTGACGGCATTCGAGGGAGTATCTCTGATCCCTCTTAAAAAAAAAAAAAAAAAAAAACCCCTGCTTTTCTGTGAACTGTTACCCCCATTATGATCTGTTGTTAATTGTTAATTTGTTTGTTTAGAGTAGTTTGATTTTGTTTGATGGTATCTGAGTAGTTAACTTAGTTAGTGTAGCTGTTTGATGTAGTTGTTGATGTCTGAATACAGCATGCTAGGAGCCTTGATCACAGCCAAATTTGCTCTGTAGGATTAATTGCGGATTCCTTGCGGTGTCCGCAATGTTTTCGCATGTTGTTGAATGAATTTTTGATGGGCTGTTTATGTTTAAATCTCGATACCTTGCTGTTTTACTGACTTCAATATGTAATCTATCTGTTGAGCATGCTGGATGAGTGTCATAGTACACCTTTGTTAGTTTAAATTAGCTTCCTTTATTGCTCAGCATGCACCTCTGTCAGCCCTTAACATGTTGTTTTTACAAAAATTCTGTCTCTGAGTTATCTGCTTTACGAAGGTTTTTCTATGCCTAGGAGTTTTAGATTCTGCTTGTTTTTTTTCTTAGACTAGATGCTTCTAGGACAAGTTTGGGGGTGTGCCACCTCAAACTCTCATTGGGGACAATGAGAACTTAAGTTTGGGGGAGGCAACCTCTAGGCCTAGGAACATTCCTCTCTCCCTCTTGAAAAACATAAGAATTCTTCTTCTTTGAAAAAAAAATGAAAAGAAAAAAAATGAAAAACAAAAGAATAAAGAGTAGTGTCTCTCTTGAGGATGCTGAGTAATCAGGGCCATTTGTGTAACCCACAAGTGGCACTGCATCAAAAAGCAAACCAAAAGGAGAGACTCTACCAGAAAAAGAAAAAAAAAGAAAAAGGAAAAACCAAGGAAGAAGAATGTACGCCTACAAGTTATAGCCCAGGTGCTTAGGTGTCCTGTATAAATGAACTCTGATCCTTAGTTTTCTAAGCACAGGGCTGTAGCTTGTAGGTTTGTCAAGGGAGATGAATGTTGATCCAACACAGTGATGCCAAAGCTTAGTTGTTCTATGGACTGTACTCTGATTCTCGTGTGTGCTAAGCTTTGTGTGACTGTAAGGATTCCTAGGTAGCTAAATTAAAAATACCTTAGAAGCATGTACTGAGTTTGGGATAAAACTAGGAAGAATTTGAAAACTTAGGGATAGCTGCACAATGAACCTAATGACATAGGCAGATAAACCAGTTGTAGGAAGTTTATAAAAGACAAAAGGTTTTAAAGGCAAGAGAAACCAGAATAAGCAAAACGTGGAGTTAGTTTGAACTTAGAAGAGCGTCACAGGACAACTATGCCTTGGATAGTAAGCCTAGGGAAGTCAGCAAGTAGTCAGATAGAGTGATAGCAACCCAAGTAAACCCTTATATTGCTCGAGGACGAGGAATAACTTAAGTTTGTGGGTGTATTACGTCTCCAAAAGTACTTAATTTAGGGACTTATTTGCCATATAATCGTGTAATCTCTTCAGCATTTTTGTTAGAATTTAGTTTAATATGTGCTTATATATGAGAATTCATAGAATGGAACTAAATCAGGACTTATTTGTAAAAGGAATAAGAAAGAATAAAAAACAATGTTAAAAGAGTCAAAATGTGCATTGCAGGAGAATTGCTGAAACATTGCTGTCTCCGCAATGTTTATTGCGGTCACAACGAGGAATTCGCAATGTTTAAAGCTGCTGCTGCTAAGTTGTTCCAACCGTCCGCCGTTTTGTTGCGATCTTTCAGCCGCCCAAGTTCTCCCCTGCTGCCACGTGGAGGGTCGTCGTTCAGAATGGATGGTTCTCCTTGACTGAAGAGTATCTGCAAAGAGCTATAAAAGGAGGTGAAGGGGGAAGAAGAAGAACAAGCTCGGAAGCGTAGAATTCCCGTCTCAACGCAGTTTCTCTCCATTTTCTTATCCCGTTTGTTGGAGTGAAGGAATCAGCTTTTGGCACCGATCATTCGAGAGGAAGAAGAGAAGATCCCTCTTCTCTTCTGATTGGATTCATCCCCAAAAACGCTAAACCTTCCCCTTCATCCGAGGCGCTTGCGGCGAGGAGTTTCACGCACACTTTTACATTGCTTTCTACTGCTTTCTATCTTCCATTTCTCTACTGTTGGCTGTCATTTACTTCTGGTTGCTACATTATTCAATTCGTCTTCATTTGTTTAGTCTTTACTGTTTTACAGTCTTTGCACATTGAGCTTTGAATCTTACTTCATAGAGGAATCATTTACAACTTCGCAAGTTTCATATCACTTTCTGTCTTCCTTTTGTTTTCATTTAAGTACTTCTAATCATGCTTAATCTACCTAGTCTTTCCAACTCCACATCAACCATGAGTAACTAAATCACACAAGGGTTTGCTAATGATGAATCTATAGGTAGAAATACGTGAATTCAGCATGTAGGATAGCTTCGAATGCATTGAATGTATGTGTGCTTCATCCCACGGGCAATTTCGACCGACCATCCATTTTGTCTAAAGAACTCCTAACCTCCGGAAGGAGTAAGAGTTCAGAGTCGTCCATTCATGCTAGCCTTTCATGGTAGCCAGAAAACGACCTAGGAATACGTGTTTTCCTAGCACGATTCATTAACTTGCTTATATAAATAAATGCTTAAGTCTTACTTGGATATGAGTGAACTAAAGGATCTAATGCATGTAATCGAGAGATGCATGAGAATGAGTTAAATTGATGCATGATAAGTTGAGCTACTGCTGAATAATCGTATGAAAAAACCTATAGAAGAGTCGTTAGTTGACCTTGTTTCCTCATCTCACCCTTAAAACCTTGTTAATTTAATTGCTAGGAAATTGCTCTCTTCGCAATTATTTAGTTCTGTTTTTGCATTAGCCATTTTTCCAGTCTTCTACTCTTGCAATTTTATTGCTAGGAAATTGCTTTCTCCGCAATTCATTTTCCTCTACATTCAAGTTAATCTCTTTACTTGTTTTTGTTTATGCTTGCATATCTCGTACACTCTTCATTAGTTTGGCACATCATCCTCAATTCCACCCCATTTAAGCCACCCTTTCTAATTTAGCACCTCACTTCGTTAGTGTTGCGTGCTCAATGTGTTAATATAAATAAGCAATAAGGAAGAAAGAGCACTCAGAACATGCAAGCATACATGATCTTATAGCAAGTAGTAAGTATTTTTTCATTCGTTTTCCCACAGAGATTTATTATAAGCTACTCGTGAAGTGTAAAGTTAAGAAAGAAAGGGTGGATTTGATGGGGTAAAATTGGTTTTTAATTGCCTACTTCTTACTGAATGTATAGAGGAATGCAACATGAACAAATGCAAGTTGAAATTAAACTTAAAGGAAAAGAGAAGAGATTAATAATCGAAGGGAAAAACAGCTAAACAGAATTGTGAACTTAGTAGAATTGCGGAGACAGCAATTCTACCGCAATTTTAATAACAGCGAAAGTGTGTAAAATGGAGAAACAAGGGCTACTAACGACTCCTCTATAGGCATTTTCATACGATTCTCAAGCTTTGGATCAACTCTCTATGCATCAAACTCACTCAATCTCATGTATCGTCCGATTCCATGCATTAGATTCTTTAGTTTACTCATGTCCAAGTAAGGTCTTAAGCATCTTGTTAAAGCAGAAGTGTACGGTTTGTACTAGGAAAATGCCTATTCCTAGGTCGTTTTCTGGCTACCTTGAAAGGCTAGCATGAGTGTATGACTCTGAACTCTTACTCCTTCCAGAGGTTAGGAGTTCTTTGGACAAAATGGATGGCCAATCGAAATTGCCCGTGGGATGAAGCTTACATACAATCAATGCTTCGAGAGCTATCCTACATGCTTGGTTCACATTTTTTAGCCTATATTCTTGTCATTAGCATGCCCCTAAGTGACTTAGCTACTCATGGCTGTATAGAGAATAGAAATACGAGATAAAACAGACATGCTTAGAAGAAATATAAAGATAGAACAGTGAGGAAAAGCAGTAGCTTGCAAAGGTAAGAAACTGTGAAATGAAGAATATTGCTTGTGATTACTTGATTGTTTGAATGGACAAAGGAAAGCTTAAAGTAAATAACATAAAGACAAACAACAATGAAATAGAATGAAATGACTAATGGAAAGGAATTAACAACAAAGCAGTGCTGGAAATGAAGAACACAAGACAGAAAGCAGTAAATAGAGCGTGGACGCCTTGTTGCGATTGCTTCGACTGAATGGGGAGAAAGAATAGCCTTGCTTGGATGAATCCAATCGAGAGAGAAGACGAATCTTCTCTCCTTCCTATCAGATTATCGATTCCAACAGCTGAGACTCTCACACCAACAGACGAAGAAGAACGACAGGAGAAAAGATGGACTGCGAGAAGACTTCTACGCTTTCGGATGATGCTTGAACCTCCGACTTTGACCCCCTTTTATAGTAGTTTGCAGGTGCATGTGGGCCAAGGAGAACCATCAATCTTCAACGTCGTATATCAGAATGGATGGAGGAGAAAGCACGAATCCCTAAAATAACGGAAATTAACAGAAAAAGATCAGTCAACTTACGGTTTTCACTTGAAACATTGCGGTTTCAGCAATGTTTCCGCAATGCTGTCGCAATGTAATTTTTTCATTCTTTTACTTCGTTTTTCAATCCTTTTCTTTCCTTTTGTACATAAGTCCTAATTTAGCTACCTTCTTCTAATTATCATATATAAGCATAGGTTTAAGCTAAATCCTCTCAAAAACACCTAAGAATGTGCATCTTCCTAAGCTAAATGAGTCCTAAATATGTCACTTTTGGAGACATAACACACCCCCAAACTTAAGGTTTTGCTTGTCCTCAAGCAAACTAAGGACTTACTTAGGCTGCTGTTTCATTCCCTTTTAACCACTTACTGACTCCCCTACATTCCCATCTATAGCAGTGCTGTCCTGTGACACACTTCTAAGTTTAAAACTATCCTCTTATCTAGCTTCTTCTGGCTTCACATGCCTACTACTCCGACTGTTCCATTATTCCCTACAACTGATCTACTTGCTTTTGTCACATCATGCCACTATCCCTAAGGTTTCAAATTCTACCTAGCTTTACCTCAGACTCAGTACATGCTTCTAGTCTTTTCTTTTGAGCTACCTAGGATTCCTTAGAGTCATGCCAGTCTTTTCTTTCCTTTTGTACATAAGTCCTAATTTAGCTACCTTCTTCTAATTATCATATATAAGCATAGGTTTAAGCTAAATCCTCTCAAAAACACCTAAGAATGTGCATCTTCCTAAGCTAAATGAGTCCTAAATATGTCACTTTTGGAGACATAACAGTTAGTAACTAAGAATAAATCTCTGTGGGAAATCGAATGAAAAAATATTTATTACTTGCTACAAGACCATGTATGCTTGCATGTTCTGAGTGCTCTCGCAATGCATTTTTATTTACACATTGAGCACTGATAGCTCCATTTTGGAGCTATAATTATGTCCCTAATTCACGTTTATTAGTTGCTTAATCTTGCTTTTATGTGATTATTGCAGGTGTTCTCGGTAATTCGCCCTCGGGAGCGTTTCGGCGCTTTTCGGGGCTTAATATCGCAATTTAAAGGCCTAAGAACACTTCCGGGGAAGGTCCATGCAAAGGCATGAAGGTTCAGCACTTTGGGGAAATTGAAGGCAAAATTCCATGCAAAAACCCGAGAGCTAGCGTCGAGCGACAGCGTCGCGATGCTAGCTCGACGCTGCCCAGCGTCGAGACGCTGCCAGAGTGTCTCGACGCCCCGAAGTCTGAAGCGCTGATTTGAAGAAAAACCCGAGAGCAAGCGTTGAGCGATAGCGTCGCGACGCTAGCTCGACGCCGCACAAGCGTCTCGACGCTGCGGGAGCGTCTCGACGCCACCCCGACTGCGCGCGCGTTGTTTAGGGCGCAGCGTCGAGACGCTACCCTAGCGTCTCGACGCTACGACGGATTACTTAAGTTTCTGTCCGATTTTAGCCGCGAGGATCATCTTCCACCTCGAGCTCCGCGCCTGATTTGACGTCCAGCAGCTGTTTTCCACCATGGGAGGGGCTAGGAAGCTCGATTTGAAGCCGTCCCCCACCACACAAGTCATGAGTGAGTAGTTTTACCGTTTTTGGCTCGGGATTGTAAAGAATAAATGTAGTTTGATCTCTTGGTGAGGTTGTAGGATTAAATTTCTGATTTGGTTGGACATTTTATTGAATTGAATTCTACTTCTTAGCTTAATCTATGACCACGTTTGAATGATTTAGGACTAGGCACCCTTGATTTTGAGCGTGATCATTTGTTAAAGGATTTGATGCCGTGCCTCTCGTTTCCGCCGAGTAACAAGGAATTATGACTCCTTGAGCGTATTGGCGTCCTTGCGCTCTTGGTGTTCGTTCTTCCCGAATTAGGATTCCAAATCGACATACTAATTTCGCGTCCAAATTAGATAGTCGTCACAGTTAGCTTGTTGCTACCGTTCGGTCTTGGGAGAGCGTTGGCCGCCAATGTCCGAACGGTATGCTTGATTAGCACAATTAATTATGTCTAATTAAATCTATGGAGCATGTTTGAGTTATTTATTAATTTTAGACGAGTTGTGTATTCGTTAAACTGTTTAACCAAAGTACTCGTCAACCTATGATCTAAGAGGCATGCTAAATTTATTCCGACCGTCCCGAGTCGAAAACTCCGTTAGCGAAATTTTCTATTGCATAGTTCCTATTTAGTTAATTAAAAACCAACAACTCCCCCTTATTTTACTTACTTTAATCGTTTGCAAATTTAATTGAGATTAAGTCTAATTACCTTAATTCCCTGTGGACCGACCCCGTTGCCACTATTCTACAAATAGTTTAGTGAATTCGGGCACTTATAAATTCATTTTGGCGGGTCTCGACAACCCGATGATTGGCGATAGTTCAATAATATCGTTACCAAAATTGGCGTCGTTGCCGGGGATGCTAAGTGTAATTCGGCCTAATTTGAATTTGATTTGTAGATTTTTAATTTTTACTTTAAATTTTTGTTGATTCTTTTATTATTTGCAATTTTGATCTGTTTGTTTAAGTGTGCTAGAAGTGCCAAAATTTTATTGAGAAAATGGAGATTGATGATGAGAATGGAGCCCAAAAGACACTCAGGCAGTGGACATCTGTTGCCATGGGCAATCAACCCTCTTGTATTTCCTACCCGGAAATTTCAGGTGAGTTTGTGCTTAAATCAGGTTTAATTGACCATTTGCCCTCTTTTTATGGTGAAGCAGATGAGGATCCCTATAAACATCTCAAGGCTTTTCAAATGACAAGTTCCGCGATGAAGCCAGGAGGCATTACTGAAGATCAGCTCTATCTGAGAGCTTTTCCATTTACCTTGAGAGGTGAAGCTCGAGATTGGCTACATTACTTGCCATCGGGAACCATTTTCACTTGGGAGAAGTTACAGAGCCTATTCTTGGAGAGGTATTTCCCAGCTTCAAAAGCCAGAGCCGTGAAAAAAGATATCCGCCAATTTGAGCAAGGAAAGGACGAGGCATTTCACGAATGCTGGGAGAGATTCATCAAACTCTGTGAGAGGTGCCCGAACCATTTGATAGCAGAAGCCGCGCTTATTGAATTCTTCTATGATGGGTTGCTTCCGCATGACTGCCAGATGCTTGACGCAGCAAGTGGGGGAGCCCTTTGGGAGAAAACACCTGCAGAAGCCAGACAGTTGATCTCTAATATGGCTGAGAACCGTCGCCAGTACGGAGGAAGAAACGAGCACGCTAAAATGACCACCGACATAGCAGAACTCAAAGAACAAGTGTCTCAGGTATTTGGTTTAATTCACACGATGCAAGAAAAATCATCTCAGGCTGTTTCTTCTGTTTCAGGTCAAGCCATTGAAGGCATGTTCAAATCGCTCATGGAAGCTAGCAATGAGACAAGGTCGCAGATAAAATCTCTAAGAGATGAATTCACGGAGGTGAAGGAAAGAATGAGCAAAATTGAATCCAAAGCGGAAGGTGTTAGTGCGATAAATCTCAGAAGTGGTAAAGAGATACCATCACGTACCACTCTCGAGAGTCCTCCAAAAGATTCAGAGCTATCTCCAGATAAGTGTTCTCCAATACCCTCTGAAACTGTTGTAACTCCTCCTATTATTTCTATGAAGTCTTACACTCCCGTCGCCCCTTTTCCTAGTAGGCTGGCGAGGCCATCTAAGGAGGTCGACGATGCGGATGTTCTTGAGACACTGAGAAAAGTTGGGATCAATATACCGCTGCTTGATGCAATTCAGCAAATCCCAAGGTACGCCAAATTTCTAAAGGAGATGTGCACCATGAAGAGGAAGACCAAATGTGCTGAGAGAGTCGTGGTAAGGAAGAATGTTTCTGCCCTGATAACCCAAGGTATTCCAAACAAATGCCAGGACCCAGGTATGTTCCTCTTGCCATGTACTATAGGGGATAGAGAAATCGAGCACGCTATGCTAGACTTAGGAGCTTCAATTAATGTTATGCCATACTCAGTCTACAAGAATCTCGGTTTAGAAGGTATGCAGGAAACTAGTATAATCATCCAGTTAGCTAATAGGTCTTCTATTCGTCCTCTAGGATTGATTGAGGATGTGTTGGTTAAAGTTAAGGATTTGATCTTCCCTGCTGATTTTTATGTTATAAATATGGAAGAAAATACATCCACTACTTCTGTTCTACTTGGTAGACCATTCATGAAAACCGCTAAGACGAAAATTAATGTGCATGATGGTACCTTGTCTGTTGAGTATGAAGGGGATGTGTTCGAATTTAATGTATTTGATGCCATGAAACAACGTGCTGATGTGCATTCTGTCTGTAAAATTGATCTGATAGACACTTTAGAACAAGAAGAATGCATGACTGTTGTTGATGGGGATGACCCGCTCGTTTTTACTGAAATTGTTGGCGAAGTTGAAAGTAGTGTTCCCATATTGTCTGACTTATCTGAACAACCTACTTTTGCTTTAGAAACATGTGAAAAGCCAACTAAAATATTACCATCTCTTTTGCAGGCTCCCAAGTTGGAATTGAAGGAGTTGCCGGGTCATCTCAAGTACGTGTACTTGGATGAGGTGGAGACACTTCCGGTAATTATCTCCAAGGAGCTTACATCGGAGCAAAAAGAGGAGTTGGTCGAGGTTTTGAAAAAGAACAAAAGAGCCATGGGATGGACATTGGCAGACTTGCACGGGTTGAGTCCAGTGCTGTGTATGCACAAGATTCGGCTGGATGAGGGAGCAAAGCCATCCCGAGAGCCTCAGCGGAGACTGAACCCTGCAATGAAAGAGGTAGTTTTGTCTGAGATACACAAACTCCTGGATGCAGGTATTATCTTTCCCATTTCTGATAGTCAGTGGGTTAGCCCTATTCATGTTGTACCTAAAAAGACGGGCATAACTGTCATTAGAAATGATAAGGGGGAGTTAGTACCTAAGAGAGTGCAAAATGGATGGAGGATGTGTATAGATTTTAGAAAACTGAATGATGTAACTAAGAAGGAACATTTTCCTATTCCCTTCATAGATCAAATGGTGGAGCGTTTAGCTGGGAAGCCATTCTTCTGTTTTCTAGATGGTTTTTCTGGGTTTTACCAAATTCCCATAGCCCAGGAAGACCAAGAAAAGACTACTTTTACTTGTCCATTCGGAACTTACGCATATAGGAGAATGCCCTTTGGGCTTTGTAATGCTCCAGGGACTTTTCAGCGATGCATGATGAGCATATTTTCTGAATTTGTAGAAAAATACATCGAAGTCTTTATGGATGATTTTACTGTATATGGAAGTTCATTTAAGGATTGCCTGTTTAACTTGTCTAGAGTCATGGAAAGATGCATCGAAACTAATCTTGTTTTAAATTTTGAAAAGTGTCATTTCATGGCCAGTCAGGGCATAGTTTTGGGTCACGTTGTGTCTGCTAAGGGGATAGAGGTTGATAAAGCTAAAATTGATGTCATATCTGATTTACCTTACCCCACGAATCTTCGGAAAGTACGTTCTTTTCTTGGTCACGCAGGTTTTTACCGCAGGTTCATTAAAGACTTCTCGAAGATAGTGACCCCGATGACAAGCTTGCTGAAAAAAGATGTCCCATTCTGCTTTGACAAGCAGTGCAAGCTTGCCTTCGATGTTCTTAAGAAGTGCTTGACCAACGCACCCATCATTCATCCACCGCAGTGGGGGACTCCTTTCGAGATTATGTGCGACGCAAGCAATTATGCCGTAGGCGCTGTGTTGGGCCAGAGGATAGACAAGAAGAGCCATGTGATCTACTATGCCTCCAGGACACTCAACTCCGCGCAGATCGGTTACACGACAACAGAGAAGGAGCTCCTTTCCATTGTTTTCGCTCTCGATAAATTTCGGCCATATATTCTTGGATCTAAAGTAATTGTTTTTTCTGATCATGCAGCAGTTCGATACTTGATGAACAAGAAAGACTCGAAGCCTAGACTGCTCAGATGGGTATTATTACTCCAGGAGTTCGACGTCTCTGTTCAGGACAGAAAAGGATCAGAAAATACCGTTGCGGACCACTTGAGCCGAATTGTGCGTAATGAGGATGACTTACCTCTGAACGATGAGTTCCCTGATGAAGTTCTCTTCCAGGTAAGTGTGGAGACACCATGGTACGCCGACATTGTCAACTACTTGGTCACAGGTACGTTCCCATTCGATTTTTCATATAATCAAAGAGCTAAGCTGAAAAGCGAAGCCAAGACATATGTGTGGGAAGAGCCCGTTTTATGGAAATTTTGCGCTGACCAAGTAATTAGGAAATGCGTCCCTAAGTCCGAACATAGGTCCATTCTTACCTTTTGCCATGAATTTGCATGTGGGGGACACTTTGGGCAAAATAGAACTGCAAGAAAATTTTTAGATTGTGGGTTTTTCTGGCCATCACTGTTTAAGGACTGTTATGAGTTTTGTAAATCTTGTGATCAGTGTCAGAGAAAAGGGACCATCACTAGTAGGAATGAAATGCTCCAAAACCCCATTTTAACTTGTGAGATATTTGAGGTTTGGGGTATGGATTTTATGGGGCCCTTTCCCCCTTCATTTGGTTTTGTCTATATTCTGTTGGCTGTGGACTACGTGTCTAAATGGGTGGAAGCTAAAGCCACCAAAGTTGATACCGCTAATGTTGTTTCCAGTTTTGTCAAGTCAAATATTTTTAGCAGGTATGGAGTACCACGAGCCATCATAAGTGACCAAGGGAGCCACTTCTGCAACAAAACGATCCAAGCCTTGATGAGGAAGTATGGGGTAACTCACAAAATCTCTACCCCATATCATCCTCAGACCAATGGCCAAGCAGAAGTTTCCAATCGAGAAGTGAAGAGCATCCTCGAGAAAACAGTCAGTCCAGGACGGAAAGATTGGAGTCTGAGGCTGGACGATGCTTTGTGGGCTTACCGTACGGCTTATAAAACCCCCATAGGGATGTCTCCTTATCGGATGGTTTATGGTAAAGCCTGTCATCTCCCAGTGGAGATCGAGCACAAAGCTTACTGGGCCGTGAAGAAGTGCAACATGGACTTTGACAAGGCTGGCGAAGAAAGACTCCTCAAATTGCAAGAACTGGAGGAGCTTCGCCTGGATGCGTATGAGAACTCGAAGACCTACAAGGAAAAGACCAAAATGTTCCACGACAGACGAGTCGTCAGAAAACACTTTGAAGTTGGTCAGAAGGTCCTCTTGTTCAACTCCCGCCTGAAGTTCATGCCAGGTAAACTTCGTTCCAGGTGGCTTGGTCCTTTCATTATAACTGATGTCCATCATTATGGTGCAGTCAAGATTCAAAGCCTAGATACTGAGAAGGAATACACAGTGAATGGCCAACGACTGAAGATCTTTCATGAGGGAAGATCAGAGGATTTCGACGACCATGCCTACTTGAAAGAGCCTGACTATGAAAAAGGATGAAATGAGTTTTGGTAAAGTCGAGCAATCGACTCTAAAAATTTGCGCTACTCAAAGGCACCCGAGCTTGAACTGTACATGCTTTTTGTTTACTTACCGTCTTTAGGATTAGTTTAGATTTCTACTCTGATGTTGTGTGTTTTCAGGTGAATCAATGGCTCATCCTTGCGGTTTATTGGCTAAGGTTAAAGCGCTCTCTCCAACCCTCTAAGTCACAATTCAGGGAAGGTCTTCTTTCCCTTCGTTTTGACTGTGCATATTTGGTCCAATGAGGACATTGTCAATTTCTAAGTTGGGGGTGGTGGGTTGTGCCTTATAGTGATCGTCGAGCTTAGTTGTGGAATCCTGATTATCTTGTTGAGTTATGGTGAAAGCATGCTAGTCTGACTATGAAATTCTGTGATGTACTGCTAAGGTCTTCGTATGTGTGTTTGTTGTGAAATTGAGCATAATTGCATATGTTAAGGCCATTTTGAAAAAAAATTTCAAGTTACTTCCCTGTCTAAGCTTCGCATGTTAGCACTCTATCTTGGATCTGTGGGTTTAGGGTAGCTCTGTTTGTTCTGAAATTCGTTGTCACCTCGAAAGGCAACCTTAGGATGGGCCAAGATTCGCTTTTGTTTGTAATTCATGTGCTCAAAAGTTTAGCATGATTTTTAGGCTAAAAAGAAAAAAATGAATGCAAGTTTATAAAAAGAAAACAATCTCATGAGGCGTTCCTCCTTCTTGAGTTACCTTAGTAGCTAGGGGCGGTCGTGAAACCCACGGTCGCCACTGCATGAAAAGGAAGAACAAAGAAGTGAACGCTAGTCCTTAAAAATGTGAATTTTGCCCGTAGTCAGATGCACTGTGCAATGAAATTGCAGGCAAGCTGAAACGAAAGTAAAATTGACATGTTAGGCGCTCATGGAGATCAAAAAAAAAAAGAGAGAAAAGATGCCTCGCGATATATTACTTGCGTAAACGATGAATTGCCCTTAGACTGTTCTGTTTAGCCATAAGTAGAGGGAAGGCGAAATTTTAGGATGGGTAGAGCTATTCTAAGCCTTTGGAAATCTAAGATCGAAGAGCTAGGACCGTAGCGTAAATAGGGAAGCATCTTTAAATTTTTCAAATTGTTCTTAACCAATGTACGCATGCAGCTGTTTCTTTCAAATGCAAATGCCCTGTCTTTTCCAGTACTGAGAATCGAGTCCCTAGCATGCATTCTCGTTTTATTTTATTAATCAGAATTCCACCTTGCTCGAGGACTAGCAAGATTTAAGTTGGGGGTGTTTGATAGCTCCATTTTGGAGCTATAATTATGTCCCTAATTCACGTTTATTAGTTGCTTAATCTTGCTTTTATGTGATTATTGCAGGTGTTCTCGGTAATTCGCCCTCGGGAGCGTTTCAGCGCTTTTTGGGGCTTAATATCGCAATTTAAAGGCCTAAGAACACTTCCGGGGAAGGTCCATGCAAGGGCATGAAGGTTCAGCACTTTGGGGAAATTGAAGGCAAAATTCCATGCAAAAACCCGAGAGCTAGCGTCGAGCGACAGCGTCGCGACGCTAGCTCGACGCTCCCCAGCGTCGAGACGCTGCCAGAGCGTCTCGACGCCCCGAAGTCTGAAGCGCTGATTTGAAGAAAAACCCGAGAGCAAGCGTCGAGCGATAGCGTCGCGACGCTAGCTCGACGCCGCACAAGCGTCTCGACGCTGTGCGAGCGTCTCGACGCCACCCCGACTGCGCGCGCGCGTTGTTTAGGGCGCAGCGTCGAGACGCTACCCTAGCGTCTCGACGCTACGACGGATTACTTAAGTTTCTGTCCGATTTTAGCCGCGAGGATCATCTTCCACCTCGAGCTCCGCGCCTGATTTGACGTCCAGCAGCTGTTTTCCACCATGGGAGGGGCTAGGAAGCTCGATTTGAAGCCGTCCCCCACCACACAAGTCATGAGTGAGTAGTTTTACCGTTTTTGGCTCGAGATTGTAAAGAATAAATGTAGTTTGATCTCTTGGTGAGGTTGTAGGATTAAATTTCTGATTTGGTTGGACATTTTATTGAATTGAATTCTACTTCTTAGCTTAATCTATGAGTGTTAAGTCTCTGAAAGTGACTTATTTAGGACCCATTTAGCTTAAGAAAATGTACACTTTTAGGTGTTTTTGATAGCATTTAGCCTAAACCTATACTTTAATATGAGAATTAGAAGAAGGTAGCTAATTTAGGACTTGTGCACAATAGGTAGAAAAAGGGTTGAAAACCGAAGGAAAAGAATGAAAAATAAGCATTGTGAATGAATTGCGAAATAATTGCGGTCCTCGCAATTATTCAAGTGAAAACCGTAACTTGACTGATCTTTTTCTGTTAAATTCCGTTATTTCAGGGACTCGTTCTTTCTCCTCCATCCATTTCTGATATATGACGTTGAAGATTGATGGTTCTCCTTGGCCCATACGCACCTGCAAACTACTATAAAAAGGGGTCAAAGTCGGAGGTTTGATCATCATTCCGAAGCGCAGAAGTCTTCTCGCAGTCCACCATTTCTTCCTGTTTTCCTTTGCCGTCTGTTGGAGTGAGAGTCTCAGCTATTGGAGTCGATAATCTGATAGGAAGGAGAGGAGATTCTTCTTCTCTCTCGATTGGATTCATCCAAGCAAGGCTGAGCTTTCATCCCCTTCATTCGAGGCGACTGCCACGAAGCTTTCCAGCAACCTTTTACTGTTTTTCTGTCTTGTTCTTCTTATTTCCATTCCTGATCATTGTTGTTCTTAGCGTAGAGTTTAATTTACTGCATTTCGGTATTGTCTGCCTTTGAATCATTTCCTTTAAGCTTCGCATTGTTCGGTTAAACATTGAAAGTAATCAAAGAACGTTTCTGCATTTCTCTATTTCCATCTTCTGCTACGGCTTTTGTCTGCGGTTTTAGTTATATTTCTCTTCTAAGCATGTCTATCTTACTTGTCATTTCTGTTCTCCATATATCCATGAGTAGCTAAATCACCTAGGGGCATGCTAATGACAGAACTATAGGTTAAAAAAACGTGAATCAAGTAGGCAGTTTCACACTCGAACATTGATTGTATGTAAGCTTCATCCCACGGGCAATTTCGATTGGCCATCCATTTTGTCCAAAGAACTCCTAACCTCTGGAAGGAGTAAGAGTTCAGAGTCATATAATCATGCTAGCCTTTCATGGTAATCAGGAAACGGCTTAGGAATAAGCGTTTCCCTAGTACAAACTAAACATTCCTGTTTTAACAAAGTGCTTAAGACCTTACTTTGAAGTCGAGTAAACTAAAGTATTTCATGCATGGAATCGGACGATACATGAGTTAGAGTGAGTTTGATGTATAGAGAGTTGATCTACTGCTTGAGAATCGTATTTAAATGCCTATAGGATAGTCATTAGTAGCCCTGAATTCGCCCATTTACACACTTTCGCTGCTGTTTAATTGCGGAAACATTGCGGTCCTCGCAATTCTGCTGTTTTACATTCTGTTTAGCTGTTTTCTTCTTCGTTTATTAATTCCATCTCTTGTCTTTTAAGTCTAGTTTCAACTTGCATTTGTTTATGTTATATCCCTTTACACATTCAGCAAAAGTTAGATAATTAAAAACCAATTTTACCCCACCAAATTCATCCCATCTTTCTTAATAATCACACTTCGCGAATAACTAAAAATGAGTCTCTGTGGAAAAAACGAATTAAATATACTTACTACTTGCTGTGAGACCATGTATGCTTGCATGTTCTAAGTGCTCTCTCTACTCTTTTGCATATTTATCTTTACACATTGAGCACGCAACAAGTTTTTGGCGCCGCTGCCGGGGACTTATTTTAAGTGAAAACGAAGTTTTGTTAAGTTTGAAACATCAAAATTATTTTCTTTTGCATTTGATCTATATTTCATTTCTTCCTTAGGTAAAATTTAGGTTAGTTTATGAATGAGCTTCCATCTAGTGATCTAGAGTTCAACCCTGAGCCCGAGAGATTACTTAGAGCTAGGAATAAAGCCAAGAAACGTCTATTTAAACAACCTTCTTTACCTCAATTAGCTGCTGATACCGCAAGGTTATCATCACCACCTTTAGAAGAAATGGATAGAAGAGATCAACCTCTGGTGCCTGTCACTCGCAATCCCATAGAAATAGCGAATGACAAGGATAGCGCCATTCTTTCATACCTCGTACCTATGCCTGGGGAGCTGAACCCCAGCATAATCCGTCCTGAGATCACTGCCAACTCATTCGAGTTAAAGCCAGTGATGTTCCAAATGTTGTCCACTGTGGGACAATTCTTTGGAATGGAAAATGAGGACCCCCACAATCATCTTAGGAACTTCTTAGGAGTTAGTGATACTTTCCTAATCCCTGGAGTTTCTCAAGAAGCATTAAGGCTATACTTGTTCCCTTACTCTTTGAGGGACAAGGCCAAAACGTGGCTGAACTCATTACCTTCCGGATCTGTCCTTAATTGGACAGATCTAGCAGAAAAATTCCTAGTCAAATATTTCCCACCTGATAGGAATTCTACTTTCCGTGATGATATTATAAAATTCAAACAAGCTCCAAGTGAGTCTCTTCACGAAGCTTGGACACGATTCAAAGACCTTCTTATCAAATGTCCACACCATGGCATCCCATGGTGTATCCAAATAGAAGTTTTCTTTAAAGGATGCAACCCCAGCACTAGACAAGTCCTAAATTCATCTGCTGGAGGTTCCATGTTGTCCAAGAGTTACAACGAAGCCTATGAGATCTTGGAGAAGATCTCAACATCTCATTGTAGGTGGTCAGACGATCCTGTAGAGCCAACTAGAGCTCAAGACAAGGATGCTCTAAGCGCCATGAGCACCCAAATAAATGCCCTGACCAACTTAGTTAAGCAAATGGCTCAGGCCAATCTCCAATCCAGTGCCAATACCGCCACAGCCATGTCAATGGGCACCCAACCAAGCCAAGGCGAGGCACTAGTCTGTGGATTCTGTGGGGAAGGGCACCCATATGAATATTGCCCTGGGAATCCATCCTCGGTCTGCTATGTAGGAAGCCAGCAGCAACCAAGGAACAACCCCTACTCACAAACATACAATCCTGGTTGGAGGAACCACCCAAACCTGTCATGGGGTGGCCAACCAAATTCTAACCAAAACATTAACCAACCAAGGCCGAGTGGAACATCTGGTTTCACTCCCCAACATAACCAACATAACCAGTCAATGTACCAAAAACCTTATCAACCAGTAGGATCTTCTGTAGAAAACCTACTCAAGGAATACATAGCAAAAAATGATGCCACTCTCCAAAGCCAGCAAGCTACCCTTAGGAGCTTAGAAAATCAAATAGGCCAGTTAGCCAATGAAATTAAAAGTAGGCCCCAAGGTAGACTCCCTGCTGACACTGAATTGCCAAGGAGAGAAGGAAAGGAACAAGTTCAAGCAATTGAACTCAGGAGTGGAAGACCTCTGGTAAGCAATACCAAAGACATACCAAAGAGAGTAGAGAACACCGAGTCTAGTGCTCCACTGGAGTCTCTGCCCAACCAAGGTCCACCACCCACTAGTACATCAGGAGCCAGACTAGAGCCAATTGTAGAGGAAATAGAAGAAATTCCAAGACCTCCACCAATCCTAAGGCGCCCTGACGTACCTGCTTATGTACCACCACCTCCTTATCCTAGAAGACTTAAAAAGAAGCAGGAACAGGAAGTGCATTTCAATAAATTCTTAGAAATACTTAAGCAAGTGCATGTTAACATTCCTTTCGTAGAGGTTTTACAGTCGATGCCTTCTTATGTAAAGTTTTTGAAGGACATCATTACTAACAAAAAAATAATTGGTGAGTTTGAAACAGTCAATCTCACTGAGGAGTGCAGTGCCATCCTCCAGAACAAGCTGCCTAAGAAGGAGAAGGATCCTGGTTCCTTCACCTTACCTGTTGAACTTGGAGGCAAGCACGTGGGGCGAGCTCTCTGTGACTTGGGAGCCAGCATTAACCTCATGCCCCTGTCCCTATTCCGCCAGTTGGGAATAGGGGAAGCACGTCCAACTACTGTCACTTTACAGCTAGCAGACAGATCCATCGCATACCCTGAAGGTAAGATTGAGGATATTCTAGTGAAAGTTGACAAATTTATATTCCTTGCAGATTTCATTGTCCTGGACTATGAGGCAGACAAGGAGGTACCCATCCTGCTAGGTAGACCATTTCTAGCCACAGGTAGGGCACTAATAGATGTGCAAAAAGGTGAGTTAACTATGAGAGTTCATGATGAAGAGGTAAAATTTAGTGTTTACAAAGCTTTAAGGTATCCCTCTGATTCTGAGTCTTGTGCAAGCATAGATGTTGTTGACTCACTTATGGAAAAACAATTAGAGCATGTATTATTAACCAAGCATGCTAATGAATATGTACAAGTAGATGTAGCTGACTTGAATATATCTGACATTATGAATGTACCTGTAGATAAACCACAGCATGTATGTATGAATATAGAATTAACTAATAGATCTGTCAATCCTTTAAAGCCCTCCATTGAGCATCCACCTATTCTAGAACTGAAACCACTACCCACTCACCTCAAATATGCATATTTAGGAGATAATGACACACTGCCTGTAATTATTTCTTCTAAGCTAAGTAAACAGCATGAGGTTGATTTAATTTTACTGCTTAAGCAACATAGGAAGGCTATAGCATGGACTATTGCTGATATTCGAGGCATTAGCCCTTCTTATTGTATGCACAAAATTATACTAGAGGAAGAGCACACACCTAAGGTAGATCACCAGCGTAGGTTAAACCCCTCTATGAAAGAGGTAGTGAAGAAAGAAATAATAAAATGGTTAGATGCAGGAGTAATTTTTCCCATAGCTAGTAGCCAGTGGGTGAGCCCCATCCAGTGTGTACCTAAAAAGGGGGGAATAACTGTGGTAGTCAATGAGAACGACGAACTAATTCCAACAAGGACTGTCACAGGGTGGAGAGTGTGTATGGATTACAGAAAGTTAAATAAAGAAACAAAAAAAGACCATTTCCCTATACCGTTTATTGACCAGATGCTAGACAGAATAGCTGGTAGAGCCTACTATTGTTTTTTAGATGGGTACTCTGGCTATAATCAAATAACTATAGATCCTAAGGACCAAGAGAAGACCACCTTTACTTGCCCTTTTGGAACGTTTGCCTTCCGCAGAATGCCTTTTGGCTTATGCAATGCACCGGCAACTTTCCAGAGGTGCATGATGGCAATCTTCTCTGAGTTGGATGAGTCTATGATAGAAATATTCATGGATGACTTCTCAGTCTTTGGGGATTCATTTAAAACCTGTCTAGAAAACCTAGGACAAGTCCTGGCTAGGTGTGAGGAGACCAACCTAGTCCTAAATTGGGAAAAATGCCATTTTATGGTAGATGAGGGGATTGTTTTAGGACATCGAGTGTCAAGGGCAGGTGTGGAAGTGGATAGGGCCAAAATAGAGATCATAGAGAAGTTGGTAGAGCCCCAAAATGTCAAGGCCATTAGAAGCTTCTTAGGGCATGCTGGTTTTTACAGAAGGTTCATCAAGGACTTTTCTAAGATAGCCAAGCCTCTGTGCGAGCTTCTAGAGCTAAATAAGCCTTTTATCTTCTCTGAGGAATGTGTAGTAGCTTGAAAAACCCTTAAAGAGGCACTAGTCACAGCACCTATCATAGTCGGACCAAATTGGGATCTCCCATTTGAGATGCTATGTGATGCCAGTGACTATGCTGTAGGAGTCATGTTAGGACAGAAGATCGACAAGCTGACACACCCTGTCTATTATGCCAGTAAGACCTTGAATGAGGCTTAATGTAATTATACAACTACAGAGAAAGAGATGCTTGTTGTAGTGTTTGCTTGCGAAAAATTTAGAAATTATATTGTAGGCACTAGGACCATTGTATACACTGACCATTCTGCCTTGAAATATCTTATGAGGAAAGCTGACGCCAAGCCTAGGCTGATTAGGTGGGTGTTATTGCTGCAAGAATTCGATTTGGATATTCGAGACAAGAAAGGTTGTGAGAATGTGGTTGCAGATCACCTGTCTCGATTGCACCATAATTGCGAAAAAATTGCGGAGCCCGCAATTTCTGATGCCTTCATAGATGAACATGTTTTTGCTTTGTCCCATCGTGATAACGATGAGGAACCATGGTTCGCTGATATTGCTAACTTCCGTGCATCACAGGTATTACCAGTGTTCAAGGGAGGACAAGAGAAGAAGAGGTTCCTCCATGAAGTAAGGAAATTCATCTGGGATGACCCCATACTTTACAGAACCTGTGCTGATGGGTTATTAAGGAAGTGTGTCTCAGCTGCTGAAGCGAAATCTGTGCTGCAGCACTGTCACTCATCTCCTTATGGGGGACACTTTGGTGGTCAACGAACAGCTGCAAAGGTATTTCAGAGTGGCTACTATTGGCCAACGATCTTCAAGGACGCCCATGACTACGCCCACAGCTGTGATGAGTGCCAAAGGACAGGTAATCTCAGTCGCAAGGATGAGATGCCCCTCACCTACATCTTAGAGTTGGAGCTCTTTGATGTGTGGGGCATCGATTTCATGGGACCATTCCCTCCATCGTCAGGTAACCTCTATATATTAGTAGCAGTAGACTACGTGTCCAAGTGGGTAGAAGCCAAAGCATGTCCTAATAATGATGCTAAAACGGTCACTAGTTTCTTACATAGGCACATTTTCACTAGATTTGGGACTCCTCGTGCTATCATTAGTGATGAGGGGTCACATTTCATTAATAAGGCTATGGAGAAAATATTGGCTAAATATAACATTAGACATAGAGTAGCTACTCCCTATCACCCACACTCAAATGGTCAAGCTGAAATTTCCAATAGGGAAATCAAGAACATCCTAGAGAAGGTAGTCAAACCTAATAGAAAAGACTGGTCGTTTAAGCTTGAGGATGCACTTTGGGCTTATAGAACAGCATATAAGACACCCCTCGGCATGTCTCCCTATAGGTTGGTGTATGGCAAAGCTTGCCACTTGCCACTTGAGTTAGAAAACAAAGCATTTTGGGCCATGAAGGAATTAAATTTTTGTGTAAAGGATGCGGGGACATTGAGATCCTTGCAGCTGCATGAACTTGATGAGCTTAGGCATATGGCCTATGAGAATGCCAAAATGTACAAAGAGAAGACCAAAATATGGCACGACAGTAGGCTTAGGATCAAAGACTTTAGGAAAGGCCAACTTGTACTATTATTTAATTCACGCTTAAAGTTATTTCCAGGCAAACTAAAGTCTAGATGGTCGGGTCCATTTGTTATTACTAATGTCTTTGTTCATGGTGCAATAGAGATAAAAAACTTGCAGCAAGGTCAGCCGTTTATGGTCAATGGTGCTAGACTGAAGCACTACTATGAGGAAGGGGATGTGAAGACTCTCTCGGCCTTCCTCTTGACTGAAGCATGACAAAAAGAACGAGAGAGAACGAGTGGTTACTGTGCTCGTTTAGTCAAGGCCAATGCCTTAGTTTATTTTTTTCTGTTTTTCCGATTATCGTTTATAGGTTTTGTGGTGTAATTTTAATTGCGTATTTGATGTTTGTTTTATTTGTTTTTGTAGGGAATCGATAGATGGAATCAAGGAGATCAAATCCAGCTTTAAAAATCGAGAAACGGTTGAGCCAAATAAAAGATACGGGCGATCAAAGTTTGAGATTTTGATGAAATAATATCCCTAGAATTGCGCTGGAATTGCTGGATCCGCAAAAAGAGCCGTTGGGATTTTTTTCCGTTGCATTTATATCCGTTGGAAGGCGTTCGATCGATACGCTTCTCTCATTCTTTGCTCTCCAAGAATTCAGCGATTCTCTCTACCTTTGATTCCTCTCTCAAGATCTTCAAGAAGCAGCAATGGTGTTCACACGAGCGGAAAGATCTGCAGCGAAGAAGAAGGCTGATGACGCAGCTGAAGCGGCTGCGAGGGAAGCGCTTCTCACTCTTGCAGACGATGGTGCCGTTCGCACCGGTCCTCTCCCTAAGCTTCCTATCCGTAGGAGGAAGTGGAGGGTGGTCACTGAGATCCCTGCTGGACCATCTGAGCCAGCGGGCACGCCCAAGAAACGCCGGTGGAGTGTCAAGACGGCCGCCGAACCAAGCGTAGCGACGACTCCCTCTGTGGCGAGTCAAGATTCTGATCGTGAGTCCCACGATTCAGCCAAGAAGAGTTCGACGCCACCTGCTTCACCAGCGCGCACACCGACGCCACCTGCTTCACCTGTGCACAGCCCTGCACCTTCTGAACCTGTGCACAGCCCTGCACCGTCTGAACCAGTGCCAAGCGCAGAGTCGTCACCGCCTGCACAGAGCCCCGAGTTGTCTCCAGCACCTCAGAGTTCTGATCCGACACCTGCAGCAGCGCAGAGTCCTGAATTACCATCTTCGCCACTGAGTTCTGCGCGGACACCATCAGCAGCGCATAATTCTCCACGGCCTGATCCGGAATTCCCTTATGGAGATTATCAAGAGTCCACGCAAGGCAGTGGAGATGCTGGGGAAGACGAAGTCTTCTCTCCTATGAGGGAAGATAGCCCTGCAGAGCCTGCACAGCAGGACGATTCTATGGAAGAGACGTTGGGGGCATGCCTCCAGCAGATCAACATCAAGGCCAAGCTCAAGAAGAAGAAGAAGGCCAAGATTGTCAAGGCCAAGAAGTTGAAGAAAAAGAAGGCCAAGAAGGTGCCGTCCACAAACAAAGACAGCACTGAGCCTTCGCTCAAACGCCTCAAGGTGGAGGCTGCCGAATCATCCAAGCCAGCGGATAAGGGCAAGGCTAAACTCTACCCTGAAGACGAACCTCAGTCAGTGAGGTATGTCTCGTCTGATGCTGAATCTAGGGGTGCTGAGCTGAGGAAGAGGGACCTGCTGCACGAGAAAGGTTTCCTCGACCGACTCGCTGACCTGCCGCAGTTCTTGCGCGCAGGAGTGATCAACCATGGCTGGGAGGAATTCTGCAGACCGCCTAATCCAGCATACACGAGCATGGTGTACGATTTCTACGCCAATGTGCTCAGCCCTGAGGATGGCCTGTCTATGGTCCGAGGGGTGGAAGTGGATTTCTCAGCCAAGACCATCAATGACGCCTTTGGTCTCAAGGGCCAAACTCACACAGATTATGCGCGGATAGTTGATGAGCCGACTGAGGCTGTGCTGGAAGAGGCCATTCGAACAATTGGCCAGCCTGAAGCAGCGTGGACTGTCTCACGCAATGGGAGGCACACCTTGATGAGTGCCAATCTGACAGCAAAGGCGGCTGTTTGGTTTGCCTTTGTGCGAAGGAAGTTGTCCCCTGTGACCCACGAGACGACAATCAACCAGAGTCGATCACTACTGGTTTATGCCATCATGCGCGGTCTCACGGTCGATGTGGGGGAAATTATGTCAGCAGCCATTGCTGAATGTGCCCGCAAAGGTAAGGGACCCTTATTTTTCCCCAACACTATAACAAAATTGTGCTTGCTTGCAGGAGTTCCCACCGAGCGCTTGGAGCAGCAGATGCCGTACACGGGCCATTTGGAGCTGCCTGCCAGCTTGAGGCTGAAAAGAAAGGGGAATATGGAGTTTGAATTGGATAGGCTGGCTGCTGAACAGTCCCTATCCATGGCCTGCTTGATGGACATGCAGAGGAGAATGGCTCAATGGGCCAACTATGCGCAGGCAAGGGACAAGGAAGTTGCAGACCAGCTGGGGTGCATCTTCCCGGACTTCCCCACCAATCTCCTGACTCCATGGGTGCCACCACGACCAAGGCAACCTGATGAAGATGATGAGACTTGAGTGCTGGTTTGAAGTGCACTGAAGGGAGTATTGCTGTTCCCTTAGAAAACAAAAACAATTTTTCTGCTTTCTGAGAGATAATATGAATTATGCTGTTTGTGTTCAATTGTTGATCTGTTTAGATGTTTAGTTTCTGTGTTTTTTTCTTTTGCTTAGTATAGTCTGATGTTAGCTGCCTAGGTAGGTTAGGTTAGTTTTAATTTTGTAGAGCTTACAGCGACGGGACAAAGCATGTTTAGGGGCCTGATGCATTGTTATTTCTGCCCAGATTTGATTGCGAAAACATTGCGGTGCCCGCAATTTTTCTGACTATTTGCGTGTTTTGGACTGTCTGTTTAGCTAGGCTGTAATCTGTTTAAATACCATCTTTTGCTGCTAGCATGACTACCGTATATAGCTGATCTAAAAGCATGCTGGATGAGTGTCATACGACGTCTTTTGATAGTTTAAATTAACCTCTCAATAGCTCAGCATGCACAGCTTTAAGCCCTTAACTGTCTGTTTTTTTCAAAATTCTGCTGCTGTGATATTTTCTTTCAAATGTTCTGTCTATGCCTAGGACTTTTAAATTCTCTTTGTTTTACCTTAGACTAGATGCTTCTAGACTAGTTTGGGGGTGTGCCACCTCAGACACTCATTGGGGACAATGAGTAGTTTTAGTTTGGGGGAGGCCACCCTAGGCCTAGGAACATTCCTCTCTTCCTTAGGACATAAGCATTCTTCTTCTCCTTTAAAAAAAAAAAAGTGATAAATAGAAAAAGTGAAAAATAGAATAAAGAGGGGAGTCTTTCTCAAGTTGCTGAGTAATCAGTGCCAAGTGTGTAAACCACAAGTGGCATTGCATCAAAAGGCAACCCAAGGGAAGGCTCCACCTAAGTAAGAAAAGAAAAAAGGAGAAATAGGGAAGAAGAATGTGTGCTTAGGAGTTATGACCTTGTGGCTTAGATGTCCTATTTGAAAAGAACTCTGATCCTTAATGAGCTGAGCACAAGGTTGTAGCTTTTAGGTTTGTCTAAGGGAGATGAATGTATATCCAATGAAGTGATGCCAGGGTTTAGTTGGTCTTATGAAAGTACTACTGTCACTGGTTTTGTACTAAGACTGGCATGACTCTAAGGAATCCTAGGTAGCTCATGAGAAAAAAAACTAGAAGCATGTACTGAGTCTGAGATAAAGCTAGGCAGAAGTTGAAACCTTAGGGATAGTGGCAGGATATGACAAAAGCAAATAGACCAGTTGTAGGGAGTTAATGAAAACAGAAAGAGTGTTAGGCAGGCAAAGGCAGAAGAAGCTTGACAAGAGGTTAGTGTTAAGCATAGAAGGATGTCACAGGACAGCACTGCTATAGATGAGAATATAAGGGAGTCAGTAAGTAGCTAAAAGAAGATAAATAACAGCCTAAGTAAGTCCCTAGTTTGCTTGAGGACAAGCAAAACCTCAAGTTTGGGGGTGTGTTAAGTCTTTGAAAGTGACTTATTTAGGACCCATTTAGCTTAAGAAGATGTACACTTTTAGGTGTTTTTGATAGCATTTAGCCTAAACCTATACTTTAATATGAGAATTAGAAGAAGGTAGCTAATTTAGGACTTGTGCACAATAGGTAGAAAAAGGGTTGAAAACCGAAGGAAAAGAATGAAAAATAAGCATTGCGAATGAATTGCGAAATAATTGCGGTCCTCGCAATTATTCAAGTGAAAACCGTAACTTGACTGATCTTTTTCTGTTAAATTCCGTTATTTCAGGGACTCGTTCTTTCTCCTCCATCCATTTCTGATATATGACGTTGAAGATTGATGGTTCTCCTTGGCCCAGACGCACCTGCAAACTACTATAAAAAGGGGTCAAAGTCGGAGGTTTGATCATCATTCCGAAGCGCAGAAGTCTTCTCGCAGTCCACCATTTCTTCCTGTTTTCCTTTGCCGTCTGTTGGAGTGAGAGTCTCAGCTATTGGAGTCGATAATCTGATTGGAAGGAGAGGAGATTCTTCTTCTCTCTCGATTGGATTCATCCAAGCAAGGCTGAGCTTTCATCCCCTTCATTCGAGGCGACTGCCACGAAGCTTTCCAGCAACCTTTTACTGTTTTTCTGTCTTGTTCTTCTTATTTCCATTCCTGATCATTGTTGTTCTTAGCGTAGAGTTTAATTTACTGCATTTCGGTATTGTTTGCCTTTGAATCATTTCCTTTAAGCTTCGCATTGTTCGGTTAAACATTGAAAGTAATCAAAGAACGTTTCTGCATTTCTCTATTTCCATCTTCTGCTACGGCTTTTGTCTGCGGTTTTAGTTATATTTCTCTTCTAAGCATGTCTATCTTACTTGTCATTTCTGTTCTCCATATATCCATGAGTAGCTAAATCACCTAGGGGCATGCTAATGACAGAACTATAGGTTAAAAAAACGTGAATCAAGTAGGCAGTTTCACACTCGAACATTGATTGTATGTAAGCTTCATCCCACGGGCAATTTCGATTGGCCATCCATTTTGTCCAAAGAACTCCTAACCTCTGGAAGGAGTAAGAGTTCAGAGTCATATAATCATGCTAGCCTTTCATGGTAATCAGGAAACGGCTTAGGAATAAGCGTTTCCCTAGTACAAACTAAACATTCCTGTTTTAACAAAGTGCTTAAGACCTTACTTTGAAGTCGAGTAAACTAAAGTATTTCATGCATGGAATCGGACGATACATGAGTTAGAGTGAGTTTGATGTATAGAGAGTTGATCTACTGCTTGAGAATCGTATTTAAATGCCTATAGGATAGTCATTAGTAGCCCTGAATTCGCCCATTTACACACTTTCGCTGCTGTTTAATTGCGGAAACATTGCGGTCCTCGCAATTCTGCTGTTTTACATTCTGTTTAGCTGTTTTCTTCTTCGTTTATTAATTCCATCTCTTGTCTTTTAAGTCTAGTTTCAACTTGCATTTGTTTATGTTATATCCCTTTACACATTCAGCAAAAGTTAGATAATTAAAAACCAATTTTACCCCACCAAATTCATCCCATCTTTCTTAATAATCACACTTCGCGAATAACTAAAAATGAGTCTCTGTGGAAAAAACGAATTAAATATACTTACTACTTGCTGTGAGACCATGTATGCTTGCATGTTCTAAGTGCTCTCTCTACTCTTTTGCATATTTATCTTTACACATTGAGCACGCAACAATGAGCACGTTTGAATGATTTAGGACTAGGCACCCTTGATTTTGAGCGTGATCATTTGTTAAAGGATTTGATGCCGTGCCTCTCGTTTCCGCCGAGTAACAAGGAATTATGACTCCTTGAGCGTATTGGCGTCCTTGCGCTCTTGGTGTTCGTTCTTCCCGAATTAGGATTCCAAATCGACATACTAATTTCGCGTCCAAATTAGATAGTCGTCACAGTTAGCTTGTTGCTACCGTTCGGTCTTGGGAGAGCGTTGGCCGCCAATGTCCGAACGGTATGCTTGATTAGCACAATTAATTATGTCTAATTAAATCTATGGAGCATGTCTGAGTTATTTATTAATTTTAGACGAGCTGTGTATTCGTTAAACTGTTTAACCAAAGTACTCGTCAACCTATGATCTAAGAGGCATGCTAAATTTATTCCGACCGTCCCGAGTCGAAAACTCCGTTAGCGAAATTTTCTATTGCATAGTTCCTATTTAGTTAATTAAAAACCAACAACTCCCCCTTATTTTACTTACTTTAATCGTTTGCAAATTTAATTGAGATTAAGTCTAATTACCTTAATTCCCTGTGGACCGACCCCGTTGCCACTATTCTACAAATAGTTTAGTGAATTCGGGCACTTATAAATTCATTTTGGCGGGTCTCGACAACCCGATGATTGGCGATAGTTCAATAATATCGTTACCAAGCACGCAACAGTCTATCATGATACCCTCATGGCGAGGAAAGCTGAGAAGAAACCACTAAGTAAATATGATTTACTCGTTGTCGAAACATGTTTAGTGGAACATGATAGTTCTGCCTGGATACTGGATTCAGGAGCCACTAACCATGATTGTTCTTCTTTCCAGGAAACTAGTTCCTGGCAGCTGCATGCTAAAGGTGAGATAACTCTCAGGTTTGGAACAAGAGAGGTTGTCTCAGCCAAGGCAGTGGGAGCTGTCAAGTTGTTATATAGAGATAGTTTCATTTTACTTGAAAATGTACTGTTGGTTCCTAGCTTTAAAAGGAACCTTGTATCTATCTCTTGTTTACTTGAACATTTGTATAAAGTATCATTTGATTTTAATGAAGTGTTCATTAGCAAAAGAGGTGTACATATATGTTCTGCGAAACTTGAAAACAACTTGTATGTGTTAAGACCAACAGAGGCAAAAACTATTTTGAACACCGGGATGTTTAAAACAGCTCAAATTCAAACTAAAAGGCAGAAACTTTCTCCAAGTACCTATCTTTAGCACTTGAAACTAGGCCACATTAATCTCAATAGGATTGGGAGATTGGTTAAGAGTGGTCTCCTAAATCAGTTAGAGGACAACTCTTTACCACCATGTGAGTCTTGTCTTGAGGGCAAGATGACCAAACGATCTTTTTCTGAAAAAGGTCATAGGTCCAAAGAAACTCTAAAGCTTGTACATTCAGATCTTTGTGGTCCGATGAATGTTAAAGCACGGGGAGGGTATGAATATTTCATCAGCTTCATTGATGATTATTCTAGGTACAGCTATCTTTACCTAATGCATCATAAGTCCGAAGCTCTTGAAAAGTTCAAGGAGTATAAGGCAGAGGTTGAGAACTGATAACTCCATTTTGGAGCTATTAAATACTTCCTAATTGTAGCTTAAGTCTGCGTTTAATTGGTTAATATATCTCGTTTGTAGGAGAATTGCGGCAAAGAGCTCGTGCGTCCGTTGGACCCGTTCGAGAGCTAAAAGTGGAGTTTTAACACCCCGGGAGTGCATCGGGAAAGGGGAAGTTGATCCGTGAAGAAACGGGCCAAAACCGCCTAGGAGAGGCAATTTTCCAGCCCCCAAACCCGAGAGCCAGCGTCTCGACGCTGGCTCGACGCTGCAAAAACCCGAGAGCTAGCGTCGAGTGATAGCGTCGAGATGCTAGCTCGACGCTGCCGAAGCGTCGAGACTCTGCTTGGCGTCGAGACGCTCCGGAGGAGGCGCGCGCAGGAAAATCATCGGGGCAGCGTCGAGACGCTGCCCAGCGTCTCGACGCCATCGCGAGGCGCGCGCGGATTAATTAGGGCGCAGCGTCTCGACGCTGGCCTAGCGTCTCGACGCTACGTCGATTACAAAAGCTGTAAAAGACGGTTTCTGCGCATTTTTTAGAACAACTTAGACATTTTTGAGCGTTTCTTCTTCTTCTTCCTCTTGTTTTTCTTAGATTTCTTTGAGCTCAGCCATTGTTGGCATGTTCTTCTTATTGTAATTTGTTGATGACGCCTTCCATGGCCTACGTTGGAGCGGAATTGACAACCCATTCCATGGACGGCTAAGGTAAGGGTGAACGGTTTGGGAATTCTGGTGCGCGATATTTTGAATAATCGCCTAATCTCAAGCTGTCGAGGCTTGCCAAAATACGATTTATAAGCCTATAACCAAGGCTTTGCAGCCAGTGGTAACAGGGTCGATCCAAGGAGAAGGTATGATTGAAATTACTATTAAAATTGGGAATTAACTAATTGATTGGTTTTGTAACGGGGAGATTTTTCAGCATGCAAAGGAATCTAATAAAGCGCTAACGGAAGAATAACAAGTAGAAAAATGCTTGCACGGTTTGGGAGTTTCGGGATTAATTGCTAGACAATTTCAGTTCATCATTTAATACAAAATTCATGGCGTACAGTTTATGATACACACGGACGACTACCCGAGAAGCCCCAAGGTAGCCGGCTTCATAGATATTAATCAGACCACACAGTTCCGATTATACGTTATCCAAAATTGCATTAAGGTGATCAGCCCTAAATTTATTCTAGACATTCACTAGCTAACCGCGACGAACATTCAAGCATGTAATCTAATTGCTAGTAGATTGCCCGCAAACGCCGTATGCAATCAACAACTATCATACACGACTCGATACTCCGATTTACTTTTATCTGTCTGTGTTACTTAGGCGAGTAGTGAGAGGCACGACATCGCTACTCTTTAACATACACAACATGCAAGAAAACTCGAGTGTCAATCGTCGAAATCTAACATGCGCGTTGGATTAAGCAAGAAAGATAAATGTATATAAACAGCCACCAATTGCATTCAAAGCTTAGATTATCAAAACTAAAATGTCTAACAAAAATTCCCTAAACAATCCCCAAACCGGTCGCCCTTACCTTAGCCGTCCATGGAACGGGTTGTCAATTCCGCTCCAACGTTGGCCATGGAAGGCGTCATCAACAAGTTACAATGGAAAAGCTAAAAAACATGCCAACAATGGCTGAGCTAAAGGAAAACTAGAAGAAAATCGAGAGGAAGAAGAAGAAGAATCGCCCAAAATGTCTCCGTCCTCCTCAAATCCGCGCAGAAATCATCTTATTAAGCTACTGTAATCGATGTAGCGTCGAGACGCTAGGCCAGCGTCGAGACGCTGCGCCCTAAATAATCCGCGCGCGCCTCGCGATGGCGTCGCGACGCTGGGCAGCGTCGCGACGCTGCCCCGATGATTTTCCTGCGCGCGCCTCCTCCGGAGCGTCTCGACGCCAAGCAGAGTCTCGACGCTTGGGCAGCGTCGAGCTAGCGTCTCGACGCTATCACTCGACGCTAGCTCTCGGGTTTTTGCAGCGTCGAGCCAGCGTCTCGATGCTACAGCTCGACGCTGGCTCTCGGGTTTGGGGCTGGAACTTTGCCTCTCCTAGGCGGTTTTGGCCCGTTTCTTCACGGATCAACTTCCCCTTTCCCGACGCACTCCCGGGGCGTTAAAACTCCACTTTTAGCTCTCGAACGGGTCCAACGGACGCACGAGCTCTTTGTCGCATTTCTCCTACAAACGAGATATATTAACCAATTAAACGCGGACTTTAGCTACAATTAGGAAGTATTTAATAGCTCCAAAATGGAGTTATCAAACACCCCCAACTTAAACATTGCTAGTCCTCGAGCAAGTGCTACAAAGATATTGACTCTAAGGACGCGCCTACATGCAACTGGCTCAAACCTCCATGCATTTTGAAAATTTAAACACAACATAATCATGAAAGCATTTCGTGCATGCATTTACTACGAACATATAAAAAATTAACTCTTGCCCCCTAACGTGTGTGTGTGCTAGCCAACCACTCCTAAACTCACGTAAACCCAGAAAAACACATGCAACACACATCCCGTTTTCCCCCTACTTCTAGCGTTTAAGAACAGTCTACCCTTGACTTACACGAGAGAGAGAAGCAAATTAAGAGACCTAATTATTTTTCTCATTCATTTTTCTTTTCACAAGTACTTTGTACTCTTTTATTAAGGTTCTTTGAACCAACTTTTTATTCACTTTTTCTTTCCACCTCGAGCTGCCTAACACGTCAAACTTTGGCCAAAGCTTCACGTTTTTAAGGACTAACGCTCACTTTTTAAGCGCGCTAATAAGAAGGAGGAGCGCCTCGAGAGGAGTTTTCTATCAAACATGCTTTTCTATTTTTTTTTTTTACATTAGGCTAAGCATATGCTTTCTCAATTAACCAACTACTAACTCTCATGCAACAAGTTACCTATGGGTGCCTTTCGGGGTGACAACGAGAATTAGCGCTACATGCAATTTTCGAGCCTACGGAATCTAGGAAAGGGATGCTAAGTGCGCGAAAGATGCAAGGGAGCAACAAAAAAATTTTAAAATTTTTGACATGAACCTAATAAACGCAAAACTCATGCAAAAACTCGATTATGTACATGCTCAGATTTCCAACATGCATTTCCTAGGCTATCATCGTCAGAAAACAGTAAACAGAGTCCCAAGCACTTCAATATCGATATAACACTTCACAACAAACTACACATGCATATCCATCAGACCATCTCCACCCCCAACTTCAGAATTTGGCATTGTCCTCAATGCCATACAGTCAGATAAAACAAAGTAAAAGGGAAGAAGAACTACACTTCCCTGACTCTTTGTGAAGCTGGCGAGGGCGAGGAAGCGGCGCGCACATACATCGGAGCCCAAATTTTTCTTCTCTTCCTCGATTCCTAAAAAAAAAAACAGCAAGCAAAGTAAGACTAAATTACACTAAAAAGCAATAAAAAACAGCAACTAAACTAAAACAGAAAAACAGTTCATCGCTCGGGTGCCTCCGAGAAGCGCAAAATTTTTAAAGTCGTTTGCTCGACTGAATTCTCTCTACTGCCTCAACCATAGTCAGAAAGTGCGGGGGACGATCCAGACTTGTCCGCGTCCACACTTTTACTGCAATCAACATTAAAAACATTTTGCACTCTTCGTGCCTCGAGCACGTGAATATCAGAGTTATTAGTGCCAAAAACAGCAGTACCATCCATCAAATTTAAATCAGACTTTTTAACTGAGACATGGGAACCATCCCTCAAGCGCGAGGGTAGACTCCCATTCTCGTCATGCTCAATCACAGAAATATTCTCCACCGATCTCTTTTCAAATAATGAAAACTCATGCAAAATATCAACAAACTCTAGAGAAACGACGCCCTTAAACACATCGATTTTGACCCTAGCGGTCTTAAGAAAAGGGCGTCCTAACAACATAGAGGACGAGGCATGCGATGACTTTTCATTCATATCTAAAACAAGGAAATCAGCGGGGAACATCATATCCCCAACCCTAACAAGAACATCTTCTACTTTCCCTCTTGGACACACACTCGACCCATTAGCTAACTGGACAGACACGTTACACTCATGCAATTCATTTAAGATCAAATCAAGAAATAAAGCATAAGACATAACGTTCACAGAAGCTCTTAAGTCTAACATGGCATTTCTAACTACCTTACTACCTATCGTACAAGGAATAGTAAAGGTACCTGGATCGTTGCACTTGGCGGGCAACGTACCTGGGAGGATAGCAGAAACGTTCTCTTTTCTCTTCTCAGTCCCTCTGGACTTCCTTTTCTTTGTGCACCAGCTCCTTAGAAATTTTGCGTACTTAGGCACTTGACTGACTGCCTCTAGGAGCGGGATATTGACCATCACCTTCTGGAAGGTACGAAGGACCTCCTCATCATCGGATTCCAAAGTAGGCTTCGCAAGCCTACTCGGGAAGGGTGCTCTGGCAACATCCTCAGGTACACTGACCTTCTCATCTTTTTTCTCATTCTGAATCTCGAGAGCAGGCGGGGCGGACTCGTTCAGGCTGTCCTTAACTTCCTTCACGGCTCTGGTGGAAAGTGACTTTCCACTCCTCAGCTGAATAGCACTCACGTTTTCACATGAGTTGACCGTGGTTTGGGAAGGAAGCTTCCCTGAGCTCTTGCTCTCGATCTTACTAATAGACACCGACATTTGTGTCAGCTGCTTGTTTAAATTTTGCAGCTCGGCCTTGTTAGAATTAAGCTCTTCTCGAGCTTCTTTTTGGAACTGGCTGGTGCTCGTGACAATGGTCCTCACCATTTCTTCTAATGAGCTGGAGGAGCTCGAGGCTTGAGCCTGGGTGGAAGGGTTAGGCCTATCGTGAGACTGGCCTTGGAAGCGAGATTGTCGTTCCCTGTTCCCATAGCTGAAGTTGGGGTGATCGCGCCAACCGGGGTTATACGTGTTTGAATATGGGTCGTACTTCCTCGAGTTGGAAGCGTACCCCCCGATCGCATTCACCTCCTCCGCCTCGCGAGTTCCTCCAACGATCTTTTTCAGCATACTACCGATCTCGGCCACTTGGGCCCTTATCTCTGTCATCTCGTGACTCTGGGTCATCCCATGGACTTGTCCTTGCCCCCGAATACCAAACTGCTGCGAGTTTGCCGCCATATTCGCTATGAGCTGTTTGGCCTCAACCGGAGTCTTGTCGATCAAGGCCCCGCCGCTCGCTGCATCAATCATTTTCCGATCGTGGGGCGTCATCCCCTCATAGAAATACTGGATCAATAGCTGATCGGCAATCTGATGGTGTGGGAAGCTGGCGCACAGGCGCCCAAATCGCTCCCAGTATTCGTGCAAGGATTCACCTACATCCTGGGTGATCCCGTAAATTCTCTTCCTCAAAGTGGTGGCCAAGGACGCAGGGAAATACTTCTCCAGGAATACCCTCTTCATGTCCTGCCACGTGGTGATCGATCTGGAGGGCAGATAATATAGCCAATCCTTGGCCTTGTTGTTGCGTGCTCAATGTGTTAATATAAATAAGCAATAAGGAAGAAAGAGCACTCAGAACATGCAAGCATACATGATCTTATAGCAAGTAATAAGTATTTTTTCATTCGTTTTCCCACAGAGATTTATTATAAGTTACTCATGAAGTGTAAAGTTAAGAAAGAAGGGGTGGATTTGAAGGGGTAAAATTGGTTTTTAATTGCCTACTTCTTACCGAATGTATAAAGGAATGCAACATAAACAAAAGCAAGTTGAAATTAAACTCAAAGGAAAAGAGACGAGATTAATAAATGAAGAAGAAAACAGCTAAACAGAATGGTAACTTAGCAGAATTGCGGGCACCGCAATGTTACCGCAATTATAAAAACAGCGAAAGTGTGTAAAATGGAGAAATAAGGGCTACTAACGACTATCCTATAGGCTTTTCCTCACGATTCTCAAGCATTGGATCAACTCTCTATGCATCAAACTCACTCTATCTCATGTATCGTCCGATTCCATGCATTAGATTCTTTAGTTTACTCATGTCCAAGTAAGGTCTTAAGCATCTTGTTAAAGCAGAAGTGTTTAGTTTGTACTAGGAAAACGCCTATTCCTAGGTCGTTTTCTGGCTACCGTGAAAGGCTAGCATGAGTGTATGACTCTGAACTCTTACTCCTTCCAGAGGTTAGGAGTTCTTTGGACAAAATGGATGGCCAATCGAAATTGCCCGTGGGATGTAGCTTACATACAATCAATGCTTCGAGAGCTATCCTACATGCTTGGTTCACGTTTTTTAGCCTATATTCTTGTCATTAGCATGCCCCTAAGTGACTTAGCTACTCATGGATATATAGAGAATAGACATACGAGATAAAAGAGACATGCTTATTAGAGAAACAAACTGAAAACAGCAAGGTAAAACAGTAAGTTGCAAAGGTCGGAAACTGTGAAATGAAGAATATTGCTTGTGATTAATTGATTGTTTGAATGGACAAAGGAAAGCTTAAAGTCAATAACATAAAGACAGACAGCAACGAACTGAAATGTATTAACTACTAGAAGGGAAACAACAATAAAACAGTGCTGAAAAGTAGAAATGAAAGACAGAAAGCAAATAAACAGCTTGGACGCCTCGTCGCAATCTCCTCGGCTGAAGGATGGGAAAGATCAGCCTTGCTTGGATGAATCCAATCGGGAGAGAAGATGAATCTCCTCTCCTTCCTATCAGATTATCGATTCCAACAGCTGAGCTTCGCACACCAACAGACGGCAAAGAAAAACAGGAGTGAAGATGGACTGCGAGAAGACTTCTACGCTTTCGGATGATGATTGAACCTCCGACTTTGACCCCCTTTTATAGTAGTTTGCAGGTGCATTTGGGCCAAGGAGAACCATCAATCTTCAACGTCGTATATCAGAATGGATGGAGGAGAAAGAACGAATCCCTGAAATAACGGAAATTAACAGAAAGAGATCAGTCAACTTACGGTTTTCACTTGAAACATTGCGGTTCCCGCAATGTTTTCGCAATTCTATCGCAATGCTTGTTTTTTCATTCTTTTCCTTCGGTTTTCAACCTTTTCCTTTCCTATTGTACATAAGTCCTAATTTAGCTACCTTCTTCTAATTCTCATACTTAAGCATAGGTTTAGGCTAAATGCTATCAAAAACACCTAAGAGTGTGCATCTTTCTAAGCTAAATAGATCCTAAATAAGTCACTTTCAGAGACTTAACACACCCCCAAACTTAAGGTTTTGCTTGTCCTCAAGCAAACTAAGGACTTACTTAGGCTGTTGTTCTATTCCCTTTAACCACTTACTGACTCCCCTACATTCCTATCTATAGCACTGCTGTCCTGTGACACACTTCTAAGTTTAAAACTATCCTCTTATCAAGCTTCTTCTGACTTCGCCTGCCTAATACACCTGCTGTTTTTATTAACTCCCTACTACTGATCTACCTACTTTTGTCATATCATGCCACTATCCCTAAGGTTTCAAATTCTGCCTAGCTTTACCCCAGACTCAGTACATGCTTCTAGTCTTTTCTTTTGAGCTACCTAGGATTCCTTAGAGTCATGCCAGTCTTAGTACCAAATTAGTGACAGTAGTACTTTCATATAACAAACTAAACCCTGGCATCACTACATTGGACATACATTCATCTCCCTAGACAAACTTAAAAAGCTACAACCTTGTGCTCAGCTCATTGAAGATCAGAGTTCTTTTTAATTAGGACATCTAAGCCACAAGGTTATAACTCCTAAGCATACATTCTTCTTCCCTAAGTTATATTTTTTTTCTTGAAGACCTCTCCTTTGGTTGCCTTTTGATGCAATGCCATTTGTGGGTTACACACTTGTCATTGATTACTCAGCAACCTCAAGAGAGACATCCCCCTTTATTCTATCATTCATTTTTTTTTTTTTTTAGGAGAGGAAGAATGCTTAAGTCTACAAGGAAGAGAGGAATGTTCCTAGGGCCTAGGGTGGCCTCCCCCAAACTAAAACTACTCATTGTCCCCAATGAGTGTCTGAGGTGGCACACCCCCAAACTTGTCCTAGAAGCATCTAGTCTAAGGTAAAACAAAGAGAATCTAAAAATCCTAGGCATAGGCAGAACATACTAAAAGTAAATATCACAGCAGCAGACAAAAAAAACAGACAGGTACGGACTTAAAGCTATGCATGCTGAGCTTTTTAGAGATTAATTTAAACTATCAAAGGGTGTCCTATGACACTCATCCAGCATGCTTTAAGATAAGCTATATAAGGTAGTCATGCTAGCATCAAAAGATAGAATTTAAACAGATCACAGCCTAGCTAAACAGACAGTCCAAAACATGCATTCAGTAATAAAAATTGCGGGTACCGCAATTATTTCGCAATTAAGTCAGGGCAGATATATCAGTCACTACGGCCCCTAAGCATGCTTTATCCAGTCATTCAAGCTCGACAAAAATAAACCTAAACTATCCTACCTAAGCAGCTAGCAGCAGGCTATACTAAGCAATTTACAAACGTAAAACTAAGCAAATAAAACAGATCAAAATTTTACTAAAAACAGCATAATTCACATGGTCTATCAGAAAGCAGATTTTTTTTTTATTAATTATTCTAAGGGAACAGCAATACTCCCTTGAGTGCAATTCAAACCAGCACTCAGATGTCTTCATCCTCATCAGGTTGTCGTGGTCGTGGAGGCACCCATGGAGTCAGGAGATTCGTGGGGAAGTCAGGGAAGATGCACCCAAGTTGGTCAGCAACTTCCTTGTCCCGTGCCTGCGCGTAAGTGGCCCATTGAGCCATCCTCTTCTGCATATCCATCAGGCAAGCCATGGACAGCGACTGATCAGCAGCCAATCTATCCAACTCGAATTCCATGTTTCCCTTCCTCTTCAGCCTTAAGCCAGCAGGTAACTCCAAGTGGCCTGTGTAAGCCATTTGCTGCTCCATTCGCTCGATGGGAACTCCTGCAAGCAAACAGAGTTTAGTTATGGTATTAGGGAAAAACAGTGGGCCCTTACCCTTCTTGGCGCACTCAGCAATAGCAACAGTGATGACTTCTCCCACGTTGATCGTGAGACCTCTCATTATCGCATATACCAGCAGCGATCTGCTCTGGTTGATGGTGGTCTCATGAGTTACTGGGGACAATTTCCTTCTCACGAACGAAAACCAAACAGCCGCCTTAGCTGTCAGGTTGGCACTCATGAGAGTGTGCCTCCCATTGCGTGACACGGTCCAGGAAGCTTCAGGCTGGCCAATGGTCCGAATGGCCTCTTCCAGAACTGCCTCAGTAGGCTCATCAACAATCCGTGCATAATCTGTATGTTTTTGGCCCTTGAGACCATAAGCTTCGTTGATGGCCTTGGCTGAGAAGTCCACTTCTACCCCTCCGACCACAGACAAGCCTTCCTCAGAATTCCTCAGGTTGGCGTAGAAGTCATACACCATGCTTGTGTAAGCTGGATTTGGCGGTCTGCACAACTCCTCCCAGCCGTGATTCGTAATGCCTGCGCGCAAGAACTGCGGCAGGTCAGCAGGTCTGTCAAGGAAGCCTTTTTCGTGTAGCATCTCTCGTTTCCTCAACTCCATGCCTCTAGACTCAGCGTCAGAAGACACGTACCTCACTGACTGAGGCTCATCTTCAGGGTAAAGCTTGGCCTTCCCTTTTTCTTTTTGTTTGGCTGACTCAGCAGCCTCAACCTTGAGTTTCTTGAGCGATGGCTCCGTGCTTTCCCTCTCTGATGAAGGCGCCCTCTTGACCTTCTTCTTTTTCAGCTTCTTGGACCGCTTGGCCTTGAGAATCTTGGCCTTCTTCTTCTTCTTGAGCTTTGCCTTGATGGTGATCTGCTGGAGGCACGCCCCCAGTGTCTCCTCCATTGAGTCAACCTTCTGCGCAGGACTGTCAGGGTTGGCCTCCCTCAACGGAGAGAAGACCTCGTCTTCCTCAGCTTCCCCACTGCCCTGCGTTGATTCTTGGTACTCCCCATACGGGAATTCAGGGTCATGTTGTGGGGAAGTGGATGATGCCTCAGGGCTCTCTTCTGGCGGAGTTTGCTCAGACCTCAGCGGTGATGAAGGCAGTTCAGGGCTCTGCGCTGGTGGTGATGGTGAAGAGTTGTGCGCTGGTGATGCAGATGGCGAAGAACTCTTCTTGGCCGACTCGTGGGACACACGATCAGTTTCTTGACTCTCCACAGAGGGAGTCTTTTCTTTGCTTGGTTCTGCGGCCACCTCGACACTCCATTTGCGCTTCTTGGGTGTGCCTGCTGGTTCAGAGGGTCCAGCAGGTATCTCCGTGACTACCTTCCACTTCTTCCTACGGATCGGTAGTTTGGGAAGGCGTTCGGTTCGGGCAGCATCAGCATCTGCGAGGGCAAGAAGTGCTTCCCTCGCAGCCATTTCAGCGTCTTCAGCCCTTTTCCTGGACGCAGATCGTTCGGCCCCGGTGAGCACCATTATTGAATCTTGGAGATTTGGAGAGAGGAATCACAGATGAAAAGAATCGCAGCTTTCTTGGAGATCAGATAATGGGAGAAGCGTACAGATCAACGCGCCTTCTAACGGATATAAAGAAAACGGAAAAATCTCAACGGCTATATTTTTGCGGATCCCGCAATTCCTGCGCAATTTTAGTGACCGTTGAAGATTTTTTTTCATTTAAATTGCTATCTTTGCTCAACCGTATCTTTGATTTGGCCCAATATCTTCTCGATTTTTTTAGCTGGATTTAATCTCCTTGATTCCATCTATCGATTCCCTGCAAAATTAAATAAAATCAACATCAAATACTCAATTAAAATCACACAAACATATGTACAAACGATAACCGGAAAAATGTCAAAAAATAAACTAAGGCATTAGCCTAATGTTGACGAGCACAGTAACCACTCGTCCTCTCTCGTTCTTAATTCACGTTTCAGTCAAGAGGAAGGCCGAGAGAGTCTTCACATCTCCTTCCTCATAGTAGTGCTTCAACCTTGCACCATTAACCATGAAAGGTTGCCCTTGCTGCAAGTTTTTTATCTCGATGGCACCATGAACAAACACATTAGTAATGACAAAAGGACCTGACCATCTAGACTTAAGTTTGCCTGGAAATAATTTCAATCGTGAGTTGAATAATAAAACAAGTTGGCCTTTTTTAAAGTCCTTAATCCTAAGTCTACTGTCGTGCCAAATCTTGGTCTTTTCCTTATACATCTTAGCATTTTCATAGGACATATGTCGAAGCTCATCAAGCTCATGTAATTGCAAAGACCGCAACGTTCCCGCATCAGTCACGCAATAATTCAACTCTTTTAGTGCCCAAAATGCCTTAATTTCTAACTCGAATGGAAGATGACATGCTTTGCCATACACCAACCTATAAGGAGACATACCTAGGGGTGTCTTATATGCAGTTCTATAAGCCCAAAGTGCATCCTCAAGTTTAAATGACCAGTCTTTTCTATTAGGTTTAACCACCTTTTCTAGGATGTTCTTTATCTCCCTATTGGAAATTTCAGCTTGGCCATTCGAGTGTGGGTGGTAGGGAGTGGCTACTCTATGTCTAATGTTATACTTAGCCAACACTCTCTCCATAGCCTTATTAATAAAATGTGTCCCCTCATCACTAATGATAGCACGAGGAGTTCCAAATCTAGTAAAAATGTGCCTATGCAAGAATTTCACTACTGTTTTGGCATCATTATTGGGACATGCTATGGCTTCTACCCACTTGGATACGTAGTCTACTGCTACAAGGATGTAAAGGTTACCTGATGATGGAGGGAATGGTCCCATGAAATCAATGCCCCACACATCAAAGAGCTCCAACTCTAAGATGTAAGTGAGAGGCATTTCATCCTTGCGACTGAGATTACCTGTCTTTTGGCATTCATCACAGCTGTGGGCATAGTTGTGGGCATCCTTGAAGATCGTTGGCCAATAGTAGCCACTCTGAAATACCTTTGCAGCTGTTCTTTGGCCACCAAAGTGTCCACCATAAGGAGCTGTGTGGCAGTGCTGCAGCACAGACTTCGCCTCAGCAGCTGAAACACACTTCCTCAGCAATCCGTCAGCACATGTCTTGTATAATGTGGGATCATCCCATATGAATTTCCTTGCTTCGTGAAGGAACCTCTTCTTCTCTTGTCCTCCCTTGAAAGTAGGCAGTACCTGCGATGCAAGGAAGTTAGCAATGTCAGCACACCAAGGTTCCTCATCGTTATCACGATGAGCCAAAACAAAGACATGTTCATCAATGAAAGCATCAGAAATTGCGGGTTCCGCAATGTTTCCGCAATTATGCTGCAATCTAGAAAGATGATCCGCAACCACATTTTCACTCCCTTTCTTGTCTCTAATGTCCAGATCAAACTCTTGCAACAACAGTACCCACCTTATCAACCTAGGCTTAGCATCAGCCTTCCTCATAAGGTACTTAAGTGCAGAGTGATCTGTAAACACTATTGTTCTGGTTCCTACGATATAGTTCCTAAACTTCTCACAAGCAAACACTACAGCTAGCATCTCTTTCTCAGTGGTTGTATAATTGCATTGTGCCTCATTAAGTGTTTTACTAGCATAGTATACAGGGTGTGTCAGCTTGTCAATCTTTTGGCCTAACATGACCCCTACAGCATAGTCACTAGCATCACATAACAACTCAAAGGGAAGGTCCCAATTTGGTCCTACTATGACAGGGGCTGTGACTAATGCTTCCTTAAGGGTCTTCCAGGCTAGGAAACATTCTCTAGAGAAGATGAAGGGTTTGTTTAGCTCTAGAAGCTCACATAAAGGCTTGGAGATCTTGGAAAAGTCCTTAATGAACCTTCTATAGAAGCCAGCATGCCCTAAGAAACTTCTAATGGCTTTAACATTTTGTGGTTCTACCAACTTCTCTATTACTTCAATCTTGGCTCTATCAACCTCTACACCTGCCCTCGACACTCTATGCCCTAGGACAATCCCCTCGTCCACCATGAAGTGACACTTCTCCCAATTAAGGACTAAGTTGGTCTCTTCACATCTGGCTAGGACTTGTCCTAAGTTCTCTAGACAGTTTGTAAATGAATCCCCAAAGACTGAGAAATCATCCATGAATATCTCTATCATGGACTCATCCAAGTCAGAGAAGATTGCCAACATGCACCTTTGAAACGTTGCCGGTGCATTGCATAAGCCAAAAGGCATTCTGCGAAAGGCAAAAGTTCCAAAGGGGCAAATGAAGGTAGTCTTCTCCTGGTCCTTGGGGTCTATTGTGATCTGGTTATATCCTGAATAACCGTCTAAGAAACAATAATAAGCTCTACCAGCTATTCTGTCTAACATTTGGTCAATGAATGGTAGAGGGAAGTGGTCTTTTTTGGTTTCTTTATTAAGCTTCCTATAATCCATACATACTCTCCACCCTGTGATAGTCCTAGTTGGAATCAGTTCATTGCTCTCATTGACTACCACAGTCATCCCCCCTTTCTTAGGTACACATTGTATGGGGCTTACCCACTGACTACTAGCTATGGGAAATTGTTAAGTCTCTGAAAGTGACTTATTTAGGACCTATTTAGCTTAGGAAAATGCACATACTTAGGTGTTTTTAATAACATTTAGCCTAAACCTATGATTAAATATGAGAATTAGAAGAAGGTAGCTAATTTAGGACTTATGCATAATAGGAGAAAAAAGGGTTGAAAACCGAAGGAAAAGAATGAAAAAACAGCATTGCGAATGAATTGCGAAATAATTGCGGACACCGCAATTATTCAAGTGGAAACCGTAAGTTGACTGATCTTTTTCTGTTAATTTCCGTTATTTCAGGGATTCGTTCTTTCTCCTCCATCCATTTCTGATATATGACGTTGAAGATTGATGGTTCTCCTTGGCCCAAACACACCTGCAAACTACTATAAAAAGGGGTCAAAGTCGGAGGTTTGATCATCATCCGAAAGCGTAGAAGTCTTCTCGCAGTCCATCGTTCTCCCTATTTTTCCTTGCCGTCTGTTGGAGTGAGATTCTCAGCTGTTGGAATCGATAATCTGATAGGAAGGAGAGGAGATTCTTCTTCTCTCTCGATTGGATTCATCCAAGCAAGGCTGACCTTTCATCCCCTTCATTCGAGGCGACTGCAACAAGGCTTTCGAGCACCCTTTACTGTTTTCTGTCGTCTCCTTCTCATTTCCAGCTTTGATCATTTGTTGTTTCTAGTTTAGTGTTTTATTTACTGCATTTCGTTGTTGTCTGTCTTTGAATCATTTCCTTTAAGTTTCTCTTTGCTCGGTTAAACATTCAAAGTAATCAAAGTACAAGTCTGCATTTCACAGTTCCCATCTTCTTCTGCTACGGTTTTTGTCTACTGTTTTCAATATATTTCTCTTTTAAGCATGTCTGTTTTATCTACCATTTCTGTTTACCTTATATCCATGAGTAGCTAAATCACCTAGGGGCATGCTAATGACAGAAACTATAGGCTAAAAAACGTGAATCAAGTAGGTAGATTGACACTCGAGACATTGGTTGTATGTAAGCTTCATCCCACGGGCAATTTCGATTGGCCATCCATTTTGTCCAAAGAACTCCTAACCTCTAGAAGGAGTAAGAGTTCAGAGTCATATAATCATGCTAGCCTTTCATGGTAATCAGAAAACGACTTAGGAATAAGCGTTTTCCTAGTACAAACTAAACATTCCTGTTTTAACAAGATGCTTAAGACCTTACTTTGAAGTCGAGTAAACTAAAGAATCTAATGCATGGAATCGGACGATACATGAGATAGAGTGAGTTTGATGTATAGAGAGTTGATCCACTGCTTGAGAATCGTATTAAAATGCCTATAGGATAGTCATTAGTAGCCCTTAATTCTCCCATTTACACAGTTTTTTTGTTTTAACAATTGCGGATTAATTGCGGTTCTCGCAATTCTGCCTAAGTACCATTCTGTTTAGCTGTTTTCTTCTTCACTTATTAATTTTGTCTCTTATCTTTTGAGTTTAATTTCAACTTGCATTTGTTTATGTTGCATCCCTTTATACATTCAGTAAGAAATAGGCAATTAAAAACCAGATTCACCCCTTCAAAACCACCCCTTCTTTCTTAACAAATACACTTCGTGAATAGCTAAAAATAAGTCTCTGTGGAAAAAACGAATGAAATATACTTACTACTTGCTGTGAGACCATGTATGCTTGCATGTTCTGAGTGCTCTATCTACTTTCTTGCTCATTTATTTCATCACATTGAGCACGCAACAAGTTTTTGGCGCCGCTGCCGGGGATTTATTTTAAGTAAAAACGAAGTTAGTTAAGATTGAAACACCGAATTATTTTCCATTGTATTTGATCCATTTTCATTTCTTGCTTAGGTAACATTTAGGTTAGTTTATGAATGAGCTTCCAAGTAGTGATCTAGAGTTCAACCCTGAGCCCGAGAGATTACTTAGAGCTAGGAATAGAGCTAAGAAACGTCTATTTAAACAACCTTCATTACCTTCATTAGTTGCTGAAACCGCAAGGTTACCAATACCACCTCTAGAAGAAATGGATAGAAGAGATCAAAATCTGGTGCCTGTCACTCGCAATCCCATAGAAATAGCGAATGACAAGGATAGCGCCATTCTTTCATACCTTGTACCTATGCCTGGGGAGCTGAACCCCAGCATAATCCGTCCTGAGATCACTGCCAACTCATTCGAGTTAAAGCCAGTGATGTTCCAAATGTTGTCCACTGTGGGACAATTCTTTGGAATGGAAAATGAGGATCCCCACAACCATCTTAGGAACTTCTTAGGAGTTAGTGACACCTTTCTAATCCCTGGAGTTTCTCAGGAAGCCTTGAGGCTATATTTGTTCCCTTACTCGTTGAGGGACAAAGCCAAAACGTGGCTGAACTCATTACCTTCTGGATCTGTCCTTAATTGGACAGACTTAGCAGAAAAATTCCTAGTCAAATACTTCCCACCAGATAGGAATTCTACTTTCCGTGATGATATCATAAAATTTAAACAAGCTCCAAGTGAGTCTCTTCACGAAGCTTGGACAAGATTCAAAGATCTTCTTATCAAATGTCCACACCATGGCATCCCATGGTGTATCCAAATAGAAGTTTTCTTTAAAGGATGCAACCCCAGCACCAGACAAGTTCTAAACTCATCTGCTGGTGGTTCTATGTTGTCCAAGAGTTACAACGAAGCTTATGAGATCCTGGAGAAGATCTCAACATCTCACTGTAGGTGGTCGGATGATCCTGTAGAGCCAACTAGAGCTCAAGACAAGGATGCTCTAAGCGCCATGAGCACCCAAATAAATGCCCTGACCAACCTAGTCAAGCAAATGGCTCAGGCCAATCTCCAAACCAGTGCCAATACCGCCACAGCCATGTCAATGGACACCCAGCCAAGTCAAGGCGAGGCACTGATCTGTGGATTCTGTGGGGAAGGGCACCCATATGAATACTGCCCTGGGAATCCATCCTCAGTCTGCTATGTAGGAAGCCAACAGCAGCCTAGGAACAACCCTTACTCACAAACTTACAATCCTGGTTGGAGAAACCACCCAAACCTGTCATGGGGTGGCCAACCAAACTCTAACCAAAATATTAACCAACCAAGGCCGAGTGGAACATCTGGTTTCACTCCCCAACATAACCAACATAACCAGTCAATGTACCAAAAACCTTATAATCAACCTGTAGGATCTTCTGTAGAAAACCTACTCAAGGAATACATAACAAAAAATGATGCTACTCTCCAAAGCCAGCAAGCTACCCTTAGGAGTCTAGAAAATCAAATAGGCCAATTAGCCAATGAAATCAAAAGTAGGCCCCAAGGTAGGCTCCCTGCTGACACTGAATTGCCAAGGAGAGAAGGAAAGGAACAAGTTCAAGCAATTGAACTTAGAAGTGGGAGACCTTTGGTAAGCAATACCAAAGACATACCAAAGCGAGTAGAGAACACTGAGTCTAGTGCTCCACTGGAGTCTCTGCCCAACCAAGGTCCACCACCAACTAGCACATCAGGAGCCAGATTAGAGCCAATTGTTGAGGAGATAGAAGAAATTCCAAGGCCTCCACCTATCCTAAGGCGACCTGACGTGCCTGCTTATGTACCACCACCTCCATATCCTCGTAGGCTTAAGAAGAAGCAGGAACAGGAAGTGCACTTTAACAAATTCTTAGAAATTCTTAAGCAAGTGCATGTTAACATTCCTTTCGTAGAGGTTTTACAGTCGATGCCTTCTTATGTAAAGTTTTTGAAGGACATCATTACTAACAAAAAAATAATTGGTGAGTTTGAAACAGTCAACCTCACTGAGGAGTGCAGTGCCATCCTCCAGAACAAGATGCCTAAGAAGGAGAAGGATCCTGGTTCCTTCACCTTACCTGTTGAACTTGGAGGCAAGCACGTGGGCAGAGCGCTTTGTGACCTGGGCGCCAGCATCAACCTCATGCCCTTATCCCTATTCTGCCAGTTGGGAATAGGAGAAGCACGGCCAACTACTGTCACTTTACAACTTGCAGACAGATCCATCGCATACCCTGAAGGTAAAATTGAGGATATTCTTGTAAAAGTTGACAAATTCATCTTCCTTGCAGATTTCATTGTCCTGGACTATGAGGCAGACAAGGAAGTACCCATCCTGCTAGGCAGACCATTTCTAGCCACAGGTAGGGCACTTATAGACGTTCAAAAAGGTGAGCTCACAATGAGGGTTCATGATGAAGAGGTGAAGTTTAGTGTATATAAAGCTTTAAGGTATCCCTCTGACCTTGAATCCTGTGCTAGCATGGATGTCGTAGACTCTTTAATGGAAGAACAACTGGAGCATGTATTATTAACCAAGCATGCTAACGAATATGTACAAGTAGATGTAGCTGACTTGAATGTATCTGAAATAATGAATATGCCTGTAGATAAACCACAACATGTATGTATGAATATAGATTTAACTGGTAGATCTGTGAATCCTTTAAAGCCATCCACTGAGCATCCACCTGTTTTAGAACTGAAACCACTACCCACTCACCTCAAATATGCATATCTAGGGAATAATGATACACTGCCTGTAATTATTTCTTCTAAGCTAAGTGAACAGCATGAGGTTGAATTAATTTTACTGCTTAAGCAACATAGGAAGGCTATAGCATGGACTATTGCTGATATTCGAGGCATTAGCCCTTCTTATTGCATGCACAAAATTATACTAGAGGAAGAGCACACACCTAGGGTAGATCACCAACGTAGGCTAAACCCCTCTATGAAAGAGGTAGTGAAAAAGGAAATCATAAAATGGTTAGATGCAGGAGTGATCTTCCCCATAGCTAGTAGCCAGTGGGTAAGCCCCATCCAATGTGTACCTAAAAAGGGGGGAATAACTGTGGTAGTCAATGAGAACAACGAACTGATTCCAACAAGGACTGTCACAGGGTGGAGAGTGTGTATGGATTACAGGAAATTAAATAAAGAAACTAAAAAAGACCATTTCCCTATACCGTTCATTGACCAGATGCTAGACAGAATAGCTGGCAGAGCCTACTATTGTTTCTTAGATGGATATTCAGGCTATAATCAAATAACTATAGACCCTAAGGATCAAGAGAAGACCACCTTCACTTGCCCTTTTGGAACGTTTGCCTTCCGCAGAATGCCTTTTGGCTTATGCAATGCACCGGCAACTTTCCAGAGGTGCATGATGGCAATCTTCTCTGAGTTGGATGAGTCCATGATAGAAATATTCATGGATGACTTCTCAGTCTTTGGGGACTCATTTGCAAACTGTCTAGAAAACCTAGGACAAGTCCTGGCTAGGTGTGAGGAGACCAACCTAGTCCTAAATTGGGAAAAATGCCATTTTATGGTGGATGAGGGGATTGTCTTAGGACATAGAGTGTCAAGGGCAGGTGTAGAAGTTGATAGGGCGAAGATTGAGATCATAGAGAAGTTGGTAGAGCCCCAGAATGTCAAAGCCATTAGAAGCTTCTTAGGGCATGCTGGCTTCTACAGAAGGTTCATTAAGGACTTTTCTAAGATAGCCAAGCCTCTGTGCGAGCTTCTAGAGCTAAATAGGCCATTTATCTTCTCTAAGGAATGTGTAGTAGCTTGGAAAACCCTTAAAGAAGCACTAGTCACAGCACCTATCATAGTCGGACCAAATTGGGATCTCCCATTTGAGATGCTATGTGATGCCAGTGACTATGCTGTAGGAGTCATGTTAGGACAGAAGATTGACAAGCTAACACACCCTGTCTACTATGCTAGTAAGACCTTGAATGAGGCTCAATGTAATTATACAACTACTGAGAAAGAGATGCTTGCTGTAGTGTTTGCTTGCGAAAAATTTAGAAACTATATTGTAGGCACTAGGACAATTGTATACACTGACCATTCTGCCTTGAAATATCTTATGAGGAAGGCTGATGCCAAGCCTAGGTTGATTAGGTGGGTGTTATTGCTGCAAGAATTTGATCTGGATATTCGAGACAAGAAAGGTTGTGAAAATGTGGTTGCAGATCACCTGTCTCGATTGCAGCACAATTGCGAAAAAATTGCGGAGTCCGCAATTTCTGATGCTTTTATTGATGAACATGTCTTTGCTTTGACTCATCGTGATAACGATGAGGAACCTTGGTTTGCTGACATTGCTAACTTCCGTGCATCACAGGTATTACCAGTGTTCAAGGGAGGACAAGAGAAGAAGAGGTTCCTTCATGAAGCAAGGAAATTCATCTGGGATGACCCCACACTTTACAGAACCTGTGCTGATGGGTTGTTAAGGAAGTGTGTTTCAGCTGCTGAAGCGAAGTCTGTGCTGCAGCACTGTCACACATCTCCTTATGGTGGACACTTTGGTGGTCAAAGAACAGCTGCAAAGGTATTTCAGAGTGGCTACTATTGGCCAACAATCTTCAAGGACGCCCACAACTATGCCCACAGCTGTGATGAATGCCAAAGAACAGGTAACCTCAGTCGAAAGGATGAGATGCCCCTCACCTACATTTTAGAGTTGGAGCTCTTTGATGTGTGGGGCATTGACTTCATGGGACCATTCCCTCCATCATCAGGTAACCTCTACATCCTGGTAGCAGTAGACTATGTGTCTAAGTGGGTAGAAGCCATAGCTTGTCCTAGTAATGATGCTAAAACAGTAGTTAAATTCTTGCATAGGCACATTTTCACTAGATTTGGGACTCCTCGTGCTATCATTAGTGATGAGGGGACCCATTTTATTAATAAAGCTATGGAGAAAGTGTTGGCTAAGTATAACATTAAACATAGAGTAGCCACTCCCTATCACCCACACTCAAATGGACAAGCTGAAATTTCCAATAGGGAAATAAAGAACATCCTAGAAAAGGTAGTCAAACCGAATAGGAAGGACTGGTCATTCAAGCTTGAGGATGCACTTTGGGCTTATAGGACAGCATATAAGACACCTCTAGGTATGTCTCCTTATAGGCTGGTATATGGCAAGGCTTGTCACTTACCACTTGAGTTAGAAAACAAAGCATTCTGGGCCATGAAGGAATTGAATTTTTGTGTAAAGGATGCGGGGACATTGCGATCTTTGCAGCTACATGAGCTTGATGAGCTTAGGCATATGGCCTATGAAAATGCTAAGATGTACAAAGAAAAGACCAAGATTTGGCACGATAGTAGACTTAGAGTTAAGGACTTTAAGAAGGGTCAACTTGTGTTGCTGTTTAATTCACGGTTGAAACTATTTCCAGGGAAACTTAAGTCTAGATGGTCGGGTCCATTTGTCATTACTAATGTATTTGTTCATGGTGCAATAGAGATAAAGAACTTGCAGCAAGGACAGCCATTCATGGTTAATGGTGCAAGATTGAAGCACTACTATGAGGAAGGAGATGTGAAGACTCTCTCGGCCTTCCTCTTGACTGAAACATGAAATTAAAAACGAGAGAGAACGAGTGGTTACTGTGCTCATTTAGTCAAGGCCAATGCCTTAGTTTATTTTTTGGCAATTTTCCGATTATCGTTTGTACGTTTTGCTGTGTGATTTTAATTGCGAATTTGATTTTGTTTTTATTTCTTTTTGTAGGGAATCGATAGATGGAATCAAGGAGATCAAATCCAGTTTTAAAAATCAAGAAACGGTTGATCCAAATAAAAGATACGGACGAGCAAAGTTTGAGATTTTGATGAAAAAATATCCCTAGAATTGCGCTGGAATTGCAGGATCCGCAAAATATAGCCGTTGGGATTTATCCGTTGCCTTTATATCCGTTTGAAGGCGCTCGATCGATACGATTCTCTCATTCTCTGATTTCCAAGAAAGCTGCGATTCTTTTCATCTTTGATTCTTCTCTCCAGATCGCCAAGAAGCAACAATGGTGTTCACTAGGGCTGAAAGATCCGCAGCCAAGAAGAAGGCTGATGACGCAGCTGAAGCGGCTGCGAGGGAAGCGCTTCTTACCCTTGCAGATGCTGGTGCTGTTCGCACCGGACCTCTTCCCAAGCTTCCGATCCGTAGGAAGAAGTGGAGGGTTGTCACTGAGATCCCTGCTGGACCTTCTGAACCAGCAGGCACACCCAAGAGACGCCGGTGGAGTGTCGAGACGGCCGCCGAACCAAGCACAGCAAAGGCTCCCTCTGTGGCGAGTCAAGAATCTGATCGTGCGGTCCACGAGTCAGCCAAGAAGAGTTCGACGCCATCTGCATCACCTGCGCACAGCCCTTCATCGTCTGAACCAGTGCACAGCCCAGAACTCTCATCATCGCCGCCTGCACAGAGCCCTGCGACGCCGTCTTCACCATTGAATTCCGTGCAGACGCCTCCAGCAGAGCAGAGTGCCACACCTTCGCACACGCCTCCACGGCCTGACCCTGAATTCCCCTATGGGGAGTACCAGGAATCCACTCAAGGCAGTGGGGATGGTGGTGAAGACGAGGTCTTCTCGCCGGCAAGGGAAGCTAGCCCAGAGAGTCCTGTGCAGCAGGATGATTCCATGGAAGAGACGCTGGGGGCATGCCTGCAGCAGATCAACATTGAGGCGAAGCTCAAGAAGAAAAGGAAGGCCAAGATTCTTAAGGCCAAGAGATCCAAGAAGCTGAAAAAGAAGAAGGCCAAGAAGGCGCCTTCATCAGAGAAAGAAAGCTCGGAGCCATCGCTCAAAAGACTCAAGGTTGAGGCTGCCGAGTCAGCCAAGACAGCAGACAAAGGCAAGGCAAAGCTCTACCCTGAAGACGAGCCTCGATCTGTGAGGTATGTCTCGTCTGACGCTGAGTCCAGGGGCGTTGAGCTGAGGAAGAGGGAGTTGCTGCACGAAAGAGGCTTCCTCGACAGACTTGCTGACCTGCCGCAGTTCTTGCGCGCAGGAATCATAAATCACAGCTGGGAAGAATTGTGTAGGCCACCCAATCCGGCTTACACGAGTATGGTATACGACTTCTACGCCAACCTTCGAAACTCTGAGGAAGGGCTTTCTGTGGTGAGGGGAGTAGAGGTGGACTACTCAGCAAAGGCCATCAACGACACTTATGGCCTCAAAGGCCAAAGACACACTGACTATGCACGGATCGTTGATGAGCCCACTGAGGCAGTGCTGGAAGAGGCCATCCGCACAATTGGCCAGCCTGAAGCAGCGTGGACTGTCTCACGCATTGGGAGGCACACCTTAATGAGTGCCAACCTGACAGCAAAGGCAGCTGTATGGTTTGCCTTTGTGAGGAGAAAGCTGTCCCCTGTGACCCACGAGACGACCATCAACCAGAGTAGATCACTGCTGGTCTATGCCATCATGCGCGGTCTCACGGTCAATGTGGGGGAGATCATGTCAGCTGCCATTGCTGAGTGTGCCAGAAAAGGTAAGGGGCCCTTATTTTTCCCCAACACTATAACCAAGTTATGTTTGCTTGCAGGAGTCCCCATCGAACGCATGGAGCAGCAGATGGCGTACACGGGCCATTTGGAGCTGCCTGCCAGCTTGAGGCTGAAGAGGAAGGGGAATATGGAGTTTGAATTGGATCGGTTGGCTGCTGATCAGTCACGATCCATGGCGTGCCTAATGGATATGCAACGAAGGATGGCTCAATGGGCCACTTATGCGCAGGCACGGGACAAGGAGGTTGCAGACCAACTTGGATGCATCTTCCCAGACTTCCCTACAAATCTTCTAACTCCATGGGTGCCCCCACGACCAAGACAACCTGATGAAGATGACGAGAATTAAGTGCTGGTTTGAATTGCACTGAAGGGAGTACTTCTGTTCCCTTAGAAAATATAAAAAAAATCTGCTTCTGATAAATCATGTGAACTCTACTGTTTTTTTTTCAATTTTTGATCTGTTGTAGATGTTTAGTTTTATGTTTTTTCTTTTGCTTAGTTTAGTCTGATGTTAGCTGCCTAAGTAGGTTAGGTTAGTTTTATTTTTGTAGAGCTTAAAGCAACAGGACAAAGCATGTTTAGGGGCCTGATTCAATGTTATATCTGCCCGGATTTGATTGCGAAATAATTGCGGTACCCGCAATTTTTCTGACTGTTTGCATGTTTTGGACTGTCTGTTTAGTTAGGCTGTGATCTGTTAAAATCTATCTTTTGCTGCTAGCATGACTACCTTATATAGCTTATCTTAATGCATGCTGGATGAGTGTCATAGGACACCCTTTGATAGTTTAAATTAACCTCTCAAAAGCTCAGCATGCACAGCTTTAAGACCTTATCTGTCTGTTTTTTTTTTTTTTTTTTTTTTTTTTTTTCAAAATTCTGCTGCTGTGATATTTTCTTTTAGAATGTTCTGTTTATGCCTAGGTCTTTTAAATTCTCTTTGTTTTACCTTAGACTAGATGCTTCTAGACAAGTTTGGGGGTGTGCCACCTCAGACACTCATTGGGGACAATGAGTAGTTTAAGTTTGGGGGAGGCCACCCTAGGCCTAGGAACATTCCTCTTTTCCTTAGGACATTAGCATTCTTCTTCTCCTTTTTAAAAAAAAAAAAATAGAATAAAAAGGGGAGTTTCTCTCAAAGTTGCTGAGTAATCAGTGCCAAGTGTGTAACCCACAAGTGGCATTGCATCAAAAGGCAACCCAAGGAGAAGTTCCACCTAAAAAAAAAAAAAGGAGAAATAGGGAAGAAGAGTGTATGCTTAGGAGTTATAACCTTGTGGCTTAGATGTCCTATTTGAAAAGAACTCTGATCCTCAATGAGCTGAGCACAAGGTTGTAGCTTTTAGGTTTGTCTAGGGAGATGAATGTATATCCAATGAAGTGATGCCAGGGTTTAGTTGGTCTTATGAAAGTACTACTGTCACTGGTTTTGTACTAAGACTGGCATGACTCTAAGGAATCCTAGGTAGCTCTTAAGTAAAAACTAGAAGCATGTACTGAGTCTGAGATAGAGCTAGGCAGAATTTGAAACCTTAGGGATAGTGGCATGATATGACAAAAGAAAATAGATCAGCTGTAGGGAGTTAATGAAAACAGAAGGAGTGTTAGGCAGGCAAAGGCAGAAGAAGCTAGATAAGAGGGTAGTTTTAAGCTTAGAAGTGTGTCACAGGACAGCACTGCTATAGATAGGGATATAGGAGAGTCAGTAAGTAGTTAAAGAAGATAAATAACAGCCTAAGTAAGTCCTTAGTTTGCTTGAGGACAAGCAAAACCTCAAGTTTGGGGGTGTGTTAAGTCTCTGAAAGTGACTTATTTAGGACCTATTTAGCTTAGGAAAATGCACATACTTAGGTGTTTTTAATAACATTTAGCCTAAACCTATGATTAAATATGAGAATTAGAAGAAGGTAGCTAATTTAGGACTTATGCATAATAGGAGAAAAAAGGGTTGAAAACCGAAGGAAAAGAATGAAAAAACAGCATTGCGAATGAATTGCGAAATAATTGCGGACACCGCAATTATTCAAGTGGAAACCGTAAGTTGACTGATCTTTTTCTGTTAATTTCCGTTATTTCAGGGATTCGTTCTTTCTCCTCCATCCATTTCTGATATATGACGTTGAAGATTGATGGTTCTCCTTGGCCCAAACACACCTGCAAACTACTATAAAAAGGGGTCAAAGTCGGAGGTTTGATCATCATCCGAAAGCGTAGAAGTCTTCTCGCAGTCCATCGTTCTCCCTATTTTTCCTTGCCGTCTGTTGGAGTGAGAGTCTCAGCTGTTGGAATCGATAATCTGATAGGAAGGAGAGGAGATTCTTCTTCTCTCTCGATTGGATTCATCCAAGCAAGGCTGACCTTTCATCCCCTTCATTCGAGGCGACTGCAACAAGGCTTTCGAGCACCCTTTACTGTTTTCTGTCGTCTCCTTCTCATTTCCAGCTTTGATCATTTGTTGTTTCTAGTTTAGTGTTTTATTTACTGCATTTCGTTGTTGTCTGTCTTTGAATCATTTCCTTTAAGTTTCTCTTTGCTCGGTTAAACATTCAAAGTAATCAAAGTACAAGTCTGCATTTCACAGTTCCCATCTTCTTCTGCTACGGTTTTTGTCTACTGTTTTCAATATATTTCTCTTTTAAGCATGTCTGTTTTATCTACCATTTCTGTTTACCTTATATCCATGAGTAGCTAAATCACCTAGGGGCATGCTAATGACAGAAACTATAGGCTAAAAAACGTGAATCAAGTAGGTAGATTGACACTCGAGACATTGGTTGTATGTAAGCTTCATCCCACGGGCAATTTCGATTGGCCATCCATTTTGTCCAAAGAACTCCTAACCTCTGGAAGGAGTAAGAGTTCAGAGTCATATAATCATGCTAGCCTTTCATGGTAATCAGAAAACGACTTAGGAATAAGCGTTTTCCTAGTACAAACTAAACATTCCTGTTTTAACAAGATGCTTAAGACCTTACTTTGAAGTCGAGTAAACTAAAGAATCTAATGCATGGAATCGGACGATACATGAGATAGAGTGAGTTTGATGTATAGAGAGTTGATCCACTGCTTGAGAATCGTATTAAAATGCCTATAGGATAGTCATTAGTAGCCCTTAATTCTCCCATTTACACAGTTTTTTTGTTTTAACAATTGCGGATTAATTGCGGTTCTCGCAATTCTGCCTAAGTACCATTCTGTTTAGCTGTTTTCTTCTTCACTTATTAATTTTGTCTCTTATCTTTTGAGTTTAATTTCAACTTGCATTTGTTTATGTTGCATCCCTTTATACATTCAGTAAGAAATAGGCAATTAAAAACCAGATTCACCCCTTCAAAACCACCCCTTCTTTCTTAACAAATACACTTCGTGAATAGCTAAAAATAAGTCTCTGTGGAAAAAACGAATGAAATATACTTACTACTTGCTGTGAGACCATGTATGCTTGCATGTTCTGAGTGCTCTATCTACTTTCTTGCTCATTTATTTCATCACATTGAGCACGCAACAGAAATATCACACCAGCATCTAACCACTTAATTATTTCTTTTTTAACTACCTCTTTCATAGAGGGGTTCAGCCTACGTTGGTGATCTACTCTAGGTGTGTGCTCTTCCTCTAGTATAATCTTATGCATGCAATAAGAAGGGCTAATGCCTCTAATATCAGCAATAGTCCATGCAATAGCCTTCCTATGTTGCTTCAGTAGTAATATCAGTTCACCCTCATGCTTTTCACTTAATTTAGAAGAAATGATAACAGGCAGAGTTTCATTACTCCCTAAATATGCATACTTGAGGTGAGTGGGTAGTGGTTTCAGTTCCAAAACAGGTGGATGCTCAATGGATGGCTTTAGAGGATTTAATGATCTATCAGTTAGGTCTATATTCATACATACATGTTGTGGTTTATCTACAGGCATATCCATTATTTCAGATACATTCAAGTCAGCTACATCTAATTGTACATATTCATTAGCATGCTTAGTTAATAGTACATGCTCCAATTGTTCTTCCATTAAAGAATCTACAACGTCCATACTAGCACAGGATTCAAGGTCAGAAGGATACCTCAAAGCTTTATACACACTAAATTTCACCTCTTCATCATGAACCCTCATAGTGAGCTCACCTTTTTGGACGTCTATCAAAGCCCTACCTGTGGCTAGAAATGGTCTACCTAACAGGATGGGGACCTCCTTGTCTGCCTCATAGTCTAGGACAATGAAATCTGCAAGGAAAATAAATTTGTCAACTTTTACAAGAATATCCTCAATCTTACCTTCAGGGTATGCGATGGATCTGTCTGCAAGTTGTAAAGTGACAGTGGTTGGACGTGCTTCTCCTATTCCCAGCTGGCGGAATAGTGATAGGGGCATGAGGTTTATGCTGGCTCCCAGGTCACAAAGAGCTCTCCCCACGTGCTTGCCTCCTAGCTCAACAGGTAAGGTGAAGGAACCAGGATCCTTCTCCTTCTTGGGTAGCTTATTCTGGAGTATGGCACTGCACTCCTCAGTGAGATTGACTGTTTCAAACTCACCAATTATTTTTTTGTTAGTAATAATGTCCTTCAAAAACTTTACATAAGAAGGCATAGACTATAATACTTCTACAAAAGGAATGTTAACATGCACTTGCTTAAGAATTTCAAGAAATTTGTTAAAGTGCACTTCCTGTTCTTGTTTTTTCCTTAGCCTTCTAGGAAATGGAGGTGGTGGTACATATGCAGGCACGTCAGGTCGCCTTAGGATAGGTGGAGGCCTTGGAATTTCTTCTATCTCTTCAGTGATTGGCTCCAGCCTTGTTCCTGATGTGCTTGTTGGTGGTGGACCTTGGTTTGGCAGAGACTCCAGTGGAGCACTAGACTCTTTGTTCTCTACTCTCTTTGGTGTGTCCTTGATGTTGCTCGCCAATGGTCTCCCACTCCTATGTTCAATTGCTTGAACCTGTTCCTTACCATCTCTCCTTGGCACTTCAGTGTCAGCAGGGAGTCTACCTTGGGGCCTACTTTTGATCTCATTGGCTAGTTGCCCTATTTGGTTCTCTAGACTCCTAAGGGTAGCTTGCTGACTCTGTAGAGTGGCATCATTTTTGGCTATGTATTCCTTGAGTAAATTTTCTACAGAAGATCCTACAGGTTGGTTGTAAGGTTTTTGGTACATGGATTGGTTATGTTGGGGAGTGAAACCAGGTGTTCCACTCGGCCTTGGTTGGTTAGGATTTTGGTTAGCATTTTGTTGGCCACCCCATGACAGATTTGGGTGGTTTCTCCAACCAGGGTTGTAAGTTTGTGAGTAGGGGTTGTTCCTAGGCTGCTGTTGGCTTCCTACATAGCAGACTGAGGCTGGATTCCCAGGGCAGTATTCATATGGGTGCCCTTCCCCACAGAATCCACAGATAAGTGCCTCGCCTTGACTTGGTTGGGTGCCCATTGACATGGCTGTGGCGGTATTGGCACTAGTTTGGAGATTGGCCTGAGCCATTTGCTTAACTAGGTTGGTCAGGGCGTTTATTTGGGTGCTCATGGCGCTTAGAGCGTCCTTGTCTTGAGCTCTAGTTGGCTCTACTGGATCATCTGACCACCTACAGTGAGATGTTGAGATCTTCTCCAAGATCTCATAAGCTTCGTTGTAACTCTTGGACAACATGGAACCACCAGCAGATGAATTTAGAACTTGTCTGGTGCTGGGGTTGCATCCTTTGAAGAAGACTTCTATTTGGATACACCATGGGATGCCATGGTGTGGACATTTAATGAGAAGATCTTTGAATCTTGTCCAAGCTTCGTGAAGAGACTCACTTGGAGCTTGTTTGAATTTGATTATATCATCACGAAAGGTAGAATTCCTATCTGGTGGGAAGTATTTGACTAGGAATTTTTCTGCTAAGTCTGTCCAATTAAGGACAGATCCAGAGGGTAATGAGTTTAACCATGTTTTGGCTTTGTCCCTCAAAGAGTAAGGGAACAGATATAGCCTCAAGGCTTCTTGGAAAACTCCAGGGATAAGGAATGTGTCACTAACTCCTAGGAAGTTTCTAAGATGGTTGTGGGGGTCCTCATTTTCCATTCCAAAGAATTGTCCCACAGTGGACAACATTTGGAACATCACTGGCTTTAACTCGAATGAGTTGGCAGTGATCTCAGGACGGATTATGCTGGGGTTCAGCTCCCCAGGCATAGGTACTAGGTAAGAAAGTATGGCGCTATCCTTATCATTCGCTATTTCGATGGGATTGCGAGTGACAGGCACCAGATTTTGATCCCTTCTTTCCATTTCTTCTTGAGAAGGTGGTGGTAACCTTGCGGTTTCAGCAACTAATCGAGGTAAAGAAGGTTGTTTAAAGAGACGTTTCTTGGCTCTATTCCTAGCTCTAAGTAATCTCTCGGGCTCAGGGTTGAACTCTAGATCAGTACTTGGAGGCTCATTCATAAACTAACCTAAATGGTACCTGAAAAAGAAATGGAAATGGATCAATTTCAATGGAGAATAACTTGGTGTTTCAAACTTAACAAACTTCGTTTTCACTTAAATAAATCCCCGGCAGCGGCGCCAAAAACTTGTTGCGTGCTCAATGTGTTAATATAAATAAGCAATAAGGAAGAAAGAGCACTCAGAACATGCAAGCATACATGATCTTATAGCAAGTAATAAGTATTTTTTCATTCGTTTTCCCACAGAGATTTATTATAAGTTACTCATGAAGTGTAAAGTTAAGAAAGAAGGGGTGGATTTGAAGGGGTAAAATTCGTTTTTAATTGCCTACTTCTTACCGAATGTATAAAGGAATGCAACATAAACAAAAGCAAGTTGAAATTAAACTCAAAGGAAAAGAGACGAGATTAATAAATGAAGAAGAAAACAGCTAAACAGAATGGTAACTTAGCAGAATTGCGGGCACCGCAATGTTACCGCAATTATAAAAACAGCGAAAATGTGTAAAATGGAGAAATAAGGGCTACTAACGACTATCCTATAGGCTTTTCCTCACGATTCTCAAGCATTGGATCAACTCTCTATGCATCAAACTCACTCTATCTCATGTATCGTCCGATTCCATGCATTAGATTCTTTAGTTTACTCATGTCCAAGTAAGGTCTTAAGCATCTTGTTAAAGCAGAAGTGTTTAGTTTGTACTAGGAAAACGCCTATTCCTAGGTCGTTTTCTGGCTACCGTGAAAGGCTAGCATGAGTGTATGACTCTGAACTCTTACTCCTTCCAGAGGTTAGGAGTTCTTTGGACAAAATGGATGGCCAATCGAAATTGCCCGTGGGATGAAGCTTACATACAATCAATGCTTCGAGAGCTATCCTACATGCTTGGTTCACGTTTTTTAGCCTATATTCTTGTCATTAGCATGCCCCTAAGTGACTTAGCTACTCATGGATATATAGAGAATAGACATACGAGATAAAAGAGACATGCTTAGTAGAGAAACAAACTGAAAACAGCAAGGTAAAACAGTAAGTTGCAAAGGTCGGAAACTGTGAAATGAAGAATATTGCTTGTGATTAATTGATTGTTTGAATGGACAAAGGAAAGCTTAAAGTCAATAACATAAAGACAGACAGCAACGAACTGAAATGTATTAACTACTAGAAGGGAAACAACAATAAAACAGTGTTGAAAAGTAGAAATGAAAGACAGAAAGCAAATAAACAGCTTGGACGCCTCGTCGCAATCTCCTCGGCTGAAGGATGGGAAAGATCAGCCTTGCTTGGATGAATCCAATCGGGAGAGAAGATGAATCTCCTCTCCTTCCTATCAGATTATCGATTCCAACAGCTGAGCTTCGCACACCAACAGACGGCAAAGAAAAACAGGAGTGAAGATGGACTGCGAGAAGACTTCTACGCTTTCGGATGATGATTGAACCTCCGACTTTGACCCCCTTTTATAGTAGTTTGCAGGTGCATTTGGGCCAAGGAGAACCATCAATCTTCAACGTCGTATATCAGAATGGATGGAGGAGAAAGAACGAATCCCTGAAATAACGGAAATTAACAGAAAGAGATCAGTCAACTTACGGTTTTCACTTGAAACATTGCGGTTCCCGCAATGTTTTCGCAATTCTATCGCAATGCTTGTTTTTTCATTTTTTTCCTTCGGTTTTCAACCTTTTTCTTTCCTATTGTACATAAGTCTTAATTTAGCTACCTTCTTCTAATTCTCATATTTAAGCATAGGTTTAGGCTAAATGCTATCAAAAACACCTAAGAGTGTGCATCTTTCTAAGCTAAATAGATCCTAAATAAGTCACTTTCAGAGACTTAACAAAGTGCCTCACCTTGACTTGGTTGGGTGCCCATTGACATGGCTGTGGCGGTGTTGGCACTGGTTTGGAGATTGGCCTGAGCCATTTGCTTAACTAGGTTGGTCAGGGCGTTTATTTGGGTGCTCATGGCGCTTAGAGCATCCTTGTCTTGAGCTCTAGTTGGCTCTACAGGATCATCTGACCATCTACAATGAGATGTTGAGATCTTCTCCAAGATCTCATAAGCTTCGTTGTAACTCTTGGACAACATGGAACCACCAGCAGACGAATTTAGCACTTGCCTGGTGCTGGGGTTGCATCCTTTGAAAAAGACTTCTATTTGGATACACCATGGGATGCCATGGTGTGGACATTTAATGAGAAGGTCTTTGAACCTTGTCCAAGCTTCGTGAAGAGACTCACTGGGAGCTTGTTTGAATTTGATTATGTCATCACGAAAGGTCGAATTCCTATCTGGTGGGAAGTATTTGACTAGGAATTTTTCTGCTAAGTCTGTCCAATTGAGGACAGATCCAGAGGGTAATGAGTTTAACCACGTTTTGGCTTTGTCCCTCAAAGAGTAAGGGAAAAGGTATAGCCTCAAGGCTTCTTGGGAAACTCCAGAGATAAGGAATGTATCACTGACTCCTAAGAAGTTTCTAAGATGGTTGTGGGGGTCCTCATTTTCCATTCCAAAGAATTGTCCCACAGTGGACAACATTTGGAACATCACTGGCTTTAACTCGAACGAGTTGGCAGTGATCTCAGGACGGATTATGCTGGGGTTCAGCTCCCCAGGCATAGGTACTAGGTAAGAAAGTATGGCGTTATCCTTATCATTCGCTATTTCGATGGGATTGCGAGTGACAGGCACCGGATTTTGATCTATTCTATCCATTTCTTCTTGAGAGGATTGCGGTAACCTTGCGGTTTCAGCAATTATTCGAGGTAAAGAGGGTTGTTTAAAGAGACGTTTCTTTGCTCTATTCCTAGCTCTAAGTAATCTCTCGGGCTCAGGGTTGAACTCTAGATCACTACTTGAAGGCTCATTCATAAACTAACCCAAATGGTACCTAAAAAAGAAATGAAAATAGATCAGTTTCACTAAAGAATAACTTGGTATTTCAAACTTAACAGACTTCGTTTTCACTAAAATAAATCCCCGGCAGCGGCGCCAAAAACTTGTTGCGTGCTCAATGTGTTAATATAAATAAGCAATAAGAGAGAAAGAGCACTCAGAACATGCAAGCATACATGATCTTATAGCAAGTAGTAAGTATTTTTTCATTCGTTTTTCCCACAGAGATTTATTATAAGCTACTCGTGAAGTGTAAAGTTATGAAAGAAGGGGTGGATTTGATGGGGTAAAATTGGTTTTTAATTGTCTACTTCTTAAGGAATATAATAAGGGAAGCAACATAAAAAAGAGCAAGTCAAAGTTAAACTCAAAGGAAAAGAGATGAGATTAATAAATGAAGAAGAAAACAGCTAAACAGAATTGTAAACTTAGCAGAATTGCGGAAACAGCAATTCTACCGCAATTAAATAACAGCGAAAGTGTGTGAAATGGAGAAACAAGGGCTACTAACGACTACTCTATAGGCTTTTTCATACGATTCTCAAGCATTGGATCAACTCTCTATGCATCAAACTCACTCAATCTCATGTATCGTCCGATTCCATGCATTAGATTCTTTAGTTTACTCATGTCCAAGTAAGGTCTTAAGCATCTTGTTAAAGCAGAAGTTTAAGGTTTGTACTAGGAAAACGCCTATTCCTAGGTCGTTTTCTGGCTACCTTGAAAGGCTAGCATGAGTGTATGATTCTGAACTCTTACTCCTTCCAGAGGTTAGGAGTTCTTTGGACAAAATGGATGGCCAATCGAAATTGCCCGTGGGATGAAGCTTACATACAATCAATGCTTCGAGAGCTATCCTACATGCTTGGTTCACGTTTTTTAGCCTATAGTCTTGTCATTAGCATGCCCCTAAGTGACTTAGCTACTCATGGATGTAGAGAGAATAGAAATACGAGATAAAATAGACATGCTTAGAAGAAATATAAAGACAAAACAGTGAGGAAAAGCAGTAGCTTGCAAAGGTAAGAAACTGTGAAATGAAGAATTTTGCTTTTGATTACTTGATTGTTTGAATGGACAAAGGAAAGCTTAAAGTAAATAATACAAAGACAGAAAGCAACGAAACGCAATAAGCTAGCTACTAGATCAGAAACAACAACTAAACAATGCTGGAAAGTAGAAATGAAAAACAGAAAGCAGGTAAATGAGCTCGAATGCCTCGTCGCAACCGCCTCGGCTGAAGGATGGGAAAGATCAGCCTTGCTTGGATGAATCCAATCGGGAGAGAAGATGAATCTCCTCTCCTTCCTATCAGATTATCGATTCCAACAGCTGAGCTTCGCAAACCAACAAACGGCAAGATTAAAACAGGAGTGAAGATGGACTGCGAGAAGACTTCTACGCTTTCGAATGATGATTGAACCTCCGACTTTGACCCCCTTTTATAGTAATTTGCAGGTGCATTTGGGCCAAGGAGAACCATCCATCCTCAACGTCGTACTTCAAAATGGATGGATGAGAAAGTACGAATCCCTGAAATAACGGAATAAAACAGAAAAGGATCAGCCAACTTACGGATTTCACTTAAAACATTGTTGTTTTAGCAATGTTTCCGCAATTCTATCGCAATGCACATTTTTCTTTGTTTTAACTTCGGTTTTTATCCCTTTTCTTTCCTTTTGCACACAAGTCCTAATTTAGCTACCTTCTTCTAAATCTCATATATAAGCATAGGTTTAGGCTAAATACTAACAAAAACACCTAAGAATGTGCATCTTCCTAAGCTAAATAAGTCCTAAATATGTCACTTTTGGAGACATAACAGCTTTTCACATGTCTCTAAAGCAAAAGTAGTTTGTTCAAATGAGTCAGATAATATGGGAACACTACTTTCACTTTCTCCAACAATATTAGTAAAAACGAGTGGGTCATCCCCATCATCAACAGTCATGCATTCTTCTTGTTCTAAAGTATCTATAAGATCAATTTTACAGACGGAATGCACATCAGCTTGTTGTTTCCTGGCATCAAATACATTAAATTCGAACACATCCCCTTCATATTCAACAGACAAGGTACCATCATGCACATTAATTTTCGTCTTAGCGGTTTTCATGAATGGTCTACCTAGTAATACTGAAGTAGTGGGTGTGTTTTCTTCCATATTTATCACATAAAAATCAGCAGGGAAGATTAAATCCTTAACTTTAACCAACACATCTTCAATCAACCCTAGAGGACGAATAGAAGACCTATTAGCTAACTGGATAATTAAACTAGTTTCCTGCATACCTTCTAAACCGAGACTCTTGTAGACTGAGTATGGCATAACGTTAATTGAGGCTCCTAAGTCTAGCATGGCGTGCTCGATTTCTCTATCCCCTATAGTACATGGCAAGAGGAACATACCTGGGTCCTGGCATTTGCTTGGAATACCTTGGGTTAGCAGGGCAGAAACATTCTTGCTTACCACTACTCTTTCAGCACTTTTGGTTTTCCTCTTCACGGTGCACATCTCCTTTAAGAATTTAGCGTACCTCGGGATTTGCTGAATTGCATCAAGCAACGGAATATTGATCCCAACCTTTCTCAACGTCTCAAGTACATCCGCGTTGTCTGTCTCCTTAGATGGCCTCGCCAACCTACTAGGAAAAGGAGCAACGAGAGTGTAAGACTTCATAGAAATAATAGGAGAAGCTACAACCGTTTCAGAGGGTGTTTGAGAACACTTATCTGGAGATATCTCTGAATCTTTGTTAGAACTCTCGGGAGTGGTTTGAGATGGCACTTCTTTACCACTTCTGAGATTTATCGCGCTAACGCTTTCCGCTTTGAGTTCTATCTTGCTCATTCTTTCCTTCACCTCAGTTAACCCATCTCTTAGAGACCGCATCTGCGAATTTGTCTCATTGCTAGATTCCATGAGTGACTTGAACATGCCTTCAAGGGCTTGACCTGAAATGGAAGAAGCAGCCTGAGATGATTTTTCTTGCATCGTATGAATTAAACCAAATACCTGAGACACTTGTTCTTTGAGCCCTTCTATGTTGGAAGACATCTTAGATTGCTCGTTTCTTCCCCCGTATTGACGACGGTTCTCAGCTATATTGGAGATCAACTGACGGGCTTCCGCAGGCGTTTTCTCCCAAAGGGCTCCTCCACTCGATGCGTCAAGCATCTGGCAATCATGCGGAAGCAACCCATCATAGAAGAATTCGATAAGCGCGGCTTCTGCTATCAGGTGGTTCGGGCATTTCTCACAGAGTTTAATGAACCTCTCCCAGCATTCATGAAATGCCTCATCCTCTTTTTGCGCAAAATGGTGGATATCTTTTTTCACGGCTCTAGCTCTCGAAGCTAGGAAGTACCTTTCCAAGAATAGACTCTGTAACCTCTTCCAAGTGGAGATGGTTCCTGATGGCAAATAATGTAGCCATTCTCGAGCTTCACCTCTCAAGGTGAATGGAAAAGCTCTCAGATAGAGCTGATCTTCAGTTACGTCGCCTGGCTTCATCGCGGAACTTGTCATTTCAAACTCTTTGAGGTGTTTATAGGGATCTTCATCTGCTTTACCATGAAAGGAAGGCAAATGATCAATTAAGCCTGACTTAAGTACAAACTCACCTGAAATTTCCGGGTAGGAAATACAAGAAGGTTGGTGGCCCATAGCGACCGATGTCCACTGTCTGAGTGTTTTTGGGCTTCCAATCTCATCGTCAATCTCCATTTCCTCAATAAAAAGTAATTAAGCACTTCTAGCACACTTAAACAAACAGATCAAAAATTGCAAATAATAAAAGAATAAACGAAAATTTTTAAGGTAAAAATCAAAAGTCTACAAATCAAATTTAAATTAGGCCGAATTACACTTAGTTCCCTGGCAACGGCGCCAATTTTGGTAGCGGTAATTTGAACTATCGCCAATCATCGGGTTGTCGAGACCCGCCAAAATGAATTTATATTTGCCCGAATTCACTAAACTATTAGTAGAGTAGCGGCAACGGGCTCGATCCACAGGGAATTAAGGTAACTTGACTTAATCTTAATTAAGTTTGCAAACTAATCAAATAAACGAAATAAGGGGGTTTGTTGGATTTTAATTAACTAAGAATGAACAATGCAAACGATGAGAATTTAACTAACGGGGTTTTCGACTCGGGATGATCGGGAATAAATTTAGTGTTCATCTTGGTTCATAAGTTGACGAGTATAATGGCCAAACAATTTAACGAATACACAACTCGTCTAAAATTAATAAATAACTCAGACATGCTCCATGGAATTAATTAGACATAATTAATCATGCTAATCAAGCATATCGTTCGGACATTGGCGGCCAACGCTCTCCCAAGACCGAACGATAGCAACAAGCTAACTGTGACAACTATCTAATTTGGACGCGAAATTAGTATGTCGATTTGGAATTCTAATTCGGGAAGAACGAACACCAAGGGCGCAAGGACGCCAATACGTTCAAGGTGTCATAATTCCTTGTTACTCGGCGGATCAGAGAGGCACGGCATCAAATCCTTTAACAAATAAACATGCTCAAAATCAAGGGTGCCTAGTCCTAAATCATTCAAACATGCTCAAAGATTAAGCTAAGAAGTAGAACTCAATTCAATAAAATATCCAACCAATTCAGAATTTCAATTCTACAACCTCACCAAGAGTTCAAACTACATTTATCCTTTACAATCCCGAGCCAAAAACGGTAAATCTACTCACTCATGATGTGTGTGGTGTGGGAAGGCTCCAATCCAAGCTTCCTAGCCTCTCCCATGGTGAAAAATGGTTGTTGGACGTCAAATCAGGCGCGGAGCTCGAGGTAGAAGATGATGATGGCGGCTAAAATCGGATAAAAACTTTAAGTAATCCGTCGTAGCATCGAGACGCTAGGGCAGCGTCTCGACGTTGCGCCCTAAATAATCCGCGCGCGCAGTCGGGGTGGCGTCGAGACGCTCGCACAGCGTCGAGACGCTTGTGCGGCGTCGAGCGAGCGTCGAGACGCTGTCGCTCGACGCTTGCTCTCGGGTGGATTCTCAAATTAACGCCTCTGACTTCGGAGCGTCGAGACGCTCGCACAGCGTCGAGACGCTCGTGCGGCGTCGAGACGCTCGTGCGGCGTCGAGACGCTCGTGCGGCGTCGAGCGAGCGTCGAGACGCTGTCGCTCGACGCTTGCTCTCGGGTTTTTCTTCAAATCAGCGCTTGAGACTTCGGAGCGTTGAGACGCTCTGGCAGCGTTGAGACGCTAGCTCTCGGGTTTTTGCATGGATTTTTGCCTTCAATTTCCCCAAAGCGCCCAACCTTCATGCCTTTGCATGGGACTTCCCCGGAAGTATTCTTAGGCCTCTAAATTGCGATATTAAGCTCCGAAAAGCGCTGAAACGCTCTCGAGAGCGAATCACCGAGAACACCTGCAATAATTACATAAAAGCAAGATTAAGCCAATAATAAACGTGAATTAGGGACATAATTATAGCTCCAAAATGGAGCTATCAAACACCCCCAACTTAATTCTTGCTAGTCCTCGAGCAAGGTGGAATTCTGATTAATCAAAATAAAACGAGAATGCATGTTAGGGACTCGGTTCTCAGTACTGGAAACAACAGGGCATATGCATTTGAAAGAGACAGCTGCATGCATACATTGGCTAAGAACAATTCGAAAAATTTAAAGATGCTTCCCTATTTATGCTTCGGACCTAGCTCCTCGATCTTAGATTTCCAAAGGTTTAGAACAGCTCTACCCATCCTAAGATTTCGCCTTCCCTCTACTTATGGCTAAACAGAACAGTCTAAGGGCAATTCATCGTCTAAGCAAGTAATAGATCGCAAGGCATCTTTCCTCTCTTTTTCTTTGATCTTCATGAGCGCCTAACATGTCAATTTTACTTTCGTTTCAGCTTGCCTGCAATTTCATTGCACAGTGCATCTGACTACGGGCAAAATTCACATTTTTAAGGACTAGCGTTCACTTCTTTGTGCTTCCTTTTCATGCAGTGGCGACCGTGGGTTACACGACCGCCCCTGGCTACTAAGGCAACTCAAGAAGGAGGAACACCCCAGGAGATTAATACATTTTTTTTTTTTTTTTTTTATTATTTTTTTTTATTATTTTTTTTTTTTATTATTATTTTTTTTTTAGAAATATGCATTTCTTCCCTTTTAGCCTAAAGATCTGGTTAAAATTTTAAGCGCATGGATTACAAACATGATCGAATCTCAGCCCATCCTAAGGTTGCCTTTCGAGGTGACAACGAATTTCAAAACAAATAGAGCTACCCTAAACCCATAGATCCAAGATAGAGTGCTAACATGCGAAGCTTAAACAGGGAAATAAATTGAAATTTTTTTCAAAATGGCCTTAACAAATGCAATCATGCTGAATTTCATGACAAATACAAATACGAAGACCTTAGCAGTACATCACGAAATTTCATAGTCAGATTAGCATGCTTTCACCATGACTCAACAAGTTAATCAGGATTCCACAACTAAGCTCGACAATCACTATAAGGCACAACCCACCACCCCCAACTTAGAAATTGACAATGTCCTCATTGGACCAAATATGCACAGTCAAAACGAAGGGAAAGAAAACCTTCCCTGAATTGTGACTTAGAGGGTTGGAGAGTGCGCTTTATCCTTAGCCAATAAACCTCAAAGACGAGCCATTGATTCACCTGAAAATACACAATATCAGAGTAAGAATCTAAACTAATCCTAAAGACGGTAAGTAAACAAAAAGCATGTACAGTTCAAGCTCGGGTGCCTCCGAGTAGCGCAAATTTTTAGAGTCGATTGCTCGACTTTACTAAAAGTCATTTCATCCTTTCTCATAGTCAGGCTCTTTCAAGTAGGCATGGTCGTCGAAATCCTCTGGCATCCCCTCATGAAAGATCTTCAATCGCTGGTCATTCACTGTGTATTCTTTCTCTGTATCCAGGCTCTGAATCTTGACTGCACCATAGTGATGGACATCAATTATAATGAAAGGACCAAGCCACCGGGAACGAAGTTTACCTGGCATGAACTTCAGGCGGGAGTTGAACAAGAGGACCTTCTGACCAACTTCGAAGTGTTTTCTGACGACTCGTCTGTCGTGGAACATCTTGGTCTTTTCTTTGTAGGTCTTCGAGTTCTCATATGCATCCAGGCGAAGCTCCTCTAGTTCTTGAAATTTGAGGAGTCTCTCTTCGCCCGCCAAGTCAAAGTCCATGTTACACTTCTTCACGGCCCAGTAAGCTTTGTGCTCGATCTCCACGGGGAGATGACAGGCTTTACCAAAAACCATCCGGTAGGGAGACATCCCTATGGGGGTTTTGTAAGCCGTACGGTAAGCCCACAAAGCGTCGTCCAGCCTGAGGCTCCAATCCTTCCTTCCTGGACTTACTGTTTTCTCGAGGATGCTCTTCACCTCTCGATTGGAGACTTCTGCTTGGCCATTGGTTTGAGGATGGTACGGGGTAGAGATTTTGTGATTTACCCCATATTTCCTCATCAAGGCTTGGATAGTCTTGTTGCAGAAGTGGCTCCCCTGGTCGCTTATGATGGCTCGTGGAACTCCATACCTGCTAAAAATATTGGATTTGACAAAACTGGAGACAACATTAGCAGTATCGACTTTGGTGGCCTTAGCCTCCACCCACTTAGACACGTAGTCCACAGCCAACAGAATATAGACAAAACCAAACGAAGGGGGAAAGGGTCCCATAAAGTCCATACCCCAAACCTCAAAAATTTTACAAGTTAAAATGGGGTTTTGGAGCATTTCATTCCTACTAGTGATGGACCCTTTTCTCTGACACTGATCACAAGATTTGCAAAATTCATAGCAGTCCTTAAACAGTGATGGCCAGAAAAATCCACAATCTAAAATTTTTCTCGCAGTCCTATTTTGCCCAAAGTGTCCCCCACATGCAAATTCATGGCAAAAAGTAAGTATGGACCTATGTTCAGACTTCGGGACACACTTCCTAATTACTTGGTCAGCGCCAAATTTCCATAAAACGGGCTCTTCCCAAACGTAAGTTTTGGCTTCGCTTTTCAGCTTAGCTCTTTGATTATATGAAAAGTCGAACGGGAACGTACCTGTGACCAAGTAATTGACAATGTCGGCGTACCATGGTGTCTCCACACTTACCTGGAAGAGGACTTCATCAGGGAACTCATCATTCAGAGGCAAGTCATCCTCATTACGCACAATGCGGCTCAAGTGGTCAGCAACGGTATTTTCTAATCCTTTTCTGTCTTGGACCGAGACGTCGAACTCCTGGAGTAGCAATACCCACCTGAGCAGTCTAGGCTTCGAGTCCTTCTTGTTCATCAAATAACGAACTGCTGCATGATCAGAAAAAACAATTACTTTAGATCCAAGAATATATGGCCGAAATTTATCAAGAGCAAAAACAATGGAAAGCAGCTCCTTCTCTATTGTTGTGTAACCGATCTGCGCGGAGTTGAGCGTCCTGGAGGCATAATAGATCACATGGCTCTTCTTGTCTATCCTCTGGCCCAACACAGCGCCCACGGCATAATTACTTGCGTCGCACATGATCTCGAAAGGAGTCCCCCACTGCGGTGGATGGATGATGGGTGCGTTGGTCAAGCACTTTTTCAGAACGTCGAAGGCGAGCTTGCACTGCTTGTCAAAGCAAAATGGGACATCCTTTTTCAGCAAGCTTGTCATCGGAGTCACTATCTTCGAGAAGTCCTTTATGAACCTGCGGTAAAAACCTGCGTGACCAAGAAAAGAACGCACTTCCCGAAGATTCGTGGGATAAGGTAAATCAGATATGACATCAATTTTTGCTTTATCAACCTCTATCCCCTTAGCCGACACAACGTGACCTAAGACTATGCCCTGACTGGCCATGAAATGACACTTTTCAAAATTTAAAACGAGGTTAGTTTCGATGCATCTTTCCATGACTCTAGACAAGTTAGACAGGCAATCTTCAAATGAACTTCCATATACAGTGAAATCATCCATGAAGACTTCGATGCATTTTTCTACGAATTCAGTAAATATGCTCATCATGCATCGCTGAAAAGTCCCTGGAGCATTACAAAGCCCAAAGGGCATTCTCCTATATGCGTAAGTTCCGAATGGACAGGTAAAAGTAGTCTTTTCTTGGTCTTCCTGGGCTATGGGAATTTGATAAAACCCAGAAAAACCGTCTAGAAAACAGAAGAATGGCTTCCCAGCTAAACGCTCCACCATTTGATCTATGAAGGGAATAGGAAAATGGTCCTTCTTAGTCACATCATTCAGTTTTCTAAAATCTATACACATCCTCCATCCATTTTGCACTCTCTTAGGTACTAACTCCCCCTTATCATTCCTAATAACAGTTATGCCCGTCTTTTTAGGTACAACATGAATAGGGCTAACCAACTGGCTATCAGAAATGGGAAAGATAATACCTGCATCAAGGAGTTTGTGTATCTCAGACAACACTAGCTCTTTCATTGCTGGGTTCAGTCTCCGCTGAGGCTCTCGGGATGGCTTTGCTCCGTCATCCAGCCGAATCTTGTGCATGCACAGTACTGGACTCAACCCGTGCAAGTCTGCCAATGTCCATCCTATGGCTCTTTTGTTCTTCTTCAAAACTTCAACCAACTCTCCTTCTTGCTCCGATGTAAGCTCCTTGGAGATAATCACCGGGAGTGTCTCCACCTCACCCAAGTATACATACTTGAGATGACCCGGCAACTCCTTTAATTCCAACTTGGGAGCCTGCAAAAGAGATGGTAACATTTTAGTTGGCTTTTCACATGTCTCTAAAGCAAAAGTAGTTTGTTCAAATGAGTCAGATAATATGGGAACACTACTTTCACTTTCTCCAACAATATTAGTAAAAACGAGTGGGTCATCCCCATCATCAACAGTCATGCATTCTTCTTGTTCTAAAGTATCTATAAGATCAATTTTACAGACGGAATGCACATCAGCTTGTTGTTTCATGGCATCAAATACATTAAATTCGAACACATCCCCTTCATATTCAACAGACAAGGTACCATCATGCACATTAATTTTCGTCTTAGCGGTTTTCATGAATGGTCTACCTAGTAATACTGAAGTAGTGGGTGTGTTTTCTTCCATATTTATCACATAAAAATCAGCAGGGAAGATTAAATCCTTAACTTTAACCAACACATCTTCAATCAACCCTAGAGGACGAATAGAAGACCTATTAGCTAACTGGATAATTAAACTAGTTTCCTGCATACCTTCTAAACCGAGACTCTTGTAGACTGAGTATGGCATAACGTTAATTGAGGCTCCTAAGTCTAGCATGGCGTGCTCGATTTCTCTATCCCCTATAGTACATGGCAAGAGGAACATACCTGGGTCCTGGCATTTGCTTGGAATACCTTGGGTTAGCAGGGCAGAAACATTCTTGCTTACGACTACTCTTTCAGCACTTTTGGTCTTCCTCTTCACGGTGCACATCTCCTTTAAGAATTTAGCGTACCTCGGGATTTGCTGAATTGCATCAAGCAACGGAATATTGATCCCAACCTTTCTCAACGTCTCAAGTACATCCGCGTTGTCGGTCTCCTTATATGGCCTCGCCAACCTACTAGGAAAAGGAGCAACGGGAGTGTAAGACTTCATAGAAATAATAGGAGAAGCTACAACCGTTTCAGAGGGTGTTTGAGAACACTTATCTGGAGATATCTCTGAATCTTTGTTAGAACTCTCGGGAGTGGTTTGAGATGGCACTTCTTTACCACTTCTGAGATTTATCGCGCTAACGCTTTCCGCTTTGAGTTCTATCTTGCTCATTCTTTCCTTCACCTCAGTTAACCCATCTCTTAGAGACCGCATCTGAGAATTTGTCTCATTGCTAGATTCCATGAGTGACTTGAACATGCCTTCAAGGGCTTGACCTGAAATGGAAGAAGCAGCCTGAGATGATTTTTCTTGCATCGTATGAATTAAACCAAATACCTGAGACACTTGTTCTTTGAGCCCTTCTATGTCGGAAGACATCTTAGATTGCTCGTTTCTTCCCCCGTATTGACGACGATTCTCAGCTATATTGGAGATCAACTGACGGGCTTCCGCAGGCGTTTTCTCCCAAAGGGCTCCTCCACTCGATGCGTCAAGCATCTGGCAATCATGCGGAAGCAACCCATCATAGAAGAATTCGATAAGCGCGGCTTCTGCTATCAGGTGGTTCGGGCATTTCTCACAGAGTTTAATGAACCTCTCCCAGCATTCATGAAATGCCTCATCCTCTTTTTGCGCAAAATGGTGGATATCTTTTTTCACGGCTCTAGCTCTCGAAGCTAGGAAGTACATTTCCAAGAATAGACTCTGTAACCTCTTCCAAGTGGAGATGGTTCCTGATGGCAAATAATGTCGTCATTCTCGAGCTTCACCTCTCAAGGTGAATGGAAAAGCTCTCAGATAGAGCTGATCTTCAGTTACGTCGCCTGGCTTCATCGCGGAACTTGTCATTTCAAACTCTTTGAGGTGTTTATAGGGATCTTCATCTGCTTTACCATGAAAGGAAGGCAAATGATCAATTAAGCCTGACTTAAGTACAAACTCACCTGAAATTTCCGGGTAGGAAATACAAGAAGGTTGGTGGCCCATAGCGACCGATGTCCACTGTCTGAGTGTTTTTGGGCTTCCAATCTCATCGTCAATCTCCATTTCCTCAATAAAAAGTAATTAAGCACTTCTAGCACACTTAAACAAACAGATCAAAAATTGCAAATAATAAAAGAATAAACGAAAATTTTTAAGGTAAAAATCAAAAGTCTACAAATCAAATTTAAATTAGGCCGAATTACACTTAGTTCCCTGGCAACGGCGCCAATTTTGGTAGCGGTAATTTGAACTATCGCCAATCATCGGGTTGTCGAGACCCGCCAAAATGAATTTATATTTGCCCGAATTCACTAAACTATTAGTAGAGTAGCGGCAACGGGGTCGATCCACAGGGAATTAAGGTAACTTGACTTAATCTTAATTAAGTTTGCAAACTAATAAAATAAACGAAATAAGGGGGTTTGTTGGATTTTAATTAACTAAGAATGAACAATGCAAACGATGAGAATTTAACTAACGGGGTTTTCGACTCGGGATGATCGGGAATAAATTTAGTGTTCATCTTGGTTCATAGGTTGACGAGTATAATGGCCAAACAATTTAACGAATACACAGCTCGTCTAAAATTAATAAATAACTCAGACATGCTCCATGGAATTAATTAGACATAATTAATCATGCTAATCAAGCATATCGTTCGGACATTGGCGGCCAACGCTCTCCCAAGACCGAACGATAGCAACAAGCTAACTGTGACAACTATCTAATTTGGACGCGAAATTAGTATGTCGATTTGGAATTCTAATTCGGGAAGAACGAACACCAAGGGCGCAAGGACGCCAATACGCTCAAGGTGTCATAATTCCTTGTTACTCGGCGGATCAGAGAGGCACGACATCAAATCCTTTAACAAATAAACATGCTCAAAATCAAGGGTGCCTAGTCCTAAATCATTCAAACATGCTCAAAGATTAAGCTAAGAAGTAGAACTCAATTCAATAAAATATCCAACCAATTCAGAATTTCAATTCTACAACCTCACCAATAGTTCAAACTACATTTATCCTTTACAATCCCGAGCCAAAAACGGTAAATCTACTCACTCATGATGTGTGTGGTGTGGGAAGGCTCCAATCCAAGCTTCCTAGCCTCTCCCATGGTGAAAAATGGCGGCTAAAATCGGATAAAAACTTTAAGTAATCCGTCGTAGCGTCGAGACGCTAGGGCAGCGTCTCGACGCTGCGCCCTAAATAATCCGCGCGCGCAGTCGGGGTGGCGTCGAGACGCTCGCACAGCGTCGAGACGCTTGTGCGGCGTCGAGCGAGCGTCGAGACGCTGTCGCTCGACGCTTGCTCTCGGGTGGATTCTCAAATTAACGCCTCTGACTTCGGAGCGTCGAGACGCTCGCACAGCGTCGAGACGCTCGTGCGGCGTCGAGCGAGCGTCGAGACGCTGTCGCTCGACGCTTGCTCTCGGGTTTTTCTTCAAATCAGCGCTTGAGACTTCGGAGCGTCGAGACGCTCTGGCAGCGTCTCGACGCTGGGGAAGCGTCGCGACGCTGTCGCTCGACGCTAGCTCTCGGGTTTTTGCATGGATTTTTGCCTTCAATTTCCCCAAAGCGCCCAACCTTCATGCCTTTGCATGGGACTTCCCCGGAAGTATTCTTAGGCCTCTAAATTGCTATATTAAGCTCCGAAAAGCGCTGAAACGCTCTCGAGAGCGAATCACCGAGAACACCTGCAATAATTACATAAAAGCAAGATTAAGCCAATAATAAACGTGAATTAGGGACATAATTATAGCTCCAAAATGGAGCTATCATACACCTCTTTTGCTAATGAACGCTTCATTAAAATCAAAAGATACTTTATACAAATGTTCAAGTAAACAAGAGATAGATACAAGGTTCCTTTTAAAGCTAGGAACCAACAGTACATTTTCAAGTAAAATGAAACTATCTCTATATAACAACTTGACAGCTCCCACTGCCTTGGCTGAGACAATCTCTCATGTTCCAACCCTGAGAGTTATCTCACCTTCAGCAAGCAACTGCCAGGAACTAGTTTCCTAGAAAGAAGAACAAACATGGTTGGTGGCTCCTGAATCCAGTATCCAGGCAGAACTATCATGTTCCACTAAACATGTTTCAACAACGAGTAAATCATATTTACTTTGTTGTTTCTTCTCATATTTTCTCGCCATGAGGGTAACATGATAGACCGATGAGGACGGTTGTCCAAACATCGTCTGTAATGAATCCATGATCTCCTTAGCGGAGACCATTACCTCATGCTTCTTAGCTAACACATCGGATGTGCTAGCCAAGATGTAGACTCGGGCTTTATCATTAGCCCTAGTCCACCTGTCAAATGCATCTCGAACAGTTCGAGTTGCAGACAAGCTAGGAGGGGGAGGACATTCCTCTGTTAAGACAAACCTAAGATCATCGATAACAAGAATCGTATTCAAGTTCGATTTTCAGGTCGTGTAGTTATCGCCGTTTAGTTTATCATAAGCTAGTAATTGGATAAACGAGCTAGACATGCTGAAAAAGAATAAATTCTATTAGTGAATTGATTTTAACCCATTTTATACATCCAAACAAGATTTTAGCAAAAGTAATAATGTACCCAAAAAATCATTATTAATTTGCAACGATACTTCAGTGAGTCAGAGCAACCACTACCGAGAGGCAGTCAATCACTCATTCACTGAACCAAGACATCTTGACTAAATGCTAATACCATAATAACTCATATTCCTATAGCACCTTAGTTATCGCTACTTCGGTCAAGAATCTACTAACACCTTAGTAATTCTTTGTAAGTGTGACCCGCCATTTTCAGAACTAAGAGGTCGGCCCCAGTAGTGCAACCGAATGGAAATGTCAGAGTTGGGAATGGACCTAAGAGACCCTATCCATTTCTGGAGATTGAGTTGTTTTAACTCCCATGAAACGACCCTCCGAATGGACGGTGCTACTATGGGCAACCAGCAGGCGGAACATGGGAATCTCACGGTTCAACCTAATGGAGGAGACCACAGGATGTATTGACATACTTCCTTCTCCCACTTACTATAAATACTTTCTCCATTCACCTTGCTCTTGATTTATGCAAACACCATCCGAATGGGGATGCCCTATTGACATCACGAGGCCGAGCATAAATCTCACGGTGTGAAGTTCGCGGAGAGCGTAGGAGGAGATTGATATATCATATATACCTTCTCAACACCACTACTAAGTATTTTAGAATGGTTTGGGTATACTTTTACTTAGGCATTATCCGGCTAAGACAATAAAACCTAAGTCTAGGTAGAACATACTTTTACCTAAGATGTCTAGGTGATAAACGCTTTATAACCTTACACCTCTCACGTGCATGCTCATAAAGTCGGGTTAACTTAACTCAAGTACCAGATCGATCCCCAGGTAGGAGGTGTTCCGTAAACCGTCATCTTAAATACCTCCAACCTTAGTACAGGATCTCACCGGGTGAGTTCTCTTGTAAACTTAGCTTTACAAGATATCGACCTATTTTAACTATTAAAATGAATCGATACTAAATTCCTAATCGCATTGGATTTCTTTAACCCTTAGTGAGCATGCATTTATCTTTGTTATAGATTTTAAATATCTAACTCATTTTACAACACTTTATAAAACAAAGACATTCTATAACATGCTTCCTAAGCTAGAATATAACAATTACATTCAATTTATAACATGCTTCCCAAGCAAGAATATAACAATTATATTCAACTAAGGCAACTATGTTGTATGTTTAATTTCACAATTAATATAACACTTATATCAATTACACTTTTAAACAAGCAACATCCAATTCATAAATTAATATAACACTTATATTAATTCTCATGAATTAAGCATGCATACTTTACAACATAACACTTATATTATACTTTCAATGCATGCAACATGCATCCTATGGTGGGATTTGAAATCTATATGGCATACTTTATGCACATACAAGAGACTTTAATTAAAACATACATTCACAATGCATAATTAATTAAACACACTAAAGTGGACCGGTTTTGGCATCACGGGCAATCAAGCAACTAAATTATTATAATAATAATTCATCAACTAGGTTGAGACGCTTCCGAACCCTTCGAACCGCCCCGAACCGTCTTGAATTTGCTTGAACCGGCCAAAAAACCAGCAACTACAAGCTTAAAAAAAAAAGCTGAACCGGTCCAAAACAGTTGTCCCGACTTCAACAGCCCGGAACCGGACCAATAACGACCTGAACCGGACCAAACGAATGCTGAACCAGACCTCCAGAGGGTGAAGAACAAGGAACCGGTCTGACTTTCAATGAACCGGACCGCCCGAGGACCGAACCAGACTGTTTCTTCCACCTTGCGCTGAACCGGTTTTGTGCTGGAATTTTGCCGAAAAAAAACAGCAAAAAACAGCATGCTGTTTTTTCCGACACCCGAGCTTCTGTCTTCGAATTGAAAGCCTATATGGACTCTAATGACTCCGAATTTTTTACAGACTCTTCTTCACACATTAAAGCCCATACACGCTCGTGCAATTACAAAACAAAGTACAAATCGAAGCTCAAAAAATATGCCAAAACCGGGAAACACTTTAAACGCCAAGAAAAATAAATTTCTAAAACAAATACCCACCGAGCTTAAATTGATGCAAATTGGGTGACCAAAAAATGCTCTGATACCAATTGATGGAGCGCATGTAGCGCAGCGGAAGCGAGGCAGATCTATGGCACTCTAATTTCATCAATTTAGCTAAATAAGAAATATGTTCAAAGCTTTGAAATAAAAGGAATTACAACACATACCTCTTGTAGTTCTAAGGACTTCTATTCCGATGCTCGAATCTCTTCCTGAACCCTTCAAAGCTTCTCTCGAACTCTCCAAGAACCACCTCCGGTAGTCCCGCTATCCTCGGGCCGAGCAACGGAGTGGTGGGAGAAATGAGCTAGCTTGACAGCTGTAAATTACGGTTTTACCCCTTATGCCTTATGTGGTTCGTCCTTTACTGAATATATGCAAAAATGTTATATTAAATTGATCACTTAATTAGCATGAAATGTTAATGTCGATACTGGACAGGTCGGGCAATTAACGGCTCTCGTAAAGGTGATATAGCAGAAAAACCTAGGAATAGGATTTCGTCGATTGTCCTTGATGATTGGGGCAAAAGACTATAGGATCAATAGGATTGCATTCTTAACCATCTAAGATCACATTATCCACTGGAGCGTGAGTATAATGGCTTAGACTCCTAAAGGTACTTGCAAAGAGGCTGAATAGGAGACGAATCTGATCCAAAAGCATAAGGTACTATGTGGTGACTCTGTGGTCACAAGCTGTCAAGTAAACTCAACTTAGGGCTGAAACATGATTGGATCCCTGTCTTTTATTATTTCTTTTCAACCCAAAACCAACCGAACATTATCAATTTATTTTTGTTACTTTTCATTGCATTCGAAAAATAAATTCTTTCTAAAACTAAATTCTTCAACAGTCTCTTGGGATACGATACTTGGAATACTTTCCAAATTATTACTTGATTGACAAGTGTATACTTGCACTTGACCATAAACATCATTGCAGGTTATTGAACCAAATTAAACACATACGTTTTGGTCCATCAATACTGTGGATCTCTTCATCGCTTTTTATCTTGCTAGACTCTTTATCGTTCAAAGTGTCTCGAGCCTCTTCGTGTAGGAGGCGATCAAAAATGGAAGTGGATGAAAGTTTCTTATCTATCTTTGTGGTCACGCTTAATCTTTGCAACGCTGACGTTCGTGAGAGAGATTTATCGGGCAACGTATTTTCTTTTTCCTCTGTCGGCTTACTCAATCTTTGAAATGCTGACTTCCGTGAGAGAGTTTTAGTGGACTGTGTGTTTTCCTTCTCATCTACTAGCTTACTCAACCTTTGAAATACTGATTGTCGTGAGAGAGGTTCAGTGGATAGCATGTTTTCTCTTTTATCTGTCGGTTTACTCAGCCTTTGAAAAACGGAAGATCTGATGGGATTATGTGTTGAGTGCGAACTGTTTTCTTCTGTCACAGCCGCTTTAAATCGCTGGAGGGCCGAAGCACGCGTAACCGGCGGCTTGATGCGCTTAAAGATAGAGATTCTGGGTTTGACAACTTCCTTTTCTTTTGAGTTGTCTACCTCCTTGGTCGTTGTGTTATTAGCGTTGACCACCTTCTCTTTCCCTTTTCGGGTTATACAGACCGGTTCGGGCGACTTGTATCCAAGCCCTTTTCTCGATGCCGGTAAGGGGTATCCCTCCTTTAGGAGCCTCTTTTGTGTCGAAGAAAGCTCAGGCCAGCCTTCTAAGATTTTTAGGCCCTTGAACTCGGTATGAGTTGTGAAGTCATAATCTGCTTTTGCTAACAGTTTATATGCTTTAGGATCGTATCCCTCTTTCGTCCGTTTCTCAGGCAAGACCATCCCTTTCTGGGTATCTTTAGGCTTCTTGATCTCTTGTTTTGTTATCTTCGTAAGAGGGGTGACAAAGCTTTCCTTCAGGATCTTAATGTCACCAACTTTCAAACTTTTCGTACATTCCGCGAATGGCGATTCACCTTTCTTACGCCGGGACAAAGGGACGTAGCGTAAAACAGGAGGGTTAGACATTTTTTCGTCCTTCAAGGCCTTAGCCTTTGTAGGGCTGGCGGATGTCTTGCTTTCTTGAAAACTTGAAACGTTCTCTTCTTTGATAGATTCTTCTCCCGCGTCCATTTTTTGTTTCACGCTGAGTTTATCATCCCTGTTGATCAGAGGAATTTCTATCGGCATTATTTCCCCGACGTTGCCATCATTTATGTAAAAATTTGGCGTCCGCAAAGTGAGACTCGGCCTCTGAAAATGGCTTAGTGTCCGCCTCAACCTTTTTTACACCATCCTGATAAAATTTGAAGCATTGATGTAAGGTGGAACTAATTACCCCATTTCCATGAATCCAAGGGCGACCTAATAATATTTTGTAGGTAGTCCTGGAATCTATAACATGAAATAGGGTATGTGCTTTTAAGTCCCCAATGATGAGCTCCAAGCGAATCATGTCGATCGCTCGCTGTCCTCCCTGATTGAAGCCCTGGATTACCAGCCTGCTACTTGATAACTTTTCCATTAAAATGCCAACCTCTTTCATGACTGATTTCGGCATTATATTGACAGTCGATCCATCGTCAATGAGGATTCGACCAACCTTCTGTTCTCGGATGTACCCTGAGACAAACAAAGGTCTATTGTGAGGTTTCGATCCCAACATCAAATCTTCGTCGGTGAAACCTATAGACATGCAACAGGATGCACATGCATGTGCTGTAGAGGTTGAAGCATTTGAAACATTAGAGTCCTTCAACGCGTCGATAAGAGTAGTTTCGTCCATTTGAGGCAACTCCGCTACTTCGAGGGAAAGTGTTTCCTCCAGCTTCGTTACCAACTTCGTTGAACTTGGAGTAGTGTTATCGTCCTCGATTATACCGACGACGTGGCATGTAGCAGTTCCAGATGTTTCTTCCTGCTTTTCATTAAAGAATCCCTTGGGGAAAAATTCCCGTAGGGTCATAGGCTGTTGCGGTCGAGGGAGGTCTTTGTTTTCCTCCACGACGAGCTTAGGCCTTCTCGTACTCTTTCTTCCTTTCCTCTTTGGAAGTTTGCTTTTTCGCCTATACTCTTGAAATAGGCGGGTTTCTTTCTGGACAGCTCCTTGTCGTCGCATTTTCCGACGAGTTACGACAGTCCAACCTTCATCTTTATCTTCGGTAGGTTCGGTTTTCACCTGCGAAGTCTTCTTTGGGACCTCACATCTAAACTGAACAAGTATTGGTTCGAAAGTCCCAAACTTGATCAGGCCTTCATTTTGTTTTTCAAATGAATCTGGAGGTAACTGAATGTCGGAGTTCATTGTTACGGCGGCATGATTTGTCTGAGCTACCTCGTCAAGATCCAGCTCGATTTTCTTCTCACCGGCTAACTTTATGATTAGCTCTTTTAAGACAAAACATTTGCCTACAGGATGACTGACGACCCGGTGGTATTTGCAGTAGTTAGGATCATTTACCTTTCCTAACTCCTCCGGTCGTTTGCATTCTGGCAGTTGGATGAGTTGTGTTTCCAGCAATTGCTCTAACATGTCTGGAATGTCAGAGTCTGGAAACGGGTAGACTTTTTCTTGTCTTTCTTTCAAAGTAAGGCGACGTCTTTCGCCTTTGTCATTTATTGCTTCCGCTTTATTTTCCTTTGCTTTGGAGGAAAACCTTAAAGGGGTCGTGTTTACGACCATAGATTCTTTCACGACATTCTTCGTGATCTTTCCAACGCTCTTCATTTCCGTCTTTGTTTTCTTTACGTCGGGGATTAAGAGGTCTTTGTTTCCTCTATTGGCGATACTCAACTCCATATCATGGGCGCGAGTTGCTAACTCCTCGAATGTTTGGGGCTTTATCCCTTGTAGGATGTAGTAAAGTCCCCAATGCATGCCGTCGATGCACATCTCGACAGCAGACACTTCCGTGAGTCGGTCCTTGCAATCAAGACTCAATGATCTCCAACGGTTAATGAAATCGACGACTGGCTCGCCCATTCTTTGGCTAGCGTGTGAGAGTTCAGACATGTTGACTGTCCGCCTCGTGCTGTAGAAGCGATTCAAGAAGTCTCTCTCAAACTGTTCCCAACTGTCAATCGTCTCGGGCTCCAAGTCGGTGTACCAGTCAAAGGCGTTTTCTTTCAAAGTTCGGACGAATTGCCTAACCAGCAAGTCTCCGCGAGTTCCAGCGTTCTCGCACGTTTCGACGAAGTGGGCAATGTGTTGTTTAAGATTGCCCTTCCCATCGAACTATTGAAATTTTGGTGGCTGGTACCCGGTGGGCATCCTCAAGTTGTCGATCCTCTTGGAATACGGTTTGGTATACGAGAGGGTGCTCTGGGCTGGTCCACTATACTGGGCTCGGATGGTGTTGGTAATCATGTCCTGCAGTTGTTGGACAGATAAAGAAGCGACCGAGGTTGAGTGTTGCGCTTGGTCTTCCTAGATGACCATTTTTTTTTCGTCACTCCTTCTGGCCGCAGGAGTTAGACTTGACTCCGCGACCTCACGACTTTGCATCTGACTCCTCAGTTGGGCAATCTCGAAGTCTTTGTCATCGACTGCTTTCATCAGAAATTTAATTTTCTTTTCCATTTCAGCCATTGCTTCGTCGTTAGTGCGCGCATCCGCCATCATTATAGATACGTTGGAGTCAGACACCTTCTCCGGCTGATCAGAGGAGGGAACAACCTCATCGAACAAAGGATTGCCCTTGATGATTATCCCAACTTGCTCGGACTCCGTCAGTCGTTTGTATATTTTGCTCACTATGGCCGGAGTGTGTTCGTCCGTCCGCGAGACTTCTTTGATGACGCGGATGCGGGTGGCAGGTCCCCTGTAAGGGCTGTTGGAACTGACAGCCTTGAATGTTGTTTTCTTTGATGTCATTGTTATTTTTTTGTTGAGAGAGAGAGATGAAAGGTAGAGAGGTCCCACTGGGCGTGCCAATCTGTTCACACGAGATTTCTACGAAGGAAATTTTAGACACGTGTAAATGAAATTTGAATTTGTATTGATGTATTGTATCAGTGCGTAGGATTACAATCTCTAATGTTTGATCCTCTGATTCTCTCTCTTAAATGTAAATGTATCTCGAGGGCTTCGCAGCTTGTTCTCGATGTTGGATTTGTTTCGAGGGCTTCGCATCTTGTTCTCGATGTTGGATGATCGTTCAGTCTTCCAAGGATTCAGGGAGTCTTCGTTGCTTGGGAATTCTCTCTGAGCTCTTAGGAGTAAAAAATTTCTGAACCTTGCAAATGAAAATGAGCTCTCTATTTATAGAGCTCTCATGGGCCTGGTGGGCTTGGGCCTGGATCCAATGGGCTTGGGCTTGGATCCAATGGGTTTGGATCCAATGGGCTTGGTTCAAATGAGCTTTTGAATTTTGAGCCCAATGGACTTGACCTTCGGGCCAAATTGTCTTTTGAATATTTTTTTCCGACCGACCCGATTCCGAGCCCAAATACGGTGCGACCGAATTTGCTCGGTCAAGCTATCTGGCCAAAATTTCTTGGTCAACAGACTCTTTTGCTTTGATTGTGTAGATGTTGGGGAAAATTCTTGACTTGCCAATTTTCAACTGATTTCAGGAACTTCCTCCAGTATTAGGCATTGGAATGACAATGATTCCTTCAAGGACTTTAATCACTTTTTCTGCCTTCATTTTGCAGGAATCGAGATTGGAGTAGAACATTCTCACTTTTATTTTATTAACTTTATTAGTGAACATGTTAAAAAATAGTGTAAATAGGCTGAAATAAAGATGGTCGAGGAACTGTTTATTATATGTTTAAATTGAAATTTATTTTCTCTCTTATTTGCAAGTTGTTTATGGTTTCTTGTTTCTCCTTTCTATAGATTCCTTCTGCTGTGGATTATTTAGTTCTGTTGATAACCTTTTTCTTTTTTATTTTTTAAAATTAAGCTTATAAATACTGAAATTATTTGGTTTATTATCAGCCCTTTTCAAATGTTTTCAAAATTAAAGTCAATTTTGAAATCTCTATACTAAACAAAACTATATCATACACAATTATTTATCATAGTTTAGTAATGTAATCTAATTAGTCTCTCTAAGATTTGAATTCACTGTCTAGTTGGTACATGAATTTCAAAGTTTCTAACCCTTCAAATTTGTGTGTAATAAATTTTTAATTTACTATTTTTATTTTATGTTTTTATTCATACTTTCTATAACCAATTACTTTATAAATAAATCTTCAATTATCAAAATAAATAAATAAAATTGAACAAACAAGATTTTCATTCTTTTAGTGAATTTAAATTCAATTATGAGAGAACGAAGGTTACAAATATCATTTTGGTCTTTGTATTTTGAGACTTATTCTATTTTAGTCCATATATTCTTTATGCTTTCAAATGAGTTTTTATTATGGACAAAATAATCAGACTTGAATAACATAGACTTGATAGGTTAAACTTAGGAAGGAGACTAACTAGCTAGGGCCAACCTACGAATTATATGAAGGGACTGGCCCCTACAAAGGGAATGATCGAGTAAGAGGAACAATTGACCCCATAAAGATTGGCCAAATAGTTGAAAAGGTCGACCTCCCTCTTGGAGTCAACTCGACCACTCGAAGAGGTTGATCCTCATACGGGTCGGCTGGGCCAAGAAGGTGGTAATTTAAAAGGCAGCCTATAAGATTTACCAAATTGGCTTGAGTCACAAAAGTTGAAAACTTCATTAACTTCGAGAATAAAAGATACATTACTAGTCCTAAGAACATAAGATAAAACACAATCTGAAGGGTGGCCCAAACGTTGGTGTCACGTGTCTTTAGACACATTACAATGACTAACATGAGTGGAATAAAACATTTAGAGGGCGTTTGAGGCGCATAGTGGGTTATTATAGTTGGTGGGTTATAATAGTCTGTGTTTGGGGTGCATAGTTGTATAGTCTGAATTTAGTAAGTCTGTATTTGGGGTGCATAGTTGTTTAGTCTGAGTTTAAGAAGTTTGGGTTTATGAAGTATGTGTTTGGAGTGCAGTTTTCTTTGACATGGAGTTCTGTATTTTCAAGGTGCAGTTTTCTGAACCTTGAAAATGAAAATGAACTCTCTATGTATAGAGTTCTCATGGGCCTGGTGGGCTTGGGCCTGGTGGGCTTGGGTTTGACCTTTGGGCCAAATTGTCTTTTGAATATCTTCTCTGGACTGGTCCGATTTCGGGCTCAATTACAGTGTGGCCGAATTTGCTCGGTCAAGTCTATCTGATCCACCGGCCGTGATGGAGACACGTGGCGACCGCTGATTGGCCGAAATTTCTCGTTCAACAAATGCCCCATTTTTCGAGAGTTATGCACAAGTATGTGTGGGTGAGTCTCGGAAAAGTTAAATAGATAAATCGAAATGTAGGACACCCCTAATTTCGACTCCGCTTTGACGTATCAATTTTATCGAAATATGAGATTTGATTCATAAATCAATTATTTTAATTGACACATCTTTCCATGTCAATCGATCAAAAAATATGAATTTAGCTCACAATTTTGATCTTTCTTATTTGGCAGAAACTTGATTTGAACTTCGGTAGATTTTTTGTTCTACCTTAGTTTATCTTGGGATATTAGGGTAGAGACTTGTGTCTGCCCAATTGAATTTTGAATAGGGTTTGACTTTGAACTTTTACTCCAAATTTCGACGTGGATAAAATATACCCAAACCGCAATTTTGATTTGAGACTTGGATCTAGATAACTTTTGACTCTAAATCATGCTTAGAAATAAAATTTGAAATATGCCCAAAATTTTAATTTCAGGAAAAACTATATATATTTTTTTTTAAGCTTGGCTTGAATTCGGAGTAGGAGTGTTGAAAATTTTTATTTTGGCATAAATAATTGGTCGAATGCATTATTAGAAAGTGAAGACAAATGATAACAAAGAAGCTTGCTTGGTAGGGCGAAACTTGGACAACTTTAGTTTTCTTTTGTCTTGAGCTCGAGTCCAACTTCGTACAATATTTTTTTGCAAGTTTTTTTTTTTAACTTAAGTGAAGGATATTTTAGTAGTTTTACCATCAATGACAAAACCTAGGGCATCTCTTGTATAAATAGAATGAGATGTCTTCAAATTCACTTTCTTTGGAGAAGTTGAAGAGTTGGAAGAAGAGAAGGCTTTGTTTGGAGAAGTTGAAGAGTTGGAGGAGAAGGGAGAGCTCCGCCGCCGTCGCTGCCGCGCCGCCACCTCCGCCTTCTCTGCCGCACGCGCCTCCGTTGTCGCAGCTCCGCCGCTTCGTGGAGTCCGCCGCCTCCGCCTTCGCTGCCGCGCGCGCCTCCGCCACCTTCGTTGTCGCAGCTCCGCCGCTTCGTGGAGTCCGCCGCCTCCGCCTTCGCTGCCGCGCGCGCCTCCGCCGGCCCGCGTAGCACCGCCGCATCACCGCATCACTGCAGATCCGCGCCTGCTCCGCAGCCCCGCGCCCCGTCTCCGCCGCAGACGTCCATCACTACAGATCCGACGCCCCAAGCCGCTCCGCAGCGCCGCCGTTGCCGTCGCCGATCGTCTCCGCCATCGTAGCTCCACCGTCGCTGGTGAATTTTTTGGCTGAGAGTCTGTATTCGCTGAGTCTTAGAGTTTTAGGCTGTTGCGGAAGCCGTGGTGTGCAAGAAGCCAGAAGCCAGAAGCCGAGGAGGTTGAGGCTGTTCGAAGAGTTCGAAAAGCTTCAAGAGCCTAGCTCGGGGTTGGTCGAGCTTGTAATAATTAGTTGTTGCTTGCTTGTTGCCATAATCTGATTCGTTTTAGTGTGTTTAATTTATAGGAAGCATGAGATGTATGGTTTAAATTAACGCCCTTGCTTGTGCATAAAGTATGCCATGTAGATTTCAAATCCCACCATAGGAAGCATGTTTCATGCATTTTGTATGTTATAAGTGTTATGATGTATAGGATACATGCCTAAATCATTAGAATTAATATAAGCGTTATATTGATTTTAAATTAGGAGTTGTATGTTTAAGACTGGTGGACGGATTTTTGAATATCCGCTTAATCTCAAGCTGTCGAGGCTTGCCAAAATACGATTTATAAAGCCTATAACCAAGGCTTTGCAGCCAGTGGTAACAGGGTCGATCCAAGGAATAGGAAGTTTGAATTTAATAATGAAATTGGGATTTAATTGATTAATTGGTAACGGGGGGTTTTTATCATGCAAAGGTGAAATAAAGCTAAAGCAACGAAGAAAGAATAACAAGAAGAGAGCGTGTGTACGGTTTGGGGAGTCTCGGGATCAATTGTTAAACAAGTTCAGTTTATCATTTAATTCTAATAACATGGATTTCAGTTTATTGAGCACGCGGACGACTACCAGAGAAGCCCCAAAGTAGCCGACTCCATGGATTTTAATTAGACCACACAGTTCTAATTACACGTTATCTAATCCTACATCAAGGTGATCAGCCCTAAGGCAAAATTAGACAGTCACTAGCTAACCGCGACGAACATTCGAGCGTGAATTCTAATTGCTAGTAGATTGCCCGCAAACGCTGTATGCAATCAACAATTATCCTACCCGACTCGATACTTCGATTTAGTTCTATCTACCTGTGTTACTTAGTCGAGCAGTGAGAGGCACGGCATCGCTACTCTTTAACATACACAACATGCGAAACTACTCGAGTGTCAATCGGCGTATTTTAACATGCGCGTTGGATTAAGCAAAGTAGATAAATGCTAATAAACAGAACCAATATGCATCAAGATCAGATTATCAAAACTAAAAACGTCTAACAAAATCCCCCTAAACAAATCCCAAACCGTCACCCTTACCTTAGCCGCTCATGGCGCGGTTCGTCAATCCCGCTCCAACCACCGCAATGGAAGGATCCGTCTACTTATTACAAAGGAATGTGGAGCTCTCTAGCATGCCAACAATGGCGGAGCTCCACCGAAAATAGAGAGAAAATGGGGAAGAAGAAGATGGAGAAGAGAAGAATTCGTAATCGGAAGCTCTCCAAAAAAAGTGCAGAAAAATCGTCTTTAAGCTTCTGCCATCGTCGTAGCGTCGAGACGCTAGGCCAGCGTCTCGACGCTGTGCCCTAAGTTGCCGCGCGCGCTCGCGATGGCGTCGCGACACTGGGTCAGCGTCGCGACGCTGCCCCGATGAATTTCTGCGCGCGCCTCCTCCGGAGCGTCTCGACGCCAAGCAGGGTCTCGACGCCAGGGCAGCGTCGAGCTAGCGTCTCGACGCTATCACTCGACGCTTGCTCTCGGGTTTTTCCAGCGTCGAGCCAGCGTCTCGACGCTATAGCTCGACGCTGGCTCTCGGGTTTGGGGCTGAAGCTTTGCCTCTTCAAGGCTGTTTTGGCCCGTTTCTTCACGGAACAAGTTCCCCTCTTCCCGATGCATTCCCGGGGCGCTAAAACTCTGCTTTAAGCACTCGAACATGCCCAACGGATGCACGAGCTCTTTGCCGCTTTTCTCCTACAAAAGAGATATATTTAATCAATTGAAAGCGGACTTTAGCTATAATTAGGACGTATTTAATAGCTCCAAAATGGAGTTATCAAACACCCCCAACTTAAACATTGCTAGTCCTCGAGCAAGCACTACAAATACATTGACTCTAAGGACGCGTTTACATGCATTCTAACTCAAACCTCCATGCATATTGAAATTTAAACACGAGTATAATCATGGAAGCATTTTGTTCATGCATTAACTAGGACATATCAAAAATTAACTCTTGCCCCCTAACGTGTGTGTGTGCTAGCTAACCACTCCTAAACTCACGTAAACCCGGAAAACCTATATGCAGCGCACATCCCGTTTTCCCCCTACTTCTAGCGTTTAAGAACAGCTACACTTGACTTACACGAGAGAGAGAAGCAAATTAAGAGACCTAATTATCTTTCTCATTCTTTTTCTTTTCAAAAGTACTTTGTACTCTTTTATTTTGGGTTCTTTGAACCAAATTTTTGTTTCTTTTTCTTTCCAACTCGAGCTGCCTAACACGTCAAACTTTGGCCAAAGCTTCACGTTTTTAAGGACTCACGCTCACTTCTTTAGCGCTACAAAGAAGGAGGAGCGCCTCGAGAAGAATTTTCTTTCAAACATGCTTTTCTATTTTTTTTACATTAGGCTAAGCACATGCTTTCTCAATTAACTAACCACTAACTCTCATGCAACAAGTTACCTAAGGTGCCTTTCGGGGTGACAACGAGAATTAGAGAAACATGCGATAAACCAAGCTTACGGAATCTAGGGAGAAGTTGCTAAGTGCGCGATGAGTGCAAGGGAGCAACAGAAAAAATTTTAAAATTTTTGACATGAACCTAATAAACACAAAACTCATGCAAAAACTCGATTATGAACATGCTCAAATTTCCAACATGCATTTCCTAGGCTATCATAGTCAGAAAACAATAAACAGAGTCCCAAGCACTTCAATATCTTTGCAACACTTCTCAACAAACTACACATGCATATCCGACAGGCTAACTCCACCCCCAACTTCAAAATTTGGCATTGTCCTCAATGCCAACCAGTCAGATACAATCAAAGTAAAAGGGAAGAAGAAATACACTTCCCTGACTCTTTGTGAAGCTGGCGAGGGCGAGGAAGCGGCGCACAAACGCATCAGAGCACAAAATTGTCTTCTCTTCCTCCATTCCTAAAAAAAAAACAGCAAGCTAATTAAAACTAAATTAATCTAAAAAGCAATAAAAACTAAACTAAAACAGAAAAACAGTCCATCGCTTGGGTGCCTCCGAGAAGCGCAGAATTTTTAAAGTCGGTTGCTCGACTGTATTCTCTCAACAGACTCATCCATAGTCTGTAGGTGCGGGGGACGATCCAGACTTGTCCATGGCCACACCTTTCTTGCCATCCACCTGAAAAATACTTTGCACTCTTCGTGCCTCGGGCACGTGAATATCAACATTGTTAGTGCAAAAATCAGCATTGTTATCACTCAAATTCAAATCAGAAATTTTAACAGAGACATGGGAACCATCCCTCAAGCGCGAGGGTAGACTCCCATTCTCAACATGCTCAACCACAGATATATTTCCAGCAGACTTCCCATCAAATAAAGAAAACTCATGCAAAGTATCATCAAACTCCAGAGAAACAACGCCCTTAAACACATCAATCTTGACCCTAGCGGTCTTAAGGAAAGGACGTCCTAACAACATGGAGGACGAAGCATGCGATGAGTTTTCATTCATGTCTAAAACAAGGAAATCAGCGGGAAATGTCATATTCCCAACTCTAACCAAAACATCCTCTACCTTCCCCCTAGGACAGATGCTTGACCCATTAGCCAACTGAACAGAAATATTACACTCATGCATTTCATTTAAATTCAGTTCACGAAACAATGCATAAGACATAACATTAACAGAGGCTCCTAAGTCTAACATGGCATTACGAACAACTTTACTACCTATAGTGCAAGGGATAGTAAAGGTACCTGGATCGTTGCACTTCGCTGGCAACGTACCTGGGAGAATGGCAGAGACGTTTTCCTTCTTTTTCTCAGTCCCTCTGGACTTCCTTTTCGTAGTGCACCAGCTCCTTAGAAATTTCGCGTACTTGGGCACTTGACTGACTGCCTCTAGGAGCGGGATATTTACCATCACCTTTTGGAAGGTTCGCAAGACCTCCTCGTCATCAGATTCCAAAGTAGGCTTCGCAAGCCTACTCGGGAATGGAGCTCTGGTAACATCCTCAGGTACACTGACCTTCTCATCTTTTTTCACATTCTGAATCTCAGGAGCAGTCGGGGCGGACTTGTTCAGGATGTCCGTGGCTTCCTTCACAGCTCTAGTGGAAAGTGATTTCCCACTGCGCAGCTGAATGGCACTCACGTTTTCACATGAGTTCACTGTAGTTTGGGAAGGAAGCTTCCCCGAGCTCTTGTTCTCTAGTTTACTGATAGACACCGCCATCTGTGTCAGCTGCTTGTTCAAATTCTGCAGCTCTGCCTTGTGAGAATTAAGCTCTTCTCGAGCCTCTTTTTGGAACTGGCTGGTGCTAGTCACGATGGTCCTTACCATCTCTTCAAGCGAGCTGGAGGAGCTCGAGGCTTGAGCCTGGGTGGAAGAATTAGGCCTATCCTGGGACTGGCCTTGGAAACGAGTTTGTCCTTCCCTATTCCCATAGCTGAAATTTGGATGGTCGCGCCAACCGGGGTTGTAAGTGTTCGCATATGGGTCGTACTTCCTTGGGTTGGAAGCGTACCCCCCGATCGCGTTGACCTCCGCGTCCTCACGGTGTCCTCCAACGATTTTCTTCAACATGCTGCCTATCTCGGCCACCTGGGCCTTCATCTCAATCAGCTCGTGGCTCTGAGCCACGCTGTGCACTTGTCCTTGTCCCCGAATACCGAATTGCTGCGAGTTCGTGGCCATGTTTGCAATCAACTGCTTGGCCTCAACTGGGGTCTTGTCAATCAGTGCCCCTCCACTCGCTGCATCGATCATCTGCCGGTCATGGGGCGTCATCCCCTCATAAAAGTACTGTATGAGCAGCTGGTCGGCAATCTGATGATGTGGGAAGCTCGCGCACAGGCGCCCGAAACGTTCCCAGTATTCGTGCAGGGACTCACCGACATCCTGGGTGATCCCATAAATCCTCTTCCGCAGTGTAGTGGCCAAGGATGCGGGAAAGTATTTCTCCAAGAATACCCGCTTCATATCCTGCCACGTGGTGATGGATCCGGAGGGCAAGTAGTACAGCCAGTCTTTGGCCTTGTCTTTGAGTGTAAAGGGGAATGCCCTCATATTCAGTTGCTCCTCCGTAACCCCTGCGGGCTTCATCCCCGCGCAGACGCAATGGAACTCCATCAAGTGTTTGTTCGCGTCCTCACCTGCGTTGCCATGGAAAGAAGGTAACTGGTGAATTAAACCAGATTTAAGTTCGAAGTTACCTGCTACCACGGGGTAGTTAATGCACAAAGGCTGCAGGTTCAGGTCTGGCGCTGCCAGTTGCTTAAGCGTCCGTGGCGCATCACCTTGCGCCATCTCGTCAACCAAGAAGGGATTGCCTTCTTCTCTTTCAAACGATCCTTGCCCCTCCCGGGCTTCTCTACGTAACCGCCGCTCCTCTCTGTCAATCTCAGGGATATACTGCAAACTACCCTCAGAGGAACGGGTCATACACAAACAAAAATCTAAACATACAAAGTACAAACAGAAAAAAATTTCAGTCAACCATCAATAAATCAAATTCAAACTTCAATCATAAATTCAATCAAATGCCTATTCCCCGGCAACGGCGCCAATTTTGGTGGACAGATTTTTGAATATCCGCTTAATCTCAAGCTGTCGAGGCTTGCCAAAATACGATTTATAAAGCCTATAACCAAGGCTTTGCAGCCAGTGGTAACAGGGTCGATCCAAGGAATAGGAAGTTTGAATTTAATAATGAAATTGGGATTTAATTGATTAATTGGTAACGGGGGGTTTTTATCATGCAAAGGTGAAATAAAGCTAAAGCAACGAAGAAAGAATAACAAGAAGAGAGTGTGTGTACGGTTTGGGGAGTCTCGGGATCAATTGTTAAACAAGTTCAGTTTATCATTTAATTCTAATAACATGGATTTCAGTTTATTGAGCACGCGGACGACTACCAGAGAAGCCCCAAAGTAGCCGACTCCATGGATTTTAATTAGACCACACAGTTCTAATTACACGTTATCTAATCCTACATCAAGGTGATCAGCCCTAAGGCAAAATTAGACAGTCACTAGCTAACCGCGACGAACATTCGAGCGTGAATTCTAATTGCTAGTAGATTGCCCGCAAACGCTGTATGCAATCAACAATTATCCTACCCGACTCGATACTTCGATTTAGTTCTATCTACCTGTGTTACTTAGTCGAGCAGTGAGAGGCACGGCATCGCTACTCTTTAACATACACAACATGCGAAACTACTCGAGTGTCAATCGGCGTATTTTAACATGCGCGTTGGATTAAGCAAAGTAGATAAATGCTAATAAACAGAACCAATATGCATCAAGATCAGATTATCAAAACTAAAAACGTCTAACAAAATCCCCCTAAACAAATCCCAAACCGTCACCCTTACCTTAGCCGCTCATGGCGCGGTTCGTCAATCCCGCTCCAACCACGGCCATGGAAGGATCCGTCTACTTATTACAAAGGAATGTGGAGCTCTCTAGCATGCCAACAATGGCGGAGCTCCACCGAAAATAGAGAGAAAATGGGGAAGAAGAAGATGGAGAAGAGAAGAATTCGTAATCGGAAGCTCTCCAAAAAAAGTGCAGAAAAATCGTCTTTAAGCTTCTGCCATCGTCGTAGCGTCGAGACGCTAGGCCAGCGTCTCGACGCTGTGCCCTAAGTTGCTGCGCGCGCTCGCGATGGCGTCGCGACGCTGGGTCAGCGTCGCGACGCTGCCCCGATGAATTTCTGCGCGCGCCTCCTCCGGAGCGTCTCGACGCCAAGCAGGGTCTCGACGCCAGGGCAGCGTCGAGCTAGCGTCTCGACGCTTGCTCTCGGGTTTTTCCAGCGTCGAGCCAGCGTCTCGACGCTATAGCTCGACGCTGGCTCTCGGGTTTGGGGCTGAAGCTTTGCCTCTTCAAGGCTGTTTTGGCCCGTTTCTTCACGGAACAAGTTCCCCTCTTCCCGATGCATTCCCGGGGCGCTAAAACTCTGCTTTAAGCACTCGAACATGCCCAACGGATGCACGAGCTCTTTGCCGCTTTTCTCCTACAAAAGAGATATATTTAATCAATTGAAAGCGGACTTTAGCTATAATTAGGACGTATTTACTAGCTCCAAAATGGAGTTATCAAAGACCATAATTGATATAAGCGTTATATTGATTATGTATTTAAATATTCAACTAACCATTCCTTAGTGTTTGTATGTTTGAGAAGCATATAGAAGTTTGTTGTAGTAAGTCTAATTTCTGCAAGTGTTGCAAAAATGACTTAGACTTTTAAAATCTATAACAAAGAGAAATGCATGTTCATTTAAGGTTAATGATACGTCTGGTTCATGAGATGAATAGGTCATTATCTCGTAAATGCTAAGGTTATGAGAAACTCACCCGGTGAAATCCTGTTCGAGGTTGGAGGTATTTAAGCTAACGGTTTACGGAACACCTCCTACCTGGGGACGATCCGGTACTTGAGTAAAGTTAACCAGGCTTTATGAGCGTGCGTGAGAGGTGTGAGGTTAATTAATTTGTTAATAACCTAGATATCTCAGGTAAAATAGTTTGCCTAGACTTAAGGTTTTGTTTTCTTAGCCGGATAAAACCTGAGTAAATACCCTAAAAACCGTCTACGATGCTTAGTAGAAGTGTTGAGAAGGAATATATGATATATCCCTCTCCTGCTACGCACTCCCTAAAGTTCACATCGTGAGAATTATGCTCGGCCTCGAGATGTCAATAGGGCATCCCCCTTAGGATGGCATTTGCATCTTTCAATAGCAAGGTGAATGGAGTAAGTGTCTATAGTAAGTGGGAGAAGGAAGTGCGTCGGTGCTTCCTATGGTCTCCTCCATTGGATTGAACCGTGAGATTTTCATGTTCCGCCTGCAAGGTGCCCTAGGTGGCACCAATCCCTTAGGAGGGTCGTTTCATGGGAGTTGAACAAGTCAGTCACCATTTATGGATAAAGAAACATAGGGCCATTCCCAACTCTGACATTTCCTTAGGTTGCACTGTTGGGGCCGTCCTGTGCGTTCTAAAAATGGAGGGTCACACTTACAGGATTTGCTAAGGAGTTAGTAAATCTTGACCAAAAAGGATAACTAAGATGCTATAGGAATATGAGTTATTCTGAAGTTAGCATTTAGTCAAGAATGTCTTGATTTAGTAAAGGGGTGCTTGATTACCCTTAGGTAGCAACCATTCTAACTTACTAAAGTATCGTTGTTAGTAAATAAAGAGTTTGGGTCCTTTATTTACTACTAAACTTTTTAATTGGTTTAAATAGGTTAAAACCGTTTCACTGATAGTTTTACATTCTATTTCAGCATGGCGAGTTCTTTCGTACAGTTATTAGCGAACGAAAAATTAACCGGCGAAAATTTTGCGACATGGAAGTCCAACTTGAATACGATTCTAGTGTTGGACGACCTAAGATTTGTCTTAACGGAGGACTGTCCTCCGGCTCCTGCTGCAAATGCTTCACGAAGTGTTCGTGAGGCATACGATCGCTGGATCAGGGCTAATGATAAAGCCCGGGTCTATATCTTGGCAAGCATGCAAGATGTCTTGGCCAAGAGGCACGAGGTAATGGTTTCCGCTAAGGAAATCATGACTTCATTGCAAGTGATGTTTGGACAACCGTCCTCAACGCTTCGCCATGAAGCCCTCAAATACGTTTACAATGCTCGAATGAAGGAGGGCACATCTGTTAGGGAGCATGTCCTTAATATGATGGTCCACTACATGACAACAGAAGTAAACGGGGCAACGATCGATGAAAAGAGCCAAGTTAGCTTCATTCTAGAATCTCTTCCGAAGAGCTTTCTAAATTTCAGATCTAATATGGTCATGAATAAGATTGAATATAACTTGACCACTCTTCTGCATGAGCTGCAGACTTACGAGTCCCTACGAGCCTCTAAAGGAAAGGAGAAGGAGGCTAATGTAGTCACTTCAAAGAAATTCCAGAAGGGGACCGGGTCGGGAACTAAGTCTGAAGCCATTACTACGAGTAGTAAGACTATTCGTAAGAAGAAGAAAAGTAGGAGAAAAGGCAAGGCTCCGATGGTTGTGGCCAAGGTTAAAACTTCGGACAAAGGAAAATGTTTCCATTGTAACGAAGACGGGCACTGGAAGCGAAATTGCCCGAAATACCTTGAGGAGAAACGCGCCGAGAAAGAACGACGAGGTAAATAAGATTTATTTGTCTAAACAAGTTTGGTGGATTTATGAATGTCATACCTGATTTCAGGAACCACTAATCTTGTTTGTTCTTTCTGTTTCAGGAAACTAGTTCCTGACTGTTGGTTTCTCCATCTGGATGACTTTTGAAGACATCTTCATAGCTGCTCACTTGGGAGCTTGTCTGTTTTGAGTGTTGTTTGTATATATTTAATCACATACTCTGGTTATGTAATTATCTGTATATATTTATGCTACAATAGAACATCTGTATATATGGTATCTTTTGTTGTATATAAATGAACTGTTCATTTTAACAAAAGATGTATACTCTGTTCTATTTAAATCAGAAAACAACATTGTGGTTAAGACTTTATATTATAGTAAGTTGTCTTGGTTATACTCAATAGTTGAGAAAACCATCAAGCGTTGGTTTGTCCATATGACTCAATGTTATCATGTTTAATGATAATATTGAGGATTCATTGTTTTTAAAGAGTTTATAGACAAGATACCAATAATTTAAAATCACAGATTTACAAAGGTTTGGAGACCGAACCTTTAAGGTAAAAACCTTTAAGGTTTGAACTTTTGGTAATGGGATTGTCCCAAAGTAGAGGGGTTGATTGTGTATCAACTTCTTTACTTGTTACCAAATATAAGTTAATTAGGTTACTCGTATCAAGATTAGCTATCTTGGTAAGAGTATCTATGAGTCTCAACCTCTGTAAATCATTATTTTAGATTAAGAGCAATACTGTTGCCAGCTTGTTCAGTTCACTTATGAATTGAACCTAGCACTTAGTCTCAAATAATGTAGGGATTGATTTGATTATCAAAGTCTCGTGATTTTGAATGTTGAGATCGTAGCTTTTATAATATGGGTTGCATAATTCTTGTCTTAATCATTTTAAATGATGTAGGATTAAGTTCTGACTTTTTAGCATATACTAGTGACACGTTTTCACATTGCTCTGAAAATGGTTATTTGTTCTATGGATTCAGGTTCATCTGAGTCGTAAGAACAAATCTCTAGTATAATCTCTTTATACCCGATATTGACAAGAGTTATCTATTATCTAGGTAAAACGAGATGTTATTCCTATGCTTTAAGTAATTGGATGTTAAGATGTATGTTTTTGGTAATACATAACCCAATATGCTTATCGCAGTGGGAGTTGTCAGAGAGTGTTTAATCCTGGTTAAAAGTTTGTCATTAACGTTCATGAGGAACATAATACAAGTGTTGCATTGTGGGTGCCTCAGTAATAACTAGCACGAATTGCAGCTTATTTAAAGCAGCAATAGTTAAACTGTTGAACTCTTAAGTAGTACCGTGAGGCTATGTGATGGTCACATAGGGAACCTCATAGTACTTCATGCTGATAGGTTTACTGAGTCTCTCATGGCTAAAGTGTTTGAGAGGACACCTAGAAGAGTCTAGGGATCCGAGTTGCTAAAAGGATAGTGGGAGATTACAAACTGATGTGAGACATTGTAGTTCTCTCCCTACCAACATGTACACCACAGACGTTTAAGTCCAAGTGGGAGTTTGTTGGGTTTAATGTCCTTAACCTCGTGTTTTGTAAACTATGTTTGTAAATATACTATTTAGAATAATCAGTTATTAGTTTTATTCGGTAAATGTGTTTACCGGAATACAGTGAAACGTGTTTTGCATTAATCTATACCAATACACAAAACCCTTGACATATGCCAAATACTGGAGCTTCATGTATGACATGATTGTGGATCAAGCTCTAACATTTATAGTCAAAACGGTCTATAGTATATGGATTAGGATGGGTACCTATTCCTGGTAACACTATTGAATGCGGCATGCACTGTGCTACACAGAACGATGTGATCTGAATCGTTTCACATTGAGATGTTTGGGCGGGGGCGTTCTACGCGATGAGTTTGCGTAAGACTGAACCACGAAAAAGTCGCTCTCTCTTTATAACACCGTTTACTGAAGAGACCGACTATTTCACTTTATGATGGCCTGGGTAACTCGATCTGAATCCTGAGCTTGCTATGAACTCCTGCTTATTCGAGAGTATCCTTAGACTTGTATGGGTGAGAGTGGCGGAACGCCCGCTCAATAAGCCTACCAACTTGGGGATAAACTCGAATAGGCAGCTGGGGACATAGTGTGGCAAGAAGGAGTTTACTCCTAACCCGCTCTTCAGGGTTAGTAGATAGGTTGTTCTCTTAATAGCTGACATCTAGTCTTGAACAATCTGCGCACACTCTCTCCAAGCTTGAGAGAGGATCTGATCTGTCGGTTGGACCACTGATCAATTGTTCATTAGAGGTGTCAGTGGAACTTAAGAAACAAAGATGTAACACAGGGGTTAAGCGGTTATTATGACCCAGTTGTAATTACGGACAACCTGTAAAGGGTCGACTTGCCCATGACGGTTATATCAAGAGGACATAATATATCTACAGTGAGGAGAGTGCAACTCTCGGACTATAGTGGAGTCTCCGGGAGTTAACGAATGTTGATCGATTCGGGTTAAAAGAGTTTTGACCGAATGATCTCGTATCGTTGGAGCTCATGATCTGTAGGTCCTTTAGGTTCTTCTTGCTTGCTCGGATAAAGCGGTATAGCATGGCTATAGGGTAGAACTCGGAGAAATCTGAATTCGGGTTTGTTGTTCGAGGTTTTATGTATTTAAATATGATTTAAATATATAATCGGAAGAAGTCGTATTTAAATATGATTTAAATATCGACCGGTGGAAAATATGATATTTGATTCATATATTGGAATAGTCGGTTTTCGGAAACCGGGCTTAGTGGATAGTTTATTATAATATTAATATTTGATATTAATATTAATAATAATTATTATAATTAAAATTGTTTTAATTATAATTAATAATTTATAATATAAATAATTATTTATAATTATTATTATTATTATTATTATTAAGAATCCACCATGGAGCCATGCATTGTGCATGGGCTCCATGTGGATTCCATTTATTCACTATCATACTCCATTTTTGGAGTTTTGGAAAATATTTCAAGTCAAGTCAATTTGACTTCACACTCAAGCTTTCTCTCTCTTTGTTTTTTTCTCTCAACCGAACTTACATCTTCAAGGGTTGAAGAAGAAGTTCTTGGTTGTTGCTTGATATTGATGTTGTTTTGAAGCTTTGGACATTTGCATATTAGAGGTTTGTTCTTTGGAAAAACTCCAAGTAAGTGTAAAGTTGTTTATACTTATTCCTTTAATTTTGAATTCCAATTGTTGAAATTCATGAGTTTGTTGTTTGAGTTCTTCATTTTCTTGATGAATTGTTCATCAAGTTCATGGTAAACTCATATCAAAACTCATCCAAGCTTCATCACCTTCTTCCTCCCTCTCAACAAACCCCCTTAGCTCAAGGAGTCCCACTACTCCGCTATTAAGCCCGAGAATAGTTGGGACTACTCTAAGGGTGGTCCTCGTTGGTGCCCGTGCTGAGTTCGTGACCGGAGGAGACGTAGAGATCGAGGGGGCAGTAGAGGTGCTGAGGTAGACGAGAAGACGAACGTCAATTTAAGGTATTTTTGTCAATATATACCGGTGTATATATGATATATACCGGTACTTTTTCAAGAGTACTCTTCGCTGGAAAATATACCGGTGGGATATATATCGGTGGTATATATGGTATACCGGTGATATATACCGGTGGGATATATACTGGTGGTATATATACCGGTGGGATATATACCGGTGGTATATATGGTATATACCGGTGGTATATATATTATTTACCCGTGATGTATATATACCGGTGGTATATACCGGTCAGTATTTCCTTGATTTAATATATACCGGTGTATATATGATATATACCGGTGATATATTTACCGGTGATTTATACCGGTGGTATATACCGGTCAACTTTTTCGGTTGACTTTTACCGGTCCGTTTACCGGTGGAGAGGGGTTTTACCGGTGGACTCGAATTCAAGAAATTTTCTAAGTGTTAGAAATGTTTCTTCAATTCTTAGTTCGTTCCTTATTGATTGCAATAGGTTCTCAACCAGTTTTAGGCTTTTATTTAAGTCTTTCTTCCGCTGCGCCTCTGGTCGAGGGCCGGGACCCTCGCAGTTGGTTCAGTGGGGGTTCCAACAATATATATATATATATATATATATATATATATATATATTTTAGTTTACAGAACTCTTTTTTTTTGTTATATTTTTTTTGTTTCTCTTTTATAAATTCTTTATTATTATTGTATTTTTATTTTTTTTCCATATATATATATTTCTTTACCACTTTTAACATATATATCATTTTTTTTACAACCGCCAATTCCCAGCCGCCAATTTCCACAGTGTTCCTCGTGCCAAACGTTATTTTGGTAATTATATAACTTTTTTTATTATCATTTGATTTGGTTGTGATTGATTTGGGTAATTATATAATTTGTTACTATTCTTTGATTTGGCTGTATATTTTGGACTGTTTTAATATTTTGGATGTATTTTTTTTTTAATTTGGTTATTTTGATTCTATTGGGTGTATTGGGTTATTGGGTTATTGGGTGTATTATTTGTATTTTAATTTGTTAATTTGGTGGGAGTTGTAAATTAATTTGGTGGGAGTTGTAAATTAATTGTGATCAATTTTGGTGGGAGTTGTAATTTTGGTGAGAGTTTAATTTAGTGATTTGGTGTTTAGAAATAATATAATCCAAAATTGGGCTTTAGAAATCACTAAGAAATTTTGAATTTGGGATTTTATAATTAAATAGCAAGTGTAAATTAATTGTGGTGGTAGTTGTAAATTAATTGTAGTGAATTTTGGTGGGAGTTTAATTTAGTGATTTGGTGTTTAGAAATAATATAATTCAAAATTGGGCTTTAGAAATAATTTTGAATTTGAGATTTTATAATTAAATAGCAACTAAGTGGGAATTTGGAATTAGGAACTTTAAAATTAGTTAAATAATTTTGAATTTGGAATTTTATAATTAAATAGCAACTAAATGGGAATTTGGAATTAGGAATTTTAAAATTAGTAAAAATAAATTTCATTTTGTAATTGGCAATTTGTGATTAATCTTAATTTGGAATTAAAATTTAGAAATTATCCGAAAATCTGGCATTGGGAAATTAGAAATTATCTAAGTAATTTTATGTAAGACTTGCCAAGTTTTGGAATTGGGATTTTGTTTAACTATATATATATATATATATATATATATATATATATGTATGTATTCTTTTTTTTTTATTATTATTATATATATATGTATATATATATATATATTTTGAAATTTGTTCACTTTTCAATTTTAAATTGGAACAAACAAATGGGTTGCGACATTATTTTTTGTAGGTGCGCCATTTCCATTACCGTCGATTCAGGATTTGGCGTACTGATTTAAGGGCGTTACTTCTTCTTTGCGGAGGCTTCGATTCTTACTTTGTGTGAGATCGGAGTGTTTGCTTGGGGAACGTACTCCGTCCTTGTTGGTGCGCTGAATCGTCATGTTCATCTCCTGTGGCCTCGACGTAACAATTTAAGGACGTTACTTCTCTTTTGCGGATGCACGTCTGCTTAGGGAACGTATTCTGTCCTTGTTGGAGCGTCGAGTCGTTATGTTCAGTTCCCGTGGCCTCAGCGTAACAATTTAAGGACGTTACTTCTCTTTTGCAGATGCACGTCTGCTTAGGGAACGTATTCCGTTCTTGTTGGAGCGTCGAGTCGTTATGTTCAGTTCCCGTGACTTCGGCGTAACAATTTAAGTTAAGGGCGTTACTTCTCCTATGCAGATGCACGTCTGCTTAGGGAACGTATTCCGTCTTTGTTGGAGCGTCGAGTCGTTATGTTCAGTTCCCGTGGCCTCGGTGTAACAATTTAAGGATGTTACTTCTTCTTTGCAGATGCACGTCTGCTCAGGGAACGTACTCCGTCCTTGTTGGAGCGTCGAGTCGTTATGTTCAGTTCTTGTGGCCTCGGCGTAACAATTTAAGGACGTTACTTCTCTTTTGCAGATGCACGTCTTCTTAAGGAACGTATTCCGTCCTTGTTGGAGCGTCGAGTCGTTATGTTCAGTTCCTGTGGCCTCGGCGTAACAATTTAAGGACGTTACTTCTCTTTTGCAGATGCACGTCTGCTTAGGGAACGTATTCCGTCCTTGTTGGAGCGTCGAGTCGTTATGTTCCGTTTCTGTCGCCGTGTTCCGTTTCTGTGAGATCGGCGTACTGATTTAAGGACGTTACTTCTCCCTTGCAGATGCACGTCTGTTTAGGGAACGTACTCCGTCCTTGTTGGTGCGTTGGATCATCGTGTTCTGTTTCTGTGAGATCGACGTAACAAATTAAGGGTGTTACTTCTCCTTTGCAGATGAACGTCTGCTTAGGGAACGTACTCCGTCCTTGGTTGTGCGTTGGATCGCCGTGTTCCGTTTCTATGGTCTCGGCGTAACAATTTAAGGACGTTACTTATCCTTTGCAGATGTACGTCTGCTTAGGGAACGTACTCCGTCCTTGTTGGTGCGTCGGACCGCCGCGTTCCGTTTCTATGAGATCGGCGTGCCGACTTAAGGGCGTTACTTCTCCTTTGTAGATGCGCCAGTTTGGGCATTTCCACTTTACGTGAAATGAGCGCGTCTACTTAGAGAACGTACTCCGTCCTTGTTGGTGTGCCGACTTAAGGATGACACGCCGACTTAGGGACGTTACTTTTCCTTCGTAGATGCGCCGTCACTAGGAAAAAAAACAAGTCGTTTGTCAAATTGGTCATCAGAAAAACCTTTGGGTCAGGGTTCCCCGTCTATGGTGTGGACGTTAGGTTCTGCGCTCCACCGCCAAGATCCCAGTCAGATTCCCGAGCTAACATTGGGTCGCCGAATTATCGAGGGTGCCACTCGTTAGGGCTCTGTATTAAAGATTCCTGGAGAATTCCTTTTTATCCCTCAATATTGGGAGTAGTTGGAACAAGTGTTGAAATATTATTTTCCTCTTTGCTTAATTTTTTTTTATTTCTTGTGCTCGATGATTTTTTTTATGTGGCACACTTGTCATTATCTCATCATTTATTTTTTTAGTCGTCGCTTTATTTATGCTATATATTTTTTTGATGAGGTGAAGCTAAGACTTTTAAACTCAAAACTTGCAACAAGTAAAGCCAAAATTCGTGCTTGAAGCGACCAACATTCGAACTTGGACTTGAACCGAGTAACGCTTGATTTTTAACTTGTACTTGAAGCAGGCGACAGTCAATGTTGAATTTTAAGCGCGCAACGCTCGAACTTGAACTTGAACTTGAAGCGCGCAACGCTCGAACTTGAACTTGAACTTGAAGCGAGCGACGCTCGATCTTGAATTTGAACTGAGCAACGCTTGGTCTTGAACTTGAAACGACCAATGCTTGAATTTGAAGTTCAACTTGAAGCGACCAACACTCGAATTTGAAGTTGAAGCGAGTAACACCCAGTCTTAAACTTAAAGCAAGTTGCACTTGGTCTTGGACCTAAAGGGACCAACACTCGATCTTGAAGTCGAACTTGAAGCGAACGACGCTCGATCTTGAACTTGAAGTGAGCAACGCTTGGTCTTGAACTTGAAACGACCAACGCTTGAATTTGAACTTCAACTTGAAGCGACCAACACTCGAATTTGAAGTTGAAGCGAGTAACACCCAGTCTTAAACTTAAAGCAAGTTGCATTTGGTCTTGAACCTGAAGGGACCAACACTCGATCTTGTAGTTGAACTCGAAGCGAACGACGCTCGATCTTGAACTTGAAGTGAGCAACGCTTGGTCTTGAACTTGAAGCGTGAAACACACGACCTTGAACTTAAAGTGAGCGACACTTTGTCTTGAACTTGAAGCGAGCGACACACAAACTTGAAGTTAGATTTGAAGCGGGTAACACCTGGTTTTGAACTTAAAGCGAGAAACGCTTGATCTCTAACTTGAAGTTGACACGAGACGACATCCACTTTAAAGATCACCTAAACTTTGAAGATGAAACAATCACCTAAACTTTGAAGATGGAGTAACAACCTCGATTTTGAAGATGAAGCGACGACATCAGCTTTGACGATGGAGCGACAACTTCGACTTTGAAGATCACCTAAACTTTGAAGATGAAACAATCACCTAAATTTTGAATATGGAATAACAACCTCGATTTTGAAGATGAAGCGACGACATCAACTTTGACGATGGAGCGACAACTTCGACTTTGAAGATCACCTAAACTTTGAAGATGATACGATCACCTAAACTTTGAATCTGAAGTGACCACCTAAATTTTTAAAATGAAGCGACGACATCGACTTTGAAGATTATCTCAACTTTGAAGACGAAACGACAACCTCGACTTTGAGACGAAACGAAGCTGCCATAGAACTTGGAGATGAAGCAGAGCCGTCTTTAAACTTGAACTTAAAGCGAGGAAGCCTTCGAACTTGAACTTGAAACGAGTAAAGCCTCTTGTGCGTACGAAACTTGTACCTTCACCCTAGTGGTAGTGTGAACGTTCAGCTTGTAGCATCACTCTAAGAGTAGTGCACGCACTCAACTTGCAATGTTACTTTACAAAGGAAAAGAACATCTTTGTTGTGTCCCCTTTATTGATGATGTCGATGCCCGAGCCGTGGCTGACATATCGTGAGCTTCTAGAGGGTTCGCATGAGGAGCTGAAAGAGTTTGAATGGATGCCTTGATTTATGTATTTTTTTTTTGTCATACTCCCTGTATCTTCTTCTAGAATTCTCTTATGTAAATGCAATTTTTGGATTGTTTCTTGATTACTGATTCTGTTCAGAACAATCATTTGACTCGCCTCAACTCATTTTGGAACTTTTTTTTTTGTTGTTGTGACTGAACTAAATTTTTTTAGTTGCTTACGCACCCTTGAATGGAAGGGATCAAGTCATAACGTAGTTCAAATAGAATGAATATTTTTTTTTTATTGCAACTGAACTTAAAGTATATATATATTTTTTTTCTTTAAGTTGCCTACGTACCCTTAAATAGAAGGGATCAAGTCATAACGTAGTTCAGATTACATGATGAATGCTTTTTTTTTTCTTTGGGCCGTTCACCTTTTAAGCTCATGCGGGTCAGGAGCAACATGTAGTTTATACTCTTACGTTAAGGAGTATTACATTTTATGCATAAAATTTCTTTAGAAACTTGTCGTTGATTAGGCTAATTCTTAATCCGTCCTGATCCACGATCTTGTATGCCCCATTTGTGTAGACTTCTTTGACAACATAGGGTCCGTCCCATTTAGGGGTGAACTTGCTCCCCGTGTGTCGCATTGTGATAATGGGTCTTCGAACTGCAAGTACTAGATCACCAACTTGAAATGATCGAGGCTTCAAATTTTTGTTGAAGGCCTTAGTCATTCGTGCTTGGTAGCATTCCAAGGCTTGTTGAGCATCTAATCTTCTTTCATCGAGTGCTTCCAATTCTTGGAGACGCAATCTTGCATTCTCTTCCGTAGTTAACCCTTCTTGCACCGCCATCCTTAAAGATGGGATTTCTCTTTCCAAAGGGAGCACAACTTCAACCCCATAGACTAGGGAATAAGGTGTGACCCCTATAGGAGTGTGGTGGGTAGTTCGGTAAGCCCATAATGCCTCACCAATCTTTTCCTGTCAGTCTCTTTTTGACTTGGAGACCACTTTTTTCAACAAGTTGCACAATGTCTTGTTGAATGCTTCTGCCAATCCATTTGCCGGAGCGTTGTACATGGATGACTTGCATTGCTTGAACTTGAATTTCTCACATAAATTGTCCATTAGACTATTGGAAAATTGTCTTCCATTATCAGTCACGATGCGATGAGGGATGCCATAACGGTAAATTATGTGGGTTCGGATGAAATTCACAACAGTTTCCTTCTTTGCCTCTTTTAACGCAATCGCCTCGGCCCACCTTGAAAAATAATTTGTCCCAGCGAGAATATAAGAATGTCCCGCTGAGGACTTCGGTGTTATTGGACCAACGAGATCGAGCCCCCAAGCTTCAAAGGGCCATGAAGCTATGGTTGAGTGAAGGGGTTCTGGCGGTTGATGTATGAAGTTTGCATGAAACTGACAAGCCTCACATTTCTTTGCATACTCCATCGAGTCTTGAATCATCGCTGGCCAATGATAACCCATTCTCTTCAACTGAAAATGAAGTTTCGGTCCCGATTGATGAGCACCACAGACCCCTGAGTGTGCTTCCTCTAATGCCTTTATCGATTCTTCTTTTCCTGGGCATCGAAGAAAAATTTCGTCATAGGAGCGTCGATAAAGGGTTTCCTTGTAGTAGATGAATCGAGCACTTCTTCTTCGTATATTGGCCTTACGTCGGGACTCTGTGGGGAGTTTTTCATGTTGTAGATAATCTACAATCGGCTGTCGCCAATCCTCTTCTTCAATCACATAGATTGATATTACGTTTGCTTCTGGACTTTCAATTTCAGTTGGCGGTACAACCCATTTTTGACAAATCGGGACGTTCAATACTTCACTTTCTGAGACAGTCAGGGCTGTGGCCAAGTTTGCTAATGCATCTGCCTTTGCATTTTGAGCTCTTGGAACATGCTCTATCGTCATACTGTCAAAGATTTCTAAGAGTTGTCTTGCATAATTAAAGTAAGGTATTAAATCTTGATGCTTCACCTCATATTGGAGCAACAACTGATTAATTATCAGCTTTGAATCTCCGTAGATCTCAATGTAGTTCACTCCCATTTCTATTGCTATTTGAAGACCCATAATGAGTGCTTGATATTCAGCAACATTATTCGAACATACCTCTTCAAATGTGAAGCTATACGGCAGCATGTGTTTTTCAGGGGTAATGAATACTATACCCGCTTCTGCGCCATATTTTCGAGCTGCACCGTCAAAATACATAATCCAAGGTTCAATAATTTCAACGTAGAAGATTTCTTCGTCGGGCAGGTCGTCAGATAATTTCCAGTCTGACGGCATTGGATGATCTGCCAAGAAATCAGCCAAGGCTTGCCCCTTCACCGCCTTTTGCGGAACATAAACAATGTCATAATGTTGTAGTAAGATTGCCCACTTTGCCAACCGACCTGAGATAATTGGTCTAGACAGAACATACTTGATTGGGTCAGCCTTAGCCACCAAATGCACTGTGAATGCCTGCATATAATGCCTCAACTTGTCAATGGCGAAGAAGAGCGAAAGACACATCTTCTCAATGGGTGAATAATTTAGCTCTGCCCCATTGAGAGTTCTACTTAAGTAGTAGAGGGCACATTTTTTACCCTTCTCACTTTCTTGTGCGAGCAATGCCCCAAGCGACCTTTCTTGCGCAGTAATGTATAGTATCAATGGCTTTCCTGCTACGGGGGCGCTCAAGACAGGAGGGTTAAGCAAATATTGCTTTATGTTGTTAAAGGAATTTTGACATGCTTCATCCCACTCAAAGGTCGTGTCTTTCCTCATCAATCTCTGAAATGGTTGGCATCGACCTGCTAGATTGGAGATGAACCTCCTGATATAAGCAAGTCGTCCTTGGAGACTTCTTAGTTCATGCAAGTTTCGCGGCTCTGGCATTTTTTGAATGGCGTCGATCTTGGATTGATCAATCTCGATCCCTCGATGTTTTACGAAGAAACCAAGGAATTTCCCCGAAGTTACACCGAATGCACATTTGAGAGGGTTCATCCTCAATTGGTACTTCCTCAAACGATCGAAAACCACCTTTAGATCTTTCAAGTGATCCTGTCGCTTTTTGGACTTGACTACGAGATCGTCGACGTAGCACTCGACATGTTTGTGCAGCATATCATCGAAGATCTTTTGCATGGCACGTTGATAAGTTGCGCCGGCGTTCTTTAATCCAAAGGGCATTACCTTGTAACAATATATCCCTTTCGGAGTTTGGAACGCTGTCATTTCTTCATCTTTGAGGGCCATTCGAATCTGGTTGTACCCTGATGACCCATCCATGAAAGACAAAGCTTCATGCCCAGTGGTAGCATCGACCATCAGTTCAGTAATGGGCAATGGGAAGTCGTCTTTCAGACATGCACTATTCAGATCGCGAAAGTCAACGCATACCCATAATTGTCCGTTTTTCTTTCTAACGGGGACAATGTTTGTTATCCATGTCGGGTAGTTTACTTCGCGAATGAACCTCGCTTCAATTAACTTGTTAACCTCATTTTCGATTTGGGGAATGAGCTCTGGCCTGAAACGTCGTTGAGCTTGTTTGACTGGTCGATACCCATGTTCGATAGCGAGATGATGCACTGCAACTTTTGGATCAAGTCCCGGCATCTCTTTATACGACCAAGCAAAGACATCCTTCTACGCAATGAGCAACCTCAAGTACTCGCACTCCTCTTCACCAGAAAGTGATGCGCTTATAAATGTTGGACGTGGTTCTTCCGTCGTACCAAGATTAACTTCTTTTAGTTCATCAACTGTTGGTTGACTTCCATCTTCGAGTGGCAGTGGTGCCTCTTCAACATCCTCTTCAGATATCTCGGCCTCCGTTACTTCCTCGACAGTAATATGGTAACAAGAGGCTTCACCCCCATTCTCTGCACATTTGCTTGCAGGGTTGGTGATGATGACATTGCGTCGTTTAACCTTCAGCGCACCATCTGTATTCACGGTAACAAAAAAATTTCTTTTCATTCGTGAGGGAACGATACTGCGGATCTCTTCATCACTTTTTGTCTTGCTAGACTCTTTATCGTTCAAAGTCTCTCGAGCCTCTTCGTGTAGGAGGCGATCAAAAATGGAAGTGGATGAAAGTTTCTTATCTCTCTTTGTGGTCACGCTTAATCTTTGCAACGCTGACGTTCGTGAGAGAGATTTATCGGGCAACGTATTTTCTTTCTCCTCTGTCGGCTTACTCAATCTTTGAAATGCTGACTTCCGTGAGAGAGGTTTAGTGGACTGTGTGCTTTCCTTCTCATCTGCTGGCTTACTCAACCTTTGAAATGTTGATTGCCGTGAGAGAGGTTCAGTGGACAGCATGTTTTCTTTTTTATCCGTCGGTTTACTCAACCTTTGAAAGACGGAAGATCTGATGGGATTATGTGTTGAGTGCGATCTGTTTTCTTCTGTCACAGCCGCTTTCAACCGCTGGAAGGCCGAAGCGCGCGTAGCCGGCGGCTTGATGCGCTTAAAGATAGAGATTCTTGGTTTGACAACTTCCTCTTCTTTTGAGTTGTCTACCTCCTTGTTCGTTATGTTATTACTGTTGACCACTTTCTCTTTCCCTTTTCGTGTTATACGGACTGGTTCAGGCGACTTATATCCAAGCCCCTTTCTTGATGTCGGTATAAAATATCCCTCCTTTAGGAGCTTCTTTTGTGTCAAAGAAAGCTCTAACCTGCCTTCGAGGATTTTCAGGCCCTTAAACTCCGTGTGAGTTGTGAAGCCATAACCTACTTTTGCTAACAGTTTATATGCTTTAGGATCGTATCCCTCTTTCGTCCGTTTCTCAGGCAAGACCATCCCTTTCTAGGTATCTTTAGGCTTCTTGATCTCTTGTTTTGTTATCTTCGTAAGAGGGGTGACAAAGCTTTCCTTCAGGATCTTAATGTCACCAACTTTCAAACTTTTCGTACATTCCGCGAATGGCGATTCACCCTTCTTACGTCGGGACAAAGGGACGTAGCGTAAAACATGAGGGTTAGACATTTTTTCGTCCTTCAAGGCTTTAGCCTTTGTAGGACTGGCGAATGTCTTGCTTTCTTGAAAACTGGAAACGTTCTCTTCTTTGATAGATTCTTTTCCCGCGTCAATTTTTTGTTTCACGCTGAGTTTATCATCCCTATTGATCAAAGGAATTTCTATCGGCATTATTTCCCCGACGTTGCCGTCATTTATGTAAAATTTGGCGTCCGCAAAGTGAGACTCGGCCTCTAAAAATGGCTTAGTGTCCGCCTCAACCTTCTTTACACCATCTTGATAAAATTTGAAGCATTGATGTAAGGTGGAACTTATTACCCCATTTCCATGAATCCAAGGGCGACCTAATAATATTTTGTAGGTAGTCCTAGAATCTATAACATGAAATAGAGTATGTGCTTTTAAGTCCCAAATGATGAGCTCCAAGCGAATCATGCTGATCGCTCGCTGTCCTCCCTGATTGATAACTCTTCCATTAAAATGCCAACCTCTTTCATGACTGATTTCCGCATTATATTGACAGTTGATCCATCATCAATGAGGATGCGACCAACCTTCTATTCTCGGATGTACCCTGAGACAAACAAAGGTCTATTGTGAGGTTTCGATCCCAACATCAAATCTTCGTCGGTGAAACCTATAAACATGCAACAGGATGCGCATGCATGTGCTGTAGAGGTTGAAGCATTTGAAACATTAGAGTCCTTTAACGCGTCGATAAGAGTAGTTTCGTCCATTTGAGGCAACTCCGCTACTTCGAGGGAAAATGTTTCCTCCAGCTTCGTTACCAACTCCGTTGAACTTGGAGTAGTGTTATCGTCCTCGATTATACCGACGGCGTGGCATGTAGCAGTTCCAGATGTTTCTTCCTGCTTTTCATTAAAGAATCCCTTGGGGAAAATCTCCCGTAGGGTCATAGGCTGTTGCGGTCGAGGGAGGTCTTTGTTTTCCTCCACGACGAGCTTAGGCCTTCTCGTACTCTTTCTTCCTTTCCTCTTTGGAAGTTTGCTTTTTTGCCTATACTCTTGAAATAGGCGGGTTTCTTTCTGGACAGCTCTTTGTCGTCGCATTTTCCGACGAGTTACGACAGTCCAACCTTCATCTTTATCTTCGACAGGTTCGATTTTCACCTGCGAAGTCTTCTTTGGGACCTCGGATAACTCCATTTTGGAGCTATTAAATACTTCCTAAGTGTAGCTAAAGTCCGCGTTTAATTGTATAATTGATCTCGTTTGTAAGAGAAATGCGGTAAAGAGCTCGTGCGTCCATTGGACCCGTTTTGGAGCTAAAAGTGGAGTTTTAACGCCCCGAGAGTGCATCGGGAAAGGGCAAGTCGATCCGAGAAGAAACGGACCAAAACTGCCTAGAAGAGGCAATTTTTCCAGCCCAAAACCCGAGAGCTAGCGTCGAGACGCTAACTCGACACTGCAAAACCCGAGAGCTAGCGTCGAGTGATAGCGTTGAGATGCTAGCTCGACGCTGCCGAAGCGTCGAGACCCTGCTGCGGCGTCGAGACGCTCCGGAGGAGGCGCGCGCAAGGAATTATCGGGCCAGCGTCGAGACGCTGCCCTAGCGTCTCGACGCCATCGCGAGGATCACGTAGGGCGTAGCGTCGCGACGCTGCCCTAGCGTCTCGACACTACGTCGATTACAGAAGCTGTAAAAGACGATTTTCTGCGGATTTTAGATGATCTTCTTCATAACTTAGGCGATTTCTCTTCTTCTTCCTCTTGTTTTACCATTATTTTTCCTTTAGCTCAGCCATTTGTGGCTTGTTTATGAGCTTGCATCTTGTATTAGTTTGATGACAACTTCCATGGCTTCCCTTGGAGCGGTATTGACAACCCGTTCCATGGACGGCTAAGGTAAGGGTGAACGGTTTGGGAAATATTTGAGGGATTCTTGTTAGACGCTTTTAGTTTTGATAATCCATGCTTAGATTATATTTTGGTGGTTGTTTATATGCATTTATCTCTCTTGCTTAACCCTATGCATATGTTAGATTTCTACGATTGACACTCGAGCTTTCTAGCATGTTGTGAATGTTAAAGAATAGCGATGTCGTGCCTCTCACTATTCGACTAAGTAACACAGATTGATAAAACTAAATCGGAGTATCGAGTCATGCATGATGATTGTTGATTGCATACAAGGTTGGCGGGCAATCAGTTAGCAATTAGATTACGTGCTTGAATGTCCGTCGCGGTTAGCTAGTGACTATCTAGAATAAATTTGGGGTTGATCACCTTAATGCCATTTTAGATAATGTCTAATTAGAACTGTGTGGTCTAATTAATTTCTATGGAACCGGTTACCTTGGGGCTTCTCGGGTAATCGTCCGTGTGTACTACAAACTGTTTGCCTTGAATTTTGTATTAAATGATAAGCTGAAGATGTCTAACAATTAAATCCCGAAAATTCCCAAACCGTGCACGCGTCTCTCTCTTTTTATTCTTCCGTTATTATTCAATTGCTTTCTTTGCATGCTGAAAAATCCCCCCGTTACAGAAACATCAATCAATTAATTAATTTCAATTTTAATATTAATTTCGGTCATAACTTCTCCTTGGATCGACCCTGTTACCACTGGCTGCAAAGCCATTGAGAATAGGCTTATAAAGTGTATTTTGGCGAGTCTCGACAGCTCGAAATTTCAACGATAGTTCAAAAATATCGTGTACCAACCTCACATCTAAACTGAACAAGTATTGGTTCGAAAGTCCCAAACTTGATCAGACCTTCATTTTGTTTTTCAAATGAATCTGGAGGTAACTGAATGTCGGAGTTCATTCTTACGGCGGCATGATTTGTCTGAGCTACCTCGTCAAGATCCATCTCGATTTTCTTTTCACTGGCTAACCTCATGATTTGCTCTTTCAGAACAAAACACTTCCCTACTGGATGACTGACGACCCGGTGATATTTGCAGTAGTTAGGATCATTTATCTTTCCTAACTCTTCTGGTCGTTTACATTCGGGAAGTTGGATGAGTCGCGTTTCTAGCAATTGCTCTAACATGTCTGGAATGTCGGAGTCTGGAAACGGGTAGACTTTTTCTTGTCTCTCTTTCAAAGTAAGGCGACGTCTCTCGCCTCCGTCATTTCTTTTTTTCATCTTGTTTTCCTTTGCTTTGGAGGAAAACCTTAAAGGGGTCGTGTTGACGACCATAGATTCTTTCACGATATTCTTCGTGATTTTCCCAACTCCCTTCGTTTCCGCCTTTATTTTCTTTACGTCGGGGACTAAGAGGTCTTTGTTTCCTCTATTGGCAATACTCAGCTACATATCATGGGCGCGAGTTGCTAACTCCTCGAATGTTTGGGGCTTTATCCCTTGTAAGATGTAATGAAGTCCCCAATGCATGTCGCCGATGCACATCTCGACAGCAGACACTTCCGTGAGTCGGTCCTTGCAGTCAAGACTTAACGATCTCCAACGGTTAATGAAATCGACGACTGACTCGCCCATTCTTTGGCTAGCGTGCGAGAGTTCAGACATGCTGACTGTCCGCCTCGTGCTGTAGAAGCGATTCAAGAAGTCTCTCTCAAACTGCTTCCAACTGTCAATCGTCTCGGGTTCCAAGTCGGTATACCAGTCAAAGGCGTTTCCTTTCAAAGTTCGGACGAATTGCCTAACCAGTAAGTCTCCGCGAGTTCCAGCGTTCTCGCACGTTTCGACGAAGTGGGCAATGTGTTGTTTAGGATTGCCCTTCCCATCGAACTGTTGACATTTCGGCGGCTGGTACCCGGTGGGCATCCTCAAGTTGTCGATCCTCTTGGAATACGGTTTGGTATACAAGAGTGTTGGGTTTTATGTCCTAAAACTCGTAGTTTGTAAACTGAATGAATGTATATATATTATATTTCAATAAAGTTGTTATTGAATTTTTAGTGAATTGTGTTTGTATTAACCTATACCAATAACTAACACCCATGGCGATAGTGTGAGTACTTGAACTTCATGTGTGACATGAATGTGGATCAAGTTCAAGTAGATAGCCAAAAATGGTCTATAGTATAGGGATAAGGCTGGGTACCTTATCCTGGGGACACTATTGGACGCGGCTCACTTTGTATAGTACAAAACGATGTGATTCGAATCGTTTCATGTAGAGACATGTGAGTGAGGGCGTCCTGTGAAATGAGTTTGCACAAGACCGAACCAAGAAATAAAATCGCTCTTTCTTTATAACACCGTTTACTGTAAAGACCGGTTTATTCATATGATGACTTAGGTAACTCGATCTCAATCCTGAGCTTACTATGGACTCCTGTTTATTTGACCTTATCCTTTGACTTGTACGGGTGAGAGTGGCCAGATCGCCGACTCAATAAGCCTACCATATTGGGGATAAGATTGAATAAGTGGCTGGGGACATAGTTGTAGCAAGATTGAAATTCACTCCTACCCGCTTTAAGGGTTAGTAGAGAGGTTGTTCCCTTAAGTGCTGACTCCAGGTCTTGAACAATGGGCCCATCCTCTCCTGATCAGGGAGGAATCTGATTTGATGGTTGGACCACAAATCAATTGTTCATTAGAGGTGTCAGTGGTACTTAAGGAACAAGATATAATACAAGGGTTAAACGGTATAAATGACCCGTTGTGATTATGAACGACCTGTGAAGGATCGACTTCCTGATGATAGTTATATCAAGAGGACACAATATATCTACAGTGAGGAGAGTGCAGCCCTTGGACTTTAGTGGAGTCTCCGGGGGTTAACGAATGTTGGTTAGTTCGGTTGAAAGAGTTTTGACCGGATAATCTCGTATCGTTGGAGCTCATGATCTGTAGGTCCTTACGGTTCTCCTGGCTAGCTCGGATAAAGCCGTGAAACAATATAAAAGAAAAGAAAAGAATTTGAATCGTTCAAATTCGGGTTTGTGGAAGAAGAATAGACATATTTAAATATGATTTAAATATGAGATTGGTCTGAAAACATGAATAGGATTCATGTGCAAAAAGTCGGTTTTCGGAAAACCGGGATTAATTATATTATTTAATTAATATTTGATATTGAATTAAATAATATTAATTAATTTATATATATATATTTTTTATTAATTAAAAAGTTTAATTAATAAAATAATTATTATTATTTTTAATAATAATAATTTATAAATATATATATATATATATATATATATATATATATACATGTGTCTTACATGCAAGCATGTAAGACACATGTAAGAAGGATATATATATATATTGACAGATCAATTAAAAAAAAAAAAAAAAAAAAAGGAAAATGAAATTTAAATGCAGTAGTGCATTTTTGGGTTCACGCTTTGATAATTTGTTTTGTGAATTCAAATTTAAAGAACCCATCTTCATCTTCCTCGGCTGAGCTCTCAGAAAAGAAGAAAATTGTTTTTCTTCTGTGAGCTTCTTCTTCCTTTTCTTTTGTTAAAGGAGTCCCACTACTCCGTTTCTCGGCCCGAGGATAGCGGGACTACCGTGGGTGGTCCACGAAGGTTTCGTGAGAAGGCTCGTTCAGCTCGTGAGGAGCTTCTGGCGGTGAATTTGGAGAATTACGAACAACAAGGGTATGTGTTCTAACTTCTCTTTTTCATCGCTTTTGCATGTTTCCGTTTTGTTTAAATTGATGAAATTAGAGTGTCTATGATCCAAATCGCTTCCGCTGCGTTCCATCAACGCTCCATCAATTGGTATCAGAGCGTTTTTGGCCACTCAATTTCAATCAATTTAAATTATGGTGGGTTTTATTTAGAAATTGTTTCTGAATGAGATTCTAAAGTGAATATCGATTTTGGCATAGTTTCTTTTTGAATTTCATTATTTGTAATTGCCCGAGAATGTATGGGCTTTAATGCATGCTAAAGAGTCTGTATTTTTAGAGTCATTAGAGTCCATATAGATTTCTTTGTGAAAGAAATTTGAGATTGAAACTCGCCGAAATGTTCGGTGTAAGTTCAAACTCGTTCTAGGCATTACGAGGAGAAATTCGAAGAAATTTTGGCCGAAGCGTTCGGAGGAAGCAAGTTGGTCAAAGGCGGTGCGAAGAGTTCGAAGTCCGCTCAAGACGTGGCTTGTTGATCAAGCTTGTAATAAATTAGTTATTGCTTGCTAAATGCCAAAATCGATCCACTTTAGTATGTTTAATTAATTATGCATTGCGAATGTATGTTTTAATTAAATTCCATGTTTGTATGTGCATAACGTATGCCATATAGATTTAAAATCCCACCGTAGGAAGCATGCTTCATGCATTGAAAATATGTTATAAGTGTTATAATATATCGTATGCATATTTATTAATTCATGAATTTTGATATAAAAGTTATATTAATTCATGAATTAGTTGTTGTTAGTTCAATAGGATAATTGATATAAGTGTTATATTAATTATGAAATTGAATCAACAACATAGGTTGCCCTAGTTTTATGCACATGGTATATTATAAGTGTTATAATGTATAGGATGCATGTTTATTCATGAGTATTAATATAAGAGTTATATTAATTCATGAATTAGATGTTGTTTGCTTAATAGAATAATTGATATAAGTGTTATATTAATTATGAAATTAAACATCCAACATTAGATGCATTTTGTTTGTTATAAGTGTTATAATGTATAGGATGCATGTTTAATTCATGAGAATTGATATAAGTGTTATATTAATTTATGAACTAAGAGTTGTATATTTAAAAACATAATCGATATAATTGTTATATTAATTATGAAATTAAATATTCAACTTGTCATGCCTTAGTGATGCATGTTTGAGAAGCATGTAGAAGTTTGTTGTAGTAAGTCTTAGTTTTGCAAAGCGTTGTAAAATTGGCATAGACTTTTAAAATCTATAACAAAGACAAAGGCATGCTCACTTAGGGTTGAATGTATCGTTCCGTTTCATTAGATGAATAGGTCGATATCTTGTAAATGCTAAGGTTACAAGAAACTCACCCGGGGACATCCTGTTCGAGGTTGGAGGTATTTAAGCTGACGATTTACGGAACACCTCCTACCTGGGGACCATCCGGTTCTTGAGTAAAGTTAACCCGGCTTTATGAGCATGTGTGAGTGGTGTGAGGTAATAAAGTGTTTATCACCTAGACATCATAGGTAAAAGTTTGTTTTACCTAGACTTAGGTCTTATTGTCTTAGCCGGATAATGCCTGAGTAATTTACCCATTCCGTCTTAAAATACTTAGTAGAGGTGTTGAGAAGGTATATATGATATGTCCCTCTCCTTCTACGTTCTAAGTTAAGTTCACACCGTGAGAATTATGCTCGGCGTCGTGATGTCAATAGGGCATCCCCATTCGGATGGTATTTGCATAATTCAAGAGCAAGGTGAATGGAGAAAGTATTTATAGTAAGTGGGAGAAGGAAGTATGTCAATACATCCTGCGGTCTCCTCCATTGGATTGAACCGTGAGATTCCTATGTTCCGCCTGCTAGGTGCCCACAAGTGGTACCGATCCATTCGGAGGGCCGTTTCATAGGAATCGGAACATCTCAATCACCATTTATGGATAAAGAAACATAGAGCCATTCCCAACTTTGACATTTCCATTCGGTTGCATCGTTGGGGCCGCCCTATGAATTCTAAAAATGGAGGGTCACACTTACGAGATTTGCTAAGGAGTTAGTAAATCTTGACCAAACAGCGATAACTAAGATGCTATAGGAATATGAGATATTCTGGTATTAGCATTTAGTCAAGAATGTCTTGATTCAGTGAAGGAATGCTTGACTGCCCCTCGGTAGCGACCATTCTGACCCACTGAAGTATCGTTGCAGTTTAATAATGAGTTATGGGTACATTATTATTCTTTGCTAAATTCTTGATTGGTGTGTAAATTAGGTTAAAACCTTTTCACTAATATTTTACATTCTCTTTTCAGCATGTCTAGCTCTTTCATTCACTTACTAGCTTCCGATAAGTTAACCGGCGATAACTACGCGACCTGGAAATCGAACTTGAATACGATTCTCGTTCTAGATGATCTCAGGTTCGTCTTATCAGAGGATTGTCCTCCCCCTCCTAGCTCGGATGCGACTCGAACTGTTCGAGAAGCATATGATAGATGGACAAGGGCTAATGATAAAGCCCGAGTCTATATCTTAGCCAGCATATCTGATGTGTTAGCTAAGAAGCACGAGGATATGGTTTCTGCTAAAGAAATCATGTCTTCATTACAGGAGATGTTTGGACTTCCGTCCTCATCGGTCTGTCATGAAGCCCTCAAATTCGTTTACAACTCTCGCATGAAGGAGGGAACCTCTGTTAGGGAGCATGTCCTTAACATGATGGTCCACTTCAATGTGGCGGAAGTAAACGGAGCTACTATTGATGAGTCAAGTCAAGTAAGCTTTATCTTGGAATCTCTTCCGAAGAGTTTTCTTCAGTTCAGAACCAATTTGGTAATGAACAAGATAAAGTATAATTTGACTTCTCTCCTCAGCGAGCTACAGACCTATCAGTCCCTACACACTTCTAAAGGAAAAGAGAAGGAGGCAAACGTTGTCACTTCTAAGAAATTCCAAAAGGGGTCGTCTTCAGGGAGTAGGTCTGAACTTTCTTCTATTAAGAATAAGAGTATTCAAAAGAAGAAGAAAGATAAAAGGAAGGGAAAAGCACCTGCTGCTGCTAAAAGCAAGAGTAGATCTGCAGACAAAGGAAAATGTTTCCATTGTGGTGTAGATGGGCACTGGAAACGGAATTGCCCAAAGTATCTTGCAGAGAAAAAGGCTGAGAAGGAAAGACAAGGTAAATATGATTTACTTGTTGTTGAAACATGTTTAGTAGAACATGATTGTCATACCTGGATACTTGATTCAGGAGCTACTAACAATGTTTGTTCTTCTTTTCAGGAAACTAGTTCTTGGCAGCCACTTTCTCGAGGTGAGATAACTCTCAGAGTTGGAACTGGAGAGGTTGTCTCAGCTGAAGCAGTGGGAGCTGTAAAGTTGTTGTATAGAGATAGTTTCATTTTACTAGAAAATGTACTCCTGGTTCCTACCTTCCAGAGGAATCTTGTATCTATATCTTGTTTGTTAGAACAGTTGTATAAAGTATCTTTTGTTCATAATGAAGCGTTCATTAGCAAAAGAGGTGTACGTATTTGTTCTGCGAAACTTGAAAACAACTTGTATGTGTTAAGACCAACCGAAGCCAAAGCTATTTTGAACACTGAAATGTTTAAAACAGCTGAGACTCAAACTAAAAGGCAGAAACTTTCTCCAAGTACTTATCTTTGGCACTTAAGACTAGGTCACATTAATCTCAATAGGATTGGGAGATTGGTTAAGAGTGGTCTGCTAAATCGTTTAGAGGACAACTCTTTACCGCCATGTGAGTCTTGTCTTGAGGGCAAAATGACCAAACGATCTTTTTCTGAAAAAGGTCATAGGTCCAAAGAACCTCTAGAAATCGTGCATTCGGATCTCTGCGGTCCTTTGAATGTCAAAGCACGAGGAGGGTATGAATATTTCATCAGTTTCATTGATGATTATTCTAGGTACGGTTATCTTTATCTAATGAATCATAAGTCCGAAGCTCTTGAAAAGTTCAAAGAGTATAAGGCAGAGGTTGAGAACACATTAGGTAAATCGATAAAAACACTCCGATCAGATCGAGGTGGAGAGTATATGGATTTAAGATTCCAGGACTATATGATAGAACATGGAATAGTATCTCAACTCTCAGCGCCAGGAACACCACAGCAGAATGGTGTGTCCGAGAGGAGAAATAGAACCCTGTTAGACATGGTTCGATCTATGATGAGTTATGCTCATTTGCCTAGTTCGTTTTGGGGATATGCAGTAGAGACTGCAGTATATATTTTGAACATGGTTCCCTCTAAGAGTGTTTCTGAAACACCTTATGAGTTATGGAGAGGGCGTAAAGGTAGTTTACGTCACTTCAGGATTTGGGGGTGTCCGGCACATGTGTTAGTACCCAATCCAAAGAAGTTGGAACATCGTTCAAAATTGTGCCTATTTGTAGGTTACCCCAAGGAAACGAAAGGTGGTCTATTTTACGATCCTCATGAGAACAAGGTACTAGTATCGACTAATGCCACGTTCTTAGAGGAAGACCACATGAGAGATCATCAACCGTCGAGCAAAATTGTTTTGTCCGAATTTTCCAGGAAAGCTACAGACGGATCAACAAAGGTTGTTGATCAGGCTGGTCCTTCTCAAGAGTTGAGAAAGCCTCGACGCAGTGGGAGGGATGTAAGACAGCCCGACCGCTACATCGGCTTGTCTGAAACTCAAGTCGTCATACCTGATGATGGCGTTGAGGATCCATTGACCTTTAAACAGGCAATGAATGATACAGACAAGGACCAGTGGCTTAAAGCCATGGATCTCGAAATGGAGTCTATGTACTTCAATTCGGTCTGGGATCTTGTAGACCAACCAAATAGTGAAAGACCTATCGGTTGCAAGTGGATCTACAAGAGAAAACGAGACCAAGCCGGTAAGGTGCAAACCTTTAAGGCTCGACTTGTGGCAAAAGGTTATTCCCAAAGAGAAGGGGTGGACTATGAAGAAACCTTTTCTCCTGTTGCCATGTTAAAGCCGATTAGAATACTCTTATCCATTGCTACATTTTATGATTATGAAATCTGGCAAATGGATGTCAAGACTGCCTTTCTGAATGGTAATCTTGAGGAGAGTATCTATATGGCTCAACCAGAGGGATTCATACTTCAGGGTCAAGAGCAAAAGGTTTGCAAGCTTAATCGATCCATTTATGGGTTGAAGCAAGCATCTAGATCCTGGAATATAAGGTTTGATACGGCGATCAAATCTTATGGCTTTGAACAAAATATTGACGAACCTTGTGTTTACAAGAAAGTAGTCAATACTGTTGTAGCTTTCTTTGTCTTGTACGTAGACGATATACTACTCATTGGGAATGATGTAGGGTTCCTAACTGACGTTAAGAATTGGCTAGCAACCCAATTCCAAATGAAAGATTTGGGAGAGGCTCAGTTTGTTCTAGGGATTCAGATCATAAGGAATCGTAAGAACAAAATGTTAGCGCTGTCTCAAGCATCTTATATTGACAAGGTGTTGTCAAGATATTCGATGCAGAATTCCAAGAAAGGTTCGCTGCCCTTTAGGCATGGAATTCACTTGTCTAAGGAACAGTCTCCTAAGACACCTCAAGAGGTTGAGGATATGAGACGAATTCACTATGCATCTGCAGTTGGTAGTCTCATGTACGCTATGTTGTGTACAAGACCCGACATCTGCTATGCAGTAGGAATTGTCAGTAGGTTCCAGTCCAATCCAGGATATGATCAATGGACAGCCGTTAAACACATCCTCAAGTATCTTAGGAGAACGAGAGACTATGTGCTTGTGTATGGCGCGAAGGATTTGATCCTTGCAGGATACACTGACTCTGATTTTCAGACTGATATAGATTCCAGGAAATCTACATCAGGATCAGTGTTCACTCTTAACGGAGGAGCAATAGTATGGAGGAGTATAAAGCAAGGTTGTATTGCTGACTCCACCATGGAAGCTGAGTATGTCGCAGCTTGCGAAGCAGCGAAGGAAGCTGTATGGCTTAGGAAGTTCTTGACAGATTTGGAAATTGTTCCAAATATGAACTTGCCAATCACCCTTTATTGTGATAACAGCGGTGCAGTGGCAAATTCTAAAGAACCTAGAAGCCATAAGCGTGGAAAGCATATTGAGCGGAAATATCATCTCATCAGGGAGATAGTGCAACGAGGAGATGTGATCGTCACACAGGTAGCCTCGGAGCACAACATTGCTGATCCGTTTACTAAGTCTCTCACGGCTAAAGTGTTTGAGAGACACCTACAAAGTATAGGGCTGCGAGCTGCTCAGTAGGACAGTGGGAGAAACTTTAGATATTTGATATTCTAGTTCTCTCGACCAGCATGTACTCCACTGACGTTTTAGTCCAAGTGGGAGTTTGTTGGGTTTTATGTCCTAAAACTCGTAGTTTGTAAACTGAATGAATGTATATATATTATATTTCAATAAAGTTGTTATTGAATTTTTAGTGAATTGTGTTTGTATTAACCTATACCAATAACTAACACCCATGGCGATAGTGTGAGTACTTGAACTTCATGTGTGACATGAATGTGGATCAAGTTCAAGTAGATAGCCAAAAATGGTCTATAGTATAGGGATAAGGCTGGGTACCTTATCCTGGGGACACTATTGGACGCGGCTCACTTTGTATAGTACAAAACGATGTGATTCGAATCGTTTCATGTAGAGAAATGTGAGTGAGGGCGTCCTGTGCAATGAGTTTGCACAAGACCGAACCAAGAAATAAAATCGCTCTTTCTTTATAACATCGTTTACTGTAAAGACCGGTTTATTCATATGATGACTTAGGTAACTCGATCTCAATCCTGAGCTTACTATGGACTCCTGTTTATTTGACCTTATCCTTTGACTTGTACGGGTGAGAGTGGCCAGATCGCCGACTCAATAAGCCTACCATATTGGGGATAAGATTGAATAAGTGGCTGGGGACATAGTTGTAGCAAGATTGGAATTCACTCCTACCCGCTTTAAGGGTTAGTAGAGAGGTTGTTCCCTTAAGTGCTGACTCCAGGTCTTGAACAATGGGCCCATCCTCTCCTGATCAGGGAGGAATCTGATTTGATGGTTGGACCACAAATCAATTGTTCATTAGAGGTGTCAGTGGTACTTAAGGAACAAGATATAATACAAGGGTTAAACGGTATAAATGACCCGTTGTGATTATGAACGACCTGTTGTTAAGTCTCTGAAAGTGACTTATTTAGGACCTATTTAGCTTAGGAAGATGCACATACTTAGGTGTTTTTAATAGCATTTAGCCTAAACCTATGCTTAAATATGAGAATTAGAAGAAGGTAGCTAATTTAGGACTTATGTACAATAGGAAAGAAAAGGGTTGAAAACCGAAGGAAAAGAATGAAAAATGAGCATTGCGAATGAATTGCGAAAACATTGCGGGAACCGCAATTATTCAAGTGAAAACCGTAAGTTGACTGATCTTTTTCTGTTAATTTTCGTTATTTCAGGGATTCGTTCTTTCTCCTCCATCCATTCTGATATACGACGTTGAAGATTGATGGTTCTCCTTGGCCCAAACGCACCTGCAAACTACTATAAAAAGGGGTCAAAGTCGGAGGTTCGATCATCATCCGAAAGCGTAGAGTCTTCTCGCAGTCCATCTGTTCTTCTGTTTTTCCTTTGCCGTCTGTTGGTTTGCGAAGCTCAGCTGTTGGAATCGACAATCTGATAGGAAGGAGAGGAGATTCTTCTTCTCTCCCGATTGGATTCATCCAAGCAAGGCTGACCTTTCTCATCCTTCATTCGAGGCGGTTGCGACGAGACATTCAAGCTTGTTTTACTGCTTTCTGCTTTTCATTTCCATTTTCCAGCTTATCTTGTTGCTATTTCTTTCCTAGTAGCTAGATTAGATCATTTCGTTGTGTTCTGTATTTCTGTTATTTACTTTTAAGCTTTCTTGTGTTCAATCAAACAATCAAGTAATCAAATTTCCATTCGTCATTTCACAGTTCTTGCCTCTGCATTCTACTGCTTTCCCTTACTGTTTTGTCTTTAAATTCCTTTTAAGCATGTTTCTTTCATCTCTTATTTCTGTTCTCTATATATCCATGAGTAGCTAAGTCACTTAGGGGCATGCTAATGACAGGACTATAGGCTAAAAAAAACGTGAATCAAGTATGTAGGTTAACTCTCGAGTCATTGATTGTATGTAAGCTTCATCCCACGGGCAATTTCGATTGGCCATCCATTTTGTCCAAAGAACTCCTAACCTCTGGAAGGAGTAAGAGTTCAGAGTCATATAATCATGCTAGCCTTCCATGGTAACCAGAAAACGACTTAGGAATAAGCGTTTTCCTAGTACAAACTAAACACTTCTGTTTTAACAAGATGCTTAAGACCTTACTTTGAGTTGAGTAAACTAAAGAATCTAATGCATGGAATCGGACGATACATGAGATAGAGTGAGTTTGATGCATAGAGAGTTGATCCACTGCTTGAGAATCGTATTAAAATGCCTATAGGATAGTCGTTAGTAGCCCTTAATTCTCCAATTTACACACTTTTGCTGTTGTTCCAATTGCGGAAACATTGTGGTGCCCGCAATTCTGCTAAGTACCATTCTGTTTAGCTGTTTTCCTCTTCATTTATTGATTTCGTCTCTTGTCTTTTGAGTCTAATTTCAACTTGCATTTGTTTATGTTGCATTCCTCTATACATTCGGTAAGAAGTAGACAATTAAAAACCAACTTTACCCCTTCAAATCCACCCCTTCTTTCTTAACTTTACACTTCACAAGTAGCTCACAAATAAGTCTCTGTGGGAAAACGAATGAAAAAATACTTACTACTTGCTATAAGATCATGTATGCTTGCATGTTCTGAGTGCTCTTTCTTCTTTATTGCTTATTTTTATTAACACATCGAGCACGCAACAAGTTTTTGGCGCCGCTGCCGGGGACTTATTTAAGTGAAAACGAAGTTAGTTAAGTTTGAAACACCAAATTATTTTCCATTGAATTTGATCCATTTTTCATTTCTTTTTCAGGTACCATTTAGGTTAGTTTATGAATGAACTTCCAAGTAGTGATCTAGAGTTCAATCCTGAGCCCGAGAGATTACTTAGAGCTAGAAATAGAGCCAAGAAACGCCTCTTTAAACAACCTTCATTACCTCCAATAATTGCTGAAACCGCAAAGTTACCACCATCTTCTCAAGAAGAAATGGAAAGAGGAGATCAAAATCTGGTGCCTGTCACTCGCAATCCCATCGAAATAGCGAATGACAAGGATAGCGCCATTCTTTCTTACCTAGTACCTATGCCTGGGGAGCTGAACCCCAGCATAATCCGTCCTGAGATCACTGCCAACTCATTCGAGTTAAAGCCAGTGATGTTCCAAATGTTGTCCACTGTGGGACAATTCTTTGGAATGGAAAATGAGGACCCCCACAACCATCTTAGAAACTTCCTAGGAGTTAGTGACACATTCCTGATCCCTGGAGTTTCCCAAGAAGCCTTGAGGCTATATCTGTTCCCTTACTCTTTGAGGGACAAAGCCAAAACGTGGTTAAACTCATTACCCTCTGGATCTGTCCTCAATTGGACAGACTTAGCAGAGAAATTCCTAGTCAAATATTTCCCACCAGATAGGAATTCTACCTTTCGTGATGATATCATAAAATTCAAACAAGCTCCAAGTGAGTCTCTTCACGAAGCTTGGACAAGATTCAAAGATCTTCTCATTAAATGTCCACACCATGGCATCCCATGGTGTATCCAAATAGAGGTCTTTTTCAAAGGATGCAACCCCAGCACCAGACAAGTTCTAAATTCATCTGCTGGAGGTTCCATGTTGTCCAAGAGTTACAACGAAGCTTATGAGATCTTGGAGAAGATCTCAACATCTCACTGTAGGTGGTCAGATGACCCTGTAGAGCCAACTAGAGCTCAAGACAAGGATGCTCTAAGCGCCATGAGCACCCAAATAAATGCCCTGACCAACCTAGTTAAGCAAATGGCTCAGGCCAATATCCAAACCAGTGCCAATACCGCCACAGCCATGTCAATGGGCACCCAACCAAGTCAAGGCGAGGCACTTATCTGTGGATTCTGTGGGGAAGGGCACCCATATGAATACTGCCCTGGGAATCCATCCTCAGTCTGCTATGTAGGAAGCCAACAGCAGCCTAGGAACAACCCCTACTCACAAACTTACAACCCTGGTTGGAGAAACCACCCAAACCTGTCATGGGGTGGCCAACCAAATTCTAACCAAAATATTAACCAACCAAGGCCGAGTGGAACATCTGGTTTCACTCCCCAACATAACCAGTCCATGTACCAAAAACCTTATAATCAACCTGTAGGATCTTCTGTAGAAAACCTACTTAAGGAATACATAGCTAAAAATGATGCCACTCTACAGAGCCAGCAAGCTACTCTCAGGAGCCTAGAGAACCAAATAGGGCAACTAGCCAATGAGATCAAAAGTAGGCCCCAAGGTAGACTTCCTGCTGACACTGAAGTGCCAAGGAGAGATGGTAAGGAACAAGTTCAAGCAATTGAACTTAGAAGTGGTAGACCATTGGTAAGCAACGCCAAGGACACGCCAAAGAGAGTAGAGAACAAAGAGTCTAGTGCTCCACTGGAGTCTCTGCCAAACCAAGGTCCACCACCAACAAGCACATCAGGAACAAGGCTGGAGCCCATCACTGAAGAAATAGAAGAAATTCCAAGGCCTCCACCTATCCTAAGGCGACCTGACGTGCCTGCATATGTGCCACCACCTCCATATCCTCGAAGGCTAAAGAAAAAACAAGAACAGGAAGTGCACTTTAACAAATTTCTTGAAATTCTTAAGCAAGTGCATGTTAACATTCCTTTTGTAGAAGTACTACAGTCTATGCCTTCTTATGTAAAATTTTTGAAGGACATTATTACTAACAAAAAAATAATTGGTGAGTTTGAAACAGTCAATCTCACTGAGGAGTGCAGTGCCATACTCCAGAATAAGCTTCCCAAGAAGGAGAAGGATCCTGGTTCCTTCACCTTACCTGTTGAGCTAGGAGGCAAGCACGTGGGGAGAGCTCTTTGTGACCTGGGAGCCAGCATAAACCTCATGCCCCTATCACTATTCCGCCAATTGGGAATAGGAGAAGCACGCCCAACCACTGTCACTTTACAACTTGCAGACAGATCCATCGCATACCCTGAAGGTAAGATTGAGGATATTCTTGTAAAAGTTGACAAATTTATTTTCCTTGCAGATTTCATTGTCCTGGACTATGAGGCAGACAAGGAGGTTCCCATCCTGATAGGTAGACCATTTCTAGCCACAGGTAGGGCTTTGATAGACGTCCAAAAAGGTGAGCTCACTATGAGGGTTCATGATGAAGAAGTGAAATTTAGTGTGTATAAAGCTTTGAGGTATCCTTCTGACCTTGAATCCTGTGCTAGCATGGACGTTGTAGATTCTTTAATGGAAGAACAATTGGAGCATGTACTATTAACTAAGCATGCTAATGAATATGTACAATTAGATGTAGCTGACTTAAATGTATCTGAAATAATGGATATGCCTGTAGATAAACCACAACCTGTATGTATGAATATAGACCTAACTGATAGATCTGTGAATCCTTTAAAGCCATCCATTGAGCATCCACCTGTTTTAGAACTAAAACCACTACCCACTCACCTCAAGTATGCATATTTAGGAAGTAATGAAACTCTGCCTGTTATCATTTCTTCTAAACTAAGTGAAAAGCATGAGGTTGAACTGATTTTACTGCTTAAGCAACATAGGAAGGCTATTGCATGGACTATTGCTGATATTAGAGGCATTAGCCCTTCTTATTGCATGCATAAAATTATACTAGAGGAAGAGCACACACCTAGAGTAGATCACCAACGTAGGCTGAACCCCTCTATGAAAGAGGTAGTTAAAAAGGAAATAATTAAATGGTTAGATGCAGGTGTGATCTTCCCCATAGCTAGTAGCCAGTGGGTGAGCCCCATCCAATGTGTACCTAAAAAGGGGGGAATAACTGTGGTAGTCAATGAGAACAATGAACTGATTCCAACAAGGACTGTCACAGGGTGGAGAGTATGTATGGATTACAGGAAATTAAATAAAGAAACAAAAAAGGACCATTTCCCCTTACCATTCATTGACCAGATGTTAGACAGAATAGCTGGTAGAGCCTACTATTGTTTCTTAGACGGTTATTCAGGGTATAACCAGATTACTATAGACCCTAAGGACCAAGAGAAGACCACCTTCACTTGCCCTTTTGGAACTTTTGCCTTTCGCAGAATGCCTTTTGGCTTATGCAATGCACCGGCAACTTTCCAAAGGTGCATGATGGCAATCTTCTCTGAGTTGGATGAGTCCATGATAGAAATATTCATGGATGATTTCTCAGTCTTTGGGGATTCATTTACAAACTGTCTAGAAAATTTAGGACAAGTCCTGGCTAGGTGTGAGGAGACCAACCTAGTTCTAAATTGGGAAAAATGCCACTTCATGGTGGATGAAGGGATTGTCTTAGGTCATAGAGTGTCAAGGGCAGGTGTAGAGGTCGATAGGGCCAAAATTGAGATCATAGAGAAGTTGGTAGAGCCACAAAATGTCAAAGCCATTAGAAGTTTCTTAGGGCATGCTGGCTTCTACAGAAGGTTCATTAAAGACTTTTCTAAGATAGCCAAGCCTTTGTGTGAACTTCTAGAGCTAAATAGGCCATTCATCTTCTCTAAAGAATGTATAGTAGCTTGGAAAACCCTTAAGGAAGCACTAGTCACAGCCCCTATCATAGTAGGACCAAATTGGGATCTCCCCTTTGAGATGTTATGTGATGCCAGTGACTATGCTGTGGGAGTGATGTTAGGACAGAAGATTGACAAACTAACACACCCTGTATATTATGCTAGTAAAACACTTAACGAGGCACAATGTAATTACACAACTACTGAAAAGGAGATGCTAGCAGTAGTGTTTGCGTGTGAAAAGTTTAGGAATTACATTGTAGGCACTAGGACAATAGTGTACACTGACCATTCTGCCTTAAAGTACCTTATGAGAAAGGCTGATGCTAAGCCTAGGTTGATTAGGTGGGTGTTATTGCTGCAGGAATTTGATTTGGACATTCGAGACAAGAAAGGATGTGAAAATGTGGTTGCAGATCACCTTTCCAGATTGCACCATAATTGCGAAAAAATTGCGGACCCCGCAATTTCTGATGCTTTCATTGATGAACATGTCTTTGTTTTGGCTCATCGTGATAACGATGAGGAACCTTGGTTTGCTGACATTGCTAACTTCCTTGCATCACAGGTACTGCCTACTTTCAAGGGAGGACAAGAGAAGAAGACGTTCTTCCACGAAGCAAAGAAATTCATATGGGATGATCCCACATTATACAGAACATGTGCTGACGGGTTGCTAAGGAAGTGTGTTTCAGCTGCTGAGGCGAAGTCTGTGCTGCAGCACTGTCACACAGCTCCTTATGGTGGACACTTTGGTGGCCAAAGAACAGCTGCAAAGGTATTTCAGAGTGGCTACTATTGGCCAACAATCTTCAAAGATGCACACAACTATGCCCACAGCTGCGATGAATGCCAAAGGACAGGTAATCTCAGTCGCAAGGATGAAATGCCTCTCACTTACATCTTAGAGTTGGAGCTCTTTGATGTGTGGGGCATTGATTTCATGGGGCCATTCCCACCATCATCAGGTAACCTTTACATTTTAGTAGCAGTAGACTACGTATCTAAGTGGGTAGAAGCCATAGCATGTCCTAGTAATGATGCCAAAACAGTCATTAAATTCTTACATAGGCACATTTTCACTAGATTTGGGACCCCTCGTGCGATCATTAGTGATGAGGGGACACATTTTATTAACAAAGCTATGGAGAGAGTGTTGGCTAAATATAACATTAGACATAGAGTAGCCACTCCCAATCACCCACACTCGAATGGACAAGCTGAAATTTCGAATAGGGAAATTAAGAACATCCTAGAAAAGGTGGTCAAACCTAATAGGAAAGACTGGTCATTTAAGCTTGAGGATGCACTTTGGGCTTATAGAACAGCATATAAGACACCCCTAGGTATGTCTCCCTATAGGTTGGTGTATGGCAAGGCTTGTCACTTGCCATTCGAGTTAGAAATTAAGGCATTTTGGGCATTAAAAGAGTTGAATTATTGCGTGACTGATGCAGGAACACTACGGTCATTACAATTACATGAGCTTGATGAGCTTAGACACATGTCCTATGAAAATGCCAAAATGTATAAGGAAAAGACCAAGATTTGGCATGATAGTAGACTTAGGATTAAAGACTTTAAGAAAGGCCAACTTGTGTTGTTATTCAACTCACGATTGAAATTATTTCCAGGCAAATTGAAGTCTAGATGGTCAGGTCCTTTTATCATTACTAATGTGTTTGTTCATGGTGCTATCGAGATAAAGAACCTGCAGCAGGGGCAACCTTTCATGGTTAATGGTGCAAGGTTGAAGCACTACTATGAGGAAGGAGATGTGAAGACTCTCTCGGCCTTCCTCTTGAATGAAGCGTGAAATTTAGAACGAGAGAGAACGAGTGGTTACTGTGCTCGTTTAGTCAAGGCCAATGCCTTAGTTTATTTTTCGCACTTTTTCCAGTTATCATTTGTACATATGTTGGTGTGATTTTAATTATGTAATTGATGTTTATTTTATTTTCTTTTTCAGGGAATCGATAGATGGAATCAAGGAGATTTAATCCAGCTAAAGAACTCAAGAAGATATTGAGCCAAATCGAAGATATGGTTGAGCAAAGATTGCGATTTAAATGAAAAAAATCCCCTAAAAATTGCGCAGGAATTGCGGGATCCGCAAAATATAGCCGTTGGGATTTTTTTCCGTTGCCTTTATATCCGTTGAGACGCGCGTGGATCTATACGATTTCCCAAGTCTCTGAACTCCAAGCAACATCTTTTCTCTGCATCTTTGATTCTTCTTTCCAAATCTCCAAGATTCGACAATGGTGCTCACTAGGGCTGAAAGATCTGCGGCCAAGAAAAGGGCTGATGAAGCTGAGACGGCTGCGAGGGAAGCACTTCTTGCCCTCGCAGATGCTGATACTGCGCGTACTGAACGTCTTCCCAAGCTTCCGATCCGTAGGAAGAAGTGGAGGGTTGTCACAGAAATCCCTGCTGGACCATCTGAACCAGCAGGCACACCAAAGAAGCGTCGGTGGAGTGTCGAGGTGGCCGCCGAACCAAGCAAAGCAAAGACTCCCTCTGTGGAGAGTCAAGAAACTGATCGTGCGTCCCACGAGTCACCCAAGAAGGGTTCGTCGCCATCTGCATCACCAGCGCATAGCCCTTCACCATCTGAACCAGTGCCAAGCCCAGAGCTATCTTCATCGCCGCCTGCACAGAGCCCTGAGTTGTCTGCATCACCTCAGAGTTCTGCACAGACACCTGCAGCCGCACAGAGCACTATGCCGTCGCACAATTCTCCACGGCCCGATCCTGAATTCCTATATGGGGAGTACCAAGAGTCGACACAGGGCAGTGGGGAAGGTGAGGAAGAGGAGGTTTTCTCTCCATTGAGAGGGGACAGCCCTGACGGTCCTGTACAGAAGGATGACTCCATGGAAGAAACGTTGGGGGCGTGCCTCCAGCAGATCACGATCAAGGCCAAGGCCAAGAAGAAGAAGAAGGCCAAAATTCTTAAGGCCAAGCGATCCAAGAAGCTGAAGAAGAAGAAGGCTAAGAGGGCGCCTTCATCAGAAAGGGACAGCACTGAGCCCTCGCTCAAGAAACTCAAGGTTGAGGCTGCGGATTCAGCCAAACCAACAGACAAAGGGAAGGCTAAATTATACCCTGAAGATGAGCCTCAATCTGTGAGGTATGTATCGTCTGACGCTGAATCCAGAGGGATTGAATTGAGGAAGAGGGAGTTGCTGCACGAGAAGGGCTTCCTCGACAGACCTGCTGACCTGCCGCAGTTCTTGCGCGCAGGGATCATGAACCATGGATGGGAGGAATTTTGCAGACCGCCCAATCCAGCCTACACGAGCATGGTGTATGACTTCTACGCCAATGTGCTCAGCCCTGAGGATGGCCTGTCTGTGGTCAGAGGGGTAGAAGTAGACTTCTCAGCTAAAGCCATCAACGCAGCCTATGGTCTCAAGGGCCAAACACACACAGATTACGCCCGGATCGTTGATGAGCCTACTGAGGCAGTTCTGGAAGAGGCCATACGGACCATTGGGCAGCCTGAAGCTTCCTGGACCGTATCACGCAATGGGAGGCACACTCTCATGAGCGCCAACCTCACGGCTAAAGCAGCTGTGTGGTTTTCGTTCGTGAGAAGAAGACTGTCCCCCGTGACTCACGAGACTACAATCAACCAGAGCCGATCGCTGCTGGTTTATGCGATAATGAGAGGTCTCACGATCAATGTGGGAGAAGTGATTGCTGCTGCCATTGCTGAGTGCGCAAAGAAAGGTAAGGGTCCATTATTTTTCCCTAACACCATAACGAAACTATGTTTGCTTGCAGGAGTTCCCATCGAGCGCATGGAGCAGCAAATGGCTTACACAGGCCACTTGGAGCTGCCTGCGGGCTTAAGGCTGAAGAGGAAAGGGAATATGGAGTTCAAACTGGATCGGTTGGCTGCTGATCAGTCACTATCAATGGCCTGCCTGATGGATATGCAGAGGAGAATGGCTCAATGGGCCACTTACGCGCAGGCACGGGACAAGGAAGTTGCAGACCAGCTTGGGTGCATCTTCCCTGACTTCCCCACGAATCTTTTGACTCCATGGGTGCCCCCACGACCAAGACAACCTGATGAGGATGACGACTTATGAGTGCTGGTTTGAATTGCACTCAAGGGAGTACTACTGTTCCCTTCAACTAATTTATAAAAAAAAAAAAAACATCTGCTTTTTAATAGACCATGTGAATTATGCTGTTTTTAGTTAGCATTTTGTTCTGTTTTAGTGCTGAGTATTTAGTTTTTTTCAGTGTTTAGTGTAGTCTGATGCTAGCTGATTAGATAGGATAGTTTAGTTTTATTTTTGTAGAGCTTGAGTGACAGGAAAAAGCATGTTTAAGGGCTTGAATCACTGCTAAATCTGCCCTGACCTTATTGCGAAATAATTGCGGTCACCGCAATTTTTATTACTAAATGCATGTTTTGGACTGTCTGTTTAGCTAGGCTGTGATCTGTTAAAATTCTATCTTTTGCTGCTAGCATGACTACCTTATATAGCTTATCTTAAAGCATGCTGGATGAGTGTCATAGGACACCCTTTGATAGTTTAAATTAGCCTCTGAATAGTTCTCAGCATGCATAAACTGTAAGTCCTTAAACTGTCTGTTTTGTTCAAAATTTTCTGCTGCTGGGATAATTGCTTTTAGAATGTTTTGCCTATGCCTAGGACTTTTAGATTCTCTTTGTTTTACCTTAGACTAGATGCTTCTAGGACAAGTTTGGGGGTGTGCCACCTCAGACACTCATTGGGGACAATGAGTAGTTTAAGTTTGGGGGAGGCCACCCTAGGCCTAGGAACATTCCTCTCTTCCTTAGGACATAAGCATTCTTCTTCTCCTTAAAAAAAAAAAAAAAAAAAAAAAAAAAAAAAAAAAATTGTGATAAATAGAAAAAGTGAAAAATAGAATAAAGAGGGGAGTCTCTCTCAAGTTGCTGAGTAATCAGTGCCAAGTGTGTAAACCACAAGTGGCATTGCATCAAAAGGCAACCCAAGGAGAGGCTCCACCTAAGTAAGAAAGGAAAAAGGAAGAAATAGGAAAGAAGAATGTATGCTTAGGAGTTATAACCTTGTGGCTTAGATGTCCTAATTAAAAAGAACTCTGATCCTCAATGAGCTGAGCACAAGGTTGTAGCTTTTAGGTTTGTCTAGGGAGATGAATGTATGTCCAATGTAGTGATGTCAGGGTTTAGGTTGTTCTCTAAAAGTACCACTGTCACTGTTAATACTAAGACTGGCATGACTCTAAGGAATCCTAGGTAGCTCATAAGTAAAAACTAGAAGCATGTACTGAGTCTGGGGTAAAGCTTGGTAGAATTTGAAACCTTAGGGATAGTGGCACGATATCACAAAAGCAGGTAGATCAGTAGTAGTGAGTTAATAAAAACAGCAGGTGTTTTAGGCAGGCGAAGTCAGAAGAAGCTTGATGAGAGGATGGTTTTAAACTTAGAAGTGTGTCACAGGACAGCACTGCTATAGATAGAGATATAGGGGAGTCAGTAAGTGCTTAAAGAAGATAAAACAACAGCCTGAGTAAGTCCTTAGTTTGCTTGAGGACAAGCAAAACCTCAAGTTTGGGGGTGTGTTAAGTCTCTGAAAGTGACTTATTTAGGACCTATTTAGCTTAGGAAGATGCACATACTTAGGTGTTTTTAATAGCATTTAGCCTAAACCTATGCTTAAATATGAGAATTAGAAGAAGGTAGCTAATTTAGGACTTATGTACAATAGGAAAGAAAAGGGTTGAAAACCGAAGGAAAAGAATGAAAAATGAGCATTGCGAATGAATTGCGAAAACATTGCGGGAACCGCAATTATTCAAGTGAAAACCGTAAGTTGACTGATCTTTTTCTGTTAATTTTCGTTATTTCAGGGATTCGTTCTTTCTCCTCCATCCATTCTGATATACGACGTTGAAGATTGATGGTTCTCCTTGGCCCAAACGCACCTGCAAACTACTATAAAAAGGGGTCAAAGTCGGAGGTTCGATCATCATCCGAAAGCGTAGAGTCTTCTCGCAGTCCATCTGTTCTTCTGTTTTTCCTTTGCCGTCTGTTGGTTTGCGAAGCTCAGCTGTTGGAATCGACAATCTGATAGGAAGGAGAGGAGATTCTTCTTCTCTCCCGATTGGATTCATCCAAGCAAGGCTGACCTTTCTCATCCTTCATTCGAGGCGGTTGCGACGAGACATTCAAGCTTGTTTTACTGCTTTCTGCTTTTCATTTCCATTTTCCAGCTTATCTTGTTGCTATTTCTTTCCTAGTAGCTAGATTAGATCATTTCGTTGTGTTCTGTATTTCTGTTATTTACTTTTAAGCTTTCTTGTGTTCAATCAAACAATCAAGTAATCAAATTTCCATTCGTCATTTCACAGTTCTTGCCTCTGCATTCTACTGCTTTCCCTTACTGTTTTGTCTTTAAATTCCTTTTAAGCATGTTTCTTTCATCTCTTATTTCTGTTCTCTATATATCCATGAGTAGCTAAGTCACTTAGGGGCATGCTAATGACAGGACTATAGGCTAAAAAAAACGTGAATCAAGTATGTAGGTTAACTCTCGAGTCATTGATTGTATGTAAGCTTCATCCCACGGGCAATTTCGATTGGCCATCCATTTTGTCCAAAGAACTCCTAACCTCTGGAAGGAGTAAGAGTTCAGAGTCATATAATCATGCTAGCCTTCCATGGTAACCAGAAAACGACTTAGGAATAAGTGTTTTCCTAGTACAAACTAAACACTTCTGTTTTAACAAGATGCTTAAGACCTTACTTTGAGTTGAGTAAACTAAAGAATCTAATGCATGGAATCGGACGATACATGAGATAGAGTGAGTTTGATGCATAGAGAGTTGATCCACTGCTTGAGAATCGTATTAAAATGCCTATAGGATAGTCGTTAGTAGCCCTTAATTCTCCAATTTACACACTTTTGCTGTTGTTCCAATTGCGGAAACATTGCGGTGCCCGCAATTCTGCTAAGTACCATTCTGTTTAGCTGTTTTCCTCTTCATTTATTGATTTCGTCTCTTGTCTTTTGAGTCTAATTTCAACTTGCATTTGTTTATGTTGCATTCCTCTATACATTCGGTAAGAAGTAGGCAATTAAAAACCAACTTTACCCCTTCAAATCCACCCCTTCTTTCTTAACTTTACACTTCACAAGTAGCTCACAAATAAGTCTCTGTGGGAAAACGAATGAAAAAATACTTACTACTTGCTATAAGATCATGTATGCTTGCATGTTCTGAGTGCTCTTTCTTCTTTATTGCTTATTTTTATTAACACATCGAGCACGCAACACCTGTGAAGGATCGACTTACTGAAGATAGTTATATCAAGAGGACACAATATATCTACAGTGAGGAGAGTGCAGCCCTTGGACTTTAGTGGAGTCTCCGGGGGTTAACGAATGTTGGTTAGTTCGGTTGAAAGAGTTTTGACCGGATAATCTCGTATCGTTGGATCTCATGATCTGTAGGTCCTTACGGTTCTCCTAGCTAGCTCGGATAAAGCCGTGAAACAATATAAAAGAAAAGAAAAGAATTTGAATCGTTCAAATTCGGGTTTGTGGAAGAAGAATAGACATATTTAAATATGGACATATTTAAATATGATTTAAATATGAGATTGGTCTGAAAACATGAATAGGATTCATGTGCAAAAAGTCGGTTTTCGGAAAACCGGGATTAATTATATTATTTAATTAATATTTGATATTGAATTAAATAATATTAATTAATTTATATATATATATTTTTTATTAATTAAAAAGTTTAATTAATAAAATAATTATTATTATTAAAATAATAATAATTTATAAATATATATATATATATATATATATATACATGTGTGTAAGAAGGATATATATATATATTGACAAATCAATTAAAAAAAAAAAAAAAAAAAAAAAGGAAAATGAAATTTAAATGCAGTAGTGCATTTTTGGGTTCACGCTTTGATAATTTGTTTTGTGAATTCAAATTTAAAGAACCCATCTTCATCTTCCTCGGCTGAGCTCTCAGAAAAGAAGAAAAATTGTTTTTCTTCTGTGAGCTTCTTCTTCCTTTTCTTTTGTTAAAGGAGTCCCACTACTCCGTTTCTCGGCCCGAGGATAGCGGGACTACCGTGGGTGGTCCACGAAGGTTTCGTGAGAAGGCTCGTTCAGCTCGTGAGGAGCTTCTGGCGGTGAATTTGGAGAATTACGAACAACAAGGGTATGTGTTCTAACTTCTCTTTTTCATCGCTTTTGCATGTTTCCGTTTTGTTTAAATTGATGAAATTAGAGTGTCTATGATCCAAATCGCTTCCGCTGCGTTCCATCAACGCTCCATCAAAGACGGTGTTCTGGGCTGGTCCACCGTACTGGACTCGGAGGGTGTTGGTAATCATGTCCTGCAGTTGTTGGACAGATAAGGAAGCGACCGACGTCGAGTGTTGCGCTTGGTCTTCCTGGATGACCATTTTTTCTTTGTCACTCTTTCTGGCCGCAGGAGTTAGGCTTGACTCCGCGACCTCACGACTTTGCATCTGATTCCTCAGTTGGGCAATCTCGAAGTCTTTGTCCTCGACTCCTTTCATCAAGAAGCTAATTTTCTTTTCCATTTCAGCCATCGCTTCGTCGTTAGTGCGCGCATCCGCCATCATTACAAATACGTTGGAGTCAGACACCTTCTTCGGCTGATCAGAGGAGGGAACAACCTCATCGAACAAAGGATTGTCCTTGATGATTATCCCAACCTGCTCGGACTCCGTCAGTCGTTTGTATATTTTGCTCACTATGGCCGGAGTGTGTTCGTCCGTCCGCGAGACTTCTTTGATGACGCGGCTGCGGGTGGCAGGTCCCTTGTAAGGGCTGTTAGAACTGACAGCCTTGAATGTTGTTTTTTTTATGCCATTGTTAATTTTTGTTGAGAGAGAGATATGAAAGGTAGAGAGGTCCCACTGGGCGTGCCAATCTGTTCACACGAGAATTCGAACGAAGGATGGAAATTCGACACGTGTAAATGAAATTTGAATTTGGTATTTGTATTGTATTTGTTGTATCAGTGCGTAGTGGATTACAATCTCTAATGTTTGATCCTCTGATTCTCTCTCTTAAATGTAACGTACTCGAGGGCTTCGCAGCTTGTTCTCGAGGTTGAATCTTCAGCTTCGCGTAGCGGTGAAGTCTTCAGGTGTTTAATCTTCAAGTGACGTTCAGTCTTCAGGATTCAAAGAGTTTTTCGTTGTTTCGGAATTCTCTCTGAGTTCTTAGGAGAAAAAAAATTTTGAACCTTGAAAATGAAAATGAACTCTCTATTTATAGAGTTCTCATGGGCCTGGATCCAATGGGTTTGGGTTTGGACCCAATGGGCTTTTGAATCTTGAGCCCAATGGGTTTGACCTTTGGGCCAAATTGTCTTTTGAATATCTTCTCTGGACTGGTCCTATTTCGGGCCCAATTACAGTGTGGCCGAATTTGCTCGGTCAAGTCTATCTGATCCACCGGTCGTGATGGAGACACGTGGCGACCGCTGATTGGCCGAAATTTCTCGGTCAACAGGGTTTTTTAAAAAGTAAGTGTAGACACCGTATTTTGTCTGGCATTGTTTATCATTATTCTTGTTTTTCACCTCATTTTTGTTTTTTTTACACTTTTCTAAGTATTTTCGAGTTTTTTCTTTAATTTCGTCTTTTTCGTTAATTTCGAAATTTTTGAGAAAATCACCAAAAAAGTCTTCCATTAGTAGGCAGTTCGAAAGCATTCTTAGGTTTTTAAAGGCATTCATTTTTATGGTTTAATTTGAGGTTTCAATTTTAGGGTTTTAGTTTGGGGTTTCGGTTGTTTAGGGTATAGGGCCAAAAAGAGAAGCTCATTTGGGGACACCTCATTTGACATAGTTTTAATTGCTATAAATAGAAAAGTTTGGGAATAGGGAGAAAAAAGAAATTGAAAATAATTTTAGGGATTTGGGGAGAAAGAAAATGACAAAAAATTGAGAATCCCAAAAAGATAAAAAAAACCTTCGTCATCTTTCCCTACCTAACTCCGGTGAACTAAGTTGGTGGCGGCACGGTGGTAGAGGTACTTTTGGGGTACTCTAAAATCAAGCTGTCGAGGCTTGCCAAAATACATTTATAACTCCGCTACAACAGAGCTTTGCAGCTAGTGGTAGTCGGGTGTCGAACCACAGGGAACCTAAATTATTTCCTCTTAACTAATTTCTATTTGTCTTTAACACTATGACTCAAAAGCAAATAAAAATGGGATTTGACAAAATATAAACTAACGGGAAAATAAATGCGAAAAGTAAAGCGTGGAAAATTAAACGGAACACGTGCTCCTAATTTTAAGGGTCGGGATTTACTTTGATGCGACTCGATTCATTGGGATTCAAACATACTTAGCAAGGCATAATTAAACACATAAACGGTTGCCCGGAAGCCCTAAAGCAACCGGCCACATATATATTAATCAGAATTTTCCAATTCTAATTAGACGGTACTATTAGTTAACTCGGATTGATCAGCTCTAAATTAACTAAAGTAGTAACTAGCATTTTATGACGAACATTCAATTAAATATCCCAAATGCTAATTGATTACCCGGCAACCCTGAAGTAATCAACATTCACAACATTTAATATGATACTTCGATTGTTCTATTTCATCAAGATAAATTGTAGCCAAGATGAACTGGAATCCAATGTTATCTATGGCTCGATTTATCCGTGTCACTTGGCGATTAAGAGAGGCACGGCATCATTAATCTTTAACAATCAAACATGCTGAAAATCAAGGGTGCCTAGTCCTAAATCATTCCAACACATTCATGTGATATGCTTAGACGAAATAAATGCCCAATCAGTCATGCTAAGTCACGGAATTAAGAACGAACCCTCATGAATCGCATCAAAATTTACCCCTAACCTCAAATTAGAGCACTTACCTTAGCTCCCCGTTGTGCAAATCAAGCAAAAACGCTAATGATGAAGCTTTATTGAAGGTATAATGGAAGATAAACAAGTTTTGAGCTCCCACCCGAGCCTAACAATGGTGGAAAAACCAAAATCCAAGAAGAAGTGCGGCAAAAAACGGAGAAGAAGGCTTTTAAAGCCGTCGGAGCGTCGAGACGCTAGGGCAGCGTCTCGACGCTGTGCCCTAAGTTGGCAGCGCGCGCGCACGGGGTAGCGTCGAGACGCTAGGACAGCGTCTCGACGCTGTCGGCGTTGAGCGAGCGTTGAGACGCGCGCGCTCGACGCTGGGGCGCGTCAAAATCCGGAAATCCTCGGGGCGGCGTCGAGACGCTAGGGCAGCGTCTCGACGCTGAGCAGCGTTGAGCCAGCGTCTCGACGCTGCCGCTCAACGCTTGCTCTCGGGTTTGTTGGCCAAATTTTGCCTTTCAATGGCAAATTTTGCCATTTCTTCAATTCTTCAAGCCCCTTCACTCCCGATGCGTTCTTGAAGCTCTAAAACGTCGCTTTTAGCCCCAAAACACGTCATAGGACTCTCGAGCTCTCTACCATGAGTTTACCTACAAAAAGGCATTTTAATCAATATCGAGCATGGTTTTAGCTAATATTAGGGAGTAAATAATAGCTCTATTTTGGAGCTATCAAAATACCCCCAACCTAAATCTTGCTAGTCCTCGAGCAAGGCTAATAAAGAATTTGACTCTAAAGGACCATGCATACATGCTTCTAATTCAAACCTCAATGCTTTTTACAAATCTAAACAGAACATAATCATGAAAGCAATCGGCGCATGCATTTAATCAAGATCACATCAAAAATTAACTATCGCTCCCTAACGTGTGTGTGTGCTAGCCAACCTATCCTAAACCATCGTAAGCCCGGAAAAACCACATGCAACATGTCATCCCGTTTTCCCCCTACTTCTAGCGATTAAGAACAGTCTAAACTTGACTTACACGAGAGAGAGTAATAAATTAAGAGACCTAAAATTTTCTAATTCCTTTCTCTTTTCTTTGAGTACTTTGTACTCTTTGTTAAGGTTCTTTGAACCCAACTTTTATTTTCTTTTTCTTTCCCATCCCGAGTTGCCTAACATGTCAAACTTAGGCCTAAGCTTCACATTTTTAAGGACTAACGTTCACTTTTTAAGTGCGCACTTTAAAAAGGAGGAACGCCTCGGGAGATTTTTCTAACCAACATGCTTTTCTATTTTTTTTTTCTTTATTTAGGCTTAGCTCATGCTAACTCGATTAATTGACCACTAACTCTCATGCAACAAGCTACCTAGGAGTGCCTTTCGGGGTGACAACAAGAATTAATGCTACATGCAATCAACTAAGCCTACGGAGTCTAAGATAAGGTTGCTAAGTGCTCGATAGATGCAAGGGAGCAACAGGAAAAATTTTAAAATTTTTGACATGAACCTAATAAATGCAAAGCTACATCATGCAAAAACTAGATTATGCAAATGCTCAGATTCCAAAACGACACTTCATAGATCATCATAACTAGAAAGCATATAAACAGAGTCCCAAGCACTTCAAATTTTAAATTAGCACTGCTCAACAAACTGCACATGGAATCCATCCAACATACAACTCCACCCCCAACCTAAAATTATACATAGTCCTCTATGTATCAACATTTCAGACTAAGCAGTTAAAATACACAAAATAAAAGGGAACAGAAAACCTCCCCTGAATTTTGTTAGGTTGTTGGTTGGAGCAGTGCACTATTCGCCCACTGTTCCGATCCTTAAGCCACAAGACATCCTACAAAAGAAAGCAAGAAAAAGCTAAGCTAGGAAAATAAAGACTAAAAGTAAAAACATGAATTTAAAAACACATGGGTTGCCTCCCAAGAAGCGCAATTTTTTAACGTCGTTATGCTCGACGTGTCCTCCTCTCTGTCAGGGTACGTAAAAATTCTCGTACTTCTTCGGCCCCTTCTTCCTTGAATCAACGAAGCCTGCTAAGAGAAGCAAGCTCTTCGACTTTTCGAGGCAGTCGGACAGAGTTGTTATTTTTTTGGTGTTTTTGATATATGGGAAAAATAAAGACTCAACAGAATGAAATAAAACAAAACAAGACTCAACTGAAAATAAAGACTCGACTAGGGAAGAAGGAAGAAAGCATGCATCGATAGAAGGGAGTTCAGGAAATAAAATAGAAAGAGACTCGTCAGCCTCGAACTCTATCACCTGAAATTCCTTCAAGATAGTAGGCTCGGCTCTCTTCTTTTTCCATAAAATCTCATTGTCATATGGCGGAGCAATCACGATTTCTATTTTTGGGCTGGGGTGTAGTTCCTCGAGCATAAAATCAATCTACTCCTTCATATCTTCAATCGTGAAATCAAGATACAGGGAGGATTGATTTTCTAACTCAGGATGCTCTTGTGCGGGGTAGACATCAAGGAGACCGGTTGGTGGCGACTCAGGGCATGCGTAGGAAGTATGACCCCCTACAGAGCAAGCACAACACTTTGCTCTCGCATGTGTCTCTCTAACAAACGTCCACCAAACCTCGAAGTGCAGCTTGCGCATTGACTCTTACATTCTCTCATAGCCTGCGAATTCCTTCTCATCCTCTCACGTCTGTTGGAATCGTTTGAAGCTAGCAGAATCTCCATGTCATAATATGCCATGTCGTCATTAAAAGCAATTTCTGAAGCTTCACGCCTTGAAACTTTCACCCAGCCTTCTAAGTGAATACCTGCCATACTCAAACAAGAAGACACAAGAAAAGAAAAATATTTTTGTGGTTTTCTTAACAAATAAAATTTAACTAAGAGAAACTAAATGGTTCCTCGGCAACGGCGCCAATTTTGGTAGAGGTACTTTTGGGGTACTCTAAAATCAAGCTGTCGAGGCTTGCCAAAATACATTTATAACTCCGCTACAACAGAGCTTTGCAGCTAGTGGTCGTCGGGTGTCGAACCACAGGCAACCTAAATTATTTCCTAACTAATTTCTATTTGTCTTTAACACTATGACTCAAAAGCAAATAAAAATGGGATTTGACAAAATATAAACTAACGGGAAAATAAATGCGAAAAGTAAAGCGTGGAAAATTAAACGGAACACGTGCTCCTAATTTTAAGGGTCGGGATTTACTTTGATGCGACTCGATTCATTGGGATTCAAACATACTTAGCAAGGCATAATTAAACACATAAACGGTTGCCCGGAAGCCCTAAAGCAACCGGCCACATATATATTAATCAGAATTTTCCAATTCTAATTAGACGGTACTATTAGTTAACTCGGATTGATCAGCTCTAAATTAACTAAAGTAGTAACTAGCATTTTATGACGAACATTCAATTAAATATCCCAAATGCTAATTGATTACCCGGCAACCCTGAAGTAATCAACAATCACAACATTTAATATGATACTTCGATTGTTCTATTTCATCAAGATAAATTGTAGCCAAGATGAACTGGAATCCAATGTTATCTATGGCTCGATTTATCCGTGTCACTTGGCGATTAAGAGAGGCACGACATCATTAATCTTTAACAATCAAACATGCTGAAAATCAAGGGTGCCTAGTCCTAAATCATTCCAACACATTCATGTGATATGCTTAGACGAAATAAATGCCCAATCAGTCATGCTAAGTCACGAAATTAAGAACGAACCCTCATGAATCGCATCAAAATTTACCCCTAACCTCAAATTAGAGCACTTACCTTAGCTCCCCGTTGTGCAAATCAAGCAAAAACGCTAATGATGAAGCTTTATTGAAGGTATAATGGAAGATAAACAAGTTTTGAGCTCCCACCCGAGCCTAACAATGGTGGAAAAACCAAAATCCAAGAAGAAGTGCGGCAAAAAATGGAGAAGAAGGCTTTTAAAGCCGTCGGAGCATCGAGACGCTAGGGCAGCGTCTCGACGCTGTGCCCTAAGTTGGCAGCGCGCGCGCACGGGGTAGCGTCGAGACGCTAGGACAGCGTCTCGACGCTGTCGGCGTTGAGCGAGCGTTGAGACGCGCGCGCTCGACGCTGGGGCGCGTCAAAATCCGGAAATCATCGGGGCGGCGTCGAGACGCTAGGGCAGCGTCTCGACGCTGCCGCTCAACGCTTGCTCTCGGGTTTGTTGGCCAAATTTTGCCTTTCAATGGCAAATTTTGCCATTTCTTCAATTCTTCAAGCCCCTTCACTCCCGATGCGTTCTTGAAGCTCTAAAACGTCGCTTTTAGCCCCAAAACACGTCATAGGACTCTCGAGCTCTCTACCATGAGTTTACCTACAAAAAGGCATTTTAATCAATATCGAGCATGGTTTTAGCTAATATTAGGGAGTAAATAATAGCTCTATTTTGGAGCTATCACACGGCGGATCTCCGACAAACATGACGGCATGCACGACAGAGGACCACCACACACGACGGCACTCCAACAACGATCTTCTTCGTCTTCCTCACTCCTCCGACGACGTTCCAACGACAGCCCCAACGTGCAACGACTTAGCGGTGGCGCCAACACCAGACGATTGAACAATCCAGCGCCGATGACTCGAAACGGTGGTAGCGATCTCCCTTCTCCGAGCAAACCAGGCGACCAAACCCATCTTCAGGGAGAAGCTGTAGACGACGACGGCGGCAAAACTCGTCCTCTCCGGCGATTCAGACAATCCAAACGACTGTTGGGTTTTATGTCCTAAAACTCGTGGTTTGTAACTGTTATGTTTGTAAATATTCTATTTAAAATAAAGAGTTATTAGTTTTATTCAGTAAAAAAGTTTACTGGAATAAAGTGAAACGTGTTTATGTTAACCTATACCAATGACTAACACCCTTGGCTGAATATGAGTACTTGAGCCTCATGTATGACATGATTGTTGATCAGGCTCAAGTAGTCAGTCAAAACGGTCTATAGTATATGGATAAGGCTGGGTACCTTATCCTGGTAACACTATAGGATGCGGCTCACTTTGTATTGTACAAAATGATGTGATTCGAATTGTTTCACATGGAGATGTGCGAGTGAGGGCGTCATATGCAAAGAGTTTGTATAAGATCGAACCGCGAAATATGTCGCTTTATCTTTATAACACCGTTTACTGATGAGACCGGCATTTTCATTTGATGGTCTAGGTAACTCGATCTTAATCTTGAGCTTACTATGAACTCCTACTTATTAGACAATATCCTTAGACTTGTATGGGTGAGAGTGGCCCATTGCGCCGACTCAATAACTTATCATCTCAGGGATAAAGTCCAATAGGTAGCTGGGGACATATTGTAGTAAGATGGAGTTCACTCCTAACCCGCTCTTCAGGGTTAGTAGATAGGTTGTTCCCTTCATAGCTGACTCAGGGGATTGAACAATGAGCGCTCACACTCTCATGTATGATGAGAGGGTTAATTGATCTGATGGTTGGACCACAGATCTATTGTTCATTAGAGGTGTCAGTGGTACTTAAGGAACAAGACCTAATGCAGGGGTTAAAAGGTTTAAATGACCCAGCTGTAATTACGAACAACCTGTGAAGGGTCGACTTGCCCATGACGGTTATATCAGAGGACATAATATATCTATAGTGAGGAGAGTGCAACCCTCAGACTATAGTGGAGTCTCCGGGGGTTAACGAATGTTGATTAGTTCGGTTAAAAGAGTTTTGACCGGATAATCTCGTATCGTTGGAGCTCATGATCTGTAGGTCCTTTAGGTTCTCTTGGCTAGCTCGGATAACGCCGTGCAACAGTTTAAAAGAAAAGGAAAAGAAAAAAAATTTGAATTGTTCAAATTCGGCTTGTGGAAGAATGATGAACATATTTAAATATGATTTAAATATGGGAATGGCCTAAAACATGATTAGGATTCATGTGTAAAAAAGTCATTTTTCGGAAAATCGGGTTTAGTCATATTATTTAATTAATATTTGATATTGAATTAAATAGTAATTATTAGTTAAAAAGTTTAATTAGTAATTATATATATATTTTTTTTTTATTAAAAATTTAATAAATAAAATTATTATTATTATTTTTAATAATAATAATAATTATATATATATATGTCTTGCATGACACATATATATTAAGTTATATATAATATATATATATATATATATATATATATGAAATGTTTGGCCAAAGTTACAAAAAGAGGAGGTTGAGTTTTAGTTTTGGCTTTTCATTTTTGAAAAGTGGAACTTGGGTTCACGATTGAAAAAAATAATAAGAACTTTTAAAGTTCAGTTTTTTTTTCTTGCTTCAGCTCCTCGGCATCTATCTTAGTTCTTCTTCTTCCTTCTTCTTTTCTTTTTCGTTTTCTCTTCTTTCGGAGTCCCACAACTCCGTTGCGCGGCTCCGAGGATAGCAGGACTACCACAGGTGGTCCTCGGGGCGTTCGTGAGAAGAGGCCGGAAGAGTTCGTGACGAAGAACGAGCGGCGGAATGCGAAGAAATACATAGAACTACAAGGATATGCAATTCTATTTTTTCTTGATTTTCGTTTTTCGAGCACGTTTTCTATTTGTTAAATTAATGAAATTAGAGTATCATCGGTCCAAAATCGCTTCCGCTGCGTATATCGCTCCATCAACGACGACGTTCATCTTCGTCCTCGACCTTCAGGCCACGACGAACTCGAACTAGCGGCGACGTTCGTTTCTCCTAGCCCGGATAGCTCACGACGGACCTCGCAGCAGCTTCACGATGGAGCTCCGGTGTCGATCTTCTTCTTGAACTCCGGCCATAAGCTCCAACGGCGGCGATATTTTTGGGAAGAAGAACGGATAGCGGCGACAAAGGCGTGAATTTCGACTTTCTTCGCGTGGGTAAATTGATTTCTTTTAAGTTTTAGTGAAATTACAATTCTGCCCCTGCTTGTTAAGTCTATATATAACTAGGTTGTATCATATATACCCACTGCTTTGAGTTCATATATACCCCCACTGTTTTGAGTTCATATATACCCCACTATATTCGATATATACCCCTGCTGTTACTATTTATACGCACTGGTATATTCAATATATACCCCCGATCTGTTATTGTTTATATACCCCGGTATATTCGATATACGCCCATGATCTGTTTTGCATATATACTGTGGGATATTCGATTTATACCCCTATTTTAATTTTGTCTTACTTTATCACTTAAGTTCGATGTATGTCTGAATTATTTAGGTTGTTTATTCATTTTTTTAGTTTGTTTAATTAGTTTTAAATTTCCTATCCCGGGAGAGGTGGAGTTTTCCTCTCACCTCGAGGATTTGTTAATTTTAAATCAGAATCCCGGGATGGGTGGAGGATTCTTCCTCCCACCTTGAGGATGAGTTCATTGCTTTATTTTAATTGAAATTCCAAGATGGGTGGAGGATTCTTCCTCCCACCTTGAGGACGAGTTCTCGTTATTCTTTTTTTTAATCCCGGGATGGAATAGGGATCTTTCCCTTATCTTAAGGATTATGCTTCAAATCTTAATTAGTTTTTAAATTACGCCATTATGCGCTGTCTTTTAAATTTTTTTTCCAGTTTTCATTTAAATTCTAATTGATTTCGTTTTTTTTTTAACTTTCAATTGGTTTTAAAGTTAACTTCTAAACTTTTTTTTTTAAATGAAGTGCCAAATGATCTTCAAAAGATTTTAAAAAAAAATTGTTTTCCATTTGATTTTAATCAAATTTTAAAATGATTTCCAAATCTAATTTACCAAGTCTTTTTTAAAACAAATTAACTTCTTTTTTAAGTCGTTTTTAATTGTTATTTAAAATTGTCTTCCAATGGATTTGAGTTATTTTTTAAAATGAGTTTTTAACTAAATTACAAACTTGATTTTAAACAAAAAGAATTTCTTAAATGATGATTTTTAAAACCTTGCTTTTGTTGTATAATGATAGCTCTAATTTAGAGTTATTGTTTACTCCATAATTATAGTTAAAGACCATGCTTAATATTGATTAAATTGTCTTCTATAGGTAAGCTCGTGGTAGAGAGCTCGAGGAGTCCAAGGACGCGTTCCGGAGCTAAGAAGGTCGTATTAAGGCCTCGGGATCGCATTGGGAGAAGATGAGCTTCAAAAGTGGAGTTTTTTTTTTCCAAAAGGGAGCAACCAAAGGCTTAAATTGAAGATCAGACCCGAGAGCAAGCGTTGAGACGCTGTCTCGAAGCGTCTCGACGCTCCGAACGCGCGCGCGCTGAATTTTGTATCCGTAGCGTCTCGACGCTACACCTGCGTTTACGCCGAATATCAAAACGTTTTTTTTTTTTCGATTTTAGGGCATTCACTATTCATCTTCTTCCTCGGGATTGTCGTTTTTCTCCAACTTTTCTGATTTTTCTTCACTTTTGGACTGTATGAAGAGGAGAACCTCCATGGATTCTTGGAGAAGCTTCTTCTCCATGGATAACTAGAGGTATTATGCTTGGTTAGTTAAGTTAAGGGATTGTTAATCTTTTGTATTAGGTGAGATTTATGCTCTAATGAATGTTTAGCATTTTTGTATGATTTTCTTGCATCTTCTATCTACATTAAGAATGAATGACTTGCCTTTCTAATTAGGAGTGACGTCCATAATTTGTTACGCATGTTAGTCGGACAGCATTAATCCTTGATTAGTCTTAATGCAAGTAGCGAAAGTCTAGCTCGTGGCTAATCAATTCGAGACTAAGTGACAGTTGGGGGTAATAATTGAATAACGCTTTCACGGTGGGCTTAAGGTTAGGAGAGAAATCGAATTAATCTTAAGAATAATTCGTCGCGATATTACTCGTTACTGTTCTCTGATTAATTTAGGACTAATCACTTTAGATTGATTAAGAGGCATGTTTAATTAGAATTGTTTGTTTCTAATTAGTTCATTGAGATGTTTGTTACGGAGACGTGTATACATTTCGCGTGCATGAAGCATCTTGGCTAATTTTCATGTTAATCGATGAACCGAAATACATTAGATCAATCCCGATACTTTCTAATTAAGCATACTTGTCAATTTTATACTCCCCGTTTTATTTTTCCGTTAGCGCAATTCCTTGCAAGTTTAGTGATTTTCCAAACTAAAATCCCCTTGTTTTATTTCTTTGCAAATTAAATTTAATTAAGTTAGGATTATAGATCGCTCCCTGTGGATCAACCCGTTACCACTAGCTACAAGTTAGCTCAGTGAGATCAGTTTATAAATATTATTTTGGCGGGCTTCGACAACCCGAAATTTATAGGACATTCAAAAATCCTACTACCAAAATTGGCGCCGTTGCTGGGGAGCAACAATTAGTCCTACTTGATTGAATTTGATTTGTTTTGTGTTTTTATTTTTTATTTTGTAAATTATTTTTCTTTGGTTCTGTTTATTTTTATCCTTCTTGTATAGTATGACCCGTTTCTTTTAAGTTGTTGTTTGCAGTTTTCTTTTAATTTTTGAGAAAAGTGGAAGAGATGGAGGCTATGGCTAACGATGAGCCTCAGAGGACCCTGAGACAGTTGACATCATCTGACTTATACCGACAGCCACTGTGTATTGCGTATCCGATAGTTCCAGGTAATTTTCAATTAAAAGCTGGATTAATTCACTAACTACCTGTTGGGATTTATGCCCTAAAGCCTCGTAATTAATTAAAAAATTATTTGATAATTATTTTATTATTATTATTTGCAATTTATAATATTCATTATATAAATAAAATCCAAGGTTATTAGTGTAATCTTGAACTATATGTAGTTGACATACGAGAGGATCATGTTCAAGTAATAACCTAAAGGGTCTATAGTATATGGATAAGGTTGGGTTCCTTATCCTGGTAACACTATTGATATGGCCCACTTTGTAATTGTTACAAATGATTTGATCCAAATCATTCATGTAGAGACATGTGAGTGGGGGTATCCTATACAATGAGTTTGTATAAGATTGGACCACGAAATATATAATCTCTCTTTATAAATCCGTTATTTGAGAAGATTAATATTTCACAGGATGATCATATGTGACTCGATCTTAATCCTGAGTGAGTTATGAACTCCTGCCTGTGAGGGTTCGTCCTTTGATTTGTATGGGTGAGAATGGCCTTTATAGCCGATTCAATAAAGCCTACCATTTTGGGGACTTGACCAAATAGGGAGTTGGGAACATAAGTTTCACAAGATGGAATTCACTCCTTCCCATATAGGGAAAGTAGATGAGTAGTTCCTTAAGTGCTGATTTCGGGACTTGAACAATGGGGCCCCACCCTCTCACTGGCCCGAGATGGACTTGGTTTATGGTTGGATCATAAACAGGTTGTTCATTAGAGAATCAGTGGTACTTAAGGTGTAAGATGTAATTACAGGGGTAAAACGGACTTTTGACCCAGCTGTAATTACGAACAACTCGTGAAGGATCGACTTGCATGTAATGATTATATCCATGGACACAACTTGTCCTATAGTGCATAAGAGTGCAACTCTAGGCCTATAGTGGAGTGACCTAGAATTAATGAATGAAAGTTAATTAATTAATGAGTTTAATTAATTAATTTTGTATCATTGGAGCTTATAAATCTGTAGGTCCATAAGGTCCCCTTGCTAGCTCATAGTAATACTAAAAAGATCAATTTAGTTGACAGAAAAATTTGAAATATTCAAATTAATATTTAATATATTTGATATATTAAATGTAGAAGAGTAAAATATATTTTTAATGTATTTGATACATTAAATATTAAAGGAAATAGTTTATGTATATGATACATTAATAATAAAAACTATATATCTATGTTATTTGAATAAGATTCAAATTGGTTTAAAGTATATTAGAAAAGATTAATTTTATAATATTTGAATAAGATTGAAATAAATATAAAATACATATTTTAATATATTAGATATTAAAATGTATTTTATAAAATAAAATTAATTCCTAAAAGCCTTATTATAAATAAGACATTTAGGTTTAGCCAAAAGGTTGGCCAAACACACTACTCACCCCCTCTAGAGAGAATTGTTCTCTCATTCTTTCAAAGAGCTCCCACAAGCCTTGATCCCGTGTTCGAGTCATAGCGAGGAAGACTTTGTGAAAAAAGGAACACAAGAAGGTTATTGTTCTTCAAAGGTAATATATGCTTAACTTGTATTTTAGTTTAATTCTAAATAAATCAAAGTAACGATTCCAAACGCTTCCGCTGCGGGGAATGAAGAGTTCATTCCCTCCAATTGGTATCAGAGCAACTTTGTTTTTGTTTAGAATTAAAAGTTCATGGTGGGTATTTTAATTTATTTTTCATATATGTGATATATGTGGTTTGCAAATTGACTGTTTAGGCGTATTTTGGCATTAGTTTTATTGCTTTGTTTAGATCAAATGTGAAACTCGAAAGAGATAGGAATTCTCTGTATGATTTTTTGAAGCCATTACGGATTGAAACCAATTGAAATTGGTGGATTTAAAGCCATTACAGAATTGAAGATGGTGTCAAACGATGGTGGAATTGAAACCATTACGAAATTGAAGATTCAATTTGTGTGAATCCTACCGAATTTCAGATTTGGAATGTTTGAAATGTCCAACATAAAATCTCGAAATTTAGATTCAGATTTGGAATATCTATAGATTTGATTTGGAATGTCCAAAATCAATTCTCGAGATTTAGATTCAGATTTAGAATATTTGGAATGTCCAAAATAAAATCTGTAAATTTAAATTCAGATTTGAAATGTCTATTGATTTGATTTGGAATGTCCAAATTGAGTTATGAAAATTGGATTCAAATTTGGAAGGCTCAAGGAGGATTTTGAAGACCAAGATATGTCTTGGATTTAAATTAATATAATTCAAAATTGCTTTCAATTTCTTAGCATATGTCAAATATGCCGGTCAATTTTGCTGCGTTTTTTTTAAATTTAATTATGCATGTTGATGTATGTTTTAAATTATGCTTGGTTGCATAAAATATGTCATCTAGATTAAAATCCCACCATAGGTTAAGCATGATCATGCATTTTAATTATTTTTAATATAAGTGTTATATTTGAAATATTATGATTAAAATGCTTTTTAATTTGATTAGATGATTTCCTAATATGTTTATATTTCCATATTTTCAATATAATTGTTATATTTGGAAATTTTAAATTAGGATACTTCCTTTTATAATAGGAATCCATATTTTTCTAATATTGATTAAGATATCTTTTACTAGATATAGTGATATCAGGAAAATCTTTTCCTAATAAGATTGGGAAATCTTTTCGATTCGGAAATCTTTTCCAATGAGATTCGGAAATCTTTTCGATTGGGAAATCTTTTCCCAATGAGATTGAGAAATCTTTTCCTAGGATATTTTCCAAATAAGCTTGGGATATTTTCCTAATGAGATTAGATTTTTTTTTCTTTCCTTATTTAAAAGATAATTTAATTCATTTTTTAAATAGTTTAAATATTTGAATTTAGTTTATCTTTTATTCTAATAAGATTAGAATATATGATAATCTTTAATTTTGTTTTAAAGGGTTTAAAATTGTTAAAATTTCAAGATTAACAATAGGGGGAATTAGTTTTTAATAGGATTAAAAACATTGCTTAAAATCAACTAAAGTTCATTGATCTAGTAATTAATAGTTAATTAAAGATTAATGAATTTGAAATAAAAATTGACTATAAGGGAACCCTGTCTAAGAAAGGTTACTCGGGTGAGGTACTTAAGTTGACTGAAAAAGAACACCTCTACCTAAGGACTGGCCTGGGGTTGAATTAGTCAAATTTTATTTGATTTCATTAAGCAGGCTCATAATGTGATTAGTTTTAAATTGTTTAATATACTTGATATTTCACATTAAAATCAATCTAACCAACATAAGGGTTATGAAATGGTAAATTGAAAAACTTAGATAAATGAGATTAGCCTAATTTGTCTAAGTAATAGAAAACCCTATTTCAAAATACTTAGTGGGAGAAAGACATATGTCAAAATACCCCTACGGTCTCTACCATAGATTCACAACGTGAGATTCATGTGAGGTCTCGAGGCGGCTTTTGGACCGTCCCCCTACGGAAGGTGTTTACATGGGTCAATATCGGGGTGAATCTCTTGAGAAAGTATTTTTAAATAGTAAGTGGGAGAAGGAAATGTGTCAACATATCCTACGGTCTCTATCATTGGTTCACAACGTGAGATTCATGTGGGGCCTCGCGGCGGCTTTTGGACCGTCCCCCTACGGAAGGTGTTTACATGGGTCAATATCAGGGTGAATCTCCTAAGAAGGATAGGATTGTAACTTTATTTTCAATACTTGACCTACCCTACGGCGGCACTTGTTCGGATAAAATTATAAAATCTAAAATGATGGGTTACACTTACAAATATCTCATTAAGGTTGTTAATGATTTTCTTGACAAAACTAATGGTAACTAAATGTTATAGAAATAAGAGTTATTTTGGGATAACACTTGGTTGAGATTGTCTCAGTTTAGTGAAGGAGCATTTGACCTACCATACGGCGGCACCTGTTCTAACTCACTAAAGTATCATAGCATTAGAAATTAATGTTTTAGGGTTCATTTATCAAATTGTTTGTTTTCTATGCTGAAATTGAATGAATATTGATTGCATGTTGTTAAATAATATTTTTTTTTATATATTTCAATATTATGTTTATTTCTCTCAATTTTAATTTTCGTTGCTAATTTGTCAAATTGAGAAAATAATATCACTTGAAAAAATAATGTTAACACTATATAATGACAGTGTAAATTTTTTCTTTAATTTGTCTTTATTGAGAAACGTTCTCAAAAATTTGTTGCCAATGCTAATTGAATTGTTCGTGAAGCACATGATTAATAAATCAATATAACGAGATGGCTTATACAAATTTTCTATTTGACATATTAGATGTCAAGCTAAGAAGATAAAGAATATGACAACAACATATGAGATATTGTTGAAGTCAATAAAAGCTAGATTTAGATATTTATCTAAATGATCTCAAAAAAAAATTAAGTATTACCAAAATCCAAGAAAAGAAACCATATGACTGTAGCTAAAAGAAAATAGTTTCTAAATTAACAAAGTAGTCATAATTAGAGGAATTTATGAAATACCTTTGTGAGAAGAACATGGAAAAAAGTAAATTTGATTTACTAGATTTTTTGTGGAAAATAATCATTACCACCTATATAGTAGATTCAGATCCACTATTTAGATTTGTTCTTCATTACACTTTATATAGTTTTTGGAAAATACTTAATGATGTAGAATGATCTCTACTTGTTGGCACCAGAAAACTCATCTCAATTAATGTAGTGGGAGACATTAAGATGTCCATAAAAAATAATTGTTATTTAATGTTGAATATGGTGGTTTTAGTACCATAAGAGAAATTCAATTTCTCTAACTTTATTACTAATAAAATGTTCATATAGTATGAATATTTTAGTACTAAATTTTTATTTTCAAAATTATTTGAAAAGTTCAGCTGAAAAATAAGAATAATTTATATGTGTTAAATTGTTAACATATAAAATACTACATAGTGAGATATTCAGGATTATAGAATCCAGAATATAAAGACAATTTATATTCTCCTAAAATATGATACTTGGTCTTTGGCATTCAAGATTGATTCTGATCAATTTGAATAAAAAGACTACTACGAAGTGATTCTCTAAATGTTAGAGTTAATTACTTTATATGTCTTAAGATCTTGCCTTTCATGCAAGATAATCAATAGGTTTTTGTTGGAATAGCCTACAGGCCAAAGAACACTGATGAATATTTCATCACTCTAGCTGATGATTATTCAAGAAATAAGTATCGTAACCTAATGCAACATAAGTCTGAATATTTTGAAAAATTCAAGGAATATAAGACTCAAGTTGAAGGTCAATTAGGTAAATCTATCAAGACACTATGATCAGATCACAGTGAAAAGTACAGGAACCTTATGTACTAAGACTAATTGATAGAAAGTGAGATTTTATCTCAACTCTAGCACAAAGTACAATTGTGTGAAATTGTGCTGTAAGAGGAGAAACAATACCTTGTTAGACATGGTAAGAACAATAAAGAATTACACGTCATTATCAAACTCTTGTTACAATATACAATATAGATTGTATAGTGAACATGATTCTATCTAAAAGGTGTCCATGAGACAACTTTGAGATTATAGAAGAGTAGTAAAGTTAGTTTACAACCCTTCGAGTTTTGGGAGTTTTAAGCATACATGCTGAAACTTGAATATGTTCAATAGTGTTGAAAAGTTGGTTCCAAGTGAAGCCACTAAATAGTTAATAAAAGTTGTTAACAATTTAATTACATTTGATAGTCAAATGGATCCTAGTCATGAATTGGATAAGCCTCATCGTAGTGGGAGAGTTATGAGATGACCCGACCGTTACAAGAGCTTATATGAAGCCTAAGTTGTCATATTAGATGACAAAATGTAGGGCTTCTTGACCTCAAAGTTGAAATGAGGGTCAATGCCAAAGACTAGTAGACCAAAGTCATAAATCTCGAGATAGAGTAGATGTACTCATCTTTATCCAGAACTTATAGATATTCGTGATGGGGTAAAACCCATAGATTTTGAATATATCTACAAAAGTAAAAGATTTGTAAATAAGAAGGTACATACCTTCAAAATAAGACTAATGGCAAATATAGTGGGAGAAAGTAAACCATGGATAAACTTTCTCATTTGTTGTCATATTAGAGTATATAAGCATTTCCTAATTCATAGTTGCATATGAGATATGTCAAGTGAAGGTTTAAGAAATCTTTTTTTTGAAAAGAAGTCTTAAAGAATGCATTTACAAATCAATTACATGAGTTCAATTTCAAAAATCAAAAGCAAAAGGTTTGCAAACAGTAAAAGTTCATTTATGAAATGAATTTGATGACTAAATTTTTTAATGTAAGGTTTGATAAAAGTATAAAAAACTATGACTTTGAATAAATATTAATGATATTGTATAGACAAGAAGATCATTAATTACTTAGGGGAGTTTTCTCATATTTTATGTGGATGACTTATTACTCATTGTGAATGATGTAAGATTTCAATTCTACATACAATGTTGACTAACTAACCAATTCCAAATGAATGATTTGAATTACTGGGTATGTCCTATAAATAGAGATTTCGAGGACAAAATGTTATCTATGTCTCATATATCTTATATTGACAAAATTGTTGTCAAGTATATGATGTAGTACTTCAAAAATGATAATGTATCATTCTTACGTGAAGTTTATCTTGTCTAAGGAATAGTATCCTCAGACATCTCAAAATGTTGAGAACATAAGATTGTCTATCTACGTTAGAGTGGGAGAAAATCTAATGTACACTTGAGACATGACATTTGACAGTAAAATTGGTTAGCATTTATTAGTTAACCCAATGGTATGACCATTGCGCGGAAAAATAAAAACTTTTCTCAAAATATCTATGGATAAAATGAGAAATTATATCTTTGTGTATGAGGTTAAAGATTTGATCTTTATGAGATGCACTGGTTTTAACAAAGATTTATGAAAATCTATGTTTACCCTAGATGGTGGAGCATGGTATGCAAGTTAAATGTTCTTGCTTATGAAGTAAAGAACTTGCATAACTCAAATAATTTCTTATTGGTCTGAAAGATGTTTCAGATATAGTTAAGCTTAAAACATTTTATGTAATGGCTAAACTTAAGGAACTTAGATAACATCAATATATAGGGTATCCTGCTCAGAGAGAAAGAATAGTGGTAGGACCAAGATGACTTTTAATTGATAGTCGTTTTGATCTATATAAAAAGACTTTTCAGGCTAAAGTGTTTGAAAGCCACCTAGAATGTCTAGGATTATGAGACATGTCTCATCTTCACTAGGGCAAGTGGGAGAACATGTTGGGTATAGAGTATGCTCTAGGATACATGTCTCACCGGCTTTAGTGCAAGTGGGAGATTGTTGTGATTTATGCCCTAAAGCCTCGTAATTAATTAAAATTATTTGATAATTATTTTATTATTATTATTTGCAATTTATAATATTCATTATATAAATAAAATCCAAGGTTATTAGTGTAATCTTGAACTATATGTAGTTGACATACGAGAGGATCATGTTCAAGTAATAACCTAAAGGGTCTATAGTATATGGATAAGGTTGGGTTCCTTATCCTGATAACACTATTGATATGGCCCACTTTGTAATTGTTACAAATGATTTGATCCAAATCATTCATGTAGAGACATGTGAGTGGGGGTATCCTATACAATGAGTTTGTATAAGACTGAACCACGAAATATATAATCTCTCTTTATAAATCCGTTATTTGAGAAGATTAATATTTCACAAGATGATCATATGTGACTCGATCTTAATCCTGAGTGAGTTATGAACTCCTGCCTGTGAGGGTTCGTCCTTTGATTTGTATGGGTGAGAATGGCCTTTATAGCCGATTCAATAAAGCCTACCATTTTGGGGACTTGACCAAATAGGGAGTTGGGAACATAAGTTTCACAAGATGGAATTCACTCCTTCCCATATAGGGAAAGTAGATGAGTAGTTCCCTTAAGTGCTGATTTCGGGACTTGAACAATGGGGCCCCACCCTCTCACTGGCCCGAGAGGGACTTGGTTTATGGTTGGATCATAAACAGGTTGTTCATTAGAGAATCAGTGGTACTTAAGGTGTAAGATGTAATTACAGGGGTAAAACGGACTTTTGACCCAGCTGTAATTACGAACAAATCGTGAAGGATCGACTTGCATGTAATGATTATATCCATGGACACAACTTGTCCTACAGTGCATAAGAGTGCAACTCTAGGCCTATAGTGGAGTGACCTAGAATTAATGAATGAAAGTTAATTAATTAATGAGTTTAATTAATTAATTTTGTATCATTGGAGCTTATAAATCTGTAGGTCCATAAGGTCCCCTTGCTAGCTCATAGTAATACTAAAAGGATCAATTTAGTTGAAAGAAAATTTTGAAATATTCAAATTAATATTTAATATATTTGATATATTAAATGTAGAAGAGTAAAATATATTTATTGTATTTGATACATTAAATATTAAAGGAAATAGTTTATGTATATGATACATTAATAATAAAACTATATACCTATGTTATTTGAATGAGATTCAAATTGGTTTAAAGTATATTAGAAAAGATTAATTTTATAATATTTGAATAAGATTGAAATAAATATAAAATACATATTTTAATATATTAGATATTAAAATGTATTTTATAAAATAAAATTAATTCCTAAAAGCCTTATTATAAATAAGACATTTAGGTTTAGCCAAAAGGTTGGCCAAACACACTACTCACCCCCTCTAGAGAGAATTGTTCTCTCATTCTTTCAAAGAGCTCCCACAAGCCTTGATCCCGTGTTCGAGTCATAACGAGGAAGACTTTGTGGAAAAATGAATACAAGAAGGTTATTGTTCTTCAAAGCTCCCACAAGCCTTGATCCCGTGTTCGAGTCATAGCGAGGAAGACTTTGTGGAAAAAGGAACACAAGAAGGTTATTGTTCTTCAAAGGTAATATATGCTTAACTTGTATTTTAGTTTAATTCTAAATAAATCAAAGTAACGATTCCAAACGCTTCCGCTGCGGGGAATGAAGAGTTCATTCCCTTCACTACCTTCATTTTGTGGCAATGCAGGTGAGGATCCTCTGAAGCATCTTAAGGAATTTCATCTGGTTTGTTCTGGGATGATGCCCCAATGAGTGACTGAGGACTAGCTGAGCTTAAGGGCCTTTCCTTTCACTCTGAAGGAAAAGGCGAAAGACTGGTTGTATTGTCTCCTGTCTGGATCTGTCACGACATGGAACGGTCTGAAGGGCTAATTTCTAGAAAAGTACTTCCCTGCCTCAAAAGTCGCTTCCATCAGGAAGCAAATCTGTGGGATCATGCATGAAGTTGAGGAGAATTTATACGAGTATTGGGAGAGGTATAACCGACTGTGTGGAAGCCATCCCAATCATCAGATAGCAGAGCATTTCTTTATTCAGTACTTCTACGATGGTTTGCTTCAGCATGATCAGCGGTTGATTGATGCTGCTAGTGGAGGATCACTCATGGATAAGACTCCCATGGAAGCCAGAACTCTGATTTCTAATATGGCTGGGAACCTTCAGCAGTATGGTGGTGGAAGAAATGAGCAAGCTCGTCTTTCAAAGGACGTGAACGAGCTCAAGGCCCAGGTGTTCGAGGTAAGTAATGCAATTCACCTATTAGCTGAAAGCTTACCAAAGGCTCAACCTTCTGTTTCAGGTGGAAATATCTAGGAGATGGTGAGTTCTTTCTTGAAAGAATCTTCGGTCATGTTTGAGAGTTGTGGAGCTCAAGTGCAATCTCTGAGCGGTGCAATGATGAAGCTCACTGAGAGGATAGATAGGTTGGAGAGGCAGAATTGTGAGCAAATGTGTGCCATGACCTTGAGAAGCGGGAGGAAATTTCTTCAAATTTTACGCCGGTGGTGGAAAGTCCTGAACCAAGATGGAAAGGGATAAACTTTGATCTCACTTGTACTAGTGTGTATGTGCCTCAAGCTCCTTTCTCGAGTAGATTTATGGAGCCTGCATATAGTCTAGGGATAAAGTCCAATAGGTAGCTGGGGATATAGTACAACAAGATTGAAGTTCACTTCTAACCCGCTCTTTAGGGTTAGTAGATAGGTTGTTCCCTTAATATCTGACTTCGGGGCTTGAACAATGAGCGCTCACACTCTCATGAGATGAGAGGGTTAAATGATCTGATGGTTGGACCACTGATCTATTGTTCATTAGAGGTGTCAGTGGTACTTAAGGAACAAGACGCAATGCAGGGGTTAAACGGTTTAAAATGACCCAGCTGTGATTACGAACAACCTGTGAAGGGTCGACTTGCATGTGACGATTATATCAGAGGACATAATATATCTACAGTGAGGAGAGTGCAACCCTCGGACTATAGTGGAGTCTCCGGGGGTTAACGAAAGTTGATTGATTCGAGTTAAAAGAGTTTTAACCGAATAATCTCGTATCGTTGGAGCTTATGACCTGTAGGTCCTTTAGGTTCTCATGGTTAGCTCGGATAACGCCGTGCAACAATGAAGGAGAAAATAAAAATAAAAATAAAAAGAATTTGAATTGTTCAAATTCGGTTTGTGGAAGAATGATGGACATATTTAAATATGATCTAAATATGGAAGTGGTCTAAAACATGAATACGATTCATGTGCAAAAAGTCAATTTTCGGAAAATCGGGTTTAGCCATATTATTTAATTAATATTTGATATTGAATTAAATAATATTAATTAATTAAAAAGTTTAATTAATTAATATATAGGAAAATTGTAACAGATGTCAATTTAGAATAAGATAATTAAAAATATAGCATGTTTTTAAAAAAATTGCGGATATAGCAATTTATATCGTTGATATCTTATGGCTGATAGAAGTCTATCGCTGATCACCTAAGCTTTTTATAGATTTTTGTCAAGTGATAATAGTCTATCACTGATAGAAGTCTATCAGTTATATGATAAAGTCTATCAGTGATAGAAACAGATTTTTTTGCCATATTTAAAAAATATTTTAAAGTTTGCTAAATTTGTAATTAGTTTGGGCCTGATTGCTATTTGTGCAACCAACCCTAATGTATATATATTTTATTTATTAAAATGTTTAATAAATAAAAATATTTATTATTATTTAAAATTAATTAAAGTTTTAATTAATTTTTAAAATAATAATATTTATATATATAAATGTCTTAATTGTGCAGGTAAGACATTTGTTTAATAAATAAAAATATTTATTATTATTTAAAATTAATTAAAGTTTTAATTAATTTTTAAAATAATAATATTTATATATATAAATGTCTTAATTGTGCATGTAAGACATTTGTTAGGTTTATATATATATATATATGTTTAAGTTTGGCAAACTTATCTGAGATGGAGGGCTCACGTTTTTGGGTTTTCAATTTATGAAACTTCATTTGGAAGTTTTAGATTATATTTGATGTTCTGATTTGAAAAACTCATTAGCTTGAGTTCTCAGGAAGAAAAAAAAAAAAAAACTTCAGAGCCTCCTCTCTATTTCCTTCTTCCTTCTTTCTTTTCTTTTTCTTTTCGAACGGAGTCCCACAACTTCGTTGCGCGACATCGAGGATAGCGGGACTACCTGGGGTGGTCCTCGTGGCGTTCGTGAGAAGAGGTCGGAAGAGTTTGTGACGAGGAAAGAGCGGTGAAGCTTGAAGAAATTGGAACTACAAGGGTATGTTTTCTAATTTCTTATTTTCGTCGTTTGAGCATGTTTTCTACTTGTTAAATTGATGTAATTAGAGTATCATCGATCCAAAATCGCTCCATCAATTGGTATCAGAGCGATTTTTTGATTAACTCAATTTGCATCAATTTAAGATGGTGGGTATTTTAATTTAGAAATTGTTTCTGAATTGGCGTCTAAAGTGAAAATCGATTTTAGCATCGTTTCTTTTTAATTTCATAATTTGTAATCGCTCGAGAATGTATGGACTTTAATGTGTGCTTAAAAAAGTATGTATTTTTAGAGTCATTAGAGTCCATATAGGTTTCTTTGTGAAAGATGCTCGAGTTTGAGCTAGCCGAATTGTTCGGTTTAAGTTCAAATTCGTTCTAGGCGATACAAATGAGAAGCTCGAAGAGAAATTGGCCGAAGCGTTCGGGGGAGCAAGCTGGTCCAAGGCGGTGCGAAGAGTTCGAAGTCCGCTCAAGATTTAGCTTGTTGATCAAGCTTGTAATAAAATAGTTATTGCTTGCTAAATGCCAAAATCGATCCACTTTAGTGTGTTTAATTAATTATGTATTGCGAATGTATGTTTTAATTAAAATTCATGTTTGTATGTGCATAACGTATGCCATATAGATTTAAAATCCCACCGTAGGAAGCATGCTCCATGCATAGTTAATATGTTATAAGTGTTATATTATATAGTATGCATTTATATTAATTTATGAATTAGATGTTGTTAGTTTAATAGAATAATTAATATAAGCGTTATATTAATTATAAAATTGAAGATACAACATTAGTTGTCCTAGTTTTATGCATATTGTATGTTATAAGTGTTATAATGTATATGCATGTTTAATTCATGAGTATTAATATAAGAGTTATATTAATTCAGGAATTGGATGTTGTTGTTTAATAGAATAATTGATATAAGTGTTATATTAATTATGAAATTAAAACTTCCAACATTTGTTTTATGCACATTGTATGTTATAAATGTTATAATGTATAGGATGCATGCTTAATTCATAAATAATTGATATAAGTGTTATATTAATTTATGAATTAAGAGTTGTATTTTTAGGAGCATAATCGATATAAGCGTTATATTGATTATGAAGTTAAATATTCAACTTGTCATGCCTTAGCGAATGTATGTTTGAGAAGCATATAGATGGTTGTTATAGAAAGTCTTGTTTTGCAAGAGTTGTAAAAATGACTTGGACTTTTAAAATTTATAACAAAGATAAGTGGCATGCTCATTTAGGGTTAAATGGTTCGGTCTGTTTTATTAGATAAAATAGGTCGATATCTCGTAAATGCTAAGGTTATGAGAAACTCACCCGGTGAACTTCTGTCTAAGGTTGGAGGACTTGAATTGACGAAACACCTCCTACCTGGGGACTACCCGGTACTTCGAGAACCACCTCTAGTGTAGTCTCGACTATCCTCAGGAATAGAAACAAGGTTGTGGGACCTTTTTGTGAGAGGAATTTGGAAGAGATGAGGTGAGGTCTAAGAGATGAGGAAGATTTGAAGAGAGAAAATGTCTAACATTTTTCAAACTTCATCAATCTCAACCCTTAGATTTCTCTCCATTATATAGGCAATCTAAAACTTGTAGGTTAAGATACCAATTAATGGAATGGATTAGTCAAGAGGCCAAATGTTCAACATTCATGAGATTAAGTAGGTTACACATGCCAACAAGAACATAGCTCAACGGCATAGTGTATCGCTTAGTAATCATGAGGTCCTAGGTTCAATCCCCCATTCCAACATGTTTTTTTAAAAAAAAAATAATAATAAATAAATAAATAAATAGGTTACCTATAATCCACTTCCAAATCTCAAAAAATGGCATTTCCTTTTATTTTATTAATTTTTAAAATTAATTCAAAAATATTTTTAAATAAATAAAAATATATTATAATTAATTAAACCTTTTAATTAATTAATATTATTATTTAATTTCAATATATAATATTAAATAATAAGACTAATCCCAGTTTCTACAACTGACTTCTAATTAATATTATTATTTAATTCAATATATAATATTAAATAATAAGACTAATCCCAGTTTCTACAACTGACTTCTCGCACATGAATCCTTACTCATGTATTACACCGATCTCATATTTAAATCATATTTAAATATGTCCGCCTATCTTCCAAAACCGAATTTGAATCACTTCAAATCCTTTTCTCTCATATTGTTACACGGCTTAATCCGAGCTAGCCAGGAGAACCTAAATGACCTACAGATCATGAGCTCCAACGATACGAGATTAACCGACCAAACTCTTTAGCCACGCTAATCAACATTCGTTAACCCCCGGGACACTCCACTAAAGCCTAAGGGTTGTACTCTCCTCACCATATATATATTTTTGTCCTCTTGATATAACCATGATTAGTAAGTCGATCCTTTACAGTTCATTCGTAATTACAGTTGGGTCAAATATCCCGTTTTACCCCCATAATTACATTTTGTTTCTTAAGTCCCACTGATTCTCTAATGAACAATTGGTTTGTGGTCCAACCACTAAACCAGATCCCTCTCGAGCCAATGAGAGGGTGGGCCCAATGTTCAAGACTCGGAGTCAGCACTTAAGGGAACAACCTCTCTACTAAACTCTAAAGGCGGGTAGGAGCGAATTCTATCTCGCAGGACTATGTTCCCAGCTCCCTACCCAGTCTTATCCCCAAGATGGTAGGCTTATTGAGTCGGCGATCTTGGGCCACTCTCACCCATACAAGTCAAAGGATAAGCCCGAATAAACAGGAGTTCATAGTGTGCTCAGGATTCAGACCGAGTTACCTAGGTCATCATATGAAAAAAACAGTCTTTACAGTAAACAGAGTTGTAAAGAAAGAGTGACTTAATTTCGCGCTCCGGTCTTATGCAAACTCATTGCACAAGACACCCACACTTGCATGTCTCCACATGAACGATTTTGGATCACATTGTTTGTACTTTACAAAGTGGGCCACGTCCATAGTGTCCCCAGGATAAGGTAACCAGCCTTATCCGTATACTATAGACCATTCTGGCTATTACTCGAACTTGATCCACATTTATGTCTCCACATGAAGTTCAAGTATACATCCTATAGCCAAGAGTTCTTTGTAAATTGGATTAGGTTAAAAAGATCACAATTCACTTTATTCGATAACAACTTTACTGAATAAACCTCAATAACAACTTTATTGCAAAATAGAATATACATTCAGTTTACAAACCACGAGTTTTAGGACATAAAATCCAACAATTATTATATAGTATTGTCTTATTTTAAATTATTAGAATAGATTATCTTGTTTTTAATTATTAGAATAGATCTTTATTTTTCCTATTTGTTTTGAGAATTTTATCCTAATAGTTTTAGGGTTTTAGATTTATCAGGAAGACAATCTCAATGTTATATAAATGACTCATAGGACGGTTTATGAAGTTTATGATCAATATAAAAAAGTTTTTCTTGAAGTTGTGAGCTTGTCCTTTTGTGCTTTGCACACCTTCGTGGAATCATTCAAGGATGGTTGGTCACCAAACTTGTGGAGTGTTTCCCACCTTGGATTGGATTAATCAATGATCCAATTCCTTTGTCTTTCACCAAACAAAAGATAACTTGATATTGATTTGATTTTCTAAACCTTTAAGCATATCGATTGTGCGACACAAGATTCAAATTTGATAGATTACTTGAGGATCTTTCCCTTTGTGGATTACCTAGGCTCCAAACCTACTTGTCGTCTATATCAATAAGCTTGTCCTGCATGCAGCAACTTCACATTCATTTGATAGGACATCGATGATTCCCTTAAGCTGTGGTACGACATCCGCGACAGATGTAGCCATCTTTTTCAAATAATATCCATAATTGTCTCTCCTATTCGTTCGCCTTTTTCGACTCTCGCGCTTATTAAATGGTTCTGATCCAGAACGGTGGACTCTGTTGGCTTTGAGACTGATTCACAGTAGGACACACCAATGGGAGTGGGGTTCGTGAATGAGACGCAACGTCATATGTGAATCGAACTCTATCATTGTTGAGATCAAGTTCGCACATGTCCCCATGGAAACTTCCAATCTGGTACTCTCTTCGTCATCATTCGCATTACCTGCGTGAGTCATCTTTTTACGTAATTAAATCAGTCAATTTAAAATAACTAAAATATAAGAAATAATTTTAAATTTAAATTTAGTTATATTTGAAAAATAAAATAAAATTAAAGCAGCTTCCTAATTCTAGATTTCTTAAACTTGTACCAACCAAATACCATTCATAGTAGGGTTGAAAACTTTGTTTTGACAGGCAAGAATTCTAACCTCTCAAGTCTTTGTCAATAATATAAAAAATATTATGTAAGGTAAGATATAATCAGGTTGAAGTAGGTTGAGAAGTTGAGACGATTGAAATTAAAATTATAATATAATATGCATTAAAATGATGACAGTTGTTAAATTTTTGTGGACTTATCAAGAAAAGAATAGAGGAATAATAAGAAGAAGCGCGTGGAGGTGGGAATGATATAAGTAATAAGGAAAAAAGAAAAGATGATGGTGAATGATAAATGAAGCAAGAAGCCTAAGAGAACATAGGCCACAGGTGGACCCTCTGGAAGTGGCCACTCTTTTCTTTCTTTGGACAGTCATTTTGGCCACTCACCAATGCCCACATCCACTTTTCACCCTCGAGAGCTGTGTTTCTTCCTTTCCATTCTCTCTCTCTCTCTCTTCCTCGCGTGCTTCCCCATCAACTCAACCACAAGAAGAAGAAGAAAAAATGTACCAAAGCTTCTTCTAATTCTCATTCTCTTCCACCATTGTTGTTTAAACCTCTTTTCCTCTTCTGGGTCTTCAAGAAATGCCATTTTTACTCTCCACATTCCTCTCTCTTTCAACTAATCCATGTGATTTTCCTATTTTCCCCCTTCTTCTTCTTCTTCTTCCAGCACCATGAAACCAGGTCAGTTTTCTTCTACTCTAATTATTCATCACATTATTTCTACATTTTTTCAAACAGAAGCAACAAAAGACAGGAGAAATGGAATCTCTTTTCTTTTGGGGGATTTTTTTTTTGTCGTGTTTTAAATTAATGCCTGTTTGTTTACCTTCTTCTGAGTTGTTCTGACTTGGAACGAAGTTTAATTAGTTTATCTGTATCCATTTTTATATTCTAGAGAAAAGTAAAAGGGGGAAATAGGCTGGGAGATTTGCATTTTGCTCATTTTTGTATTTGGGTGCTTCAATCTGTTATTACAAGGATGAAAAACGATCCACTCGTTTAGATGGATATCTATTGATCTTCAAAACATTTTTTTTAATTGAGGTTAATTGTATTGTATTGATTGCTAATAATGCTAACAGTTAGTACTTCTTCTGGTACACAGATTTTTATTTTATCTATTTCTTCATTTCGCAGTTGAATGTTCAATTTTTCTTTTCTTTTCTTTCCCTTTTTGTGAATTTTCTGTTTCGAAATTCTTTCATTGGTTTTTTCCCTTCCTTTTTTGTACATACATCTGAATCCAGTTGTGTTCTTGGATTTGCTTTTGTGGAGAGTACATTAGTTTAAGGTAACCATTTTAATTTTTGGTTATGCTTGTATTCTCAACATTTCTTTACCATGGTTTTTAAAGTAACATTTGAATTCTTAATCAAATTTCAAAAACAAAAACAAGTTTTTTTAAACTACTTTTTTTAGTTTTCAACAATTTACTTTGATTTTGAAAACATTTTTTTTATTTGATATCCTGAGTGTCCGAACGTGTTTATGCGAGCTTTAATAGTCCCAAGATCGTTAATGATCACTAGGTCAACTTGATGGTTGATTTTGAAAACATTTGTAAGAGGTAGATAACACGATAAAGGAACCCATGGGTGGACGTAGAAGAAGTGTTTGTAGGCTTAATTTTTAAAAACAAAAAATTAAATGGTTATCAAATGAGACATTTTTATCGCTTGAACTTAGAGCCTAAGAATTGTGGGACTTATTAGACCTCCATGGATTGGCTGGCCTGGCCCTTAATGAAAAAGGCAAAAAAAAATGCAAAGAAAACAGGAACATTAAAAAAATGCTCAAAAGTAGAGACCCAAAACAGTGATTCCAATGTGCTATTTCCCCAACTTCATCCCTGTGAAACTCTCTCATGATGAATCCTCCGGTGTTCTATTCGATCCAAATTCTCCAAAGAATAGCTAATCCGTAATGGTGCGAGAACGCTCCTTTGACCAACAAATAGAAAGTTAAAAAAACCTACTCCAATAAGTTTCTGCAGCTTGAGTTAAGATAAAGGCTCATGGAAAAGCCAGCTATGGGAAAAGTCTAAAAGAAGAGGCAATCAAAATGAAATAATCTTCACAATGCAGAATATGATTCCCGTTCGAATGGAAGAAACAAAGAGGAAAACCAATGAAAGTGAATTTACAAGGCTATGATCAGAGCCAATGAAAACAGGTTGAAGCTCTATTGTAATGTATGTAGCCAATATTTGCTAATTATTACCTTGAAGGTTAGTTGGATTGCCCCTTCCCAGCAACCATAGGTCCTAGGAGTTTTAGTTCCTATTTTGGAGGAACCTAAGTTATAGAGGTGAGTTATGTTTTTTTCCTTTTTGAAGAAGGTTGGCTGACCCTTTTTCTATGCTTTTATTTTAATCCCCTCACCTGTTATTTCTGTATCTTGGAAGTGTCTGGCACTTTGGCTAAAGATTTGGAAAGTTTGTATAGGAAATTTCAGAAAAGTCCAAGCTTAGAAGGAGGTTCCCATCTTGCAACTCGGAAAAATGCTTTCATCCAACTCAAGTTTGATGGCTTTGGAATTTGGAGCTTATGAAAAAGGAACATTTCTTTTCTTTCCAAGTAGCTTTGGAAGTTTTCTTAGAGTGAAAGTTGTTAAGTTATGATTACAGTGTTGAATGAGAACTTTCAGCCAATCACAAATTGCCACAATTTAGATTAATGATAAAAATATATATTGATAAATTAAGCCAAATCTCATCATTTTAACCAATCCTACAAACAAGTTATCTTAATTTTTCCCCAATCCAAATTCTTTGCAAACCCTTCAATTCAAACTTCTCCTGTGGACAGTAGCTCACAAACACTTTAGCATTAAGTCCCTTGAGAAGGTGCAAAAGAAATGCGATGATTTTCTTTTTCCTTGTGATCTTGTACCGTTCACGGCCTCAATTTGAGTGTCCAACACAAAGCTGTTTTGTGACTATATTACTTTCACTGCAGTCTTGATTGAAGGGCTTTTACTGGATCCTCTTAGGAAAGGGGACATCTTGTCCCTTTGTCCTTTATGTTGTTCTTGTTGGATGTGATGTGACCAATCTTTATGAATTCCTATGTTTCTTATTAAAAGAAATGGAGAAAAAAAACATATCTTTTTAAGTAACAAGACTGAATTAAGTAAAGAAGTTTGTGAAGAGAGTAGAGTATGAAAGGTGACACCCTAATCTTTATCTGGGGAATGTTAAACTAAAATAAGAACCAATAGACTATAACTGAAAAGTTCATGAAAAAGAGTTCGAGTTTTGACTTTGTAGGACTTAGTGGTACCTACGATGTCGTTCTTCAACTCCACTCCTTGTTTAACCAATCCAGAAACTTTTAATTTTTCAAATGGAGAAACTGGTTAACTTTGAAATTACTAAACTAAGGTGCAATTACTAAGCTATCACGAATTATGCTGTGACCAAACCTGAGACATAATGCTCTATGTCACAGCATATGTCATGACAAATTCTCAGGAATGATTTGTTTCATGCAATCACAAAATAATTAAAGGCATAAAGTAAGAGAGACACAACAATTGGTTACCCAGTTCGGTTTACACCTACATCTGAGGGCACAACCCGGGGGAAAGAACTTCACTATGTCAATGAACGCGTACACGAGGTCTTACACAACTCGATTTCCCCTATTCTCACATTTTTCCTTCGTTCCTAGTGAACTACAACCCGAAACACAATCAAGCTCAATTTCCCCTTGGTTCCACCACGAAAGCTCTTCAGTTGTTTCGTCAATAAAAGTCTTTCAATTACAATAAAACTCTACCTCTCCAAAACGCTCAACCTCAGAACCTATACATGTAAATCCCTTGCAGAGGAGATAATCACTCACAACCACCAAACACGGTTTGGAGCACAAATCACAACCCCACACCACCACCCATATGTTCTACACGAAAGGATCGATCAAGCACGAACTAAAACTTTGGCCTTCCATATTTTCTGCGTGAAAGGATAAAACCATCAAATAAATCTTTTGAAGATATTTTCCACAAAAACGGTAGGTCAATGATTAATTCTGAAATTAATAAAGGCTGACAAATTCTGTGACATATCTTGTGACATTTCATTGGCAGTGACAAATCCTGCGACATTTCGCTTCTGGTTTTGAAATCTTGAACAAAATAACAAGCCTATAAAATTAGTCAACCACACTGCCACCAACAAACTTCAAACTTCTTATGAGAATATATTAAAATTTCTCTTCAACTCTTCTTTAGCTGGACTCCCAAAAATTTCTTCATTTTTCTCCTAAGGATCATGTCTTTCTGTAGCAGACCTAAGGTCTGTTTATAATCAAGGAAGGAAAATGTTTAGAATTTGGCTGTCTAGCAAATTCAAACGTGTAATTTGTATACTTGTGAATTCTTTTTCCAATTTTATTACTAGACTAAAGATAAACTGCTAAACTCATTTGAGTTTCATTTCCCCTGTCCTGACTCATAAATTGGTCGTAGTGGATGCATTGTTATTTTTCTATTTTTTATTTTTTTAGTAAGTAACCGTGCTTTCACGGGGAGATTTGAAAGACTATACAAAGCCATACAAAAAACAAGCCCCAACCAAAAAGGAGTCCGACCCTAAATACAGGAAAAAAAAACACCAATCCAAAAGAACAAGCGTGCTCATAATTACAAAAAGGTATAGTAACCGATGCCCACAAGGACACATTAAACCTAACCACCTCCCACGATCTCTCCATCTCTCGAAAGATTCTATTGTTCCTCTCAAGCCAAATGTCATGCAAAATATCAAAGAAACTTACATGCCACAACACATTGCTCTTCTCCCGAAAAGGAGGATTCAAAAGCAGTGGCAGATCCAAAACTTTACACCATTGGGGCATAAGTTTGTATTAGATTTGTATCTATATGGTCCTTAAAGTTTAAAAGTGTCTAATAGGTCCTTGAATTTTTAATTTTGTATCTAACAAATCCTCCTCCATCATAGATCTACCATCTCTATTTCGAGGTCCACAAATATCAAACACTCTCATCCACCGACTCCAAAGCGATTGAGGAAACTGGCAGTCCCACAGCATATGGTCAAGATCCTCCTTGTGCCGCCTACAAAAAGTACACTATTGTGGATACAATATGTAGGAAGAATGTCTTTGAACACGATCCATAGTATTAACACTCCTATGTAAAATCTGTCATGCAAAAAACTTAACCTTCTTTGGAATCGCTATCTTCCAAAAAAGGAGAAAATAGAGACAACTTAGTAGAGGTTGCTTAGTGGATGGACTGCATGTTAAAAATCCTAGTTGAGGTCGAGGATGATGTTCTGGTTTTTTATTAGTTCTAAAGGCTGCAGTGAAAGAATCCAGACTTTATGGTGGAGAGGGAGTTTTTGAGAGAAGTTGGTAAGAAACTCCCACGAGTGGATCTAACAACCTTGTTGAAGAACAAGACCTTTAGATCTAAAACTTGAAAACTCCGTAGCCAATTTGGTCTCAACCCCTAAGACAAACTAGAATATAGATTACTTAGATGATCAAACAAACCAAGGATCGGATAAAGCTTTTGGCTCCCATCAACCCTTGATTTTCGAAGCACTCCACAAACAAGATAGATCAATCCTCACTTGAATGCTCCAAATATACATGCATTCTATCACAATAACACACAAGAAACAAAGCTTAAAAGCTTTCAAGGTTTAAACCCAAAATTTTGTATCTTTTTTCCATCCCTTTTTCTCTACAAAGAAAGCTTCTTTATATAGGAGGGATTGTGTGACACTCCCCACAATTTGGTCTCAATCCCTAAGATAGACTAGAATATAGATTGCTTAGATGATCAAACAAACCAAGGATCGAATAAAGCTTTTGGCTCCCATCAACCCTTGATCTTCGAAGCACTCCACAAACATGATAGATCAATCCTCACTCGAATGCTCCAAATATACATGCATTCTATCACAAGAACACACAAGAAACAAAGCTTAAAAGCTTTCAAGGTTTAAACCCAAAATTTTATATCCTTTTTCCATCCATTTTTCTCTACAAAGAAAGCTTCTTTATATAGGAGAGAGATTGTGTGACACTCCCCACAATCCTTCACAATTCGAGACTAACTTTCTATTACATGGCAACCGCCCACTAAGTTGGAGATAACTCCCCATTTTCGAGCAACCGCCCACTATGTCAGAGGTAACTTCTCATGTTTGCAAATAACCAACCATGATCTTCGAGTAACTTCCCACTAAGGTGAAATCCGCCCACGATCATGGGTGCAACCACCCACTAAGGAATAACCGTCCACTTCCTCAATTGTAGCTCCCACGTTTGTCAAGCAAAGTCATCATCTTCTTAAGGTGATCAGACGAGAACCAATTATATTCATATCAGAAGTGGTGATTAATTTGTTTTGTTCATGCAATAGTTGTTGGTGACTATAAATATTACCAAATGGGTCTTCAAAATTTTTAAGGGTTGACGTTGAATAACTTGATGCACGAGAAATTTTAGTATTCTCATAAAGGAATACGTTTAAATTAGGTTCAATTAACCAATAGTTGTTGCACTTAAGTCTATCATGGCAGAACAACTAATTGTCTTCTTGTTGGTCGTTATTTGGCCTCCATTAATTTGGTTCATGAAGTTTATCCATTAGAGAGTTGTTAAAGAAACGACGAAAAATAACAGAGGAGGATTTTATGCTCAGGATTAGGCTGAATCTTGCTTGAGTTGATGGCAGCAGAGGTGTAAACTCAAATGGTTTGGGAGTGGGGGATGAGGATTTGAATTTCTTCTAGAAATCTGCAAATGGAAGAAGGAAAGAAAAAAAAAGAAAAAAAGGGGAAAAAACAACTCTAATCACTAAATTGTTGAATCAAGAAGGGACTAGCATTCATTTATATGGAGCATACTGTTGTAGCAGAGGGTCGTAAATTCAGATGATAATCTAAGATGGTGATGAAAAAAATAGTCTCACTCATCTCCAATTTTCAGATGATATTCCTATCTTTGGTTTTTTTGTTTTTTTGTTTTGGAGCACAAGTGATAAAGGAGAACACAAAAACAAAAGTAAACAGAAAAGATAGTCTGATAGTCTAGGCAGTGTGGAAGGGAACTCCAATGGTCATCCTTGTAAGTTAAGAAAAATGAGAGGGAGGAAGTGAGTTACTGAGACGTGAGGGTGATTCCGTTTACCATGTTTCCTTTCTTTGTTACTATGACAAAAAGGTGCTGAAAAATTCATTGAAATTCTAGAGATCTTGAGGCTGCAGCTGGTTTGAAGATTAATATACAGAGACTATCTAAGTATAGTTATTAACATTGAGAAGGAGGAAGTGTTTTACCAAGCAGGATGAATGAAAAGGTATTATCTGAACTGTGGCAATGGAGGGTATTAATACTGCAAATATGATCCAAAGGAGGAAATCCATTCCCATTGTGCTCTTCACCTAACTGGTGTATTTTGCATAAGTCAGAATATCAAATCACTTGTTCTTTCATTGCCCCTTGAACTCGGAGTCGGACGCTTTGATCTTTTTGTCTTTGAGAGTTCAATATGGAGTGGGTATTTCACAAGTATAAAAGAAAACCTTCATCAACACTCCAATGGTCATCCTTGTAATTCAAAAAGAGAGTGAGTGGAAGGGAACAATTGAACATTCCAAAACTCCTTCAGAAGGAGGGAGATTTTCAAGATCTTATTCAGTATAAAGTTTCTTTTGGGTGCTCATTTCCAATGTTCTTTTGTCCAATTAAAAGTGCTTGTTAAAATTTTCGATAATATAAATTAGTTTGAGGAATTCTAAAATCAGATGAAAAGCACTTGAAGTGCTTTTAAAGAAAACCCTTAACTAATTACCTTCCAAAAACTGTTTATATAATAAGTGCTTCACTTGAAAATATTTCTTTCCAAAAGGCATTTCAAATGCACACTAAAAGAAACTGGGAATATGGGAGGAAATTTTTTGTAATCTCCTTGGGTTTTTTTTTTTGTCTCCCTTTGTACTTTTTGTTTTTCCAATGAAAGGTTTCTAGTATCCTATAAATTATTATTATTATTTTTAAAAAAGTTCATAATATCGATTTGAAGTTTAGCACTTTTGCCTTTGCTAGTTCTCCTATCATATAACTTCTCTTGTTGCTGTTATTTCCCTTGATTTACATGGAAGCAATTCTTAAGCTTGAAAATGCCTTTTTTTTTCTCCAGGTGTAGAGCAACGTGATTTCGAATCATCTCCTGTGCAAAGTTTAGATGGAAGTTTTAGAAAGTTCATTTCTGGTTTGTACTGATAACCATTGCTTTTAATTTTTTTACGAACCTTTATGATACGTCTACATGTAATTCCCTATTTAGTAAAAGATAATCTTTCATAAAAGTCATATCTAATGGTCAGAAGAATGATAAATAGTCATTGTTTCAAAATATTGTTGAACTCCTCAATTTTGGATTGTTTTGTTATTGAACCTTTAATTTTGTATCACAATCAAATTCAGCATGTTAAGACATTGTTTGATAACCATTTTCTTTTTAGTTTTCTGTTTTTGAAAATTAAGTATAGAAACACTACTTCCACTTCCACCTATAGTTTTTTCTTACTTTCTTACTTACTTTTTGAAAAAACTGAAGCAAATTTTTTAAAACTAAAAACAGTAGTTCTTAAAAACTTGATTTTGTTTTTGAAAAGTGGCTTAGAATTCAAATGTGTTATTAAGGATGATGAAAAACTTGCCAAAAAAATTGTAAGGAAACAAACATACTCTTCAAGAACAGAAAATAAAAAGTCAAATGGTTATCAAAAGCAATTTGATTTTTGGGTAAAGAAACATGCCTTTCAAATTGTAATCTATGGTGCTTAGGCATGTTGATTTGGACTCATATAATAGAAAAGACTAAACCATCTTTTTAACTTTTTAATTAAGCTAAATGGATAAAGGAGTACAGATGCTATTAGCTCATAAATGCTTTCCTGTTCCATCTGACAAAGGTGATTCCTTGTTGATATTTCATTCTTAATTTGACACTATGAAAGATTAAACAATTTCCATTGTTTTCTGTTGATATTTCATTCTTACTTGGAGCTCCATCAGGAAGATTAACTTAAATTATGGAACTTCAGTATTCTTTAAAAGACTTTTATTATCATAATTGTTTGGCTAAATATATGTTGGTCCCTAATGTTGTTTGGATGTTTTTCCAATCTAGTCTCTCATTGTTGGTGAATGTTAAAATTCGATAATAATAAATAAACTTACATGGATAATACTGAGTGTATTGGCGGAAATTCATCTAAGGGAAGAAAACTAGAAATGTCTACCAATTCCTTAGATATTTGGAGGTAGAAACTTTTCTCTCTTAGATGACTTTTTTTCTATTCCTCTGGTAAATTTCTATCAATTTACTAAATATGACAATATTATGTCATGTAAGTTTATCATCAACCAATTTTAACATTTAGCAATGATGAAAGACTAAACTGAAAGTTTTTAAACAATGGAGACTATAAAAAAAATACTCAAACATTAGGAACAAAAACATATATTTAGTTTTTTTTTCCTTCTTCGAGAAATTTGAATGGGTAAGTTCGTTTTCTAAAATATTAATCTGTATTTTTCTAAAAATAATTACAAATGTACCATTATTTGAAAAATAATTGCAAATATAATATTTTCCAAAACTTTTTTTACAGAGCATTTTCAATATAAATCATGGAATAATTTAAATTATGGTGGTTCATATATTTTTTATTTTATGTTATAGTCATTGACTAACAAAAGAAAATTGATGATTAACCTATTGATTATATAATGGTACCAATTATTAATAAATTTATCTATTGATCAACTTCAATCATTTGGCTTTTATCTATTGATCAACTTCAATCATTCTAGCCAAAGTGAGCATAGCTGAACTGACATAAAGTATGTGTTAACGACCAAGAGGTCTGTGGTTTCATCTCTTAATTTTATAGTATTTTGAACAATAGATGAGGTGGTGAGATGCCAATACTTTCTATCCCCTGCTTTCCTTTTGAATCGCGTGTTTCTCTTTGTTCTCTTTAAATTCCAGTTCATTAAAAAAAATGCCTTTTACTATTTTAGATGATTTATGTTAAATATTTCATTCATCCATGAATTTGCTATAATGTTGGGAGAATTGGATATGGAACTAAATGATGCTCACAAATCTTACATCAATATGCTGCAGGTTTTCTTCAAAATGGTATAGACTCGTCTCCAGCTCAAAGTTTGGATGGAAGTTTTCGAAAATCACACTCTGGTTTGTACTTGTCGATTTATTATATTTTGAATTTTCTGTTTTCCGTCAGTTACATGTGAACTCCAAACTAGTTTTCATTGTTATCCACATCAAAATATAATCTTGGTTAAAATACCATTTACCATTTTTGTCCCTAAACAATGTTAATATGTATGAGGCTAAATTGAAAAAAATTCCAAACATTAGGGACTAAAACATATATTTAGTCTTTTATTTTTTATTTTTTGTATGAGAAGCAATATTTCATATACTAATATTCTACAACTCATTAACATAAAGGTCATCATTCATTGCAGCTCAATCAGGACATAGTCCATCTGGCACTGCCTCATCAGGCAAGTTTGTTCCTGTTTCAAGAAGAGTATATAAAGTGCTGAAGGACTTTAAAAGAAAACTGATTGATTTTGAAATCTTTAATCAGAGTCTTGAGGATTGGGTTGTGGAGAATACTTCATCCCATTCTGCAGACGAGGAACCAAATTTTCCCTCGCCATTTCCGATCGACGAACTTCACGAGCTCGATTTGGCACTAGAAGGTGTTTTGTTTCAGCAACTGTTTCGTATGCCCTGTTCACCTTTCTCTGATGATCTAATAGAAGATGAGTTCCTTGCACTTGAAGACTTCTTTCATGCTATAATCAACAGTCTGTGGCGCACGTTTTGGCATAAGAGCGGACCGTTGCCTTTCTTTGTATCCTGCCCCCGTCACTTAGGATCAAAATTCTATACTGTGGAAAAGGCGATATCCAGGGGAAAGGTGGGAGAACTACAAGGTTTGGGCTTGATTTCGAGAGCTGGAGGTGAGCTACAAGTACGTTGGGATCAAGTGGTGCAGTTTGCTTTATTTAAGCCTAATGTACTATCGGAAGATGGTGTGAAGTTATCGGCTCGTGTTGTTTGTGAAGCTCTCTTTTATGGTTTACATTTACTTATTTCTAGGGGTTTAAGCAAAACCAGTTCTATCAACAACAACGATTCTGTTTTCGTTTTGATATTAGATTCAAAATATGGTGGCGTAGTAAAACTTGGCGGAGACCTTAGCAGACTTGACATTAACTCAGCTAACCCTTACCAATCTGCAGTTGAATGGATGAGAAATTATGCTGAAGTATGTGTTTCGCCAGTCGACCGTATATGGAACAAACTTGGAAATGCAAACTGGGGAGACTTGGGAACTCTACAAATCCTACTGGCAACTTTCTACTCCATCATCCAGTGGTATGGTCTGCCAAGAAAGTCGATTACATCTTTAGCATCAGACCACAGTTTGCGTTTACAGAAGCGTTGGATGGAGTGTCGAGTTTCGGAGGATGAGAATACAATAGTTCCCTTTGAACAGTCAAATGATCATCCTGGAGAGATTGTTGAACTTGAGCAGATGGATAACCATATGTACAAGAACCAAGCATCGCGTTTGAAGCTTCGTCCCAGGGAAATACTTGTAGTTGATGATCAAAGACAAGGGCAAAAAAGTTTTCAGGTGCAGGGATCCTTGGTAGGTGTTAATGACTGTTTATACACTGCTGTTTCTGTAGATTATCCTGCAGAGTTGTTGACACTTTACGTCGGCGCTCACGTGTCGAAGCTTGAGCAGTCTTGGGAGGATATGAGTCTTTGGTATCAAGTACAGAGACAAACAAAAGTACTGAACATCTTAAAGTTACAAGGCATTTCAAGCAGATGTTTACCTGAAATAATTGCTTCGGGCCGAATCCTACATTCCGGACCCTGTAATAAGCTGACCTCAGGGGGACGATGCGATCACCCCTGGTGCGGGACGCCGGTGCTTTTAACATCACCAGTTGGCAAGCAACTTTCATGTGTAGTTGCTCAGGATGGCCCGTTTTCTTCTGAAGAGGCGATTCGCTGCTGTAGAGACTGTCTAGCTGCTCTAAGAAGCGCGTCTCTAGCTAGTGTCCAGCATGGTGATATCTGCCCTGAGAATATAATACGCGTTGTAGACGCGCAAGAATCAAGAAACGGTTTCGTATACATTCCGATATCTTGGGGACGTGCTGTTTTGGAAGACCGGGACAGCCCGGCTGTGAATTTACAGTTCTCATCCTCTCATGCTCTCCAGCATGGGAAACTTTGTCCATCTTCAGATGCTGAGAGCCTCATTTATCTCCTCTACTTTGTTTGCGGCGGATCGATCGAGCAACAAGACTCCATAGAATCTGCATTGCAATGGAGGGAAACCAGCTGGGCGAAGCGGATAATTCAGCAGCAGTTGGGCGAGGTTTCGGCCCTGTTGAAGGCATTTGCTGATTACGTGGACAGCCTTTGTGGAACACCGTACACGGTTGACTACGATATATGGTTGAAGAGATTGAGCAGGGCGGTCGATGGCTCGTCAGATAGAGGCAAAACAGTTGAAGAAGTTGCTATAACGTTGAAGTTGGAAGATGTGGCCGAGTCTTCAGGAACATCAGGCGCTGGTGCTTAAGTTGCATTCTGTTGGATATGAGGTTCATGAATTAAGGTTGTTTGTTATATTCCATTGCTAAGGTTTGAGTGGGGTTTGATTTTTTTTTTCTTCAAAAAAATGAGATGAAATCTATGATTTTTACCATTTTTCTCCTCCATTTGGGGCATATGATTTTGTGAAGTAGGCTACCATTGCAAATGAAGTAAATTGTTACCACTGTAAATGTATAATATATGCTCAAAATTTATGAAATCATGTTGATGCTTTTTCATTGTCTATTTGTTTTATTTAATGTTATTATGTTTTGAGTATTTAGAAATTCATGTTATCCAACTGTATAATAATATAATCTTATTTTTCAGAGAGGGCAAGTTTTAGATCAAACATCAACTGAAGCACATTGAGGATGTGAGTAATGTTTAATTTGATAAGCTGTTCATGAGTTGAATTTGATAATTTTGTGTTGAATTCAATTCTATCCAACCCTATAAGTGCATGTTTGGGAGTGATTTTGGAAGGGCCAAAATCAATTTTACCCCTTGCCAAAATCACTTCTCAATAAAATAATGATGTTTGGCAAAATAATAAATTAATTTTGGATAAATCTATAATATGGTGTCATGTAAGAAACAAAATGTGGTGTCACATTTTAGTGTTGAGTCAGAGTATAGAGCAATGACACAGTATGCCTTAATTAGTGTGGATATATGATATATCAACTTCTCATTGAATTGAGATTTGATATCACAACACCGACTAAATTGTGGTGTGATAATCAAGCACCTCTTCACATCACATCAAATCCAGTATTTCATGAGCGAACTAAACACATCGAAGTGGACTGTCATTTTGTACGTGAAAAAATACAGCAAGCTCTGGTATCCATAGATGAAGACTGGAGAGTAGGAAATATCTTCACGAAAGCATTAAATGGAGCACGCATAGATTATCTCTATAACAAGTTGGGCTTGATAAACATATATGCTGCAACTTGAGGGGGAGTGTTAGAATGTGTTGGGTTTTATGTCTTAAAACTCGTGATTTGTAAACCAAATGTATATTCTATGTAACAATAAAGTTGGGCTTGATAAACATATATGCTGCAACTTGAGGGGGAGTGTTAGAATGTGTTGGGTTTTATGTCTTAAAACTCGTGATTTGTAAACCAAATGTATATTCTATGTAACAATAAAGTTGTTATTGAGATTTATTCAGTAAAATTGTTATTCAATAAAGTGAATTGTGTTTACTTAACTTCAATAATCAAATAACCCATAGCTATAAGTTGTATACTTGAACTTCATGTGTGACATGATTGTGGATTAAGTTCAAGTAATAGTCAGAACGGTCTATAATATAGGGATAAAGATGGGTACCTTATCCTAGGGACACTATGGACGCGACCCATTTTGTATAGTACAAGCGATGTGATCCGAAATCATTCATGTGGAGACATGCGAGTGGGGGCGTCATGTGCAATGAGTTTGCATAAGATTGAACCGCAAAATTAAGTCGCTCTTTCTTTATAATTCTGTTTACTGTAAAGATCAACTTTTTCATATGATGACTTAGGTAACTCGATCTGAATCCTGGGCACACTATGAACTCCTGTTTATTCGGTCTTATCCTTTGACCTATATGGGTGAGAATGACCAGATCGCCGACTCAATAAGCCTACCATCTTGGGGATAAGACCGAGTAGGGAGCTGGGAACATAGTCCTGCGAGATGAAATTCACTCATACCCGCTTTTAGGGTCTAGTAGAGAGGTTGTTCCTTAAGTGTTGACTCTGGATCTTGAACAATGAGCGCTCACCCTCTCTCTGGCACGAGAGGGATTCAGTTTGATGGTTGGACCACAAACCAATTGTTCATTAGAGGAGCAGTGATGACTTAAGGAGAAAGATGTAATTACAAGGGTTAAACGATTTATATGACCCAATTGTAATTACGAACGACCTGTGAAGGATCGACTTACCGATGACGGTTACATCAAGAGGACATAAATATATCTACAGCGAGGAGAGTGCAACCCTTGGACTTTAGTGGAGTGGGGTTAACGAATGTTGGTTAGCTTGACTAAAGAGTTTGACCGCTTAAACTCGTATCGTTGGAACTCATGATCTGTAGGTCTTTTAGGTTCTCCTAGCTAGCTCAGATTAAGCTGTGTAACAATATGACAGAATTTTTTTTTGAATTTATTCAAATTAATTCAAATTTGGTTTTGAAAGAATGATGGACATATTTAAATATGATTTAAATATGGGAACGGTCTAAAACATGAATAGGGATTCATGTGCGAAAAGTCAGTTTTCGGAAAACCGAGATTAGTTATACTATTTAATTAATATTGATATTGAATTAAATAATATTAGTTAATTAAAATATATATTATATTTATTTAACATTAATTATGAATTAATTTTTAAATAAATAATAATAATAATAAAGTATATATATATATATATATATAATGAGTTTTTGCATGTTTGACACATGGCTTATTACTAATCTTTTTAAAATTAATTGTTAAGTTTTGAATTCTGAGGAAGTGAAGGGGATTTGTATGAAGTTTTGGTTTTTTCAAAAAAATCAAGAGCTTCAGATGGAATTACGGAAAAAAGAATTCTGTTTTTTTTTTCTCAAATTCAATTTCACCAAGACTACTATTGGAGGTGGTCTTCGAAAAGTTCTAGAAAGATTCAAAGAGTTCATGAAAAGATTGAAGCGTCGAAATTGAAGAAATTCGAACAACAAGAGGTACGTGTTCTTATTTCTTATCTTCCAAGTTTTGAGCATGTTTTTGTTTAGCTAAATTGATGATATTAGAGTGTCAATGATTCTATTCGCTTCTGCTGCGTTTTATGCTCTCCATCAGAATGCTTATACTAGTGTTGTAAATATATTAATTATAATGTCTTTTATTGTCTTTTTACCTTCCCCTAATTAGGTTAACCGTGTACACATGTAAATATATCTTTCTTAAGCGAATGAAATAGATTATTAAGATTCTCTCAAACCCTTACGGAGCGTGCGTTTGAGGCGCGGTAGGTTATTATAGTTAGTGGGTTATAATAGTCTGTGTTTGGGGTGCAAATTTGTTTAGTCTGAGTTTAGTAAGTCTGTGTTTGGCGTGCAGAGTTGTATAGTATTGGTTTAGTAAATATGTGTTTGAGGTGCAAAGTTGTTTAGTCTGAATTTAGGAAGTCTGTGTTTGAAATACAAATTTCTTTAACATGGAATTCTGAAATATGTAATATGTGTTTACGTTGCTTGACTTTTTTTGTAAAAATGTTTTTTTGTTAAAATGTTTTTTGTTGTACTGTAACGGTAAATGTATATTACATATTAATTTATGGAACCTGGTAGTCCCAAAAATGATTTTCAAAAAATGGGTAATCAAAAGATCATCCATATGTCGATTGAGTTAGGCTCATGTTGGCTTATTGTACGAAAAAATTGTCTCAATATTAGTGTTTTGATATCTTTATACAACCAAATTAATGTTTTGATATCTTTATACAACCAAATTAATGAATGCACGTTTGGATTCAGTGATGCGAAACACATCAAAATACATATTTTGTCTTAGTTTTATTCTACTCCCTCCTCTTTTGAAATCAATAAATAGGATTTTCATGAGTTTTTTAACACTTGAGACATCCTGGTTTTCATTTTTTTTTTCATCTTTTGAATCAATAAATCGTACACATAAAAATTTTGTGTGTTGTTAACCATGAATATTTTTTAAACATTTTGCATAGTTCAAATGTATTTTTAAAACGAAACTCATTGTTAACCATGAATGTTTTTAAAACAGTCTAACCCGACGCACGGTCAACGCGTCGGGTTAGGATACTTTTACCCAACGAATTGTATACGTCGGATTAGGCACACATGCAATGACGGGCAATGCCCGTCATATATAGTTTAAAATTTAACAAAAACGATTTGGTGCTAACCAACAACATTTCTCTCTCAACCTATGAACAAAATAAAATCTGAATATGTATAATTTTACAGTTGACATTAGCACAATCATAAAAGAGATATAACCAATCTCAAATTACCTTTTCAACTCAGGGATCAAATATACTTGTTTCTTTATATCTTAATTCAATTTGTGTATTGCTCCTTTTATAGCTGAAGTACTTGAAGAACGTGTACATTAACACCATAAAAGAGAATTTGTTTTCATAACATTCTAAGGAAAAAGCATTGCAAATTTTTTCCATAGGAACCACATTTAAGAAACAAAATAGAATAGATGAAGAGTATAAAACTATAAACTACATCTTCATGTTGATTGATAAAAGAACTTGTGCATCAAAATATAATGAAATTACGATCAAGGAGAGACACAAATCTATCAATCAAATATTGATAATTGATATCATCAAAGGTCTGAATATCTACCTTTATTGCAGCTGATATGTTGCTGGGACAAATCAGAGTCACATGCACGCATATAGGTCCTGAACAATTAGTTGCTCCAAATGGCAACGAATTCCTTCCTCTTGAACTGATAGCTTGACTTTTGCATGCAACATTTTTGTTTTTGCGAGCAACTCTAAAGTGATGTATCCAAGGATTATGCGAGAGAGTTTGGTTCAAAATTAATGTTCTTCCAGCTGCCTTGTCGAAGAACCTTAAACTGTGTAGATAAAAGCAACAAAAAGAGCAATCAGACAAAAGAGAGTTAAAACTCAACGAGATTCAAGAAAGAGCAATCGACACTGAACCTAGCCAATCAGAAGGTATGTTTCTCATAGTTTTAGACCCCTGCAAAACCAGACAAACTCCTTTTAGAAACACCTCCCAGATTTAATTTGTTTGACTGGAAAATAATTTATCACAATTCCATATATAGTTTCTTGGATAATGTTACTAAAAATCAAATAAAATCACAAAATCTCTAGATACAACGAGGATCCATATAGGAAACATTCTAATTTTCACAGTTACTTCCTTGTTATAGGAGTGATGTCCTTATTGCACTAGCTGTACACTAATAGTATCTTTTTTTCTTGTTTAGTTAATTTTTCTCCATAAGAGATTCATCATTTTTCTCATTCCTTTACAATCTACAAAACTAATAGTAACTATACCAAAATGTTATACACAATTAATGATTCTTTTACTGCAAACACAAAACCAACAATATAATCCCAAAAACCAAACAAACAAGAAAAAAGAAAGAAGGAAAGTAATTTTTGAATAAATCAACCTCTTCAATTTTCTCCAAGTTGGACAGATTCCTTCAAAGTTCCAGTCCATGTAATTAGAATCCTAACAATTTGCCATAAAAAGCTCCTAGGATCAGTCTAAGTAAATATTTTAGAGCTTTTGTAAGACATGATAGAAACCTATCCATCCTAGAGTTTATGTGCATATTTTTTTTTTCTTTTTTTTTCCTGGTGCTTTAGTTTAGCAATGTTAATGTTTCATTTCTTGGGTCTATAGATTTTTTTTTTTGAACTCCTGGGTTTATAGATATCAAATAAGTGATTAATTGAGATTGCCTATAAAATGTAAATAATAGAATTAAGCATAAACCCCTAACTTACCATAGGATAAGGCCACTTTGAATGTGATTGCCACCATTGTTTTAGGACAGAGATGGTGTCACCAGGGAGTTTTCGAGCTCTCCTCTTTCATCCCTTATATCCACAATTTTCTCCTTTAACCTTGTCAGATTTTTTTTTAAAAGCTTCAGTAACACAGAACATATTTTAATAAAACAAAACATCAATATGTAATATTATTACATCCATTACTGATTTTAATTCATGTTTCAGTTCTTGCCTCACCCTCTCCAACAAGGACCTCTCACTCTCTGTGGGAATAAGAGAGCCAAAACCCATAGTGTCTGCACCCTCTAAAACCCCCCTCAAACATATTTGCATCACTGTCGACCTGGTCGTCGTCGTCCGACATTGTCGCTCCTGTACCTTCATCGGGCGAAACTTCTGATATAACAAAAAGAATACAACTTTGTTCTTAATATGAACACCAACTTCACAGTTCCTTGTCAACAACTAACTTTCAAAATACGCCTTCAACAAAACCATATTTTGAGATCAATAGATTGAAACTAAAAGATAGTTTTAACTTTTAAATATTAAGTGATAAGTGATGTTGAGTTGGCCCAATAATCAAAGGGGCAAGGTGCAAAAGGGATACTTTAGAGGCCATGTGTTCAAACCATGATGTAATGTCACTAACGAATATATCAAATGTTCTATGAGTTCCTTTATGCCAAAATCCCATATAGTTGAAGTCCAAGACATCCATGTTTATACAACCTTTTGACAACGATCTTGATTTTGGATTGTTTTTTGTATGCATAAACTAACTATTAGATCAGTTATCAAAAACAGCCACATCCTATCTAATCTCAATTGTCTCGAATCAGAGAATAAGAGCATTCTACCTAATGAACAAGGGAACCAAATATTAGATCAGTTATAAAAAAACAACCACATCCTTAAACATTCAGCTTCCCGACAATATAATCAGGGAAAAAAAAAAAAGAATACCCAGAAAAAGGCACCTTCAATCAATAGCAACACAAATGGAGACAAATGAAATAATGCTGGAGGAACATGAGAACCAACCTTATAGGAAGCATCTTGATGTCATGAATTAAACCAACAATCCATTACCATTCCTTCTTCATCTGCAAATCCATTTCGAACAAAACCAATATTGAGATGATAAGAAAAACTCTCTAAATAAGCTAGAAAAAACAATACTATCACTGACCCAGAAAGGAAAATTGATGGGGAAACGCGCAACTCCTCGAAAACTCGAAAGCCCACGACTGATAAAGGGAAGAGGCGAAATGGGAAGCAGCTCAATAAGCATAGAAGGAAGCAGATTTCCCGAATCTTTATCAACACAGATTCTTAATCCTTCTTGGGTTGCGAAATTTTGAGGGTTTGGAGGTTGAAGAAGGCAACAAAGAAGCTGCATTTAAATCTTCGAGTTCGGCCTTTGGATTTATCGCTCTTCGTAGACTTCTCTTTTCTTTCCTTATCTCCTTCTTTCGTTGGTAATGGAATCAACGAAATTGGAATGTCCACATAGAGGAGATGGAGGTGAAGTAGTCTAAGGAAGAAGAGAGAGGAGGACTAAAGAGAGATGTGAAATCGTCTAAAGAAGACGGAGTTGAGAGAGACGGCTGCAAACGAGAGACCCAAACCCCAAATCGGCTGCCAAACAAAGTAACCCACCAACATTTACAGTGGGTTACGGTAGGAAGTGGGGTTATAATAAAGCCCAAACTTCCGTCTCCTAAACCCTCGCTCCAAACACTGGATGAGCTTAAATAGCCCACCCAGTGATGAAGCATTTTATCGTAGTGGAAGTGATTTTTGATCGATGATACTCTAATTTCATCAATTTAACAAATAGAAAACATGCTCGAAAAACGGAAATAAGAAAAATTTAGAAAACATACCCTTGAAGTTTTAAATTTCTTCTAGTTCCGTCGGCCGATCCTCGTCACGAACTCTTCCGACCTCTTCTCACGAATGTCCCGAGGGCCACCCCAGGTAGTCCCGCTATCCTCGGCACCGAGCAACGGAGTTGTGGGACTCCGTAAAAAAAAGAAAAGAAAGAAGGGAAGAAGAAGAACTGAGGGTAGAGAGGTGTACTACTAAAGAATTTTCAACAATTGAAAAAAAAACTTCCAAACGTAAACTCTTCCCAATTGAAGTTTTGGCCAAACTTTATAATATATATATATATATATATATAACTTAATATATATTTAATTATTATTATTATTAAAAATAATAATAATAATTTTATTTATTAAACTTTTTAATAAATAAAAAATATATATATATATATATAATTATTAATTAAACTTTTTAATTAATAATTATTATTTAATTCAATATCAAATATTAATTAAATAATATGACTAAACCTGATTTTTCTGAAAACCGACTTTTTTACACATGAATCCTATTCCTGTTTTAGGCCATTCTCATATTTAAATCATATTTAAATATGTCCATCATTATTCCACAAGTCGAATTTGAACAATTCAAATTCTTTTTCTTTTTATTTTCTCTTATACTGTTGCACGACGTTATTCGAGCTAGCTAGAAGAACCTAAAGGACCTACAGATCATCAGCTCCAACGATACGAGATTATCTGGTCAAAACTCTTTCAACCGAACTAATCAACATTCGTTAACTCCCGGAGACTCCACTATAGTCTGAGGGTTGCACTCTCCTCACTGTAGATATATTATGTCCTCTAATATAACCGTCACGAGCAAGTCGACCCTTCACAGGTTGTTTGTAATCACAGCTGGGTCGTTTTAAACCGTTTAACCCCTGCATTACGTCTTGTTCCTTAAGTACCACTGACACCTCTAATGAACAATAGATCAGTGGTCCAACCAACGGATCAGTTAACCCTCTCATCTTATGAGAGTGTGAGCGCTCATTGTTCAAGCCCCAGAGTCAGCTATTAAGGGAACAACCTATCTACTAACCCTGAAGAATGGGTTAGGAGTGAACTCCATCTTACTACACTATGTTCCCAGCTACCTATTGGACTTTATCCCTGAGATGGTAAGTTATTGAGTCGACGTTAATGGGTCACTCTCACTGTTAACTCTCCAAATGAGAGTTATTTAGGTCCATAATTGCTTTATATTCATGAAGTCTTTTGAGCATTCTAGCTATCATTCAGCATAATATGTGTTTAATAGTGACATTTGTGAAATGGTGTTAAAATTAATGCTTATGTGAAAAATCTGTGCATAAGTGTGTAATTGGTGAAAAAATGTCTAGTTAATGCCTTGCAGATGTATTGCTGAAGTTTTGCGAGGAGCGCAAGGGGATTAGAAGAAGGGCAACCAGAAACATAGCTTTGCGATCGCAACGCAATCGCAAAGGAGTCTTCAGGGAACTTTGCGATCACAATACTGATCTCTTCTACTGCGTTTCTCCAGCCGCCGACCTTTCCTGAATCCGCCACGTCTGAGGTTGTTTCCCTAATTTGGATGGAGATGTGTGATTAGGGAGCAGACTATGGAACCACTAAAGGCTATATAAGAGAGCAAGATGAAGCAAGAAAAGGAAGCCCTTGACGGTGAAGAGATTCGGCAAAGGCCAAACCACAGAAAAAGAGAATTCTCTCATTTGTTGGATCGAAGAAACAAAGGCTCCCTTGGCGTCAGTAATTCAAGAGGAAGAAGAGAAGATCCATCTTCTCTTCTGATTGAGTTCCCTTCCCAAGTCAAGCCATTCTTCTCCTTCAACCGAGGCGGATTGTGGACAATCAGACCTTCACTTATCTACTGCTTTACTTTAGTTTATGTTTTCGGGTCGAATTGTATTTTGCTTTCGAATTATCACTGGATTTGTTTTTCATAAGTAATCAATTAGTTTTGTTGAGTTCTTCTATCATTATGAGTAATCAATTAGTTTTGTTGAGTTCTTCTATTGCCATGAGTAACTAGTTTTATAAAGGTTTGTTAAGATGAATCTGTAGGACATAACTATGTGAATTCAACATGTAAATAAACATGCATGCATTGAATGAGTGTGAACTTCAGCCCATAGACATTTTCGACCGGCCATCCATTTTGTTCTAAAGAGTTCCTAACCTCCGGAAGGAGTAAGAACTCAGAGTCACTCATGCATGTTAGCCTTTCACGGTAGATAGAGAATGGTCTAGGAATAGGCACTTTCCTAACACGTTTGATAGCATGAACATATAAATAGGTTCTTAAAACTTACTTGGATATGAGTAATTTAAGAGTCTAAAGCATATAATCGGAAGATGTATGAGAACTAGCTAAAACGATGCATGTAATGTTAATTTGCTGCTGGATGATCATGGTTTCTGCCTATGGAGGATTCTTAACCGACCTTGCTGCCTTTATCTTAAGATTTCACTCGTTGCTATTTTATTGCGAAAGTATTGTGAGATCCGCAATATTATTTCCTGTCTTTATCTTAGATTTTACTAGTCTTTTAATCTCTTGCTAATTCATTGCGAAAGTATTGCGAGACCCACAATACTACTTTTCTATTATGTGAGTTAGTTAACTTATTTTCTTGGATTTACGTTAGACTTTATTAGTCTGTTAATTTATTGCTAGCTTATTGCGAAGGTATTGCGAGTCCCGCAATACCATTTTTCAATATTGTAGTCTCCTTAGTTCGTTTGCATTGCCGTAACTTTGCATTTTCCTTGCGTCCTTTACAATTTCGTGACTCGAATCAAAATCCATTTCATTCCTGGTTACCTTATCTAATTTAACACGCATACAATCGGCATTTGCTCAACTTAGTCTCTGTGGGAAATCGATATAAAATATACTTATCACTTGCTGCAGACCATGTATACTTGCATGGTTATTTGCTTAATTTAATCAATATATAACCCCATTGAGCAAAGCAACAAGTTTTTGGCGCCGTTGCCGGGGACTCTGTTGAGTCAAAGCGATTTTTGTGTTACTTTAGAAACAACTTAAATGATTGGAGCTAATCTTTTGCGTCCTTTTTGCAGGCATTAACATCGCTGGTTTATGAATGAGTTTTCAAACTACAATCTTGAGTTTGATCCCGAACCTGAAAGAACTCTAAGGAACAGAAATATAATTAGAAGGGAAGCTGCACGCCGTTTGGATCAGCAAACTCCAGCTCAATCTGAGAGCTAATCAGTGCAAGATTAGCCTGAAATTCAGCACATTGTTGACCAAGCAGAAATAGTGCAAACTGAACCGCAACAAGCTGAAATGGAAAGACCAGAAGAAGCACCAAATCGAGCACCTAACGCTCGCAATCCCATTGATATTGCGAATGACAAGGACAATTCTATATTATCCTACCTTGTACATATGCCCGAGGAGCTCAATCCGAGCATAATACGCCCAGAAATCACCGCTCACTCATTCGAACTGAAACCTGTAATGTTTCAGATGCTGTCAACAGTTGGCCAATTCTTCGGTGTTGAGAATGAAGACCCCTACAATCACTTAAGGAACTTCCTGGGAGTGAGTGACACCTTTGTCATTCCAGGAGTGTCTCAAGAGGCTTTGCGTCTGTACCTATTCCCGTACTCATTAAGAGACAAAGCCAAGACATGGTTAAATTCTTTTCCATCCGGATCAATTGTCAATTGGACAGACTTAGCTGAGAAGTTTCTGGTGAAGTACTTCCCTCCAGATAGGAACTCCAATTTTCGTGACGACATCATCAAATTTAAACAAGCTGAGAATGAATCTCTGCATGAAGCCTGGACCAGATTCAAGGATCTTCTACTCAAATGTCCACACCATGGCATCCCATGGTGCATCCAGATTGAAGTGTTCTTCAAAAGATGTAATCCCAGCACGAGGCAAGTCCTGAATTCCTCAGCTGGAGGATCTATGCTGTCAAAGAGCTATAACGAAGCTTATGAAATTTTAGAGAAAATTTCAACTTCACACTGCCGGTGGTCAGATGATCCTGTGGAGCCGAATAGAAGGAAGGTTCATGACATGGATGCACTCAGTGCAATGAGCAACCAGATAAATGCATTGACAAACCTGATGAAGCAAATGGCTCAAACCAACATCCAACAGAATGCAAATACAATGACAACTGCTTCAACAAGCACAACAGTAGCTAATCAATTAGATGCACTCGTCTGTGGATTCTGTGGAGAAGGGCATGTGTATGACTATTGCCCTGCGAATCCAGCCTCTGTGTGCTATGTTGGAAGTCAGCAACAACCTAGGAATAATCCTTATTCCAATACATATAATCCTGGCTGGAGAAACCATCCTAATTTCTCTTGGACTGGACAACAAGGCACTGACCAAATGCAAAACCAAACCAGACCAAGTGGACCACCTGGGTTCACTCAACATCAGCAAGGTACTCAACCTCCATACCAAAAACAATATGCCAGTAACCAACCTATGGGAACATCAGTGGAAAACTTGCTGAAGGAATACATAGCAAAGAATGATGCAACATTGTAGAGTCAACAAGCAACTTTGAGAAGCTTAGAGAATCAAATCGGGCAATTGGCAAATGAGCTAAAGAATAGGCCCCAAGGCAGACTGCCTGCTGATACTGAAAATCCTAGAAGGGATGGTAAGGAACAAGTTCAAGCTATTGAACTGCGAAGTTGAAGGCCATTGGAGATTAGTAGCAGAGAAATACCAAAGAGAGTAGAGAATGAAGAGTATAGTGCTCCACTGGACCCTCTGCCTAACATTGACCAAGTACAACCAAGAACAACAAGGGCGAGGCTTGAACCCTGAGGAACCAGAAGAAATTCCTAGGCCTCCCCCTGTCATTAGGCAGCACAATTTGCCTACTTATGTGCCACCACCTCCATTCCCTAGACGACTTAGAAAGAAACAGGAACAAAAAGCTCATTTCCATAAATTTTTGGAAATCTTGAAGCAAGTTCATGTTAATATCCCTTTTGTTGAAGTTTTGCAGTCCATGCCAACGTATGTGAAGTTTTTGAAAGACATAATAACAAACAAGAAAGTCATTGGGGAGTTTGAAACTGTTAATCTCACTGAAGAGTGTAGTGCCATACTCCAGAACAAGCTGCCAAAGAAAGAGAAGGATCCTGGTTCCTTCACTTTACCAGTCGAATTAGGAGGCAAGCATGTGAGAAGGGCTTTATGTGATCTAGGAGCCAGCATAAACCTCATGCCCTTATCGTTGTTCCAACAACTTGGGATTGGCGAGGCACGTCCAACAACAGTCACCTTGCAGCTTGCAGACAGATCAATCTCATACCCTGAAGGTAAGATTGAGGATATCTTAGTCAAGGTTGACAAATTCATTTTTCTTGCAGATTTCATTATCCTGGACTACGAGGCAGACAAAGAGGTGCCAATCATCTTAGGCAGACCTTTCTTAGCCACAGATAGGGCCCTGATTGATGTTCAAAAGGGTGAACTTACCATGCGAGTCAACGATGAAGAGGTTAAGTTTAGTGTTTTTAAAGCCTTGAGGTATCCTTCTGACCTTGAAAACTGTGCTGCTGTAGATATATTGGATTCATTAATTGAAAATGAGCATGAACATAACTTATTTGTCAAGCATGCTACTGATTATGCTCAAATTGACTTGAATGATTTAAACATTGCTGAATTTGTTGATACATCTGTAAAAACCCCTCAGCATGTATGTATGACCAATGAACTATCTGAAAGAACCACAACTCCCATGATTCCATCAATTGAACAACCACCCTTGTTAGAGTTAAAATCACTACCACAACACCTCAAATATGCATACTTAGGTGAGAGAGACACTTTGCCTGTTATCATTTCTTCCAAATTGCATGAACAACATGAAAATGCGTTAATTTTGTTGCTTAAGCAACACAGAAAAGCAATTGAGTGGACAATCGCTGACATTAGGGGCATAAGTCCTTATTGTATGCATAAGATACTGTTAGAGGAAGGGCACACACCTAGAATAGAATATCAGCGTAGGTTGAACCCCTCCATGAAGGAGGTAGTTAAGAAGGAAATCATTAAATGGTTGGATGCGGGTGTAATCTTCCCCATATCTAATAGTCAGTGGGTCAGTCCCATCCAATGCGTACCAAAAAAAGAGAGTATGACAGTAGTGGTTAACGAAAACAATGAGTTAATACCCTCTCGAACCGTCACGGGATGGAGAGTGTGTATGGACTACCGAAAGCTTAATAAAGAAACAAAAAAAGACCATTTCCCTCTACCTTTCATCGATCAAATGCTTGATAGATTAGCCGGCAAAGCCTTCTATTGCTTTTTAGATGGCTACTCAGGGTATAATCAAATCACTATAGACCCTAAGGACCAAGAAAAGACAACATTTACATGTCCATTTGGCACGTTTGCATGTCGCAGAATGCCATTCAGCCTCTGCAATGCACCAGCAACGTTCCAGCGATGTATGTTGGCAATCTTCTCTGATCTAGATGAGTCCATAGTAGAAATATTCATGGATGATTTTTCAGTGTTTGGTGATTCCTTTAACCACTGTCTAGCCAATCTAGGACAAGTTCTCACTCGGTGTGAGGAGACCAATTTAGTTTTGAATTGGGAAAAATGCCACTTCATGGTGGAGGAAGGCATAGTATTAGGACATAGAGTGTCTAGGGCAGGAATAGAGGTTGATAGGGCCAAGATAGAAGTCATTGAGAAGCTAGTTGAACCTAAAATTGTAAAAGCCATAAGGAGTTTCCTAGGACACGCAGGGTTTTACAGAAGATTCATAAAAGATTTCTCAAAAATCTCCAAACCCCCCTGTGAACTTCTAGAGTTAAACAGAACTTTTATCTTTTCCAATGAGTGTTTGATAACTTGGAATAAGCTCAAAACTTCTTTAGTAAAAGCATCAATTATAATCAGACCAAATTGGGATATGCCTTTTGAATTGATGTGCGATGCAAGTGATTATGCAATTGGAGCCATGCTTGGCCAGAAGAGAGACAAATTGACACATCCTATATATTATGCAAGTAAAAGATTGAATGAGAATCAATGCAACTACACTACCACGGAAAAGGAAATGTTAGCCGTAGTATTTGCATGTGAGAAGTTTAGGGCCTATATTGTAGGAAATAAAACAATCGTTTACACTGATCATGCTGCAATCAAGTACTTAATGAGGAAGGCTGATGCCAAACCTCGTCTGATTAGATGGGTGTTACTTTTGCAGGAGTTTGATTTGGAAACACGGGACAAAAAGGGATGTGAAAACGTGGTTGCTGATCATTTATCAAGATTGCAAAGTCATTGCAAATCTATTGCGGAGCCCGCAATGATGGATTCTTTTATTGATGAACATATTTTTGTTTTAATACACTGTGATGATAATGTTGAGCCTTGGTTTGCTGATATTGCAAATTTTCTTGCCTCGCAGGTGTTACCCGAATTCAATAAAGGGCAGGACAAGAAGAAGTTCTTGAATGATGCCAATAAGTACATTTGGGACGACCCCACCCTTTACAAGTGCTGTGCGGATGGATTGCTAAGGAAATGTGTGTCAGCTGCTGAAGCAAGATCCATCCTGCAGCATTGTCATACAGCTCCGTATGGAGGGCACTTTGGTGGTCAAAGAACTGCTGCGAAGGTATTTCAGAGTGGCTATTTTTGGCCAACAATCTTCAAGGATGCACATGACTACGCACGCAATTGCGATGAATGCCAACGAACAGGTAACCTCAGTAGGAAGGATGAAATGCCTCTAACATACATCTTAGAGTTAGAACTCTTTGACGTATGGGGTATTGACTTCATGAGTCCATTTCCATCTTCTGCTGGTAATCTGTATATTTTAGTAGTTGTAGACTATGTCTCAAAATGGGTTGAGGCAATTGCATGTCCTTTAAATGATGCTAAGACAGTTATAAAGTTTCTTAATAGACATATTTTCACACGATTTGGCACTCCACGTGCCATCATAAGTGATGAGGGATCACACTTCATAAACAAGTCTATGGAGAAGGTGTTAGCTAAATATAATGTTAAGCATAGGGTAGCAACACCTTATCATCCCCATTCAAATGGGCAAGCAGAAATTTCTAATAGGGAGATCAAAAGTATTCTAGAAAAAGTTGTAAAACCAAATAGAAAGGATTGGTCTTTTAAATTAGATGATGCATTATGGGCATATAGAACTGCATATAAAATACCTTTAGGAATGTCTCCCTATAGGTTAGTTTATGGAAAAGCATGCCATCTCCCCCTTGAATTAGAAAACAAAGCCTTTTGGGCTTTAAAGGAGTTAAACTTTTGCGTGACCGATGCGGGAACATTGCGGTCTCTGCAATTGCATGAATTGGATGAATTAAGGCACATGTCATACGAAAATGCTAAGATGTATAAAGAAAAAACTAAAATTTGGCATGATAGTAGACTTAGGCCAAAGGATTTTAAAAAGGGCCAACATGTTTTATTATTTAATTCACGATTGAAGATGTTTCCTGGAAAGCTCAAGTCTCGTTGGTCTGGTCCCTTTGTCATTACTAACGTGTTTGTACATGGTGCAATTGAGATCCAAAATTTGGAACAGGGCCAACCTTTTATGGTAAATGGTGCAAGATTGAAGCACCACTACGAGGAAGGAGACGTGAGGACGCTCTTGGCGTTCCTCTTGTCTGAGGTTTGAAGTCACCTGAGAGAAGATGAGCAGGGGCGTTATTCGAAATATCCTTTTGCTCTAATGTTTTTTTTTTTTTAAAAAATATGTATATTTTTGTCAAATATGCATGAGTATTTTAATTTAATACTTTCGATGGAAGTCTTAATTACTGAATTTAATTAATTTTGTTTAATGTTGATTGAAATTAGGAGGGCGGTATTTGAAATTCAAAACGACAAGATTGGTGGATGAAGTAAGAGGAAGAGAGAAATTATAGGAAGAATCAGGAAAATCAGAGATTTGGGATTGTGAAGATTCTGCGGCAGTCGCCAAAACGGGAAATAAAATCCCCAACGGTTATATTTTGAAGATTTTTTGTGAGACTAGAGGTATTGCGATTGCATTGCGGAGTCCGCAAAAGCGTGGCCTTTAATTGTTCAAACCGTTATAAATTGGAAAAGTCTAAACAACCCACTTCCCATTCACAAATCCGAAACCTTCGAGCTTTAAATAGACTTTCTCTCTTCTCCCTCGCAAGAATCCATTCATCTCTCTATCTCCGAAAAACATAAACCATGGTCTCAACCTGAGACTCCCGTCGTCAAGAAGCAGAAAGCTCTACTCCAACAAAATCATCTCCCACAACGGAAGACACAGCTATGGCATGGCATGTTCTGATCTCCTTAGCCTCGGCTGAGGCTGCCAACACTTCGGAGCCTAGAAAAGTCCCAGCAAAAAGAAAGAGAAAGATCACAGCCGACAGACACCCAAAGACCAAGATCAGAGAGGAACCAAGTGAGGAAAGCCCAGCAACCAGCATGCCTTCATTCGAAACTGCCATGCAGAGCCCTTCTTCCACGCAACAACAGTCTGGGACCGAAGTTGTTGAGGCAGCTAAAGCTAAAGCAAAGGCGAAGGGTAAGAAGAAAATGTTTCAGGAGAATGAACCTCTAGCTGAGAGGTATGTATCTGAGGCAGCCAAGGCCAGGGGCCTGACCTTAATGAAGAGGGAACTCCTTCACGAGAGGGGGTTCTTGGATACTCTTGCTGACCTGCCGCAATTCCTACGCACAGGCATTGTAAACCATGGCTGGGAAGAACTGTGTAGACCACCAATCCAAGCTTACTCAGAGATGGTCTATGACTTCTATGCCAACCTAATTCATTCAGATGGCTGCTACTCCACAGTGAGGGGGGTTGAGATAGATTTCTCAGCTGAGGCAATCAATGAAATTTATGCTCTCAAAGAGCATAAGAATTCAGACTATGCAAAGCTACTGGCCGACCCATCTGAGGCTATTCTGGAGGAGGTGTTGAGTGAAATAGGCAAGGCCGAAGCAATGTGGGAAATTTCTAAACAAGGGAAGCACACCTTGATGAGTTCCGTGCTTAAAGACAAGGCAGCCGTTTGGTTTTCCCTGATCAGGAGAAGGATCACCCCAGTGACACACGAGACAATAATCAATCAAGGGAGGTTCTTGCTTCTGTATGCGATCATGAAGGGGCTGACAATTCACGTGGGCGAGCTCATATCTGCCTCCATCCTCGAGTGCTCAAAGAAGGGAAAAGGCAGACTCTTCTTCCCCAATACCATAACTAAGCTGTGTCTTCGCGCAGAAGAAGTTGGCCTATGCAGGCCACTTAGAGCTGCCAAACGACCTGAAATTGAAGAGGAAAGGCAATATGCAGATCGAGCTGGACAGCCTTGCATCTGCTCAGGCTGTATCTATGTCATGTTTGCTGGACATACAACAAAAGCTAGCCCAATGGGAAGAGTACTCACAAGCAAGGGACATAGAATTGGCTGAGCACTTGAGGTGCAAATTCCCTGATTTTCCTGCTGCCTTGTTGGAACCCTGGATGCCTCCGAGCGTGGAGGAGATTGATGAAGAAGAAGAAGAAGAAAATGAATGAATGCCATTGATTGACGGTATTCGAGGGAGTTCTTCTTCCTTCCCTCACCCTGCTTTTCTGATACTTGTGACCCCCCCCCCCCCCCCCCCCCCCCCCCCCAATATCAAATATTGTTTTGTTTTAATTTCAGTAGTTAGCTTAGTTTAGAGTAGCTTAGATTAGTTTAACTTAGTATAGCACAGTTAGTTTAGATAGTTCTTTTTATGCTTTCTTTAATTTTCAAAAGCCCCATGGGCCCACAATAGAATTAGAGTAGTTAGGAGCCTTGATGAATGCCATATTTGCTCTGTTAGTTGTTTGCGATTTCGTTGCGCTCTCCGCACATCCCTCTCAATATTGTAGTCTCCTTAGTTCGTTTGCATTGCTGTAACTTTGCATTTTCCTTGCGTCCTTTACAATTTCGTGACTCGAATCAAAATCCCTTTCATTCCTGGTTACCTTATCTAATTTAACACACATACAATCAACATTTGCTCAACTTAGTCTCTGTGGGAAATCGATATAAAATATAATTATCACTTGCTGCAGACCATGTATACTTGCATGGTTATTTGCTTAATTTAATCAATATATAACCCCATTGAGCAAAGCAACAAACCCATACAAATCTAAGGATACTGTCTAATAAGCAGGAGTTCATAGTAAGCTCAGGATTAAGATCGAGTTACCTAGGCCATCAAATAAAAATGTCGGTCTCATCAGTAAACAGTGTTATAAAGAAAGAACAACATATTTCGTAGTTCGGTCTTATGCAAGCGCTTTGCACATGACCCCCTCACTCGCACATATCCATGTGAAACGATTCATATCACATCGTTTTGTACAATACAAAGTGAGCCGCATCCTATAGTGTTACCGGGATAAGGTACCCAGCCTTATCCTACTATAGACCGTTGATAGAACACAAAGTGAACTATCATTAGGACCTATTTTATGCTAGTTTTGAGGCTTAAATGATTGTTTTCACGTTGATATTCTCTTATTTTATAGATATCGAGCATTTGGAGCAAAACTGATAATTTAGAAGATTTATGTGAAGAGAAAAAGAGAATCAAGTTAAAAATCCAAAGATTAGATATGGATTTTATCATATCTTATCCGAGTTTATTCTATCATAAATTTTATCCGGTTTTATCCTATTTGATCTTATTTTGGGCATGTTTGAATAGAAAAGATATTCCTAATTTAATTTGGAATTCCTAAATTGATTAGATTCCTAATCTAATTAAAATATGGATTCCTTATTAGATTGGGAGAGTTATTCCTAAATTCGAAAATACATTGTTTGAGAAGGCTAAAGGGAGACTCTAGGGAGCTGAAGAAGAGATTTGGAGGCTCGGGAACGTGCAGATCACATCGGGAACGAGGCTTGGCACGCGACAAGAGTTTTTCTTCTTTTACCTTTGATTTTATTGTTTATTTTATGGATTATAAACATTGTCTAAGCATGATTTTAGTGATTATGAGTAGCTAGACTTTTACTTAGGGGATTGATGTAATCGTTTTAGTTTTCATGTTTGATTAATCTAATGTTCTTCATATTGCAACAATTGTTCTTGTGTTTGTTTGCTTAATGCTTTTATCTTTTGGCCAAAGTATAAATTGTTGATTGCTTTAATTCTAGCTTGGAAGAGTCGATTTTAGAGTAGAACTCAAACACTTGACTACTTGTAAATTCTTGCATGAAAATGAAGAATTCTCTTAGAGGCCGATAATAGAAGTTGCTTAATGCCTTTCTTTTCTATTAAAACTAGACAGACATGTTGGTTTTATAAAAAAAGGAAGAGAATTAATAGAGCTCTAGCGAGTCTTTTATGAGTTTTGTACTTCTTGGCTTATAATTGTTTGCATGACTATTTTGGGTTTAATAGATTAATTAAGCATGAATCTATTCAGTGAAATCAATTCCCTAGGTTTTCTCTCCTAAAGGTTTCCCATTACTTTTCAGTCATTTAATTTTCACTCAACTTCAAAGTCTTTTTAATCTAAATAGAATTTGTGGGTAGTACCTACGGTACTCAATTGATCTAGAAAACCAATCCTGTGGACGATACTCTTTACTTAAATCACTATATTAAAACTTGACCCGTACACTTGCGGTACGCAATAAATCACGCAACAACCGTTTTGACTGACTACTTGAGCCTGATCCACAATCATGTCATACATGAGGCTCAAGTACTCATATTCAGCCAAGGGTGTTGGTCATTGGTATAGGTTAACCTAAACACATTTCACCCTTTATGTTTAGGTTAACCAAAGGAAGCTAATTCAAAGAAAACAAAATTTTAGAAAAACCACAAATAAAATTCTAATCAAGATAAACTAATTTAAATTCTCCGGCAACAACGCCAAATTTGGTGGCGGCCTTTTTAAATGGCCACTTTATTGGGGTGTCGAATCCCGCCAAATTAAAATTTGTAAACTCTGCCTAAAGCTTCTAAAAATAATTATGGTAAGCGGTAGTCAGGATCAAACCACAAGGAATCTAATTTAGCTTTGTCTAAATTCTAATTTTACTTGCGAATTTATAAAAATATACTAACTTTTAAAATTGGAAACATGCAAATTTAAGAGTGAAAGAGAATTTGGAACACGGGAGATTCAGAAAATTAACGAGTACACTTAATCTAAAGGATCAAGATTTTTAGTACGATGTGATTCAGATCATAGACACACTTGACTTAGCCAATTTAATTGCAGACACGCAAATTACATGCTCTAATCAGAAACAAGTAACCCAAAGATTTAATTAAGAGTTGACAGATCTAAATTAAACTTCATAATTGATCCAATTGGGGGCGATCGCTCCATATTGATTCAACTACCAGCGACAGGTAACGATGCGACGAATTAATTGCAGAGATGTCAAACAACTAATTCGATTTTATTCTTCCCTAAAGCCCATCGTGCAACCAAAATATTTATGGCCATATTCATTTGGGAAAAATTAGACTAACGTTACTTCAATAAAAAGAGGCGATCACATTTTGATTAATAACAAACCAACGATGCAAAATTCTAGATGGGAGTCAATCCATGGAAGAAATAGATGCTGGAAATTAAGCACAAGAGAAGAATTGAATGCAAATTGCAAGTTAGACATACAAAAACAGCCCAAAGTCTCACCTAATCACATCTACACATTAATCCATCACCTAAAGATTAAGACTTACCTTTTAGTTATCCATGAGAGTTGAAATATCCAAGAAATACAAAGAAAACTTGAAGGAATCCATTAATGGAGGTTACAGCCGGCCAAAATTGGCTAAAAAACGCTAAAAGTTCGATAGAGAAAGGTTGAAGACGACCTAAAATTGGCAAAATATGTTTTTATACTTTTCGTAGCGTCGAAACGCTGGTGCAGCATCGAGACGCTACGGACGAAAAAACTCAGTGCGCACAGTCGGAGCGTCTCGACGCTTCGGGACAACGTCTCGACGCTAGTGCTCGACGCTTGCTCTCTGGTATGGGATTTAATTTTCCAACTTTTGCACCTTTAAGCTTCCCTTGACACCTCTTCTTGACCCGAAAAATCCCCGAAGCTCCTAAATCACCCGAATTAGCTCCGGAACTCGTAAATGAACTTCTCGAGCTCCCCACTGTAAATTACCAGTAATAAGGCCAATTAACTATTGTTAAGCACGACTTTTGGCTAATATTAGAGACATAATAATAGCTCTATTTTAGAGCTATCAAAATACCCCCGACCTGAAACTTGCTAGTCCTCGAGGAAGGTATACTCAGATTTATCTCATAAGAATGAACTTGCATGTTGACAACTCTAATCTCAATGCTCGTGAAAACAAGATATTCATGCTGACGGAAAAAAAATCAAGCGTATGTGTTGCGTGCTCAATGTGTAAAAGAAATAAGCAATAAGAGATAGAGAGCACTCAGAACATGCAAGCATACATGATCTTATAGCAAGTAGTAAGTATTTTTTCATTCGTTTTCCCACAGAGATTTATTATTAGCTACTCGTGAAGTGTAATGTTAAGAAAGAATGGGTGGATTTGAAGGGGTAGACTTGGTTTTAAAATTCCTATTTATTGCTGAATATATAAAAGGTAGCAACATAAACAAGTGCAAGTCAATGGTAAACGCAAAATGTAAAGAGAAAGAATTAAAGAATGGAGAGAAAAGTAGTCAAGCAGAATTTTTAACTTAGCAGAATTGCGAGAACAACAATTCTACCGCAATGTTACTAACGGCGAAAGTGTGTAAAATGGAGAAACAAGGGCTACTAACGACTCCTCTATAGGCATTTTCATACGATTCTCAAGCATTGGATCAACTCACTATGCATCAAACTAACTCAATCTCATGTATCTTCCGATTTCATGCATTAGATTCTTTAGTTTACTCATGTCCAAGTAAGGTCTTAAGCATCTTGTTAAAGCAAAAAGTTATGGTTTGTACTAGGGAAACGCCTATTCCTAGGTCGTTTTCTGGCTACCTTGAAAGGCTAGCATGAGTGTATGACTCTGAACTCTTACTCCTTCCAGAGGTTAGGAGTTCTTTGGACAAAATGGATGGCCAATCGAAATTGCCCGTGGGATGAAGCTTACATACAATCAATGCATTCGAGAGCTATCCTACATGCTTGGTTCACGTTTTTTAGCCTATAGTACTGTCATTAGCATGCCCCTATGTGACTTAGCTGCTCATGGATATAGAGAGAACATCAAGAATAGATGAAGTAGACATGCTTAGAAGAAAATAAAAGACAAAACAGCAAGGCAAAGCAGTAGACAGCAAAGGTAAAGACAGAGTGTGAAATAATGAATTGTGCTTTGATTAATCGATTGTTTGAATGAACGAATGGAAACTTGAAGTAAATAACATAAAGACAGACAACAACGAAATAGAATGGAACGACTAATGGAAAGGAAACAACAACAAAACAGTGCTGGAAATGAAAAGTAAAAGACAGAAAGCAGTAAATGAGCTTGAACGCCTCGTCGCAAACGCCTCGGCTGAAGGATGAGAAAGATTAGCCCTGCTTGGATGAATCTAATCAGAAGAGAAGATGAATCTTCTCTCCTTCCTATCAGATTGACGACTCCAACAGCTGAACCTCTCAGACCAACAGACGGAAAAGGAATTGAATGGAAAAGACTGCGCTGCGAAGAGACTTCTACGCTTTCGGATGATGATCAAACCCTCTACTTTGACCCCCTTTTATAGTAATCTGCAGGTGCGTTTGGGCCAAGGAGAACCATCCATCCTCAACGTCGTACTTCAAAATGGATGGAGGAGAAAGAACGAATCCCTGAAATAACGGAATATAACAGAAAAAGATCAGCCAACTTACGAATTTCACTTAAAACATTGCTGTTTTAGCAATGTTTCCGCAATGCTGCCGCAATGCATATTTTCACTCTTTTAGCTTCGTTTTTCATCCCTTTTCTTTCCTTTTGTACATAAGTCCTAATTTAGCTACCTTCTTCTAATTCTCATATATAAGTATAGGTTTAAGCTAAATCCTCTCAAAAACACTTAAGAGTGCACATCTTTCTATGGAAAACAAGTCCTAAAAAGGTCACTTTTGGAGACGTAACAGTATGCATAAATTGTGAACATTTCAAAAATTTAACTCCTACTCCCTTACGTGTGTGTGTGCTTAGCCCTCTTATCCTAGAACTTATAGACTCAGAATCCCCTTATTCGATCCTAAGACTCATTTCCCCCTACTTCTGGCAATGAGAATAGTCTAATAGCTTATTAGTGTCTGAAAGAGCAACAAAACAAAAGGCCCAATTATTTTCTTCTTTTCTTTCGGTACTTTGCACCCCTTTTAATTTTATTTTTCTTTTCTTTCTCTTCTTTCTCCGAGAGCCTAACACGTCAAGCTTGATTTCGCTTCACGTTTTAAGGACTAATGCTCACTTCTGTAAGTTGCCCTTTCATGCAGTGGCAACCGTGGGTTACACGATTGCCCCTGGTTACACGGGCAACATAAGAAGGCGGAGCACCTCGGGAATTATTAATAACATGCTTTCACTTTTTTTTTTTTTTTAAAAAAGGCACATAGCTTTGCTATACAACAAGTGAATCATTGCTAACTCGAACACATCCAGCCTCCCTAAATGTACCTTTCAGGGTGACAACAAAGTTTCAGACCAAATAAAATAACTATAAGCCTACAAAACTTAGAGTAAGAGGTCTACGTGCTCAGTGAATGTAGGAGAGTAATCAAATTTGTTTTTAAAATATACTCAAAATATGCATACATTCTCATGGTTTATTCGAAATACACAAATATGGGGTATTCACGAGTATATCACAGGCAGTCCTCAGCGGACAACATGCAATCAGATTCTAAAACATCTCAAAATAAGAGTATATTCATGCTAGATGACTACAAAGAAGTCCAATAACAAACTCCACCCCCACCTAAAAGATTGAATTGTCCCTAATGCATTAATCCAGCAGATAAAACAATGATAACGACAAAATTCTAAGGGAACAGAAAACCTCCCCTGAATTTTTGCGGGATCGGTGGAGAGAGATGCGCATCCTAAACTTCAAAATAGATTCGAAGTGTTGGTCATCCCTCGCTTCCTCCTAAGAAAAACAGAACAACAAACTTAAACAACTGAAATGAACAAAAATAACAAAGCAACAACTAACAGAACTACAGTCCAAGCTCGAGTGCCTCCGAGAAGCGCAAATTTTTAAAGTCGATTGCTCGACTGTATTCAACAACATCAAATCACCCATTGTCCATCAACTTGGGAGATGCACCATCCATCTTCCCATTCTTCTCAAACCTATTGAAGACAACAGAAAAACTTTTCTTTTGCGCCCTGCACACAAAAAAAATCATCATATTCAGATAAACCACAAATAGGAACAAGATCATCATGCGTAATTAACTCCAGGTTCTCATTCTCAGAATAAACAACATTAATCTTATCATCCAAATTCTCAGCAGACAAGTCAATTTTTTCCAAATTGATTGAAAATTCATTCACTACTCCGTCAAATTCCACAGAGAAGGTTCCCTTATCAACATCGATTTTGACCCTTGAGGTCTTCATGAAAGGGTGCCCTAACAATGTGGAAGAAGGAATATCAGATGCGTTCTCATTCATAGGAAGCACGTAGAAATCAAGAGTAAAAAATAAATCATTTACTTGCACCAAAACGTCCTCAACTATTCCCAAAGGATGCATGCGAGAACTATCGGCTAGTTGCACAACAATGCTAGTCTCACGCAAAACATTTAACTTAAGCTCCTTAAACATGGTATATGACGTAACGTTTATTGAAGCACCTAAGTCTAGCATTGCATGCTTAATCGATGTATCTCCTATAACACAGAGCAATGTAAACATACCTTGATCTCAACGCTTCTTAGGTAAAGTACCTGGGAATATGGATGAGACGTTCTCGCTCTTCGTTTCCCCATCACTAACTTTTTGCTTCCTCTTGGAGCTGCACCAGTTTTTCAGAAATTTCGCATATTTTGGAATTTGTTTGATTGCCTCTAATAAGGGAATGTCGATCTCCACCTTTCTGTGTCCAAGTGGTAGTTAACTTTTGTACGTTCACAAATTTCGGGTTGTCGAAGCTCGCCAAAATAACATTTATAATACCGAAACTACTGAACTAACTTGTAGTTAGTGGTAACAGGTCGATCCGCAGAGAGCCTAAATTATTCTCTCTTAATTAATTTCTATTTGTCTTTTTAATTAAAACAATAAAATAAAGCGATAAAAAGGGGGAGGTTAAGGGAAAACTAAACTAAGCAAAAAATTAAACTAACGGAAAATTAAATAGCGGGAAGTATAAAATTGACAGATATGCTTGATTAGTAAGTGTCGGGATTGATCTAATGTACTTTGGTTCATTGATTTACAAATGAAATAGCCAAGACGCTTCATGCACACAAAATGTTTTGTCCCTCTCGGGTCCAAAACATCCCAAAGACTTAATTAGAAACAGAAAATCCTAATTAAACATGCACGCTAATTAATCTAAGTTCATGAGTCTTAAATCAATTAACAACTAGTAACGGGTATCATTGAGACGAATTAATCCTAAAACTAATTCAATTCGTCTCTTAATCTTAAGCCCGCCGTGAGAACGTTAATCAACTCCTACCCCCAACTGTCACTTGGGCTCGAATTGATTAGCCACGAGCTGGACTTTCGCTACTATGCATTAAGGCTTGTCAGGAATTAACACTAGCCGACTAATCATGCGTACTTAATTATGGACGTCACTCCTAATTGGAAAGACAAGTCATTCGTTCTTAATACAGACCAAGAGATGCAAGAAACTCATACAAACATGCTAAATATTTCAGTTAAGCATAAATCTTACCTAATACAAAAGATAATCAATCCCTAAACTTAACTAATCAACCACAAACCTTTAGCAATCCATGGAGAAAAAGTTTCCCCAAGCATCCATGGAGGTTGTCTCCTTCATACAGCCCAAAAATGGGGAAAAACCAGAAAAAGAGATAGAAAAACGGCAATCCCGAGGAGAGGAATCAATGGGTTATGACCTAAATTCGGAAAATGGGTATTTATACCAATTTCTGCGTCAGACTAGCGCCTAGGCGCCATAAGTCAGCGCCTAGGCGTTGCGGGCACGCTCTGGCGCAATCAGGACAACGCTTGGGCGCCATAAGTCAGCGCCTAGGCGCTAACCTCTCTGGAATTTTTACAATGACGAGCATTTTTTTTTTACTTTTAATGACGGGCATTTGTGGCTGCTGCTTTTAATGATGGGCATTTGTGGCTGTGCAATGAGAACATGGTGCCTGCTGCTTTTAATGTCGGACATCCGGCTGTGCATCAATTTGCAGCTTTTGCTCTCGGGTTTTTTTGCCAATTTTTGCACATTCTCTTTACTTAATTGCCATAACTTGATTCTTTTTGTCCTATTCTTTGCCCGGTTCATCCCGAAGCCTTAAAAGGCTCATTTTAGCATCAAAACACGTCATTGAACTTCTCGAGCTCTCCACCGCGAATCACCTACGATAAGGTCATTTAATCAACATTAAGCACGATTTTTAGCTAGTATCAGGGACATAATAATAGCTCTATTTTAGAGGTTTCAAAATACCCCCAACCTAAATCTTGCTAGTCCTCGAGCAAGGCTACTCTTAAATTATCACCACAGAACAAAATTTGCATGCTTTCGACTCTAACCTCAATGCTTCAAAGATCAAGGCATTTACTTAACAAGAAAGTAATTAATTGCATGCACTGATTAAGAACATTTCAAAAATCTAACTGTTGGGTCCGCCAGAGCGTTCTTGAAGATTTTCTGGCCGGTAGGCTTTATAGCGGACCTGCCTTATCCAAAATTGTTTAGAATAAAAAAAAAGAGCTCCTTCGGCTCTAAACTGCTACTGTGCAACGCCATCCTGTCTTTCTTTCTACCTTGTTCTTTGGATGCTTTCCCCGAATCGGGGTCTTAGCTACTCGCTTTCGAACGATCCCTTACGTGCGTGTGTCTTTAGCAAACATATTCATATTCAAGCTCACATAGACCCGGAAAATTTTTATGCAACCTTACATCTTGTTTTCTCCCTACTTCTAGCAATACAGAACAGTCTATCGGCTTTTTCAACATTCAAGAGAGTAACAAATTAAAAGACCTAAATTTTCTTTTTCTTGAGTACTTTGTACTCTTTATTTCTTTTGAACCGCTAAATTTTTACTTTTCTTTTGCTTCTCCAAGAGAGCCTAACATGTCAAGCTTGCCTTCGTTTCAGCTTACCTGCAGTTTCACGGCACACTGTATCTGACTACGGGCAAGCTTCACATTTTTAAGGACTAATGCTCACTTCTTAGTCGCGATTCTAAGAAGGAGGAGCACCTCAAGAGATTTTATTTTCATGCTTGTTTTTTTTACTAGGCAATAGTTTTGCTACAATTCGATTAACTCATTACAACCTATCATGCATCAAGCCTTTCCCTAGGGGTGCCTTTCGGGGTGACAACATGATTTCAGGCTAAATAAAGCAATTCTAAGCCTACAGAGTCCAGAATAAGATGCTACGTGCTCGATAGATGCAAGGGAGCAACGACACAAATTTTAAAATTTTTTGAAAAATGCTCAATTAACGCATACAATCTCATGCTTTTCCTATTATGCAACTACGAAGATTTTAAAAGCATATCTTAGATTGTCCTCATCGAACAACATGCAAATTCAGACTACGACACTTCAAATTCAGAGAAAACCCATGCTCGACAACTACACAGAAGTCCACAGACAAACCACCCCCAACCTTAGAAAGATACATAGTCCTCTATGTATTAACACTTCAGACCAAGTAGTTAAAATCTACAAAATTTAAGGGAACAAAAAACCTCCCCTGAATTTTGCAAGGTTGATGGTTGGAGCAGCGCAGTCCTTGCCCGAACGTCTCGTTCCTTAGGCCAAAAACCCCTACAAAACAAAAGCAAAGAAACTAAGCTAGGAAAATAAAAACTGAAAGTAAAACAGGAATTGAAATACTCATGGGTTGCCTCCCAAGAAGCGCAATTTTTTTAACGTCGTTATGCTCGACGTGTCATCCACTCTGTCAGGGTACATAAAAATTCTCATACTTCTTCGGTCCCTTCTTCCTTGAATCAACAAAACCTGCTAAGAGAAGCAAGCTCTTCAACTTTTCTAGGCAGCCGGACAGAGTTGTTATCTTTTTGGTGTTTTCAATATATGGAAAAAGAAAAGACTCAACAGACTCAACATAAAATAAAGACACGACTAGAGGACGGATCGCATCAAAATTCCCAAGGCAACCAACATGAACAGAAGCACAGATGAAAGGGGGAATGCAAGATAAATCTCCAATAATACATAAATTATCACAAGACAAAGCAGAAGAAGATAAATTTTCCAAAGGCTCAACTACCACTTCCTCATCCATCATAACAAAATTTTCATAACATGCTGGTTCTACATTCTCAAAGAAAAGATTTACAGAAATATTTTCAACATCAGACATATGCTCGAGCTCATCAATGCATGAATCTTCAAATAGATTTTCAACACAAAATTCATGCTCTAAATCAAAATCAACCGGTGGAGGGATACTTACCTTGTAGTACTTTCTGAAATCTTCTTCATCACTGGAAGATGTGAAAAATTCTTCCGGAGTACACCATCTTGAAGAAGTCTCAGCTCCACTCCTTAGCTCGTTCGCATCACTAGTCTCTTCGGAATGGTCCTCGAGGTCAAACCCATCCTCTCCGGTCTCACCGTTCTCGCCTCCGCGTATTAGAAATTCCTCGATTCCTTCCTCAAAATCGGGGTACATCTCGATAATGACCCTTTCCTTGGTATGCTCAACAAGATGTTCTTCCTTGACTCCCAATTGCTTCGCTGGATTGAGCAAATGGCTTATTTGCTCATTCATTTATTGGAACTGGACTTCAGTTTTTAACCGAGCCTCGCGCATTTCCTGCGTAAATCGGTTAGTCTGAATAACTAATTCGTTGAGCATTTTTTTCAATGACATACCTTGGCAAGAATTCTGAGGAAATTGGTTTTGTTGCTCCTCTTGGCCTCCATAGCAAAAGCTAGATCAATCCTCCCATCTAGGATAGTACGTGCTGGCGTAGGGATCGTCATAAGGGTGGCATGGGCCAAGAAACTCTCGAGCTCTTTCAACTTCATAACTTGAAGCTCGTCCCCAATAATCAAATGGATAATCTGCCATGCTCAACGAGAAGACACAAGAAAAAAAAATATTTTTTTTATTTTTCTAACAAATAAAATTTAACTATGAGAAACTAAATGGTTCCCCGGCAACGGCGCCAATTTTGGTAGTGAACTTTTGTACGTTCACAAATTTCGGGTTGTCGAAACCCGCCAAAATAACATTTATAATACTGAAACTACTGAACTAACTTGTAGTTAGTGGTAACGGGTCGATCCACAGGGAACCTAAATTATTCTCTCTTAATTAATTTCTATTTGTATTTTTAATTAAAACAATAAAATAAAGCGATAAAAAGGGGGAGGTTAAGGGAAAACTAAACTAAGCAAACAATTAAACTAACGAAAAATTAAATAGCGGGAAGTATAAAATTGACAGATATGCTTGATTAGTAAGTGTCGGGATTGATCTCATGTACTTTGGTTCATTGATTAACAAAGGAAATAGCCAAGACGCTTCATGCACACAAAATGTTTTGTCCCTCTTGGGTCCAAAACATCCCAAAGACTTAATTAGAAACAGAAAATCCTAATTAAACATGCACGCTAATTAATCTAAGTTCATGAGTATTAAATCAATTAACAACTAGTAACGGGTATCATTGAGACGAATTAATCCTAAAACTAATTCGATTTGTCTCTTAATCTTAAGCCCGCTGTGAGAACGTTAATCAACTCCAACCCCCAACTGTCACTTGGGCTCGAATGGATTAGCCACGAGCTGAACTTTCGCTACTATTTATTAAGGCTTGTCAGGAATTAACACTAGCCGACTAATCATGCGTAACTAATTATGGACGTCACTCCTAATTGGAAATGCAAGTCATTCATTCTTAATACAGACCAAGAGATGCAAGAAACTCATACAAACATGCTAAATATTTCAATTAAGCATAAATCTCACCTAATACAAAAGATAATCAATCCCTAAACTTAACTAATAAACCACAAACCTCTAGCAATCCATGGAGAAGAAGTTTCCCCAAGCATCCATGGAGGTTGTCTCCTTCATACAGCCCAAAAATGGGAAAAAACCAGAAAAAGAGAGAGAAAAGCGGCAATCCCGAGGAGGGGAATCAATGGGTTATGACCTAAATTCGGAAAATGGGTATTTATACCCATTTCCGCGTCAGACTAGCGCCTAGGCGCCATAAGTCAGCGCCTAGGCGCTGCGGGAATGCTCTGGCGCAATTGGGACAACGCCTGGGCGCCACTGGAATTTTTACAATGATGGGCATTTTTTTAACTTTTAATGACGGGCATTTGTGGCTGCTGCTTTTAATGACGGGCATTTGTGGCTGCTGCTTTTAATGACGGGCATTTGTGGCTGTGCAATGAGGACATGGTGCCTGCTGCTGGTCTCTTGGATGTTTAATGACGGGCATGGTGCCTGCTGTATTTAATGGCGGGCATTTGTGGCTGTGGAATGAGGACATGGTGCCTCAACTGGCCTCTTGGACTTTTAATGACGGGCATGGTGCCTGCTGGTTTTAATGTTGGACATCTGGCTGTGCATCAATTTGCAGCTTTTGCTCTCGGGTTTTTTTGCCAATTTTTGCACCTTCTCTTTCTTTAATTGCCACAACTTGATTCTTTTTGTCCTCTTCTTTGCCCGGTTCACCCCGAAGCCTTAATACGCTACTTTTAGCATCAAAACACGTCATTGAACTTCTTGAGCTCTCCACCGCGAATCACCTACAATAAGGTCATTTAATCAACATTAAGCACGATTTTTAGCTAGTATTAGAGACATAATAATAATTCTATTTTAGAGCTATCACCAAGCTTCCCTTATCTCGATTTCCTGTCGAAAGCCTCACTAACCTGTTACGAAAAAGAGCCTTTGAAATATTAGTTTTAAAAGATAAAGGGGGATCACAACGTACCGAACCTCCAAATGTCGTCACATGGTTCTCTGTTGTTGGGTTTGCTTGCCTCAGATTTTCCTTCACAAATGCAGTGTTGGAAGGAATCTTCTTCCCACTTCTTAGGGTAATCGCACTCACGTTTTCACATGAGTTCACTGTGGTCTGAGCGGGCAGTTTCCCTGAACCTTGGTTATCCAATCAGCTAACTGATACAGCTATCTAAGACAACTGCTTCCCCAAACTCTGAAGATCTCCTGAGTGCTTGTTCAATTCAGCTCGAACGTCCTTCTAAAACTGACTGGTGTTCGTGACAAGAGTTTGGACTAGGTCTTCCATAGAACTCATAGAGGATGAAGCTTGTGCCTGTGTGGAAGCCTGAGGTCTTTCACATGACTGATTCTGGAACCTCTGTTGATCTTCACGGTTCCCATAACTCAGGTTGGGATGATCCTTCCATCTTGGATTGAAAGGGTTGGAATAGGGATCATATCTCCTATGATTGGAGGCATAACCTCCATTGGCATTCACCTCTTCCGTGCCTTGCCCACGATTTTCCATCATTTGCTGGAACATATTGCGAAGCTCAGACATCTGATTGTCATTGAAGTTTTGAGTTTGTTGTACCTGATGTACTTGGCTTCCACGCACTCCGAACTGTTGGGAATTTCCAGCCATGTTCGAAATCAACTGGCTCGCCTCAGCAAGTGTCTTATAAATGAGGGGTTCGCCACTGGCGGCATCTATCATCTGTCTATCGTGGGGCACCATGCCCTCATAGAAATATTGGATCAAGAGTTTATCTGCTATCTGATGGTGAGGGAAACTGACACATAGCCTATCGAATCTCTCCCAATATTCATGGAGGGCCTCTCCATGGTCCTGCGTGATTCCATAAATACGTTTCCTCAACGTGGTTGCTAGTGATGCAGGGAAGTACTTTTCCAGGAAAAGTTTTTTCATTTCATTCCACGTCGTGATCGACCCTGGTGGAAAGTAATAGAGCCAGTCCTTAGCCTTGTCCTTCAGAGAGAAGGGAAAGGCTATTAGGTTTAGTTGTTCCTCTTTCACTCCCGGTGGCTTCATCCGGGCACACACGCAGTGGAACTCCATATGATGTTTGTTGGCGTCATCACCTGCATTGCCATAGAAAGATGGAAATTGGTGAATTAACCCAGATTTGAGTTCAAAGTTACCTGTACTGGATATAGTATTGATAAATCCATTTTGGAGCTATATTTCACTCCCAAATTCTAGCTAAAAGCCGTATTTAAATGTGTAATTTGCCTTGTTTTTAGGTGATTTGTGACGAAGAGCTCGTGGTGTCCATTGGACGTGTTTCGAGGCTTAGGAAGCTATTTTAGCGCTCCGGGAATGCATAGGGAAAAGGGAAAATTCAACCATGAAGATTTGGGAAAAATTGCCATGAAAAGGCAATTTTTAGCCCCTAAACCCGAGAGCAAGCGTTGAGCGGAAGCGTCGAGACGTTACTCAACGCTGCCGAGGCGTCGCGACGCTTCGAAGAGGCGCGCGCGCTGAAGATTTTCGGGCCAGCGTCGAGCGTCTCGACAACGCGCGCTGGAATTTTTAGGTCCCAGCTTCGCGACGCTGGCCTAGCGTCTCGACGCTCCGACGAATTATATAAGCCATTTTAGCATTTTTTCTTCATTTTCTCCGTCAATCACTCTCGGGTTTTCGCCATTGTTGGCCATTTTGAGCTATTTTCTTCTATTTTAGCTTGGGATGATGTCTAAGTTCTTCATGGAAGCTTGGATACTCCATTTCTCCATGGAAGGCTGAGGTATTGTGAAAGATTTGGGAAGATTTTAGGGATTTTGCTATGTATGTAATATTTTGATAATTTAGAGTTTCAATTCTGTTTTGGCTTGTTTATTTGTATGCATCTACTCTTCTTGCTTAATTCATGACTGTGTTAGATTTCTAGACGGGCAATCTCGTTTTCTAGCATGTTCTATTGTTATAGATTAGCGATGCCTTGCCTCTCCTTATCGACTTAGTAACATAGAAGAGTAGAATAAATCGAAGCATCATATTGGACATTCTGAATGTTGATTACTTTAGGGTTGCCGGGTAATCAATTAGCATTTTGCATGTTTAATTGAACGTTCGTCGTGAAGTGCTAGTGACTGCTTGGGTTAATTTGGGACTGATCACTCTAATTTAATTAACGAGCATTATTTAATTAGGATTGTAAAATTCTGATTAATTTATATGAGGTCGGTTGCTTTAGGGTTGTCGGGCAACCGTTCACGTGCATACTACACTCATCGCCATGCCTTATAATTAAATGATAGATGTTATATTACTTATCAAATCCCGAAATTCCCAAATCCATCACGTTTGAATCTCAATTACATTTTTCCGTTAGCACTTTTTAGACTAATCTTGCATGTTAAAAACCCCCAATTTTTTTTGACAATCAATCGATCAATCTACTTACACATCGAACAATTAATTTCATCTTTAGACCCTCTCTGTGGTTCGACCCTGTTACCGCTAGCTGCAAAGCTAAAAGCTACAGGTTATAAATTTCATTTTTGGCAAGCTTCGACAGCTTGAGAAATTAGGAGTATATTCCAAAATACCTCCACCAAAAATTGGCGCCGTTGCTGGGGAAAGCAACTTTAGATGAAATTATGTTTGTTTTGGATTTAGGATGATTGGTTATTTTCTGAAAATGTTTTCTGAATTGTTTGTGTGCGTTTGAAATTTTTGTTGTTGTATGACCCGTTCTTCTGAGTTGAGTGGATTGCAGTATATTCCTGAGATAGACAGGGAGGAACGAAGGTTGAGAAGAGAAGGTCGCGAGGGCCGTAGATTGTTTGACGAAGAAGGATTCTGTCCCTTCTTGCGCGAGGAGATGACACAAGGAGATGTGCCAAGGACATTGAAGCAGCTGGCAACGCCAGATCTGAACCAGCAACCGCTCTGCATCACGTACCCAGTGGTAGCAGGCAACTTTGAATTAAAGTCCGGTTTAATTCACCAGTTGCCTTCTTTTCATGGTAATGCAGGCGAGGACGCGAACAAGCACTTGATGGAGTTCCATTGCGTGTGTTCGGGGATGAAGCCCCCAGGCGTCACGGAGGAGCAACTGAACTTAAGGGCATTCCCCTTTACCTTGAAGGACAAAGCCAAGGACTGACTTTATTACTTGCCCTCCGGATCGATCACGATGTGGCAACAAATGAAGAGGGTTTTCTTGGAAAAATATTTTCCTGCCTCTCTTGCCACCACGCTGAGGAAGAGAATTTATGGAATTACCCAAGACGTGGGTGAGTCTCTGCACGAGTACTGGGAACGCTTCGGGCGCATGTGCGCAAGCTTCCCACATCATCAGATCGCCGACCAGCTACTCATTCAGTATTTTTATGAGGGTATGACTCCTCATGATCGGCAGATGATCGACGCAGCGAGTGGAGGGGCACTGATTGACAAGACCCCAGCCGAGGCCAAACAGTTGATAGCCAACATGGCGGCTAACTCGCAGCAGTTCGGAATTCGTGGAGCAGGACAAGTCCACCAGGTTAGTCAGATTAATGAGATGAGTGAAATGAAGGCTCAGGTGGCCGAGATTGGGAATTTGTTAAAAAAGTTTGTTGGAGGAGGAAACCGCGAGACAGAAGAGGTCAATGCAATCGGGGGATATGCTTCCAACCCTAGGAAGTATGATCCATATTCGAACACGTACAACCCCGGATGGCGGGACCACCCAAATTTGAGCTATGGGAACAGAGATGGACAACAGCGTTACCAAGGTCGATCGTTCGATAGACCTCTGATAGCTCACAAAGTGGGCTATCTTTATAGCCTTTTTACCGCTAGTTTATCGTGTAAATGAGCACTTTAATGTTGATTATCTTTTATATTATAGGAATGGAGCTAAATGGAGCTAAATGGAGCATTAGTGAGGATTAAGAAGAGAAATGATCAAATTGGGTGACTTGAAGAGGAAGCCCAAGCCAAGAATCCCGCAGCAGTAGCGTCGAGACGCTACCCGTAGCGTCGCGACGCTACGGATAGTCTTCCAGCGTTATTTCCGTCCGTAGCGTCGAGACGCTGTGCCTAGCGTCTCGACGCTGGCGTGCCAATTAAGGAAGAAAATCTTTTCGGGACAGCGTCGAGACGCTGCCCCTAGGGTCTCGACGCTGTCACGATTTTTTGCTATAAATAAGTCTTTTTCCAGCCGACTTAATCACCGAATTTTAGAGAGAAAAAGCCCTAGTTTCGAGACTTTGACACTTTGGAGAGGAGAGGAACGAGGATTGAAGTTGAGGAAGAGATTCAGAAGCAAGAGATTGTAGATCACAAGCCGGGAACGGAGAACGACACGATATTGAGTTTATCTCTCCCTTTTCTTAGAACATTGTTGATGAATTACTTATTATTTGATATGTTTGTAGTTTTGAACATGAGTAGCTAAACTCATTATCTTGGGGATTGATGTAGCCTTTTAGTTTTGACGTTTTAATTAATTGAATGCTTAGATTGATTGTTTATTATCCATTCATGCTTTTACTTTCTTAATGCTTATAATCTTTTGGCCAAGGGTTGTATGTCGTCATGGTTTAAATTATGCTTGGAAGAGAATGATTTAGACTAGATCTTAGTTGCATGACTAAGAATAGTTCTAACATGGGAATGATTAGGCTATCTTAGAAGTTGTTTTAAAGAAGAGTTCTTAATGCCTTGCATGTCTTTAAAAACTAGATTGAACAATTAGTTTTATTACATTGCATGAGACCAATTGAGCTCGGAAGAGTCAATTATTATTTGTGTCCTTCTAGACTTATGGAAATTTGCATGAATAATCTAGGTATTTGATTGATTGAAGCGTCAATCTAATTGGTGAAATCACATCCCTAAGATACTTCTCTCGTGAATTGTTTAACTCGTTACTTTACTTTATTATTTGCTTTTGAAATTGTTGTCACAACCCACTTTCCATCTTATTTCTCTAGATAAAATTAAACACTATTATTTGGGGTACTTAAGTGAACTAGAAATCCAGTCCTGAGGACGATATTCGTATTCATTTACACTTTATTACTTGACCCGTACACTTGCGGTTTTGCACTGCATTAAAAGTGCGCAACAAGTTTTTGGCGCCGTTGCCGGGGACTGGCAAATATTTAGTTTCACTTAATACCGTGGAGAACCTGTTTGGTTTTAATTTAGAGTTTATTTTTAGTATTTTATTGATTTGTGTATTTTTTTTGTTTTTCAGGAATCATTGGTTGTGCATGCGAAAGGATAAAGAGACAGCTTTAGTTCCTTTTGATCCTGAAATTGAAAAGACTTGCAAAAAGAATCGAAGGGTGAAAAAGGACGGAACTGAAGTCATGAATCTTCAAAATCAACCGATGAACCAGTTGCCAATTGAGCAACAAATACAGTTGAATGCACCTGTGCATCAAGCTGTGCAGCAGGATCAGAGACCCATTAGAGACTATTTCCAACCTGTCTTTCCTACTGAACATTCAGGAATTGCCTATGCACCCATCAATGCCAACAATTTTGAGCTCAAAACAGGACTTATTCAGATGGCTCAAAATAGATCTTTTAAAGGATTTCCTTCTGAAGACCCAAATTCTCATCTTAAATCTTTTCTTGAACTTTGCAGTACAGTTAAGATGAATGGTGTTACTCCTGAGGCTATACGCTTACGTTTATTTCCTTTTTCTTTACAGGATAAAGCGAAGGATTGGCTAGATTCTTTGACACCAGGGAGCATTACTTCATGGGATCAGTTGGTTCAGGTGTTCTTGATAAAATTCTTCCCAATTGCTAAGACAATCCAGCTGAGGACTGAAATTGGGACATTCAGACAACATGATTATGAGCAGCTTTATGAGGCCTGGGACCGTTACAAGAATCTTCTGCAAAAGTGCCCACAACATGGTTATGATGGACCACTACAGATTCAGTTATTTTATAATGGGTTGAATGGTAACACAAAGACTATTCTGGATGCTGCAGCTGGTGGCACTTTATTTTCAAGAACTGTTGAAAGTGCACTCACTTTATTGGAAGATATGGCATCCAACAGTTACCAATGGCCAACTGAACGATCTTCTCATAAGATAGTTGCCGGCTTATATGAGGTGGATGAGGTTAGTGCTCTAAAATCTCAAATGGCTACATTAACACATGCTTTGACTAGACTTACAGGGCCAAGTGCACCTCAGTCCATGGAATCCATAGCAGCTGCCATTGCTGCACCACATTATGAGGAGCCAAATGTTGAGCAAGCTCAATATGTCAACAACAGGAACTTTGGCTATAGGGGAAATCAGATGCAAAATTCACTCCCTACTCACTATCATCCTGGATTGAGGAATCATGAGAATTTCTCATATGCCAACAACAGGAATGTATTAAATCCTCCAGGATTTGCACCTCCACCACAGGAAGAAAAGAAAAAATCTATTGAAAATATGTTGGGAGCTTTTCTTTCTGAGACAAAATCTATGTTTGCTGAGTCTAATAATAGAACGGTCAAGCTTGAGCAGACAGTGCTCACCCATGGATCTGCTATCAAGAACATAGAAGTTCAACTGAGTCAAATAGCATCTTCTTTGCGTACAATGCAAAAGGGGAAGTTTCCAAGTGACACTGAGGTGAATCCAAGAGAATCATGCAAGGCAATAGCCTTGAGAAGTGGAAAGCAGTTAGCTGAAACAGTGAAAGAAAAGAATACAGCACCAGTCACAGTTGAGGATGAGGAAATCATTGAGGAAGCTCCAGAGGAGGCCGCACACATTCCAATAATTAACAGGCCTTCTAGTTCTACTCTTCCTACTCTTCCTAATTCTATTCCTTATCCTCAACGTTTTCAAAAGAAAAAAATTGATTCTCAATTTTCTAAATTTTTAGATATTTTCAAGAAACTTCACATTAACATTCCTTTTGCAGATGCACTTGAACAAATGCCAAATTATGTGAAGTTCATGAAAGAGATTATGTCTAAGAAAATGAGACTGGAGGCTTATGAGACTGTGAACCTGACTGAGGAATGCAGCGCCATACTTCAGAAGAAGTTACCACAAAAATTAAAGGATCCAGGGAGTTTTACTATTCCTTGTCATATTGGTAGTTCTTTCTTTCAAAAGGCCTTATGTGATTTAGGTGCAAGTATTAATTTAATGCCTTTATCTGTTTTCAGGAAACTTGGCCTTGGAGAAGTGCAACCCACGATAATATCATTGCAGTTAGCTGACCGCTCTGTCACATATCCTAGAGGTATTGTAGAGGATGTGATAGTAAAGGTTGATAAATTCTTCTTCCCTGCAGATTTTGTAGTCTTAGATATGGAGGAAGATGCTGAGGTCCCTATCATTCTGGGGAGACCTTTCTTGGCCACTGAGAGAGCATTGATCGATGTACAACAAGGAAAGCTAACTCTGAGGGTAAATGATGAAGAAGTAATCTTCAATATTTTTAGAACTATGAAATATCCAAATGAGGTTAGTACTTGTCACATGATTGATATAGTGGATCACACTGTGCATGAGTTTAGGGACTTGGTGTTGCCTGCTGATCCTCTTGAAAAATGCATGTTGGATTTGACTTTTGAAAATCTAGGAATTTTAGATGAAGAAATTGCTTTATATTCTGATGTTTTAGATCATTTATCCATAGGAGAGTTTAGAAAAGAAAAGATATTTCAATTGTCTGTGAATGAAATAGCTACAGTAAAACCTCTTGCGCCTGAATTAAAGCAATTGCCTGCACATCTCCGCTATGCTTTCTTAGATGATTCTTCTACTTTTCCTGTTATTATATCTGCTGTATTAAGTAAAGTAGAAGAAGAAAAATTATTGAGGATATTACGTGCTCATCGTTCTGCTATAGATGGTCTATTAGTGATATTAAGGGAATTAGCCCAACTGTTGTCATGCATAAAATCTTAATGGAAGACACTTTTAGTCCATCAATTGAACATAAGAGAAGACTCAATCCCGCCATGAAAGAGGTGGTAAAGGCTGAGGTATTGAAATTACTTAATGCAGGTATTATTTATGCAATATCTGATAGTTCATGGGTGAGTCCTGTGCAGGTTGTTCCTAAGAAAGGGGGGATGACAGTTGTAAAGAATGAAAATAATGATTTCATCTCTACAAGAACGGTAACAGGGTGGCGAGTGTGCATAGATTATAGAAAACTGAACAAAGCCACTAGAAAGGATCACTTTCCTCTTCCCTTTATTGATCAAATGCTTGATAGACTTGCTGGTTATCCTTACTATTGTTTCCTTGATGGATATTCAGGTTATAATCAGATTGCCATCTCTCCTGAGGATCAAGAGAAGACTACATTCACATGTCCCTATGGTACTTTTACTTTCAGGCGAATGCCATTTGGATTGTGCAATGCTCCTGCCACTTTTCAGCGTTGCATGATGTCTATCTTTCATGACATGGTGGAGGATATTATGAAGGTTTTCATGGATGATTTTTCAGTTTTTGGATCCTCTTTTGATTCATGTTTAGCTAATCTTTCTCTTGTCTTGCAGCGTTGTGAGGAGGCTAACCTTGTTTTAAATTGGGAAAAGTGTCATTTTATGGTTAAGGAAGGTATAGTATTGGGCCATAAAGTCTCTGAAAAAGGCTTGGAAGTAGATCGAGCAAAGATTTCAGCTATTGAGCAACTACCTCCTCCTATAAATGTGAAGGGAGTTAGAAGTTTTCTTGGGCATGCAGGGTTTTATCGCCGTTTTATTAAAGATTTTTCTAAAGTAGTAAAACCCTTATGCAATCTTCTAGAAAAAGAGTCTGCTTTTATATTCTCTGATGAATGTCTGCTAGCATTTAATTTGTTAAAGGAAAGGTTAACTACTGCACCTATAATTGTTGTACCTGATTGAAGTCAACCTTTTGAGATTATGTGTGATGCTAGTGATTTTGCTGTTGGAGCAGTTTTAGGCCAACGTCGTGATAAGTTGTTTAGGGCCATTTACTATGCTAGTAGAACTTTGGACAATGCACAGCAAAACTACACCACCACTGAAAAAGAAATGCTTGCTGTTGTATTTTCTTTTGATAAATTTAGGTCCTATCTGTTAGGGACTAAAGTCATTGTCCATACTGACCATGCAACTCTTCGATATTTATTTGATAAAAAAGATGCTAAACCACGTTTGATTCGATGGGTTCTTCTTTTGCAGGAGTTTGATTTTGATATACGAGATAGGAAAGGATGTGAGAATTTTGTTGCAGATCATTTATCTCGCATTGAGCATGAGAACCACCATGAGACCTTTCCTATCACAGAGGACTTTCCTGATGAGAGATTATACCAGGTAAAATCTACTATTCCATGGTTTGCTGACTATGTTAATTTTCTTGCAGGAAAGGTGATGCCACCAGACTTGAAGTCTCACGAAAAGAAGAAATTTCTCCATGATGTCAAGTCTTACCTGTGGGACGACCCGTTGCTCTTTAAGGTTTGTTCAGACCAATTAATAAGACGGTGTGTTCCACATGAGGAGGTAACTAAAATCATGCATGATTGTCATTCATCTCCTTATGGTGGACATTTTGGACCCGCACGTACTGCTGCCAAGGTATTGCAATCTGGTTTTTATTGGCCTACTATGTTTAGGGATTGTTATACCTTTGTTAAAACATGTGATAGGTGCCAACGGACAGGTAATATTTCGGGACACCATGAATTACCTTTAACTCATATTCTTGAAGTCGAGTTGTTTGATGTTTGGGGAATTGATTTTATGGGCCCCTTTCCCTCTTCCCATGGTTATCTTTATATTTTAGTTGCAGTTGATTATGTGTCTAAATGGGTAGAGGCAATTGCCACTAAGAAAAATGATGCTCGTATTGTCTTACAGTTCCTTCATAAGAACATATTTACTAGATTTGGCACTCCACGAGCTATTATTAGTGATGGGGGGTCTCATTTTTGCAATAAACTGTTTAATGCTCTACTTGTCAAGTATGGAGTTAGACATAAGGTTTCAACTGCTTATCATCCCCAAACTAACGGTCTTGCTGAGGTTTCTAACAGGGAAATAAAACAGATATTGGAGAAGACCGTTCGCACCACCAGGAAGGATTGGGCTCTCAAATTGGATGAAGCTCTTTGGGCTTACCGTACCGCCTTCAAAACTCCAATTGGTACATCCCCGTATCGCTTGGTGTTTGGGAAGGCATGTCACCTACCTGTGGAATTGGAACATAAAGCATTCTGTGTTGGGTTTTATGTCCTAAAACTCGTGGTTTGTAAATACTCTATTTAGAATAAAGAGTTATTAGTTTTATTCAGTAAAGGAGTTTACTGGAATAAAGTGAAACGTGTTTGGTTTATCCTATACCAATGACCAACACCCTTGGCTGAATATGAGTACTTGAGCTTCATGTATGACATGATTGTGGATCAGGCTCAAGTAGTCAGTCAAGACGGTCTATAGTATACGGATAAGGCTGGGTACCTTATCCTGGTAACACTATTGGATGCGGCTCACTTTGTATTGTACAGAACGATGTGATCCGAATCATTTCACATGGAGATGTGAGAAGTGAGGGCGTCCTGTGTAAAGAGTTTACATAAGATCGAACCGCGTATTAAGTCGCTCTCTCTTTATAACTCCGTTTACTGATGAGACCGACTTATACATATTGATGGCCTAGGTAACTCGATCTCAATCCTGAGCTCGCTATGAACTCCTGCTTATTCGATAGTATCCTTTGACTTGCACGGGTGAGAGTGGCCCATAAGCGCCGACTCAATAAGCCTACCATCTTGGGGATAAAGTCGAATAGGTAGCTGGGGACATAGTACAGCAAGATTGGAGTTCACTCCTAACCCGCTCTTCAGGGTTAGTAGATAGGTTGTTCCCTTAATAGCTAACTCCGGGGCTTGAACAATGAGCGCTCACACTCTCATGTGATGAGAGGGTTAACTGATCTGTTGGTTGGACCATAGATCTATTGTTCATTAGAGGTGTCAGTGGTACTTAAGGAACAAGACGTAATGCAGGGGTTAAACGGTTTAAATGACCCAGCTGTGATTACGAACAACCTGTGAAGGGTCGACTTTCCAGTGACGGTTATATCAGGGGACATAATATATCTACAGTGAGGAGAGTGCAACCCTCGGACTATAGTGGAGTCTCCGGGGGTTAACGAATGTTGGTTAGTTCGGTTAAAAGAGTTTTGACCGAATAATCTCGTATCGTTGGAGCTCATGATCTGTAGGTCCTTTAGGTTCTCCTGGCTAGCTCGGATAACGCCGTGCAACAGTATAAAAGAAAAGAAAAAGAAAAAGAATTTGAATTGTTCAAATTCGGTTTATGGAAGGAGGATGAAAATATTTAAATATGATTTAAATATGGAAATGGCCTAAAACATGAATAGGATTCATGTGTAAAAAAGTCGGTTTTCGGAAAACCGGGTTTAGTCATATTATTTAATTAATATTTGATATTAAATTAAATAATATTTATTAATTAAAAAGTTTAATTAATAATTATATATATATATATATTTTATTTATTAAAATTTTTAATAAATAAAATTATTATTATTATTTTTAATAATAATAATAATTATATATATATGTGTCTTACATGCAGTAAGACATATATATATTATGTAAAGAATATATATATATATATTGAAGACTAAACTTCAAGCTGGCTATCAATAGATGAAGAAGTTGAGATGGGGTATTAAAATTGAAATTGTTTCCATTTCTCAGAGAGGGATATACGAAGAATTAAAAAAAATCTTCAGACACCCTCTGCCCCTTCTTTTTCTTCTTCTTCCTCTTTTCTTTTTCTTTTTCTCTTCTTTCGGAGTCCCACAACTCCGTTGCTTGGCGCCGAGGATAGCGGGACTACCTAGGGTGGTTCTCGAGGCGTTCGTGAGAAGAGGCCGGAAGAGTTCGTGACGAGGAACGTGCGACGGACTTGAAGAAATTGGAGCTACAAGGTTATGTATTTTTAATTTCTTATTTCCGTCTTTTGAGCATGTTTTCTATTTGTTAAATTGATGAAATTAGAGTATCATCGGTCCGAAATCACGTTCCGCTGCGGTAAAACGCTCCATCAATTGGTATCAGAGCGATTTTGTGATTAACTCAATTTGCATCAATTTAAGTTGGTGGGTATTTTAATTTAGAAATTGTTTCTGAATTGGCGTCTAAAGTGGATATCGATTTTGGCATAGTTTCTTTTTGAATTTTCTAATTTGTAATTGCCCGAGAATGTATGGGCTTTAATGTGTGCTTTAAAATATGTATTTTTAGAGTCATTAGAGTCCATATAGGTTTCTTTGTGAAAGAAGCTCGAGTTTGGAGCTTGCCGAAATGTTCGGTATAAGTTCAACTCGTTCTAGGAAATTCGAAGAGAAGCTCGAAGAGAAATTGGCCGAAGCGTTCGGGGAAGCAAGCTGGTCAAAGACGGTGCGAAGAGTTCGAAGTCCGCTCAAGACTTAGCTTGTTGATCAAGCTTGTAATAAAATAGTTATTGCTTGCTAAATGCCAAAATCGATCCACTTTAGTGTGTTTAATTAATTATGCATTGCGAATGTATGTTTTAATTAAAATCCATGTTTGTATGTGCATAACGTATGCTATATAGATTTAAAATCCCACCGTAGGAAGCATGCTCCATGCATTAAAATTATGTTATAAGTGTTATAATATATAGTATGCATATTTGGGAATTCATGAGTATTAATATAAGAGTTATATTAATTCATGAATTAGATGTTGCTAATTTAATAGAATAATTGATATAAGTGTTATATTAATTATAAAATTAAATTTACAACATAGGTTGTCCTGGTTTTATGCATATTATAGGTTATAAGTGTTATAATATATTAAATGCATGTTTAATTCATGAGTATTAATATAAGTCTTATATTAATTCATGAATTAGTTGTTGTTTGCTTAATAGAATAATTAATATAAGTGTTATATTAATTATGAAATTAAACATCCAACCAAGATGCATTATTGTATGTTATAATTGTTATAATGTATAGGATGCATGCTTAATTCATAAATATTTGATATAAGTGTTATATTAATTTATGAATTAGGAGTTGTATATTTAAGAGCATAATCGATATAAGTGTTATATTGATTATGAAGTTAAATATTCAATTTCTCATGCCTTAGCGAATGTATGTTTGAGAAGCATATAGAAGTTTGTTGTAGTAAGTCTAGTTTTTGCAAGTGTTGTAAAAATGACTTAGACTTTTAAAATCTATAACAAAGAAAAGAGCATGTTCATTTAGGGTTAATGGTTCGATCAGGTTCATTAGATGAATAGGTCGAAATCTCGTAAATGCTAAGGTTATGAGAAACTCACCCGGTGAAATCCTGTTCGAGGTTGGAGATATTTAAGCTGACGGTTTATGGAACACCTCCTACCTGGGGACGATCCGGTACTTGAGTAAAGTTAACCAGGCTTTATGAGCGTGCGGGAGAGGTGTGAGGTTAATTAAATCTGTTAATAACCTAGACATCTCAGGTAAATAGTTTGCCTAGACTTAAGGTTTTATTTTCTTAGCCGGATAAAACCTGAGTGTTTACCCTAAAAACCGTCAACGATGCTTAGTAGATGTGTTGAGAAGGAATATATGATATATCCCTCTCCTGCTACGTACTCCCTAAAGTTCACAACGTGAAAATTTTGCTCGGCCTCGTGTTGTCAATAGGGCAACCCCATTCGGATGGTATTTGCAACTTTCAATAGCAAGGTGAATGGAGTAAGTATCTATAGTAAGTGGAAGAAGGAAGTACGTCAGTACATCCTATGGTCTCCTCCATTGGATTGAACCGTAAGATTCTCATGTTCCGCCTGCATCTTGCTCTTAGTGGCACCATCCATTCGGAGGGCAGGGCATGGGAGATCGAACATCTCAGTCACCATTTATGGATAGTGAAACATAGGGCCATTCCCAACACTGACATTCCATTCGGTTGCTATGTTGGGGTCGTTCTGTGCGTTCTAAAAATGGAGGGTCACACTTACGGGATTTGCTAAGGAGTTAGTAAATCCAGACCAAAAACGATAACTAAGATGCTATAGGAATATGAGTTATTCTGGAGATAGCATTTAGTAAAGAATGTCTTGGTTTAGTAAAGGAGTGACTCGACTGCCATTCGGCAGCGACCATTCTGACTTACTAAAGTATCGTAGCGAGTAAATAAAGAGTTTGGGTACTTTATTTGCTGCTAAACCTCTTAATTGTTTAAATAGGTTAAAACCGTTTCACTAATAGTTTTACATTCTTTTTCAGCATGTCGAACTCTTTTATACAGTTGTGAGCTCACGACAAATTAACCGGTGAAAATTTTGGGACGTGGAAGTCGAACCTTAATGCAGTTTTGGTTTTCGACAACCTAAGATTTGTCTTAACGGAGGAGTGTCCTCCGGTTCCTGGTTCAAATGGCTCACGAACTGTTCGTGAAGCATATGATGGTTGGATTCGAGCTAATGATAAAGCTCGAGTTTATATCCTGGCAAGCATATCTGATGTTTTATCAAGGAAGCATGAGGGGATGGTTTCCGCTAAGGAAATCATGGCTTCACTACAAGAGATGTTTGGAAAGCCTTCCTCATCTCTTAGGTATGAAGCCCTCAAGCACATTTACAACTGTCGTATGGCTGAAGGAACCTCTGTTAGGGAACATGTCCTTAACATGATGGTGTACTTCAATACTGCAGAAGTAAATGGAGCAACCGTCGATGAACAAGGTCAGGTTGGATTTATCTTGGAATCTCTTCCGAAGAGTTTCCAGCACTTCAGGACCAATATGGTCATGAATAAGATAGAATACAATCTGACGTCTCTTCTAAACGAGCTTCAAATTTATCAATCCCTGCATACCTCGAAAGGAAAGGAGAAGGAGGTAAATGTTACCACTTCTGTGAAGTTCCAGAAAGGGTCTGGGTTTGGGACTAAATCTGAACCTCTTACTCTGAGTAATAAGATTATTCACAAGAAGAAGATAAGTGCCAGGAAGGGCAAAACCCCAGCTGTAGGCAAGGTAAAAGCTTCACACAGTGGAAAGTGTTTTCATTGTGGTGAAGAAGGGCACTGGAAGCGAAACTCTCCTAAATACCTTGCGGAGAAACAGGCAAAGAATGAACGACAAGGTAAATATGATTTATCTTTTGTCTAAACATGTTTTGTGGATTATGATTGTCATACCTGGATGTTGATTCAGGAACCACTAATCATGTTTGTTATTCTTTTCAGGAAACTAGTTCCTGTTTGCCAGTTTCTTGACGAAGATGCCTTATGAAGACGTCTTCGCAGTTTATACAGTGGGAGCTTGCTTGTTTGTAGTTGTTTGTATAGAAATAATTTCAAGTGTTGTAATTATTGTCTATAAACTCAAGTTTGCTGTGAACACTTTATGTATATAGTATCTTTTGTTTTTATAAATGAATGGTTCATTTCACAAAAGATGTATACAAGTAGTGTTCTATTAAACTTGGTAACAACTAAAGTGTTAAAGACTTATCTTGTTTTATATTGAAAGCTAAATTATAAATTAACAATGGTTGTTAGTTATGCTGGTTCTTCTCAAGTGTTGAGAAAACTTTAATGCAGTGGGAGAATTATGAGATAATTTGTCCTGCTGTATTAGTATGTTTTATGACTCTAGTTATCATATTGATGATGACAGTGAGTTCATAAACAAGAACCAGTGGCTCAAAGCCAGGGATCTTCAAGAGGTTTACAGACCAAGTCTATGAGGTGAAAACCTCTAAGACTTGACTTTCTGGCAAATGGACTGTCCCAAAGAGAAGTGGTTAATTGTGTATTAACTTCATCTCTTGTTGTCAGATATAAGTTATATAGTATACTCGTATCCATTACCTTGTTCTATCTGATAGAACAAGATATATGGATATCAAGACTAGCTATCTTGATAGAGTATCTATTAGTCTAAACCAAGGAGATACATTATTCATGATTAAGAGCAAATCGTTTGCGAGCTTTTTCAATTCATTTATGAATTGAAATAAGCGTCTATATTCTGATTTATAAGGTTTGTTTTTCAAATCTTATGGTTTTGAACATTACATTGATAAAACTTGTTAGACAAGTGTTTAATCAATGTTATGGCTTTCATAATATATTCCCGTAATTTTGTCCTAATCATTGAGAATGATGTAGGATCTACTTCTGACATTTTAGCATAAACTAGCGACCCACTCCCAAATAGTTGATTTGGAGGTAAGCTTAGTTTGTTCTAAGGATTCAGGTTGATCTGAGTCGTAAGAACAAATCGCTAGTGCTGTCTCTAAAATCTTTTATTGACAAGTTGTCAATATTCGATGGTCTATGGAAATGGTTTCCTGAGACACCTCAAATGTTGAGGATACAAGATGCACCCAAGTGCATTTACATATTGGAGGTCAGATGTATCTTTTGAGATACATGACCCGATATGTGCTATGCAGTGGGAGTTGTTAGTAATATTAGTCCAATTGGATTGGATTTCGGTTAAAGTTTTGTCCTTGTACTTAGAGGAGTAGAATACAAGAGTTGTATTGCTGATTCCTCGTTGGTAGCTAAGTCTATTTGCAGCTTGTGAAGCAGCAATAAGTTTATAATTTGAGCTCGCAGTTAGTCCTATGAGGAGATGTGATGGTCACATGGAAAGCCTCGTAGTACTTCATGCTGATTTGTTTACTAAGTCTCTCATGGCTAAAGTGTTTGAGAGACACCTAGAAGAGTCTAGGCTCCGAGTTGCTGGAGAGGACAGTGGGAGAAAACTTCTCATATATGATATATTAGTTTTCTCTACCTAACATGTACACCACGGATGTTTAAGTCCAAGTGGGAGTTTGTTGGGTTTTATGTCCTAAAACTCGTGGTTTGTAAACTGCTATGTTTGTAAATACTCTATTTAGAATAAAGAGTTATTAGTTTTATTCAGTAAAGGAGTTTACTGGAATAAAGTGAAACGTGTTTGGTTTATCCTATACCAATGACCAACACCCTTGGCTGAATATGAGTACTTGAGCTTCATGTATGACATGATTGTGGATCAGGCTCAAGTAGTCAGTCAAAACGGTCTATAATATACGGATAAGGCTGGGTACCTTATCCTGGTAACACTATTGGATGCGGCTCACTTTGTATTGTACAGAACGATGTGATCCGAATCGTTTCACATGGAGATGTGAGAAGTGAGGGCATCCTGTGTAAAGAGTTTACATAAGATCGAACCGCGTATTAAGTCGCTCTCTCTTTATAACTCCGTTTACTGATGAGACCGACTTATACATATTGATGGCCTAGGTAACTCGACCTCAATCCTGAGCTCGCTAAGAACTCCTGCTTATTTGATAGTATCCTTTGACTTGCACGGGTGAGAGTGGCCCATAAGCGCCGACTCAATAAGCCTACCATCTTGGGGATAAAGTTGAATAGGTAGCTGGGGACATAGTACAACAAGATTGGAGTTCACTCCTAACCTGCTCTTCAGGGTTAGTAGATAGGTTGTTCCCTTAATAGCTAACTCCGGGGCTTGAACAATGAGCGCTCACACTCTCATGTGATGAGAGGGTTAACTGATCTGTTGGTTGGACCATAGATCTATTGTTCATTAGAGGTGTCAGTGGTACTTAAGGAACAAGACGCAATGCAGGGGTTAAACGGTTTAAATGACCCAGCTCTGATTACGAACAACCTGTGAAGGGTCGACTTTCCAGTGACGGTTATATAAGGGGACATAATATATCTACAGTGAGGAGAGTGCAACCCTCGGACTATAGTGGAGTCTCCGGGGGTTAACGAATGTTGGTTAGTTCGGTTAAAAGAGTTTTGACCGAATAATCTCGTATCGTTGGAGCTCATGATCTGTAGGTCCTTTAGGTTCTCCTGGCTAGCTCGGATAACGCCGTGCAACAGTATAAAAGAAAAGAAAAAGAAAAAGAATTTGAATTGTTCAAATTCGGTTTATGGAAGGAGGATGAACATATTTAAATATGATTTAAATATGGAAATGACCTAAAACATGAATAGGATTCATGTGTAAAAAAGTCGGTTTTCGGAAAACCGGGTTTAGTCATATTATTTAATTAATATTTGATATTAAATTAAATAATATTTATTAATTAAAAATTTTAATTAATAATTATATATATATATATTTTATTTATTAAAATTTTTAATAAATAAAATTATTATTATTATTTTTTAATAATAATAATAATTATATATATATGTGTCTTGCATGCAGTAAGACACATATATATATTATGTAAAGAATATATATATATATTGAAGACTAAACTTCAAGCTGGCTATCAATAGATGAAGAAGTTGAGATGGGGTATTAAAATTGAAATTGTTTCCATTTCTCAGAGAGGGATATACGAAGAATTAAAAAAAATCTTCAGACACCCTCTGCCCCTTCTTTTTCTTCTTCTTCCTCTTTTCTTTTTCTTTTTCTCTTCTTTCGGAGTCCCACAACTCCGTTGCTCGGCGCCGAGGATAGCGGGACTACCTAGGGTGGTTCTCGAGGCGTTCGTGAGAAGAGGCCGGAAGAGTTCGTGACGAGGAACGTGCGACGGACTTGAAGAAATTGGAGCTACAAGGGTATGTATTTTTAATTTCTTATTTCCGTCTTTTGAGCATGTTTTCTATTTGTTAAATTGATGAAATTAGAGTATCATCGATCCGAAATCGCGTTCCGCTGCGGTAAAACGCTCCATCATTCTGGGCGACCAGGAAGTTGAACTTTGACTCTCAGAAAGCTGGCGAAGAACGGTTGCTTCAACTTAATGAGTTGGAAGAGTTTCGAGGCCAGGCTTATGAGAATGCCAAGCTTTACAAAGAACGCACTGCGCGATGGCATGATCAAAGAATTCAACACCGCTCATTTACACCTGGACAACAAGTACTTCTTTTTAAATCTCGTTTACGTTTGTTTCCAGGAAAATTAAAATCTAGGTGGTCGGGCCCCTTTACCATTAAGGAAGTATTTCCACATGGAGCCATCGAGTTGCAAGCTACTGATGGACATTCATTCAAGGTCAATGGACAAAGAGTCAAACATTACTGTGGCACTGAGGAACGACGTCTCGAGAGCCTTCACTTGGACGAACCTGAATGATGCATCGTCCCGTCTAGCTAAAGACGTTAACTAAAGCGCTTGTTGGGAGGCAACCCAATTTCATTTGTATTTTCTTTCTGTGTTGTTTGTTGTTTGTTTCTTTTTACTCTGAGTTGATGTTTGTTTGTTTTGTAGGTAAAAAAAAAAAAAAAAAAAAAAAAAAAAAAAAAAAAAAAAATCTGTAGGCACGAAACCCGAGAGGACAGCGTCGAGACCCTGGTGTAGCGTCTCGACGCTACGAACTTTTGCTGCAGCGTCAGAAGCCGAGAGGACAGCGTCTCGACGCTGCCCTAGCGTCGAGACGCACTGAAGTCTGCTGCAGTGTCAGAACCGAGAAGGCAGCGTCGAGACGCTGCCCTAGCGTCTCAACGCTACGCGAATTCCTGCAGAGTCAATTACCGAGGGGACAGCGTCGAGACGCTGCCCTAGCGTCTCGACGCTATCACGAAAACCTGCAACTTAAATTTCCAGATCCGAGAGCATCCTATCACACTCCCATTTGAAACCCTAACTTCTCCCAACTCGTTTTTCAACTCAAATCCACCAAATCTCCCCACAAATCTCTCATTTTTTCTTCAAATATCCACTCCTTAACTCCCGATCTTCAGTTCTTTGGCCGTTCATACTCGATTGAAGTCTATTTCCACCATTTGTGAAGATTCAAAGTTCAAACTCAAGGTTCTTCAAGGGTAATCTCTACACTTTCTATCTCTTTTTTTAAGCGTTGGTTGTTGTGTAGAAGTTTTTTCGAGTTAACTTGAGTGTGTTTGGGGGTATTTTGGTTGTGTTGGGCATAAAAAAATTTGGAGTTTTGTTGGAGAGGTGTTCTTCGCGTTCTTCGTGTTCTTGAAAAAAAAAATGGTCGGGTCAAAACATTCGAGAGCTTCTTCATCATCATCATCAAGGGCTGCATTTGATTCTGATCGGTTCGTCAGTCTTGCTGCGTATGAGAACTTTCAAAAAAATATAATTGAAAGAAATGTTCTCCCTGAACGGGGCCTGGCTCCGGATGAAGTGCACCAACACCTCTTATTTCAAAACATCATAAAGAGAGGTTGGGCAGAATTTGTGCAGCAGCCTACGAGTGCCGTTGTATCCCTTGTGCGGGAATTTTACGCCAACATGACTGAGGCGGACACCAAATCATATGTGAGAGGCCATCGCGTTCCGTTTGATGCAGCGTCTATAAACGCATGTTTTTCGCTGCCCAACATCGATCGGGACGAGTACGGTTTATACGTCAGATAGCAGCTCGACGTATATCAAGTAATCAGAGAGCTATGTCATCCAGGTGCTCAGTGGGTCACCAGGCAAGGTGAGGTCATTCGATTCCGCGCAACTGACCTCACTGTCACAAACAGGGTGTGGCATAGTTTCATTTGTGCCAGGCTGCTCCCCATTGCTCGTCTGAGCGATGTCACGAAGGACAGGGAAATCCTCCTATATGCGATTGCCACAGGTCGCTCAGTGGATGTTGGCAAACTTATCCACAGCTCGATGCGACGCACTAGACGAGGGTCCACCACAGGCGGACTTGGGCACTCGTCCCTCATTACAGAGCTCTGTAGGAAAGCCGGTGTAGAATGGGATGGACGCGAGGAGGTGGTCCACCCTCTGGCGCTCATGGAGAAGAATTTTATCATGAGATTGCGTGGACGGGATGATCCGGTTGTCGGTGCAGGCAGGCCAAGATGAGGATGATATCTATCTGGAGGGTCCTGTTCCAGTTATGCCTGTTCCTCCTCAGCCAGCTCGGGCTTCACATTCTATTGACGAGCAACTCCAGCATCTGTCGCTGCGAGTTCAGCGCCACCACAGGCGTTCTGAGGCACAATTCACTCACCTGTACGAGTGTTTGCGCTATCAGTATGAGCCTAGCGCCGACCAGTCCTTCCCTTCTCCGATGCCTCCATACGCATCATCTGATGAGGAGCAGTGAGCGCCTCCATTTCAGGGCAGTTTCGTTACCCCTATTTATTTTTTTTTCTTATTGTTTTATGCATGTTGTTTTTTTTATATATACATTGAGGACAATGCATGTTTTGAAATTTGGGGGTGGGACTAGCACGTTAAAGGCCCTGAGTATGTTTGAGCTGAATTGTGATGCATTGCATGTGATTAGGATAACCTATGAGATATTCTGAATATTGATAATCTGGATTGGAGAATTATGAAACCATATCTGAAAAGTTGAAAATTATTTTTAACTTTTGTTTTCCTTTTGTATGTTTGACTACCCTGTAAGCTATGAATGCATCTTTGTGTTGAGTCTTTATGCATGAGAGAGACAACATGATTTGGCTTTTATTTAAAAAAAAAAAAATAATTTTTAGATAGTATCTCATTGCTTTACTGATTTATGAATGCATAAGGTTATTGCCATTATACCCTGCCTATCTGTGAGACTTTGAGCCATTAAGCACTATCTTTACACAGTGCTCTTTTCTCTTAAATTGAGTGTGTCATGCATGATTGACTTTTCTAGAACTTGCTCTGATATGCATGTCTGGAATCTCTGAATTCAATTTGAATGTCTTATTTTCACAAGGGCAATTAGGATAACCCATTTTAGCTTTCTTAAAAGGCCAACCTTGACATTATCCTTAGAAAGCCATTTTGAGCCTTAAACCTTTTTGTTGGAAATTTGCCATATTACAAGCCTTATATCCATTCTATTGTATTTTCCTTCATTTGAACCGTGAACTGAAGAAGAAAGATGTATACCACATGATGCTTAAATCAATCCAAAAAAAAAAAATAAAAAATAATAGAGAACAAAAGCCACCGAGAGGAATAGCTTTACAAAGAGTCAACAATCCTTTCGAGTTTCATGTGGTATGAACAAAAATTATTCTAATTAAGTAGCTTAAAATGTCCTTCCATCCACCTTTACCTAAGCCCAATTACAACCAAAGTGAGACCCGAAAATTTGACATTCTTTTGATTTATTGATGATGAAGATTTGATATTTTAGCAAGCTTATGGTAAAATTCTTTTATGCATTGGAGTGAGTGTTTATCATTTATATATATCCCGATTAGTGAGATGATTGAGCGAAATTGTGTGAGGTATTAACTCTTGTGCATTCGATTGTCGTAATTTAATGAGATGCTTAAGCTTTATTATAAAACTAGCCTTTGATTGTTTGTTCTCTTGATTGTCACCATGGCTCAAACCATAGATGAATACTTAGTTTTATGGGTAGTTTTGGATACAAAAGAAAAAAACAATAGGCTATGGTTGAATTTATTCTTAAATTGTGGATTGTCATTATTGGGATTATCGAGGTTGGAATCACATGCTTGCATTCATTAATTTGTCTTATGATCTTGTTTTATTTTGCTCGAGACTAGCAAAAACTTAAATTTGGGGGTGTTTGATAGCTCACAAAGTGGGCTATCTTTATAGCCTTTTTACCGCTAGTTTATCGTGTAAATGAGCACTTTAATGTTGATTATCTTTTATATTATAGGAATTGAGCTAAATGGAGCTAAATGGAGCTAAATGGAGCATTAGTGAGGATTAAGAAGAGAAATGATCAAATTGGGTGACTTGAAGAGGAAGCCCAAGCCAAGAATCCCGCAGCAGTAGCGTCGAGACGCTACCCGTAGCGTCGCGACGCTACGGATAGTCTTCCAGCGTTATTTCCGTTCGTAGCGTCGAGACGCTGTGCCTAGCGTCTCGACGCTGGCGTGCCAATTAAGGAAGAAAATCTTTTCGGGACAGCATCGAGACGCTGCCCCTAGGGTCTCGACGCTGTCACGATTTTTTGCTATAAATAAGTCTTTTTCCAGCCGACTTAATCACCGAATTTTAGAGAGAAAAAGCCCTAGTTTCGAGACTTTGACACTTTGGAGAGGAGAGGAACGAGGATTGAAGCTGAGGAAGAGATTCAGAAGCAAGAGATTGTAGATCACAAGCCGGGAACGGAGAACGACACGATATTGAGTTTATCTCTCCCTTTTCTTAGAACATTGTTGATGAATTACTTATTATTTGATATGTTTGTAGTTTTGAACATGAGTAGCTAAACTCATTATCTTGGGGATTGATGTAGCCTTTTAGTTTTGACGTTTTAATTAATTGAATGCTTAGATTGATTGTTTATTATCCATTCATGCTTTTACTTTCTTAATGCTTATAATCTTTTGGCCAAGGGTTGTATGTCGTCATGGTTTAAATTATGCTTGGAAGAGAATGATTTAGACTAGATCTTAGTTGCATGACTAAGAATAGTTCTAACATGGGAATGATTAGGCTATCTTAGAAGTTGTTTTAAAGAAGAGTTCTTAATGCCTTGCATGTCTTTAAAAACTAGATTGAACAATTAGTTTTATTACATTACATGAGACCAATTGAGCTCGGAAGAGTCAATTGTTATTTGTGTCCTTCTAGACTTATGGAAATTTGCATGAATAATCTAGGTATTTGATTGATTGAAGCGTCAATCTAATTGGTGAAATCACATCCCTAAGATACTTCTCTCGTGAATTGTTTTACTCGTTACTTTACTTTATTATTTGCTTTTGAAATTGTTGTCACAACCCACTTTCCATCTTATTTCTCTAGATAAAATTAAACACTATTATTTGGGGTACTTAAGTGAACTAGAAAGCCAGTCCTGAGGACGATATTCGTATTCATTTACACTTTATTACTTGACCCGTACACTTGCGGTTTTGCACTACATTAAAAGAAGCTCGCGAGGAGCTAAATTCGCATAAGGCAGAGCTGCAGAATTTGAACAACCATCTCACACAAATGGCCGTGTCGATTAGCAAGATCGAAAGCAAGAGTGATAGCTCCAAAATAGAGTAATTTTTATGTCCCTAATATTGGCTAGAACCATGCTAAGTATTGATTAAAATGCCTTTTTGTAGGTGATTTCATGGTCGAGAGCTCGAGAAGTCTAAAGACACGTTACGTGGCTTAAAGTGGCGTTTTAGAGCTTTATTGATGCATCGGGAGTGAAGGGGCTTGAAGAATCAAAGAAATGGCAAAAATTGCCTTGAAAAGACAAGTTTTGGCCAACAAACCCGAGAGCAACCAGCATGAGCGGCAACGTCGAGACGCTGGCCGAGCGTCTCGACGCCGCCCCGAACGACTTCCGAACTTTGACGTGCCCCAGCGTCTCGACGCTGCCCGAGCGTCTCGACGCCAGCCCGATGATTTTCCAGATTGACGCGCGACAGCGTCGAGACGCTGTCCGAGCGTCTTGACGCCCGCGCGCGCGCGGCCAACTTAGGGCACAACGTCGAGACGCTTGCCTAGCGTTTCGACGCTCCGACGATTAAAGGCGTGAAAACGCCTAATTTTTGCCCAACTTTGAATCTATCTTTTCTCCATCTTCTTTCTCTCGGGTCTACACCATTCTCCACCATTTTTGAGCTTCTTCTTCTCCTCTTTGTATGGTACTAAGCTCTTCCATGGGGGATTTGATTTATTCATCCTCCATGGAAGGCTAAACTAAGGTTAGTGTTTAATTTCGAGTTTGGTTTTGTGAATTATGGATGTTTGGGGAGATTTGCCCCTTTGTAAATGTGAAGCTAATTAGCATGTTTCTTGCATCTCTTGCTTGTTCTTATTCCAATTCTAGCATGTGTAGCTTAATTAGATTGACTCCCTAATTCCTATGCATGATAGAGGGCTAAAGATTAGGACGTATAATTGCCCAAATCGCTAGGTAGCACGGGCTTAAGCATGGCTAATTAATTCAACCCAAAGTGACAGTTGGTACTCTGAATTAATTAACGTTTTCATGTTAGGCTTAGGGCGAGAGAGAAACCGGGTTAGTCCTAGGATTAAGCCGTCACAATGTTCCCGTCACTGGCTTATAGTCGATTTAGGGGTCGCTACCTTGAATAGATTATTGGCCAAGAACAATTAGAATTGCACATATCTAATTACATCTTTCGGTCATTTGAGCTAGCACTTAGCCAAATGAATTGTGTGCATAAGCATGATTAGCTAATTAATTGTATCGATGAACCGAACATCCATAACGATCAATTCCATTTCTTGAAGTTAAGCACAACCATTTAAATTTTGCACTTGTCATTTAATTTTCCGTTAGCTTGCACGTTAGGAGTTCCCTTCCCCCAAACCAAATCACAATCATTTTACCATTCTTTTTACCAAACTTGTGCATACATTTTATAATTAGCAAATTAGACTCAGTTAAATTGAATTTCTTAATTCCCTGTGGATCGACCCCGTTACCATTAAGCTACAAATAGCTCGGTGTATTCGGGTTTATAAATTTTATTTTGGCAAGCCTCGACAGCTTGAAATTTAGTTGGATATTCACAAAATCCATCCTACCAAAATTGGCGCCGTTGCCGGGGAATTTAGATTTAATTTAGTTTGATTAAGTTTAATTTGTTTGTTTTAAAAATTTCTTTACTTTTTTTTGTACAGTTTAATTCTTTTGTATTATTTTACCCGTTCTTGTTTGAGTTTTTGAGCGCAGTCATTCTTTGAAAATCCAAGAGAAAGCGCTGAAATGGAGGTCGGGGGTAATTATGAGCAACAAAGAACCTTGAGGGAGCTTGCATCATCTAAGCTAGGCCGGAACACATCGAGTATTATGTATCCGGTAGCTTCAGGTAATTTTGAACTTAAAGCTGGTCTGATTAACTTATTACCTTCTTTTGGTGGTAATACAGATGAGAATCCCGTCAGACACGTCAAGGCATTTCAGATGGTGTGTTCGTCATTTAGGACCGACGACATCACCGAAGATCAACTCCATCTTAGAGCTTTCCCTTTCACCTTAAAGGGGGAGGCGAGAGAGTGGATGTATTACATACCGACCGGGTCCATCACTTCTTGGGCAGAGCTGCAGGGAGCATTTTATGCGAAGTATTTTCCACCTCCCAAGGTCGCCGCCTTCAGAAGAATGATTAATAGAATTGAGCAAGGAGAAAAAGAGACAGTTCTCGAGTGTTGGGAGAGATTTGGCCGGTTGTGTGAGGATTGTCCCAACCACCAAGTGTCTGACCAGCGCCTAATTCATAATTTCTATGAAGGTCTCTTACCGCCAAACCGACAGTTAGTTGATGTCGCCAGTGGAGGTTCGCTCATCGATAAGACACCCGCCGAAGCTAGAGTTTTAATTTCCAACTTGGCTAGAAGCTTGGAGCGGAGTGGAGACGAAAGCGAGGAGCAAGCTCGCTTGAGAAGGGACGTGGATGAGCTTAAGGCTCAGATTTTTAAGGTAAGTAAAGTTGTTCTCGCTTTAAATGATGGTTTTCTGAAAACCCAATCATCTGTTTCAGGTAGAACCGCTGAGGACATGTTTAAAGCTCTACTTGCAATAACTTCCAAATCACAGCAAGATACCTTGGACAAGCTCGATAACGTTGGAACTCAGATGCAAGATTTGGGTAAGGAAATATCCTTTATGACCGAGAAAGTAAATAGGATGGAAAAGCAAAAAGCTGAAAGCGCGAGTGCCATCACCTTGAGAAGTGGGAAGCATCTTCTCACGAGTACCCCGCCGGTGGAAGTCGATTATGGCCACATCGAGCCACAGATAGAAAATCCTGAACCACGGTGGAAAGGGGTAAATTTCGATCATACATGTACTAGAGTTTATGTGCCTAAGGCTCCTTTTCCTAGCAGGTTAGCAAGACCGCGTAAGAAGAACTACGAGAAGGAGTTCCTAGACACATTCAGGAAGGTAGAGATCAATATCCCTCTGTTGGATGCCCTGAAGGAAATTCCAAGGTACGCCAAGTTCCTAAAGAGACTATGCACCAACCAGAGGAAGACAAAGGAGAGTGAACGCGTCATGGTAAGTGAGAACGTTTCCGCTTTGATCACAAAGAACTTACCGGTTAAATGCGACAATCCAAGTATGTTCTCTCTCCCTTGTAAGATAGGAGGCATGCATATTAGAAGAGCAATGCTAGATTTAGGAGCCTCCATTAGTGTTATGCCTTATTCGATTTATCAGAAACTGAAATTGAAAGAAATGAAGAAAACAAGAATAGTTATTCAACTTGCTGATAGAACTTCTGTGCATCCTTTAGGAATAGTGGAAGATGTGTTAATGCAGGTTAATGAATTAATTTTTCATGTTGATTTTTATGTTCTGAAAATGGATGAAAATTATTCCTCTTCCCCTGCTTCGATCTTATTAGGTAGGCCCTTTATGAAAACTGCTAAATCTAAAATAAATGTGGATAAGGGCATTTTATCTGTTGAGTATGTCGGAGAGGTTGTTGAGATGCATTTGCCCATTGTAGAAGAACATGATGATGATGTATTCTCTCTTTGTCAAGTAGACACTTTTGAATCTTTAGCGTAGAATCAATGCATGACTGTTGGGGATGGGGATGACCCATTATTTTTAACTGAACTTTTTGATGATCATGAGTTGCATGAACCACCCTTGACTGAATTTTGTGATTCATCTGTTTCTGCCTTGACAATTGTTGAGAATCCTGCTAAGCTACTCCCTTCCACTTTACCTTGCACTATTGGAAATGAAATGATTAATCAAGCCATGCTAGATTTAGAACCATCGATTAATGTTAAGTTGCATGCTGTTTTTAATGAGCTTAAACTGAATGACTTGCATGAATCTGGTGATATTATGCAATTGGCTGATAAATCCTATGTGCACCCCTTGAAAAAGGTGGAAGATGTTTTGGGCAGAGTAACTGACCCGTTCTTTCCTGCTGATTCTTATACTCTTGGAATTAATGAAAATCTCTCTCATGTTGTTGCATCAATTTTATGGGATCAACCTTTTATGAAACCTGCAAAAATTAAAATTGATGTTGTATGTGCGCAAAAGGCACGAGAGAAAGAATTGTTCATGGATTTTTGCAGGCAAGATGAAATTAGGAAGATGGATGGGTGTTGCGTGCTCAGTGTGTAAGTAAAATGTAATTCGAAGAGCACTTAGATCATGCAAGCATACATGGTCTGCAGCAAGTGATAAGTATATTTTAATTCGTTTTCCCACAGAGATTGAGTTTAGTGACTAACGATTTGGTGTGCTAAATTAGATAAGGTAACTTAAATTGGGTAGATTTTGGGTTGGTGTGCTGAAATATAAAAGATGCAAGAAGAAAGCAAGTGTAAAAGCAAAGCAAGTAAAGAAGTAAAGAAGTAAAGTTATAATGTGGAGAAGAAGAATTGCGGGTCTCGCAATTCTTTCGCAATAAAATCGCAAAGATAAAAACCTATGGAAAAGACTAAGGCAAAAAGCAGAAATGTTTTATTGCGGTTCTCGCAATAATCTCGCAATAAATTAGCAACGATTTAAATGTAAAGTAAGGCAACAAGGTCGACTTAAGAATCATCTATAGGCATTTAACTACCATCATTGAACAGTAGATTAACATATCATGCATCGTTTTAACTAAGTCTCATGCATCTCTCGATTACATGCATTAGATCTTTTAGTTTACTCATATCCAAGTAAGACTTAAAAACCTATTTATACACACAAGACAACAAACGTGCTAGGAGAACGCCTATTCCTAGGTCATTTTCTGATTACCATATAAGGCTAACATGAATGGATGACTCTGAATTCTTACTCCTTCCGGAGGTTAGGAATTCTTTAGACAAAATGGATGGCCAGTCGAAATCGCCCATGGGATGAAGCTCACATACATTCAATGCATTCATGCTATTTGATAGCTCCAAAATAGAGCTATTATTTACTCCCTAATTATAGCTAAAACCATGCCCATTATTGATTAAGAATGCCTTTTTGTAGGTAAACTCATGGTAGAGAGCTCGAGGAGTCCGAGGACGTGTTTCGGCGCTAAAAGCGGCGTTTTAGAGCTTCATGGACGCATCGGGAGTGAAGGGGCTTGAAGAATTGAAGAAATGGCAAAAATTGCCATTGGAAGGCAATTGTTGGCCACCAAACCCGAGAGCAAGCGTTGAGCGGCAGCGTCGAGACGCTGACTCAACGCTGCTCAGCGTCGAGACGCTGCCCCGACGATTTCCGAAGATGGACGAGCGCCAGCGTCGAGCGCGCGCGTCTCAACACTCGCTCAACGCCGACAACGTCGTGACGCTGGCCTAGCGTCTCGACGCTACCCCGAGCGCGTGCGCGGCCAACTTAGGGCACAGCGTCGAGACGCTGCCCTAGCGTCTCGACGCTCCGACGGATATAAATTCATATTTTTCCGATTTTTAACGCATCTTCTCCCTTTTTACCCTCGAGATTGCCGTTTTCTTCCCTCAATTTCTGGTTTTTGCCCATTTTTGGGTTGTATGTTGAAGACAATCTCCATGGAAGCTTGGCAAGACTTCATCTCCATGGATAACTAGAGGTTACTGGTTGGTTAGTTAAGTTTAGGGATTGATAATCTTTTGTATTACGTGAGATTAGAGCTTAATTGAATGTTTAGCATGAATGAATGATTTTCTTGCATCTCTTGGTCTGTATTAAGAACGAATAACTTTCCTTTCTGATTGGGAGTGGCGTCCATAATTAGTTACGCATGCTTAGTTGGCTAATATTGATTTTTGACAAACCTCAATACTTAGTAGCGAAAGTCTAGCTCGTGGCTAATCAATTCGAGCCCAAGTGACGGTTGGGGGTAGGAATTGATTAACGTTCTCACGGCGGGCTTAAGACTAAGAGATAAATCGAATTAGTTTTAGGATTAATTCGTCTCAATGATACCCGTTACTGTTTGTTAATTAGTTTAAGAGTCATGAACTTAGATTAATTAGTGGGCATGTTTAATTAGGATTGCACTTCCCTAATTAATTCATTGGGATGTTTGGACCCGATAGGGACATAACATTTTGTGTGCATGAAACGTCTCGGCTAATTCACATGTTAATCAATGAACCAAAGTACATTAGATCAATCCCGACACTTGCTAATCAATCGTATTTGTCAATTTCATACTTCCCGTTTTAATTTTCCGTTAGCGTGAGTCTAGTTTTAGCTACTGTTTTCCCAAACAAATCCCCCTATTTTATCATTGCAAATTTAATTCAATTAATTTAGGATTATTGATCACTCCCTGTGGATCGACCCCGTTACCACTTAGCTGCAAATTGCTCGGTGCATTCGGGTTTATAAATTTCATTTTGGCGGGTCTCGACAACCCGAAATTTGTGAACGTACAAAAGTTCACTACCAAAATTGGCGCCGTTGCCGGAGAGTAAAAATATAATCTTGATTGATTGAATTTTATTTGTTTTTTGTTTTTATTTTATTTTATTTTTCTTTTGTAAATAATTTTATTTTCTTTTATTTCTTTTTATTTTTATTTTCTTGGTTTCTGTTTATTTTTATTCTTCTTGTACAGTATGACCAGGTTCTTTTAAGTTTTTGTGTACAGTTTTATTTTAATTTTGAGGAGAGTGGAAGAGATGGAGGCTGAGGTTAATTTTGAGGATCAAAGGACCATGAGGCAGTTGGCATTACTGGGCGTAGACCGCCAACCACTGTGTATAGTGTATCCGGTAGTTCTAGGTAATTTCCAATTAAAATCTGGATTAATTTACCAACTACCTTCTTTTTGTGGTAATGCAGGGGAGGATCCTCAGAAGTATCTTAAGGAATTCCATCTGGTATGTTCGGGGATGATGTCCCAAGGAGTGACTGAAGACCAACTGTGCTTGAGGGCCTTTCCTTTCACTTTGAAGGAAAAGGCAAAAGATTGGTTGTATTGTCTTCCATCTGGGTCTGTCACGACATGGAACGGATTGAAGGGCTTATTTTTGGAAAAGTACTTCCCTGCCTCAAAAGCCACTGAAATCCGGAGGCAAATCTGTAGGATCACGCAGGGAGCTGAGGAGAATTTATTCGAATGTTGGGAGCGGTACAACCGACTGTGCGGGAGCCATCCCAATCATCAGATAGCTGAGTATCTCCTCATACAGTATTTTTACGATGGTATGCTTCCTCGAGACCGCCAGATGATCGATGCTGCTAGTGGAGGATCTCTCCTTGACAAGACTCCCGTGGAGGCTAGAATTCTGATTTCTAATATGGCTGGGAACCTTCAGCAGTATGGTGGTGGAGGAGTGGAGAATGCCCGTCTCTCAAAGGGTCTTAATGAGCTCAAAGTCCAAGTACTCGAGGTAAGTAACTCACTTCTCATAGTAGCCCAAAGCTTACAAAAATCTCAATCTTCTATTGCAGGTCGAAATGTCGAGGAGATGGTGAGTTCTTACTTGACGAAGTTTTCAACCATGTTTGAGAGTAGTAGAGTTCAAGTGCGAGGTCTGGCTGATACAATGAAGAGGCTCGACGAAAGGCTCAGTAAGGTGGAGGATCAGTGCTCACGGACACCGCCGTAGCAACCGATGGCGAACACTTGTGAACAAGTGTGCGCCATAACCTTGAGAAGCGGGAAGGAAATCTCTACACCAGTGGAGGAGAGTCCTGAACCAAGATGGAAAGGGGTAAATTTTGATCCCACCTGTACTAGAGTGTATGTGCCTAAAGCCCCCTTCCCGGGTAGATTGATGGATCCTCCAGCCCAGTTGGAGAGCGAAAAGAAGAAAAATCCTCCAGTTGTTCCAAAGTATGTGCCCAAGCCTCCCAATCCAAGAAAACAGCTGAGTCCCAGGATCATTGAAGAAGAGGACCAAGATGAGGAATCTCCTGTGCCTAAGCAAAATTGTGTTCCAGTTGCGTCATTCCCAAGTAGGCTGGCTAAGCCAAAGCCTAAGGTTGATGAGGAAGATAAAGAAGTCTTGGAGACTTTTAAGAGGGTTGTGGTGAACATTCCCCTTTTGGAAGCCATCAAGCAAATCCCTAAGTACTCGAGGTTTCTTAAGAGTTGGTGCACCTCCAAAAGGAAGAAAAAGGCGGAAGAAGAAGTGAAAAACTTGAATGACTCAAGAATGTGCACCATTGTTCTACCAACGAAATGCAAGGATCCAGGTAAGTTTACTTTACCTTGCATAATAGGGGACAAAATGATTCATGATGCCATGTTAGATCTAGGATCATCAGTTAATGTGATGTCTTATGATGTTTTTCAAGATCTTAAATTGAAATATATGCATAGATCTGGTGTTATAGTACAACTGACTGATAAATCATTTGTGCATCCTATGGGAAAAGTTGAAGATATTCTTGTTAAGGTTAACAATATGTACTTCCCCGCTGACTTTCTCATGTGCTTGAAGTGAAAACTCATCTCGTATGCCCACGTCAATTCTTTTAGGACGTCCTTTCATGAAAAATGCTAAGGTTAAAATTGATGTGGATAAAGGAGTCTTATCTGTTGAATTTGATGGAGATAAGAGTGAGTTTAAAATGGATGCATTAACTGATGAACCTGATGGGAATGTGAATGTGGATACTGTGAATGCATTGTTTGGGATTGATGTTGTTAGTGTGCAGGAGAAGCCTAGGAAATTCTTTTCTGTGGACTTTGGCAGGAAGGATGGATATAGGAAGATGGATGGAGTATCTTCCAAGATGTTGGACTATGGATGAGTAGAGTCCGAGAATACAGTCGAGCAATCGACTTTAAAAATTTGCGCTTCTCGGAGGCACCCGAGTTTGAACTGTTATTTCTGTTTGTTTTAGTTTATTACTTTAAGTAGCTTAGTTTTTAATACTTGCTTGTTTTGTTTCGTTTTTCTTAGGAGAATAAGGAGACCGCCCGGCTTATGGACCTTAAATTGGAAAGAAAAGATAGCGCCCTCTCTCTGCCAACCTTGCAAAGATCAGGGAAGTTCTCGTGTTCCCTTATTTTGCTCGTTTATTGCCTTATCTGATGGTTGATGCATTGAGGACAATGCATCTCTCTAAGGTTGGGGGTGGTTTGTCTGTGGACTTCTGTGTAGTTATCGAGCTTGGGTTTTCTCTGAATTTGAAGTGCCGTAGTCTGAATTTGCATGTTGTTCGATGAGGACAATCTAAGATATGCTTTTAAACTCTTCGTTGTGCATAATAGGAAAAGCATGAGATTGTATGCGTTAATTGAGCATTTTTCGAAAAAAAAATTAATTTTTTTTTTTTTTTTTTGTCGTTGCTTCCTTGCATCTATCGAGCACGTAGCATCTTATTCTGGACTCCGTAGGCTTAGAATTGCTTTATTTAGCCTGAAATCATGTTGTCACCCTGAAAGGCACCCTTAGGGAAGGCTTGATGCATGATAGGTTGTAATAGGTTAATCGAATTGTAGCGAAGCTATTGCCTAGTAAAAAAAAAAAGCAAGCATGAAAATAAAAGATCCCGAGGTGCTCCTCCTTCTTAGATTCGCGACTGAGAAGTGAGCATTAGTCCTTAAAAATGTGAAGCTTGCTCGTAGTCAGATACATTGTGCAATGGAATTGCAGGTAAGCTGGAACGAAGGCAAGCTTGATGTGTTAGGCTCTCTTGGAGAAGCAAAAGAAAGAAAAAGTAAAATTTTAGCAAGTTTAAAAAGAAAAAAAAAAAAAAAAAATTGGCCTTTTAATTTGTTACTCTCTTGATTGTTGAAAAGTCGTAGACTGTTCTGTATTGCTAGAAGTAGGGGGAAAACGTGATGTAAGGTTGCATAAAGTTTTTCCAGGTCTATGTGAGCTAGAATATGTTTGCTGAACACACACGCACGTAGGGGAGTAACGGTTAGATTTTCGAAGTGTTCTCAATCAGTGCATGCAATTAATTGCTTTCTTGTTAAGTAAATGCCTTGATCTTTGAAGCATTGAGGTTTGAGTCGATAGCATGCAAAAATTTTGTTCTGTGGTGATAATTTAAGAATATCCTTGCTCGAGGACTAGCAAGATTTAGGTTGGGGGTATTTTGATAGCTCCAAAATAGAGCTATTATTTACTCCCTAATTATAGCTAAAATCATGCCCATTATTGATTAAGAATGCCTTTTTGTAGGTAAACTCATGGTAGAGAGCTCGAGGAGTCCGATGACGTGTTTCGGCGCTAAAAGCGGCGTTTTAGAGCTTCATGGACGCATCGGGAGTGAAGGGGCTTGAAGAATTGAAGAAATGACAAAAATTGCCATTGGAAGGCAATTGTTGGCCACCAAACCCGAGAGCAAGCGTTGAGCGGCAGCGTCGAGACGCTGGCTCAACGCTGCTCAGCGTCGAGACGCTATCGCTGCCCCGACGATTTTCGAAGATGGACGAGCGCCAGCGTTGACCGCGCGCGTCTCAACGCTCGCTCAACGCCGACAGCGTCGCGACGCTGGCCTAGCGTCTCGACGCTACCCCGAGCGCGCGCGCGGCCAACTTAGGGCACAGCGTCGAGACGCTGCCCTAGCGTCTCGATGCTCCGACGGATATAAATTCATATTTTTCCGATTTTTAACGGATCTTCTCCCTTTTTCCCCTCGGGATTGCCGTTTTCTTCCCTCAATTTCTGGTTTTTGCCCATTTTTGGGTTGTATGTTGAAGAAAATCTCCATGGAAGCTTGGCAAGACTTCATCTCCATGGATAGCTAGAGGTTAGTGGTTGGTTAGTTAAGTTTAGGGATTGATAATCTTTTGTATTAGGTGAGATTAGAGCTTAATTGAATGTTTAGCATGAATGAATGATTTTCTTGCATCTCTTGGTCTGTATTAAGAACGAATAACTTGCCTTTCTGATTGGGAGTGACGTCCATAATTAGTTACGCATGCTTAGTTGGCTAATATTGATTTTTGGCAAACCTCAATACTTAGTAGCGAAAGTCTAGCTCGTGGCTAATCAATTCGAGCCCAAGTGACGGTTGGGGGTAGGAATTGATTAACGTTCTCACGGCGGGCTTAAGACTAAGAGATAAATCGAATTAGTTTTAGGATTAATTCGTCTCAATGATACCCGTTACTGTTTGGTAATTAATTTAAGAGTCATGAACTTAGATTAATTAGTGGGCATGTTTAATTAGGATTGCACTTCCCTAATTAATTCATTGGGATGTTTGGACTCGATAGGGACATAACATTTTGTGTGCATGAAACGTCTCGGCTAATTCACATGTTAATCAATGAACCAAAGTACATTAGATCAATCCCGACACTTGCTAATCAATCGTATTTGTCAATTTCAAACGTCTGTGGGTTGCTTCGCAACTGGGATCTCCTCACTTCTGAGTCTGTTTTTTCCTTCTGCATTCGTCTTCTTTTATAGCCTCTGCAGGTACCTTCAGCCGCGGATCTCCACCCATTCTGAACAACAACCCCCCACGTGGCAACAGTGGAAAGCTTTGGCGACTGGAAAATCGCACCAACGACGACTGACGGCTGGAAAAGTTCAGCAGAAAAGACTGGCGTTGCGGTTTCCTTGCGAGGGTCGCAATGCTCTGTTTCATTGCGAGGGTCGCAATGCTCTGTTTCCGCAATGTCCCTGCAATGTACATTTTAGCTTATTTTACATCATTTTGCATCCTTTTTCGTTCCTTTTCCAAATAAGCCTTAATTTAGCATCATTTCTCAAATTCTCACATTTAGGCACACATTAAGCTAACTTCTAACAAAAACACTCAAGAATTTTCATGATTTCTAGGTAAATATGGCCTTAAATAATGCACTTTTGGAGAGGTAACACACCCCCAAACTTGAGTTATTGCTAGTGCTCGAGCAATATAAAGGCTTACTTTGGCTGCTAAATCTTGTCTTTTAAACTCTACCTAAATGACTTGCTGACTTCCCTAGGCTTACTATCAAAGGCATTGCTGTCCCGTGACACTTTCCTAGGTTCAAACTAACTTCATATTCTGCCTATTCTGATTTCCCTCGCCTTTAAAACCTTCTATTTTTACTAACTTCCTACCTTATGGTTTATCTGCCTATGTCATTGGGCTCATTGTGCAGTCATCCCTAAGCTTTCAAACTCTCCCTGGTTTTAACTCAGACTCAGTACATGCTTCTAATGTTTTTATTTTTGAATTACCTAGGAGTCCTTAGAGTCATGCCAGGCTTAGAACACACAAGTATCAGAGTTCAGTATCCATAGAACAGACTAAGCCCTGGCACCACTATGTTGGATAGACACTCATCTCCCTTGACAAACCTTCAAGCTACAACCCTGTGCTTAGCAAACTTAGGATCAGAGTTCAACTTCACAAGACATCTAAGCACTTAGGCTGCAACTTCCTGGCATACATTCTTCTTCCTTGCTTTTATTTTTCCTTTTATTTTTCTTTTGGCAAAGTCTTCTCTTTGAATAGCCTTTTGATGCACTGCCACTTGTGGTTTACACAAAAGACCCTGATTGCTCAACATTCTTAGAGAAAGATAATGTCCTTTTTCTTTTGGTTTCTTTTTGTTTTTTTTTTTTTTCAAGGAAGAACAATGTCTATTTTTTTTTGTTCAAGGGAGAGAGGAGTGTTCCTAGGCCTAGAGGTTGCCTCCCCCAAACTTAAACTTCTCATTGTCCCCAATGAGAGTCTGAGGTGGCACACCCCCAAACTTATCTTAGAAGCATCTAGTCTAAATAAAAACCAGACAGAATTTAAAACTCCTAGGGATAGAATGACCCTCATAGTTCAGATAACTCATCAGCAGAAATTTACTAAAATCAACATGGTAAGGTCTAACAGAGGTACATTGTCAACAATTTATGAAGCTAATTTAAAACTAACAATGGTGTGCTTGACACTCATCCAGCATGCTCAATAGACAGACTACCTATGGACATCAGGAATGCAGTCAAATAATGAGATTGAAAGACATACAACCCAGCAGAAAGTCATATAACAGCATGCTTAAACTAACAAAATATTGCGGTGTCCGCAAAGAAATCGCGATGATACTAACAGAGCAGATTTAACCATGATCAAGGCTCCTAACATGCGATGTTCTATTCGTAAACAGCTATAGGTACAGAAAACTAATTAAGCTAACTAAACATACGAAGTTAAACTAACCTAAGCTACTCTACTCAAGTTAATCAAGGAAATTAAAACATACAAACAATTTGATATTGGGGGGGGGGGGGGGGGGGGGGTAACTGGTTACAGAAAAGCAAGTTTTTTTTATCTTTCTTTAGAGGGATCATAAATACTCCCTCGAACGCCGTCAGTCTGTGGCATTTATTCATCCTTGTCTTCTTCGTCACTCCTCTCGCTCAGAGGCATCCAAGGGCTCAACAATCCAGCTGGAAAGGTGGGGAACTTGCACCGCAGGTGCTCAGCCAGTTCCTGGTCTCGTGCTTGAGAATACTCAGCCCATTGGGCTAATTTCCTTTGTAAGTCCATCAAGCAGGCCATGGTCATTGCTTGTGCACCTGCAAGTCCATCCAGCTCGATTTCGATGTTGCCCCTCCTCTTCATCTTCAAGTCACTGGACAGCTCAAGGTGGCCAGCATAGGCCAATTGCTTCTCCTCCATTGTCACAGGCACCCCTGCGCGTAAGCATAATTTAGTAATGGTGTGAGGGAAGAAGAGTCTACCCTTACCTTTCTTGGAGCATTCGACGATCGAGGCTGCTATGATCTCACCCACATCAATGGTGAGTCCCTTCATAATCGCATAAATCAGCAGTGATCTCCCCTGATTGATGGTTGTCTCATGCGTGACAGGGGAGATTCTCCTTCGAATCAGGGAGAACCAAATGGCCGCCTTGTCCTTGAGGGCTGTACTCATCTGTGTGTGCTTCCCATGCTTCGAGACTGCCCATGCTGCTTCTGGTTTCCCTATCATGTTCAGAGCCTCCTCCAGGACTACCTCTGAGGGTGAAGCCAAGATACTCGAATACTCAGAATTTTTATTCCCCTTGAGAGCATAAACTTTGTTGATCGCCTCAGCAGAGAAGTCAACATCCACGCCCCTCACCACCGACAAACAGCCTTCGGGGTGAGTGAGGTTGGCGTAGAAGTCACACACCATCTCAGAGTAGGCCTGAATTGGGGGCTACATAACTCTTCCCAGCCGTGGTTCATAATTCCTGCATGCAAGAATTGCGGCAGGTCCGCAGGAGAGTCAAGAAATCCTTTCTCATGAAGAAGTTCTCTCTTCCTCAATTCCAGGCCCCTGACCTCTACATCCTTGGACACATACCTCTCGGCTCATCTTCTCGATACATCTTCCCCTTCCCCTTGTCCTTTGCCTTGGCTGCCTCAATAGCCTCAGTCTTCAACTTCTTGATAGAGGGTCCAACTTTAACCCTCTTCTTTTTGGTTTTCTTGGAGGCTTTTGGCCGTTTGGCCCTTACAATTACAGGGGCCCTCTTCTTGAGCCTCGCCTTGACAGCTATCTGCTGGAAGCATTCATCCAGCGTTTCCTCCATCGAATCTCTGCTTTCCCTCTCCACAGGGCTGTCAAGATTGACATCCCTGAATGGAGAGACCACCCATTCTTCTTCATTCGCATCACCAATTGATGCCGATTCTATTTGTCCTTCAGATGGAACTTCAGGATCCGACTGTTGTTAAGGGGAATCAGGGCTTTGCATGGCCGTCTCAAACGATGGCCTGCCACTATTGAGGTTTTCCTCACTCTTGGACTTCCTACTTTTGGTCTTTGGATCCTCCAAGGTAACCTTCCACGTTCTTCTAGGGGACTGCGTTGGATCAGAGGTGTTTCCAGCTTCAGTTGCCGCCACCTTCCACTTCCTCTTCACAGGGAGTTTCGGAGGTCTCGAAGGTTTCACAGCTTCAGCGTTTGCCAAAGAAAACAACGCATCCCTCACTAATTCAGCATCCTCCGTGATTGGGGATGTCTTTTTGGGCGTGGATCGTTCAGCTCTTATGGAAACCATGGTCGTTTCTTGAATTTGAAGCTTTGGGAATTTCTGAGGAAGGAGAGATCTGGTTTGTGGGATTCGAGGGTTTGAGAATCGTAAATGGGAAAGATCCACAGCTCTTTCTATTTATACTAGGTTGCCCACTAACAGTTATATTATTGCGGACTCCGCAATTTTTCAGAAATTTTTCAACAAATCTCTGAAAATGTAACCGTTTGGATTTTATCCTTGATTCTTGTTTGTTGCAAGATTCTAGCAACTAAATCTTTGATTTTTCAAGATCTCCCCCTTCATCTTCTCCTGACCTCTTGATTCACCTCCCTCATTGCCGTTTAAGATGTCAATTTCCACGCTTCTCATCAAAAATAAAAACAAACTTGATTAATACTAGAAATAAAAATACTCTAAGCAATCTAAAAGAAAAACAATAAAGAATATCTATTCCATAATCCTTTGATGGTTGAGCATAAAGATAATTCCATTGAATGCCCTTGCTCATCCTTTCTTTCTTTGCTCTTAGGCTTCGGATAGGAGGAAGGCTGAGAGTGTTTTCACATCTCCTTCCTCATAGTAGTGCTTCAATCTAGCACCATTCACCATGAACGGCTGACCTTGATTCAGATTTCGAATTTCAATTGCACCATGAACAAACACATTAGTAATCACAAAAGGACCTGACCAACGAGACTTAAGTTTGCCAGGAAATAATCTAAGTCGTGAATTGAATAGTAAAACATGCTGGCCCTTTTTGAAATCCTTAATCCTAAGTCTACTATCATGCCAAATTTTAGTTCTTTCCTTATACATTTTAGCATTCTCGTATGACATGTGTCTTAGTTCATCCAATTCATGTAATTGCAGCGAACGCAATGTTCCCGCATCGGTTACGCAATAATTTAACTCTTTTAAAGCCCAAAAGGCTTTGATTTCTAATTCAAGGGGTAAGTGGCATGCTTTTCCATAAACTAACCTATAAGGAGACATTCCTAATGGCGTTTTATATGCAGTCCTATACGCCCACAGTGCGTCATCTAACTTAAAAGACCAATCATTTCTATTCGGTTTCACAACTTTTTCAAGTATACTCTTGATCTCTCTATTAGAAATTTCAGCTTGTCCATTTGAGTGGGGGTGATAGGGTGTTGCTACTCTATGCCTAACATTATATTTAGCTAACACTTTCTCCATAGCTTTGTTTATAAAATGTGTTCCTTCATCACTTATGATGGCACGTGGTGTGCCAAATCGTGTAAAAATATGCCTATTTAGAAATTTAACGACCGTCTTAACATCATTTAAAGGACATGCAATTGCTTCTACCCATTTTGAGACATAATCTACAGCTACTAGAATGTAAAGATTACCAGCAGATGGACGTAATGGTCCCATGAAGTCAATGCCCCATACATGAAAGAGTTCTAACTCTAAGATATATGTTAGAGGCATCTCATCCTTCCTACTGAGGTTACCTGTTCGTTGACACTCATTGCAGTTGTGTGCATAGTCGTGTGCATCCTTGAAGATCGTAGGCCAGAAGTAGCCACTTTGGAACACCTTTGCAGCAGTTCTTTGCCCACCAAAGTGTCCACCATAAGGAGCTGTATGGCAATGTTGCAAGACTGACCTTGATTCAGCAGCTGACACACATTTCCTATGACATATGTCTTAGTTCATCTAACTCATGTAATTGCAGAGACCGCAATGTTCCCGCATCGGTTACGCAACAATTCAACTCTTTTAAGGCCCAAAAGGCTTTGATTTCTAATGCAAGGGGTAAGTGGCATGCTTTTCCATACACTGACCTATAAGAAGACATTCCTGTAGACACCGTATTTCGTCCGGCCTTATTTATCATCATTTTGGATTTTTCTCACATTTTATGTTTTTCACTCATTTTTAAATATTTTTGGAGTTTTCAAGAAAATCACAAAAAATGGTATTTCGTTAGTGGTCGTTCGAAGCTTCCCGGGTTTTGTTAAGGGTTTAGCGCTTCGATCTCGGTTTTTTCGCTGCATTTTGTTTTTAGTTTTTCTGGTTTTTAGGGTTTCCGATTTAGGGTCCCATTTTTAGGGTTTCCAATTTAGGTTTCTAATTTAGGGTTTTCATTTTTAAATGTCCCGATCTCGGGTCTCCTTTAGCGTTTTATTTTAGGTTTAGGGTTTAAAATTTTAATTTGGTGTTTAGTTTAGGGTTTTAGGTCTTTTTAGGGTAGCCAATGTTGGGAAAGAGGCCAAAATAGGCCCATGTGCCTTTTTAGACCTAATGATGACCTATAAATGGTAGGCTAATGAGACAAGAATGAGGATCCCCAAAAAAAAATACTATTCATCATCTCCCACCTTGAGGCTTCCCCCCTCTCCGGCGAAGCTTCGAACGGCGTAACTCCGGCGACCCACGGCGGTGCACGGCGGCGAACTTTCCCTTCACGAACGAACGGTGTTTTTTTCTTCATCCTCGAAGCTTCGTCTTCTCCGTAGCTCGAACTAGACGGCGGCGAACCGGCGGTGTCCATTCAAGCTTCATTCTCAACCCGACGACGGATTCTCACCGCCGTACTTGAGCCCCAGCTTCGTCGGTCTTCTTCTCCGGCAGCGGCTGCAAACCCAGACGAACGGAGCTTCTTCACGAACCAGCGCCCAGCTCCGGCAGCAGCTGCAAACACCGAACTCCGACGACCCAGGTGGCTGCTCCTTCACAAACCAGCGCCTAGCTCCGGCGATCCAGCGACGAACTTCGTCTTCTCCGTAAGCAACCCAACGGCGGCAATCTCAGACCTCCGGTGGCAGCAGCGTGAAGGAGAAAGGTACGGTGGGGTTTTCGTTGGTTGAGGAAGCATCGATAACGAATATATTTCTCTTTTTTGAGAGAAATACTAATCTGCCCTTTTGTTAATTAAGCATGGTTAATTTGATATATACCCTAACATATACTTAGGCTATATCATATATACCTATTGATGGCTGATTTTTTTATTCATCCGTAGTATTTTTTTAAGATACTAATCTGTCCATATTTTTTTCTTTTTTTTTGGATGTGCTCAATTTTTTCATTTTATGTGATATTTTGATATATACCTTAGTATGTGGTATTTGATACATACCTTAGTGTATACTAAGGCTATATCGTATATACCCGCTAATTTATTACTTGTTCCATTTAAGTTCCTTTAGATTTCAAGTTTTTTTTTCCTTTTCTTTTTGCGTTCGATTAATTTTTTTTTTAATGTGTAACCCCGGGAGAGATGAAGGACTGTTCCTTTCATCTCGAGGGTAATTTAAAATTTAATTCGCCACCCCGGGAGAGATGAAGGACTGTTCCTTTCATCTCGAGGGTACTTTAAATTCAAGTCGCCACCCCGGGAGAGATGAAAGACTGTTCCTTTCATCTCGAGGGTACTTTAAATTCAAGTCGCCACCCCGGGAGAGATGAAGGACTGTTCCTTTCATCTCGAGGGTACTTTAAATTCAAGTCGCCACCCCGGGAGAGATGAAGGACTGTTCCTTTCATCTCGAGGGTACTTTAAATTCAAGTCGCCACCCCGGGAGAGATGAAGGACTGTTCCTTTCATCTCGAGGGTACTTTAAATTCAAGTCGCCACCCCGGGAGAGATGAAGGACTGTTCCTTTCATCTCGAGGGTACTTTAAATTCAAGTCGCCACCCCGGGAGAGATGAAGGACTGTTCCTCTCATCTCGAGGGTAATTTAAAATTTAATTTGTAACCCCGGGAGAGATGAAGGACTATTCCTTTCATCTCGAGGGTAATTTAAAATTTAATTTGTAACCCCGGGAGAGATGAAGGACTGTTCCTTTCATCTCGAGGGTAATTTAAAATTTAATTTGCAACCCCGGGAGAGATGAAGGACTGTCCCTATCATCTCGAGGGTATTGAGATCAAAGCGATTAAATGGTGAAATTAACGATATTGTTCACAAAATCAAATCCCTACTTTACGAGTTAGGGTATGATTAGTTGGAACATCGCATTAATTTTAGTAGTTTACTTTATCTATTTTTTAGGACCTTTTGAAATTATATAAGTAATCAAGATAAAATATTTTGGCGACCGTTTTTAAAACGGGATGTTGTAGGGTGCTAGCACCTTCCCTACACTCAACCGACCCCCGAACCTCGTCTTTTAAAATTCGTAGACCGTATTTTTAAGGTGGCCAATCACACCCTAAATGATTGGTGGCGACTCCATTTTTTTTTTGTGAAAACCCCTGTTTAACAGAAGGTTGTCGGCCGCTCCGCGTCGCAAAAAAAAAACGTTGCGACAGCATGGCGACTTCACTGGGGACTTTTTAGTGGGTCTAGGTCATTCTATTTTATCTTGCATTTATCTGGTTTTCTTTTTGGTCCTTGTTTGTTTTATTTATTTATTGATTTATATTGTCTTAATTAGCTTGCTTAATTAATTTTTGCATGATCATGCATTTCGCACACACAATCACGAGCCTCCTACCCGGGCTCTACCATTTAGGTTTAGAATCGGAGATAGAGTAATGTGACCTTCGTGGAACTTCGGCTCTCGTGCAGGCGCATGAAATTCTCCACTCGAGCTATCCGCGCTGTTTGATCAGTTAGGAAACTCGGGGACCGTCTTCTTTTAGGATTGTTTAGAACCCAAATTACACTCATGTGCATCCTAGAGCCGATCGACGTTTAATATCTTTATGTTTTGTGTTGGGTTATTTCTGTCGTTCTCGCAATTTACTGTTTTGCACGATCATGCATTTCGCACACACAATCACGAGCCTCCTACCCGGGCTCTACCATTTAGGATTAGAATCGGAGATAGAGTAGTGTGACCTTCGTGGAACTTCGGTTCTCGTGCAGGCGCATGAAATTCTCCACTCGAGCTATCCGCGCTGTTTGATCAGTTAGGAAACTCGGGGACCGTCTTCTTTTAGGATTGTTTAGAACCCAAATTACATTCATGTCCATCCTAAGAGCCGATCGATGTTCAATATCTTTTTGTATCGGGTTGTTTCTATCGTTCTCGCAATTTACTGTTTTGGCATTTCGCGCACACAATCACAAGCCTCCTACCCGGGCTCTACCATTTAGGATTAGGATCGGAGATAGAGTAGTGTGACCTTCGTGGAACTTCGGTTCTCGTGCAGGCGCATGAAATTCTCCACTCGAGCTATCCGCGCTGTTTGATCAGTTGGAAAACTCGGGGGCCGTGTTCTGTTAGGATTGTTTAGAACCTAAACCACACCCATTCGCATTCTAGAGCTGGTCATAGTCGTTATTGTTTGTTATATTCCACTTATCTCTTACTCATTGTCGTCAGTGTTACTTTTTCTCTTTTTTCCTGATTTCGCTTTTCATGCATTTCATACCCGTTATCCCATTTAGGTTTAGGCTCGAACATTGAGTAGTGCGACCTTCGTGGAACTTCGGTTCTCGTACAGGGACATGAAATTCTTCATTCAAATCACCCTACCCACCCAATCTTTTAGGGTTGCATTACAACATAACTTCACGTTTCACATCCCATCGTGTTGTACCTTACCTTTGTTTCTGCTTAATTTTGTTCTAGGGTAGGGTTGTTTTTTTTTAAAAAAAAAAAGGAAAATCTGATTAGTTGTTTACATTGACAGTAAATTAAAGCATGAATTTCATAAAACTGCCTTCTCCGGTATCTTCCCCCCAAGAGGCAGGCGTGGTAGGGCAGGCTACAGTTCGGCAATGGTCAGAAGCCGCGCAAAGGACTCATAAAGATTGTTTGGCAGTAGATGTAACAGTACAGTTCAAAGGCGTCAATTTCCCAGCAAATCAATTGGATTTCTTGAAGCAAGCATGGGAAAATTTAACCACAGATAAAAAAAACAGATTCATAGGAAAATACGGATTCATAGCTCAACTCTTATACGTACAAGTCAATCCCTCGGTATTAAGAGCTTTGGTTCAGCATTGGGATCCAGCTTACCGTTGTTTCACGTTTGGTTCTATAGATATGTCTCCTACCATCGAAGAGTACCAATCCTTGCTTCGTACTCCGCCACAGATAAACATTGAGGTCTATTCATATGATGAGGGGCTCACCATAAAAAGAGCGCTATCTACATTCCTAGGGCAGGTCCGCGCGTGCGAAATAGAGAAGCACGTAAAAGAAAAAGAGGGAAATGTATGTTTACCTATGGAGTATGTGTATGCGTTACAGCAAAAGTTGATAGATGAGGATAAAAAGTTGGCACTTTTAGCATTACTGATTTTCAACGCAGTCCTGTTTCCTAGAGTATGTGGATATGTTGAAGAACGTGTGGTCAAGTTGTTCCTCAAAATCGAATCAGGAGTTGATTTGGCCACACCTATCTTGGCGGAAACCTTCCGAAGCTTAAGTTATTGCAGAACGAAAGGAATCGAGAAGTTTATCGGATGCGCACCTTTGCTGTTTATTTGGATCCTCAGCCATGTGAGTTGTCCACCTGAGTTCAAGTGTCCTCAAGTTAAATTCTCCAGCTCTTGGAGTAGGTCACAGAACCCCATTTTGGGAGTTCATTCAGGCAAACTGGAGTTCAACGTACCCAGAAAGAAATGAATGGGGAGCCTTCTTCACAAATCTAAAAGAAAAAAATGTAGTTTGGAGAGCTCCTTGGATGTCGGCCAAGCCCATGATATACCAGTGTGGCAAATTTCACAACGTACCATTGTTAGGCCCATGGGGATGCATATCCTATGCACCTTTATTGGTAGTACGACAGGTATGGATACGCCAATTCATCCCAGCTACGCATGATTTGAAAGAGGCGGAATTCGAATATGAAAAAGGATCTTGTCAAAAGCGAATCGAGGAGGTCGTGAAAGCATGGAGAACAGTTGCGAGAATTCAGAGCGGACAATATCATGATGACAGTTCAGAGCCATATAAAGTGTGGCACAAAAACAGGGCCAAAACTAGGGTCATATTGTCACAAGTCAAATTCAAGAATCTATCTCGTATGGAGGAGGAATCCATACAACTAACAGAGCAAAAGAAGCAAGAGGTAGAAGCTGATAAAGTACGAAAAGCAAATACTTCACTAATACAGGAAAATGGGAGACTGTAGGTAGAAATTAAACAAGGATTACAGCGAAGTGCCATTTTAGAAAAAGAGCTAGGTCAAATAAGGATGGAACTTAGAAACCAAGGAGAATTGAAAAAAGAAATATCAGCATTGGACGTGGAGGCCCGCGATTTGAATAGAAGATTACATCGCTCAAGAAGAGATAAGGAATCACTACAGACCACTGTGCAGCTGCAAAATGACCAGATCTCTGATAAAGAAGCTGAGATTTCCTCGCTCCACGAAACAATAAAAAACCTAGAAGAAGGTCTCAACCTAAAGAAGAGTGCAAATATGGAGCTGGAAGGAAAGACAGTTTTGTTATGCCAAACAATTGAAAATTTGCAATTCTTACTCAACACAAAGGAGGAACAATTGGTCGAAGCTGATCAGAAAAATACAGCTATAACCAGATCCGTACAATCACTAAGTGTCCGTCTTGGCGAGTATCAGGAAGCCACCGCTGTATTAATGGAAGAGCACAACCGCGTAAAGGAACAATATGACATTTTGAGAAAAGACCAAGGGTATCTAGAGCATAGGAATACAACATTACACAAAAGGTCGGAACACATGCTCACGCAGATCAGGAAAGCTACCCGAAAGGCGGATAGTTTAGCAGAGGATGCAAGAATCCTCACAACATTCATTGCACCTACGCAGCCAAACAGCAAAGAGATACTCAAATTCTTAGGAAAGCTCCGTGCAAGTTTGGAATACTGGGGGCAGTTTTATTAAATTTTCGTTTTGATTTTTGTCATGTAATAGGATTGTGGTAAAAACCTTGGTTTCCTTGTTTATTTTTGGCAATTGAATGATGTTTCTGAGTTCTCTTTCCTTTACTTATTTTTCTTTATTCTTCGTTTTGTCATTTATCATGCATTACCATACTAAGACATCAAACATTAAAAAACAGATTAAAACGATAGCTCAGTCACCACCAACTCCTCGCGTCCATTTCACAAGGCACAGAAAAAGGATCATGGAAGAACAAGGTGCTGAAATAGAGAGAACAAGGAAGGATTTAGATGAACTGAGGAGCAAGATGGACGCAATTCTGTTGGCACTCGAAAAGGGGAAAATGATAGCAGATCCGGTACAGACGAGCAACGCGGTCAGTGAACCTATTGAGGTTACCCCCTCTCAGTATCCACCAATGGAGGGATTCATACCCTCATACACTGCGTATAACCCGTGGCACCATACCACAACCGAGCACTACCAAGGCCTCAAGGGAGTGGGGGCCTCCATGGCCAACCAGGCTGGTGTTTCAGATCCTAGGGAGGAGCCCTCCAAGGTGACCATCACAATTCCCAATCATGACAAACCCGAGGTTAGAGGACACGGGGTGGACACGGGGTATAAAATTCCAAACGACGGAGTTTTGGGAGTCTTAGAGGAAAGGCTGAGAGCCATTGAAGGAACCAGTGTCTTCGGCAGCATTGACGCTACTAAGCTATGCCTAGTGCCCGACGTAATAATTCCTCCAAAGTTCCGAGCGCCTGATTTTGAAAAGTACGACGGGACATCATGTCCAAAGAGTCATCTTACTATGTATTGTAGAAAAATGGCAGGCTATATTCAGGATGAAAAACTACTAATCCATTGTTTCCAGGATTGCCTAACCGGTCCCGCATCTCGCTGGTACATGCAACTCGATAGCGCACATGTTTATTCGTGGAAAAATTTGGCTGATTCTTTCTTGAAGCAATATAAGCACAATATAGATATGGCTCCAGATCGCATGGATCTGCAAAGGATGGAGAAGAATAACACGGAAAACTTCAAAGAGTATGCGCAGAGATGGAGAGATATTGCTGCACAGGTCCAACCGCCGTTGACTGACAAGGAGTTGTCGGCCATGTTCATGAATACTCTTAAAGCTCCCTTCTACGACAAGATGATCGGAAGCACTTCCACGAATTTCTCAGACATAATGATGATTGGGGAAAGAATTGAATACGGGATTAAACATGGCAAAATAATTGATACATCTGAATCTTCAGTAAGGAAGGGGGGCCTCGCAAGGAGAAAGGAGGGGGAAGTCCAAATGGTAGGGAATACAAACCAATCGGCATGGAGACAATCGCCGCACTCTAGTGCAGGAGCTCCGCAATACTCTCCGAACTATTATACGGCTCCTTATGCAAATTATCAGCCGTATGTTAACAATACAAATGCACAGTATTCTGCACCATTCCTTCAAAATGCACGCCCTCAAGGAAATCAGGGTTATCAACCGCGGAGCCAGCCAACTGCTTCCTACGCTCAAGGCCCCCAGATTAATAGAGGAGCCCCAAAGCAAATCCAGTTCGACCCAATCCCTATGACGTATACGGAATTGTTACCACGGTTATTCCAGAATAATCAGTTATCACCTATACCTACAGCCCCCGTGCAACCTCCTTACCCCAAGTGGTATAACGCAAATGCTCATTGTGACTACCACGCGGGAGTAATAGGGCACTCAGCGGAGAACTGTATGGCCCTTAAGCACAGAGTACAGGAACTGATTAAAGCAGGGTGGTTAAATTTCAAGAAGGAAAACGAGTCTGACGTCAACAATAACCCGTTACCAAATCATCAGAATCCACGAGTGAATGCAATAGAGATTTATGAGCCAAGTTCGAGGAAAGATGTAGAGGAAATCATGACATCTATGGAGGAGCTTTTCTGGGTTCTGTTCAAAAATAGATTTATCGAAGTAGAATACGCTCAACCTCTTCTCCCTTTTGAAGAGTACGATGATGGCTTGAAATGTTTGTTCCATGCGGGAGAGAAGGGACACTCTATCGACCAGTGCGGATGCTTTCGCCAAAAGGTCCAAGAACTACTAGATACACACATGTTAACCGTCTCGAGAAAAACAATGACTTACCCGTAGATCGAGGTGAACATGATGGATGAGGTATCTCTTGCAGAAGGATCAAAGAAACCCCTTAAGCCAAGGCCTTTAACTATCTTCTACCAAGAAAGGCCTAACATCGTCAGTCCAAGGCCAATTACCATTCAAATCCCATCCCCATTCAAATATGAAAACTCAAAAGCAGTACCTTGGAGATACGGATATGAGGTGGTTGTGGAAGGCGACCCGCTCCCAATAGACAATATCACGGGGATAGGAGGGGTAACGCGAAGCGGAAGATGCTACGCACCAGGGGAGTTAATAAAGGAGAGAAGTAAAGAAAAGGGGAAGGCCAAGCTAAACGAAGATATTAATATCGAGTTAGAGGAGCCTGCGTTGAAGAAGGGAGACAAGGAGCCAATATCAGAGCAGGAGGTCCACGAATTCCTGAAGTTGGTTAAGCAAAGCGAATATAAAGTAATCGAACAACTGGGCCGAACACCTGCAAGGATATCTATATTGTCATTGTTAATGTCCTCAGAAGTCCACTGCAAGGCTTTGTTGAGTGTGCTTAACCAAGCATATGTCCCACAGGATATCACCGTGGAAAATTTAGATGGTATCGTCGGGAACATCACATCCGCAAGCACAGTGACCTTCTCTAGTGATGAGTTGCCTTCTGAAGGTACCAATCATACTAAGGCTCTCCACATTACAGTCAACTGCAAAAGATACGCTGTGGCAAAAGTACTTGTAGACAATGGCTCCTCTCTGAATATAATGCCCAAATCCACGTTGGAAAAGCTGCCTATCGACATGTCTCATGTCAGGCCTAGCACTATGATAGTGAGGGCGTTTGATGGAGCCCGCAGTGAAGTAATTGGAGATATAGAAGTCCCTATTCAAATCGGACCTTGTACCTTCAACATAACCTTTCAGGTCATGAATATCAATTCGGCTTACAGTTGCTTATTGGGACGCCCCTGGATCCACTCGGCTGGGGTAGTTCCGTCATCGTTACATCAGAAATTGAAATTCGTGATTGACCGCAGGCTAGTGATTGTATCTGGCCAAGAAGATATTTTGGTATCAAAGCCTTCCTCCATGCCGTATGTAGAAGCCGCAGAAGAAGCTTTCGAGTCTTCATTCCAATCATTTGAGGTCGCAAGTGCCACCACCATAACGGGAGACCTAAAGAAGGTAGAGCAACAATTAGCAAAATTCTCTCTGAAAGGAAGTAACAAGCGTCTCGATGACCTGCTGAATATACAAAAGAATACGAAAAAATTTGGTCTGGGATATAAGCCGAATGGGAAGGATATGGTCAGAGCATATGGGCTAGGAGGAAGAGGACGTCCGACCAGATTCAGGGATCACGAGCCCGAGCCACGATTGAAGTTTTTTCCTCATATCTACGACTCATTCAAGTCTGCAGGCAAGATACATTCAGAGGGTCAAGACTCTGCAATCATGGCAGTAATAGAAGAACTCAAGGAGGCAGACCTGTTGGTGTACCCGTGCCCAGAGAATTGCGAACTCGATAATTGGACTGTTTTAGAATTGCCATCATGTATCGATGAAATATCGAAGTAATTGTTCAAACCCTGTTTTGTTTTGTTTTCTTTCCCTTCAGTTTATGCATTTCCTTCTAGTTCATTTTCCTTTTTCGCTCTTATGTCAAACTCCGTTATAATTCAGTAAAGTTATCATTTCATTTTCTATCGTCTATTTCGTTTGGTGTTTTTTCCTTGCTTTTACTTCCCATTTCGACCAATTTTGTTCTTTTAAAAAAAACAGCGATATTGAAACTGAAAGCGCTATTGATCATAAGTATGGACCGGATACCCCCGCATACATAGTCGAATTTGAAACAAGCGATGATGAAGAGGAATCTAATCCTACCCCTGAATTGTTAAGGATGATCAACGAAGAAGATAAAATAATGGGGCCGCATGAAGAGCTAACAGAGGCCATTAACCTAGGGTCTCAGCTTGAGATTAAGGAGATTAAAATCGGGACCAACATGACGACCGAAGCCCGTCAGCAGCTGGTAGACTTGCTTCAGGAATTCGCTGATATTTTTGCATGGTCTTATCAAGATATGCCGGGACTAGACGCAAGCATCGTAGCACACCAGATACCACTGAAGCCAGAATGCAGGCCAATAAGGCAGAAGTTACGAAGAATGAAGCCGGACGTGGTGATCAAAGTAAAGGAAGAAGTGAAAAAACAAATGGATGCAGGTTTCTTGACAGTGGCAAAGTATCCTGAATGGGTGGCAAACATTGTTCCTGTAACAAAGAAAAATGGCCAAGTACGAATGTGCGTGGATTACAAAGATTTAAACCGAGCAAGCCCGAAAGATAATTTTCCTCTTCCTCACATAGATGTGCTGGTAGATAACACCGCCGGTTTCTCCACGTTCTCCTTTATGGATGGTTTCTCTGGTTATAACCAAATAAAAATGGCACCGGAAGATCAGGAAAAAACTACTTTCATCACCCTATGGGGAACTTTTTGTTATAAAGTCATGCCGTTCGGATTAAGAAACGCTGGAGCAACCTATCAACGAGCTATGGTTACTCTTTTTCACGACTTAATGCATAAAGAAATAGAGATTTATGTGGACGATATGATTGCCAAGTCAAAGAAAGGGGAGGAACATACGGTCATCCTGCGAAGACTTTTCGAACGATTGAGGAAATTTAAATTGAAATTAAACCCCAATAAATGCACGTTTGGAGTAAATTCCGGGAAGTTATTAGGTTTCGTCGTAAGTCAAGAAGGAATTAAAGTCGATCCAGATAAGGTCAAAGCCATCATAGAGATGCCACCACCGCGCACGCAAAAGGAAGTTAGAGGTTTCCTTGGCAGATTAAACTATATCGCCAGATTCATTTCTCACTTGACAACAACATGCGAGCCGATTTTCAAATTACTTCGCAAGAGTGATGCTGGTGTTTGGAACGAGAATTGCCAAAAGGCTTTCGAGAGGATCAAACATTATTTGCAAAGTCCTCCCGTCCTAGTCCCCCCAACTCCGGGTCGTCCACTTATCTTATACATCACGGTAACGGAGAATTCAATGGGTTGCGTGTTGGGGCAACATGATAAGTCTGGCAGAAAAGAGCAGGCCATATATTATCTGAGCAAGAAATTCTCTAGCTGCGAAGCTAATTACTCACTGTTAGAAAAGACATGTTGTGCATTAGCTTGGGCAGCTCGTCGATTGAGACCATACATGTTATACTACACAACATGGCTCATCTCAAAAATGGATCCCATCAAGTACATTTGCGAAAGACCATTCTTGTCAGGAAGAATCGCAAGATGGCAGGTTCTTCTGTCAGAGTACGACATCGTTTACGTTACACGTAAAGCTGTAAAAGGAAGCGCGCTAGCCGACTATTTGGCTGAGCTACCTGTGGAAGATTATGAGCCTATGAAATTTGACTTCCCAGATGAATTGGTCTCTACCATATTAAAGGAGGAAACAACTCAAAACTCGGAAACATGGACTATGTTGTTTGATGGAGCCTCTAATGAGTTGGGAAATGGAATTGGAGTAGTGCTAATATCACCGAAGGGGGAAATCTTCCCCATCACCGCCAGTTTAGGTTTTGATTGTACGCATAACATGGCTGAATACAAAGCATGTTCCATGGGTATACAAACGGCTGTTGACATGAAGATAAAAAAACTCCAAGTCAGGGGAGATTCAATGTTGGTAATTCACCAGTTAAGAGGAGAATGGGAGACAAGGGATGCCAAGTTATTACCTTACAAGAAACTCATCCTAGGGTTGTCTCAGTACTTTGAGGAAATCACTTTCGACTATATTCCCAGAGAAAGCAACCAGGTAGCGGATGCTTTAGCAACGTTGGCAGTAATGCTCAACCTAGGTCCTGATCAGGAAATTGAACCCATCAAACTCGGGAAAAGAAATGTTTCAGCCACCTGTATGAATGTTGAAAAGGAGCCTGATAATAAGCCTTGGTACCATGACATAAAGCGTTATATAAAAGAAAAGGAGTACCCACTGAACGTCTCAGAAAATGACAAACGCACGCTAAGAAGATTGGCCATGAACTTCTTTCTGAATGGAGAGGTGCTTTATAAAAGAAATCAAGATATGGTACTTTTAAGATGCGTGGATGCCGTTGAAGCTAATACAATTATGAAAGAAATCCACGAAGGGGTTTGCGGTACTCACACTAGCGGACATATGATGGCTAGGCAAACGCTTAGAGCTGGATATTTTTGGTTAACCATGGAAACAGATTGCATCAGATATACAAGGGAGTGCCACAAATGTCAAATATATGCAGATAGAGCCCACGCGCCCTCATCTCATTTAAGCGTAATGGCGGCCCCATGGCCGTTCTCAATGTGGGGAATGGACGTTATAGGTCCTATTGAACCTAAAGCTTCGAACGGACATCGTTTTATTCTGGTAGTCATAGATTACTTCACCAAGTGGGTAGAAGCAATGACATACCGAGAAATAACAAAGAAGGTCGTGATCAAGTTCATAAAGAAAGAAATCATATGTCGCTACGGTCTTCCCGAGGCAATAATATCGGATAATGCAAAGAATCTGAATAGTAAATTAATGAAGGAGCTATGCGAGCAATTCCAAATTAAGCACATGAACTCTACCCCATACAGGCCAAAGATGAACGGGGCAGTAGAGGCAGCCAACAAAAACATAAAAAGAATTGTGCAGAAGATGACGTCAACTTATAGAGACTGGCATGACATGCTTCCGTTCGCATTACACGGTTATCGCACATCTGCTCGTACTTCGACTGGGGCAACCCCGTTTTCACTGGTCTACGGCATGGAGGCTGTTCTTCCAATAGAGGTAAAAATCCCGTCACTGAGAATTCTCTTAGAGGCCGAGTTAGAAGAAGCTGAATGGATACAAAAACGTTATGAGCAACTGAACTTTGTGGAAGAAAAAAGATTAACAGCACTATGCAAGGGCCAACTTTATCAACGAAGAATGATGAGAGTTTATGATAAGAAAGTACGTTCTAGGATTTTCAGAGAGGGAGACTTAGTGCTAAAACGAATTCTCCCATTTCAAAAGGATCATCGGGGAAAATGGACTCCCAATTACGAAGGACCGTTTGTTGTGAAAAAGGCTTTCTCTGGAGGAGCATTAATCCTAACTAACATGGATGGCGACGACCTGCCGAACCCGACCAGTGCAGATTATGTACGAAGATACTTCGCTTAAAGCAGGTTTTGTTAAGAGGAGGGTGTCTCGCCGAGTACTCAGAGAAATCGCACTACAGTCTCAATATCGTACCCAAAGTTTTTCTCTCAATTTCTTTTTGTTTTTTTTTTTTTTCTCTTTTTGGGACTAAAGGCGTTTTGAAATACTCCCCATTTTGATTAATGAATCTTTTACAAGTAGTTGTACTCGTCAGAGTTCTTTCTGCAATCTTTTGTCGCTGCACTTCAAAAATCAAAATAATAAAGGTATTTCACGTAGCTGATGGTAATAAAAGCATGACAATCATGATATCGCAATGGCCGGTTAGAAGTTTTCGTGAAATTAAAGACGACAGTGGTGATTGAGTTATCATTAAAAAAAAAAAAAAAAAAAACATTATGCAAAAAAAGGGTGTCCATGCATGTGTCGTTTCATTTGGCATGATAGAAAATCAAAATCGTTGCATAACACCATGTTATCACATCATAAAAATTGTTCATGCATTTAAAAAAAAAAAAAAAAAAAAAAAAAAAAAAAAAAAATCAGTTGGATTACATCATGTCGCTCATGCATACATTATCGCATTTCGTTTGTTCTTAATTGCATAAAATTGCATACAGGAATAATTTCATGCATCGTCTCATTTCGCATGTCATAACATAAAAATCATATTTTTCGAAAATTGCATCTCATACATATTTTGAAATTAAAAAAACTCATCATTTGCAAAAAAAAAAAAAAAAAAAAAAAAAAAAAAAAATCAAAAACGTCTTTTGTGTATTTACTTGATCATTCTTGTGATTGTTTTAGTCGTTCTTATTAGCTAAAACTTTAGCAAGAATTGAATAAAAATCATGGTGAACCCTCGTTAAAAAAAAAAAAAAAAAAAAAAAAAAAAAAAAAAAAAAATGGTTGCTTTCACTGCTTTTCTCTGAGAAATTTGTCGGTCTCAACCATCTCATTACCTTTTTCAAATACTCTTCTCAAACTTAATTGTTAAGCCAAACTCGAAAATTGAGAAGAACTTTATTTTGACCATTATTATCCCTCATGTGCTAAAATTCATATCATCATACCCCACTGAGCAGTGTTTAAATTATCACACTGGGGCAAACTCATCTTGCAGCGAGAGTTCAAAATTACTTTGTGAAACCTTGTACCTGCATGCCGCACATAATTTTGAGGCAATCTACTCCATTTGTAGATCCACCGTAAAATATCTGGTTAATTTCACCATCTACATTTATACGGTGTCTCTACAGTTTTCTACCCACCAAGTCTTTTGCTAAGCATGTCACACTCAATTATGTGACGAACCTCTCAAAATTATCCACCAGAAGTTACCAAGAGAGCTTCAAATTAATGAAATAATGTTGAATGCTTGTGATTTACTGCTTCATAATTAAGACTTGTAATTTCTCGTACACTCTTCCATTTCAACTTCATCTCTATAAATTCATTCTCCTTTTTCCTACTCTTTAGAGTTATCTCTTCCCTCAAGTAGAAATTGATTCCAGGACTAAGGATGTTGGTTTTGAGAGCTAGAGAGGTAGTAACTTTGGGAATTACCTCAGGGTCTTAAATGAGTTTTTGCTCGGGGTTGACATCATCATAAGGAGCGTGAATAAAGAAATGATAGAGAATGTGTGCTAGAGTGACATCAGAGTCTGGTTGCACCGTAAAAAAAAAAAAAAAAAAAAAAAATCGAGGATAATGCAATAAAAGCTACATCTTGAAGATGCTGAAAGGTCTCCGCGGTAAATCAATAAGCTGGGTCAAAGCCTTCGCCTTTGCCACATTAGAAAAAGCCTATGTCTGAGGCACGCTGGATCTCGTCTTCGCAACACTGGGGCAAAGCCTATGCCTTTGCCACGCGCTGGAGCAACATCATAAACTAGGGCAAAGCCCACGACTTTGCCACAATAGAGTGAAGTCGTCGTCAAAGCTTGAGCATCTTATTGCACCTTTCATTCCACAAAAAAAAAAAAAAAAAAAAAAAAAAAAAAAAAAAAAAAAAAAATCGGTGCAATCAATTGATCAAGAAGCTACATCTCACAAAGCTTGTTGGACATCAGCAAAACTGGGGCAAAGCCCTCGTCTTTGCAACACTGGGGCAAAGCCCACGTCTTTGCCATAAGAGCGAAGTCAACGTCAGCAAAACTGGGGCAAAGCCTTCGTCTTTGCAGCACTAGGGCAAATCCCACGTCTTTGCCATAAGAGCGAAGTCAACGTCAGCAAAACTGGGGCAAAGCCTTCGTCTTTGCAGCACTAGGACAAAGCCCACGTCTTTGCCATAAGAGCGAAGTCACCATCATCAAACTGGGGCAAAGCCCTCGTCTTTGCAACACTGGGGCAAAGCCCACATCTTTGCCACACGTTAGAGCATTATCATAGACTGAGGCAAAGCCTTCGTCTTTGCAGCACTGGGGCAAAGCCTTCGTCTTTGCAGCACTAGGACAAAGCCTACGCCTTTGCCATAAGAGCAAAGTCACCGTCATCAAACTGGGGGAAAGCCTATGCCTTTGCCACACGCTGGATCAATATCATGAACACTGGGGCAAAGCCCACGTCTTTGCCACAAATAGAGCAAAGTCATCGTCATCAAGTTGGAGCATTTTATTGCATCATTTCAAAAAAAAAAAAAAAAAAAAAAAAAAAAAAAAAAAAAAAAAAAAACTGGTGCATTCAGTAGATCAAGAGGTTACGTCTCGCCAAGCTAGAGGTATCTCAGTCACTCATCATCAATACTGGGGCAAAGCCTAGGTCTTTGCCACGACGGATCAACGTCTGCAAAACTGGGGCAAGGCCTACGCATTTGCCATGCAAGATCAAATATCATCAAAGATCTCGAATTTACTCAAAGAAAAGCGAGAATTTCTCAAAAAGCTACTTTTAGCTCTCAAAACCCTTGTCCGAGGAAATGAAGCCATCTTTCCATCTAACCAATTTCCAATTTCTCACTCAAATGTGGAAATACATTTTCAATCTCTTATTGTCCAAGAGATCTTCTGAAAGCATGCGAGTACTACATCTTCCTTCGCATTACTTCCTTCATTTGAAAAAAGAAAAAAACGTTCAATATTGACTAATTGTCACCCCATATTTCTAAATCTAAATCCACTTTCTTGTAATCCAACATTCTTGTTCATTACAAGGCTAAGTTATGAAGCAGTTTAATCAAAAGATGTTCCATTGTCAATTACTTTTGATAAGTTCTCTAACCTAGCACATGAGAATCTACCCAACAGCCCACAATGTCCAATATGGTTGAGTGATCTAGGACTGACACATTTAATGTCTCTCAGGTGAAAGCATTAAAAAAAAAAAAAAAAAAAAAAAAAAAAAAAATTGATGACGACACCATTATTTTCATTTGATTTTTTGCTAAGTATTGGCTGATAAGATCAATGGACTTAAGCAAGAGTGATCATTTCAATAACACAAAAGTCATTTTTGATTAAGCATTTGTTTTCACAAATCATGCATTTCATCTTGCAAGTTAACATCATAATTTCAAAAAATAAAAAAAAAATAAAAAAAAAAATAAAAAAAAAAAAACATTTTCACATATCATGTCTAAGGTAGATCATATGATTCATGCACACACGTTGCATTCTACAGTTTTCTACCCTCAACATGATACATTCAATCATTCTCATACTCTCGACAAGCATGTGCACACATGTTGCATTCATGACATCATTCTATCCTTAGGATGCATGTGCATCAGTATCATGCATACATACCGCATCCATGACATTCGTCATCCTACTCCTAGCATGCTCATGCATACATGCTACATTTAGGACATTTTGTTAATGCACATGCAAACATGTTGCACTCTTGACATTCATTACCCTTAGCATCTTATGCACATGTTGCATTCATGACATTATTCTATCCTTAGGAAGCATGTGCATCAGTATCATGCATACATACTGCATCCATGACATTCGTCATCCTACTCCTAGCATGCTCATGCATACGTGCTACAACTATGACATTTTGTTAATGCACATGCATACATGTTGCATTCATGACATTCATTATCTTTAACATATTATGCACACATGTTGCATTCATAAACAATCATCTTCTACCATTAGCATGCATATGCATCATTGCGTCATGCTTTCAAAGTCAAATTCATTGGTCAAGCCAAGCAAATCAAGACATATCTTCATCAAATTATCAATTGCATTTTTGCTTCTCAGAAGTAATGAGCATTGTTGACATTGGACATCAACGCATGCACTCATGTTTTGTGCGACATTCGAGTCACATTTTGCAACTCGCATTTGCGTCATATTCTCATTAGAGAGTCAATTCAAAAAGAAAAAATCCCACTCATCTCACTTTGTTTAAATTCCTGTTGGTTAAATCGAACCCTAATCCAAGATTAGCTGGTCGAAACCTGGCAAAACCAGGTCCGTTTAAATTCCTGTTGGTTAAATCGAACCCTAATCCAAGATTAGCTGGTCGTAGCCTGGCAAAACCAGGTCCGTTTAAATTCCTGTTGGTTAAATCGAACCATAATCCAAGATTAGCTGGTCGAAGCCTGGCAAAACCAGGTCCGTTTAAATTCCTGTTGGTTAAATCGAACCCTAATCCAAGATTAGCTGGTCGAAGCCTGGCAAAACCAGGTCCGTTTAAATTCCTGTTGGTTAAATCGAACCCTAATCCAAGATTAGCTGGTCGAAGCCTGGCAAAACCAGGTCCGTTTAAATTCCTGTTGGTTAAATCGAACCCTAATCCAAGATTAGCTGGTCGAAGCCTGGCAAAACCAGGTCCGTTTAAATTCCTGTTGGTTAAATCGAACCCTAATCCAAGATTAGCTGGTCGAAGCCTGGCAAAACCAGGTCCGTTTAAATTCCTGTTGGTTAAATCGAACCCTAATCCAAGATTAGCTGGTCGAAGCCTGGCAAAACCAGGTCCGTTTAAATTCCTGTTGGTTAAATCGAACCCTAATCCAAGATTAGCTGGTCGAAGCCTGGCAAAACCAGGTCCGTTTAAATTTCTGTTGGTTAAATCGAACCCTAATCCAAGATTAGTTGGTCGAAGCCTGGCAAAACCAGGTCCGTTTAAATTCCTGTTGGTTAAATCGAACCCTAATCCAAGATTAGCTGGTCGAAGCCTGGCAAAACCAGGTCCGTTTTAATTCCTGTTGGTTAAATCGAACCCTAATCCAAGATTAGTTGGTCGAAGCCTGGCAAAACCAGGTCCGTTTAAATTCCTGTTGGTTAAATCGAACCCTAATCCAAGATTAGCTGGTCGAAGCCTGGTCAAACCAGGTCCGTTTAAATTCCTGTTGGTTAAATCGAACCCTAATCCAAGATTAGCTGGTCGAAGCCTGGCAAAACCAGGTCCGTTTAAATTCCTGTTGGTTAAATCGAACCCTAATCCAAGATTAGCTGGTCGAAGCCTGGCAAAACCAGGTCCGTTTAAATTCCTGTTGGTTAAATCGAACCCTAATCCAAGATTAGCTGGTCGAAGCCTGGCAAAACCAGGTCCGTTTAAATTTCTGTTGGTTAAATCGAACCCTAATCCAAGATTAGCTGGTCGAAGCCTGGCAAAACCAGGTCCGTTTAAATTCCTGTTGGTTAAATCGAACCCTAATCCAAGATTAGCTGGTCGAAGCCTGGCAAAACCAGGTCCGTTTTAATTCCTGTTGGTTAAATCGAACCCTAATCCAAGATTAGTTGGTCGAAGCCTGGCAAAACCAGGTCCGTTTAAATTCCTGTTGGTTAAATCGAACCCTAATCCAAGATTAGCTGGTCGAAGCCTGGCAAAACCAGGTCCGTTTAAATTCCTGTTGGTTAAATCGAACCCTAATCCAAGATTAGTTGGTCGAAGCCTGGCAAAACCAGGTCCGTTTAAATTTCTGTTGGTTAAATCGAACCCTAATCCAAGATTAGCGGTCGAAGCCTGGTCAAACCAGGTCCGTTTCACTTTCTCTTTGGTTAAATCGAACCCTAATCCAAGATTAGCGGTCGAAGCCTGGTCAAACCAGGTCCGTTTCACTTTCTCTTTGGTTAAATCGAACCCTAATCCAAGATTAGCGGTCGAAGCCTGGTCAAACCAGGTCCGTTTCACTTTCTCTTAGGTTAAATCAAACCCTAATCCAAGATTAGCGGTCGAAGCCTGGTCAAACCAGGTCCTTTCACTTTCTCTTTGGTTAAATCGAACCCTAATCCAAGATTAGCGGTCGAAGCCTGGTCAAACCAGGTCCCTTTCACTTTCTCTTTGGTTAAATCGAACCCTAATCCAAGATTAGCGGTCGAAGCCTGGTCAAACCAGGTCCCTTTCACTTTCTCATTGGTTAAATCGAACCCTAATCCAAGATTAGCGGTCGAAGCCTGGTCAAACCAGGTCCGTTTCACTTTCTCTTTGGTTAAATCGAACCCTAATCCAAGATTAGCGGTCGAAGCCTGGTCAAACCAGGTCCGTTTCACTTTCTCTTAGGTTAAATCGAACCCTAATCCAAGATTAGCGGTCGAAGCCTGGTCAAACCAGGTCCCTTTCACTTTCTCTTTGGTTAAATCGAACCCTAATCCAAGATTAGCGGTCGAAGCCTGGTCAAACCAGGTCCCTTTCACTTTCTCTTTGGTTAAATCGAACCCTAATCCAAGATTAGCGGTCGAAGCCTGGTCAAACCAGGTCCGTTTCACTTTCTCTTTGGTTAAATCGAACCCTAATCCAAGATTAGCGGTCGAAGCCTGGTCAAACCAGGTCCGTTTCACTTTCTCTTTGGTTAAATCGAACCCTAATCCAAGATTAGCGGTCGAAGCCTGGTCAAACCAGGTCCGTTTCACTTTCTCTTAGGTTAAATCGAACCCTAATCCAAGATTAGCGGTCGAAGCCTGGTCAAACCAGGTCCCTTTCACTTTCTCTTTGGTTAAATCGAACCCTAATCCAAGATTAGCGGTCGAAGCCTGGTCAAACCAGGTCCGTTTCACTTTCTCTTTGGTTAAATCGAACCCTAATCCAAGATTAGCGGTCGAAACCTGGTCAAATCAGGTCCGTTTCATTTTTTTTTTGGTTAAATCGAACCCTAATCCAAGATTAGCGGTCGAAGCCTGGTCAAACCAGGTCCCTTTCACTTTCTCTTTGGTTAAATCGAACCCTAATCCAAGATTAGCGGTCGAAGCCTGGTCAAACCAGGTCCCTTTCACTTTCTCTTTGGTTAAATCGAACCCTAATCCAAGATTAGCGGTCGAAGCCTGGTCAAACCAGGTCTGTTTCACTTTCTCTTTGGTTAAATCGAACCCTAATCCAAGATTAGCGGTCGAAGCCTGGTCAAACCAGGTCTGTTTCACTTTCTCTTTGGTTAAATCGAACCCTAATCCAAGATTAGCGGTCGAAGCCTAGTCAAACCAGGTCCGTTTCACTTTCTCTTTGGTTAAATCGAACCCTAATCCAAGATTAGCGGTCGAAACCTGGTCAAACCAGGTCCGTTTCATTTTCTCTTTGGTTAAATCGAACCCTAACCCAAGATTAGCGGTCGAAGCCTGGTCAAACCAGGTCCCTTTCACTTTCTCTTAGGTTAAATCGAACCCTAATCCAAGATTAGCGGTCGAAGCCTGGTCAAACCGGGTCCGTTTCACTTTCTCTTAGGTTAAATCGAACCCTAATCCAAGATTAGCGGTCGAAGCCTGCTCAACCCAAGTCCACGTTGTTGCTGATGATAAACAATTGTGGCCGCCCAAATACTTTGTCTTTATCATTTGTCTACCTTTCAATTCTTCAAGGATTCACAAAGGGGGGCAAGCTGTAGACACCGTATTTCGTCCGGCCTTATTTATCATCATTTTGGATTTTTCTCACATTTTATGTTTTTCACTCATTTTTAAATATTTTTGGAGTTTTCAAGAAAATCACAAAAAATGGTATTTCGTTAGTGGTCGTTCGAAGCTTCCCGGGTTTTGTTAAGGGTTAAGCGCTTCGATCTCGGTTTTTCGCTGCGTTTTGTTTTTAGTTTTTCTGGTTTTTAGGGTTTCCGATTTAGGGTCCCATTTTTAGGGTTTCCAATTTAGGTTTCCAATTTAGGGTTTTCATTTTTAAATGTCCCGATCTCGGGTCTCCTTTAGCGTTTTATTTTAGGTTTAGGGTTTAAAATTTCAATTTGGTGTTTAGTTTAGGGTTTTAGGTCTTTTTAGGGTAGCCAATGTTGGGAAAGAGGCCAAAATAGGCCCATGTGCCTTTTTAGACCTAATGATGACCTATAAATGGTAGGCTAATGAGACAAGAATGAGGATCCCCAAAAAAAAAATACTATTCATCATCTCCCACCTTGAGGCTTCCCCCCTCTCCGGCGAAGCTTCGAACGGCGTAACTCCGGCGACCCACGGCGGTGCACGGCGGCGAACTTTCCCTTCACGAACGAACGGTGTTTTTTTCTTCATCCTCGAAGCTTCGTCTTCTCCGTAGCTCGAACTAGACGGCGGCGAACCGGCGGTGTCCATTCAAGCTTCATTCTCAACCCGACGACGGATTCTCACCGCCGTACTTGAGCCCCAGCTTCGTCGGTCTTCTTCTCCGGCAGCGGCTGCAAACCCAGACGAACGGAGCTTCTTCACGAACCAGCGCCCAGCTCCGGCAGCAGCTGCAAACACCGAACTCCGACGACCCAGGTGGCTGCTCCTTCACAAACCAGCGCCTAGCTCCGGCGATCCAGCGACGAACTTCGTCTTCTCCGTAAGCAACCCAACGGCGGCAATCTCAGACCTCCGGTGGCAGCAGCGTGAAGGAGAAAGGTACGGTGGGGTTTTCGTTGGCTGAGGAAGCATCGGTAACGAATATATTTCTCTTTTTTTAGAGAAATACTAATCTGCCCTTTTGTTAATTAAGCATGGTTAATTTGATATATACCCTAACATATACTTAGGCTATATCATATATACCCATTGATGGCTGATTTTTTTATTCATCCGTAGTATTTTTTTAAGATACTAATCTGTCCATATTTTTTTATTTTTTTTTGGATGTGCTCAATTTTTTCATTTTATGTGATATTTTGATATATACCTTAGTATGTGGTATTTGATACATACCTTAGTGTATACTAAGGCTATATCGTATATACCCGCTAATTTATTACTTGTTCCATTTAAGTTCCTTTAGATTTCAAGTTTTTTTTTCCTTTTCTTTTTGCGTTCGATTAATTTTTTTTTTAATGTGTAACCCCGGGAGAGATGAAGGACTGTTCCTTTCATCTCGAGGGTAATTTAAAATTTAATTCGCCACCCCGGGAGAGATGAAGGACTGTTCCTTTCATCTCGAGGGTACTTTAAATTCAAGTCGCCACCCCGGGAGAGATGAAGGACTGTTCCTTTCATCTCGAGGGTACTTTAAATTCAAGTCGCCACCCCGGGAGAGATGAAGGACTGTTCCTTTCATCTCGAGGGTACTTTAAATTCAAGTCGCCACCCCGGGAGAGATGAAGGACTGTTCCTTTCATCTCGAGGGTACTTTAAATTCAAGTCGCCACCCCGGGAGAGATGAAGGACTGTTCCTTTCATCTCGAGGGTACTTTAAATTCAAGTCGCCACCCCGGGAGAGATGAAGGACTGTTCCTCTCATCTCGAGGGTAATTTAAAATTTAATTTGTAACCCCGGGAGAGATGAAGGACTATTCCTTTCATCTCGAGGGTAATTTAAAATTTAATTTGTAACCCCGGGAGAGATGAAGGACTGTTCCTTTCATCTCGAGGGTAATTTAAAATTTAATTTGCAACCCCGGGAGAGATGAAGGACTGTCCCTATCATCTCGAGGGTATTGAGATCAAAGCGATTAAATGGCGAAATTAACGATATTGTTCACAAAATCAAATCCCTACTTTACGAGTTAGGGTATGATTAGTTGGAACATCGCATTAATTTTAGTAGTTTACTTTATCTATTTTTTAGGACCTTTTGAAATTATATAAGTAATCAAGATAAAATATTTTGGCTACCGTTTTTAAAACGGGATGTTGTAGGGTGCTAGCACCTTCCCTACACTCAACCGACCCCCGAACCTCGTCTTTTAAAATTCGTAGACCGTATTTTTAAGGTGGCCAATCACACCCTAAATGATTGGTGGCGACTCCATTTTCTTTTGTGAAAACCCCTGTTTAACAGAAGGTTGTCGGCCGCTCCGCGTCGCAAAAAAAAAACGTTGCGACAATTCCTAATGGTGTTTTATATGCCGTCCTATACGCCCACAGTGCATCATCTAACTTAAAAGACCAATCATGTCTATTAGGTTTAACAACTTTTTCAAGTATGCTCTTGATCTCTCTATTAGATATTTCAGCTTGTCCATTTGAGTGTGGATGATAGGGTGTTGCTACTCTATGTCTAACATTATATTTAGCTAGTACCTTTTCCATAGCCTTGTTTATAAAGTGCGTTCCTTCATCACTTATGATTGCACGTGGTGTACCAAATCGTGTGAAAATATGCCTATTTAGAAATTTAACAACTGTTTTGGCATCATTTAAAGGACATGCGATTGCTTCTACCCATTTTGAAACATAATCTACAGCTACTAGAATGTAAAGATTACCAGCAAATGGAGGGAATGGTCCCATGAAGTCAATGCCCCATACATCAAAGAGTTCTAACTCCAAGATGTATGTTAGAGGCATCTCATCCTTCCTACTGAGGTTACCTGTTTGTTGACACTAATTGCAGTTGTGTGCATAGTCGTGCGCATCCTTGAAGATCGTGGGCCAGAAGTAGCCACTTTGGAACACCTTAGCAGCAGTCCTTTGACCACCAAAGTGTCCTCCATACGGGGTTGTATGGCAATGCTGCAAGACCGACCTTGATTCAGCAGCTGACACCCACTTCGTTAGCAATCCATCCGCACAGCTTTTGTAGAGGGTTGGATCGTCCCAGATGTACTTCCTAGCCTCGTGTAAGAACCTCTTCTTTTCTTGCCCCCCCTCTGAAAGTTGGTAACACCTGTGAGGCAAGGAAGTTAGCAATATCCGCAAACCAAGGTTTCTCATTGTTATCACAATGCACTAACACAAAGACATGTTCATCAATAAAGGAATCAGATATTGCGGGTTCAGAAATTTTTTCGCAATTACTCCGCAATCTAGATAAATGATCAGCAACTACGTTTTCGCATCCTTTTTTTTTATCTCTAATCTCTAGATCAAACTCTTGCAATAATAACACCCATCTAATTAAACGAGGCTTAACATCAACCTTCCTCATTAAATACTTTATTGCAGAATGATCAGTATAAATAATCGTTTTATTAGCTACAATATAAGGCCTAAATTTTTCACATGCAAACACTACAGCTAACATTTCTTTCTCTGTGGTAGTGTAATTACATTGTGCTTCGTTTAAAGTTTTACTTGCATAATATACAGAGTGTGTTAATTTATCTATCTTTTGGCCAAGCATAGCCCCAATTGCATAGTCACTAGCATCACACATTAGTTCAAAAGGCAAATCCCAATTTGGGCCTACTATGATTGGTGCTTTGACTAAGGCTTCTTTAAGTTTTGTCCATGCTATTAAACATTCATTTGAGAAGATAAAAGTTTTACTTTGAATGATCAGCAACTACGTTTTTGACTAAGGCTTCTTTAAGTTTTGTCCATGCATAATATACAGGGCGTGTTAATTTATCTATCTTTTGGCCAAGCATAGCCCCAATTGCATAGTCACTAGCATCACACATTACTTTAATTATGCAAGACGACTCTTAGAGAGCTTTGACAGTATGACGATAGAGCATATTCCGAGAGCTGAAAGTGCAAAGGCAGATGCATTAGCAAACTTGGCCACAACCCTGACTATATCAGAAAGTGAAATATTGAACGTCCCGATTTGTCAAAAATGGGTTATACCGCCAACTGAAGTTGAAAGTCAAGAAGCAAATGTAATATCAGTCTATGTGATTGAGGAAGAGGATTGGCGACAACCGATTGTAGATTATCTACAGCATGGAAAACTTCCCACAGAGTCCCGACGTAAGGCCGATATACGAAGAAGAAGTGCTCGGTTCATCTACTACAAGGAAACCCTTTATCGACGCTCCTATGACGAACTTTTTCTCCGATGCCTAGGAAAAGAAGAATCGATAAAAGCATTAGAGGAAGCGCACTCAGGGGTCTGTGCTGCTCATCAATCGGGACCAAAACTTCATTTTCAGTTGAAGAGAATGGGTTATCACTGTCCAACGATGGTTCAAGACTCGATGAAGTATGCAAAGAAATGTGAGGCTTGTCAGTTTCATGCAAAATTCATACATCAACCGCCAGAACCCCTTCACCCAACCATAGCTTCATGGCCCTTTGAAGCTTGGGGGCTCGATCTCGTTGGTCCAATAACACCGAAGTCCTCAGCGGGACATTCTTATATTCTCGCTGGGACAGATTATTTTTCAAGGTGGGCCGAGGCGATTGCGTTAAAAGAGGCAAAGAAGGAAACTGTTGTGAATTTCATCCGAACCCACATCATTTACCGTTACGGCATCCCTCATCGCATCGTGACTGATAATGGAGGACAATTTTCCAATAGTCTAATGGACAATTTATGTGAGAAATTCAAGTTCAAGCAATGCAAGTCATCCATGTACAACGCTCCGGCAAATGGATTGGCAGAAGCATTCAACAAGACATTGTGCAACTTGTTGAAAAACGTGGTCTCCAAGTCAAAAAGAGACTGGCAGGAAAAGATTGGTGAGGCATTATGGGCTTACCGAACTACACACCGCACTCCTACAGGGGTCACACCTTATTCCCTAGTCTATGGGGTTGAAGTTGTGCTCCCTTTGGAAAGAGAAATCCCATCCTTAAGGATGGCGGTGCAAGAGGGGTTAACTACGGAAGAGAATGCAAGATTGCGTCTCGAAGAATTGGAAGCACTCGATGAAAGAAGATTAGATGCTCAGCAAGCGTTGGAATGTTACCAAGCGCGAATGACTAAGGCCTTCAACAAAAATTTGAAGCCTCGATCATTTCAAGTTGGTGATATAGTACATGCAGTTCGAAGACCCATTATCACAACGCGACACACGGGGAGCAAATTCACCCCTAAATGGGACAGACCCTATGTTGTCAAAGAAGTCTACACAAATGGGGCATACAAGATCGTGGATCAGGACGAATTAAGGATTGGCCCAATCAACGGCAAGTTTCTCAAGAAATTTTATGCATAAAATGTAATACTCCTTAACGTAAGAGTATAAACTACATGTTGCTCCTGGCCCGCACGAGCTTAAAAGGTGAACGGCCCAAGTAAAAAAAAAAATTTACTCATCATGTAATTTGAACTACGTTATGACTTGATCCCTTCCATCTAAGGGTACGTAGGCAACTTAAAGAAAAAAATACATATATACTTTAAGTCCGTCGCGCAATAAAAAAAATATATTCATTCCATTCGAACTACGTTCAAACAAGTGATCTCTTACTTTCAAAAAATACGTAGGCAACAAAAAGTTAAGTTCAATAAAGCAATAAAGGAAAATTATTATTCCAAAATGAGGGAGACAACCCAAATGGTCATAAAGAAAATATAATGTTCTTTTACACGAGAGAATTCTAGAAGAAGATACAGGGAGTATGACAAAAAAAAATACATAAATCAAGGCATCCACTGAAACTCTTTCAGCTCCTCATGCGAACCCTCTAGAAGCTCACGATATGTCAGCCACGGCTCGGGCATCGACATCATCAATAAAGAGGACACAACAAAGATGTTCTTTTCCTTTGTAAAGCAACATTGCAAGTTGAGCGCGTGCACTACTCTTAGGGTGATGCTACAAGCTGAACGTTCACACTACCACTAGGGTGAAGGTACAAGTTTCGTACGCACAAGAGGCTTTACTCGTTTCAAGTTCAAGTTCGAAAGCTTCCTCGCTTTAAGTTAAAGTTTGAAGACGGCTCTACTTCATCTCCAAGTTTTATGGCATCTTCGTTTCGTCTCAAAGTCGAGGTTGTCGTTTCGTCTTCAAAGTTGAGATGATCTTCAAAGTCGAAGTTGTCGCTTCATCGTCAAAGCTGATGTCGTCGCTTCATCTTCAAAATCGAGGTGGTTATTCCATCTTCAAAGTTTAGGTGATTGTTTCATCTTCAAAGTTTAGGTGATCTTCAAAGTCGAAGTTGTTGCTTCATCGTCAAAGCTGATGTCGTCGCTTCATCTTCAAAATCGAAGTTGTCGCTCCATCGTCAAAGTTGATGTCGTCGCTTCATCTTCAAAATCGAGGTTGTTACTCCATCTTCAAAGTTTAGGTGATCTTTAAAGTGGATGTCGTCTCGTGTCAACTTCAAGTTAGAGATCAAGCGTTTCTCGCTTTAAGTTCAAAACCAGGTGTTACCCGCTTCAAATCTAACTTCAAGATCGAGCGTCGTTCGCTTCAAGTTCAACTTCAAGATCGAGTGTTGGTCCCTTCAGGTTCAAGACCAAGTGCAGCTTGCTTTAAGTTTAAGACTGGGTGTTACTCACTTCAACTTCAAATTCGAGTGTTGGTCGCTTCAAGTTGAACTTCAAATTCAAGCATTGGTCGTTTCAAGTTCAAGACCAAGCGCTGCTCAGTTCAAATTCAAGATCGAGCGTCGCTCGCTTCTAGTTCAAATTTGAGCATTGCTCACTTCAAGTTTAAGTTCAAGTTCGACCGCCGCTCGCTTAAAATTCAACATCCAGTGTCGCCTGCTTCAAGTACAAGTTAAAAATCAAGCGTTCCTCGCTTCAAGTCCAAGTTCGAATGTTGGTCGCTTCAAGCACGAATTTTGGCTTTACTTGTTGCAAGTTTTGAGTTTAAATTCGAGTTTGGAGGTAAAGCGCGACCCTTAGCATTTAAAAAAAAGGAGAGAATGTTATGGGGGAATCACACCAACAAAGACGGAGTACGTTCTCTAAGTAGACGCGCCTATTTCACATAAAGGGGAAATGTCAAACTGGCGCATCTACGAAGGAGAAGTAACGTCTCTAAATCGGCGTATCATCCTTAAGTCGGCACACCAACAAGGACGGAGTACGTTATTGTTGCGTGCTCAATGGTTAAAATAAAAATGAAATGTAAGAGCACTCAGAACATGCAAGCATACATGGTCTTGTAGCAAGTAATAAGTATTTTTTCATTCGATTTCCCACAGAGATTTATTCTTAGTTACTAACGAAGTGAGAGGTTAAGTGAGAAAGGGTGGTGTAGATGAGGTAGATTTGGGTTTAAAGTGCCTAACTACTAAGGAATGTGCGAGATATGAAAGCATGAACAAGTGCAAGTAGATAAGTAAACTCGGAAGTAAAAGGAAAAGAATTGCGGAAACAACAATTTTCTAGCAATGTTACTGACAGCGAATTAAGGGTAAAGTAGGGAAACAAGGGCTACTAACGACTCCTCTATAGGCTTTTTCATACGATTCTCAAGCAGTAGATCAACTCATCATGCATCAAACTAACTCATTCTCATGTATCTTCCGATTTCATGCATTAGATCCTTTAGTTTACTCATGTCCAAGTAAGGTCTTAAGCATCTTTTTATAATAGTGAGTTTAGTGATTTGTACTAGGAAAACGCATATTCCTAGGTCGTTTTCTGACTACCATGGAAGGCTAGCATGAATGCACGACTTTGAACTCTTACTTCTTCAAGAGGTTAGGAGTTCTTTGGACAAAATGGATGGCCAATCGAAATTGCCCGTGGGATGAAGCACACATACATTCAATACATATTGAAGCTAACCTACATGCTTGATTCACGTATTCCTACCTATAGACTTGTCATTAGCATACCTTTCTGGGGTTTAGTTACTCATGGATGTGAATGGAATGGAAAGAATAGATGGTGAAGACATGCTTAACAGAATGTAAATGGCAGAATAGAAGAAGAAGAACAATAAGACAAGTGCAAAGTACTCAAATTAACTCTTTTATTTACCAAGGTTCAAACTAACAAAACAGCAACATAAACTGATGAAATCTAATCAGGCAAAGATGAAATGAACTAGAGTAGCAATAGCCAATCAAGTTACAACCGACAGCAATGAAAACAGACACAAACAGTAGAGAAAAGCAGAAAGAAGCTGTAAACGCAAGCGTGTGAACTCCTCGTCGCAACGCCTCGGGTGAAAGCCAAAGGTAAGCTTGATCGTGGATGGATCTAATCAGAAGAGAAGAAAAATCTTCCCTCCTTCCTCTTAGACTATCGATTCCACCAGCTGAACCCTTCGTACCAACAACCGGAAGGAAGAACAAATGAAAGAGTGCGTTGAAATGGGAGTCTACGCCGATCGAGTGTGTCCTCAACCTTCCCTTTTGACCTCCTTTTATAGTGTTCTGCAGGTACGCTTGGGCCAAGGAGAACCATCCATTTTGAACGTCATATCTCTACGTGGCAGCAGGAGAAAGAATGGGCGGCTGAAAATTCGCAGCAAAATAGAAATCGGTTAGACAACTAAACAGAATTCACTTAAAACATTGCGGTTTCAGCAATGTTTTCGCAAAGCTTCCGCAATGTGCAATTTTCAAGTCTTTAACTTTGTTTTTGGTTCTTTTTCTTTCCTTTTACACATAAGTCCTAATTTAGCTTCATTCTTCTAATTCTCATATGTAAGCACAAGTTTAAGCTAAATCCTACAAAAAACGCTTAAGAATGTACAACTTTCTATAGCAAATAAGTCCTAAAATAGTCACTTTTGGAGACGTAACAGTTATCTAAGTAGACGCGCTCATTTCACGTAGAGTGGAAATTCCCAAACTGACGCTACTACAAAAGAGAAGTAACGTCCTTAAGTTGTTATGTCGACTTCACAGAAACGAAACACGACGATCTGACGTACCAACAAAGACGGAGTACGTTCTCTTAGTAGACGCGCTCATTTCACGTAGAGTGGAAATGCCCAAACTGACGCATCTACAAAAGAGAAGTAACGTCCTTAAGTTGTTACGTCGACTTCACAGAAACGGAACACGACGATCCGACGTACCAACAAACACGGAGTACGTTCTCTAAGTAGACGCGCTCATTTCACGTAGAGTGGAAATGCCCAAACTGGCGCATCTACAAAAGAGAAGTAACGTCCTTAAGTTGTTACGTCGAATTCACAGGAACGAAACGCGACGATCCGACGCACCAACAAGGACGGAATACGTTCCCTAAACAGACGTGCATCTGCAAGGGAGAAGTAACGTCTTTAAATCAGTACGTCGATCTCACAGAACGGAACACGGCGACAGAACTGAACATAACTACCCAACGCTCCAACAAGGACGGAATACGTTCCCTAAGCAGACGTTGTTGGGTTTTATGTCCTAAAACTCGTGGTTTGTAAACTGAATGTATATTCTATTTTGCAATAAAGTTGTTATTGAGATTTATTCAGTAAAGTTGTTATTGAATAAAGTGAATTGTTTTTACTTTTAACCTAACTCCGATAAACAAAGAACCCATGGCTATAGGTTGTATACTTGAACTTCATGTATGACATGATTGTGGATCAAGTTCAAGTAATAGCCAGAACGGTCTATAGTATAGGGATAAGGCTGGGTACCTTATCCTGGGGACACTATTGGACGCGGCCCAATTTGTATAGTACAAACGATGTGATCCGAAATCGTTCATGTGGAGACATGTGAATGGGGGCGTCCTATGCAATGAGTTTGCATAAGACTGAACTGCGAAATAAAGTCACTCTTTCTTTATAACTCCGTTTACTGTAAAGACCGACTCTTTCATATGATGACCTAGGTAACTCGATCTGAATCCTGAGCACGCTATGAACTCCTGTTTATTCGGGCTTATCCTTTGACTTGTATGGGTGAGAGTGGCCCGAGATCGCCGACTCAATAAGCCTACCATCTTGGGGATAAGACCGGGTAGGTAGTTGGGAACATAGTCCTGCGAGATGGAATTCACTCCTACCCGCCTTTGGGGATTAGTAGAGAGGTTGTTCCCTTAAGTGCTGACTCCGGGTCTTGAACTAGGGATCCCACCCTCTCATTGGCCCGAGAGGGACTTGGTATAGTGATGAGATCACTTACCAATCGGCTTGGTGGTTGGACCATAAACAAATAGTTCATTAGAGAATCAGTGGGACTTAAGGAACAAGATGTAATTACGGGGGTAAAACGGTTATTTTGACCCAGTTGTAATTACGAACGACCTGTGAAGGATCGACTTACTGATGATGGTTATATCAAGAGGACAGAAATATATCTACGGTGAGGAGAGTGCAACCCTTGGACTTTAGTGGAGTCTCCGGGGGTTCACGAATCTTGGTTAGCTTGATTAAAGAGTTTGATCGGTTAATCTCGTATCGTTGGAGCTCATGATCTGTAGGTCCTTTAGGTTCTCCTGGCTAGCTCGGATTAAGCCGTGTAACAATATGAGAGAAAAAGAATTTAAATTTATTCAAATTCAGTTTTGGAAGAATGATGGACATATTTAAATATGATTTAAATATGGGATCGGTGTAAAACATGAATAGGGATTCATGTGTGAGGATTCGGTTTAAGAAACCGGGATTAGTCTTATTATTTAATTAATACTTGATATTGAATTAAATAATAATATTATCTAATTAAAAAGTTTAATTAATTATAATTTATTTTGTTTATTAAAATTAATTATGAATTAATTTTAAATGACAAAATATTACAAGTGGGATTATCCAAGTCAAAGTGGAATTATCCATGTTGAGTGGATTTATCCAAGTTGAGTGGGTTTATCCAAGTTGTGAAGTGGATTGTGAATCACCAACAACATGCATATAAACTCATCAATTTTGGAACACTTGGTTGAAGACTAATCCATCCAATTTGAGGTGTCATGCTAAGCAAAGACTTTGTTGCATGTGAATTGCCTATAAATTGGATGAAGTTCAAATGGTTTGAAGTTGATGAATTTTCAAAGAGTTTGAATATTTGGATGAGCATGAAGACTTCATGTTACATGAGAAATTAGAAAGCTAAGTGTTAGATTTCTTCTTACAAAATCCTCATCACTTTCATCTTCCCATCTTCTTCTTCCAAAAAATTTCCTTTCATAAAGGAGTCCCACCACTCCGTTGCTCGGCCCGAGGATAGCGGGACTACCGGAGGTGGTTCTCGAGGAGTTCGAGGGAAGCTTTGAAGGGTTCGTGAGGAGATTTGAGCATTGGAAGAGAAGTCTTTAGAACTACAAGAGGTATGTGTTCTAATTCCTTTTATTTCAAAGCTTTGTGCATGTTTCTTATTTAGCTAAATTGATGAAATTAGAGTGCCAATGATCCGTCTCGCTTCCACTGCGCTACATGCGCTCCATCAATTGGTATCAAATTTGCATCAATGTGAGCTCGGTGGGTATTTGTTTTAGAAATTTATTTTTATGGGCGTCTAAAGTGTTTCCCGGTTTTGGCATATTTTTTTGAGCTTTTATTTGTACTTCGTTTTGTAATTGCCCGGGCGTGTATGGGCTTTAATGTGTGCAGAAGAGTCTGTAAAAAATCCGGAGTCATTAGAGTCCATATAGGTTTTCAATTCGAAGACAGAAGCTCGGGTGTCGAAAAAAACAGCATGCTGTTTTTTGCTGTTTTTTTTTCTGCAAAATTCCAGCACAAAACCGGTTCAGCGCAAGGTGGAAGAAACGGTCCGGTTCGGTCCTCGGGTGGTTCGGTTCACTGAAAGTCAGACCGGTTCCTTGTTCTTCACCCTCTGGAGGTACGGTTCAGCGTTCGTTTGGTCCGGTTCAGGTCGGTATTGGTCCAGTTACGGGCTGTTGAAGTCGGGACAGCTGTTATGGACCGATTCAATTTTTTTTTTGAAGTTTGGTAGTTGCTGTTTTTTTGGCCGGTTCAAACAAATTCAAGCTGGTTCTGATGGAGCGACTTGCGCAGCGGAAAGCGATTTCGGACCGATGATACTCTAATTTCATCAATTTAACAAATAGAAAACATGCTCAAACGACGGAAATAAAGAAATTAGTAATACATACCCTTGTAGTTCAAAATTCTTCAAGCTCCGCCGTCTTTTCTTCGTCACGAACTCTTCCGACCTCTTCTCACGAACGCACCGAGGACCACCCCAGATAGTCCCGCTATCCTCGGCGCCGAGCAACGGAGTTGTGGGACTCCGAAAACAAGAGAAAAAAGAAGAAAAAGAGAGGAAGAAGAAGATAGAAGAAGAAGCTGAAGGGCAGAACCTCAAAAATGAAAAACCAATATTCACTTTTGACTACCCCTCCTGCCTTCAAATCAATTCAATTGAATTGAGAAATTTTCAATTTCATTCTCTATCACTTACTTGCTGGCCAAACTTGAAGTTTGATATATATATATACATTACAAAATATATATGTGTCTTGCTGCATGCAAGACACATATATATATAATAATTATTATTATTAAAAAAAATAATAATAATTTTATTTATTAAACTTTTTAATAAATAAAATATATATATATATATATAATTATTAATTAAACTTTTTAATTAATAAATATTATTTAATTCAATATCAAATATTAATTAAATAATATAACTACACCCGGTTTTCCAAAAACCGACTTTGTTACACATGAATCCTATTCATGTTTTAGGCCATTCCCATATTTAAATCACATTTAAATATGACCATATTTAAATGAAAATATGTCCATCCTCTTTCCATAAACCGAATTTGATCAAATTCTTTTTCTTTTTCTTTTCTTTTATACTGTTGCACGACGTTATCCGAGCTAGCCAGGAGAACCTAAAGGACCTACAGATCATGAGCTCCAACGATACGAGATTATTCGGTCAAAACTCTTTTAACCCGAATCAATCAACTTTCGTTAACCCCCGGAGACTCCACTATAGTCCGAGGGTTGCACTCTCCTCACTGTAGATATATTGTGTCCTCTTGATATAACCGTTATCGGTAAGTCGATCCTTCACAGGTTGTTCGTAATCACAACTGGGTCATTTAAACCGTTTAACCCCTGCATTACATCTTGTTCCTTAAGTACCACTGACACCTCTAATGAACAATAGATCTGTGGTCCAACCATCAGATCAATATAACTCTCTCATCACATGAGAGTGTGAACTCACATTGTTCAAGCCCCAGAGTCAGCTATTAAGGGAACAACCTATCTACTAACCCTGAAGAGCGGGTTAGGAGTGAATTCCAATCTTGCTACACTATGTCCCCAGCTACTTATTCGACTTTATCCCCAAGTTGGTAGGCTTATTGAGCGGGCGTTCTGCCACTCTCACCCGTACAAGTCAAAGGATACTTCCGAATAAGCAGGAGTTCATAGCAAGCTCAGGATTAAGCTCGAGTTACCTAGGCCATCAATATGTATAAGTCGGTCTCATCAGTAAACGAAGTTATAAAGAGAGAGCGCCTTAATACGCGGTTCGGTCTTATGTAAACTCTTTACACAGGACGCCCTCACTTCTCACATCTCCATGTGGAACGATTCGGATCACATCGTCCTGTACAATACAAAGTGAGCCGCATCCAATAGTGTTACCAGGATAAGGTACCCAGCCTTATCCGTATACTATAGACCGTTTTGACTGACTACTTGAGCCTGATCCACAATCAAGTCATACATGAGGCTCAAGTACTCATATTCAGCCAAGGGTGTTGGTCATTGGTATAGGTTAAACCAAACACGTTTCACTTTATTCCAGTAAACTCTTTTACTGAATAAAACTAATAACTCTTTATTCTAAATAAAAAAATTACAAACATAACAGTTTACAAACCACGAGTTTTAGGACATAAAACCCAACAAACTCCCACTTGGACTTAAACGTCCGTGGTGTACATGTTAGGTGGAGAAAACTAATATATCATATATCAGAAGCTTTCTCCCACTGTCCTCTCCAGCAACTCGCAGCCCTAGATTCTTCTAGGTGTCTCTCAAACACTTTAGCCATGAGAGACTTAGTAAACTAATCATCATGAAGTACTACAAGGATTTCCATGTGACCATCACATCTCCTCATAGCACTAACTACGAGCCCAACATATAAACCTATTGCTGCTTCACAAGCTGAAAATAGGCTTAGCTACCAACGAGGAATCAGCAATACAACTCTTGTATTCTACTCCTCTAAGTACAAGGACAAAACTCTAACCGGAATCCAATCCAATTGGACTTATATTACTGACAGCTCCCACTGCATAGCACATATCGGGTCATGTATCTCAGAAGATACATCTGACCTCCAATATGTAAATGCACTAGGGTGCATCTCGTATCCTCAACACTTGAGGTGTCCAAGGAAACCATTTCCATAGACCATCGAATATTGACAACAGCTTGTCAATAAAAGATTTTAGAGACAATACTAGCGATTTGTTCTTACGACTCAGATCAACCTGAATCCTTAGAACAAACTAAGCCTACCTCCAGATCAACTATTTGGGAGTGGGTCGCTAGTTTATGCTTATTGTCAGAAAAGAATCCTACATCATTCTAAATGATTAGGACATTAATTACGGAACGAACTATGAAAGCTACAACATTGACTAAACCCTTGTCAAACAAGGTTTATCAAATTATTGTTCAAACTTTTGTTCAAAGCCATAAGATTTGATCACCATATCAAACCTTACAATTCAGGATAAAGATGCTTATTCTAATTCATAAATGAATCGAATAGGCTTGCAAACCATTTGCTCTTTGTCCTCAAATTATGAATCTATCTGGTTGAGACTTATAGATACTTTGATCAAGATAGCTATTCTGCAGGAAAGCTAACTTGACATCCACTTGCCTTATTCTATGAAGATAGAACATGACAATGGATAAGAGTCATCTATTTAACTTACGTCTGGCAACAAGAGAAAGAGAGTATACACAATAAACCCTTTCTCTTCGGGACAGTCCCTTTACCAGAAAGTCAAGCCATAAAGGTTTTCACCTTAGTGGCTTGGTCTCAATACCATCCATAGATTTGTGGCTTTGAGCCATTTGGCCTTGTCTATGTGATCCATTGCCTAATTAAAGACAGCGAATCCTCAATGTTATCATCAAGTATGACAACTTTGATTTAAAGACAAGCCAGTGCAGCGGATCGGGTTGTCCTACAACCCTCCCACTGCATTGAGGCTTTCTCAACGGTTGAGAAACTCTAGTTTGATCAACAACCTTTGTTGATATCTACTATAGCTTTCGTTAACACTGTGAGTCTTAAGATGCTAGTTGTTTTCGAGTTTAATAGAACACATCAGTATATATCTTTCGCTAAATGAACTGTTCATTTATAAAACCAAAAGATATAATATACAAGTGTTCAGTTTAAACCAGAAATATAGACAATAACTACATATAACAAATGTTATTATCTCTATACAACAACTACAAAGTCTCCCACTAGTTCAGCTGCAACGATATCTCCATATCTCACAGCTAGAAAACGACTGTCAGGAACTAGTTTCCTGTAGAAAAACAAACATGAATAGTGGTTCCTGAAGACATCCAGGTATTCATATCCACTAAACTTCTTTTGACAAATAAATCACATTTATCTTGTCGTTCTTTCTCAGCCTGTTTCTCAGCAAGGTATTTGGAGAAGTTACGCTTCCAATACCCATCTTCATTACAATGGAAACATTTTCCTTTGTCTGAAGACTTCATCTTGCGAACAGTAGGGGCTTTGCCATTTCTCCTGTTACTCTTCTTCTTCTGAATAATCTCATTACTCAGAGAAGCAGACTTAGGCTTACTCCCTAACGCCAACCTCTCAAGGAATTTCTTCGAAGTGACAACATTTGCCTCCTTCTCTATTCCTTTGGAAGTGTACAGAGACTGTTAAGTCTGAAATGACGATGGTAGCAACGTTTACTTCTGCCGCACTAAAGTGGATCATCATGTTAAGGACAAACTCCCTAACAGAGGTATCCTCCACCATGCGAGAGTTGTAAACGATCTTGAGGACTTCATTACGAAGTGATGAGGACGACTGTCCACCATTGCTTGTAATGAAGACATGATTTCCTTTACGGAAATCATAACCTCATACTACTTGCACAAGGCATCAAATATGCTTGCCAAGATATAGATTTGGGCTTTATCAATAGCCCTAATCCATCCATCGTATGCCTCTCGAACACTTCGAGATGCACTGGAGCCAGGAGCTGAAGGACATTCCTCCGTTAAGACAAACCTCAGGTCGTCCAGAACCAGAATCGTATTCAGGTTCGACTTCCAAGTTTCGTATTTCTCTACGGTTAACTTGTCGTGAGCTAACAACTGTATAAACGAGCTCGACATGCCGAAAAAGAATGTAAAACTATTAGTGAAACAGTTTTAACCTATTTAAACCAATTAAAAAGTTTAGTAGTAAATAAAGTACCCAAACTCTTTATTTACTCGCAACGATACTTTAGTAAGTCAGAATGGTCGCTGCCGAATGGCAGTCGAGTCACTCCTTTACTAAATCAAGACATTCTTGACTAAATGCTAACTCCAGAATAACTCATATTCCTATAGCATCTTAGTTATCGTTTTTGGTCTGGATTTACTAACTCCTTAGCAAATCCCGTAAGTGTGACCCTCCATTTTTAGAACGCACAGAACGACCCCAACATAGCAACCGAATGGAATGTCAGTGTTGGGAATGACCCTATGTTTCACTATCCATAAATGGTGATTGAGATGTTCGATCTCCCATGCCCTGCCCTCCGAATGGATGGTGCCACAAAGAGCAACCTGCAGGCGGAACATGGGAATCTTACGGTTCAATCCAATGGAGGAGACCATAGGATGTACTGACGTACTTCCTTCTCCCACTTACTATAGATACTTACTCCATTCACCTTGCTATTGAAAGTTGCAAATACCATCCGAATGGGGTTGCCCTATTGACAACACGAGGCCGAGCAAAATTCTCACGTTGTGAACTTTAGGGAGTGCGTAGCAGGAGAGGGATATATCGTATATTCCTTCTCAACACTTCTACTAAGTATCGTGGACGGTTTTTAGGGTAAACTACTCAGGTTTTATCCGGCTAAGAAAATAAAACCTTAAGTCTAGGCAAACTATTTACCTGAGATGTCTAGGTTATAAACACTTTATTAACCTCACACCTCTCACGCATGCTCATAAAGCCGGTTAACTTTACTCAAGTACCGGATCGTCCCCAGGTAGGAGGTGTTCCGTCAATTCAAATCCTCCAACCTTAGACAAGATTTCACCGGGTGAGTTTCTCATAACCTTAGCATTTACGAGATTTTGACCTATTCATCTAATGAACCTGATCGACTCATTTAACCCTAAATGAACATGCTTTTCTTTGTTATAGATTTTAAAAGTCTAAGTCATTTTTACAACTCTTGCAAAAACTAGACTTTCTACAACAACTTCTATATGCTTCTCAAACATACATCACTAAGGCATGACAAGTTGAATATTTAACTTCATAATCAATATAACACTTATATCGAATATGTTCTTAAATATACAACTCCTAATTCATAAATTAATATAACACTTATATCAATTATTATGAATTAACCATGCATCCTATATATTATAACAATTATAACATACAATAATGCATCTTGGTTGGATGTTTAATTTCATAATTAATATAACACTTATATTAATTATTCTATTAAGCAAACAACAACTAATTCATGAATCAATATAACACTTATATTAATACTCATGAATTAAACATGCATCCTATATATTATAACACTTATAACATACAATATGCATAAAACCAGGGCAACCTATGTTGTATATTTAATTTCATAATTAATATAACACTTATATCAATTATTCTATTAAATTAACAACAACTAATTCATGTATTAATATAACTCTTATATTAATACTCATGAATTCCCAAATATGCATACTATATATTATAACACTTATAACATATTTTTAATGCATGGAGCATGCTTCCTACGGTGGGATTTTAAATCTATATGGCATACGTTATGCACATACAAACATGGAATTTAATTAAAACATACATTCGCAATGCATAATTAATTAAACACACTAAAGTGGATCGATTTTGGCATTTAGCAAGCAATAACTATTTTATTACAAGCTTGATCAACAAGCTAAGTCTTGAGCGGACTTCGAACTCTTCGCACAGCCTTTGACCAGCTTGCTTCCCCGAACGCTTCGGCCAAATTCTCTTTGAATTTCTCCTTGTAATGCCTAGAAAGAGTTTGAACTTATACCGAACATTTCGGCGAGTTCCAAACTCAAGCTTCTTTCACAAAGAAACCTATATGGACTCTAATGACTCTAAAAATACAGACTCTTTTAGCACGCATTAAAGCCCATACATTCTCGGGCAATTACAAATAATGAAATTCAAATAGAAACTATGCCAAAATCGATTTTCACTTTAGACGCCAATTCAGAAACAATTTCTAAATTAAAATACCCACCAACTTAAATTGATGCAAATTGAGTTAATCACAAAATCGCTTTGATACCAATTGATGGAGCGACTTGCGCAGCGGAAAGCGATTTCGGACCGATGATACTCTAATTTCATCAATTTAACAAATAGAAAACATGCTCAAACGACGGAAATAAAGAAATTAGAAATACATACCCTTGTAGTTCAAAATTCTTCAAGCTCCGCCGTCTTTTCTTCGTCACGAACTCTTCCGACCTCTTCTCACGAACGCCCCGAGGACCACCCCAGATAGTCCCGCTATCCTCGGCGCCGAGCAACGGAGTTATGGAACTCCGAAAACAAGAGAAAAGAAAAAGAAAAAGAGAGGAAGAAGAAGATAGAAGAAGAAGCTGAAGGGCAGAACCTCAAAAATGAAAAACCAATATTCACTTTTGACTACCCCTCCTGCCTTCAAATCAATTCAATTGAATTGAGAAATCTTACTTGCTGGCCAAACTTGAAGTTTGATATATATATATACATTACAAAATATATATGTGTCTTGCTGCATGCAAGACACATATATATATATAATAATTATTATTATTAAAAAAAATAATAATAATTTTATTTATTAAACTTTTTAATAAATAATATATATATATATATATGATTATTAATTAAACTTTTTAATTAATAAATATTATTTAATTCAATATCAAATATTAATTAAATAATATAACTACTCCCGGTTTTCCAAAAACCGACTTTGTTACACATGAATCCTATTCATGTTTTAGGCCATTCCCATATTTAAATCACATTTAAATATGACCATATTTAAATATGTCCATCCTCTTTCCATAAACCGAATTTGAACAATTCAAATTCTTTTTCTTTTTCTTTTTTTTTATACTGTTGCACGGCGTTATCCGAGCTAGCCAGGAGAACCTAAAGGACCTACAGATCATGAGCTCCAACGATACGAGATTATTCGGTCAAAACTCTTTTAACCCGAATCAATCAACTTTCGTTAACCCCCGGAGACTCCACTATAGTCCGAGGGTTGCACTCTCCTCACTGTAGATATATTGTGTCCTCTTGATATAACCGTTATCGGTAAGTCGATCCTTCACAGGTTGTTCGTAATCACAGCTGGGTCATTTAAACCGTTTAACCCCTGCATTACATCTTGTTCCTTAAGTACCACTGACACCTCTAATGAACAATAGATCTGTGGTCCAACCATCAGATCAATATAACTCTCTCATCACATGAGAGTGTGAGCTCACATTGTTCAAGCCCCAGAGTCAGCTATTAAGGGAACAACCTATCTACTAACCCTGAAGAGCGGGTTAGGAGTGAATTCCAATCTTGCTACACTATGTCCCCAGCTACTTATTCGGCTTTATCCCCAAGTTGGTAGGCTTATTGAGCGGGCGTTCTGCCACTCTCACCCGTACAAGTCAAAGGATACTTCCGAATAAGCAGGAGTTCATAGCAAGCTCAGGATTAAGCTCGAGTTACCTAGGCCATCAATATGTATAAGTCGGTCTCATCAGTAAACGAAGTTATAAAGAGAGAGCGCCTTAATACGCGGTTCGGTCTTATGTAAACTCTTTACACAGGACGCCCTCACTTCTCACATCTCCATGTGGAAGGATTCAGATCACATCGTCCTGTACAATACAAAGTGAGCCGCAACCAATAGTGTTACCAGGATAAGGTACCCAGCCTTATCCGTATACTATAGACCGTTTTGACTGACTACTTGAGCCTGATCCACAATCAAGTCATACATGAGGCTCAAGTACTCATATTCAGCCAAGGGTGTTGGTCATTGGTATAGGTTAAACCAAACACGTTTCACTTTATTCCAGTAAACTTTTTTACTGAATAAAACTAATAACTCTTTATTCTAAATAAAAAAATTACAAACATAACAGTTTACAAACCACGAGTTTTAGGACATAAAACCCAACAGGTTCGTGGCGGTTCGAAGGGTTCGGAAGCGTCTCAACTTAGTTGATGAATTATTATTGTAATAATTTAGTTGCTTGCTTGTCCGTGATGCCAAAAACGGTCCACTTTAGTGTGTTTAATTAATTATGCATTGTGAATGTATGTTTTAATTAAAGTCTCTTGTATGTGCATAAAGTATGCCATATAGATTTCAAACCCCACCATAGAAAGCATGTTGCATGCATTGAAAGTATAATATAAGTGTTATGTTGTATAGTATGCATGCTTAATTCATGAGAATTAATATAAGTGTTATATTAATTTATGAATTGAATGTTGCTTGTTTAAAAGTAAAATTAATATAAGTGTTATATTAATTGTGAAATTAAACATACAACATAGTTGCCTTAGTTGAATATAATTGTTATATTCTTGCTTGGGAAGCATGTTATAAATTGAATGTAATGGTTATATTCTAGGTTAGGAAGCATGTTATAGAATGTCTTTGTTTTATAAAGCGTTGTAAAATGAGATAGACATTTAAAATCTATAACAAAGATAAATGCATGCTCACTAAGGGTTAAAGAATTCCAATGCGATTAGGAATTTAGTATCGATTCGTTTTAATAGTTAAAATAGGTCGATATCTTGTAAAGCTAAGGTTACGAGAGAACTCACCCGGTTTGATCCTGCACTAAGGTTGGAGGTATTTAAGATGACGGTTTACGAAACACCTCCTACCTGGGGATCGATCCGATACTTGAGTTAAGTTAACCCGGCTTTATGAGCATGCACGTGAGAGGTGTAAGGTTATAAAACGTTTATCACCTAAGACATCGTAGGTAAAAGTATGTTCTACCTAGACTTAGGTTTTATTGTCTTAGCCGGATAATGCCTAAGTAAAAGTATACCCAAACCATTCTAAAATACTTAGTAGTGGTGTTGAGAAGGTATATATGATATATCAATCTCCTCCGACGTTCTCCGCAAAGTTCACACCGTGAGATTTATGCTCGGCCTCGTGATGTCAATAGGGCATCCCCATTCGGATGGTGTTTGCATAAATCAAGAGCAAGGTGAATGGAGAAAGTATTTATAGTAAGTGGGAGAAGGAAGTATGTCAATACATCCTGCGGTCTCCTCCATTAGGTTGAACCGTGAGATTCCCATGTTCTGCCTGCTGGTTGCCCATAGTAGCACCGTCCATTTGGAGGGCCGTTTCATGGGAGTCGGAACAACTCAATCTCCAGAAATGGATAGGGTCTCTTAGGTCCATTCCCAATTCTGACATTTCCATTCGGTTGCACTGTTGGGGCCGACCTCTGAGTTCTGAAAATGGCGGGTCACACTTACAACGGATTAGTAAGTTGTTAGTAGATTCTTGACCGAAGTAGAGATAACTAAGGTGCTATAGGAATATAAGTTATTATGGTATTAGCATTTAGTCAAGAATGTCTTGGTTTAGTGAAGGAGTGATTGACTGCCCGTCGGTAGCGGTTGCTCTGACTCACTGAAGTATCGTTGCAAATTAATAATGATTTTTTGGGTACATTATTACTTTTGCTAAAATCTTGTTTGGATGTATGAAATGGGTTAAAATCAATTCACTAATATAATTTATTCTTTTTCAGCATGTCTAGCTCGTTTATCCAATTACTAGCTTATGATAAACTAAACGGCGATAACTACACGACCTGGAAATCAAACATGAATACGATTCTTGTTATCGATGATCTTAGGTTTGTCTTAATAGAGGAATGTCCTCCCCCTCCTAGCTCGTCTGCAACTCGAACTGTTCGAGATGCATTTGACAGGTGGACTAGGGCTAATGATAAAGCCCGAGTCTACATCTTGGCCAGCACATCCGATGTGTTAGCTAAGAAGCATGAGGTAATGGTCTCCGCTAAGGAGATCATGGATTCATTCCAGACGATGTTTGGACAACCGTCCTCATCGGTCTATCATGATACCCTCAGGGCGAGCAAAGCTGAGAAGAAACAACTAAGTAAATATGATTTACTCGTTGTTGAAACATGTTTAGTGGAACATGATAGTTCTGCCTGGATACTGGATTCAGGAGCCACTAACCATGTTTGTTCTTCTTTCCAAGAAACTAGTTCCTGGCAGCTGCTTGCTGAAGGTGAGATAACTCTCAGGGTTGGAATAGGAGAGGTTGTCTCAGCCAAGGCAGTGGGAGCTGTCAAGTTGTTATATAGAGATAGTTTCATTTTACTTGAAAATGTACTGTTGGTTCCTAGCTTTAAAAGGAACCTTGTATCTATCTCTTGTTTACTTGAACATTTGTATAAAGTATCTTTTGGTTTTAATGAAGCGTTCATTAGCAAAAGAGGTGTACATATATGTTCTGCGAAACTTGAAAACAATTTGTATGTGTTAAGACCAACAGAGGCCAAAGCTATTTTGAACACCGAGATGTTTAAAACAGCTCAAACTCAAACTAAAAGACAGAAATTTTCTCCAAGTACCTATCTTTGGCACTTGAGACTAGGCCACATTAATCTCAATAGGATTGGGAGATTGATTAAGAGTGGTCTCCTAAATCAGTTAGAGGACAACTCTTTACCACCATGTGAGTCTTGTCTTGAGGGAAAGATGACCAAACGATCTTTTTCTGAAAAAGGTCATAGGTCCAAAGAAACTCTAGAGCTTGTACATTCAGATCTTTGTGGTCCGATGAATGTTAAAGCACGGGGAGGGTATGAATATTTCATCAGCTTCATTGATGATTATTCTAGGTATGGCTATCTTTACCTAATGCATCATAAGTCCGAAGCTCTTGAAAAGTTCAAGGAGTATAAGGCAGAGGTTGAGAACACATTAGGTAAAACGATTAAAACACTCCGATCAGATCGAGGTGGAAAGTATATGGATTTAAGATTCCAGGACTATATGATAGAACATGGAATAGTATCCCAACTCTGAGCGCCCGGAACACCGCAGCAGAACGGTGTGTCCGAAAGGAGAAATAGAACCCTGTTAGACATGGTTCGATCTATGATGAGCTATGCTCAACTGCCTAGTTCGTTTTGGGGATATGCAGTAGAGGCTACTGTATATATTTTGAACATGGTTCCCTCTAAGAGTGTTTCAGAAACACCTTACGAGTTATGGAGAGGGCGTAAAGGTAGTTTACGTCACTTTAGAATTTGGGGGTGTCCGACACATGTGTTGGTGCCGAATCCAAAGAAGTTGGAACATCGTTCAAAATTATGCCTATTCGTAGGCTACCCCAAGGAAATGAAAGGTGGTCTATTTTACGATCCTCAACAAGATAAGGTGCTTGTATCGACAAACACCACGTTCTTAGAGGAAGACCACATGAGAGATCATCAACCTTCGAGCAAAATTGCTTTGACCGAACTTTCCAGGAAAGCTACAGATGAGTCAACAAGAGTTGTTGATCAGGCTGGTCCTTCTCAAGAGTTGAGAATACCTCGACGTAGTGGGAGGGATGTGAGACAACCCGCCCGCTACATGGGTTTAACGGAAACCCAGGTCGTCATACCTGATGACGGCGTTGAGGATCCATTGACCTTCAAACAGGCAATGAATGACATAGACAAGGACCAGTGGCTTAAAGCCATGGACCTCGAAATGGAGTCGATGTACTTCAATTCGGTCTGGGATCTTGTAGAGCAACCTGATGGTGAAAGACCTATCGGTTGCAAGTGGATCTACAAGAGGAAACGAGACCAAGTCGGTAAGGTGCAAACCTTTAAGGCTCGACTTGTGGCAAAGGGTTATTCCCAGAGGGAAAGGGTGGACTATGAAGAAACCTTCTCCCCTGTTGCCATGTTAAAGTCGATTAGAATACTCTTGTCCATTGCCACGTTTTATGATTATGAAATTTGGCAAATGGATGTCAAGATAGCCTTTCTTAATGGCAATCTTGAGGAGAGTATCTATATGGCTCAACCAGAGGGGTTCATAGTTCAGGGTCAAGAGCAAAAAGTTTGCAAGCTTAATCGATCCATTTATGGGTTGAAACAAGCGTCTAGAACCTGGAATATAAGGTTTGATACTGCGATCAAATCTTATGGCTTTGAACAAAATGTTGACGAACCTTGTGTCTACAAGAAAATAGTCAATTCTGTTGTAGCTTTCTTAGTCTTATATGTAGATGATATCCTACTCATTGGGAATGATGTAGGGTTCCTGACTGACGTTAAGCAATGGTTAGCGACCCAATTCCATATGAAAGATTTGGGAGAGGCTCAGTTTGTTCTAGGGATTCAAATCGTAAGGAATCGTAAGAACAAAACGCTAGCGCTGTCTCAAACATCTTATATCGACAAGGTGTTGATACGATATTCGATGCAGAATTCCAAGAAGGGTTCTTTACCTTTCAGGCATGGAATTCAATTGTCAAAGGAAGAGTGTCCTAAGACACCTCAAGAAGTTGAGGATATGAGACGAATTCTCTATGCATCAGCAGTCGGTAGTCTGATGTACGCCATGTTATGTACACTACCCGACATATGTTATGCAGTGGGAATTGTCAGTAGGTATCAGTCCAATCCAGGATATGATCATTGGACTGCCGTTAAACACATCCTCAAGTATCTTCGGAGAACGAGGGACTATGTGCTCGTGTATGGCGCGAAGGATTTGATCCTTACAGGATACACTGACTCTGATTTTCAAACTGATAAGGATTCGAGGAAATCCACATCGGGATCAGTGTTCACTCTTAACGGAGGGGCAATAGTATGGAGGAGTATAAAGCAAGGTTGTATTGCTGACTCCACCATGGAAGCTGACTATGTCGCGGCTTGCGAAGCTGCGAAAGAGGCTGTATGGCTTAGAAAGTTCTTGACGGATTTGGAAGTTGTTCCAAATATGAATTTGCCTATCACACTTTATTGTGATAATACTGGTGCTGTGGCAAATTCGAGAGAACCAAGAAGCCATAAGCGTGGAAAGCACATTGAGTGGAAATATCATCTCATCAGGGAGATAGTGCATCGAGGAGACGTGATCGTCATGCAGATCGCCTCAGAGCACAATATTGCTGATCCGTTTACAAAGTCCCTCACGGCTAAAGTGTTCGAGGGGCACCTAGTGAGTCTAGGACTACGAGTTGTACAGTAGGATAGTGGGAGAAAAGTCATGGAAATATTTGATATTCCAGTTTTTCTCATCCAGCATGTAATACTCCCCTGACGTTTTAGTCCAAGTGGGAGTTTGTTGGGTTTTATGTCCTAAAACTCGTGGTTTGTAAACTGAATGTATATTCTATTTTGCAATAAAGTTGTTATTGAGATTTATTCAGTAAAGTTGTTATTGAATAAAGTGAATTGTTTTTACTTTTAACCTAACTCCGATAAACAAAGAACCCATGGCTATAGGTTGTATACTTGAACTTCATGTATGACATGATTGTGGATCAAGTTCAAGTAATAGCCAGAACGGTCTATAGTATAGGGATAAGGCTGGGTACCTTATCCTGGGGACACTATTGGACGCGACCCACTTTGTATAGTACAAACGATGTGATCCGAAATCGTTCATGTGGAGACATGTGAGTGGGGGCGTCCTATGCTATGAGTTTGCATAAGACTGAACCGCGAAATAAAGTCACTCTTTCTTTACAACTCCGTTTACTGTAAAGACCGACTTTTTCATATGATGACCTAGGTAACTCGATCTGAATCCTGAGCACGCTATGAACTCCTGTTTATTCGGGCTTATCCTTTGACTTGTATGGGTGAGAGTGGCCCGAGATCGCCGACTCAATAAGCCTACCATCTTGGGGATAAGACCGGGTAGGTAGTTGGGAACATAGTCCTGCGAGATGGAATTCACTCCTACCCGCCTTTGGTGATTAGTAGAGAGGTTGTTTCCTTAAGTGCTGACTCCGGGTCTTGAACTAGGGATCCCACCCTCTCATTGGCCCGAGAGGGACTTGGTATAGTGATGAGATCACTTACCAATCGGTTTGGTGGTTGGACCATAAACCAATAGTTCATTAGAGGATCAGTGGGACTTAAGGAACAAGATGTAATTACGGGGGTAAAACGGTTATTTTGACCCAGCTGTAATTACGAACGACCTGTGAAGGATCGACTTACTGATGATGGTTATATCAAGAGGACATAAATATATCTACGGTGAGGAGAGTGCAACCCTTGGACTTTAGTGGAGTCTCCGAGGGTTAACGAATGTTGGTTAGCTTGATTAAAGAGTTTGATCGGTTAATCTTGTATCGTTGGAGCTCATGATCTGTAGGTCCTTTAGGTTCTCCTGGCTAGCTCGGATTAAACCGTGTAACAATATGAGAGAAAAATAATTTGAATTTATTCAAATTCGGTTTTGGAAGAATGATGGACATATTTAAATATGGATAGGAATTCATGTGTGATGATTCGGTTTAAGAAACCGGGATTAGTCTTATTATTTAATTAATACTTGATATTGAATTAAATAATAATATTAATTAATTAAAAAGTTTAATTAATTATAATTTATTTTGTTTATTAAAATTAATTATGAATTAATTTTAAATGACAAAATATTACAAGTGGGATTATCCAAGTCAAAGTGGAATTATCCATGTTGAGTGAATTTATCCAAGTTGAGTGGGTTTATCCAAGTTGTGAAGTGGATTGTGAATCACCAACAACATGCATATAAACTCATCAATTTTGGAACACTTGGTTGAAGACTAATCCATCCAATTTGAGGTGTCATGCTAAGCAAAGACTTTGTTGCATGTGAATTGCCTATAAATTGGATGAAGTTCAAATGGTTTGAAGTTGATGAATTTTCAAAGAGTTTGAATATTTGGATGAGCATGAAGACTTCATGTTACATGAGAAATTAGAAAGCTAAGTGTTAGATTTCTTCTTACAAAATCCTCATCACTTTCATCTTCCCATCTTCTTCTTCCAAAAAATTTCCTTTCATAAAGGAGTCCCACCACTCCGTTGCTCGGCCCGAGGATAACGGGACTACCGGAGGTGGTTCTCGAGGAGTTCGAGGGAAGCTTTGAAGGGTTCGTGAGGAGATTCGAGCGTTGGAAGAGAAGTCTTTAGAACTACAAGAGGCATGTGTTCTAATTCCTTTTATTTCAAAGCTTTGTGCATGTTTCTTATTTAGCTAAATTGATGAAATTAGAGTGTCATTGATCCGTCTCGCTTCCGCTGCGCTACATGCGCTCCATCAGACGTGCATTTGCATAAGAGAAGTAACGCCCTTAAATTGTTACGCCGAGGCCACGAGAACCGAACATAACAACTTGACGCACAACCAAGGACGGAATACGTTCCCTAAGCAGACGTGCATCTGCAAAAGAGAAGTAACGCCCTTAAATTGTTACGCCGAGGCCACGGGAACTGAACATAACGACTCGACGCACAACCAAGGACGGAATACGTTCCCTAAGCAGACGTGCATCTGCAAAAGAGAAGTAACGCCCTTAAATTGTTACGCCGAGGCCACAGGAACTGAACATAACGACTCGACGCACAACCAATGACTGAATACGTTCCCTAAGCAGACGTGCATCTGCATAGGAGAAGTAACGCCCTTAAATTGTTACGCCAAGGCTATGAGAATCGAACATAACGACTCGACGCACAACCTAGGACGGAATACGTTCCCTAAGCAGACGTGCATCTGCATAGGAGAAGTAACGCTCTTAGATTGTTACGCCGAGGCCACAGGAGCTGAACATGACGATTCGGCTCACCAACAAGGACGAAGTACATTCCCCACGCAAACACTCCGATCTCACACAAAGTAAGAACCGAAGCCTCTGCAAAGAAGAAGTAACGCCCAAATCAGTACGCCAAATCCTGAATCGGCGGTAAAAGAAATGGCGCACCTACAAAAAAAATAATGTCGCAACGCTCCCCCATTTGTTTATTCCAATTTAAAATTGAAAAGTGAACAAATTTCAAATCAATATATGTATATATATAATAATAATAAAATAATATATATATAGTTAAACAAACCCCCAATTCCCGAATTACTTTATTTAATTATAAAATCCCAAATTCAAAATTACTTAACTAATTTTAAAATTCTTAATTTCAAATTAAAAATTACTTGCTATTTAATTATAAAATCTCAATTTCAAAATCATTTAACTAATTTTAAAATTTCTAACCCCCAATTCCCGAATTATTTTATTTAATTATAAAATCCCAAATTCAAAATTACTTAACTAATTGTAAAATTCTTAATTTCAAATTAAAAATTACTTGCTATTTAATTATAAAATCCCAAATTCAAAATCATTTAACTAATTTTAAAATTCCTAATTCCAAATTCTCAATTACTTTATTTAATTATAACATCCCAAATTCAAAATTACTTAACTAATTTTAAAATTCCTAATTTCAAATTAAAAAATTACTTGCTATTTAATTATAAAATCCCAAATTCAAAATTACTTAACTAATTTTAAAATTCCTAATTTCAAATTAAAAAAATTATTTGCTATTTAATTATAAAATCCCAAATTCAAATCCCAAATTCAAAATTACTTATTGATTTCTAAAAGCCCAATCTTGAATTACATTATTTCTAAAACACCTAATCACTAAATTAAATGCCCATGCCATAAAATCTAATTTATCAATCACATTTCAATACTTACATTAAAAGCATCTGAATGAAATTATTCCTAATTCCTAAGTACTTGCTATTTAATTATAAAATCCTACATTAAAAGCATTCAAATGAAATTATTCCTAATTCCAAATTACTTGCTATTTAATTATAAAATCCAAAATTCAAAATTAATTAGTGATTTATAAAGCCCAATCTTGAATTATATTATTTCTAAACACCTAATCACTAATTTAAATGTCCATTCCATAAACTAAATTAAATGCTCATTCCATAAAATCTAATTTATCAATCACATTTCAATACTTACATTAAAAGCACTCAAATGAAATTACACAGTCCAACAACATGCAAAATAATATACAGCACCATAAATATACCGCCACCATAAATATACAACAATAAATATACATCCAAAAAATATACATAAAAAACAAAATACAATACACAGTGTTGACCGAGAAATTTTGGACAATCAGTGGTCGCCACGTGTCTCCATCACGACCGGGGATCAGATAGACTTGACCGAGCAAATTCGGTCAAGCTGCAATTGGGCTCGAAATCGAATCGGGCCAGAAAGATTAAAAAGACAATTTGGCCCAAAGGTCAGACCCATTGGGTTCAAAATTCAAAAGCCCATTGGGTCCAAACCCAAGCCCATTGGGCCCAAAGCCCAAGCCCATTGGATCCAGGCCCATGAGAACTCTATAAATAGAGAGTTCATTTTCATTTTTAAGGTTCAGAAAATTTCTTCTCCCAAGAACTCAAAGAGAATTCCCAGACAACGAAAGACTCTTTGAATCCTGAAGACTGAACGCCACTCCAAGTTCAAACATCTGAAGACTTCACCGCTACGCGAAGCTGAAGATTCAACCTCGAGAACAAGCTACGAAGCCCTCGAGTACGTTACATTTAAGAGAGAGAATCAGAGGATCAAACACTAGAGATTGTACTTCACTACGCACTGATACATACAAATACAATACATCAATACAAATTCAAAATTTAATTTACACGTGTCGAATTTCCATTCGTCGTTCGAAATCTCGTGTGAACAGATTGGCACGCCCGGTGGGACAACTCTACCTTTCATCTCTCTCTCTCAACAAAAAATTTAACAATGGCATCAAAGAAAACAAGATTCGAGGCTCTCAGTTCCAACAGCCCTTACAGAGGACCTGCCACCCGCAGCCGCGTCATCAAAGAAGTCTCGCGGACGGACGAACACACTCCGGCCATAGTGCGCAAAATATACAAACGACTGACGGAGTCCGAGCAGGTTGGGATAATCATCAAGCACAATCCTTTGTTCGATGAGGTTGTTCCCTCCTCTGATCAGCCGGAGAAGGTGTCTGACTCTAACGTATCTGTAATGATGGCAGATGCGCGTACTAACGACGAAGCGATGGCTGAGATGGAAAAGAAAATTAGCTTCTTGATGAAAGCAGTCGAGGACAAAGACTTCGAGATTGCCCAACTGAGGAGTCAGATGCAGAGCCGTGAGGTCGCGGAGTCAAGCCTAACTCCTGCGGCCAGAAAGAAAGACAAAGAAAAAATGGTCATTGTTACGTCTCCAAAAGTGACTATTTTAGGACTTATTTACCTTAGAAAGAGGTACACTCTTAGGTGTTTTTGGTAGGATTTGGCTTAAACTTGTACTTATATATGAGAATTAGAAGAATGAAGCTAAATTAGGACTTATATACAAAAGGAAAGAAAAAGAACAAAAAACGAAGTTAAATGAATGAAAATTGTGCATTGCGGAAGCATTGCGGAAACATTGCTAAAACCGCAATGTTTTAAGTGAAATCCGTAAGTTGTCTAACTATTTTCTGTTTTGTTCCGACCTTTCAGGAATTCATTCTTTCTCCTGCAGCCACGTAGTAGTACGACGTTGAGAATGGATGGTTCTCCTTGGCCCAAGCATACCTGCAGAACACTATAAAAGGAGGTCAAGATGGAAGGTTGAAACACACTCGAACAGCGTAGTCTTCCAGTTCAAACGCAGTCTTTCCCATTCTTTCTCTTCTCCGTCTGTTGGTGTGAGAGGTTCAGCTGTTGGAGTCGACAATCTGATAGGAAGGAGAGAAGATTCATCTTCTCTTCTGATTGGATTCATCCAAGCAAGGCTTGCCTTTCTCTCCCTTCAGCCGAGGCGTTTGCGACGAGGCGATCACGCTTGAATTTACTGCTTTCTGTCTTAGCTTTCCATTTCCATTACTGTTTGTTGTCATTTCCCTTTTAGTTTGCTACTCTATTCCATTTCGTTGCTTTCTGCTTTACTTTAGTTATTCAAAGACATCATTTGTTTAGTTCAAACGATTGGTTAATCAACGCACAATTCCATTACTTCGCAAGCTCTTTACCTTCTCTGTTTATCACTTCTGTCTTCTCTTTTGTCTTTAATTTTCTATTAAGCATGTCTTCTTCATCTACTCTTTCTAATCTATCAGCATCCATGAGTAACTAAATCATATAAGGGCAGGCTAATGACAAGGCTATAGGTTAAAACACGTGAATCAAGCATGTATGATAGCTCTCGAATGCATTGATTGTATGTAAGCTTCATCCCACGGGCAATTTCGATTGGCCATCCATTTTGTCCAAAGAACTCCTAACCTCTGAAAGGAGTAAGAGTTCAGAGTCATACACTCATGCTAGTCTCTCAAGGTAGCCAGAAAACGACCTAGGAATAGGCGTTTTCCTAGTACAAATCACAACTTACTGTTTTAACAAGATGCTTAAGACCTTACTTGGACATGAGTAAACTAAAGAATCTAATGCATGAAATCGGAAGATACATGAGAATGAGTTAGTTTGATGCATGGTGAGTTGATCTAATGCTTGAGAATCGTGTGAAAAAGCCTATAGAGGAGTCGTTAGTAGCCCTTGTTTACACACTTTACACACATTCGCTGTTAAGAACATTGCGGTATAATTGCTGTTTCCGCAATTCCCTTAGTTAAGAAATTCTGCCTTAGTCATTTTTCTCTTCGTTTATTTTTCTCTTCTCTTTACATTCAAGTTTAGTATTTACTTACACTTGTTCATGCTTGCATCCTCTACATATTACTTAGTAATTAGGCACCTCAAAATCAAATCTATTCCATTTAATCCACCCATTCTTACTTAACATCACACTTCACGAGTAACTAATAATAAATCTCTGTGGGAAATCGAATGAAAAAATACTTATTACTTGCTACAAGATCATGTATACTTGCATGTTATGAGTGCTCTATCATTGCATATTTATTTTAAACATTGAGCACGCAACAGTCATCCAGGAAGACCAAGCGCAACACTCGACGTCAGTCGCTTCCTTATCTGTCCAACAACTGCAGGACATGATTACCAACACCATTCGAGTCCAGTACGGTGGACCAGCCCAAAGCACCCTCTTGTATACCAAACCGTATTCCAAGAGGATCGACAACTTAAGAATGCCCATTGGGTATCAGCCGCCAAAGTTTCAACAATTCGATGGGAAGGGCAATCCTAAACAACACATTGCCCACTTCGTCGAAACATGAGAGAATGCTGGAACTCGCGGAGACTTGCTGGTTAGGCAATTCGTCCGAACTTTGAAAGGAAACGCCTTTGACTGGTACACCGACTTGGAACCCGAGACGATCGACAGTTGGGAGCAGTTTGAAAGAGACTTCTTGAATCGCTTCTACAGCACGAGGCGAACAGTCAGCATGTATGAACTCTCGCATGCTAGCCAAAGAATGGGCGAGCCTGTCGTCGACTTCATTAACCGCTAGAGATCGTTGAGTCTTGACTGCAAGGACCGAGTCACGGAAGTGTCTGCTGTCGAGATGTGCATCGGCGGCATGCATTGGGGACTTCACTACATCCTGCAAGGGATAAAGCCCCAAACATTCGAGGAGTTGGCAACTCGCGCCCATGATATGGAGTTGAGTATTGCCAATAGAGGAAACAAAGACCTCTTAATCCCTGATGTAAAGAAAACAAAGACAGAAATGAAGAGCGTTGGGAAGATCACGAAGAATGTCGTGAAAGAATCCATGGTCGTCAACACGGCCCCTTTAAGGTTTTCCTCCAAAGCAAAGGAAAACAAAATGGAAGCAAGAAATGACAAAGGCGAAAGACGTCGCCTTACGTTGAAAGAAAGACAAGAAAAGATCTACCCGTTTCCAGACTCGGACATTCCCGATATGTTAGAGCAATTGCTGGAAACGCAACTCATCCAACTGTCAGAGTGCAAACGACTGGAGGAGGTAGGAAAGGTAAATGATCCTAACTACTGCAAATACCACCGGGTCGTCAGTCATCCTGTAGGAAAATGTTTCGTCCTGAAAGAGCTAATCATGAAGTTAGCTAGTGAAAAGAAGATTGTGCTGGATCTCGACGAGATAGCTCAAGCAAATCACGCCGCCGTAACATTGAACTCCGGCGTTCAATTGTCTCCTGTCTCTCCTAAGAAGCAAGAGGAGAGTTTGATCCAGTTCGGAACTTGCGAACCTGTAATCGTTCGATACGAACATGAAATCCTACAGGAGACTTCGCAGGTGAAACCCGAACCCGTTGGGGATGAGGATGAAGGATGGACCGTCGTAACTCGTCGGAAAATGCGGCGACAGAGACCTGTTCAGAAAGAAGCCCGCCTACTTCGAGAGTATAGGCGAAAAAGCAAACTTCCAAAGAGAAAAGGAAGAAAGAGTATGAGAAGGCCAAAACTTGTCGTGGAGGAAAACAAAGACCTCCCTCGACCCCAGCAGCCTATGACCCTACGGGAATTTTTCCCCAAGGGATTCTTTAATGAGAAGTAGGAAGAAATAGTTGAAGCTGCTACGTGCCATGTCGTTGTGGCAATCGAGGATGATAGCGCCACTCCAAGTTCAACGAAGTTGGTAACAAAGCTGGACGATACACCTTCCCTTAATGTAGTAGATTCGCCTCAAATGGACAAAACTGCTCACGTCAACACGTTGAAGGACTCTAATGTTTCAAAACCTTCAACCTCTACAGCACATGCATGCGCGTCTGATTGCATGTCCATAAGCTTCACCGATGATGATTTGATGTTGGGGTCAAAACCTCACAATAGACCTTTGTTTGTCTCAGGATACATTCGAGAACAGAGGGTCGGTCGAATCCTCATTGATGATGGATCGGCCGTCAACATAATGCCGAAATCAGTCATGAAGGAGATTGGCATCCTGATGGAAGAGCTATCAAGTAGCAAGCTGGTAATCCAGGGTTTCAATCAGGGAGGACAACGAGCGATCGGCATGATTCGCCTACAGCTCATCATCGGAGACTTAAAAGCACATACCTTATTTCATGTCATAGACTCCAGGACTACCTATAAAATATTGTTGGGTCGCCCTTGGATTCATGGAAATGGGGTAATAACTTCCACCTTGCATCAGTGCTTCAAGTTTTATCAGAACGGCGTCAAAAAGGTTGAGGCAGACACTAAGCCATTTTCAGAGGCCGAGTCTCATTTCGCGGATGCCAAGTTTTATATAAATAACAGCAACATAGAAGAAATAATGCCAAAAGAAATCCCTTTGATCAGCGGAGAGCAGAAGACTTGCGCAGGAAAAGAATCAATCAAAGAAGAAAATGTTCCCAAGTTTTGCGAAAGTAAGACATCCGTCAGCCCTTGTTATGCCTCTAAAAGTGACAAATTTAGGACTTATTTAGCTTAGAAAGATGTACACTCTTGGGTGTTTTTGATAGGATTTAGCTTAAACCTATACTTATATATGAGAATTAGAAGAATGTAGCTAAATTAGGACTTGTGTACAAAAGGAAAGAAAAGGGATGAAAAACGAAGCTAAAAGAATGAAAATGTGCATTGCGGCAGCATTGCGGAAACATTGCTAAAACAACAATGTTTTAAGTGAAATCCGTAAGTTGGCTGATCTTTTTCTGTTATGTTCCGTTATTTCAGGGATTCGTTCTTTCTCCTCCATCCATTTTGAAGTACGACGTTGAGGATGGATGGTTCTCCTTGGCCCAAACGCACCTGCAGATTACTATAAAAGGGGGTCAAAGTAGAGGGTTTGATCATCATCCGAAAGCGTAGAAGTCTTTTCGCAGAGCAGTCTTTGCCATTCTTTCTCTTCTCCGTCTGTTGGTTTGAGAGGTTCAGCTGTTGGAGTCGACAATCTGATAGGAAGGAGAGAAGATTCACCTTCTCTCCTGATTGGATTCATCCAAGCAAGGCTTACCTTTCTCTCCCTTCAGCCGAGGCGTTTGCGACGAGGCGTTCAAGCTCACTTTACTTGCTTTCTGTCTTTACTTTTCATTTCCAGCACCGTTTTGTGTTATTTCTTTTCCTTTAGTTAGTCCATTTCATTTCGTTGCTTTCTGTCTTTATGTTATTCACTTTAAGTTTCCCTCTGTTCATTCAAACAATCGATTAATCGAAAGCACAATTCATTATTCCACAGTTTCTTGTCTTTGCTGTTTACTGTTTTGCCTTGCTGTTTTAAGTTTATTCTTCTTCTGAGCATGCCTATTTTATCTAATCATTATGTTCTCCTTATATCCATGAGTAACTAAGTCACATAGGGGCATGCTAATGACAATACTATAGGCTAAAAAACGTGAACCAAGCATGTAGGATAGCTCTCGAATGCATTGATTGTATGTAAGCTTCATCTCACGGGCAATTTCGATTGGCCATCCATTTTGTCCAAAGAACTCCTAACCTCTGGAAGGAGTAAGAGTTCAGAGTCATACACTCATGCTAGCCTCTCAAGGTAGCAAGAAAACGACCTAGGAATAGGCGTTTTCCTAGTACAAATCATAACTTACTGCTTTAACAAGATGCTTAAGACCTTACTTGGACATGAGTAAACTAAAGAATCTAATGCATGAAATCGGAAGATACATGAGAATGAGTTAGTTTGATGCATAGTGAGTTGATCCAATGCTTGAGAATCGTGTGAAAATGCCTATAGAGGAGTCGTTAGTAGCCCTTGTTTCTCCATTTTACACACTTTCGCTGTTAGTAACATTGCGGTAGAATTGCTGTTCTCGCAATTCTGCTAAATTAAAAATTCTGCTTAGCTATTTTCCTCTTCGTTTATTAATCTCTTCTCTTTTCATTTGAGTTTATCATTGACTTGCACTTGTTTATGTTGCTACCCTTTATATATTTAGTAGTAACTAGGAATTTTGAAACCAAATTTACCCCTTCAAATCCACCCATTCTTACTTAACAATACACTTCACGAGTAGCTAATAATAAATCTCTGTGGGAAAACGAATGAAAAAATACTTACTACTTGCTATAAGATCATGTATGCTTGCATGTTCTGAGTGCTCTCTCTCTCTTATTGCTTATTTCTTGTACACATTGAGCACGCAACAAGTTTTTGGCGCCGCTGCCGGGGATTTAGTTTAGTGAAAACGAAGTTTGTTAAGTTTGAAACACCAAGTTTATTATCTATTGAAGCTGATCTACTTTCATTTCTTTTCGGGTACGATTTGGGTTAGTTTATGAATGAGCCTTCAAGTAGTGATCTAGAGTTCAACCCTGAGCCTGAAAGATTACTTAGGGCCAGAAATAGAGCCAAGAAACGTCTCTTTAACCAACCCCCTTTACCTCAAATAATTGCTGAAACCGTAGAGTCTCCGCAATCTTCTCAAGAAGAAATGGATAGATTAGTTCCAAATCCGGTACCTATCACTCGCAATCCCATCGAAATAGCGAATGATAAGGATAGTGTTATCTTTTCCTACCTAGTACCTATGCCTGGGGAGCTGAACCCCAGCATAATCCGCCCTGAAATTACAGCTAACTCGTTCGAGTTAAAGCCAGTAATGTTCCAAATGTTGTCCACTGTGGGACAATTCTTTGGAGTGGAAAATGAGGACCCCCACAACCATCTTAGAAACTTCCTAGGAGTTAGTGATACCTTCATCATCCCTGGAGTTTCCCAAGAAGCCTTGAGGCTCTACCTCTTCCCTTACTCTTTGAGGGACAAAGCAAAAACGTGGTTAAACTCATTACCCTCTGGATCAGTCCTCAATTGGACAGACTTGGCGGAGAAATTCCTAGTCAAATACTTCCCACCTGATAGGAATTCTACCTTTCGTGATGACATAATCAAGTTCAAACAAGATGAGAATGAGTCTCTTCACGAAGCTTGGACAAGGTTCAAAGACCTTCTTCTTAAATGTCCACACCATGGCATCCCATGGTGTATCCAAATAGAGGTCTTTTTCAAAGGATGCAACCCCAGCACCAGGCAAGTGCTAAACTCATCTGCTGGAGGTTCCATGCTGTCCAAAAGTTATAATGAAGCCTATGAGATCTTGGAGAAGATCTCGACATCTCACTGTAGGTGGTCAGATGATCCAGTTGAGCCAACTAGAGCTCAAGACAAGGATGCTCTAAGTGCAATGAGCAGCCAGATAAACGCCCTGACCAACCTAGTCAAGCAAATGGCTCAAGCCAATCTCCAAACTAGTGTCAACACCGCCACAGCCATGTCAATGGGCACCCAACCAAGTCAAGGCGAGACACTTATCTGTGGATTCTGTGGGGAAGGGCACCTGTATGAATATTGCCCTGGGAATTCAGCCTCAGTCTGCTATGTTGGAAGCCAGCAGCAGCCTAGGAACAACCCCTATTCCAACACCTACAATCCTGGTTGGAGGAACCACCAAAACCTTTCATGGGGTGGTCAACAGAATGCTAACCAAACTCCTAACCAACCAAGGCCGAGTGGAACACCTGGTTTCACTCCCCAACATAACCAATCCATGTATCAAAAACCATACAACCAACCTGTAGGATCCTCTGTAGAAAACTTACTTAAGGAATACATAGCCAAGAATGATGCCACTCTGCAGAGTCAGCAAGCTACTCTTAGGAGCCTAGAGAACCAAATAGGGCAACTAGCCAATGAACTCAAGAGTAGGCCCCAAGGTAGACTACCTGCTGACACTGAAGTGCCACGGAGAGATGGTAAAGAACAAGTTCAAGCGATTGAACTTAGGAGTGGGAGACCATTGGTTAGTAACACTAAAGAAACCCCAAAGAGAGTAGAGAACAAAGAGTCTAGTGCTCCACTGGAGTCTCTACCAAACCAAGGTCCACCACCAACAAGCACATCAGGGGCGAGGCTGGAACCAATCATAGAAGAGATAGAAGAAATTCCAAGACCCCCACCTATCCTGAGGCGACCTGAAGTGCCTGCATTTGTGCCACCACCTCCATTTCCTCGAAGGCTAAAGAAAAAACAAGAACAGGAAGTGCACTTTAATAAATTTCTAGAAATTCTTAAACAAGTGCATGTGAATATTCCTTTTGTAGAAGTTTTACAGTCTATGCCTTCCTATGTTAAGTTTTTGAAGGATATTATAACTAACAAGAAAATTATTGGCGAATTTGAAACAGTGAATCTCACTGAGGAGTGCAGTGCCATACTCCAGAACAAGCTACCCAAGAAGGAGTAGGATCCTGGATCCTTCACCTTACCTGTAGAGCTAGGAGGCAAGCACGTGGGCAGAGCTCTTTGTGACCTGGGAGCCAGCATAAACCTTATGCCCCTATCACTATTCCGCCAGCTAGGAATAGGAGAAGCACGTCCTACCACTGTCACCTTACAACTGGCAGATAGATCCATAGCCTACCCTGAGGGTAAGATTGAGGACATTCTTGTAAAGGTTGACAAGTTTATTTTCCTTGCAGATTTCATTATCCTGGATTATGAAGCAGACAAGGAGGTCCCCATCCTATTAGGCAGACCGTTTCTAGCCACAGGTAGGGCCCTGATAGACGTCCAGAAAGGTGAGCTCACTATGAGGGTTCATGACGAGGAGGTTAAGTTTAGTGTTTTTAAAGCATTGAGGTATCCTTCTGACTCTGAATCTTGTGCTAGCATGGACATTGTTGATTCACTGATGGAAGAACAACTGGAGCATGAATTATTGACTAAGCATGCTAATGAATATGTACAATTAGATTTAACTGATTTGAATGTTTCTGAGATAATGGATATACCTGTAGATAAAATACAGCATGTTTGTATGAATATGGACTTAACTGAAAGATCCCTGAATCCATTAAAACCATCCATTGAGCATCCACCTATCTTAGAATTGAAACCACTGCCCACACATCTTAAGTATGCATATTTAGGAAGTAATGAGACTCTGCCTGTGATTATTTCATCTAAATTAAGTGAGAAGCATGAGGTTGAGCTGATTTTATTACTTAAACAACATAGGAAGGCTATTGCATGGACTATTGCTGACATTAGAGGCATTAGCCCTTCTTACTGCATGCATAAGATAATACTAGAGGAAGAACACACACCCCGAGTAGATCACCAACGTAGGCTGAACCCCTCTATGAAAGAGGTAGTTAAAAAGGAAATAATAAAATGGTTAGATGCTGGTGTGATCTTCCCTATAGCTAGTAGTCAGTGGGTGAGCCCTATACAATGTGTACCTAAGAAGGGAGGGATGACTGTAGTAGTCAATGAGAGCAATGAACTGATTCCAACTAGGACTATTACAGGGTGGAGAGTGTGTATGGATTATAGGAAATTAAACAAGGAAACCAAAAAGGACCACTTCCCTCTACCATTCATTGACTAAATGTTAGATAGGATAGCTGGTAGAGCTTATTACTGCTTCTTAGACGGTTATTCAGGATATAACCAGATCACTATAGACCCTAAGGACCAGGAGAAGACTACCTTCACTTGCCCTTTTGGAACTTTTGCCTTTCGCAGAATGCCTTTTGGCTTATGCAATGCACCGGCAACATTCCAAAGGTGCATGTTGGCAATCTTCTCTGATTTAGATGAGTCCATGATAGAGATATTCATGGATGATTTCTCAGTCTTTGGTGATTCATTCACAAAATGTTTAGAGAACTTAGGACAAGTCCTGGCTAGGTGTGAGGAGACCAACTTAGTCCTTAACTGGGAGAAGTGCCACTTCATGGTGGACGAAGGGATTGTCCTAGGACATAGAGTGTCTAGGGCAGGTGTAGAGGTCGACAGGGCTAAGATTGAAGTAATAGAGAAGTTGGTAGAACCTCAGAATGTCAAAGCCATTAGAAGTTTCTTAGGACACGCAGGCTTCTATAGAAGGTTCATTAAGGACTTTTCAAAGATCTCCAAGCCTTTGTGTGAGCTTCTAGAGTTAAATAAGCCATTCATCTTCTCTAGAGAATGTTTCCTAGCCTGGACAACCCTTAAGGAAGCACTAGTCAAAGCACCTATCATAGTAGGACCAAATTGGGACCTTCCCTTTGAGATGTTATGTGACGCAAGTGACTATGCTGTAGGGGTTATGCTAGGACAAAAGATTGACAAGCTAACACACCCTGTATATTATGCTAGTAAGACACTTAATGAGGCACAATGTAACTACACAACCACTGAGAAGGAAATGCTAGCTGTAGTGTTTGCTTGTGAGAAATTTAGGAATTACATTGTTGGCACTAGAACAATCGTGTATACAGATCACTCTGCACTGAAATACCTTATGAGGAAGGCTGATGCTAAGCCTAGGTTGATTAGGTGGGTATTGCTGCTGCAAGAGTTTGATCTGGACATTAGAGATAAGAAAGGATGTGAAAATATGGTTGCGGATCATCTTTCTAGATTGCAGCATAATTGCGGAAAAATTGCGGAAACCGCAATTTCTGATGCTTTTATTGATGAACATGTCTTTGTATTGACTCATCGTGATAACGATGAGGAACCTTGGTTTGCTAACATTGCCAACTTCCTTGCCTCGCAGGTACTACCAACTTTCAAGGGAGGACAAGAAAAGAAGAGGTTCCTTCATGAAGCTAGGAAGTTCATATGGGATGATCCCACACTCTACAAGACATGTGCTGATGGTCTGCTAAGGAAGTGTGTGTCAGCTGCTGAGGCGAAGTCTGTGCTGCAGCACTGCCATACAGCCCCCTATGGTGGACATTTTGGTGGCCAAAGGACAGCTGCAAAGGTGTTCCAAAGTGGCTACTATTGGCCCACGATCTTCAAGGATGCCCACAATTATGCACACAGCTGTGATGAATGCCAGAGAACAGGTAACCTTAGTCGAAAGGATGAGATGCCTCTCACTTACATCTTAGAGTTGGAGCTCTTTGATGTGTGGGGCATTGACTTCATGGGACCATTTCCCCCATCATCAGGTAACCTTTACATACTCGTAGCTGTAGACTATGTATCTAAGTGGGTAGAGGCCATAGCATGTCCAAACAATGATGCCAAAACAGTCATTAAGTTCCTTAATAGGCATATTTTCACTAGGTTTGGGACACCTCGTGCTATAATTAGTGATGAAGGGACACACTTCATTAATAAAGCTATGGAGAAAGTGTTGGCTAAATACAATGTTAGACATAGAGTAGCCACCCCTTATCACCCACATTCGAATGGCCAAGCTGAAATATCAAATAGGGAGATTAAAAACATACTCGAAAAAGTGGTCAAACCTAATAGAAAAGATTGGTCGTTTAAACTCGAGGATGCACTTTGGGCATATAGGACTGCATATAAGACACCCCTAGGTATGTCTCCTTATAGACTTGTGTATGGCAAAGCATGTCACTTACCATTCGAATTGGAAATTAAAGCATTTTGGGCCTTGAAAGAACTGAATTATTGCGTGACCGATGCGGGAACATTGCGGTCTCTGCAATTACATGAGCTTGATGAGCTTAGACATATGTCCTATGAAAATGCTAAAATGTACAAGGAAAAGACCAAGATTTGGCATGATAGTAGACTTAGGATTAAGGACTTTAAGAAAGGCCAGCTTGTCTTATTATTTAACTCACGGTTGAGATTATTTCCAGGCAAACTTAAGTCCAGATGGTCAGGTCCTTTTGTGATAACTAACGTGTTTGTTCATGGTGCAATCGAGATTAGGAACCTGCAGCAAGGGCAACCGTTCATGGTTAATGGTGCACGATTGAAGCATTATTATGAGGAAGGAGATGTGAAGACTCTCTCGGCCTTCCTCTTGACTGAAACGTGAAATTAAGAACGAGAGAGGACGAGTGATCACTGTGCTCGTCCATTCAAGGCTTTTGCCTTAGTTTATTTTTTGATGTTTTTTCGGTTACGATTTGTGTATATTTTTGTGTGATTTTAATTACGAATTTGATGTTGATTTTTTTTTTCTAGGGGATCGATAGAGGGAATCAAGGAGATGAAATCAAGATTAAAAATCGAGGGAGATATTGGGCCAAATCGAAGATTCAGTTGCGAGAAGATTGGCATTTAAATTTAAGAAAATCTCCCAACGGCCATTTAATTGCGGTAGATTTGCTGAATCCGGAACAGAAATAGCCGTTGGGATTTTCATCATTACTTATAGCCGTTAGAAGCGCGCTGATCCGTACGCTTCCCCCATTCTCAGAACTCCAAGAAATCTCCTTCCCTCTTCATCTGCAATTCCTCTTTCCAGATCCTTACGATTCCACCATGGTGCTAACGAGAGCTGAGAGATCTGCGTCCAAGAAGAAGGCTGACGACGCTGAAATTGCTGCGAGGGAAGCACTCCTTGCCTTGGCAGATGCTGAGGCCGCGCGAACTGAACGACTCCCCATGCTGCCTGTCCGCAAGAAGAAGTGGAAGGTGGTTACGGAGATCCCTGCTGGGCCGTCTGAACCAGCAGGAACGCCCAAGAAACGCAAGTGGAAGGTGGCTGTGGCTGATGCAGAGATCAAGAAGAAGACTCCCTCTGTGGAGAGTCAAGAAAGTGGCCGTCCGTCCCACGAGACAGCCGAGCAAAGCTCTTCTCCATCTCCACCAGCGCGAAGCCCTGAGCCTTCTCCATCGCCACAGAGCTCTGCACAGACTCCACCACCGCAGAGCCCTGACGCATCACCCATCCCCCAGAAGCCTGACCCCGAATTTCCATATGGAGAGCATCAAGAATCGGTGCAGGACAGTGAAGAAGCTGATGACGAGGAGGTCTTCTCTCTTTTGAGGGAAGTCAGCCTCGAGAGTCCAGCGCAGGGGGATGATTCAATGGATGAGACACTGGGGGATTGCCTCCAACAGATCACAACCAAGGCAAGATTGAAAAAGAAGGCCACCAAGGTTGTCAAGGCCAAACAGCCAAAAGCCTCGAAGAAGTCCAAGAAAAAGAAAGCCAGGGGTGAGCCTTCATCAAAGAAGGTGAGTGATGAGCCGTCTCTGATGAAGCTCAAGATCGAGGCTGTTGAATCAGCCAAACCAAAAGACAAGGGGAAAGCCAAGCTGTACCCCGAAGACGAGCCTCAATCTGTGAGGTATGTGTCCTCTGATGCTGAGTCCAGAGGCGCTGAGTTAAGGAAGAGGGACCTGCTGCACGAGAAAGGATTCCTCGACGCACTAGTAGACCTGCCGCAATTCTTGCGCGCAGGGATAACCAATCACGGCTGGGAAGAGCTGTGCAGGCCACCCAACCCCGACTACTCCAGCATGGTGTATGATTTTTACGCCAATTTGATGAACCCTGAGGATGGCCTATCTGTGGTCAGAGGATTCGAGGTAGATTTCTCAGCTAAGGCAATCAACGAAGCCTATGGCCTCAAAGGGCAAAAGCACACTGACTATGCCAGGATCGTTGATGAGCCAACAGAAGCTGTCTTGGAAGAAGCACTAAGGATCATTGGCCAGCCTGAGGCAGCGTGGACGGTCTCACGCAATGGGAGGCACACTCTCATGAGTGCTAACCTCACAACCAAGGCAGCTGTCTGGTTCTCATTTGTGCGCAGAAGGTTGTCCCCAGTGACCCACGAGACCACCATCAACCAAGGCAGATCGCTGCTGGTCTATGCGATAATGAGAGGCCTCACAATCAATGTGGGCGAGGTCATTGCAGCCTCAATTGTTGATTGCGCCAAAAAGGTAAGGGTCCACTTTTCTTTCCTAATACAATTACTAAGCTCTGCTTACGTGCAGGGTTCCAATCGAGCGAATGGAAAGGCAGCTGGCCTACACGGGGCACCTGGAGTTGCCTACTGCCTTGAGGATGCGAAGGAAGGGGAATATGGAGTTTGAGCTAGACGGCCTAGCCGCTGCTCAATCTCTCTCAATGGCTTGCCTGATGGACCTGCAAAAGAAGATGGCTAAATGGGCTGAGTATGCTCAGGCAAGGGACAAGGAGGTTGCTGACCAATTGGGCTGCCTCTTTCCTGAGTTCCCTACGGACCTGCTGACTCCATGGGCGCCTCTAAGACCAAGAAGGGATGATGATGAGGAAGACATCTGAGTGCTGGGCTGAGTGGCACTCAAGGGAGTATTTCTGTTCCCTAAAAAGAAAAAAAAAATCAAACTGCTTTTCGTTGAACCATGTGAATTCTGCTGTTTTGAGTTTAATTTTGATCTGTTTTTAGTTCTTTATTTTTAGTGTTTAAACTTGTTTAGTGTAGTCTGATGATAGCTGATTAGATAGGTTAGTCTAGTTTCCTTTTTGTATAGCTTAAATGACTGGAAAGAGCATGCATAGGGGCCTTGATCACTCATATATCTGTCCTGTTTCCATTGCAAAATAATTGCGGAATCCGCAATTTTTATTAGTAAATGCATGTTTTTGACTGACTGTTTAGCTAGGCTGGGTCTGTTTAAATTTTGTCTTTTGCTGCTATCTTGACTACCTTATGTAGCTTATCTAAATGCATGCTGGATAAGTGTCATAAGACACCTTTGATAGTTTGAATTAACCTCTGAAAATTGCTCAGCATGCGTAGCTTTAAGTCCTTACCTGCCTGTTTTTTATAAATTTCTGCTGCTGTGATGTTTGCTTTTAGAATGTTCTGTCTATACCTAGGGCTTTTAGATTCTCTTTGTTTTACCTTAGACTAGATGCTTCTAGGACAATTTTGGGGGTGTCCCACCTCAGACACTCATTGGGGACAATGAGTAGTTTAAGTTTGGGGGAGGCCACCCTAGGCCTAGGAACATTCCTCTCTCTCTTAAAACTTAAGCATTCTTCTTCTCCTTTACAAAAAAAAAAAAAAATGATGAACTGAAAAAATGAAAAATAGAATAAAAGGGGTGTTTCTCTTTAGTTGCTGAGTAATCAGTGCCAAGTGTGTAACCCACAAGTGGCATTGCATCAAAAGGCAACCAAAGGAGAGGCTCCACCAAAGTGAGAAAGGAAAAGGAAGAAATAGGGAAGAAGAATGTATACCTAGGAGTTGCAACTTTGTGGCTTAGATGTCCTGATTAAAAAGAACTCTGATCCTCAATTAGCTGAGCACAAAGTTGTAGCTTGTAGGGTTGTTTAGGGAGATGAATGTATGTCCAATGTAGTGATGCCAGGGTTTAGGTTGTTCTCTAAAAAGTACTACTGTCACTGTTAATACTAAGACTGGCATGACTCTAAGGAATCCTAGGTAGCTCAAAAGTAAACACTAGAAGCATGTACTGAGTTTGGGTAAAGCTAGGTAGAATTTGAAACCTTAGGGATAGTTGCACTATATGACAGAAGCAAGTAGATCAGCTGTAAGGGGTTAATGAAACAGTAGGAGCTTTAGGCATGCGAAGTCAGAAGAAGCAAAGTAAGAGGATAGTTGTAAACTTAGAAGGGTGTCACAGGACAGCATTGCTATAGATAGGAACTTAGGGGAGTCAGTAAGTGGTTAAAGAGGATAAAACAGCAGCCTAAGTAAGTCCTTAGATTGCTCGAGGACGAGCAAAACCTTAAGTTTGGGGGTGTGTTATGCCTCTAAAAGTGACAAATTTAGGACTTATTTAGCTTAGAAAGATGTACACTCTTGGGTGTTTTTGATAGGATTTAGCTTAAACCTATACTTATATATGAGAATTAGAAGAAGGTAGCTAAATTAGGACTTGTGTACAAAAGGAAAGAAAAGGGATGAAAAACGAAGCTAAAAGAATGAAAATGTGCATTGCGGCAGCATTGCGGAAACATTGCTAAAACAGCAATGTTTTAAGTGAAATCCGTAAGTTGGCTGATCTTTTTCTGTTATGTTCCGTTATTTCAGGGATTCGTTCTTTCTCCTCCATCCATTTTGAAGTACGACGTTGAGGATGGATGGTTCTCCTTGGCCCAAACGCACCTGCAGATTACTATAAAAGGGGGTCAAAGTAGAGGGTTTGATCATCATCCGAAAGCGTAGAAGTCTTTTCGCAGCGCAGTCTTTCCCATTCTTTCTCTTCTCCGTCTGTTGGTTTGAGAGGTTCAGCTGTTGGAGTCGACAATCTGATAGGAAGGAGAGAAGATTCACCTTCTCTCCTGATTGGATTCATCCAAGCAAGGCTTACCTTTCTCTCCCTTCAGCCGAGGCGTTTGCGACGAGGCGTTCAAGCTCACTTTACTTGCTTTCTGTCTTTACTTTTCATTTCCAGCACCGTTTTGTGTTATTTCTTTTCCATTAGTTAGTCCATTTCATTTCGTTGCTTTCTGTCTTTATGTTATTCACTTTAAGTTTCCCTTTGTTCATTCAAACAATCGATTAATCGAAAGCACAATTCATTATTCCACAGTTTCTTGTCTTTGCTGTTTACTGTTTTGCCTTGCTGTTTTAAGTTTATTCTTCTTTTGAGCATGCCTATTTTATCTAATAATTCTGTTCTCTCTATATCCATGAGTAACTAAGTCCCATAGGGGCATGCTAATGACAATACTATAGGCTAAAAAACGTGAACCAAGCATGTAGGATAGCTCTCGAATGCATTGATTGTATGTAAGCTTCATCTCACGGGCAATTTCGATTGGCCATCCATTTTGTCCAAAGAACTCCTAACCTCTGGAAGGAGTAAGAGTTCAGAGTCATACACTCGTGCTAGCCTCTCAAGGTAGCCAGAAAACGACCTAGGAATAGGCGTTTTCTTAGTACAAATCATAACTTACTGCTTTAACAAGATGCTTAAGACCTTACTTGGACATGAGTAAACTAAAGAATCTAATGCATGAAATCGGAAGATACATGAGAATGAGTTAGTTTGATGCATAGTGAGTTGATCCAATGCTTGAGAATCGTGTGAAAATGCCTATAGAGGAGTCGTTAGTAGCCCTTGTTTCTCCATTTTACACACTTTCGCTGTTAGTAACATTGCGGTAGAATTGCTGTTCTCGCAATTCTGCTAAGTTAAAAATTCTGCTTAGCTATTTTCCTCTTCGTTTATTAATCTCTTCTCTTTTCATTTGAGTTTATCATTGACTTGCACTTGTTTATGTTGCTACCCTTTATATATTCAGTAGTAACTAGGAATTTTAAAACCAAATTTACCCCTTCAAATCCACCCATTCTTACTTAACAATACACTTCACGAGTAGCTAATAATAAATCTCTGTGGGAAAACGAATGAAAAAATACTTACTACTTGCTATAAGATCATGTATGCTTGCATGTTCTGAGTGCTCTCTCTCTCTTATTGCTTATTTTTTGTACACATTGAGCACGCAACAGCCCTACGAAGGCTAAAGCTTCGAAAGACGAGAAAAGTTCGAACCCTTCTGTTCTGCGCTACGTTCCCTTGTCCCGGCGTAAGAAAGGTGAATCACCATTCGCAGAATGTACTAAAAGTTTGAAAGTTGGTGATATTAAGATCCTAAAAGAAAACTTTGTCACCCCTCTTACGAAGATAACGAAACAAGAGGTCACGAAGTCCAAAGAGACTCAGAAAGGGATGGTCCTACCTGAGAAACGAACGAAAGAAGGATACGATCCAAAGGCATATAAACTGCTAGCAAAGGCAGGATATGACTTCACAACTCACACTGAGTTCAAGGGCCTGAAAATCCTCGAGGGCAGGTCAGAGCTTTCTTCGACACAGAAGAAACTCCTGAAGGAGGGATATCCTATACCGGCATCAAGAAAGGGGGTTGGATATAAGTCGCCTGAGCCGGTCCGTAAAACCCGAAAAGGGAAAGAGAAAGTGGTCAACAGTAATAACATAACGACCAAAGAGGCACACAACTCAAAAGAAGAGGAAGTTGTCAAACCAAGGATCTCTATCTTTAAGCGCATCAAGTCGCCGGCTACGCGCGCTTCAGCCTTCCAGCGATTGAAAACGGCTGTGATAGAAGAAGACAGTCCGCACTCAACCCCTAATCCCAGCAGATCTTCCGTCTTTCAAAGGTTGAGTAAGTCGGCAGATAAAAAAGAAAACACGCCGTTCACCGAACCTCTCTCACGGCAATCAGCATTTCAAAGGTTGAGTAAGCCAGCAGATGAGAAGGAAAACACAGCGTCCACTAAACCCCTCTCACGGAAGTCAGCATTTCAAAGGTTGAGTAAGCCGACAGAGGAGAAAGAAAATACGTTGCCCGATAAATCTCTCTCACGAACGTCAGCGTTGCAAAGATTAAGCGTGACCACAAAGAGAGATAAGAAACTTTCATCCACTTCCATTTTCGATCGCCTCCTACACGAAGAGGCTCGAGAGACTTTGAACAATAAAGAGTCTAGCGAAACAAAAAGCGATGAAGAGATCCGCAGTATCGTCCCCTCACGGATGAAAAGAAAAACTTTTGTTACCGTGAATACAGATGGTGCATTGAAGGTTAAACGACGCAATGTCATCATCACCAACCCTGCGAGCAAACGTGCAGAGAATGGGGATGGAGCCTCTTGTCATCATATTACTACCGGGGAAGAAACGGAGACCGAGATATCTGAAGAGGATGTTGAAGAGGCTCCACTGCCACTCGAAGATGGAAGTCAACCAACAGTTGATGAACTAAAAGAAGTTAATCTGGGTACGACGGAAGAACCACGTCCAACCTTTATAAGCGCATCACTTTCCGGTGAAGAGGAGTGCGAGTACTTGAGTTTGCTCATTGCGTATAAAGATGTCTTTGCTTGGTCGTATAAAGAGATGCCGGGACTTGATCCAAAAGTCGCAGTACATCATCTCGCTATTGAACATGGGTATCGACCAGTCAAACAAGCTCAACGACGTTTCAGGCCAGAGCTCATCCCCCAAATTGAAAATGAGGTTAACAAGTTAATTGAAGCAGGATTCATTCGCGAAGTAAACTACCCGACATGGATAGCAAACATTGTCCCCGTCAGAAAGAAAAACGGACAATTACGGGTATGCGTTGACTTTCGCGATCTGAATAGTGCATGTCCGAAAGACGACTTCCCATTGCCTATCACTGAACTAATGGTCGATGCTACCACAGGGCATGAAGCTTTGTCTTTCATGGATGGGTCATCAGGATACAACCAGATTCGAATGGCCCTTGGTAGACGTACTTTTAGGGTACTCCAAATTCAAGCTGTCGAGGCTTGCCAAAATACAATTTATAAACCCGAATACACCGAGCTATTTGTAGCTAAGTGGCAACGGGGTCGATCCACAGGGAAATAAGAAATTCAATCTAACTAAGTCTAATTTGCTAGAAATAAAAGAATGCACAAATTAAAGAATGGTAATTTGGTTTTGGGGGAAGGGAGCTCCTAATTATGCTAACGGAAAATTAAATGGCGAACGTGCAAAAAATTAAACGGTCGTGCTTAACTTCGAGAAATGGAGTTGCTCGTTATGGATGTTCGGATCATTGATACGGTTTATGCGTTAGCCATGTTCATGCACACAATTCATTTAGTTATCTCTAACTCAAATGACCCAAGGATTTAATTAGACTCGTGCAATTCTAATTAAACTTGGCCAATAATCTATCTAAGGTAGCGACCCCTAAATCGATTACGTGCCAGTGACGGGAACATTGCGACGGTCTAATCCTAAGACTAAACCGGTTTCTCTCTTGCCTTAAGCCTAACATGAAAACGTTAATTAATTCAGTTTGCCAATTGTCACCTTGGGCCGAACTAATTAGCCATGCTTTGACCCGTGCTACCTAGCGGTACGGGCAATTATACGTCCCAACCTTTAGCCCTCTATCATGCATAAGAATTAGAGTGTCAAGCTAATTTAGCTACACATGCTAGAATTGGATGAAGAATAAGCAAGAAGATGCATAAACAAGCTAAATGTCTTAACATTCACAAAGGGAAAAATCTCCCCAAACATCCATAATTTACAATCCAAAACTCAAAATCAAGCACTTACCTTGGTTTATGTTAAGTCTCTGAAAGTGACTTATTTAGGACCTATTTAGCTTAGAAAGATGCACACTCTTAGGTGTTTTTGATAGCATTTAGCCTAAACCTATGCTTAAATATGAGAATTAGAAGAAGGTAGCTAAGTTAGGACTTATGTACAATAGGAAAGAAAAGGGTTGAAAACCGAAGGAAAAGAATGAAAAACAAGCATTGCGATAGAATTGCGAAAACATTGCGGGAACCGCAATGTTTCAAGTGAAAACCGTAAGTTGACTGATCTCTTTCTGTTAATTTCCGTTATTTCAGGGATTCGTTCTTTCTCCTCCATCCATTCTGATATACGACGTTGAAGATTGATGGTTCTCCTTGGCCCAAATGCACCTGCAAACTACTATAAAAGGGGGTCAAAGTCGGAGGTTCAATCATCATCCGAAAGCGTAGAGTCTTCTCGCAGTCCATCTTTTCTCCTGTTTTTCTTTGCCGTCTGTTGGTTTGCGAAGCTCAGCTGTTGGAATCGATAATCTGATAGGAAGGAGAGGAGATTCATCTTCTCTCCCGATTGGATTCATCCAAGCAAGGCTGATCTTTCCCATCCTTCAGCCGAGGCGATTGCGACGAGGCGTCCAAGCTGTTTATTTGCCTTCTGTCTTTCATTTCTACTTTTCAGCTTTGTTCAGTTGTTGTTTCTGTTCTAGTAGTTAGTTTATTGCATTTCGTGGAGTTCTGTCTTTGTGTTATTCATTTTAAGCTTCATTTGTCCATTCAAACAATCAAGTAATCAAAGCACCATTTGTTATTTCACAGTTTCTTAACTTTTGCTGCTACTGTTTTACCTTGCTGTTTTAAGCATATTTCCCTTCTAAGAATGTTTATCTTATCTCGTATTTCTATTCTCTATACATCCATGAGTAGCTAAGTCACATAGGGGCATGCTAATGACAATTCTATAGGTTAAAAAACGTGAACCAAGTATGTAGGATAGCTCTCGAAGCATTGATTGTATGTAAGCTTCATCCCACGGGCAATTTCGATTGGCCATCCATTTTGTCCAAAGAACTCCTAACCTCTGGAAGGAGTAAGAGTTCAGAGTCATATAATCATGCTAGCCTTTCAAGGTAGCCAGGAAACGGCCTAGGAATAGGCGTTTCCCTAGTACAAACCACATCTTCTGCTTTAACTAGATGCTTAAGACCTTACTTTGATTTGAGTGAACTAAAGAATCTAATGCATGGAATCGGACGATACATGAGATTGAGATAGTTTGATGCATAGAGAGTTGATCCAATGCTTGAGGATCGTAAGAAAAAGCCTATAGGATAGTCGTTAGTAGCCCTTAATTCTCCATTTTACACACTTTTGCTGTTTTTACAATTGCGGTAACATTGCGGAGCCCGCAATTCTGCTAAGTTACAATTCTGTTTAGCTGTTTTCTCCTTCATTTATTAATCTCGTCTCTTTTCCTTTGAGTTTAATTTCAACTTGCTTTTGTTTATGTTGCATTCCTTTATACATTCGGTAAGAAGTAGGCAATTAAAAACCAATTTTACCCCATCAAATCCACCCCTTCTTTCTTAACTTTACACTTCACGAGTAGCTTACAAATAAATCTCTGTGGGAAAACGAATGAAAAAATACTTACTACTTGCTATAAGATCATGTATGCTTGCATGTTCTAAGTGCTCTTTCTTCCTTATTGCTTATTTATATTAACACATTGAGCACGCAACAAGTTTTTGGCGCCGCTGCCGGGGATTTATTTAAGTGAAAACGAAGTTTGTTAAGTTTGAAACACCAAGTTATTCTCCATTGAATTTGATCCATTTTCATTTCTTTTTCAGGTACCATTTAGGTTAGTTTATGAATGAGCTTCCAAGTAGTGATCTAGAGTTCAACCCTGAGCCCGAGAGATTACTTAGAGCTAGAAATAGAGCCAAGAAACGTCTCTTTAAACAACCTTCATTACCTCCAATAATTGCTGAAACCGCAAGGTTACCGCAATCTCCTCAAGAAGAAATGGAAAGAAGAGATCAAAATCTGGTGCCTGTCACTCGCAATCCCATCGAAATAGCGAATGATAAGGATAGCGCCATACTTTCTTACCTAGTACCTATGCCTGGGGAGCTGAACCCCAGCATAATCCGTCCTGAGATCACTGCCAACTCATTCGAGTTAAAGCCAGTGATGTTCCAAATGTTGTCCACTGTGGGACAATTCTTTGGAATGGAAAATGAGGACCCCCACAACCATCTTAGAAACTTCCTAGGAGTTAGTGACACATTCCTTATCCCTGGAGTTTCCCAAGAAGCCTTGAGGCTATATCTGTTCCCTTACTCTTTGAGGGACAAAGCCAAAACGTGGTTAAACTCATTACCCTCTGGATCTGTCCTTAATTGGACAGACTTAGCAGAAAAATTCCTAGTCAAATACTTCCCACCAGATAGGAATTCTACCTTTCGTGATGATATAATCAAATTCAAACAAGCTCCAAGTGAGTCTCTTCACGAAGCTTGGACAAGATTCAAAGATCTTCTCATTAAATGTCCACACCATGGCATCCCATGGTGTATCCAAATAGAGGTCTTCTTCAAAGGATGCAACCCCAGCACCAGACAAGTTCTAAATTCATCTGCTGGTGGTTCCATGTTGTCCAAGAGTTATGTTGCGCGCTCAGTGTGTATGTAAAATGTAAATGCGAAGAGCGCTAAGATCATGCAAGCATACATGGTCTGCAGCAAGTGATAAGTATAATTTAATTCGTTTTCCCACAGAGATTAAGTTTAGTGACTAACGATTTGGTGTGTTAGATTAGATAAGGTAACTTAAATTGGATAGATTTTTGGTTGAGGTAATGAATATAAAAGATGCAAGAAGAATGTAAACATAAATGCAAAGCTAGCAAAGAGGTAAAGTCATAATGTGGAAAAGTAGAATTGCGGTTCTTGCAATAATCTAGCAATAAATTAGCAACGATTTTAATGTAAAGTAAGGCAGCAAGGTCGACTTAAGAATCCTCTATAGGCATTTAACTATGATCATTCAACAGTAGATTAACATCTCATGCATCGTCTTAGCTAGTTCTCATGCATCTTCCGATTACATGCATTAGTTTCTTAGATTACTTCTGTCCAAGTAAAGCTAACAACCTAATCATAAACACATGCTAATAAACGTGCTAGGAGAACGCCTATTCCTAGGTCATTTTCTGATTACCATAAAAGGCTAACATGAATGGATGACTCTGAATTCTTACTCCTTCCGGAGGTTAGGAATTCTTTAGACAAAATGGATGGCCAGTCGAAATCGCCCATGGGATGAAGGTCACATACATTCAATGCATTCATGCTATTCTACATGCTGAGTTCTCATATTTCTAGCCTACAGATTTATCTTTAGCAGACCTCTCTTAGATTAGTTACTCATGGTTTTCGAAGAACAAAGGGAGATGGATGGAATGAACATGATTTAAAGAACTCAGTAAAATTAATTGATAAAGAAATGATAAGATGAAGAACTCAACAAAACTATTGATTAAGGAATGACAGAATGAAGAATTCAATAAAACCAATTGATTACTCTTGTAAGAAAGCAATTCACATAATAATTCGTAAAGCAACAACCTTTGATCCAAAAGCAATATTTAAAGGGTAAAACAGTAAATGGTTCATAACAACGCTTAAAGAAGAATAATAATTAATTAGAAAGCAGTAAAGGAAAGCTGTAAATTGCGTGAGGATCTTCCAAGTCGTGAATCGCCTCGGATGATGGGGAAGATTAGCTGATCTTGGGGATAAATTCAATCAGAAGAGAAGATGGATCTTCTCTTCTTCCTCTCGAATTATCAACGCCAAGGGCTTTGTTTCTTCGATCCAACAAACGGGGGAAAAGGATTTCGTCTTCGAGTTCTTCACTATTGAGATGTGTTTGAATTGAGGGGAATTCAATTTGATTTCAATTGCTTTGATCCTTCATTTCACTCTCTTTATATAGCCTCTAGGTGGTTGCAAAAGTTGCTCAATAATTGTGGACCACCATTCAATTTTGTGAGGTAGTCAAGCTTGACATGTGGCAGCACCAGGGAGAGTTGACTACTGGAAAAACTCAGTCAACAAAGACTGTTGACTGGAAAAAAATGCAGCAGCAAAGACTGTTTTATTGCGAGCTCCGCAATTTTTCAGCAATGTTCCTGCAATGTACATTTTAGCTCTTTTTACATCATTTTGCATCCTTTTTCTTTCCTTTTCCAAATAAGCCTTAATTTAGTATCATTTCTCAAATTCTCACATTTAAGCACACATTAAGCTAACTCTTAACAAAAACACTCAAGAATTTCCATGATTTCTAGGTAAATATGACCTTAAATAATGTACTTTTGGAGAGGTAACACACCCCCAAACTTGAGTTATTGCTCGTCCTCGAGCAATATAAAGGCTTACTTTCTCTCTAATTAGCTGCTAACTCTTGTCTTTTAAACTCTACCTAACTGATTTGCTGACTTCCCTAGGTTTACTGTCAAAGGCATTGCTGTCCTGTGACACTCTCCTAGGTTAAAACTAACTTCATACTTTGTCTATTATGATTACCCTTGCCTTTAAAACCTTCTGTTTTTACTAACTTCCTGTCTTTTGGTTTATCTGCCTATATCATTGAGCTCATTGTGCAGTTATCCCTAAGCTTTCAAATTCTCCCTAGTTTTAACTTAGACTTAGTACATGCTTCTAATGTCTTTATTTTTGAATTACCTAGGATTCCTTAAAGTCATGCCAGGCTTAGCACACACGAGTATCAGAGTTCAGTATCCATAGAACAAACTAAGCCATAGCATCACTGTGTTGGATAGACACTCATCTCCCTTGACATACCTTCAAGCTACAACCCTGTGTTTAGAAAACTAAGGATCAGAGTTCAATTTCACAGGACATCTAAACACTTAGGCCGTAGCTCTTTGGCACACATTCTTCTTCCTTGGTTTTACTTTTCCTTTTTTCTCTTTTGGCAAAGTCTTCTCTTTGAATTGCCTTTTGATGCAGTGCCACTTGTGGGTTACACAGCTGGCCCTGATTACTCAGCATCCTTAGAGAGAGACAGTACCCTTTACTTTTCTTTTGCTTTCTTATTCATTTTTTTTTTTTTTTTTTTTTTAGAAGAAGAATGTCTATTTTTCAAAGGAGAGAGGAGTGTTCCTAGGCCTAGAAGTTGCCTCCCCCAAACTTAAACTTCTCATTGTCCCCAATGAGAGTCTGAGGTGGCACACCCCCAAACTTATCTTAGAAGTATCTAGTCTAAATAAAAACCAGACAGACTTAAAACTCCTAGGGATGGAATGACCCTCATAGTGCAGATAACTCAACAGCATAAATTTACTAAAACCAACATGGTAAGGTCTAACAGAGGTACATGCTCAGCAATTCATGAAGCTAATTAGAACTAACAAAGGTGTACTTGACACTCATCCAGCATGCTCAATAGACAGACTACCTATGGACATCAGTAATGCAGCCAAATCATGAGATTTAAAGACAGACAACCCATCAGAAAGTCATACACCAGCATGCTTAAACTAACAAAATATTGCGGTGTCCGCAAAGAATTCGCAATGATTCCAACAGAGCAGTTTTAACTGTGATCAAGGCTCCTAGCATGCGATATTCGTTCATAAACAACTATAGAAAATAGCAAAATTATCTAAGCTACCTAATCATACGACATTAAACTAAACTAAGCTACTCTACTTAGGCAAATTAAGAATTTAAAACATAACAAACAGTTGATATTGGTGGGGTAACAGGTCACAGAAAAGCAGACTTTTTTCTTGTTTTTGAGAGGGATCAGAAATACTCCCTCGAATGCCGTTTAAAAATCTCCAATTGCCACGTTCCTAAATCACAAAAAACAAACTTAATTAAAGCTAGCAATAACAATACTGTAATCAATCTAAAAGAAAAACAATAACGAAAGACTATCTATTCCATATTCCTCTAATGATTGAGCATAATGATCATTCCATTGAACGCCCTTGCTCATCCTTTCTTGACTTGCTTTTTAGGCTTCGGATAAGAGGAAGGCTGAGAGTGTTTTCACATCTTCTTCCTCATAGTAGTGCTTCAATCTAGCACCATTCACCATGGACGACTGACCTTGTTCCAGATTTCGAATTTCAATTGCACCATGAACAAACACATTAGTAATCACAAAAGGACCTGACCAACGAGACTTTAATTTGCCAGGAAACAATTCCAATCGTGAGTTAAACAATCGAACATGCTGTCCCTTTTTGAAGTCCTTAATCCTAAGTCCACTATCATGCCAAATTTTAGTCTTTTCCTTATACATTTTAGCATTTTCATATGACATGTGTCTTAGTTCATCAAACTCATGCAATTACAGAGACCGCAATGTTCCCGCATCGGTTACGCAAAAGTTCAATTCTTTTACAGCCCCAAAAGGCTTTGTTTTCTAATTTAAAGGGAAGATGACATGCTTTTCCATAAACTAGCCTATAGGGGGACATTCCTAAAGGTGTTTTATATGCAGTTCTATATGCCCACAGTGCATCATCAATTCATGCTAAGAGACTATGGTTGTTGGCACATAATAAATATTTCATTCCCAAAATAAACTACTCCTAACATACGAAATCTAAGCAAAGCATGATAAAATCCTAATTTAAGAGTTTTAGGGATCAGAAATCTCCCTTGTCAATCTGCCTCATATGGATATTCTTCAATGTTTCGAGGCACCACTTCTGCTCCTTTAAGATACTTAAGTCTTGATTTACGGGATCGGACATTCTGCCACACCTTGAAATTGTTGATTCTTTCAAAGAGACTGCATGTTATAACATCCCAAGGTTTGTACTTTATGTGCGTTGGTACAACATAGGTTTGATGCGATGAGACTTCTTTTTCTGGCACATCTCTTTCTAACTCCTTCAACTGGAGCATTTGTGGTGGTGGTGGCTCAACTCTTTCATTGGTGGAGAAGCTTGCTACAACCTCAAACATTTCAAATTCTTGTTCCTCAAGCAGCGCATTAGTCTCTTTGGCCTCATCCAGCACAATTTCATTTTTCTCAACTTTCACCAACTCCACCATTTCATATGGAGATTCCATTGGATCACTGTTCTCAGAATCAAAGGTAACAAATGAGTCATCATCATAAAAATCAAACATCTGAGGGCATGGTGGTGCATAGGTAGGCAAGTCAGGTTGCCTAATGACAGGGGGAGGCCTAGGAATCTCTTCTGGTTCCTCAATGATAGGTTCCAGCCTTACCCTTGTTGTGCTTGGTTGTATTTGATCAAAGTTAGGCAGAGAATCCAGTGGAGCACTAGACTCTTCGTTCTCTACTCTCTTTGGTGTTTCTCTGCTGTTGATCACCAATGGCCTTCCACTTCGGAGTTCAATGGCTTGAACTTGTTCCTTACCATCCCTTCTTGGAGTTTCAGTGTCTGCAGGCAGTCTGCCTTGGGGCCTATTCTTCAGCTCGTCTGCCAACTGCCCGATTTGTGTCTCTAAGCTTCTCAAGGTTGCTTGCTGGCTCTGCAAAGTTGCATCATTTCTTGCTATGTATTCCTTCAGCAAGTTCTCCACTGATTTTCCCATCGGTTGGTTGTTGACATATTGTTCCTGATATGGGGGTTGACTAGTTTGTTGATGTTGAGTGAAACCAGGTGGTCCACTCGGTCTTGATTGATTTTGCGTTTGGCTTGTGCTTTGTTGTCCACCCCAAGAGAGATTTGGGTGGTTCCTCCAACCAGGGTTATATGTATTTGAATAGGGGTTGTTCCTTGGTTGTTGTTGACTTCCAACATAGTACACCGAAGATGGATTAGCAGGGCAATAGTCATACATATGCCCTTCCCCACAGAATCCACAAACTAGTGCCTCACCTTGGTTGGCTATTGTTGTGCTTGTTGAAACAGTTGCCACTGTGTTGACACTTTGTTGAATATTGGGTTGAGCCATTTGCTTCACCAGGTTGGTCAGAGCATTGATCTGGCTACTCATTGCGCTGAGTGCATCCATGTCTTGAGCCTTCCTTCTGTTTGGCTCCACAAGATCGTCTGACCATTGACAATGTGATGTTGAGATTTTCTCCAAAATCTCATAGGCTTCGTTATAGCTCTTTGATAGCATCGAACCTCCAGCTGAGGAATTCAAGACTTGCCTCGTGCTGGTGTTGCATCCTTTGAAGAATACTTCAATCTGGATACACTATGGAATGCCATGGCGTGGACATTTGAGTAGAAGATCTTTGAATCTTATCCAAGCTTCATGCAATGATTCATTTTCGGCTTGCTTGAACTTGATGATGTCAACACGAAAGTCACAGTTCCTATCTGGAGGGAAGTATTTTACTAGGAACTTTTCAGCTAGGTCTGTCCAATTGACAATTGATCCAGAGGGGAAGGAATTCAACCATGTCTTGGCTTTGTCTCTCAATGAATAAGGAAACAGGTACAATCGCAAAGCCTCTTGAGATACTCCTGGAATGACAAAGGTGTCACTCACTCCCAGGAAGTTCCTCAAGTGATTGTGGGGGTCTTCATTCTCCACTCCGAAGAATTGTCCAACTATGGACAGCATCTGAAACATGACGGGTTTTAACTCGAATGAGTGAGCTGTAATCTCGGGGCGTATGATGCTCGGATTAAGCTCCTCAGGTATTGGTACAAGGTATGATAGAATAACACTATCCTTATCATTCGCAATTTCAATGGGGTTGCGAATGATAGGTGCTCGGTTTGGTGCTTCTTCTGCTCTATCCATTTCAGCTTGTTGAGATTGTGGTGACTCTGCGTGGTCTGCAATGTGCTGAATTACAGGTTGTTTTGGCTGTTTAAAAAGGCGTTTCTTAATTTTGTTTCTGGCCCTTAAAGTCCTTTCGGGTTCAGGATCAAATTCTAGATTGTGATTTGGAAACTCATTCATAAACCAGCTTTGTTGGTACCTGTAAATGCAAAAGATTAGCTCCAATAAATTAAGCTCTTCTAAAATAACACAAATCGTGTTTACTAAACAAAATCCCCGGCAGCGGCGCCAAAAACTTGTTGTGCGCTCAGTGTGTATGTAAAATGTAAATGCGAAGAGCGCTAAGATCATGCAAGCATACATGGTCTGCAGCAAGTGATAAGTATAATTTAATTCGTTTTCCCACAGAGATTAAGTTTAGTGACTAACGATTTGGTGTGTTAGATTAGATAAGGTAACTTAAATTGGATAGATTTTTGGTTGAGGTAATGAATATAAAAGATGCAAGAAGAATGTAAACATAAATGCAAAGCTAGCAAAGAGGTAAAGTCATAATGTGGAAAAGTAGAATTGCGGTTCTTGCAATAATCTAGCAATAAATTAGCAACGATTTTAATGTAAAGTAAGGCAGCAAGGTCGACTTAAGAATCCTCTATAGGCATTTAACTATGATCATTCAACAGTAGATTAACATCTCATGCATCGTCTTAGCTAGTTCTCATGCATCTTCCGATTACATGCATTAGTTTCTTAGATTACTTCTGTCCAAGTAAAGCTAACAACCTAATCATAAACATATGCTAATAAACGTGCTAGGAGAACGCCTATTCCTAGGTCATTTTCTGATTACCATAAAAGGCTAACATGAATGGATGACTCTGAATTCTTACTCCTTCCGGAGGTTAGGAATTCTTTAGACAAAATGGATGGCCAGTCGAAATCGCCCATGGGATGAAGGTCACATACATTCAATGCATTCATGCTATTCTACATGCTGAGTTCTCATATTTCTAGCCTACAGATTTATCTTTAGCAGACCTCTCTTAGATTAGTTACTCATGGTTTTCGAAGAACAAAGGGAGATGGATGGAATGAACATGATTTAAAGAACTCAGTAAAATTAATTGATAAAGAAATGATAAGATGAAGAACTCAACAAAACTATTGATTAAGGAATGACAGAATGAAGAATTCAATAAAACCAATTGATTACTCTTGTAAGAAAGCAATTCACATAATAATTCGTAAAGCAACAACCTTTGACCCAAAAGTAATATTTAAAGGGTAAAACAGTAAATGGTTCATAACAACGCTTAAAGAAGAAGAATAATTAATTAGAAAGCAGTAAAGGAAAGCTGTAAATTGCGTGAGGATCTTCCAAGTCGTGAATCGCCTCGGATGATGGGGAAGATTAGCTGATCTTGGGGATAAATTCAATCAGAAGAGAAGATGGATCTTCTCTTCTTCCTCTCGAATTATCAACGCCAAGGGCTTTGTTTCTTCGATCCAACAAACGGGGGAAAAGGATTTCGTCTTCGAGTTCTTCACTATTGAGATGTGTTTGAATTGAGGGGAATTCAATTTGATTTCAATTGCTTTGATCCTTCATTTCACTCTCTTTATATAGCCTCTAGGTGGTTGCAAAAGTTGCTCAATAATTGTGGACCACCATTCAATTTTGTGAGGTAGTCAAGCTTGACATGTGGCAGCACCAGGGAGAGTTGACTACTGGAAAAACTCAGTCAACAAAGACTGTTGACTGGAAAAAAATGCAGCAGCAAAGACTGTTTTATTGCGAGCTCCGCAATTTTTCAGCAATGTTCCTGCAATGTACATTTTAGCTCTTTTTACATCATTTTGCATCCTTTTTCTTTCCTTTTCCAAATAAGCCTTAATTTAGTATCATTTCTCAAATTCTCACATTTAAGCACACATTAAGCTAACTCTTAACAAAAACACTCAAGAATTTCCATGATTTCTAGGTAAATATGACCTTAAATAATGTACTTTTGGAGAGGTAACAAGTTACAACGAAGCTTATGAGATCTTGGAGAAGATCTCAACATCTCACTGTAGGTGGTCAGATGATCCAGTAGAGCCAACTAGAGCTCAAGACAAGGATGCTCTAAGCGCCATGAGCACCCAAATAAACGCCCTGACCAACCTAGTTAAGCAAATGGCTCAGGCCAATCTCCAAACCAGTGCCAATACCGCCACAGCCATGTCAATGGGCACCCAACCAAGTCAAGGCGAGGCACTTATCTGTGGATTCTGTGGGGAAGGGCACCCATATGAATACTGCCCTGGGAATCCAGCCTCAGTCTGCTATGTTGGTAGCCAACAGCAGCCTAGGAACAACCCCTACTCAAATACTTACAACCCTGGTTGGAGAAACCACCCAAACCTGTCATGGGGTGGCCAACAAAATTCTAACCAAAATCCTAACCAACCAAGGCCGAGTGGAACACCTGGTTTCACTCCCCAACATAACCAATCCATGTACCAGAAACCTTACAACCAACCTGTAGGATCTTCTGTAGAAAATTTACTTAAGGAATATATATCCAAGAATGATGCCACTCTACAGAGCCAGCAAGCTACCCTTAGGAGTCTAGAGAACCAAATAGGGCAACTAGCCAATGAGATCAAAAGTAGGCCCCAAGGTAGACTTCCTGCTGACACTAAAGTGCCAAGGAGAGATGGTAAAGAACAAGTTCAAGCAATTGAACTTAGGAGTGGGAGACCATTGGTGAGCAACATCAAGGACACACCAAAGAGAGTAGAGAACAAAGAGTCTAGTGCTCCACTGAAGTCTCTGCCACGCCAAGGTCCACCACCAACCAGCACATCAAGAACAAGGCTGGAGCCAATCACTGAAGAGATAGAAGAAATTCCAAGGCCTCCACCTATCCTAAGGCGACCTGACATGCCTGCATATGTGCCACCACCTCCATTTCCTAGAAGGCTAAAGAAAAAACAAGAACAGGAAGTGCACTCTAACAAATTTCTTGAAATTCTTAAGCAAGTGCATGTTAACATTCCTTTTGTAGAAGTATTACAGTCTATGCCTTCTTATGTAAAGTTTTTGAAAGACATTATTACTAACAAAAAAATAATTGGTGAGTTTGAAACAGTCAATCTCACTGAGGAGTGCAGTGCCATACTCCAGAATAAGCTACCCAAGAAGGAGAAGGATCCTGGTTCCTTCACCTTACCTGTTGAGCTAGGAGGCAAGCACGTGGGGAGAGCTCTTTGTGACCTGGGAGCCAGCATAAACCTCATGCCCCTATCACTATTCCGCCAGCTGGGAATAGGAGAAGCACGTCCAACCACTGTCACTTTACAACTTGCAGACAGATCCATCGCATACTGTTAAGTCTCTGAAAGTGACTTATTTAGGACCTATTTAGCTTAAGAAAATGCACATACTTAGGTGTTTTTAATAACATTTAGCCTAAACCTATGATTAAATATGAGAATTAGAAGAAGGTAGTTAATTTAGGACTTATGCACAATAGGAAGAAAAAGGGTTGAAAACCGAAGGAAAAGAATGAAAAAATAAGCATTGCGAATGAATTGCGAAATAATTGCGGTCCTCGCAATTATTCAAGTGAAAACCGTAAGTTGACTGATCTTTTTCTGTTAATTTCCGTTATTTCAGGGATTCGTTCTTTCTCCTCCATCCATTTCTGATATATGACGTTGAAGATTGATGGTTCTCCTTGGCCCAAACGCACCTGCAAACTACTATAAAAAGGGGGTCAAAGTCGGAGGTTTGATCATCATCCGGAAGCGTAGAAGTCTTCTCACAGTCCATCGTTCTCCCTATTTTCCTTTACCGTCTGTTGGAGTGAGAGTCTCAGCTGTTGGAGTCGATAATCTGATAGGAAGGAGAGAAGATTCTTCTTCTCTCTCGATTGGATTCATCCAAGCAAGGCTGACCTTTCATCCCCTTCATTCGAGGCGACTGCAACAAGGCTTTCGAGCACCCTTTACTGTTTTCTGTCATTTCCTTCTCATTTCTAGCTTTGATCATTTGTTGTTTCTAGTTTAGTGTTTTATTTACTGCATTTCGTTGTTGTCTGTCTTTGAATCATTTCTTTTAAGTTCCCTTTGTTCGGTTAAACATTCACAGTAATCAAAGTATAGTTCTGCACTTCACAGTTTACATTTTCTTCTGCTACGGCTTTTGTCTACTGTTTTAATTATATTTCTCTTCTAAGCATGTCTGTTTTATCTTCCATTTATGTTTACCTTATATCCATGAGTAGCTAAATCACCTAGGGGCATGCTAATGACAGAACTATAGGCTAAAAAACGTGAATCAAGTAGGCAGATTGACACTCGAAACATTGATTGTATGTAAGCTTCATCCCACGGGCAATTTCGATTGGCCATCCATTTTGTCCAAAGAACTCCTAACCTCTGGAAGGAGTAAGAGTTCAGAGTCATATAATCATGCTAGCCTTTCATGGTAATCAGAAAACGACTTAGGAATAAGCGTTTTCCTAGTACAAACTAAACATTCCTGTTTTAACAAAATGCTTAAGACCTTACTTTGAAGTCGAGTAAACTAAAGTATTTAATGCATGGAATCGGACGATACATGAGATAGAGTGAGTTTGATGTATAGAGAGTTGATCTACTGCTTGAGAATCGTATTAAAATGCCTATAGGATAGTCGTTAGTAGCCCTTAATTCTCCCATTTACACAGTTTTTCTGTTTTAACAATTGCGGATTAATTGCGGTTCTCGCAATTCTGCCTAAGTACCATTCTGTTTAGCTGTTTTCTTCTTCACTTATTAATTTCGTCTCTTATCTTTTGGGTTTAATTTCAACTTGCATTTGTTTATGTTATATTCCTTTTTACATTCGGTAAGAAATAGGCAATTAAAAACCAGATTTACCCCTTCAAATCCACCCCTTCTTTCTTAACAAACACACTTCGTGAATAGCTAAAAATAAGTCTCTGTGGAAAAAACGAATGAAATATACTTACTACTTGCTGTGAGACCATGTATGCTTGCATGTTCTGAGTGCTCTATCTACTTTCTTGCTTATTTATTTTATCACATTGAGCACGCAACAAGTTTTTGGCGCCGCTGCCGGGGACTTATTTAAGCGAAAACAAAGTTAGTTAAGTTTGAAACATCAAATTATTTTCCATTGCATTCGATCTACATTTCATTTCTTCCTTAGGTAAAATTTAGGTTAGTTTATGAATGAGCTTCCAAGTAGTGATCTAGAGTTCAACCCTGAGCCCGAGAGATTACTTAGAGCTAGGAATAGAGCCAAGAAACGTCTATTTAAACAACCTTCTTTACCTCAATTAGCTGCTGATACCGCAAGGTTATCATCACAACCTTTAGAAGAAATGGATAGAAGAGATCAAAATCTGGTGCCTGTCACTCGCAATCCCATAGAAATAGCGAATGACAAGGACAGCGCCATTCTTTCATACCTCGTACCTATGCCTGGGGAGCTGAACCCCAGCATAATCCGTCCTGAGATCACTGCCAACTCATTCGAGTTAAAGCCAGTGATGTTCCAAATGTTGTCCACTGTGGGACAATTCTTTGGAATGGAAAATGAGGACCCCCACAACCATCTTAGGAACTTCTTAGGAGTTAGCGACACTTTCCTAATCCCTGGAGTTTCTCAAGAAGCCTTGAGGCTATACTTGTTCCCTTACTCTTTGAGGGACAAAGCCAAAACGTGGCTGAACTCATTACCTTCTGGATCTGTCCTTAATTGGACAGACTTAGCAGAGAAATTCCTAGTCAAATATTTCCCACCTGCTAGGAATTCTACTTTCCGTGATGATATCATAAAATTCAAACAAGCTCCAAGTGAGTCTCTTCACGAAGCTTGGACAAGATTCAAAGATCTTCTTATCAAATGTCCACACCATGGCATCCCATGGTGTATCCAAATAGAAGTTTTCTTCAAAGGATGCAACCCCAGCACCAGACAAGTTCTAAATTCATCTGCTGGTGGTTCTATGTTGTCCAAGAGTTACAACGAAGCTTATGAGATCTTGGAGAAGATCTCAACATCTCACTGTAGGTGGTCGGATGATCCTGTAGAGCCAACTAGAGCTCAAGACAAGGATGCTCTAAGCGCCATGAGCACCCAAATAAATGCCCTGACCAACCTAGTCAAGCAAATGGCTCAGGCCAATCTCCAAACCAGTGCCAATACCGCCACAGCCATGTCAATGGGCACCCAGCCAAGTCAAGGCGAGGCACCGATCTGTGGATTCTGTGGGGAAGGGCACCCATATGAATATTGCCCTGGGAATCCATCCTCAGTCTGCTATGTAGGAAGCCAACAGCAGCCTAGGAACAACCCCTATTCACAAACTTACAATCCTGGTTGGAGGAACCACCCGAACCTGTCATGGGGTGGCCAACCAAATTCTAACCAAAATATTAACCAACCAAGGCCGAGTGGAACATCTGGTTTCACTCCCCAACATAACCAACATAACCAGTCAATGTACCAAAAACCTTATAATCAACCTGTAGGATCTTCTGTAGAAAACCTACTCAAGGAATACATAGCCAAAAATGATGCTACTCTCCAAAGCCAGCAAGCTACCCTTAGGAGCCTAGAAAATCAAATAGGCCAATTAGCCAATGAAATTAAAAGTAGGCCCCAAGGTAGACTCCCTGCTGACACTGAATTGCCAAGGAGAGAAGGAAAGGAACAAGTTCAAGCAATTGAACTTAGGAGTGGGAGACCTTTGGTAAGCAACACCAAAGACATACCAAAGAGAGTAGAGAACACCGAGTCTAGTGCTCCACTGGAGTCTCTGCCCAACCAAGGTCCACCACCCACTAGCACATCAGGAGCCAGGCTAGAGCCAATTGTAGAGGAAATAGAAGAAATCCCAAGGCCTCCACCTATCCTGAGGCGACCTGACGTACCTGCTTATGTACCACCACCTCCATATCCTAGAAGGCTTAAGAAGAAGCAGGAACAGGAAGTGCATTTCAATAAATTCTTAGAAATTCTTAAGCAAGTGCATGTTAACATTCCTTTCGTAGAGGTTTTACAGTCGATGCCTTCTTATGTAAAGTTTTTGAAGGACATCATTACTAACAAAAAAATAATTGGTGAGTTTGAAACAGTCAATCTCACTGAGGAGTGCAGTGCCATCCTCCAGAACAAGCTGCCCAAGAAGGAGAAGGATCCTGGTTCCTTCACCTTACCTGTTGAACTTGGAGGCACGCACGTGGGGCGAGCTCTTTGTGACCTGAGAGCCAGCATTAACCTCATGCCCCTATCCCTATTCCGCCAGTTGGGAATAGGGGAAGCACGTCCAACTACTGTCACTTTACAACTAGCAGACAGATCCATCGCATACCCTGAAGGTAAGATTGAGGATATTCTAGTGAAAGTTGACAAGTTCATATTCCTTGCAGATTTCATTGTCCTGGACTATGAGGCAGACAAGGAAGTTCCCATCCTGCTAGGCAGACCATTTCTAGCCACAGGTAGGGCACTTATAGACGTCCAGAAAGGTGAGCTCACAATGAGGGTTCATGATGAAGAGGTGAAGTTTAGTGTATATAAAGCTTTAAGGTATCCCTCTGACCTTGAATCCTGTGCTAGCATGGATGTCGTAGACTCTTTGATGGAAGAGTAATTAGAGCATGTATTATTAACCAAGCATGCTAATGAATATGGACAAGTAGATGTAGCTGACTTGAATGTATCTGAAATAATGAATATGCCTGTAGATAAACCACAACATGTATGTATGAATATAGATTTAACTGATAGATCTGTAAATCCTTTAAAGCTCTCCACTGAGCATCCACCTATTTTAGAACTGAAACCACTACCCACTCACCTCAAATATGCATATTTAGGAAATAATGATACACTGCCTGTAATTATTTCTTCTAAGCTAAGTGAACAGCATGAGGTTGAATTAATTTTACTGCTTAAGCAACATAGGAAGGCTATAGCATGGACTATTGCTGATATTCGAGGCATTAGCCCTTCTTATTGCATGCACAAAATTATATTAGAGGAAGAGCACACACCTAGGGTAGATCACCAACGTAGGCTAAACCCCTCTATGAAAGAGGTAGTGAAGAAGGAAATAATAAAATGGTTAGATGCAGGAGTGATTTTCCCCATAGCTAGTAGCCAGTGGGTAAGCCCCATCCAATGTGTACCTAAAAAGGGGGGAATAACTGTGGTAGTCAATGAGAACGACGAACTGATTCCAACAAGGACTGTCACAGGGTGGAGAGTGTGTATGGATTACAGGAAATTAAATAAAGAAACTAAAAAAGACCATTTCCCTATACCGTTCATTGATCAGATGCTAGACAGAATAGCTGGTAGAGCCTACTATTGTTTTTTAGATGGCTATTCAGGCTATAATCAAATAACTATAGACCCTAAGGATCAAGAGAAGACCACCTTCACTTGCCCTTTTGGAACGTTTGCCTTCCGCAGAATGCCTTTTGGCTTATGCAATGCACCGGCAACTTTCCAGAGGTGCATGATGGCAATCTTCTCTGAGTTGGATGAATCCATGATAGAAATATTCATGGATGACTTCTCAGTCTTTGGGGACTCATTTGCAAACTGTCTAGAAAACCTAGGACAAGTCCTGGCTAGGTGTGAGGAGACCAACCTAGTCCTAAATTGGGAAAAATGCCATTTTATGGTGGATGAGGGGATTGTCTTAGGACATAGAGTGTCAAGGGCAGGTGTAGAAGTTGATAGGGCGAAGATTGAGATCATAGAGAAGTTGGTAGAGCCCCAGAATGTCAAAGCCATTAGAAGCTTCTTAGGGCATGCTGGCTTCTACAGAAGGTTCATTAAGGACTTTTCTAAGATAGCCAAGCCCTTGTGTGAGCTTCTAGAGCTTAATCGGCCATTCATCTTTTCTAAAGAATGTGTAGTAGCTTGGAAAACCCTTAAAGAAGCACTAGTCACAGCACCTATCATAGTCGGACCAAATTGGGATCTCCCATTTGAGATGCTATGTGATGTTAGTGACTATGCTGTAGGAGTCATGTTAGGACAGAAGATCGACAAGCTAACACACCCTGTCTATTATGCTAGTAAGACCTTGAATGAGGCTCAATGTAATTATACAACTACTGAGAAAGAGATGCTTGCTGTAGTGTTTGCTTGCGAAAAATTTAGGAACTATATTGTAGGCACTAGGACAATTGTATACACTGACCATTCTGCCTTGAAATATCTTATGAGGAAAGCTGATGCCAAGCCTAGGTTGATTAGGTGGGTGTTATTGCTGCAAGAATTTGATCTGGATATTCGAGACAAGAAAGGATGCGAGAATGTGGTTGCGGATCATCTTTCCCGATTGCACCATAATTGCGAAAAAATTGCGGAGACCGCAATTTCTGATGCTTTTATTGACGAACATGTCTTTGCTTTGACTCATCGTGATAACGATGAGGAACCTTGGTTTGCTGACATTGCTAACTTCCGTGCATCACAGGTATTACCAGTGTTCAAGGGAGGACAAGAGAAGAAGAGGTTCCTCCATGAAGCAAGGAAATTCATCTGGGATGACCCCACACTTTACAGAACCTGTGCTGATGGGTTGTTAAGGAAGTGTGTTTCAGCTGCTGAAGCGAAGTCTGTGCTACAGCACTGTCACACATCTCCTTATGGTGGACACTTTGGTGGTCAAAGAACAGCTGCAAAGGTATTTCAGAGTGGCTACTATTGGCCAACAATCTTCAAGGATGCACACGCCTATGCACACAGCTGTGATGAATGCCAAAGGACAGGTAATCTCAGTCGCAAGGATGAAATGCCTCTCACTTACATCTTAGAGTTAGAACTCTTTGATGTGTGGGGCATTGATTTCATGGGACCATTTCCACCATCATCAGGTAACCTCTACATCCTTGTAGCAGCAGACTACGTGTCTAAGTGGGTAGAAGCCATAGCTTGTCCTAGTAATGATGCTAAAACAGTAGTTAAATTCTTGCATGGGCACATTTTTACTAGATTTGGAACACCCCGAGCTATCATTAGTGATGAAGGGACGCACTTCATTAATAAAGCTATGGAAAAAGTGTTGGCTAAATATAACATTAGACATAGAGTAGCCACTCCCTATCACCCACACTCAAATGGACAAGCTGAAATTTCCAATAGGGAAATAAAGAACATCCTAGAAAAGGTAGTCAAACCGAATAGGACAGACTGGTCATTTAAGCTTGAGGATGCACTTTGGGCTTATAGAACAGCATATAAGACACCCCTAGGTATGTCTCCCTATAGGTTGGTATATGGCAAGGCTTGTCATTTACCACTTGAGTTAGAAAACAAAGCATTCTGGGCCATGAAGGAGTTAAATTTTTGTGTAAAGGATGCGGGGACATTGCGATCTTTGCAGCTACATGAGCTTGATGAGCTTAGGCACATGGCCTATGAAAATGCCAAAATGTATAAAGAAAAGACCAAAATATGGCACGATAGTAGACTTAGGATCAAAGACTTTAGGAAAGGCCAACTTGTCCTATTATTTAACTCACGACTCAAATTATTTCCAGGCAAACTAAAGTCTAGATGGTCGGGTCCATTTGTCATTACTAATGTATTTGTTCATGGTGCAACAGAGATAAAAAACTTGCAGCAAGGCCAACCATTCATGGTCAATGGTGCGAGATTGAAGCACTACTATGAGGAAGGAGATGTGAAGACTCTCTCGGCCTTCCTCTTGAATGAAGCATGAAATTAAAAACGAGAGAGAACGAGTGGTTACTGTGCTCGTCAGCATAAGGCTCATGCCTTAGTTTATTTTTTCGATTTTCCGATTATCGTTTGTGTGTTTTGTTGTGTGATTTTAATTGCGAATTTGATTTTGTTTTTATTTCTTTTTGTAGGGCATCGATAGATGGAATCAAGGAGATCAAATCCAGCTTTAAAAATCAAGAAACGGTTGAGCCAAATAAAAGATATGGACGAGCAAAGTTTGAGATTTTGATGAAACAAAATCCCTAGAATTGCGCTGGAATTGCAGGATCCGCAAAATATAGCCGTTGGGATTTATCCGTTGCCTTTATATCCGTTTGAAGGCGCTTGATCGATACGATTCTCTCATTCTCTGATTTCCAAGAAAGCTGAGATTCTCTTCATCTTTGATTCTTCTCTCAAGATCTCCAAGAAGCAACAATGGTGTTCACCCGAGCGGAAAGATCTGCAGCCAAGAAGAAGGCTGATGACGCAGCTGCAAGGGAAGCGCTTCTTACCCTTGCGGATGCTGGTGCTGTTCGCACTGGACCTCTTCCCAAGCTTCCGATCCGTAGGAAGAAGTGGAGGGTTGTCACTGAAATCCCTGCTGGACCTTCTGAACCAGCAGGCACACCCAAGAGACGCCGGTGGAGTGTCGAGACGGCCGCCGAACTAAGCACAGCAAAGGCTCCCTCTGTGGCGAGTCAAGAATCTGATCGTGCATCCCACGAGTCAACCAAGAAGGGTTCGACACCATCTGCTTCACCAGCGCACAGCCCTTCGCCATCCGCATCACCAGCGCGCAGCCCTACACCGTCTGAACCAGTGCACAGCCCAGAGCTCTCATCATCGCCGCCTGCACAGAGCCCTGCGACGCCGTCTTCACCACTGAATTCCGTGCAGACGCCTCCAGCAGAGCAGAGTGCCACACCTTCGCACACGCCTCCACGGCCTGACCCTGAATTCCCCTATGGGGAGTACCAGGAATCCACTCAAGGCAGTGGGGATGGTGGTGAAGACGAGGTCTTCTCGCCTGCAAGGGAAGCTAGCCCAGAGAGTCCTGTGCAGCAGGATGATTCCATGGAAGAGACGCTGGGGGCATGCCTACAGCAGATCAACATTGAGGCAAAGCTCAAGAAGAAAAGGAAGGCCAAGATTGTCAAGGCCAAGCGATCCAAGAAATTGAAAAAGAAGAAGGCCAAGAAGGCGCCTTCCTCAGAGAAAGAAAGCTCGGAGCCATCGCTCAAAAGGCTCAAGGTTGAGGCTGCCGAGTCAGCCAAGACAGCAGAAAAAGGCAAGGCCAAGCTCTACCCTGAAGACGAGCCTCAATCTGTGAGGTATGTCTCATCTGACGCTGAATCCAGGGGCGTTGAGCTGAGAAAGAGGGAGTTGCTGCACGAACGAGGCTTCCTCGACAGACTTGCTGACCTGCCGCAGTTCTTGCGCGCAGGCATCATAAATCACAGCTGGGAAGAATTGTGCAGGCCACCCAATCCGGCTTACACGAATATGGTCTACGACTTCTATGCCAACCTTCGGAACTCTGAGGAAGGGCTTTCTGTGGTGCGAGGAGTAGAGGTGGACTACTCGGCAAAGGCCATCAACGATGCTTATGGCCTCAAAGGCCAAAGATACACTGACTACGCACAGATCGTTGATGAGCCGACTGAGGCAGTGCTGGAAGAGGCCATTCGCACAATTGGCCAGCCTGAAGCAGCGTGGACTGTCTCACGCAATGGGAGGCACACCTTAATGAGTGCCAATCTGACAGCAAAGGCAGCTGTATGGTTTGCCTTTGTGAGGAGAAAGCTGTCCCCTGTGACCCACGAGACGACCATCAACCAGAGTAGATCACTGCTGGTTTATGCCATCATGCGCGGTCTCACGGTCAATGTGGGGGAGATCATGTCAGCGGCCATTGCTGAGTGTGCCAGAAAAGGTAAGGGACCCTTATTCTTCCCCAACACTATAACTAAGTTGTGTTTGCTTGCAGGAGTTCCTATCGAACGAATGGAGCAACAGATGGCGTACACGGACCATTTGGAGCTGCCTGCCAGCTTGAGGCTGAAGAGGAAGGGGAATATGGAGTTTGAATTGGATCGGTTGGCTGCTGATCAGTCACGATCCATGGCCTGCTTAATGGATATGCAACGAAAGATGGCTCAATGGGCCAATTATGCGCAGGCACGGGACAAGGAGGTTGCAGACCAGCTTGGATGCACTTTCCCTGACTTCCCTACCAATCTTCTCACTCCATGGGTGCCCCCACGACCAAGACAACCTGATGAGGATGACGAGAGTTGAGTGCTGTTTGAATTGCACTCCAGGGAGTACTACTGTTCCCTTCAATTATTTATAAAAAAAATCTGCTTCTGATAAAATCTTGTGAACTCTACTGTTTTTAGACCATTTTTGATCTGTTTTAGATGTTTAGTTTTATGTTTTTTCTTTTGCTTAGTATAGTCTGATGTTAGCTGCCTAAGTAGGTTAGGTTAGTTTTATTTTTGTAGAGCTTAAAGCAACAGGACAAAGCATGTTTAGGGGCCTGATTCGATGTTATATCTGCCTGGATCTGATTGCGAAAAAATTGCGGTTCCCGCAATTTTTCTGACTATTTGCGTGTTTTGGACTGTCTGTTTAGTTAGGCTATGATCTGTTAAATGCTCTCTTTTGCTGCTAGCATGACTACCTTATATAGCTTATCTAAAAGCATGCTGGATGAGTGTCATAAGACGTCCTTTGTTAGTTTAAATTAACCTCTCAATAGCTCAGCATGCACAGCTTTAAGACCTTATCTGTCTGTTTTTTTCAAAATTCTGTTGCTGTGTTATTTTCTTTTAGACTGATTTGCCTATGCCTAGGACTTTTAAATTCTCTTTGTTTTACTTTAGACTAGATGCTTCTAGACAAGTTTGGGGGTGTGCCACCTCAGACACTCATTGGGGACAATGAGTAGTTTAAGTTTGGGGGAGGCCACCCTAGGCCTAGGAACATTCCTCTCTTCCTTAGGACATAAGCATTCTTCTTCTCCTTGAAAAAAAAAATGTGTGATAAATAGAAAAAGAAAAAAATAGAATGAAAAGGGGAGTTTCTCTCAAAGTTGCTGAGTAATCAGTGCCAAGTGTGTAACCCACAAGTGGCATTGCATCAAAAGGCAACCCAAGGAGAAGTTCCACCTAAGTAAGAAAAGAAAAAGGAGAAATAGGGAAGAAGAGTGTTTGCTTAGGAGTTATGACCTTGTGGCTTAGATGTCCTAATTAAAAAAGAACTCTGATCCTCAATGAGCTAAGCACAAGGTTGTAGCTTTTAGGTTTGTCTAGGGAGATGAATGTATATCCAATGTAGTGATGCCAGGGTTTAGGTTGTTCTCTAAAAGTACCACTGTCACTGTTAATACTAAGACTGGCATGACTCTAAGGAATCCTAGGTAGCTCATAAGTAAAAACTAGAAGCATGTACTGAGTCTGAGATAAAGCTAGGCAGAATTTGAAACCTTAGGGATAGTGGCATGATATGACAAAAGCAAATAGATCAGTTGTAGGGAGTTAATGAAAACAGAAGGAGTGTTAGGCAGGCGAAGTCAGAAGAAGCTAGATAAGAGGGTAGTTTAAGCTTAGAAGTATGTCACAGGACAGCACTGCTATAGATAAGAATATAAGGGAGTCAGTAAGTAGTTAAAGTAGATAAACAACAGCCTAAGTAAGTCCTTAGTTTGCTTGAGGACAAGCAAAACCTCAAGTTTGGGGGTGTGTTAAGTCTCTGAAAGTGACTTATTTAGGACCTATTTAGCTTAAGAAAATGCACATACTTAGGTGTTTTTAATAACATTTAGCCTAAACCTATGATTAAATATGAGAATTAGAAGAAGGTAGTTAATTTAGGACTTATGCACAATAGGAAGAAAAAGGGTTGAAAACCGAAGGAAAAGAATGAAAAAATAAGCATTGCGAATGAATTGCGAAATAATTGCGGTCCTCGCAATTATTCAAGTGAAAACCGTAAGTTGACTGATCTTTTTCTGTTAATTTCCGTTATTTCAGGGATTCGTTCTTTCTCCTCCATCCATTTCTGATATATGACGTTGAAGATTGATGGTTCTCCTTGGCCCAAACGCACCTGCAAACTACTATAAAAAGGGGGTCAAAGTCGGAGGTTTGATCATCATCCGGAAGCGTAGAAGTCTTCTCACAGTCCATCGTTCTCCCTATTTTCCTTTACCGTCTGTTGGAGTGAGAGTCTCAGCTGTTGGAGTCGATAATCTGATAGGAAGGAGAGAAGATTCTTCTTCTCTCTCGATTGGATTCATCCAAGCAAGGCTGACCTTTCATCCCCTTCATTCGAGGCGACTGCAACAAGGCTTTCGAGCACCCTTTACTGTTTTCTGTCATTTCCTTCTCATTTCTAGCTTTGATCATTTGTTGTTTCTAGTTTAGTGTTTTATTTACTGCATTTCGTTGTTGTCTGTCTTTGAATCATTTCTTTTAAGTTCCCTTTGTTCGGTTAAACATTCACAGTAATCAAAGTATAGTTCTGCACTTCACAGTTTACATTTTCTTCTGCTACGGCTTTTGTCTACTGTTTTAATTATATTTCTCTTCTAAGCATGTCTGTTTTATCTTCCATTTATGTTTACCTTATATCCATGAGTAGCTAAATCACCTAGGGGCATGCTAATGACAGAACTATAGGCTAAAAAACGTGAATCAAGTAGGCAGATTGACACTCGAAACATTGATTGTATGTAAGCTTCATCCCACGGGCAATTTCGATTGGCCATCCATTTTGTCCAAAGAACTCCTAACCTCTGGAAGGAGTAAGAGTTCAGAGTCATATAATCATGCTAGCCTTTCATGGTAATCAGAAAACGACTTAGGAATAAGCGTTTTCCTAGTACAAACTAAACATTCCTGTTTTAACAAAATGCTTAAGACCTTACTTTGAAGTCGAGTAAACTAAAGTATTTAATGCATGGAATCGGACGATACATGAGATAGAGTGAGTTTGATGTATAGAGAGTTGATCTACTGCTTGAGAATCGTATTAAAATGCCTATAGGATAGTCGTTAGTAGCCCTTAATTCTCCCATTTACACAGTTTTTCTGTTTTAACAATTGCGGATTAATTGCGGTTCTCGCAATTCTGCCTAAGTACCATTCTGTTTAGCTGTTTTCTTCTTCACTTATTAATTTCGTCTCTTATCTTTTGGGTTTAATTTCAACTTGCATTTGTTTATGTTATATTCCTTTTTACATTCGGTAAGAAATAGGCAATTAAAAACCAGATTTACCCCTTCAAATCCACCCCTTCTTTCTTAACAAACACACTTCGTGAATAGCTAAAAATAAGTCTCTGTGGAAAAAACGAATGAAATATACTTACTACTTGCTGTGAGACCATGTATGCTTGCATGTTCTGAGTGCTCTATCTACTTTCTTGCTTATTTATTTTATCACATTGAGCACGCAACACATACCCTAAAGGTAAGATTGAGGATATTCTTGTAAAAGTTGACAAATTTATTTTCCTTGCAGATTTCATTGTCCTGGACTATGAGGCAGACAAGGAGGTCCCCATCCTGTTAGGTAGACCATTTCTAGCCACAGGTAGGGCTTTGATAGACGTCCAAAAAGGTGAGCTCACTATGAGGGTTCATGATGAAGAGGTGAAATTTAGTGTGTATAAAGCTTTGAGGTATCCTTCTGACCTTGAATCCTGTGCTAGCATGGACGTTGTAGATTCTTTAATGGAAGAACAATTGGAGCATGTACTATTAACTAAGCATGCTAATGAATATGTACAATTAGATGTAGCTGACTTGAATATATCTGAAATAATGGATATGCCTGTAGATAAACCACAACATGTATGTATGAATATAGACCTAACCGATAGATCATTAAATCCTTTAAAGCCATCCATTGAGCATCCACCTGTTTTGGAACTGAAACCACTACCCACTCACCTCAAGTATGCATATTTAGGGAGTAATGAAACTCTGCCTGTTATCATTTCTTCTAAATTAAGTGAAAAGCATGAGGGTGAACTGATATTACTACTGAAGCAACATAGGAAGGCTATTGCATGGACTATTGCTGATATTAGAGGCATTAGCCCTTCTTATTGCATGCATAAGATTATACTAGAGGAAGAGCACACACCTAGAGTAGACCACCAACGTAGGCTGAACCCCTCTATGAAAGAGGTAGTTAAAAAAGAAATAATTAAGTGGTTAGATGCTGGTGTGATATTTCCCATAGCTAGTAGTCAGTGGGTAAGCCCCATACAATGTGTACCTAAAAAGGGGGGGATGACTGTGGTAGTCAATGAGAGCAATGAACTGATTCCAACTAGGACTATCATAGGGTGGAGAGTATGTATGGATTATAGGAAACTCAATAAAGAAACCAAAAAAGACCACTTCCCTCTACCATTCATTGACCAAATGTTAGACAGAATAGCTGGTAGAGCTTATTATTGTTTCTTAGACGGTTATTCAGGATATAACCAGATCACAATAGACCCCAAAGACCAAGAGAAGACTACCTTCACTTGCCCTTTTGGAACTTTTGCCTTTCGCAGAATGCCTTTTGGCTTATGCAATGCACCGGCAACGTTTCAAAGGTGCATGTTGGCAATCTTCTCTGATTTGGATGAGTCCATGATAGAGATATTCATGGATGATTTCTCAGTCTTTGGGGATTCATTTACAAACTGTGTAGAGAATTTAAGACAAGTCCTAGCCAGATGTGAAGAGACCAACTTAGTCCTTAATTGGGAGAAGTGTCACTTCATGGTGGATGAGGGGATTGTTCTAGGTCATAGAATGTCGAGGGCAGGTGTAGAGGTTGATAGAGCCAAGATTGAAGTAATAGAGAAGTTGGTAGAACCACAAAATGTTAAAGCCATTAGAAGTTTCTTAGGGCATGCTGGCTTCTATAGAAGGTTCATTAAGGACTTTTCTAAGATCTCCAAGCCTTTGTGTGAGCTTCTTGAACTAAACAAACCCTTCATCTTCTCTAGAGAATGTTTCCTAGCCTGGAAGACCCTTAAGGAAGCACTAGTCACAGCCCCTGTCATAGTAGGACCAAATTGGGACCTTCCCTTTGAGTTGTTATGTGATGCTAGTGACTATGCTGTAGGAGTCATGTTAGGACAAAAAATTGACAAGCTAACACACCCTGTCTACTATGCTAGTAAGACACTTAATGAGGCACAATGCAATTATACAACCACTGAGAAAGAGATGCTGGCTGTAGTGTTTGCTTGTGAGAAATTTAGGAACTATATTGTAGGCACTAGGACCATAGTGTACACTGACCATTCTGCTTTAAAGTACCTTATGAGGAAGGCTGATGCTAAGCCTAGGTTGATTAGATGGGTACTGCTGCTGCAAGAGTTTGATCTAGACATTAGGGATACGAAAGGATGTGAAAATGTGGTTGCGGATCATCTTTCTAGATTGCAGCATAATTGCGAAAAAATTGCGGCACCCGCAATTTCTGATGCTTTCATTGATGAACATGTCTTTGTTTTGGCTCATCGTGATAACGATGAGGAACCTTGGTTTGCTGACATTGCTAACTTCCTTGCATCGCAGGTACTGCCTACTTTCAAGGGAGGACAAGAGAAGAAGAGGTTCCTTCACGAGGCAAGGAAATTCATATGGGATGACCCCACATTATACAAGACATGTGCCGACGGGTTGCTAAGGAAGTGTGTCTCAGCTGCTGAGGCGAAGTCTGTGCTGCAGCACTGCCACACAGCTCCTTATGGTGGACACTTTGGTGGCCAAAGAACAGCTGCAAAGGTATTTTAGAGTGGCTACTATTGGCCAACGATCTTCAAGGATGCTCACACCTATGCCCACAGCTGTGATGAATGCCAAAGGACAGGTAATCTCAGTCGCAAGGATGAAATGCCTCTCACTTACATCTTAGAGTTGGAGCTCTTTGATGTGTGGGGCATTGATTTCATGGGACCATTCCCTCCATCATCAGGTAACCTTTACATCCTTGTAGCAGTAGACTATGTGTCTAAGTGGGTAGAGGCCATAGCATGTCCCAATAATGATGCCAAAACAGTAGTTAAATTCTTGCATAGGCACATTTTTACTAGATTTGGAACTCCTCGTGCTATGATTAGTGATGAGGGGACACATTTCATTAATAAGGCTATGGAGAGAGTGTTGGCTAAGTATAACATTAGACATAGAGTAGCCACTCCCTACCACCCACACTCGAATGGCCAAGCTGAAATTTCCAATAGGGAGATAAAAACCATCCTAGAAAAGGTGGTCAAACCTAATAGAAAAGACTGGTCATTTAAGCTTGAGGATGCACTTTGGGCTTATAGAACTGCATATAAGACACCCCTAGGTATGTCTCCTTATAGGTTGGTGTATGGCAAAGCATGTCATCTTCCATTCGAGTTAGAAATTAAGGCATTTTGGGCACTAAAAGAGTTGAATTATTGCGTGACTGATGCGGGAACATTGCGGTCTTTGCAATTACATGAGCTTGATGAGCTTAGACATATGTCCTATGAAAATGCTAAAATGTATAAGGAAAAGACCAAGATTTGGCATGACAGTAGACTTAGGATTAAGGACTTTAAAAAAGGCCAACTTGTTTTGTTATTCAACTCACGATTGAAATTATTTCCAGGCAAACTTAAGTCTAGATGGTCAGGCCCATTTGTGATTACTAATGTGTTTGTTCATGGTGCCATCGAGATAAAGAACTTGCAGCAAGGGCAACCTTTCATGGTTAATGGCGCAAGGTTGAAGCACTACTATGAGGAAGGAGATGTGAAGACTCTCTCGGCCTTCCTCTTGACTGAAACGTGAATTAAGAGCGAGAGAGGACGAGTGGTTACTGTGCTCGTCAACATTAGGCTCATTTGTACATATGTTTGTGTGATTTTAATTGAGTATTTGATGTCGATTTTATTTAATTTTGTAGGGAATCGATAGATGGAATCAAGGAGATTAAATCCAGCTAAAAAAATCGAGAAGATATTGGGCCAAATCGAAGATACGGTTGAGCAAAGATAGCAATTTAAATGAAAAAAAATCTTCAACGGTCACTAAAATTGCGCAGGAATTGTGGGATCCGCAAAAATATAGCCGTTGGGATTTTTCCGTTTCCTTTATATCCGTTGAGACGCGCGTTGATCTATACGATTTCCCAAGTCTCTGAACTCCAAGAAAGCTCTTTTCTCTTCATCTTTGAGTCTTCTCTCCAAACCTCCAAGATTCAACGATGGTGCTCACAAGGGCCGAACGATCTGCGTCCAAGAAAAGGGCTGACGAGGCTGAAACGGCTGCGAGGGAAGCACTTCTTGCCCTTGCAGACGCTGATGCTGCGCGCACCGAACGCCTTCCCAAACTTCCGATTCGAAAGAAGAAGTGGAAGGTCGTCACAGAGATACCTGCTGGACCCTCTGAACCAGCAGGCACACCCAAGAAGCGCAGATGGAGTGTCGAGGTGGCCGCAGAACCAAGCAAAGCAAAGACTCCCTCTGTGGAGAGTCAAGAAACTGACCGTGTGTCCCACGAGTCGACCAAGAAGGGTTCGTCGCCATCTGCATCACCAGCGCACAGCCCTTCACCATCTCCACCGGTTCGCAGCCCTGAGCTCTCTCCATCGCCGCCTGCACAGAGCCCTGAGTTGCCTTCATCACCTCAGAGTTCTGCACAGACACCTACAGCAGCGCAAAGCACCACGCCATCGCACACTTCTCCACGGCCTGACCCTGAATTCCCATATGGGGAGTACCAAGAATCGACGCAGGGCAGTGGGGAAGCTGAGGAAGACGAGGTCTTCTCTCCGTTGAGGGAAGCTAGCCCGGAGAGTCTTGCACAGAAGGATGACTCGATGGAGGAGACACTGGGGGCGTGCCTCCAGCAGATCACCATCAAGGCCAAGCTCAAGAAGAGGAAGAAGGCCAAGATTCTCAAGGCCAAGCGGTCCAAGAATCTGAAAAAGAAGAAGGTCAAGAGGGCGCCTTCATCAGAGAGGGAAAGCACTGAGCCCTCGCTCAAGAAACTCAAGGTTGAGGCTGCGGAGTCAGCCAAACCAACAGACAAAGGGAAGGCTAAGCTTTACCCTGAGGATGAGCCTCAATCAGTGAGGTATGTGTCCTCTGACGCTGAATCCAGAGGCATTGAGCTGAGGAAGAGGGAGTTGCTGCACGAGAAGGGCTTCCTCGACAGACCTGCTGACCTGCCGCAGTTCTTGCGCGCAGGAATTACAAACCACGGCTGGGAGGAGTTTTGCAGACCACCCAATCCAGCCTACACGAGCATGGTGTATGATTTTTACGCCAATGTGCTCTGCCCTGAGGATGGCCTGTCTGTGGTCAGAGGGGTAGAAGTAGACTTCTCAGCCAAGGCCATCAACGAAGCCTATGGTCTCAAGGGCCAAAAACATACAGATTATGCACGGATTGTTGATGAGCCTACTGAGGCAGTTCTGGAAGAGGCCATTCGGACTATTGGCCAGCCTGAAGCTTCCTGGACCGTGTCACACAATGGGAGGCACACTCTCATGAGTGCCAACCTCACAGCTAAGGCGACTGTTTGGTTCTCTTTCGTGAGAAGGAAATTGTCCCCAGTAACTCATGAGACCACCATCAACCAGAGCAGATCGCTGCTGGTATATGCGATAATGAGAGGTCTCACGATCAACGTGGGAGAAGTCATTGCTGCTGCCATTACTGAGTGCGCCAAGAAGGGTAAGGGACCATTGTTTTTCCCTAATACTATAACTAAACTCTGTTTGCTTGCAGGAGTTCCCATTGAGCGATTGGAGCAGCAGATGGCTTACATAGGCCACTTGGAGTTACCTGCTGGCTTAAGGCTGAAGAGGAAGGGGAACATGGAATTCGAGCTGGATAGGCTGGCTGCTGATCAGTCACTATCCATGGCTTGCCTGATGGATATGCAGAAGAGAATGGCTCAATGGGCCACTTACGCGCAGGCACGGGACAAGGAAGTTGCTGACCAACTTGGGTGCATCTTCCCTGACTTCCCCACGAATCTCCTGACTCCATGGGTGCCTCCACGACCACGACAACCTGATGAGGATGAAGACATCTGAGTGCTGGTTTGAATTGCACTCAAGGGAGTATTGTTGTTCCCTTAGACTAATAAAAAAAAAAAATCTGCTTTCTGATAGACCATGTGAATTATGCTGTTTTTAGTTAGTATTTTGATCTGTTTTAGTTGCTTAGTATTTAGTTTTTAAGTTGTTTAGTGTAGCCTGCTGCTAGCTGATTAGGTAGGATAGTTTAGGTTTATTTTTGTCGAGCTTGAATGACTGGATAAAGCATGCTTAGGGGCCTTAGTGACTGATATATCTGCCCTGACTTAATTGCGAAATAATTGCGGTACCCGCAATTTTTATTACTGAATGCATGTTTTGGACTGTCTGTTTAGCTAGGCTGTGATCTGTTTAAATTCTATCTTTTGCTGCTAGCATGACTACCTTATATAGCTTATCTAAAAGCATGCTGGATGAGTGTCATAGGACACCCTTTGATAGTTTAAATTAGCCTCTGAAAGTGCTCAGCATGCATAGCTGTAAGTCCTTATCTGTCTGTTTTTATTTCTGCTGCTGTGATATTTACTTTTAGAATGTTCTGTCTATGTCTAGGGATTTTAGGTTCTCTTTGTTTTACCTTAGACTAGATGCTTCTAGGACAAGTTTGGGGGTGTGCCACCTCAGACACTCATTGGGGACAATGAGTAGTTTAAGTTTGGGGGAGGCCACCCTAGGCCCTAGGAACATTCCTCTCTTCCTTGTAGACTTAAGCATTCTTCTTCTCCTTAAAAAAAAAAAATGAAGGATAGAATAAAGGGGGATGTCTCTCTTGAGGTTGCTGAGTAATCAATGACAAGTGTGTAACCCACAAATGGCATTGCATCAAAAGGCAATCAAAGGAGAGGTCTCCAAGAAAAAAGAACTTAGGGAAGAAGAATGTATGCTTAGGAGTTATAACCTTGTGGCTTAGATGTCCTAATTAAAAAGAACTCTGATCTTCAATGAGCTGAGCACAAGGTTGTAGCTTTTTAAGTTTGTCTAGGGGGATGAATGTATGTCCAATGTAGTGATGCCAGGGTTTAGTTTGTTATATGAAAGTACTACTGTCACTAATTTTGTACTAAGACTGGCATGACTCTAAGGAATCCTAGGTAGCTCAAAAGAAAAGACTAGAAGCATGTACTGAGTCTGAGATAAAGCTAGGTAGAATCTGAAACCTTAGGGATAGTGGCATGATATGACAAAAGCAGGTAGATCAGTTGTAGGGAGTAAATAAAAACAGCAGGTGTATTAGGCAGGCGAAGTCAGAAGAAGCTTGATAAGAGGATAGTTCTAAACTTAGAAGTGGGTCACAGGACAGCACTGCTAAAGATAGGGATATAGGGGAGTCAGTAAGTGGTTAAAGAAGATTAAACAACAGCCTAAGTAAGTCCTTAGTTTGCTTGAGGACAAGCAAAACCTTAAGTTTGGGGGTGTGTTAAGTCTCTGAAAGTGACTTATTTAGGACCTATTTAGCTTAGAAAGATGCACACTCTTAGGTGTTTTTGATAGCATTTAGCCTAAACCTATGCTTAAATATGAGAATTAGAAGAAGGTAGCTAAATTAGGACTTATGTACAATAGGAAAGAAAAGGGTTGAAAACCGAAGGAAAAGAATGAAAAACAAGCATTGCGATAGAATTGCGAAAACATTGCGGGAACCGCAATGTTTCAAGTGAAAACCGTAAGTTGACTGATCTCTTTCTGTTAATTTCCGTTATTTCAGGGATTCGTTCTTTCTCCTCCATCCATTCTGATATACGACGTTGAAGATTGATGGTTCTCCTTGGCCCAAATGCACCTGCAAACTACTATAAAAGGGGGTCGAAGTCGGAGGTTCAATCATCATCCGAAAGCGTAGAGTCTTCTCGCAGTCCATCTTTTCTCCTGTTTTTCTTTGCCGTCTGTTGGTTTGCGAAGCTCAGCTGTTGGAATCGATAATCTGATAGGAAGGAGAGGAGATTCATCTTCTCTCCCGATTGGATTCATCCAAGCAAGGCTGATCTTTCCCATCCTTCAGCCGAGGCGATTGCGACGAGGCGTCCAAGCTGTTTATTTGCCTTCTGTCTTTCATTTCTACTTTTCAGCTTTGTTCAGTTGTTGTTTCTGTTCTAGTAGTTAGTTTATTGCATTTCGTGGAGTTCTGTCTTTGTGTTATTCATTTTAAGCTTCATTTGTCCATTCAAACAATCAAGTAATCAAAGCACCATTTGTTATTTCACAGTTTCTTAACTTTTGCTGCTACTGTTTTACCTTGCTGTTTTAAGCATATTTCCCTTCTAAGAATGTTTATCTTATCTCGTATTTCTATTCTCTATACATCCATGAGTAGCTAAGTCACATAGGGGCATGCTAATGACAATTCTATAGGTTAAAAAACGTGAACCAAGTATGTAGGATAGCTCTCGAAGCATTGATTGTATGTAAGCTTCATCCCACGGGCAATTTCGATTGGCCATCCATTTTGTCCAAAGAACTCCTAACCTCTGGAAGGAGTAAGAGTTCAGAGTCATATAATCATGCTAGCCTTTCAAGGTAGCCAGGAAACGGCCTAGGAATAGGCGTTTCCCTAGTACAAACCACATCTTCTGCTTTAACAAGATGCTTAAGACCTTACTTTGATTTGAGTGAACTAAAGAATCTAATGCATGGAATCGGACGATACATGAGATTGAGATAGTTTGATGCATAGAGAGTTGATCCAATGCTTGAGGATCGTAAGAAAAAGCCTATAGGATAGTCGTTAGTAGCCCTTAATTCTCCATTTTACACACTTTTGCTGTTTTTACAATTGCGGTAACATTGCGGAGCCCGCAATTCTGCTAAGTTACAATTCTGTTTAGCTGTTTTCTCCTTCATTTATTAATCTCGTCTCTTTTCCTTTGAGTTTAATTTCAACTTGCTTTTGTTTATGTTGCATTCCTTTATACATTCGGTAAGAAGTAGGCAATTAAAAACCAATTTTACCCCATCAAATCCACCCCTTCTTTCTTAACTTTACACTTCACGAGTAGCTTACAAATAAATCTCTGTGGGAAAACGAATGAAAAAATACTTACTACTTGCTATAAGATCATGTATGCTTGCATGTTCTAAGTGCTCTTTCTTCCTTATTGCTTATTTATATTAACACATTGAGCACGCAACAAGTTTTTGGCGCCGCTGCCGGGGATTTATTTAAGTGAAAACGAAGTTTGTTAAGTTTGAAACACCAAGTTATTCTCCATTGAATTTGATCCATTTTCATTTCTTTTTCAGGTACCATTTAGGTTAGTTTATGAATGAGCTTCCAAGTAGTGATCTAGAGTTCAACCCTGAGCCCGAGAGATTACTTAGAGCTAGAAATAGAGCCAAGAAACGTCTCTTTAAACAACCTTCATTACCTCCAATAATTGCTGAAACCGCAAGGTTACCGCAATCTCCTCAAGAAGAAATGGAAAGAAGAGATCAAAATCTGGTGCCTGTCACTCGCAATCCCATCGAAATAGCGAATGATAAGGATAGCGCCATACTTTCTTACCTAGTACCTATGCCTGGGGAGCTGAACCCCAGCATAATCCGTCCTGAGATCACTGCCAACTCATTCGAGTTAAAGCCAGTGATGTTCCAAATGTTGTCCACTGTTGGACAATTCTTTGGAATGGAAAATGAGGACCCCCACAACCATCTTAGAAACTTCCTAGGAGTTAGTGACACATTCCTTATCCCTGGAGTTTCCCAAGAAGCCTTGAGGCTATATCTGTTCCCTTACTCTTTGAGGGACAAAGCCAAAACGTGGTTAAACTCATTACCCTCTGGATCTGTCCTTAATTGGACAGACTTAGCAGAAAAATTCCTAGTCAAATACTTCCCACCAGATAGGAATTCTACCTTTCGTGATGATATAATCAAATTCAAACAAGCTCCAAGTGAGTCTCTTCACGAAGCTTGGACAAGATTCAAAGATCTTCTCATTAAATGTCCACACCATGTCATCCCATGGTGTATCCAAATAGAGGTCTTCTTCAAAGGATGCAACCCCAGCACCAGACAAGTTCTAAATTCATCTGCTGGTGGTTCCATGTTGTCCAAGAGTTACAACGAAGCTTATGAGATCTTGGAGAAGATCTCAACATCTCACTGTAGGTGGTCAGATGATCCAGTAGAGCCAACTAGAGCTCAAGACAAGGATGCTCTAAGCGCCATGAGCACCCAAATAAACGCCCTGACCAACCTAGTTAAGCAAATGGCTCAGGCCAATCTCCAAACCAGTGCCAATACCGCCACAGCCATGTCAATGGGCACCCAACCAAGTCAAGGCGAGGCACTTATCTGTGGATTCTGTGGGGAAGGGCACCCATATGAATACTGCCCTGGGAATCCAGCCTCAGTCTGCTATGTTGGTAGCCAACAGCAGCCTAGGAACAACCCCTACTCAAATACTTACAACCCTGGTTGGAGAAACCACCCAAACCTGTCATGGGGTGGCCAACAAAATTCTAACCAAAATCCTAACCAACCAAGGCCGAGTGGAACACCTGGTTTCACTCCCCAACATAACCAATCCATGTACCAGAAACCTTACAACCAACCTGTAGGATCTTCTGTAGAAAATTTACTTAAGGAATATATAGCCAAGAATGATGCCACTCTACAGAGCCAGCAAGCTACCCTTAGGAGTCTAGAGAACCAAATAGGGCAACTAGCCAATGAGATCAAAAGTAGGCCCCAAGGTAGACTTCCTGCTGACACTGAAGTGCCAAGGAGAGATGGTAAAGAACAAGTTCAAGCAATTGAACTTAGGAGTGGGAGACCATTGGTGAGCAACATCAAGGACACACCAAAGAGAGTAGAGAACAAAGAGTCTAGTGCTCCACTGAAGTCTCTGCCACGCCAAGGTCCACCACCAACCAGCACATCAAGAACAAGGCTGGAGCCAATCACTGAAGAGATAGAAGAAATTCCAAGGCCTCCACCTATCCTAAGGCGACCTGACATGCCTGCATATGTGCCACCACCTCCATTTCCTAGAAGGCTAAAGAAAAAACAAGAACAGGAAGTGCACTTTAACAAATTTCTTGAAATTCTTAAGCAAGTGCATGTTAACATTCCTTTTGTAGAAGTATTACAGTCTATGCCTTCTTATGTAAAGTTTTTGAAAGACATTATTACTAACAAAAAAATAATTGGTGAGTTTGAAACAGTCAATCTCACTGAGGAGTGCAGTGCCATACTCCAGAATAAGCTACCCAAGAAGGAGAAGGATCCTGGTTCCTTCACCTTACCTGTTGAGCTAGGAGGCAAGCACGTGGGGAGAGCTCTTTGTGACCTGGGAGCCAGCATAAACCTCATGCCCCTATCACTATTCCGCCAGCTGGGAATAGGAGAAGCACGTCCAACCACTGTCACCTTACAACTTGCAGACAGATCCATCGCATACCCTGAAGGTAAGATTGAGGATATTCTTGTAAAAGTTGACAAATTTATTTTCCTTGCAGATTTCATTGTCCTGGACTATGAGGCAGACAAGGAGGTCCCCATCCTGTTAGGTAGACCATTTCTAGCCACAGGTAGGGCTTTGATAGACGTCCAAAAAGGTGAGCTCACTATGAGGGTTCATGATGAAGAGGTGAAATTTAGTGTGTATAAAGCTTTGAGGTATCCTTCTGACCTTGAATCCTGTGCTAGCATGGACGTTGTAGATTCTTTAATGGAAGAACAATTGGAGCATGTACTATTAACTAAGCATGCTAATGACTATGTACAATTAGATGTAGCTGACTTGAATGTATCTGAAATAATGGATATGCCTGTAGATAAACCACAACATGTATGTATGAATATAGACCTAAATGATAGATCATTAAATCCTTTAAAGCCATCCATTGAGCATCCACCTGTTTTGGAACTGAAACCACTACCCACTCACCTCAAGTATGCATATTTAGGGAGTAATGAAACTCTGCCTGTTATCATTTCTTCTAAATTAAGTGAAAAGCATGAGGGTGAACTGATATTACTACTGAAGCAACATAGGAAGGCTATTGCATGGACTATTGCTGATATTAGAGGCATTAGCCCTTCTTATTGCATGCATAAGATTATACTAGAGGAAGAGCACACACCTAGAGTAGACCACCAACGTAGGCTGAACCCCTCTATGAAAGAGGTAGTTAAAAAAGAAATAATTAAGTGGTTAGATGCTGGTGTGATATTGCGGAGCCCGCAATTCTGCTAAGTTACAATTCTGTTTAGCTGTTTTCTCCTTCATTTATTAATCTCGTCTCTTTTCCTTTGAGTTTAATTTCAACTTGCTTTTGTTTATGTTGCATTCCTTTATACATTCGGTAAGAAGTAGGCAATTAAAAACCAATTTTACCCCATCAAATCCACCCCTTCTTTCTTAACTTTACACTTCACGAGTAGCTTACAAATAAATCTCTGTGGGAAAACGAATGAAAAAATACTTACTACTTGCTATAAGATCATGTATGCTTGCATGTTCTGAGTGCTCTTTCTTCCTTATTGCTTATTTATATTAACACATTGAGCACGCAACAAGTTTAGCCTTCCATGGAGGTTGGATTAATCCAATCCCCCATGGAAGAGCTTGGAATCATGCACAAGAAGGAGAAGAAGTACAAAAATGGCGGAAAAACGGACTTGGAACCGAGAGGAGAAGCTTGAGGAAGAAAGAGGGTGAAAAAGTGGCTGCAAAACTGATGTTTTCACGCCTTTAAAGCTCGGAGCGTCGAGACGCTAGGCCAGCGTCTCGACGCTGTGCCCTAAGTTGGCTGCTGCGCGCGCGGGGTAGCGTCGAGACGCGCGTGCGGCGTCGAGACGCTTGCGCTCGACGCTTGCTCTCGGGTGGATCTTCAGACGCGCGCTTCAGAGTTCGGGGCGTCGAGACGCTCGGCCAGCGTCTCGACGCTGTCGGCGTTGAGCGAGCGTTGAGACGCGCGCTCGACGCTGATGCACGTCTATCTTGGGGAATCGTCGGGGCAGCGTCGAGCTAGCGTCTAGACGCTGGGGCGCACGTGGATTTTCAATGACGGGTGTTAAGTCTCTGAAAGTGACTTATTTAGGACCCATTTAGCTTAAGAAGATGTACACTTTTAGGTGTTTTTGATAGCATTTAGCCTAAACCTATACTTTAATATGAGAATTAGAAGAAGGTAGCTAATTTAGGACTTGTGTACAATAGGTAGAAAAAGGGTTGAAAACCGAAGGAAAAGAATGAAAAATATGCATTGCGAATGAATTGCGAAATAATTGCGGTTCTCGCAATTATTCAAGTGAAAACCGTAACTTGACTGATCTTTTTCTGTTAAATTCCGTTATTTCAGGGACTCGTTCTTTCTCCTCCATTCATTTCTGATATATGACGTTGAAGATTGATGGTTCTCCTTGGCCCAGCAGCACCTGCAAACTACTATAAAAAGGGGTCAAAGTCGGAGGTTTGATCATCATTCCGAAGCGCAGAAGTCTTCTCGCAGTCCACCATTTCTCCCTGTTTTCCTTTGCCGTCTGTTGGAGTGAGAGCCTCAGCTGTTGGAGTCGATAATCTGATAGGAAGGAGAGGAGATTCTTCTTCTCTCTCGATTGGATTCATCCAAGCAAGGCTGAGCTTTCATCCCCTTCATTCGAGGCGACTGCCACGAAGTTTTCCAGCAACTCTTTACTGCTTTTCTGTCTTTTCTTCTTATTTCCATTTCTGATCGTTGTTGTTCTTAGTTTAGAGTTTAATTTACTGCATTTCGGTATTGTCTGCCTTTGAATCAATTCCTTTAAGTTTCGCATTGTTCTGTTAACATTGAAAGTAATCTAAGTACGTTTCTGCCTTTCTCTATTTCCATCTTCTGCTACGGCTTTGTCGTACTGTTTTAATTATATTTCCCTTCTAAGCATGTCTCTTTTATCTGCTATTTCTGTTTACCTTATATCCATGAGTAGCTAAATCACCTAGGGGCATGCTAATGACAGAACTATAGGTTAAAAATCGTGAATCAAGTAGGCAGTTTAAACACTCGAACATTGATTGTATGTAAGCTTCATCCCACGGGCAATTTCGATTGGCCATCCATTTTGTCCAAAGAACTCCTAACCTCTGGAAGGAGTAAGAGTTCCGAGTCATATAATCATGCTAGCCTTTAATGGTAATCAGGAAACGGCTTAGGAATAAGCGTTCCCCTAGTACAAACTAAACACTCCTGTTTTAACAAAGTGCTTAAGACCTTACTTTGAAGTCGAGTAAACTAAAGTATTTCATGCATGGAATCGGACGATACATGAGTTAGAGGGAGTTTGATGTATAGAGAGTTGACCTACTGCTTGAGAATCGTATTTGAATGCCTATAGGACAGTCATTAGTAGCCCTGAATTCGCCCATTTATACACTTTCGCTGCTATTTAATTGCGGAAACATTGCGGTCCTCGCAATTCTGCCATTTTCCATTCTGTTTAGCTGTTTTCTTCCTCGTTTATTAATTCCATCTCGTGTCCTTTGCATCTAGTTCCAACTTGCATTTGTTTATGTTATATCCCTTTACACATTCAGCAAAAATTAGATAATTAAAAAACCATTTTACCCCACCAAATTCATCCCATCTTTCTTGACAATCACACTTCGCGAATAACTAAAAATGAGTCTCTGTGGAAAAACGAATTAAATATACTTACTACTTGCTGTGAGACCATGTATGCTTGCATGTTCTAAGTGCTCTCTTACCCTTTTTTGCATATTTATCTTTACACATTGAGCACGCAACAAGTTTTTGGCGCCGCTGCCGGGGACTTATTTAAGTGAAAACGAAGTTTGTTAAGTTAGAAAAAAAAAAACATTAATATCTATTGGAGCTAATCTTCTTTCATTTCCTTTACAGGTACTATCAAGCTAGTTTATGAATGAGTTTCCAAACCTCAACTCGCACAGAGAGAAACTTTGCCGGTGGAAAACGTATGTGTACGACAAAGTAAATGAATACGCTGCAAAACTTAATTGGAGGAAGAGTTTGCCCACAACAGTTTGAAGAATTTTATCGGCCATGTGCTTATTGTGGGGATAATCATAACTTGGAGAATTGCCCAACCTTGAATTATCAAGAGAGGCAATATCAACAAAGCTATGACAACCATTATTCGTACATGTGTGAACATGATCAGTGGCAACTCTCAAATAGTCCTTGGGAAGAGCATGTGCAAATTGCTCATTATGAAGAGTTCCCCCAACATGAAGACTATCAGCATTATGCCCCAACTCCAAATGAAGAATTATCACCCGCTTTGGAGGCGCTATGGATAGAATTCATGGAAAGGAATGATGCATCCATGAGGAGAATGGATGTGCGATTAGCCCAGCTCACAAATGACTTACAAGATCTACTTGCTATAGCAAAATCACCACTACCATGCTCTCAGATGTTCGATTTTTATGATGATGAATCCTTTGTTACCTTCGAATCTAAGAAGAGTGATCCAATGGAATCTCCATATGAAATGGTGGAGTTGGTGAAAGTTGAGAAAAATGAAATCGTGCTGGATGAGGCCAAAGAGACTAATGCGCTGCTTGAGGAACAAGAATTTGAAATGTCTGATGTTGCAGCAAGCTTCTCCACCAATGAAAGAGTTGAGCCACCACCACCACAAATGCTCCAGCTGAAGGAGTTAGAAAGAGATGTGCCCGAAAAAGAAGTCCCATCGCATCAAAGCTATGTTGTAGAAACAAAGCCAACGCACAGAAAGTACAAACCTTGGGATGTTATAACATGCAGTCTCTTTGAAAGAATCAACAAATTCAAGGTGTGGCAGAATGTCCGACCCCGTAAATCAAGACTTAAGTATTTTAAAAGAGCAAAAGTGATGCCTCGAAACATTAAAGAATAACCATATGAGGCAGATTGCCAAGGGAGATTTCTGATCCCTAAACTCTTAAATTAGGATTTTATCATGCTTTGTTTAGATTTTGTATGTAAGGAGTAGTTTATGTTGGGAATGAAATATTTATTATGTGCCAACAATCATAGTCGTTTAGTATGAATTGATGATGCACTGTGGGCCTATGGGATTGCATTTAACACACCCTTAGGTATGTCTCCTTATAGGCTAGTACATGGCCAAGCATGTCATCTTCCCTTCGAACTGGAAATTAAGGCATTTTTGGCATTAAAAGAATTGAATTATTGTGTGACTGATGCAGGGACACTACGGTCATTACAGTTGCATGAGCTTGATGAGCTTAGACACATGTCTTATGAGAATGCCAAAATGTATAAAGAAAAGACCAAAATATGGCATGATAGTAGACTTAGAGTTAAGGACTTTAAAAAGGGTCAACTTGTGTTGCTGTTTAACTCACGCTTAAAGTTATTTCCAGGCAAACTAAAGTCTAGAAGGTCGGCATGATAGTAGACTTAGAGTTAAGGACTTTAAAAAGGGTCAACTTGTGTTGCTGTTTAACTCACGCTTAAAGTTATTTCCAGGCAAACTAAAGTCTAGAAGGTCGGGTCCATTTGTTATCACTCATGTTTTTGTTCATGGTGCAATAGAGATAAAAAACTTGCAGCAAGGTCAGCCATTTATGGTCAATGGTGCCAGATTGAAGCATTACTATGAGGAAGGAGATGTGAAGACTCTCTCGGCCTTCCTCTTGACTGAAGCATGACAAAAAGAACGAGAGAGAACGAGTGGTTACTGTGCTCGTTTAGTCAAGGCCAATGCCTTAGTTTATTTTTTTTCTGTTTTTCCGATTATCGTTTATAGGTTTTGTGGTGTGTTTTTAATTGCGTATTTCATGTTTGTTTTATTTGTTTTTGTAGGAAACCGATAGATGGAATCAAGGAGATCAAATCCAGCTTTAAAAATCAAGAATCGGTTGAGCCAAATGAAAGATACGGTTGATCAAAGTTTGAGATTTTTATGAAAAAATATCCCTGGAATTGCGCTGGAATTGCTGGATCCGCAAAAAAAAGAGCCGTTGGGATTTTATCCGTTGCATTTATATCCGTTGGGAGGCGTTCGATCAGTACGATTCTTTCATTCTTTGCTATCCAAGAATTCAGCGATTCTCTCCACCTTTGATTCATCTCTCAAGATCGCCAAGAAGCAACGATGGTTTCCACACGAGCAGACCGATCCGCAGCCAAGAAGAAGGCTGATGACGCAGCTGAAGCAGCTGCAAGGGAAGCGCTTCTGACACTTGCAGACGATGGTGCCGTTCGCACAGGACCTCTCCCCAAGCTTCCTATCCGTAGGAGGAAGTGGAGGGTGGTCACTGAGATCCCTGCTGGACCATCTGAGCCAGCAGGCACGCCCAAGAAACGCCGGTGGAGTGTCAAGACGGCCGCCGAACCAAGCGTAGCGATGACTCCCTCTGTGGCGAGTCAAGATTCTGATCGTGCGTCTCACGATTCAGCCAAGAAGAGTTCGACGCCACCTGCTTCACCAGCGCGCACACCGTCACCGTCTGCATCACCTGTGCACAGCCCTGCACCTTCTGAACCTGTGCACAGCGCAGAGTCGTCACCACCTGCACAGAGCCCCGAGCTGTCTCCAGCACCTCAGAGTTCTGACCCGACGCCTGCAGCAGCGAAGAGTCCTGAATTATCATCTTCGCCACTGAGTTCTGTGCGGACACTTTCAGCAGAGCATGCTTCCCCACGGCCTGATCCAGAATTCCCTTATGGGGATTATCAAGAGTCCACGCAAGGTAGTGGAGATGCTGGGGAAGAGGAAGTCTTCTCTCCTATGAGGGAAGATAGCCTTGATGAGCCTGCACAGCAGGCCGACTCTATGGAAGAAACGTTGGGGGCGTGCCTCCAACAAATCAACATCAAGGCCAAGCTGAAGAAGAAGAAAAAGGCCAAGATTGTCAAGGCCAAGAAGTTGAAGAAAAAGAAGGCCAAGAAGGTGCCCTCGGCGGACAAAGAGAGTACTGAGCCTTCGCTCAAACGCCTCAAGGTGGAGGCTGCCGAATCATCCAAGCCAGCAGATAAGGGCAAGGCTAAACTCTACCCTGAAGACGAACCTCAGTCAGTGAGGTATGTCTCATCTGATGCTGAATCCAGGGGTGCTGAGCTGAGAAAGAGGGACCTGTTGCACGAGAAAGGTTTCCTCGACCGACTCGCTGACCTGCCGCAGTTCTTGCGCGCAGGAGTGCTCAACCATGGCTGGGAAGAATTCTGCCGACCGCCTAATCCAGCATACACGAGCATGGTGTACGATTTCTACGCCAATGTGCTCAGCCCTGAGGATGGCCTGTCTATGGTCCGAGGGGTCGAAGTAGATTTCTCAGCCAAGGCCATCAATGACGCCTTTGGTCTCAAGGGCCAAACTCACACAGATTATGCGCGGATAGTTGATGAGCCGACTGAGGCTGTGCTGGAAGAGGCCATTCGGACAATTGGTCAGCCTGAAGCAGCGTGGACTGTCTCACGCAATGGGAGGCACACGTTAATGAGTGCCAATCTGACAGCCAAGGCGGCTGTTTGGTTTGCCTTTGTGCGAAGGAAGCTGTCCCCGGTGACCCACGAGACGACAATCAACCAGAGTAGATCACTGCTGGTTTATGCCATCATGCGCGGTCTCACGGTCAATGTGGGGGAGATCATGTCAGCTGCCATTGCTGAATGTGCCCGCAAAGGTAAGGGGCCATTATTCTTCCCCAATACTATAACAAAATTGTGTTTGCTTGCAGGAGTCCCCACCGAACGCTTAGAGCAGCAGATGCCGTACACGGGCCATTTGGAGCTGCCTGCCAGCTTGAGGCTGAAGAGAAAGGGGAACATGGAGTTTGAATTGGATCGATTGGCTGCTGATCAGTCACGATCCATGGCGTGCCTCATGGATATGCAACGAAGGATGGCTCAATGGGCCAAGTATGCGCAGGCAAGGGATAAGGAACTTGCAGACCAAATTGGATGCATCTTCCCTGAGTTCCCCACCAACCTCCTGACTCCATGGGTGCCACCACGACCAAGGCAACCTGATGAAGATGATGAGACTTGAGTGCTGGTTTGAAGTGCACTAAAGGGAGTATTGCTGTTCCCTTAGAAAACAAAAACAATTTTTCTGCTTTCTGATAGTTAATGTGAATTATGCTGTTTGTGTTTAATTTTTGATCTGTTTATATGTTCAGTTTCTGTGTTTTTTCTTTTGTTTAGTATAGTCTGATGTTAGCTGCCTAGGTAGGTTAGGTTAGTTTTAATTTTGTAGAGCTTAACGCAACGGGAAAAAGCATGCTAGGGGCCTGAATCAATGTTATATCTGCCAGATTTGATTGCGAAAAAATTGCGGTGGCCGCAATTTTTCTGACTATTTGCGTGTTTTGGACTGTCTGTTTAGCTAGGCTGTACTCTGTTTAAATACCATCTTTTGCTGCTAGCATGACCACCGTATATAGCTGATCTAAAAGCATGCTGGATGAGTGTCATAAGACGTCTTTTGATAGTTTAAATTAACCTCTCAATAGCTCAGCATGCACAGCTTTAAGCCCTTAACTGTCTGTTTTTTTTCAAAATTCTGCTGCTGTGATATTTTCTTTCAAATGTTCTGTCTATGCCTAGGGCTTTAGACTCTCTTTGTTTTACCTTAGACTAGATGCTTCTAGACAAGTTTGGGGGTGTGCCACCTCAGACACTCATTGGGGACAATGAGTAGTTTTAGTTTGGGGGAGGCCACCCTAGGCCTAGGAACATTCCTCTCTTCCTTAAGACATAAGCATTCTTCTTCTCCTTTAAAAAAAAAAAGTGATAAATAGAAAAAATGAAAAATAGAATAAAAAGGGGAGTCTTTCTCAAGTTGCTGAGTAATCAGTGCCAAGTGTGTGAACCACAAGTGGCATTGCATCAAAAGGCAACCCAAGGGAAGGCTCCACCTAAGTAAGAAAAGAAAAAAGGAGAAATAGGGAAGAAGAATGTGTGCTTGGGAGTTATGACCTTGTGGCTTAGATGTCCTATTTGAAAAGAACTCTGATCCTTAATGAGCTGAGCACAAGGTTGTAGCTTTTAGGTTTGTCTAAGGGAGATGAATGTATATCCAATGAAGTGATGCCAGGGTTTAGTTGGTCTTATGAAAGTACTACTGTCACTGGTTTTGTACTAAGACTGGCATGACTCTAAGGAATCCTAGGTAGCTCATAAGAAAAAAACTAGAAGCATGTACTGAGTCTGAGATAAAGCTAGGCAGAATTTGAAACCTTAGGGATAGTGGCATGACATGACAAAAGCAAATAAACCAGTTGTAGGGAGTTAATGAAAACAGAAAGAGTGTTAGGCAGGCAAAGGCAGGAGAAGCTTGACAAGAGGTTAGTGTTAGACTTAGAAGTATGTCACAGGACAGCACTGCTATAGATAAGAATATAAGGGAGTCAGTAAGTAGTTAAAGAAGATAAAAACAGCCTAAGTAAGTCCTTAGTTTGCTTGAGGACAAGCAAAACCTCAAGTTTGGGGGTGTGTTAAGTCTCTGAAAGTGACTTATTTAGGACCCATTTAGCTTAAGAAGATGTACACTTTTAGGTGTTTTTGATAGCATTTAGCCTAAACCTATACTTTAATATGAGAATTAGAAGAAGGTAGCTAATTTAGGACTTGTGTACAATAGGTAGAAAAAGGGTTGAAAACCGAAGGAAAAGAATGAAAAATATGCATTGCGAATGAATTGCGAAATAATTGCGGTTCTCGCAATTATTCAAGTGAAAACCGTAACTTGACTGATCTTTTTCTGTTAAATTCCGTTATTTCAGGGACTCGTTCTTTCTCCTCCATTCATTTCTGATATATGACGTTGAAGATTGATGGTTCTCCTTGGCCCAGCAGCACCTGCAAACTACTATAAAAAGGGGTCAAAGTCGGAGGTTTGATCATCATTCCGAAGCGCAGAAGTCTTCTCGCAGTCCACCATTTCTCCCTGTTTTCCTTTGCCGTCTGTTGGAGTGAGAGCCTCAGCTGTTGGAGTCGATAATCTGATAGGAAGGAGAGGAGATTCTTCTTCTCTCTCGATTGGATTCATCCAAGCAAGGCTGAGCTTTCATCCCCTTCATTCGAGGCGACTGCCACGAAGTTTTCCAGCAACTCTTTACTGCTTTTCTGTCTTTTCTTCTTATTTCCATTTCTGATCGTTGTTGTTCTTAGTTTAGAGTTTAATTTACTGCATTTCGGTATTGTCTGCCTTTGAATCAATTCCTTTAAGTTTCGCATTGTTCTGTTAACATTGAAAGTAATCTAAGTACGTTTCTGCCTTTCTCTATTTCCATCTTCTGCTACGGCTTTGTCGTACTGTTTTAATTATATTTCCCTTCTAAGCATGTCTCTTTTATCTGCTATTTCTGTTTACCTTATATCCATGAGTAGCTAAATCACCTAGGGGCATGCTAATGACAGAACTATAGGTTAAAAATCGTGAATCAAGTAGGCAGTTTAAACACTCGAACATTGATTGTATGTAAGCTTCATCCCACGGGCAATTTCGATTGGCCATCCATTTTGTCCAAAGAACTCCTAACCTCTGGAAGGAGTAAGAGTTCCGAGTCATATAATCATGCTAGCCTTTAATGGTAATCAGGAAACGGCTTAGGAATAAGCGTTCCCCTAGTACAAACTAAACACTCCTGTTTTAACAAAGTGCTTAAGACCTTACTTTGAAGTCGAGTAAACTAAAGTATTTCATGCATGGAATCGGACGATACATGAGTTAGAGGGAGTTTGATGTATAGAGAGTTGACCTACTGCTTGAGAATCGTATTTGAATGCCTATAGGACAGTCATTAGTAGCCCTGAATTCGCCCATTTATACACTTTCGCTGCTATTTAATTGCGGAAACATTGCGGTCCTCGCAATTCTGCCATTTTCCATTCTGTTTAGCTGTTTTCTTCCTCGTTTATTAATTCCATCTCGTGTCCTTTGCATCTAGTTCCAACTTGCATTTGTTTATGTTATATCCCTTTACACATTCAGCAAAAATTAGATAATTAAAAAACCATTTTACCCCACCAAATTCATCCCATCTTTCTTGACAATCACACTTCGCGAATAACTAAAAATGAGTCTCTGTGGAAAAACGAATTAAATATACTTACTACTTGCTGTGAGACCATGTATGCTTGCATGTTCTAAGTGCTCTCTTACCCTTTTTTGCATATTTATCTTTACACATTGAGCACGCAACAACGGGCGCGCGCGGACATGGGCGAGGCGGAGCGGGCGGAGCGCGCGGGCGCGCGCGCGTCTGGCCGTCTGGGCGCGGGCGTGCGGTGCTTGCGAGCGGCGCGCGCGGGCGCGCGCGCGTGCTGCGTTCGTTGGGCGCCTGGGCGCTGGGCGCCGGCGCTTGGGCGCTGCCCTCTCGGCTCTTAGCCCACTTTTGGGTCGTTTTGGCTCCCGAGCTCCGTTTGGCCTATCGTTTTGACCCGAACACTTCCCGAAACATGTTAAATGACCTTTTTAGTCCCGAAAATCATCAATGGACTTCCCGAGCTCTTCACCATGAAATCACCTACAAGGAAGCATTTTAATCAATATATATCATGGTTTTAGCTAGAATTAGGGACATTAAGATAGCTCTATTTTGGAGCTATCAAAATACCCCCGACCTAAATCTTGCTAGTCCTCGAGCAAGGTATACTCTAAATAATCTCCAAAGAATTTAAACGCATGCTTGGACTCTAATCTCAATGCTTGTGAAACAAGGAACTTGTAGTAAATTCAAAACCATCAAAAGCATGCAAACGTTGAAATCATTTCAAAATTTAAACTCCTATTCCCTTACGTGTGTGTGTGTCTAGCACCTCTCACCCTAGCTCATGCAAGCCCGGAACAACCTTATACAGTCCTATGACTCGTTTTCCCCCTACTTATGGCGATAAGAACAGTCTAACGGCTTTTAGTGATAGGAATAGCAACAAAACAAAAGGCCTAAATTTTATTCTTTTTCCTTGAGTACTTTGTACCCATTTTTTTTCTTTTTGAACCACTTTTTTTTTATTTTTCTCCAAGAGAGCCTAACACGTCAAACTAAATTTAGCTTCACGTTTTTAAGGACCATTGCTCACTTCTATTAGTTCCCCTTTCATGTAGTGACAACCGTGGGTTACACGATCGCCCCTGGTTACACGGGCAACACAAGAAGGAGGAGCAACTCTAGAGGTTTTATTTTTCATGCAAACACCTTTTTTTTTAGGCAATAGCTTCGCTATACACAAATGAGTCATTACTACTTCTACACATCAAGCCTCCCTAATGGTACCTTTCGGGGTGACAACAAGGTTTCAGACACAATAAGATCAGTCTAGACCTACAGAACTGAGACTAAGAGTGCTACGTGCTCAGTGAATGTAGGGAAATAACAGAAAAATTTTTAAAATAGGCTCAAAATGTGCATACATCGTCAAATTTCCGAATCATGCAAATACGGAGTGTTCACAAGCAAATCACAGACCGTCCTCATCGGACACATGCATTCAGATTCTAATCTAACAGCCAGAGTACACACACTCGACAACTACTAAGAAGTCTCATCTCTATTTATCAACAAACTCCACCCCCCACCTTAAGATATGCATTGTCCCCAATGCATTAAACTATAAAAACAATAAAATTCTAAGGGAACAGAAAACCTCCCCTGAATTTTATGGAGCCGATGGGTGGAGATGTACACCATCGTCTTCCTATGTGCTCTCGAATCGTCGACCGTTCCACCTTTTCTCCTAGGAAAACAAGAAAACAAACAACAAATTCAAAAGCTAATAAAAACAAAAGCAAAGCAGTAAAGAACGGAATTACAGTTCAAACTCGGGTGCCTCCGAGAAGCGCAAATTTTTAAAGTCGATTGCTCGACTGTATTCTCTTGACCACTCATCCATAGTCGAACTTGGAAGATGCCCCATCCATCTTCCTAAGCACCTCTTTCCTGCGAAAATCCATGAACAATTCTTTCTCTCGTGCCTTCTGTGCACATACAACATCAATTTTAAATTTTGCAGGTTTAACAAAAGGTTGATCCCATAAAATTGATGCAAAAACATGAGAGAAATTTTCATGCATTCCTAAAGCATAAGGATCAGCAGGAAAGAACGAGTCATTAACTTTGCCCAAAACATCTTCCACTTTTTCCAAGGGGTGCACATAAGATTTATCAACCAATTGCAAAGTAGAACCAGATTCATGCAAGTCATTCATTTCAAGCTCATTAAAAACAGCATGCGACTCAACATTAACCGATGGCTCTAAATCTAGCATGGCTTGATTAATCATTTCATTTTCAGTAGTGCAAGGTAAAGTGGAAGGAAGTAGATTAGCAGGGTTCTCAACAGTTGTCAAAGTAGAAACAGATGAATCACAAAATTCAGCCAAGGATGGTTCATGCAACTCATGATCATCAAATAGTTCAGTTAAAAATAATGGGTCATCCCCATCCTCAACAGTCATGCATTCATTCGGTTCTAAAGATTCAAAAGTATCTACTTGACAAAGAGAGAATACATCATCAACATGCTCTTCTACATCGGGCAAATGCATCTCAACAACCTCTCCGCCATACTCAACAGATAATATGCCCTTATCCACATTTATTTTAGTTTTAGCAGTTTTCATAAAGGGCCTACCTAATAAGATCGAAGCATGCGAAGAGGAATAATTTTCATCCATTTTCAGAACATAGAAGTCAACAGGAAAAATTAATTCATTAACTTGCACTAACACATCTTCAATAATTCCTAAAGGATGCACAGAAGTTCTATCAGCAAGTTGAATAATTGTTCCTGTTTTAGTCATTCCTTTCAGTTTCAGTTTCTGATAAATGGAGTAAGGCATAACGCTAATGGAGGCTCCTAGATCAAGCATTGCTCTTCTAATATGCTTACCTCCAATCTTACAAGGGAGAGAGAACATACCTGGATCGTCGCATTTAACCGGTAAGCTCTTTGTGATTACAGCAGAGACGTTCTCACTTACCACGACGCGTTCGCTCTCCTTTGTCTTCCTCTGGTTGGTGCAAATTTTTCTGAGGAACTTGGCGTACCTCGGAATTTCCTTCAGAGCGTCCAACAGAGGGATGTTGATCTCTACCTTCTTGAATGTGTCCAGGAACTCCTTCTCGTAGTCCTCCTTAGGCGGTCTCGCTAACCTGCTAGGAAAAGGAGCCTTAGGCACATAAACTCTAGTACATGTAGGATCGAAATTTACCCCATGCCACCGTGGTTCGGGATTTTCTGTCTGTGGCTCGACGTGGCCATGATCGACTTCCACCGGCGGGGTACTCGTGGGAAGCTGCTTCCCACTCCTCAAAGTGACGGCACTCAAACTCTCAGTTTTCTCTTCCATCCTGTTAATCTTGCAAGTCATCTGAGACATTTCTTCCTTAATTCCTTGCATCTGAGTGCCAACGTTATCGAGCTTGGACGAGGTGATCGTAAGGATAGCTTGCAACATGTCCTCAACAGATTTACCTGAAACAGAAGATTGGACTTTCAGAACATCATCCTTTAAGGCAAGAACAGTATTACTTACCTCGAATAGCTGAGCCTTAAGCTCTTCCACATCTTTCTTCAGGCGAGCCTTCTCCTTGTCTCCATCTTCACTCCGCTCTAAGCTTATAGCTATGTTAGAAATTAAAACTCTAGCTTCAGCGGGTGTCTTGTCCATGAGCGAGCCTCCAATAGCGGCGTCTATCATCTGCTGCCCTTGGGGAAGCAAACCGTAGTAAAAACCTTGAATGAGGGACTGTTCGGCTATTTGATGATTGGGGCAATCCTCGCATAATCGACCAAACCTCTCCCAACACTCAAGAACGCTCTCTCCAGCTCCTTGCTCAATTTTTAGTATCTCCTTCCTGAGGGCGGCTACCTTGGGAGGCGGAAAATACTTCGCATAAAACGCTCCCTGCAGCTCTTCCCAAGAAGTGATGGACCCAGTCGGAAGGTAATGCATCCAATCTCTCGCCTTCTCCTTCAAGGTGAAAGGAAAGGCCCTGAGATGGAGTTGATCCGCGGTGATGCCGTCGGTCCTAAATGACGCACACATCATCCGAAATGCCTTGAGGTGTCTGACGGGATCCTCATCTGTATTACCACAAAAAGAAGGTAATAAGTTAATCAGACCAGCTTTAAGTTCAAAATTACCTGCAGCTACCGGATACAAGATACTCGATGTGTTCCGGCTTAGCTCAGATGATGCAAGCTCCCTCATGGTTCTTTGATGCTCAAGATTACCCACGACCTCCATCTTGGCGCTTCTTTTGAATTTTCAAAGAATGACTGCGCTCCAAAAACTCAAACAAAACGCGTAAAATAATACAAAAGAATTAAACTGTACAAAAAGAAATAAAGAAATTTTTTTTTAAAACCAACAAACCTAACTTAACTAAACTAAATTAATTAAATCCCCGGCAACGGCGCCAATTTTGGTAGACGTACTTTTAGGGTACTCCAAATTCAAGCTGTCGAGGCTTGCCAAAATACAATTTATAAACCCGAATACACCGAGCTATTTGTAGCTAAGTGGCAACGGGGTCGATCCACAGGGAAATAAGAAATTCAATCTAACTAAGTCTAATTTGCTAGAAATAAAAGAATGCACAAATTAAAGAATGGTAATTTGGTTTTGGGGGAAGGGAGCTCCTAATTATGCTAACGGAAAATTAAATGGCGAACGTGCAAAAAATTAAACGGTCGTGCTTAACTCCGAGAAATGGAGTTGCTCGTTATGGATGTTCGGATCATTGATACGGTTTATGCGTTAGCCATGTTCATGCACACAATTCATTTAGTTATCTCTAACTCAAATGACCCAAGGATTTAATTAGACTCGTGCAATTCTAATTAAACTTGGCCAATAATCTATCTAAGGTAGCGACCCCTAAATCGATTACGTGCCAGTGACGGGAACATTGCGACGGTCTAATCCTAAGACTAAACCGGTTTCTCTCTTGCCTTAAGCCTAACATGAAAACGTTAATTAATTCAGTTTGCCAATTGTCACCTTGGGCCGAACTAATTAGCCATGCTTAGACCCGTGCTACCTAGCGGTACGGGCAATTATACGTCCCAACCTTTAGCCCTCTATCATGCATAAGAATTAGAGTGTCAAGCTAATTTAGCTACACATGCTAGAATTGGATGAAGAATAAGCAAGAAGATGCATAAACAAGCTAAATGTCTTAACATTCACAAAGGGAAAAATCTCCCTAAACATCCATAATTTACAATCCAAAACTCAAAATCAAGCACTTACCTTGGTTTAGCCTTCCATGGAGGTTGGATTAATCCAATCCCCCATGGAAGAGCTTGGAATCATGCACAAGAAGGAGAAGAAGTACAAAAATGGCGGAAAAACGGACTTGGAACCGAGAGGAGAAGCTTGAGGAAGAAAGAGGGTGAAAAAGTGGCTGCAAAACTGATGTTTTCACGCCTTTAAAGCTCGGAGCGTCGAGACGCTAGGCCAGCGTCTCGACGCTGTGCCATAAGTTGGCTGCTGCGCGCGGCGTCGAGCGAGCGTCGAGACGCTTGCGCTCGACGCTTGCTCTCGGGTGGATCTTCAGACGCGCGCTTCAGAGTTCGGGGCGTCGAGACGCTCGGCCAGCGTCTCGACGCTGTCGGCGTTGAGCGAGCGTTGAGACGCGCGCTTGACGCTGATGCACGTCTATCTTGGGGAATCGTCGGGGCAGCGTCGAGCTAGCGTCTAGACGCTGGGGCGCACGTGGATTTTCAATGACGGGCGCGCGGGCGAGGCAGACACGGGCGAGGGCGCGCGCGGACATGGGCGAGGCGGAGCGGGCGGAGCGCGCGGGCGCGAGGCGAGGCGGCGCGCGCGGGCGCGCGCGCGTCTGGCCGTCTGGGCGCGGGCGTGCGGTGCTTGCGAGCGGCGCGCGCGGGCGCGCGCGCGTGCTGCGTTCGCTGGGCGCTGGGCGCCTGGGCGCTGGGCGCCGGCGCTTGGGCGCTGCCCTCTCGGCTCTTAGCCCACTTTTGGGTCGTTTTGGCTCTCGAGCTCCGTTTGGCCTATCGTTTTGACCCGAACACTTCCCGAAACATGTTAAATGACCTTTTTAGCCCCGAAAATCATCAATGGACTTCCCGAGCTCTTCACCATGAAATCACCTACAAGGAAGCATTTTAATCAATATATATCATGGTTTTAGCTAGAATTAGGGACATTAAGATAGCTCTATTTTGGAGCTATCAGCCCTCAAAGATGAAGAAATGACAGCGTTCCGGACTCCGAAAGGGATATACTGTTACAAGGTAATGCCCTTTGGATTAAAGAACGCCGGCGCAACTTATCAACGCGCCATGCAAAAGATCTTCGACGATATGCTGCATAAACATGTCGAGTGCTACGTCGACGATCTTGTAGTCAAGTCCAAAAAGCGACAGGATCACTTGAAAGATCTAAAGGTGGTTTTCGATCGCTTGAGGAAGTACCAATTGAGGATGAATCCCCTCAAATGCGCATTCGGTGTAACTTCGGGGAAATTCCTTGGTTTCGTCGTAAAACATCGAGGGATCGAGATTGATCAATCCAAGATCGACGCCATTCAAAAAATGCCAGAGCCGCGAAACTTGCATGAACTAAGAAGTCTCCAAGGACGACTTGCTTATATCAGGAGGTTCATCTCCAATCTAGCAGGCCGATGCCAACCATTTCAGAGACTGATGAGGAAAGACACGACCTTTGAGTGGGATGAAGCATGTCAAAATGCCTTTGACAACATAAAGCAATATTTGCTTAACCCTCCTGTCTTGAGCGCCCCCGTAGCAGGAAAGCCATTGATACTCTACATTACTGCGCAAGAAAGGTCGCTTGGGGCATTGCTTGCACAAGAAAGCGAGAAGGGTAAAGAATGTGCCCTCTACTACTTAAGTAGAACTCTCAATGGGGCAGAGCTGAATTATTCACCCATTGAGAAGATGTGTCTTTCGCTCTTCTTCGCCATCGACAAGTTGAGGCATTATATGCAGGCATTCACAGTGCATCTGGTGGCTAAAGCTGACCCAATCAAGTATGTTCTGTCTAGACCAATTATCTCAGGTCGGTTGGCAAAGTGGGCGATTTTACTACAACAGTATGATATTGTTTATGTTCCGCAAAAGGCGGTGAAGGGGCAAGCCTTGGCTGATTTCTTGGCAGATCATCCAGTGCCGTCAGACTGGAAATTATCTGACGACCTGCCTGACGAAGAAATCTTCTACGTTGAAATTGTTGACCCATGGATTATGTATTTTGACGGTGCAGCTCGAAGATATGGCGCAGGAGCGGGTATAGTATTCATTACCCCTGAAAAACACATGCTGCCGTATAGCTTCGCATTTGAAGAGGTATGTTCGAATAATGTTGCTGAATATCAAGCACTCATTATGGGTCTTCAAATAGCAATAGAAATTGGAGTGACCTACATTGAGATCTATGGAGATTCAAAACTGATAATTAATCAGATGTCACTCCAATACGAGGTGAAGCACCCAAATTTAATGCCCTACTTTAATTATGCAAGACGACTCTTAGAGAGCTTTGATAGTATGACGATAGAGCATATTCCGAGAGCTGAAAATGCAAAGGCAGATGCATTAGCAAACTTGGCCACAGCCCTGACTGTATCAGAAAGTGAAATATTGAACGTTCCGATTTGTCAAAAATGGGTTATACCGCCAACTGAAGTTGAAAGCCAAGAAGCAAACGTAATATCGGTCTATGTGATTGAGGTAGAGGATTGGCGACAACCGATTGTAGATTATCTACAACATGGAAAACTTCCAACAGAGTCCCGACGTAAGGCCGATATACGAAGAAGAAGTGCTCGATTCATCTACTACAAGGAAACCCTTTATCGACGCTCCTATGACGGACTTTTTCTTCGATGCCTAGGAAAAGAAGAATCGGTAAAGGCATTAGAGGAAGCACACTCAGGGGTCTGTGGTGCTCATCAATCGGGACCGAAACTTCATTTTCAGTTGAAGAGAATGGGTTATCACTGGCCAACGATGATTCAAGACTCGATGGAGTATGCAAAGAAATGTGAGGCTTGTCAGTTTCATGCAAACTTCATACATCAACCTCCAGAACCCCTTCACCCAACCATAGCTTCATGGCCCTTTGAAGCTTGGGGGCTTGATCTCGTTGGTCCAATAACACCTAAGTCCTCAGCAGGACATTCTTATATCCTCGCTGGGACAGATTATTTTTCAAGGTGGGCCGAGGCAATTGCGTTAAAGGAGGCAAAGAAGGAAACTGTTGAGAATTTCATCCGAACCCACATCATTTACCGTTACGGCATCCCTCACCGCATCGTGACCGATAACGGAAGACAATTCTCCAATAGTCTAATGGACAGTTTATGTGAGAAATTCAAGTTCAAGCAATGCAAGTCATCCATGTACAACGCTCCGACAAATGGATTGGCAGAAGCATTCAACAAGACATTATGCAACTTGTTGAAAAAGGTGGTCTCCAAGTCAAAAAGAGACTGGCAGGAAAAGATTGGTGAGGCATTATGGGCTTACCGAACTACCCACCGCACTCCTACAGGGGTCACACCTTATTCCCTAGTCTATGGGATTGAAGCCGTACTCCCTTTGGAAAGAGAAATCTCATCCTTAAGGATGGCGGTGCAAGAAGGTTTAACTACCGAAGACAATGCAAGATTGTGCCTCGAAGAATTGGAAGCGCTCGATGAAAGAAGATTGGATGCTCAACAAGCATTGGAATGTTACCAAGCGCGAATGACCAAGGCTTTCAACAAAAATTTGAAGCCTCGATCATTTGAAGTTGGCGATCTAGTGCTCGCGGTTCGAAGACCCATCATCACAACGAGACATACGGGGAGCAAGTTCACCCCTAAGTGGGATGGACCCTATGTTGTTAAGGAAGTCTATACAAATGGGGCATACAAAATTGTGGATCAAGATGGATTAAGGATTGGCCCAATCAACGGCAAATTTCTTAAGAAATTTTATGCATAAAAAAAAAAATGCATACTCCTTAACGTAAGAGTATAAACTACATGTTGCTCCTGGCCCGCACGAGCTTAAAAGGTGAACGGCCCAAGTAAAAAAAATAAAAAATTTACTCTTCATGTAATTTGAACTACGTTATGACTTGATCCCTTCCATCTAAGGGTACGTAGGCAACTTAAAGAAAAAAATACATATATACTTTAAGTCACATATATGCGTAAATCAAGGCGCCCACTGAAACTCTTTCAACTCCGCGCGCGAGCTCTCTAGAAGCTCGCGGACTGCAGCAACGGCTCGAGCATCGTCCTCGTCAATAATGGGGGCACATTCGAGGGCACGAATCTCTTCGCGTACACGCGAGACTTCAAGTGTCCCGCTACTCAAGACTTGCTCCCGGGCGGAGACAAAAGTGGAAAGCCTCTCAAGCTCGATCTTCGCAGCTTCTATCTTCGCTTTCGCCTCTTCTATCTCCGTTTCCGTCTCTGTAACCTCTAGGAGGGATCGGTCCAAATAAATGTTCTTTTCTTCCAGTTGACGATCCCTACTGTTGGAGTTTAGATGGGTGGAAATTGAAGATTGCATTTGGTTGTAGTCTTCCACTCTCTTACAATAGCCTTCTACAAATTCTTGCAGAGACACCTGGTTGTTTGCCCGAGTGTCCGAGATGCCTTTAAGAATCTTACGAATCTCTGGCTCAAGTTTCGGAACATCCTCAAAAGGGGTACGCGCCATTTTCTCTCGCAAGCTTTGCCACATAGACATGGCCGCTTTTTGTTGAAGGCTGGATACTATATTGTCAGCACAATAAACAGAGGTTTCAGGAGCTTGCGAAACTGCATTCAATGGAACATGTTGAGAACGCTCCCTGATGGTAAGCTGAGGTAAATTGGTACTTCGCTCTTCCAATGGGGCAGAAGAGCTCCCAGGTCGCCTATCAATAGAAACCGAAGCTTCTGAACCCTCCGACGATCGGTCGCTATGTTGCTCGCCCTCGGCTTGAATATAATCATCCAGGTGAAGCTGTAACAATAGAAGATTTTCAAATAAGTTATTTACTGATACATATATATATATATACATAAAAATTTAAACAAAAGGTGGATATAAAAAAAATATTCAGAAAAAAAAGAGGGAGAAAGTTACTGAACTAAGGCTCCAACATCATCAGGTATGTCACAAGCAGTAGGGACATCGTCGAAGAATCTGTCACCGAGATCGGGGAGATCGGGGGTCTGTCTGAGCCTTTTATCCTTCTTCCAATAAACGTCTCTATCATTGCCTTGACTATCTTCAGCTTGATCTGAGGCATTGCATGACGGTTTATCTTTGAGCAAATGAATTTTCTTTCCTCCGAGGTTAGCATTGACCTTCTTAGGCTTCTTCGGTTTTGAACAATCTGAGTGAGGAAGAGCGCTGTCAATCAATTTATCCACACCTTTTCTCAAATAATCGCCATGCTTAATCGACCACCACTTTCGATAATTTGAAGTAACATGGTCATGGGGGTTCAACATTCGAGCTGGAAGAAACACTTCCCACCCTACGTCAGCGCAAATACAAACCCGCCAATGATGTAAAATAGTAGACAAATTGACCGAAGGAGAAGCTTCCCTTATATCATTTGGCACGTCTTGGTAGAACCCGAACTGGCGACCAAATCGATACGGACTGTATGATTCGATGACAAGCGACTCCCCACATCGCGCTGATATATAGCACGATCGGAGGCTCGAAAAATATGAAGAATCTTCAGAGTCGTTGATGGTTTCTCTATTTAAGATTTCATGTTTATTCCTATGTTGGAGATTCACGTGCAATGCTATCGATGCGCCCTCATGGATCAGTTCATGCGCTTCAGATTCATCTAGATATTTAGCCCCACCTTCGCCGGAAAATTCAACCATCCTGGACCTTGGACCTCCTCAGGAGTCTTGTGATGAGTATTGAAGTAATGAGCTAACCAGCCAATAATGTAATGCACCGGGAGACAGGTTTCGATACGGCCGACCGAACTAGCAGTCATTGAGATTTTGCCTAACACGTGGTAAAGGTTAGCTAAGACCGGAACGACAAGACTAAAAGTTTCACCCTCGGCCATCAGACAAGCAATCTTGAAAACACCTGGACGGATGTGGTGAGCATTGGCCTGAGGAAATACGAAGGCACAGAGCCAACAACATAAAAAGGCGGCCAAGTATGTTTTATCCTTCCATCCTTCTTCAATATTTAGATTACGGAACATATTGCACTCATCGTCTGACCATTCACGATATTTAACTTTCGTGCCGTCGGGGTTATGAGTCACGCCGGGGCGAGAAGTAGGCTTAGAAGCAGTTCTTTTCTTTGACCTTCGCGCCGGTATTTTACCATATCGCTGGGTGCCTTTAAACCATAGTGAAATCCAATCACTGATGGCAACGTGAGAATGATCCGTCTTCTTAGCAGTTAGTGTATGATAAGCGCGAAATAAATGTTCGCAACTTTTTGGGAGATGTCTGCCATTCCGCCCCGATCCAGTCAACTCTTTAAGACACGGAATGACTTCCTCGTAAAATTGTCCATCGATAGGAAGACCCCCGAATTTCCAAAGGTCCCACAAAGAGATGGAAAGTTCCCCAGCTTGGGTATGAAGAGTATTGGTTGCAGGGCACCATGCTTCACAAAAGGCTCGTACCACGGCTTTATTGCGATCGTAAGTATAGAGCGAAGCCATCACGGCATCTAGCAGACAAGCATGGCGAAGTATCTTCTTACTGCGACCGACGACAAGCTCCAACCACTCCCAATATTGAGGGATAAAAAGGAATTCTCCAGAAATCTTTAATACAGAGCCCCAACGAGTGGTACCTTCGATAATTCGGCGTCCCAATGTTAGCTCGGGGGTTTGACTGGGATTTTGGCGGTGAAGCGCAGAACCTAACATCCACACCTTAGACGAGGAACCCTGACCCAAAGTTTTTTCTGAGGACCATTTTGACAAACGACCTGGGTCTCCGAGTCGCGGCCACTTATTGGAGTAATCGTCGATCTTGGGTTCTTCTACTAGGAGGTTAACTCTGCGTTTTAAGGGCTGATGTTCATCTTTTAAAAGAACGAGATGTTTCTCTTCAGAGACGATCTGCTCTGCAAAATATACCATGTTCCTGCAAAACAAATTCGAAAGAGTTAATAAATTCAAAACAAAGCGATAATTGTGGCGAAGGAATTAAATGAGCTACACAAAAATGCGAGCATGAAGTGATTACCAAGAAAATACAACAACAACAAAAGGAACTATATACAGCCTTAAAACAAAACAAAAAATATATATATATATATATATATATAACCGAATGACAAAAAGAAAATGACAACACATATAGCCTTCCAAAAAAAAGGGAGAAATCTTAAAGCAAAAAAAAAAAAAAGAGAGAGTGTTATGGGGGAAGCACACCAACAAAGACAGAGTACGTTCTCTAAGTAGACGCGCCCATTTCACATAAACTGTAAATGTCAAGCTAGCGCATCTACGAAAGAGAAGTAACGTCTCTAAGTCGGCGTATCATCCTTAAATTGTTACGTCGACTTCGCAGAAACGGAACACGATGATCCGACGTACCAACAAAGACGGAGTACGTTCTCTAAGTAGATGCGCTCATTTCACGTAGAGTGGAAATTCCCAAACTGACGCATCTACAAAAGAGAAGTAACGCCTTCAAGTCGGCACGCCAATCTCATAGGAACGGAACGCGGCGATCCGACGCACCAACAAGGACGGAGTACGTCCCCTGAGTAGACATACATCTGCAAAGGAGAAGTAGCGTCCTTAATTTGTTACGTCGATCTCACAGAAACGGAACACGATGATCCGACGTACCAACAAAGACGGAGTACATTCTCTAAGTAGATGCGCTCATTTCACGTAGAGTGGAAATGCCCAAACTGACGCATCTACAAAAGAGAAGTAACACCTTCAAGTCGGCACGTCAATCTCATAGGAACGGAACGCGGCGATCCGACGCACCAACAAGGACGGAGTACGTTCTCTAAGTAGATGCGCTCATTTCACGTAGAGTGGAAATGCCCAAACTGACGCATCTACAAAAGAGAAGTAACGTCTTTAAATCAGTACGTCGATCTCACGAGAACCGAACAGAACGACTCGACGCACAACCTAGGACGGAATACGTTCCCTAAGCAGACGTGCATCTGCATGAGAGAAGTAACACCCTTAAGTTGTTACGCCGAGGCCACAAGAACCTAACAGAACGACTCGACGCACAACCTAAGACGGAATACGTTCCCTAAGCAGACGTGCATCTGCATAAGAGAAGTAACGCCCTAAAGATGTTACGCCGAGGCCACGAGAACAGAACAGAACGACTCGACGCACAACCTAGGATGGAATACGTTCCCTAAGCAGACGTGCATCTGCATAAGAGAAGTAACGTCCTTAAGTTGTTACGCCGAGGCCACAAGAACCGAACAGAACGACTCGACGCACAACCTAGGACGGAATACGTTCCCTAAGCAGACATGCATCTGCATAAGAGAAGTAACGCCCTTAAGTTGTTACGCCAAGGCCACGAGAACCGAACAGAACGACTCGACGCACAACCTAGGACGGAATACGTTCCCTAAGCAGACATGCATCTGCATAAGAGAAGTAACGCCCTTAAGTTGTTACGCCGAGGCCACGAGAACCGAACAGAACGACTCGACGCACAACCTAGGACGAAATACGTTCCCTAAACAGACGTGCATCTGCATAGGAGAAGTAACGCCCTTAGATTGTTACGTCGAGGCCACGGGAGCTGAACATGACGATTCGGCGCACCAACAAGGACGGAGTACGTTCCCCAAGAAAACACTCCGATCTCACACAAAGTAAGAACCGAAGCCTCTGCAAAGAAGAAGTAACGCCCAAATCAGTACGCCAAATCCTGAATCAGCGGTAAAAGAAATGGCGCACCTACAAAAAATGTCGCAACGTTCCCCCATTTGGAATAAACAAATTAAAATCGAAAAGTGAATAAATTTCAAATCAAGGTGTGTATATATATAATAAAATAATATATTCATAAAATGCCAAATTCAAAATTAGTTAACTAATTTTAAATTTCCTAACCCCCAATTCCCAAATTACTTTAATGTATTTATAAAATCTCAATTTCAAAATTATTTAACTAATTCTATTTTTTAATTTCAAATTAAAAAAAAAAAAAAAAAAAAAAAAGTGTCTTGTTATTTAATTATAAAATCCCAAATTTAAGATTGTTTAACTAATTTTAAAATTCCTAACCCCCAATTCCCGAATTACTTTATTTAATTATAAAATCTCAAATTCAAAATCACTTAACTAATTTTAAAAGCCTTAATTTCAAATTAAATTTTTTTTTTGAATTTTTATTGGCTTTTTAATCACAAAATCCCAAATCACTTAACTAATTTTAAAAGCCATAATTTCAAATTAATTTTTTTTTTGTTGGCTCTTTAATCACAAAATCCCAAATCATAACTAATTTTAAAAGCCTTAATTTAAAATTAAAAAATTTATTGGCTTTTTAATCACAAAATCACAAATCAATTAACTAATTTTAAAAGCCTTAATTTCAAATTTAAAAAAAAAATTGGCTTTTTAATCACAAAATCCCAAATCGCTTAACTAATTTTAAAAGCCTTAATTTCAAATTAAAAAAAAAAATAATTAATTATTGGTTTTTTAATCACAAAATCCCAAATCACTTAACTAATTTTAAAAGCCTTAATTTCAAATAAAAAAAAAAAAAAACTTCTTATGGGCTTTTTAATCCCAAAATCCCAAATTGAAAATTACTGAGGATTCCTAAAGCCCAATCTTGCCATAAAATAAATCTATTTTATCAATCACAGCCAACAAAATAACAAAATGCAAAATATTACAGGCCATCATAAACACATAAATATACAACAATAAATTAAATATTACAGGCCATCATAAACACATAAATATACAACAATAAATTACAGTCCATAAATAAATTACAGCCCATAAATAAATTACATTAAATTACATACATTAAATTACAGCCCATAAATTGCATACAATAAATTAAATTACATACATAAATTACATACATTAAATTACATACATTAAATTACAGCCCATAAATTGCATACAATAAATTAAATTACATACCCATAAATTGCATACAATAAATTAAATTACATACAGTATCAATGATATTAAAAGATGTTTATTTACCAAATTAATGTCGGTACGAAGAACACCGGGAGAATGGAAATAGGCACCTGTATAACAAAAAAAAAAAATAATAAAAAAATATATATATACATATTAAAATATACAGTAAAGATATATATATAATAAAAAAAAAATAATAACAAAAAAAAACCAAATAAAAAAAAGAAAAAAAAAAAGAAACTCACCTACGGCTGCGGCGGTGCGGCTGGCGCGCGGGGCTGAGACGGAAGCTACGGCGGACGTGGCTGCGGCGGTGCGTGGGGCTGAGGCGGACGTGGCTGCGGTGGTGCGCGGGGCGGAGGCAGACGCGGCTGCGGCGGTGCACGGGGCTGCGGCGGTGCGGTTGCAGATCTGGAGACGGCGGGCGGCGGCGTAGGGCGCGAGACGGGTTGCGGCTGCAGATCTGGAGACGACGGAGGACACGGCGCGGGCTGGCGAGACGGCGAGGCGACGACGAGAGCTGGCGGAGCGGCGCTGCGGCGCTGGCGGAGCGGCGGTGCGGCACGAGCCGGGTCGCGAGACGGCGAGGCGACGAGGCGACGACGCGGCTGGCGGCGGCGGCGGGCTGAGGCGCGACGGCGGCTGGAGCTCTCCCTCTTCTTCTTCTCCAAACAAGCTCTCTCCCTTCCTCTCCAAACAAACCCTAAACTCTTATTCCAACTCTTCAACTTCCATCTCATTCTATTTATATGGATTAGAAAACCTAAAGGAGTCCGGGTTTGGAGAGTAAAATTACTTAAATGTCCTTCATTTAAGTTAAAAAAGTTGCAAAAAGTAATGTACGAAGTCGAACTCGAGCTCAAGACCAAAGACAACTAAAGCCATCCAAGTTCCGCTCTACCAAACAAGCTTCTTGGTTATCATTTGTCTTCACATTCTACTGTTGCATTTGGCCAATTATTTATACCAAAAATAATAAACATTCAACACCCCTATTCCGAATTCAAGTCAAACTTTAGAAGCTTTCCATTTTTTTTGTTACTAAAATTAAAATTTTTGGGCATATTCCAAATTTTATTTTCAGACATGATTTAGAGTCAAAAAGTTATCTAAATCCAAGTCTCAAATCAAAATTGGCGGTTTGGGTATATTTTATCCACGTCGAAATTAGAGTAAAGTTCAAAGTCAAACGCTATTCAAAATTCAATTGGGTAGACACAAGTCCCTACTCTACATCTCAAGATAAACTAAGGTAGAAAAAAAAAAAAAAAAAAATCTCTACCGAAGTTTAAATCAAATTTATGTCAGATAAGAAAGATCAAAACTACGAGCCAAATTCATATTTTTGATCGATTGACATGGAAAGAGGCGTCAATTAAAATAATTGATTTATGAATCGAACTTCATATTTCGATAAAATTGATACGTCAAAGCGGAGTCGAAATTAGGAGTGTCCTACGTTTCGATTTATCTATTTAACTTTTCCGAGACTCACCCACACATACTTGTGCATAACTCTCGAAAAAGGGGGCATTTGTTGACCGAGAAATTTCGGCCAATCAGTGGTCGCCACGTGTCTCCATCACGACCGGAGATCAGATAGACTTGACCGAGCAAATTCGGTCAAACTGCAATTGGGCTCGAAATCGAATCGGGCCAGAAAGATTAAAAAGACAATTTGGCCCAAAGGTCAGACCCATTGGGCTCAAAATTCAAAAGCCCATTGGGTCCAAACCCAAGCCCATTGGGCCCAAAGTCCAAGCCCATTGGATCCAGGCTCATGAGAACTCTATAAATAGAGAGTTCATTTTCATTTTTAAGGTTCATAAAATTTCTTCTCCCAAGAACTCAGAGAGAATTCCCAGACAACGAAAGACTCTTTGAATCCTGAAGACTGAACGCCACTCCAAGTTCAAACATCTGAAGACTTCACCGCTACGCGAAGCTGAAGATTCAACCTCGAGAACAAGCTACGAAGCCCTCGAGTACGTTACATTTAAGAGAGAGAATCAGAGGATCAAACACTAGAGATTGTACTTCACTACGCACTGATACATACAAATACAATACATCAATACAAATTCAAAATTTAATTTACACGTGTCGAATTTCCATTCGTCGTTCGAAATCTCGTGTGAAAACACAGTCAAATCAAATGGTAATAAAAGGATTTATTTACCAAAATAATGTTGGCACGAAGAACACAGTGGGAATTGGCGCCTGCAAAGAAAAAAAAATGATATATTTAAAGTGGTAAAGAAATATATATATGAAAAAAAAAAAAAATACAGTAATAACAAAGAATTTATAAAAGAGAAACAAAAACAAAAAAAAAAGAGTAGAATAAAACCAGTTTAAAAAATATATATATATATATAATAATAAAAAAATTCACCAACGGCGGTGCGGCTGAGCGGCAGAACACGCGGCGGAGCTGCAGGGCGCGCGACGGAGTTGCGAGGCGTGCGGCGCGGGCCTGCGGTTCGGCAGAGCGTACGGCGGAGCTACGGAGATCGTGCGGCGGTGGGGCTGAGCGACAGATCGTGCGGCGGTACGGCTGAGCGGCAGAGCGGCGGCGGAGCTACGGAGGCGATGCGACGGTGCGGCTATGCGGCAGAGGAGGCGATGCGGCTGAGCGGCAGAACGTGCGGCGGAGCTGCGGGCGGTGCGGCCGTGCGGTAGAGGAGGCGATGCGGCGGTGCGGCGCCGGCGGAGCTGGCGGCGGCGCGGGCTGGGGGCGGTGGTGGAGCTCTCTCTTCTTCTCCAACTTTTCAACTTCTCCAAACAAGCTCTCTTCTTCTCCAACTTTTCAACTTCTCCAAACAAACCCTCTCTTCTTCCAACTCTTCAACTTCTCCAAAGAAAGTGAATGTGAAACATCTCATTCTATTTATATAAAAGATGCCAACTACTAAAATATCCTTCACTTAAGTTAAGAAATTTTGCAAAAGAAAATGTACAAAGTTCAACTCGAGCTCAGGACCAAAGAAAACTAAAGTCATCCAAGTTCCGCTCTACCAAACAAGCTTCTTTGTTATCATTTGTCTTCACATTCTACTATTGCATCCGGCCAATTATTTATGCCAAAATAAAAAAGAAATTCAACACTCCTATTCCGAATTCAAGCCAAACTTTAGAAAATTACCATAGTTTTTCCTGAAATTAAAATTTTTGGCATATTCTAAATTTTATTTCCAAGCATAATTTAGAGTCAAAAGTTATCTAAATCCAAGTCTCAAATAAAAATTGGCGGTTTGGGTATATTTTATCCACGTCGAAATTAGAGTAAAGTTCAAAGTCAAACCCTATTCAAAATTCAATTGGGCAGACACAAGTCTCTACTCTACATCCCAAGATAAACTAAGGTAGAACAAAAAAATCTACCGAAGTTCAAATCAAGTTTCTGCCAAATACGAAAGATCAAAATTGTGAGCTAAATTCATATTTTTGATCGATTGGCATGGAGAGATGTGTCAATTAAGATAATTGATTTATGAATCAAATCTCATATTTCGATAAAATTGATACGTCAAAGCGGAGTCGAAGTTAGGGGTGTCCTATGTTTCGATTTATCTATTTAACTTTTCCGAGACTCACCCACACATACTTGTGCATAACTCTCGAAAAAGGGGGCATTTGTTGACCGAAAAATTTCGGCCAATCAGCGGTCGCCACGTGTCTCCATCACGACCGGTGGATCAGATAGACTTGACCGAGAAAATTCGGTCAAACTGTAATTGGGCTCGAAATCGAATCGGGCCAGAAAGATATTCAAAAGACAATTTGGCCCAAAGGTCAAACCCATTGGGCTCAAGATTCAAAAGCCCATTGGGTCCAAACCCAAGCCCATTGGGCCCAAAGCCCAAGCCCATTGGATCCAGGCCCAAGCCCACCAGGCCCATGAGAACTCTATAAATAGAGAGTTCATTTTCATTTTTAAGGTTCAGAAAATTTCTTCTCCTAAGAACTCAGAGAGAATTCTCAAACAACGAAAGACTCTTTGAATCCTGAAAACTGAACGTCACTTGAAGATTAAACACCTGAAGACTTCACCGCTACGCGAAGCTGAAGATTCAACCTCGAGAACAAGCCGCGAAGCCCTCGAGTACCTTACATTTAAGAGAGAGAATCAGAGGATCAAACATTAGAGATTGTAATCCACTACGCACTGATACATACAAATACAATACATCAATACAAATTCAAATTGCATTTACACGTGTCGAATTCGAATTTCCATTCGTCGTTCGAATTCTCGTGTGAACAATATTTTCCCAATAAGATTGAGATATATTTTCCCAATAAGTATTAGGGATATTTTCCAAATGAGCTTAGGATATTTTCCTATGAGATTAGATTTTTTCTTTCCCTATTTAAAAGATAATTTAATTCATTCTTTAAATAGTTTAAATATTTGAATTTAGTTTATCTTTTATTCTAATAAGATTAGAATATATGATAATCTTTAATTTTATTTTAAAGGGTTTAAAATTGTTAAAAATTCAAGATTATCCATAAGGTGAATTGGTTTTTAATAGGATTAAAAACATTGCTTAAAATCAACTGAAGTTCATTGATCTAGTAATTAATAGTTAATTAAAGATTAATGAATTTGAAATAAAAATTGACTATAAGGGAACTCTGTCTAAGAAAGGTTACTCGGGTGAGGTACTTAAGTTGACTGAAAAGGATCACCTCTACATAAGAACTGGCCTGGGGTTGAATTAGTCAAATTTTATTTTATTTCATTAAGCAAGCTCATAATGTGATTAGTTTTAAATAGTTTAATATACTTGATAATTCACATTAAAATCAATCTAACCAACATAAGGGTTATGAAAGGGTAGATTGAAAAACTTAGATAAATGAGATTAGCCTAATTTGTCTAAGTAATAGAAAACCCTATTTCAAAATACTTAGTGGGAGAAAGACATATGTCAAAATAACCCTACGGTCTCTACCATAGATTCACAACGTGAGATTCATGTGAGGCCTCGAGGCGGCTTTTGGACCGTCCCCCTACGGAAGGTGTTTACATGGGTCAATGTCAGGGTGAATCTCTTGAGAAAGTATTTTTAAATAGTAAGTGGGAGAAGGAAATGTGTCAACATATCCTACAGTCTCTATCATTGGTTCACAACGTGAGATTCATGTGGGGCCTCGCGGCGGCTTTTGGACCGTCCCCCTACGGAAGGTGTTTACATGGGTCAATATCAGGGTGAATCTCTTGAGAAGGATAGGATTGTAATTTTATTTCTAATACTTGACCTACCCTACGGCGGCACTTGTTGGGATAAGATTATAAAATCTAAAATGATGGTTACACTTACAAAGATCTCATTAAGGTTGTTAATGATTTTCTTGACCAAACTAATGGTAACTAAATGTTATAGAAATAAGAGTTATTTTGGGATAACACTTGGTTGAGATTGTCTCAGTTTTGTGAAGGAGCATTTGACCTACCCTACGGCGGCATCTGTTCTAACTCACTAAAGTATCATAGCATTAGAAATTAATGTTTTAGGGTTCATTTATCAAATTGTTTGTTTTCTATGCTGAAATTGAATGAATATTGATTGCATGTTGTTAAATAATATTGTTTTTATATTTTCAATATTATGTCTATTTCTCTCAATTTTAATTTTCGTTGCTAATTGGTCAAATTGAGAAAATAATATCACTTGGAAAAATAATGTTAACACTATATAATGACAGTGTAAATTTTTTCTTTAATTTGTCTTTATTGAGAAACGTTCTCAAAAACCTGTTGCCAATGCTAATCGAATTGTTCGTGAAGCACATGATTAATAAATCAATATAACGAGATGGCTTATACAAATTTTCTATTTGACATATTAGATGTCAAGCTAAGAAGATAAAGAATATGACAACAACATATGCGAGTTGAAGTCAATAAAAGCTAGATTTAGATATTTATCTAAATGATCTCAAAAAATTAAGTAGTACCAAAATCCAAGAAAAGAAACCATATGACTGTAGCTAAAAGAAAATAGTTTCTAAATTAGCAAAGTAGTCATAATGAGAGGAATTTGTGAAATACCTCCAAAGAACATGTATAAAAGTAAATTTGATTTACTAGATTTTTGGTGAAAAATAATCATTACCACCTATATAGTAGATTCAGATCCACTATTTAGATTTGTTCTTCATTACACTTTATATAATTATTGGAAAATACTTAATGATGTAGAATGATCTCTACTTGTTGGCACCAGAAAACCCATCTCAATTAATGTAGTGGGAGACATTAAGATGTCCATAAAAAATAATTGTTATTTAATGTTGAATATGGTGTTTTTAGTACCATAGGAGAAATTCAATTTCTCTAACTTTATTACTAATAAAATGTTCACATAGTATGAATATTTTAGTACTAAATTTTTATTTTCAAAATTGTTTGAAAAGTTCAGCTGAAAAATAAGAATAATTTGTATATGTTAAATTATTAACATATAAAATACTACACATTGAGATATTCAGGATTATAGAATCTAGAACATAAAGACAGTTTATATTATCCTAAAATATGATACTTGTCTTTGGCATTCAAGATTGATTATGATCAATTTGAATAAAAAGACTACTACGAAGTGATTCTCTAAATGTTAGAGTTAATTACTTTATATGTCTTAAGATCTTGCCTTTCATGTAAGATAATCAATAGGTTTTTGTTGGAAAAGCCTACAGGCCAAAGAACACTGATGAATATTTCATCACTCTAGCTGATGATTATTCAAGAAATAAGTATCGTAACCTAATACAACATAAGTCTGAATATTTTAAAAAATTCAAGGAATATAAGACTCAAGTTGAAGGTCAATTAGGTAAATCTATCAAGACACTATGATCAGATCACAGTGAAAAGTACAGGAACCTTATGTACTAAGACTAATTGATAGAAAGTGAGATTTTATCTCAACTCTAGCACAAAGTACAATTGTGTGAAATTGTGCTGTAAGAGGAGAAACAAGACCTTGTTAGACATGGTCAGAACAATAAAGAATTACACGTCATTATCAGACTCTTGTTAGGATATACAATATAGATTGTATAGTGAACATGATTCTTTCTAAAAGGTGTCCATGAGACAACTTTGAGATTATAGAAGAGTAGTAAAGTTAGTTTACAATCCTTCGAGTTTTGGGAGTTTTAAGCATACATGCTGAAACTTGAATATGTTCAATAGTGTTGAAAAGTTGGTTCCAAGTGAAGCCACTAAATAGTTAATAAAAGTTAACAATTTAATTACATTTGATAGTCAAATGGATCCTAGTCATGAATTGGATAAGCCTCATCGTAGTGGGAGAGTTATGAGATGACCCGACCGTTACAAGAGCTTATATGAAGCCTAAGTTGTCAAATTAGATGACAAAATGTAGGGCTTCTTGACCTCAAAGTTGAAATGAGGGTCAATGACAAAGACTAGTAGACCAAAGTCATAAATCTCGAGATAGAGTAGATGTACTCATCTTTATCTAGAACTTGTAGATATTCGTGATGGGGTAAAACCCATAGATTTTGAATATATCTACAAAATGATAGTTGCATATGAGATATGTCAAGTGAAGGTTTAAGAAATCTTTTTTGAAAAGAAGTCTTAAAGAATGCATTTACAAATCAATTACATGAGTTCAATTTCAAAAATCAAAAGCAAAAGGTTTGCAAGCAGTAATTGTTCATTTATGAAATGAATTTGATCACTAGATTTTTTAATGTAAGATTTGATAAAAGTATTAAAAAAAAAAAAAAAAACTATAACTTTGAATAAATATTAATGATATTGTATAAACAAGAAAATCATTAATTACTTAGTGGAATTTTCTCATATTTTATGTGGATGACTTACTACTCATTGTGAATGATGTAAGATTTCAATCCAACATAAATTGTTGACTATCTAACCAATTCCAAATGAATGATTTAAATTACTGGGTATGTCCTAAAATAGAGTTATTTATGTCTCACACATCTTATATTGACAAATTTGTTGTCAAGTATATGATGTAATACTTCAAAAATGATAATGTATCATTCTTACATGAAGTTTAGATTGTCTAAGGAAGTGTCCTCAGACATTTCAAAATGTTGAGAACATAAGATTGACTATCTACGTTTGAGTGAGAGAAAATCTAATGTACACTTGAGACATGACATTTGACAGTAAAATTGTTTAGCATTTATTAGTTAACCCAATGGTATGACCATTGCGCAGAAAAATAAAAACTTTTCTCAAAATATCTATGGATAAAATGAGAAATTATATATTTGTGTATGAGGTTAAAGATTTGATCTTTACGAGATGCACTGGTTTTAACAAAGATTTATGGAAATCTATGTTTACCCTAGATGGTGGAGCATGGTATGCAAGTTAAATGTTCTTGCTTATGAAGTAAAGAACTTGCATAACTCAAATAATTTCTTATTGGTCTGAAAGATGTTTCAGATATAGTTAAGCCTAAAACATTTTATGTAATGGCTAAACTTAAGGAACTTAGATAACATCAATATATAGGGTATCCTGCTGAGAGAGAAAGAATCGTGGTAGGACCAAGATGACTTTTAATTAACAGTCGTTTTGATCTATATAAAAAGACTTTCCAATCTAAAGTGTTTGAAAGCCACCTAGAATGTCTAGGATTATGAGACATGTCTCATCTTCACTAGGGCAAGTGGGAGAACATGTTGGGTGTAGAGTATGCCCTAGGATACATGTCTCACCGACTTTAGTGCAAGTGGGAGATTGTTGGGATTTATGCCATAAAGCCTCGTAATTAATTAATAATTATTTGATAATTATTTTATTATTATTATTTACAATTTATAATATTCATTATATAAATAAAATTCAAGGTTATTAGTGTAATCTTGAACTGTATGTAGTTGACATACGGGAGGATCATGTTCAAGTAATAACCTAAAGGGTCTATAGTATATGGATAAAGTTGGGTGCCTTATCCTGGTAACATTATTGATATGGCCCACTTTGTAATTGTTACAAATGATTTGATCCAAATCATTCATGTAGAGACATGTGAGTGGGGGTATCCTATACAATGAGTTTGTATAAGACTGAACCACGAAATATATAATCTCTCTTTATAAATCCGTTATTTGAGAAGATTAATATTTCACAGGATGATCATATGTGACTCGATCTTAATCCTGAGTGAGTTATGAACTCCTGTCTGTGAGGGTTCGTCCTTTGATTTGTATGGGTGAGAATGACCTTTATAGCCGATTCAATAAGCCTACCATTTTGGGGACTTGACCAAATAGGGAGTTGGGAACATAAGTTTCACAAGATGGAATTCACTCCTTCCCATATAGGGAAAGTAGATGAGTAGTTCCCTTAAGTGCTGATTTCGGGACTTGAACAATGGGGCCCCACCCTCTCACTGGCCCGAGAGGGACATGGTTTATGGTTGGATCATAAACAGGTTGTTCATTAGAGAATCAGTGGTACTTAAGGTGTAAGATGTAATTACAGGGGTAAAACGGACTTTTGACCCAACTGCAATTACGAACAACTCGTAAAGGATCGACTTGCATGTAATGGTTATATCCATGGACACAACTTGTCCTACAGTGCATAAGAGTGCAACCTTAGGCCTATAGTAGAGTGACCTAGAGTTAATGAATGAAAGTTAATTAATTAAAGAGTTTAATTAATTAATTTTGTATCATTGAAGCTTATAAATCTGTAGGTCCATAAGGTCCCCTTGCTAGCTCATAGTAACACTAAAAGGATCAATTTAGTTGAAAGAAAAATTTGAAATATTCAAATTAATATTTAATATATTTAATATATTAAATGTAGAAGACTAAAATATATTTATTGTATTTGATACATTAAATATTAGAGAAAATAGTTTATGTATATGATACATTAATATGAAAAACTATATACATATGTTATTTGAATGAGATTCAAAATGTGTTAAAGTATATTAAAAAAGATTAATTTATAATATTTGAATAAGATTCAAATAAATATAAAATACATAGTTTAATATATTAGATATTAAAATGTATTTTATAAAGTAAAATTAATTCCTAAAAGCCTTATTATAAATAAGACATTTAGGTTTAGCCAAAGGATTGGCCAAACACACTACTCACCTCTGCAGAGAGAATTGTTCTCTCATTCTTTCAAAAAGCTCCCACAAGCCTTGATCCCGTGTTCGAGTCATAGCGAGGAAGATCTCGTGGAAAAAGGAACACAAGAAGAGCTTTGTAGTCTTCAAAGGTAATATATGTTTAACTTCTATTTTAATTTAATTCTAAATAAACCAAAGAATCTATTCCAAACGCTTCCGCTGCGGGGAATGAAGAGTTCATTCCCTTCACTTTTGTGATTACTAATGTGTTTGTTCACGATGCAATTGAAATTCGAAATCTGAATCAAGGTCAGCCGTTCATGGTAAATGGTGCTACATTGAAGCACTACTATGAGGAAGGAGATGTGAAGACACTCTCAGCCTTCCTCCTATCCGAAGCTTAAGAGCAAAGAAAGAAAGGATAAACAAGGGCGTTTAATGGAATTATCCTTATGCCCAACCGTCAGAGGAATACGGAATACATATTCTTTATTGTTTTTTAGATTGCTTAGAGTATTGTTATTTCTAGTATTAATTACGTTTGTTTTTATTTATGATTAGGAGCGTGAAAATTGAAATCTTAAACGGCAATTAGAGAGGTAAATCAAGAGGCAAGGAGAAGATGAAGGAGGAGATCTTGAGAAATCAAAGATTTAGTTGCTAGAATCTCACAACAAACAACAATCAAGGATAAAATCCCAACGGTTACATTTTCAAAGATTTGCTGAAAAATTGCGGAAATATTGCGGAGTCCGCAATGATATAGCCGTTAGTGGGCAACCTAGTATAAATAGGAAGAGCTGAGGATCTTTCCCATTTACGATTCTCAAACCCTCGAATTCCACAACTCATCTCTTTCCTTCCTCAAAAATTCCCAAAGCTTCAAATTCAAGAAACGACCATGGTTTCCTCAAGAGTTGAACGATCCACGCCCAAAAAGACATCCCCAATCACGGAGGATGTTGAATTAGTCAGGGATGCGTTGCTTTCTTTGGCAAACGCTGAAGGTGTGAAACCATCGAGACCTCCGTAGCTCCCTGTGAAGAGGAAGTGGAAGGTGGCGGCAACTGAAGCTGGAAACACCTCTGATCCAACGCAGCCCCCTAGATAAACGTGGAAGGTTACATTGGAGGATCCAAAGACCAAAAGTAGGAATTTCATGAGTGAGGGAAGCCTCAACAGTGGCAAGCCATCGTTTGAGACGACCATGCAAAGCCCTAATTCCCCTCAACAACATTCGGAACCTGAAGTTCCATCTGAAGGACAACCAGAATCGGCATCACTTGGTGATGCGAATGAAGAAGAAGAGGTGGTCTCTCCCTTAAGGGATGTCAATCTTGACAGCCCTGTGGAGAGGGAAAGTAGAGATTCGATGGAGGAAACGCTGGATGAATGCTTCCAGCAGATAGCTGCAAAGGCGAGGCTCAAGAAGAGAGCCCCTGTAATTGTAAGGGCCAAACGGCCAAAAGCCTCCAAGAAAACCAAAAAGAAGAGGGCTGAAGCTGGACCCTCTATCAAGAAGTTGAAGACTGAGGCCGATTGAGGCAGCCAAGGCAAAGGACAAGGGGAAAAGGAAGATGTATCAAGAGGATGAGCCTCGAGCTGCGAGGTATGTGTCCAAGGATGTAGAGGCTAGGGGCCTGAAATTGATGAAGAAAGAACTCATCCACGAGAGAGGATTTCTTGACTCTCCTGCGGACCTACCGCAATTCTTGCGCGCAGGAATTATTAACCGCGGCTGGGAAGAATTGTGTAGGCCCCCAATTCAGGCCTACTCTGATATGGTGTATGACTTCTACGCCAACCTCACTCACCCCGAAGGCTGTTCTTCGGTGGTGAGGGGAGTGGAAGTTGACTTCTCTGCCACTGCGATCAACAAAGTGTATGCTGTCAAAGGGCATAAGGGTTCTGAATACGCAAGGAACATGGCTTCACCCTCAGAGGTAGTCCTAGAGGAAGCTCTGAATATGATAGGAAAACCAGAGGCAGCATGGGCAGTCTCGAAGCATGGGAAGCACACACTGATGAGTGCAACCCTCAAGGACAAGGCGACCGTTTGGTTCTCCCTGATTCGAAGAAGAATCTCCCCTGTCATGCATGAGACAACCATCAATCAGGGGAGATCGCTGCTTATTTATGCAATAATGAAGGGACTCACCATTGATGTGGGTGAAATCATAGCAGCCTCAATCATCGAATGCTCCAAGAAAGGTAAAGGCCAACTCTTTTTCCCCAATACTATTACTAAATTATGCTTGCGCGCAGGGGTGCCTGTAACAATGGAGGAGAAGTAATTGGCCTATGCTGGCCACCTTGAGCTGCCCAGTGACTTGAAGATGAAGAGGAGGGGCAACATGGAATTCGAGCTGGATGGACTTGCTACTGCACAGTCAATGTCCATGGCCTGCTTAATTGACTTACAACGAAAATTAGCCCAATGGGCTGAGTATTCGCAAGCAAGGGACCAAGAACTGGCTGAGCACCTGCGGTGCAAGTTCCCTACCTTCCCAGCTGGCCTGTTGAGCCCTTGGATGCCTCCGAGCGAGAGGAGTGATGAAGAAGACAAGGATGACTGAATGCCACAGACTGACGGCATTTGAGGGAGTATTTCTGATCCTTCTCAAGAAAAAAACCTGTTTTTCTGTAACCCCCCCCCCCCAATATCAAATTGTTGTTATGTTTTAATTTCCTTACTTAGCTTGAATAGGGTAGCTTAGTTTAGTTTGACTTCGTATGTTTAGTTAGCTTAATTAGTTTTTTGTGCCTGTAGTTGTTTACAAGTAGAACATCGCATGTTAGGAGCCTTGATCACGGTTAAATCTGCTCTGTTAGTTTCATTGCAATTTCTTTGTGGACACCGCAATATTTTGTTAGTTTAAGCATGCTGTTATATGACTTTCTACTGGGTTGTATGTCTTTCAATCTCATTATTTGACTGCATTACTGATGTCCATAGGTAGTCTGTCTATTGAGCATGCTAGATGAGAGTCAAGTACACTCTTGTTAGTTTTACATTAGCTTCATAAATTGTTGAGCATGTACCTCTGTTAGACCTTACCATGTTGGTTTTAGTAAATTTCTGCTGATGAGTTATCTGAACTATGAGGGTCATTTTATCTCTAGGAGTTTTAAATTTTGTCTGGTTTTTATTTAGACTAGATGCTTCTAGGATAAATTTGGGGGTGTGCCACCTCAGACTCTCATTGGGGACAATGAAAAGTTTAAGTTTGGGGGAGCCAACCTCTAGGCCTAGGAACACTCCTCTCTCCCTTGAACAAGAAAATAGACATTGTTCTTCCTTGAAAAAAAAAAAATTTTGAAAAAAAAAGCAAAGAAAAAGAAAAGGACATTGTCTTCTTCTAGGGATGTTGAGTAATCAGGGCCATTTGTGTAACCCACAAGTGGCACTGCATCAAAAGGCAATTCAAGGAGAAGACTTTGCCAAAAGAAAAAGAAGAAAAGGAAAAATAAAATCAAGGAAGAAGAATGTGTGTCAGGAAGTTGCAGCCTAAGTGCTTAAATGTCCTATGAAGTTGAACTCTGATCCTAAGTTTGCTAAGCACAGGGTTGTAGCTTGAAGGTTTGTCAAGGTAGATGAGTGTCTATCCAACGTAGTGGTGCCAGGACTTAGTCTGTTCTCTAGATACTGAACTCTGATACTTGTGTGTTTTAAGCCTGGCATGACTCTAAGGAATCCTAGGTAATTCAAAAATAAAAACATTAGAAGCATGTATTGAGTCTGAATTAAAACTAGGGAGAGTTTGAAAGCTTAGGAATGACAGCACAATGACCCCAATGACATAGGCAGATAAACCATAAGGTAGGAAGTTAGTAAAAACAGAAGGTTTTAAAGGCAAGGGAAATCAGAATAGGCAGAATATGAAGTTAGTTTGAACCTAAGAAAGTGTCACAGGACAACAATGCCTTTGATAGTAAGCCTAGGGAAGTCAGCAAGTCAGTTAGGTAGAGTTTAAAAGACAAGATTTAGCAGCCAAAGTAAGCCTTTATATTGCTCGAGGACTAGCAATAACTCAAGTTTGGGGGTGTGTTACCTCTCCAAAAGTGCATTATTTAAGGCCATATTTACCTAGAAATCATGGAAATTCTTGAGTGTTTTTGTTAGAAGTTAGCTTAATGTGTGCTTAAATGTGAGAATTTGAGATAAATGTGAGAATTTGAGAAATGGTGCTAAATTAAGGCTTATTTGGAAAAAGAACGAAAAAGGATGCAAAATGATGTAAAAAGAGCTAAAATGTATATTGCAGGAACATTGCGGAAACATTGTGGATCTCGCAATGAAACAGAGCATTGCTGCCCTCGCAAGGAAACCGCAATGAAACAGTCTTTGCTGCTGCATTTTTCCAGCCGTCAGTCTTTGTTGACTGCGATTTTCCAGCCGTCAACTCTCCCTGCTGCTGCCACATGTCAAGCTTGACTACCTCACAAAGTTGAATGGTGATCCACGATTAAATGAGCAGCCTTTGGCAACTATCTAAAAGCTATATAAAGAGGGTGAGATGAAAGATCAAAGCAATCGAATTGAATCCACTTCAATTCATTCCACACAGACTCAGAAGCGAGGAGATCCCAGTTGCGAAGCAATCTGCAGACGAAATTTCTTCCCCCGTTTGTTGGATCGAAGAAATCAGCCCTTGGCGTAGATAATTCGAGAGGAAGAAGAGAAGATCTTTCTTCTCTTCTGATTGAATTCTTCCCCAAGATCAGCTAATCTTCCCCTTCATCCGAGGCGTTTTGCGACGAGGAGGATCCTTGCACGTTTACAGCTTTCTTACTGCTTTCTCTTTACTGTTTTCCATTGGTGACATTGTTCTGAATCACTCTCTAATGCACTTAATCTTTCCTGTTTTCGGATCATCGCACGTTGTTCTTATGAAATGTTATGAACCTTGTTTTTAAAGAGTAATCAATTAGTTTTGTTGAGTTCTTTATCTCTTCATTTCTCATTCAATTAATTTTACTGAGTTCTTACTTCATGTTCACTCAATCCATCTTCCTTAGCTCTTCGAAAACTATGAGTAACTAATCTAAGAAAGGTCTGCTAAGGATGAATCTGTAGGCTAGAAACGTGAGAATTCAGCATGTAGAGTAGCATGATTGCATTGAATGTATGTGAGCTTCATCCCATGGGCGATTTCGACTGGCCATCCATTTTGTCTAAATAATTCCTAACCTCCGGAAGGAGTAAGAATTCAGAGTCATCCATTCATGCTAGCCTTTTATGGTAATCAGAAAATGACCTAGGAATAGGCGTTCTCCTAGCACGTTTATTAGCTTGTGCGTATAAATAGGTTTTTAAGTCTTACTTGGATATGAGTAAACTAAAAGATCTAATGCATGTAATCGAGAGATGCATGAGACTTAGTTAAAACGATGCATGATATGTTAATCTACTGTTGAATGATCGTAGTTAAATGCTTATAGAGGACTCTTAAGTCGACCTTGCTGTCTTACTTTACATTTAAATCGTTGCTAATTTATTGCGAGATTATTGCGAGAACCGCAATAAAACATTTCTGCATTTTGCATTAGTCTTTTCCATAGGTTTTTATCTCTGCGATTTTATTGCGAAAGAATTGCGAGACCCGCAATTCTCCTCCTCCACATTAAAGCTTTACTTCTTTACTTGCTTTGCTTTTACATTTGCTTTCTTCTTACATCTTTTATACTTCAGCACACCAACCCAAAATCTACCCAATTTAAGTTACCTTATCTAATTTAGCACATCAAATCGTTAGTCACTAAAATTAATCTCTGTGGGAAAACGAATTAAATTATACTTATCACTTGCTGCAGACCATGTATGCTTGCATGATCTGAGTGCTATCCCATTTAATTTTACATACACACTGAGCACGCAACAGATGGCTCCCACACAGTCGGTTGTACCGCTCCCAACATTCGTATAAATTCTCCTCAGCTCCCTGCGTGATCCTATAGATTTGCCTCCTGATGTTAGTGGCTTTTGAGGCGGGGAAGTACTTTTCAAAAAATAAGCCCTTCAATTCGTTCCATGTCGTGACAGACCCAGATGGAAGACAATACAACCAATCTTTTGCCTTTTCCTTCAAAGTGAAGAGAAAGGCCCTCAAGCACAATTGGTCCTCAGTCACTCCTTGGGGCATCATCCCCGAACATACCAGATGGAATTCCTTAAGATGCTTCTGAGGATCCTCACCTGCATTGCCACAAAAAGAAGGTAGTTGGTAAATTAATCCAGATTTTAATTGGAAATTACCTGGAACTACCGGATACGCTATACACAGTGGTTGGCGGTCTACGTCCGGTAATGCCAACTGCCTCATGGTCCATTGATCCTCAAAATTAGCCGCGGCCTCCATATTTTCCACTTTTCTAAAAATTAAAAGAAAACTGTACACAAAAACTTAAAAGAAACGGGTCATACTGTACAAAAAGAATAAAAATAAACAGAACCCAAGAAAATAAAAATAAAAAGAAATAAAATTATTTACAAAATAAAATAAAAACACAAAACAAATAAAATTCAATCAAGTAAGATTATATTTTTGCTCCCCGGCAACGACGCCAATTTTGGTAATAAACTTTTGTACGTTCACAATTTCAAGCTGTCGAGGCTTGCCAAAATGAAATTTATATGCCGATTATACCGACTAACTTGTAGTTAGTGATAATCGGGTCGATCCACAGGGAGCGATCAATAATCTTAATTTAATTGAATTAAATTTGCAATGATAAAATAGGGGGATTTTGCTTGGGGAAAACAGTGGCGAAAACTAAAATTGAGCTAACGGAAAATTAAAACGGGAAGTATGAAATTGACGAATACGATTGATTAGCAAGTGTCGGGATTGATCTAATGTACTTTGGTTCATTGATTAACATGTGAATTAGCCAAGACGTTTCATGCACACAAAATGTTATGTCCCTCTCGGGTCCAAACATCCCAATGAATTAATTAGGAAAGTGCAATTCTAATTAAACATGCCCACTAATTAATCTAAGTTCATGAGTCTTAAATTAATTAACAAACAGTAACGTGTATCATTGAGACGAATTAATCCTAGAACTAATTCGATTTATCTCTTAGTCTTAAGCCCGCCGTGAGAACGTTAATCAATTCCTACCCCCAACTGTCACTTGGGCTCGAATTGATTAGCCACGAGCTAGACTTTCGCTACTAAGTATTAAAGTTTGTCAAAAATCAACGCTAGCCGACTAATCATGCGTAACTAATTATGGACGTCACTCCTAATCGGAAAGGCAAGTTATTCGTTCTTAATACAGACCAAGAGATGCAAGAAAATCATTCATTCATGCTAAACATTCAATAAAGCTCTAATCTCACCTAATACAAAAGATAATCAATCCCTAAACTTAACTAACCAATCACTAACCTCTTAGCTATCCATGGAGATGAAGGTTGCCCAAGCATCCATGGAGATTGTCTTCTTCATACAACCCAAAAGTGGGCACAAACCAGAAAAATGGGAAGAAAACGGCAATCCCGAGGGGAAAAAAGAGAATCTTCGGCTAAAACTCGGAAATGTTGGCTTTATATCCGTCGGAGCGTCGAGACGCTAGGGACAGCGTCTAAACGTTGCGCCCTAAGTTGGCAGCGCGCGCGCTCAGGGTAGCGTCGAGACGCTAGGGACAGCGTCTCGACGCTGAGCAGCGTTGAGCCAGCGTCTCGACGCTGCCGCTCAACGCTTGCTCTCGGGTTTGGTGGCCAACAATTGCCTTTCAATGGCAATTTTTGCCATTTCTTCAATTCTTCAAGCCCCTTCACTCCCGATGCGTCCATGAAGCTCTAAAACGTCGCTTTTAGCCCCGAAACACGTCCTCAGACTCCTCGAGCTCTCTACCATGTATTTACCTACAAAAAGGCATTTTAATCAATATTGAGCATGATTTTTAGCTATAATTAGGGAGTAAATAATAGATCTATTTTGGAGCTATCACCTACCATGACAAAATTGAGCCCCAATACATCCATGGAAGCCTTAGACATCATCCCAAGTGAAAATAGAAAAGAAAAGTTTCAAAAATGCCCAACAATGGCGAAAACCCGAGGGAAAAAGACGAAGAAGATGATGAAAAATCGTCTTTACAGCTTATATAATCCGTCGGAGCGTCGACACGCTAGGCCAGCGTCGCGACGCTGCGACCTAAAAATCTCAGCGCGCGCATCGCGATGGCGTCGAGACGCTAGGCCAGCGTCTTGAGGCTGCCCCGATAATTTCCAGCGCGCGCCTCTTCGGAGCGTCTCGAGCCGGGCAGCGTTGAGCAGCGTCTCGACGCTAGCTCTCGGATTTGGGGCTGGAAAATTGCCTTTGCATGGCAATTTTCTCCAAATCTTCCTTGTTGAACCTCCCCATCTCCCGATGCAATCTCGGAGTGCTAAAACAGCTTCCTAAGCCACGAAACGCGTCCATTGGACACCATGAGCTCTTTGCCGTAATTTTTCTATAAACAAGATAAATTAAACGATTAAGCACGACTTTTAGCTAGAGTTAGAGAGTGATAATTAGCTCCAAAATGGAGTTATCAATCATCCCAGCACTAATGCACCGGATCCCATCAGAACTCTGTAGTTAAGCGTGCTTGGGCGAGAGTAGTACTAAGTTGGGTGACCACTTGGGAAGTCCTCGTGTTGCACCCCTTTTTTGTTTCTTATATAACTTCCTTTTGTTTCTTTCGTACCTTAGTATTAATTTTTTATTTCTTTCTTTCATTTTAACTTTTAGTGCGCTCGTGTCCGCGCAGGCCCCGTCGGCCGCTTCGACCTACTCGCGGCTCCTCCCTCGTCGGTCGGCCCTTCGCGACCTGTGTTCATCACGTGTTGCATTGGGTCATGCCGCCCCGCTCGGCTTAAATGAAAATTGTGTGCATTCCATGTCCGGTGCGATCATACCAGCACTAATGCACCGGATCCCATCAGAACTCTGTAGTTAAGCGTGCTTGGGCGAGAGTAGTACTAAGTTGGGTGACCACTTGGGAAGTCCTCGTGTTGCACCCCTTTTTGTTTCTTATATAACTTCCTTTTGTTTCTTTCGTACCTTAGTATTAATTTTTTATTTCTTCCTTTCATTTTAACTTTTAGTGCGCTCGTGCTCCTTAATTTTCTACGAACCGGGGTATCCGCGCGGGCCCCGTCGGCCGTTTCGACCTACTCGCGGCTCCTCCCTCGCCGGTCGGCCCTTCGCGACCTTTATTCATCACGTGTCGCATTGGGTCATGCCGCCCCGATCGGCTTAAATGAAAATTGTGTGCATTCCATGTCGGGTGCGATCATACCAGCATTAATGCACCGGATCCCATCAGAACTCTGCAGTTAAGCGTGCTTAGGCGAGAGTAGTACTAAGTTGGGTGATCACTTGAGAAGTCTTTGTGTTGTACCCTTTTTGTTTCTTATATAACTTCCTTTTGTTTCTTTCGTACTGTTACCTCTCCAAATGAGTGTTATTTAGGACCTTATTTACCTGAAATTCATGGAAATTCTTGAGCATTTTAGTTAGTAGTTAGCATAATGTGTGCTTAAAAGTGAGATTTTGAGAAATGATGCTAATTTAAGGCTTATTTGGAAAAGTAACGAAAAACTATGCAAATTGGTGATGTCTCTGTGTGGTCTGTCTATTGAGTATGCTGGATGAGTGTTGAGTACAGTTTTTAAAGTTGAATTGGCTTCATAAAATGATAAGCATGTGACCCTGTTAGACCTTGCTATTTGTTTTTAATAAATATCTGTTGTTGTGTTATCTGAAACCAGGAGAGCCACTCTATCCCTTGGATTTTTAACTTCTGTCTATTTTTAACTTAGACTAGATGCTTCTAAAACAAGTTTGGGGGTGTGCTACCTCATACTCTCATTGGGGACAATGAGAAGTCTAAGTTTGGGGGAGGCAGCCTCTAGTCCTAGGAACACTCCTCTCTCCCTTAGTAAAAATGCATTGTTCTTCTTTGAAAAAAAAAAAAGCAAAGAGAAAAAATAAAAGGGCATTGTCTTCTCCTAGAAATGCTGAGTAATCAAGGCCATTTGTGTAACCCACAAGTGGCACTGCATCAAAAGGCAACTCCAGGAGAGGACCTTGCCAAAGAAAAGAAACAAGAGAAGGAAAAATAAAACAAAGAAGAAGAATGTGTGCCAGAAAGTTGCAGCCTAGGTGGTTAGATGTCCTATGCACTGAACTCTGATCCTAAGTTAGCTAAGCACAGGGCTGTAACTAGAAGGCTTGTTGAGGGAGATGAGTGTCTGTCCTAAAGAGTGATGCCAGGGCTTAATCTGTTCTATGGATTCTGTACTCTGATACTTGTGTTATTCTAAGCATGGCATGACTTTAAAGGATTCCTAGGTAATAAAGAATAAAAACCTTAGAAGCATGTAATGAGTCTGAGTTAAAACTAGGGAGATTTTGAAAACTTAGGGATGACTGCACAGTGTGCTCAATGAATTCCCTTCAATTCAATCCACAACTCGAAAGTGAAGAAAAATCGGCAGAAGCCAAAACTCGAAAACAAGATCCTTTCCCCTCGTTTGTTGGATCGAAGAAACAAAGCCCTTGGCGTCGATAATTCGAAAGGAAGAAGAGAAGATCCTTCTTCTCTTCTGATTGAATTCATCCCCAAGATCAGCTAATCTTCCCCTTCTTCCGAGGCGATTCGTGGCTTCAAAAGATCTTCACTCAAACTGACTGCTTTCTTTTAATCGCTTTCTGAATTAGCTACAGTTTTCTTTACGTGTTGTTATCGAATCATCTACTGCTTTTCCCTTTAATTGTTGCTTTCAGATTGACGTATGTATGCTTACAAATTGTTATTCGATTTGCCTTTTAAGAGTAATCAATTAGTTTTATTGAGTTCTTCATTTAATTGTCTTTCAATCAATTAGTTTTGTTGAGTTCTTCATTCCATGAGTAATCAATTAATTTTGTTGAATTCTAAAACCATGCGTAGCTAATTTGTTAGAGGTTTGCTAAAGATGAATCTATAGGATACGAATATGTGAAATCAGCATGTAAAGTAGCATGAATGCATTGAATGAATGTGATCTTCATCCCATGGGCAATTTTGACCGGCCATCCATTTTGTCTAAAGAATTCCTAACCTCTGGAAGGAGTAAGAATTCAGAGTCGTTCATTCATGTTAGCCTTTCATGGTAACCAGAGAGTGGCCTAGGAATAGGCATTCTCCTAGCACGTTTGTTAGCATGTGTGTATAAATATGTTTTAAGTCTTTCTTGGATATGAGTAAACTAAAGATCTAATGCATGTAATCGAAAGATGCATGAGACCTAGCTAAGACGATGCATGATATGTTAATTTGCTGCTGAATGATCATAGATAAATGCCTATAGAGGACTCTTAAGCCAACCTTGCCATCTTTATTTTAGTTTTTAATCGTTGCTAGCTTATTGCGAGAATATTGCGAGCACCGCAATATCACTTTCTGCCTTTATCTTAGTCTTTTTATTAGCTTTTTACTCCATTGCAAAACCATTGCGAAAGTATTGCGAGACCCGCAATACGAGTTTTTCACATTATATTTTCCTCAACTTCGTTTGCTTTGTGTTTATTTTCGCATTCTTCTTGCATCTTTTATAATTCCGTACCTCAAACCAAAATCCATTCAATTCAAGTTACCTTATCCAATCTAACACACACCAAATCGCTAGTCACTTAACTTAGTCTCTGTGGGAAAACGATATAAATTATACTTATCACTTGTTGCAGACCATGTATACTTGCATGATCTGAGTGCTCTCCACATTTAATTTACATACACACTGAGCACGCAACACGTACCTTAGTATTAATTTTTTATTTCTTCCTTTCATTTTAACTTTTAGTGCGCTCGTGCTCGATAATTTTCTACGAACCAAGGTGTCCGCGCGGGCCCCGTCGACCGCTTCGACCTACTCGCAGCTCCTCCCTCGTCGGTCGGCCCTTCACGACATGTGTTCATCACGTGTCGCATTGGGTCATGCCGCCCCGATCGGCTTAAATGAAAATTATGTGCATTTCATGTCGGGTGCGAGCATACCAGCACTAATGCACCGGATCCCATAAGAACTTCGTAGTTAAGCATTCTCGGGCGAGAGTAGAACTAAGTTGGGTGACCACTTGGGAAGTCCTCGTGTTGCACCCCTTTTTGTTTCTTATATAACTTCCTTTTGTTTCTTTCGTACCTTAGTATTAATTTTTATTTCTTCCTTTCATTTTAACTTTTAGTGCGCTCGTGCTCGTTAATTTTCTACGAACCAAGGTGTCCGCGCGGGCCCCGTCGACCGCTTCGACCTACTCGCGGCTCCTCCCTCGCCGGTCGGCCCTTCGCGACCTGTGTTCATCACGTGTCGTATTGGGTCATGCCGCCCCGCTCAGCTTAAATGAAAATTGTGTGCATTCCATGTCGGGTGCGATCATACCAGCACTAATCCACCGGATCCCATCAGAACTTCGCAGTTAAGCGCGCTTGGGCGAGAGTAGTACTAAGTTGGGTGACCACTTGGGAAGTCCTCGTGTTGCACCCCTTTTTGTTTCTTATATAACTTCTCTTTGTTTCTTTCGTACCTTAGTATTAATTTTTTATTTATTTCTTTCATTTTTACTTTTAGTGCGCTCGTGCTTGTTAATTTTCTACGTACCAGGGTGTCCGCGCGGGCCCCGTCGGCCGCTTCGACCTACTCGCGGCTCCTCCATCGCCGGTCGGCCCCTCGCGACCTGTGTTCATCACGTGTCATTGGGTCATGCCGCCCCGCTTGGCTTAAATGAAAATTGTGTGCATTCCATGTCGGGTGCGATCATACCAGCACTAATGCACCGGATCCCATCAGAACTCTCGACGCTCCAACGGATTTAAAGGGCTGAAGGACGATTTTTCAGCCAATCATCTTCCCATCTTATTCTTCCTCTCGGGTTTTCTTCCATATTTCTTTTTGCTCCGCCATTTGTGGCTTGTTTTTGGAGCTTTCCATTGTATTGAAGCTAGAGATGATGGCCAAGACATCCATGGGAGCGGTTTTGGAAACTTCTACCATAGTTGGCTAAGGTATTGTGTGAGATTCGGGATGGTTTAGGGATTTTTAGTTAGGCTTCTACATTTTGATAATCTTATGCAAATAGTTCTGATTAGGCTTTAATTTGGTATGCATTTGTTGCTATTTCTTAATCCAATACATGTGTTAGATTTCAACGACGGACAATCGGGTTTTCTAGCATGTGTTAGAGTTATAGAATAGTGATGCCTTGCCTCTCCTTTTCGCCTAGTAACACAGAGCCACGAAATAAATCGGAGTATCGATATATGCATGATAATTGTTGGGTACTTTAGTGTTGGCGGGTAGCCAGTTAGCAATAGGAATGCATATTTGAATGTTCGTCGCAGTTAGCTAGTGACTATTTAGAGTCAATTTGGGGCTGATCACTCTAATGAGACTTTGAATAATGTTTAATTAAGATTGTTTGATCTAATTAATTAATATGGAGCCGGTTACCTTAGGGCGTCCCGGGTAACCGACCGCGTGCATGTCAAATTATTAGCCTATGTTTTGAATTAAATGATAAATGTTAGAATGCCTAGCGAAATCCCGAGACTCCCCAAATCGAACACTTTTTAATCTCTTTTTCTTCAATTTCTCCGTTAGCAATTTATTTCTTCACCTTGCATGTTAAAATTCCCCCTCTTTGTTACAACACCAATTAATCAATCAATTTACATTTTGAACTATCAATTTCAATCTGACCAGTCCTTCTCTATGGATCGACCCTGTTGCCACTAGCTGCAAAGCTAAAGTCAATAGGCTTATAAATTCATTTTGGTAAGGATTCGACAGCCTGTGAATTAGAGGATATTCAAAAATCCTACCACCACCGCCCCGCTCGGCTTAAATAAAAATTGTGTGCATTCCATGTTGGGTGCGATCATACCAGCACTAATACACCAGATCCCATCAGAACTCCGCAGTTAAGCGTGCTTGGGCGAGAGTAGTATTAAGTTGGGTGACCACTTGGGAAGTCCTCATGTTGCACCCTTTTTTTGCTTCTTATATAACTTACTTTTGTTTCTTTCGTACCTTAGAATTATTTTTTTATTTCTTCCTTTCATTTTAACTTTTAGTGCGCTCGTGCTCGTTAATTTTCTACGAACCGGGGTGTCCGCGCGGGCCCCGTCGGCCGGTTCGAAATACTCGCGGCTCCTCCCTTGCCGGTCGGCCCTTCACGACCTGTGTTCATCACGTGTCGCATTGGGTCATGCCGCCCCGCTCGGCTTAAATGAAAATTGTCTGCATTCCATGTCGGGTGCGATCATACTAGCACTAATGCACCGGATCCCATCAGAACTCTGCAGTTAAGCGTGCTTGGGCGAGAGTAGTACTAAGTTGGGTGACCACTTGGGAAGTCCTCGTGTTGCACCCCTTTTTGTTTCTTATATAACTTCCTTTTGTTTCTTTCGTACCTTAGTATTAGTTTTTTATTTCTTCCTTTCATTTTAACTTTTAGTGCGCTCGTGCTCGTTAATTTTCTACGAACCGGGGTGTCCGCGCGGGCCCCGTCGGCCGCTTCGACCTACTCGCGGCTCCTCCCTCGCCGGTCGGCCCTTCGCGACCTGTGTTCATCACGTGTCGCATTGGGTCATGCCGCCCCGCTCGGCTTAAATGAAAATTGTGTGCATTCCATGTCGGGTGCGATCATACTAGCACTAATGCACCGGATCCCATCAGAACTCTGCAGTTAAGCGTGCTTGGGCGAGAGTAGTACTAAGTTGGGTGACCACTTGGGAAGTCCTCGTGTTGCACCCCTTTTTGTTTCTTATATAACTTCCTTTTGTTTCTTTCGTACCTTAGTATTAGTTTTTTATTTCTTCCTTTCATTTTAACTTTTAGTGCGCTCGTGCTCGTTAATTTTCTACGAACCGGGGTGTCCGCGCGGGCCCCGTCGGCCGCTTCGACCTACTCGCGGCTCCTCCCTCGCCGGTCGGCCCTTCGCGACCTGTGTTCATCACGTGTCGCATTGGGTCATGCCGCCCCGCTCGGCTTAAATGAAAATTGTGTGCATTCCATGTCGGGTGCGATCATACCAGCACTAATGCACCGGATCCCATCAGAACTCCGCAGTTAAGCGTGCTTGGGCGAGAGTAGTACTAAGTTGAGTGACCACTTGGGAAGTGGTAGTGAACTTTTGTACGTTCACAAATTTCGGGATGTCGAGTCCCGCCAAAATGAAATTTATAAACCCGAATACACCGAGCAATTTGCAGCTAAGTGGCAACGGGGTCGATCCACAGGGAGTGATTAATAATCCTAAATTAATTGAACTAAATTTGCAATGATAAAATAGGGGGAATTGCTTGGGAAAACAGTAGCTAAAATTAAACTAACGCTAACGGAAAATTAGAACGGGAAGTATGAAATTGACGAATTCGATTGATTAGCAAGTGTCGGGATTGAACTAATGTATTTTGGTTCATTGATTTACATGGGAATTAGCCGAGACGTTTCATGCACACAAAATGTTATGTCCCAAACGGGTCCAAAACATCCCAATGAATTAATTAGGTAAGTGCAATCCTAATTAAACATGCCCATTAATTTATCTAAGTTCATGACTCTTAAATTAATTAACAAACAGTAACGGGTACCATTGAGACGAATTAATCCTAGAACTAATTCGATTTATCTCCTAGTCTTAAGCCCGCCATGAGAACGTTAATCAATTCCTATCTCCAACGTCACTTGGGTTCGAATTGATTAGCCATGAGCTAGACTTTTGCTACTAAGTATTGAGGTTTGTCAAAAATCAATATTAGCCCACTAAGCATGCGTAACTAATTATGGACGTCACTCCTAATCGGAAAGGCAAGTTAGTCGTTCTTAATACAGACCAAGAGATGCAAGAAATTCATTCATTCATGCTAAACATATTCAATTAAGCTTAAACCTCACCTAATACAAAAGTAATCAATCCCTAAACTTAACTAATCAATCACTAACCTCTTTAGCTTTCCATGTAGATGAAGGTTTCCCAAGCATCCATGGAGTTTGTCTTCAACATACAACCCAAAAGTGGGCAAAAACCAGAAAATGAGGGGAGAAAACGGCAATCCCGAGGGGAAAGAGAGGAAGAATGCGTTAAAAATCGGAAAATGTGATTTTATATCCGTCGGAGCGTCGAGACGCTAGGGCAGCGTCTCGACGCTGTGCCTTAAACTATCAGCGCGCGCGCCCGGGGTAGCGTCGAGACGCTCGCGCGGCGTCGAGACGCTTGCGCGGCGTCGAGCGAGCGTCGAGACGCTTGCGCTCGACGCTTGCTCTCGGGTGGAATTTCAAATGTGCGCCTCAGACTTCGGAGCGTCGAGACGCTAGGCCAGCGTCGCGACGCTGTCGGCGTTGAGTGAGCGTTGAGACGCGCGCGCTCGACGTTGGCGCTCGTCCATCTTCAGGAATCGTCGGGGCAGCGTCGAGACGCTAGGCCAGCGTCTCGACGCCGAGCAGCGTTGAGCCAGCGTCTCGACGCTGCCGCTCAACGCTAGCTCTCGGGTTTGGTGGCCAACGTTTGCCTTTCAATGGCAAATTTTGCCATTTCTTCAATTCTTCAAGCTCCTTCGATCACGATGCATCCATTAAGCTCTAAAACGTCGTTTTTAGCCTCGAAACACGTCCTCGGACTCCCCGAGCTCTCTACCATGAAATCACCTACAAGAAGGCATTTTAATCAATATTTGTCATGGTTATAGCTATAATTAGGAAGCAAATAATAGCTCTATTTTGGAGCTATCAAAATACCCCCAACCTAATTCTTGCTAGTCCTCGAGCAAGGCTATTCTTAAATTATCACCACAGAACAGAATTTTGCATGCTATCGACTCAAACCTCAATGCTTCAAAGACCAAGGCATTTACTTAACAAGAAAGCAATTAATCGCATGCATTGATTGAGACCCTTTCAAAAATCTAACCGTTACTCCCCTACGTGTGTGTGTGTTCAGCAAACATATTCTAGCTCACATAGACCCGAAAAAACTTTATGCAATCTTACATCACGTTTTCCCCCTACTTCTAGCAATACAGAACAGTCTACGGCTTTTCAACAATCAAGAGAGCAACAAATTAAAAGGCCTAATTTTTTTCTTTTCTTTTGAACTTGCTAGATTTTTACTTTTTCTTTCTTTTGCTTCTCTAGGAGAGCCTAACATGTCAAACTTGCCTTCGTTTCAGCTTACCTGCAATTTCATTGCACAATGTATCTGACTACGGGCAAGCTTCACATTTTTAAGGGCTAATGCTCACTTCTTAGTCGTGATTCTAAGAAGGAGGAGCACCTCAAGAGCTTTTATTTTTATGCTTCTTTTTTTTACTAGGCTATAGCTTCGCTACACTTCGATTAACCTATCGCAACCTATCATGCATCAAGCCTTCCCTAAAGGTGCCTTTCGGGGTGACAACATGATTTCGGGCTAAATAAAGCAATTCTAAGCCTACGGAGTCCAAAATAAGATGCTACGTGCTCGATAGATGCAAGGAAGCAACGACAAAAATTTTAAAAATTTTCGAAAAATGCTCAATTAACGCATACAATCTCATGCTTTTCCTATTATGCACAACGAAGATTTTAAAAGCATATCAAAGATTGTCCTCATCGAACAACATGCAAATTCAGACTACGACACTTCAAATTAAGAGAAAACCCATGCTCGACAACTACAGAGAAGTCCACAGACAAACCACCCCCAACCTAGAGAAATGCACTGTCCTCAATGCATTCACCATCAGATAAAGCAATAAACAAGCGAAATAAGGGAACACGAGGACTTCCCTAATCTTTGCAAGGCTGGCGGGGAGAGGGCACTATCTTTTCTTTCCAATTTGAAGTCCATAAGCCGACAATCTCCTTATTCTCCTAAGAAAAACGAAACAAAACAAGCAAGTATTAAAAACTAAGCTACTTAAAGTAAGAAACTCAAACAAACAGAAATAACAGTTCAAACTCGGGTGCCTCCGAGAAGCGCAAATTTTTAAAGTCGATTGCTCGACTGTATTCTCAGACTCCACTCATCCATAGTCCAACATCTTGGAAGATACTCCATCCATCTTCCTATATCCATCCTTCTTGCCAAAGTCCACAGAAAAGTATTTCCTAGGCTTCTCCTGCACACTAACAACATCATTCCCAAACAATGCATTCACAGTTTCCACATTCACATTCCCATCAGGTTCATCAGTTAATGCATCCATTTTAAACTCACACTTATCCCCATCAAATTCAACAGATAAGACTCCTTTATCAACATCAATTTTAACCTTAGCAGTTTTCATGAAAGGACGTCCTAAAAGAATTGACGTGGGCATACGAGATGAGTTTTCATTCATTTCAAGCACATGAAAGTCAGCGGGGAAGTACATATTGTTGACCTTAACAAGAATATCCTCAACTTTTCCCATAGGATGCACAAATGATTTATCAGCCAGTTGTACTATAACATCAGATCTATGCATATATTTCAATTTAAGATCTTGAAAAACATCATAAGACATCACATTAACTGATGATCCTAGATCTAACATGGCATCATGAATCATTTTGTCCCCTAATATGCAAGGTAAAGTAAACTTACCTGGATCCTTGCATTTCGTTGGTAGAACAATGTTGGACCTTCTTGAGTCATTCAAGCTTTTCACTTCTTCTTCCGCCTTTTGCTTCATTTTGGCGGTGCACCAACTCTTAAGAAACCTCGAGTACTTAGGGATTTGCTTGATGGCTTCCAAAAGGGGAATGTTCACCACAACCCTCTTAAAAGTCTCCAAGACTTCTTTGTATTCCTTATCAACCTTAGGCTTTGGCTTAGCCAACCTACTTGGGAATGGCGCAACTGGAACACGCTCTTGCTTAAGCACAGGAGATTCCTCATCTTGGTCCTCTTCTTCCATAATTCTGGGACTCAGCTGTTTTCTTGGATTGGGAGGCTTGGGCACATACTTTGGGACAACTGGAGGACTTTTCTTCTTTTCGCTCTCTAACTGAGCTGGAGGGTCCATCAATCTACTCGGGAATGGGGCTTTAGGCACGTACACTCGAGTACAGGTGGGGTCAAAATTTATACCTTTCCATCTTGGCTCAGGAGTCTCCTCCACAGGTGTAGAGATTTCCTTCCCGCTTCTCAAGGTTATGGCGCACACTTGCTCACAAGTGTTCACCATCGGTTGTTGCGGCGGTATCCGTGAGCACTGATCCTCCACCTTACTGAGCCTTTCATCTAGCCTCTTTATTACATCAGCCAGACCTCGCACTTGAGCTCCACAACTCTCGAACATGGCCGAAAATTTCCCCAAGTAAGAACTCACCATCTCCTCGACATTTCGATCTGCAACAGAAGATTGAGGTTTTTGTAAGCCTTTGGCTACTATGAGAAGTGAGTCACTTACCTCGAGTACTTGGGCTTTGAGTTCCTTTAGTTCCTTTGAGAGATGGGTATTCTCTACTCCTCCACCACCATACTGCTGAAGGTTCCCTGCCATATTAGAGATCAGAACTCTGGCCTCCGCGGGCGTCTTATCAAGGAGAGATCCTCCACTAGCAGCATCGATCATCTGGCGGTCTCGAGGAAGCATGCCATCGTAAAAATTCAGAACGAGGAGATGCTCAGCTATCTGGTGATTGGGATGGCTCCCGCACAGTCGGTTGTACCGCTCCCAACATTCAAATAAATTCTCCTCAGCTCCCTGCTTGATCCCATAGATTTGACTCCGGATTTCGGTGGCTTTTGAAGCAGGGAAGTACTTCTCCAAAAATAAGCCCTTTAGTCTGTTCCATGCCGTGACAGACCCAGATGGGAGACAATACAGCCAGTCTTTTGCCTTTCCCTTCAAAGTGAAAGGAAAGGCCCTTAAGCACAGTTGGTCTTCAGTCACTCCTTGGGGCATCATCCCCGAACATACCAGATGGAATTCCTTAAGATGCTTCTGAGGATCCTCACCTGCATTTCCACCAAAAGAAGGTAGTTGGTTAATTAATCCAGATTTTAATTGAAAATTACCTGGAACTACCGGATACACTATACACAGTGGTTGGCGGTCTGCGTCCGGTAATGCCAACTGCTTCATGGTCCTTTGATCCTCAAAATTAGCCTCAGCCTCCATCTCTTCAGCTCTCCTCAAAATTAAAATAAAACTGTACACAAAAACTTAAAAGAACCTCGTCATACTGTACAAGAAGAATAAAAATAAACAAAACCCAAGGAAATAAAAATGAAAAGAAATAAAATAAAATAAAATTATTTACAAAAGAAAAATAAAAATAAAAATAAAAACACAAAACAAATAAAATTCAATCAATCAAGATTATATTTTACTCCCCGGCAACGGCGCCAATTTTGGTAGTGAACTTTTGTACGTTCACAAATTTCGGGATGTCGAGTCCCGCCAAAATGAAATTTATAAACCTGAATATACCGAGCAATTTGCAGCTAAGTGGCAACGGGGTCGATCCACATGGAGTGATTAATAATCCTAAATTAATTGAACTAAATTTGCAATGATAAAATAGGGGGAATTGCTTGGGAAAACAGTAGCTAAAATTAAACTAACGCTAACGGAAAATTAGAACGGGAAGTATGAAATTGACGAATTTGATTGATTAGCAAGTGTCGGGATTGAACTAATGTATTTTGGTTCATTGATTTACATGGGAATTAGCCGAGACATTTCATGCACACAAAATGTTATGTCCCAAACCGGTCCAAAACATCCCAATGAATTAATTAGGTAAGTGCAATCCTAATTAAACATGCCCATTAATTTATCTAAGTTCATGACTCTTAAATTAATTAACATACAGTAACGGGTACCATTGAGACGAATTAATCCTAGAACTAATTCGATTTATCTCCTAGTCTTAAGCCCGCCATGAGAACGTTAATCAATTCCTATCTCCAACGTCACTTGGGTTCGAATTGATTAGCCATGAGCTAGACTTTTGCTACTAAGTATTGAGGTTTGTCAAAAATCAATATTAGCCCACTAAGCATGCGTAACTAATTATGGACGTCACTCCTAATCGGAAAGGCAAGTTAGTCGTTCTTAATACAGACCAAGAGATGCAAGAAATTCATTCATTCATGCTAAACATATTCAATTAAGCTTAAACCTCACCTAATACAAAAGTAATCAATCCCTAAACTTAACTAATCAATCACTAACCTCTTTAGCTTTCCATGTAGATGAAGGTTTCCCAAGCATCCATGGAGTTTGTCTTCAACATACAACCCAAAAGTGGGCAAAAACCAGAAAATGAGGGGAGAAAACGGCAATCCCGAGGGGAAAGAGAGGAAGAATGCGTTAAAAATCGGAAAATGTGATTTTATATCCGTCGGAGCGTCGAGACCGTAGGGCAGCGTCTCGACGCTGTGCCCTAAACTATCAGCGCGCGCGCCCGGGGTAGCGTCGAGACGCTTGCGCTCGACGCTTGCTCTCGGGTGGAATTTCAAATGTGCGCCTCAGACTTCGGAGCGTCGAGACGCTAGGCCAGCGTCGCGACGCTATCGGCGTTGAGTGAGCGTTGAGACGCGCGCGCTCGACGCTGGCGCTCGTCCATCTTCGGGAATCGTCGGGGCAGCGTCTCGATGCTAGGCCAGCGTCTCGACGCTGCCGCTCAACGCTAGCTCTCGGGTTTGGTGGCCAACTTTTGCCTTTCAATGGCAAATTCTGCCATTTCTTCAATTCTTCGAGCTCCTTCGATCCCGATGCATCCATTAAGCTCTAAAACGTCGTTTTTAGCCTCGAAACACGTCCTCGGACTCCTCGAGCTCTCTACCATGAAATCACCTACAAGAAGGCATTTTAATCAATATTTGTCATGGTTATAGCTATAATTAGGAAGCAAATAATAGCTCTATTTTGGAGCTATCAGGAAGTCCTCGTGTTGCACCCCTTTTTGTTTCTTATATAACTTCCTTTTGTTTCTTTCGTACCTTAGTATTAATTTTTTATTTCTTCCTTTCATTTTAACTTTTAGTGCGCTCGTGCTCGTTAATTTTCTACGAACCGGGGTGTCCGCGCGGGCCCCGTCGGCCGCTTCGACCTACTCGCAGCTCCTCCCTCGCCGGTCGGCCCTTCGCGACCTGTGTTCATCACGTGTCGCATTGGGTCATGCCGCCTGATAGCTCCAAAATAGAGCTATCTTAATGTCCCTAATTCTAGCTAAAACCATGACATATATTGATTAAAATGCTTCCTTGTAGGTGATTTTATGGTGAAGAGCTCGGGAAGTCCATTGATGATTTTCGGGGTTAAAACGGTCATTTAAGAGGTTTCCGGAAGTGTTCGGGTCAAAAAGATAGGCCAAACGGAGCTCGGGAGCCAAAACGACCCAAAATTGGGCTAAGACCCGAGAGGGCAGTGCCCAAGCGCCGGCGCCCAGTGCCCAAGCGCCGGCGCCCAGCGCCCAGGCGCCCAACGAACGCAGTACGCCGCACACCCGCGCCCAGACGGCCAGACGCGCGCGCGCCCGCGCGCCCGTCATTGAAAATCCGCGCGCACCCCCAGCGTCTCGACGCTAGCTCGACGATTCCCGAAGATGGTCGAGCGCGCGTCTCAACGCTCACTCAACGCCGACAGCGTCGCGACGCTGGCCTAGCGTCTCGACGCCCCGAAGTCTGAAGTGCGCATTTGAAATTCCACCCGAGAGCAAGCGTCGAGCGACAGCGTCTCGACGCTCGCTCGACGCCGCGCGCGCGCGCAGCAACCAACTTAGGGCACAGCGTCGAGACGCTTGCCTAGCGTCTCGACGCTCCGAGTTTAAAAAGCGTGAAAATGCAAATTTGCAGCCAACTTTTCATTCTTCTTCTTCTCCAAGTTTCTCCTCTCGGGTCTAGGGCATTTTTCCACCATTTTTGTACTTCTTCTCCTTCTTTGTGCATGCTACTAAGCTCTTCCATGGGGGATTGGATTAATTCATCCTCCATGGAAGGCTAAACCGAGGTAAGTGCTTAATTTTGAGCTTTGGTTTGTAAGTTTTGGATGTTTGGGGAGATTTTTCCCCTTTGTAAATGATGAGATTATTGGCTTGTTTATGCATCTCTTGCTTGTTCTTCATAAAATCTAGCATGTGTAGCTAAATTAGGTTGACGCCCTAGTTCCTATGCATGATAGAGGGCTAAAGGTTGGGACGTATAATTGCCTTTACCGCTAGGTAGCACGGGTCTAAGCATGGCTAATTAGTTCGGCCCAAAGTGACAGTTGGTAATCTGAATTAATTAACGTTTTCATGTTAGGCTTAAGGCAAGAGAGAAACCGGGTTAGTCTTAGGATTAGGCCGTCGCAATGTTCCCGTCACTGGCACGTAGTCGATTTAGGGGTCGCTACCTTGGATAGATTATTGGCCAAGTTTAATTAGAATTGTACGCTTCTAATTAAATCCTTGGGTCATTTGAGTTAGAGATAACTAAATGAATTGTGTGCATGAATTAGCTAGCGAGTAAATTGTATCGATGATCCGAACATCCATAACGAGCAATTCCATTTATCGAAGTTAAGCACGACCGTTTAATTTTTGCACGTTGTTATTTAATTTTCCGTTAGCTTGCATATTAGGAGCTCCCTTCCCCCCAAACCAAATTACAATTCTTTAATTTGTGCATACTTTTTATTTCTAGCAAATTAGACTTAGTTAAATTAGATTTCTTATTTCCCTGTGGATCGACCCCGTTACCACTAAGTTTCAAATAGCTCGGTGTACATCGGGTTTATAAATTGTATTTTGGCAAGCCTCGACAGCTTAAATTTGGAGTACCACATAAAGTACCTCTACCAAAATTGGCGCCGTTGCCGGGGAATTAATTAATTTAGTTTAGTTAAGTTTAGTTTGTTGGTTTTAAAAATTTTCTTTACTTTTTGTACAGTTTAATTGTTTTGTATTATTTTACGCGTTTTGTTTGAGTTTTTGGAGCGCAGTCATTCTTTGAAAATTCAAAAGAAGCGCCAAGATGGAGGTCGGGAGTAATTATGAGCATCAAAGAACCATGAGGGAGCTTGCATCACCTGAGCTAGGCCGGAACACATCGAGTATATTGTATCCGGTAGCTACAGGTAATTTTGAACTTAAAGCTGGTCTGATTAACTTATTACCTTCTTTTTATGGTAATACAGATGAGGATCCCGTCAGACACCTCAAGGCATTCCAGATGGTGTGTTCGTCATTCAGAACCGATGACACCACTGCAGATCAACTCCATCTCAGGACTTTTCCCTTCACCTTGAAGGAGAAGGCGAGAGATTGGATGTATTACCTATTGACCGGATCCATCACGACTTGGAAGGAGCTGAATGGGGCGTTTTTAGAAAGGTATTTTCTTGCGTCAAAGGTCGTCGCCCTCAGAAGGGAGATACACAAAATTGAGCAAGGAAAGGAAGAAACCGTCCTTGAATGCTGGGAGAGGTTTGGTCGGTTATGCGAGGATTGTCCCAATCATCAAATAATCGAGCATTCCCTCATTCAGAGTTTCTACTACGGTTTGCTTCCCCAAGGCCAGCAGATGATAGACGCCGCTAGTGGAGGTTCGATTATGGATAAGACACCCGCCGAAGCTAGAGCTTTAATTTCCAACGTAGCTAGAAGCTTGGAGTGGAGTGCGGATAGAGACAAGGAGAATACTCGCTTGAGAAAGGACGTGGACGAGCTTAAGGCTCAGCTTTTTGAGGTAAGTAAAGTTGTTCTCGCTTTACAGGATGATTTTCTGAAATCCCAATCTTCTGTTTCAGGTAGATCCGCTGAAGACATGTTTAAAGCTATATTTGCGATAACTTCCAAATCACAGCAAGATACCTTGGACAAGCTCGATAACGTTGGAACTCAGATGCAAGATTTGGTTAAGGAAATGTCACGTATGGCCGAGAAGGTAAATATGATGGAAAGGCAAAAAGCTGAAAATTTGAGTGCCATCGCCTTGAGAAGTGGGAAGCATCTTCCCACGAGTACCCCACCGGTGGAAGTCGATCATGGCCACGTCGAGCCACAGACAGAAAATCCCGAACCACGGTGGCATGGGGTAAATTTCGATCCTACATGTACTAGAGTTTATGTGCCTAAGGCTCATTTTCCTAGCAGGTTAGCGAGACCGCCTAAGGAGGACTACGAGAAGGAGTTCCTGGACATATTCAAGAAGGTAGAGATCAACATCCCTCTGTTGGACGCCCTGAAGGAAATTCCGAGGTACGCCAAGTTCCTCAGGAAAATTTGCACCAACCAGAGGAAGACAAAGGAGAGTGAACGCGTCGTGGTAAGTGAGAACGTCTCTGCTGTGATCACAAAGAACTTACCGGTTAAATGCGACGATCCAGGTATGTTCTCTCTCCCTTGTAAGATTGGAGGCATGTATATTAGAAGAGCAATGCTTGATCTAGGAGCCTCCATTAGTGTTATGTCGTATTCCATTTATCAGAAACTGAAATTGAAAGGAATGAATAAAACAGGAACAGTTATTCAACTTGCTGATAGAACTTCTGTGCATCCTTTAGGAATAATTGAAGATGTGTTAGTGCAAGTTAATGAATTAATTTTTCCTGTTGACTTTTATGTTCTGAAAATGGATGAAAATTATTCCTCTCTGCATGCTTCGATCTTATTAGGTAGGCCCTTTATGAAAACTGCTAAAACTAAAATAAATGTGGATAAGGGCATTTTATCTGTTGAGTATGGCGGAGAGGTTGTTGAAATGCATCTGCCCATTGTAGAAGAGCATGATGATGATGTGTTCTCTCTTTGTCAAATAGATACTTTTGAATCTTTAGCACCGAATGAATGCATGACTGTTGAGGATGGGGATGACCCATTATTTTTAACTGAACTTTTTGATGATCATGAGTTGCATGAGCCATCCTTGACTGAATTTTGTGATTCATCTGTTTCTGCTTTGACAATTGTTGAGAACCCTGCTAATCTACTTCCTTCCACTTTACCTTGCACTATTGGAAATGAAATGACTAATCAAGCCATGCTAGATTTAGAACCTCCGGTTAATGTTGAGTCGCATGCTGTTTTTGATGAGCTTAAAATGAATGACTTGCATGAGCCTGGTTCTACTTTGCAATTGGTTGATAAATCCTATGTGCACCCCTTGGAAAAGGTGGAAGATGTTTTGGGCAAAGTTAATGACCCGTTCTTTCCTGCTGATCCTTTTGCTTATGGAATGCATAAAAATTTCTCTCATGTTTTTGCATCAATTTTATGGGATCAACCCTTTACAAAACCTTCAAAAATTAAAATTGATGTTGTGTGTGCACAGAAGGCACGAGAGAAAGAATTGTTCATGGATTTTCGCAGGAAAGAGGTGATTAGGAAGATGGATGGGGCATCTTCCAAGTTTGACTATGGATGAGTTGACAAGAGAATACAGTCGAGCAATCGACTCTAAAAATTTGCGCTTCTCGGAGGCACCCGAGTTTGAACTGTAATTCTGTTGTTTATCGCTTTGCTTTTGTGTATATTTGCTTTTGAGTTATTGTTTGTTTTCTTGTTTTCCTAGGAGAAAAGGTGGAATGGTGGTAACGATATTATTGAACTATCGCCAATCGTCGGGTTGTCGAGACCCGCCAAAATGAATTCATAAGTGCCCGAAATCACTAAACTATTTGTAGAATAGCGGCAACGGGGTCGATCCACAGGGAATTAAGGTATTTTGACTTAATCTTAATTAAATTTGCAAACTATTAATATAAATGAAATAAGGGGGATTTGTTGGTTTCTAATTGACTAAGTGGGAACAAGCAAACGGTAAAACTTTTACTAACAGAGTTTTTGACTCGGGACGATCGGGATAAATTTAGCATGCCTCTTGAGTCATAGGTTGATGAGTATTATGGTTAGACAAATTAACGAATGCACAGCTCGTCTAAAATTAATAAATAACTCAGACATGCTCCATGGATTTAATTAGACATAATTAATCATGCTAATCAAGCATACCGTTCGGACATTGGCGGCCAACGCTCTCCCAAGACCGAACGGTAGCAACAAGCTAACTGTGACAACTATCTAATTTGGACGCGAAATTAGTATGTCGATTTGGAATTCTAATTCGGGAAGAACGAACACCAAGAGCGCAAGGACGCCAATACGCTCAAGGTGTCATAATTCCTTGTTACTTGGCGGAAACGAGAGGCACAACATCAAATCCTTTAACACATGAACATGCTCAAAATCAAGGGTGCCTAGTCCTAAATCATTCAAATGTGCTCACAGATTAAGCTAAGAAATAGAATTCAATTCAATAAAATATCCAACCAAATCAGAATTTTAATCCTACAACCTCACCAAGAGTTCAAGCTACATTTATCCTTTACAATCCCGAGCAAAAAACGGTAAATCTACTCACTCATGACTTGTGTGGTGTGGGACGGCTTCAAATCGAGCTTCCTAGCCCCTCCCATGGTGGAAAACAGCTGCTGGACGTCAAATCAGGCGCGGAGCTCGAGGTGGAAGATGATAATGGCGGCTAAAATCGGACAGAAACTTAAGTAATCCGTCGTAGCGTCGAGACGCTAGGGCAGCGTCTCGACGCTGCGCCCTAAATAACGCGCGCGCGCAGTCAGGGTGGCGTCGAGACGCTCGCACAGCGTCGAGACGCTTGTGCGGCGTCGAGCGAGCGTCGAGACGCTGTCGCTCGACGCTAGCTCTCGGGTTGATGCATGGATTTTTGCCTTCAATTTCTCCAAAGTGCTCAACCTTCATGCCTTTGCATGGATCTTCCCCGGAAGTGTTCTTAGGCCTTTAAATTGCGATATTAAGCTCCGAAAAGCGCCGAAACGCTCCCGAGGGCGAATTACCGAGAACACCTGTAATAATCACATAAAAGCAAGATTAAGCCAATAATAAACGTGAATTAGGGACATAATTATAGCTCCAAAATGGACCTATCAAATGGCCGGCAATTCGAGAGTACATTGGAGGACGTTGGTGCACATCTCCACCCATCGGCTCCATAAAATTCAGGGGAGGTTTTCTGTTCCCTTAGAATTTTATTGTTTTTATAGTTGAATGCATTGGGGACAATGCATATCTTAAGGTGCGGGGTGGAGTTTGTTGATAGATAGAGATGAGACTTCTTAGTAGTTGTCGAGCATACGTATACTCTGATGGTTAGATTAGAATCTGAATGCATGTGTCCGATGAGGACGGTCTGTGATTTGCTTGTGAACACTCCGTATTTGCATGATTCGAAAATTTGAGGATGTATGCACATTTTGAGCCTATTTTAAAAAAAATTCTGTTATTTCCCTACATTCACTGAGCACATAGCACTCTTATTCTCAGTTCTGTAGGTCTAGACGGGTCTTATTTTGTCTGAAACCTTGTTGTCACCCCGAAAGGTACCATTAGGGAGGCTTGATGTGTAGAAGTAGTAATGACTCATTTGTTGTATAGCGAAGCTATTGCCTAAAAAAAAAAGTGTTAGCATGAAAAATAAAACGTCTAGAGTTGCTCCTCCTTCTTGTGTTGCCCGTGTAACCAGGGGCGATCGTGTAACCCACGGTTGTCACTGCATGAAAGGAGAACTAATAGAAGTGAGCAATGGTCCTTAAAAACGTGAAGCTAGATCTAGTTTGACGTGTTCGGCTCTCTTGGAGAAAGATAAAAAAAAAGTAGTTCAAAAAGAAAAATGGGTACAAAGTACTCAAAGAAAAGAATAAAATTTAGGCCTTATGTTTTGTTGCTCTTTCTATCGCTAAAAGTCGTTAGACTGTTCTTATCGCCATAAGTAGGGGGAAAACGAGTTATAGGACTGTATAAGGTTGTTCCGGGCTTGCATGAGCTAGGGTGAGAGGTGCTAAACACACACACACGTAAGGGAATAGGAGTTTAAATTTTGAAATGATTTCAACGTTTGCATGCTTTTGATGGTTTTGAATTTATTACAAGTACCTTGTTTCACAAGCATTGAGATTAGAGTTCAAGCATGCATTTAATTCTTTGAAGATTATTGAGAGTATACCTTGCTCGAGGACTTGCAAGATTTAGGTCGGGGGTATTTAATAGAGCTATCTTAATGTCCCTAATTCTAGCTAAAACCATGACATATATTGATTAAAATGCTTCCTTGTAGGTGATTTCATGGTGAAGAGCTCGGGAAGTCCATTGATGATTTTCGGGGCTAAAACGGTCATTTAAGAGGTTTCGGGAAGTGTTCGGGTAAAAAAGATAGGCCAAGCGGAGCTCGGGAGCCAAAACAACCCAAAATTGGGCTAAGACCCGAGAGGGCAGCGCCCAAGCGCCGGCGCCCAGCGCCCAGGCGCCCAACGAACGCAGTACGCCGCACACCCGCGCCCAGACGGCCAGACGCGCGCGCGCCCGCGCGCCCTCGCCCGCTCCGCCTCAGCGCCCGCGCGCCCGTCATTGAAAATCCTCGCGCACCCCCAGCGTCTCGACGCTGCCCCGACGATTCCCGAAGATGGACGAGCGCCAGCGTCGAGCGCGCGTCTCAACGCTCACTCAACGCCGACAGCGTCGCGACGCTGGCCTAGCGTCTCGACGCCCCGAAGTCTGAAGCGCGCATTTGAAATTCCACCTGAGAGCAAGCGTCGAGCGACAGCGTCTCGACGCTACCCTGCGCGCGCGCAGCAGCCTACTTAGGGCACAGCGTCGAGACGCTTGCCTAGCGTCTCGACGCTCCGAGTTTAAAAAGCGTGAAAACGCAAATTTGCTGCCAACTTTTTATTCTTCTTCTTCTCCAAGTTTCTCCTCTCGGGTCTAGGGCATTTTTCCACCATTTTTGTACTTCTTCTCCTTCTTTGTGCATGCTACTAAGCTCTTCCATGGGGGATTGGATTAATTCATCCTCCATGGAAGGCTAAACCGAGGTAAGTGCTTAATTTTGAGCTTTGGTTTGTAAGTTTTGGATGTTTGGGGAAATTTTTCCCCTTTGTAAATGATGAGATTATTGGCTTGTTTATGCATCTCTTGCTTGTTCTTCATAAAATCTAGCATGTGTAGCTAAATTAGGTTGACACCCTAGTTCCTATGCATGATAGAGGGCTAAAGGTTGGGACGTATAATTGCCTATACCGCTAGGTAGCACGGGTCTAAGCATGGCTAATTAGTTCGGCCCAAAGTGACAATTGGTAATCTGAATTAATTAACGTTTTAATGTTAGGCTTAAGGCAAGAGAGAAACCGGGTTAGTCTTAGGATTAGGCCGTCGCAATGTTCCCGTCACTGGCACGTAGTCGATTTAGGGGTCGCTACCTTGGATAGATTATTGGCCAAGTTTAATTAGAATTGTACGCTTCTAATTAAATCCTTGGGTCATTTGAGTTAGAGATAACTAAATGAATTGTGTGCATGAATTAGCTAGCGAGTAAATTGTATCGATGATCCAAACATCCATAACGAGCAATTCCATTTCTCGAAGTTAAGCACGACCGTTTAATTTTTGCACGTTGTTATTTAATTTTCCGTTAGCTTGCATATTAGGAGCTCCCTTCCCCCCAAACCAAATTACAATTCTTTAATTTGTGCATACTTTTTATTTCTAGCAAATTAGACTTAGTTAAATTAGATTTCTTATTTCCCTGTGGATCGACCCCGTTACCACTAAGCTTCAAATAGCTCGGTGTACATCGGGTTTATAAATTGTATTTTGGCAAGCCTCGACAGCTTGAATTTGGAGTACCACATAAAGTACCTCTACCACCACCTCGCTCGGCTTAAATGAAAATTGTGTGCATTCCATGTCGGTGCGATCATACCAGCACTAATGCACCAGATTCCATCAGAACTCCGTTGTTAAGCGTGCTTGGGCGAGAGTAGTACTAAGTTGGGTGACCATTTGGGAAGTCCTCGTGATGCACCCCTTTTGTTTCTTATATAACTTCCTTTTGTTTCTTTCGTACCTCAGTATTAATTTTTAATTTCTTCCTTTCATTTTAACTTTTAGTGCGCGCGGGCCCCGTTGACCGCTTCGACCTACTCGTCGGTCGGCCCTTCGCGACATGTGTTCATCACGTGTCGCATTGGGTCATGCCGCCCCGCTTGGCTGTTAACTCTCCAAATGAGAGTTATTTAGGTCTTTATATGTTAAATATCCATGGAGTCTTCTGAGCATTTTAATTATTATTGAGCTTAATATGTGATAAATAATGACATTTGTGAATGGGTGTTGAATTAATGCTTGTGTGGAAAATCTGTGCATAAGTGTGTTATTTGGTGTCATATGTCTAAACAATGCCTTTCAGGATTGTCTCTTAAGTCTCGCGAGGAGCGCAATAGAACAAAGGAAAGGAAAGCTGCAGACAAAGCTTTGCGATCGCAACGCGCCAGCAAAGTTGGGACCTTTAAGAACCTTTGTGATCGCAACGCAATCGCAAAATTTGTACCTTCTTCTGCTGCATTTTCAGAGTTTGTCCCCTTCCGTACTGCATGCCTGCAACGTCTGGTTTTGTGTCCTCCAATGAGGATAGAGAACCATTTTAGGGTATGGATTATGGAGCTTTTGAAGGGCCATATATATAGAATATGATGGAGGAAAGAAATATATCATACCTTGGAGAATCGACAAGTGTCCAAACCCCAAGAAACCCTCTCCATTGTTGGATCCGAGAAAGCTGCCTTGGTATTCAGAAACTCTAAGGAAGAAGAGAAGATCCTTCTTCTCTTCTTACTTGTTTTTCCTTCCAAGTCGAGTCACTCATCTCCTTTAACCGAAGCACGAAGTGGACAAGCTGACCATCTCCTATTCTACTGTTTTTCTACTATATTTCTATTGTTGTTCTTACTATTTTTGAACTCTTGCTGTATTCATTCAGTATGTTTAATGTATTCAAGACCTTTGAAATTCTATTGATTTCTTTTAATAGCATGAGTAGCTAAATTATTTAAAGGTTTGCTAGGATGAATCCGTAGAGAATGATGTGTGAGTTCAGCATGTAAATAAGCATCTGTGCACTGAGTGAGTGTAAGCTTCATCCCATGAGTGTTTTCGATCGGCCATCCATTACACTCTAAAGAGTTCCTAACCTCCGGAAGGAGTAAGAACTCAGAGTCACTCACTCATATTAGCCTTTCATGGTAAACAGAGAGTGGTCTAGGAATAGGCACTCTCCTAGCACGTTTGATAGCATGAAGATATAAATAGGTTGTCAAACTTACTTGGATATGAGTAACTTAAGAGCCTAAAGCATATAATCGAAAGATGTATGAGATGTAGCTAAAACGGTGCATGCTAATGTTTATTTGCTGCTGAATGACCATGTTGTATGTCTATTGGAGGATTCCTAGCTAACCTTGTTGTTTTTATCTTAGAACTTACTTGTTTGTGAGTCTGTTGCGAAAGCTCTGTTAGATTTGCATCATTATTTACACACTTCACGTTAGTTTAGCACTTCTAGCATAGAGCTTACTAAAGTTTCACTCAGTATTGCTTTAACTTTGTGTTTTCCTTGCGTACTTTACAATTTTGTGTCTCGAAACAAACACTATATCATCCCTGGTTACCTTCTCTAAATTAAAACGTATAAATCGTCATTTATTCAACTTAGTCTCTGTGGGAAACGATATAAATTATACTTATCACTTGCTGCAGACCGTGTATACTTGCATGGTTATTTGCTTAAATTAATCAATTTATAACCCCATTGAGCAAAGCAACAAGTTTTTGGCGCCGTTGTCGGGGACTCTGTTGATTAAAAATGATTTGTGTTACTTTAGAAAGAACTTAAATGATTGGAGCTAATCTAGTGTTTCCTTTTTGCAGGCACTAACAAAGCTGGTTTATGAATGAGCTTCCAAACTGCGATTTTGAGTTTGATCCCGAGCCTGATAGAACTCTAAGGAATAGAGTTAGAATTAGAAAGGAAGTTGCGATACGTTTGAACCAACAAGCCCAAGTTCAGCCTGAAAATCAACCAGCTCAAGTTCAGCCTGAGTATCAGCAAGCTTTTAACCAGCCTGAACCGCCACAAGCTGCAATGGATCCACCAGAAGAAGCACTAAATTGAGCACCTAACGCTCGCAATCCAATCGATATTGCGAATGACAAGGACAGTGCTATTTTGTCTTACCTTGTGCCTATGTCAGAGGAGCTCAATCCTAGTATAATCAGACCAAAAATTACAGCACACTCATTTGAACTGAAGTCTGTGATGTTTCAGATGCTGTCAACAGTAGGCCAATTCTTTGGTGTTTAGAATGAGGACCCTCACAACCACCTAACGAACTTCCTGGGAGTTAGGGACACCTTTGTCATTCCAGGGGTGCCTCAGGAGGCCTTGCGTCTGTACTTATTTCCGTACTCATTAAGAGACAAGGCGAAAACATGGTTAAACTCACAACCATCTGGGTCTATAGCAAACTGGATAGATCTAGCTGAAATTTTTTTGGTAAATTATTTCCCTCCGGATAGGAACTTCAATTTTAGAGACGATATCATCAAGTTCAAGCAGTCTGAAAAGGAATCATTACATGAAGCTTGGACCAGATACAAGGACCTTTTGTTAAAATGCCCACACCATGGAATCCCATGGTGCATTCAGATTGAATTTTTCTTCAAGGGGTGTAATCCTAGCACCAGACAAGTTCTGAATTCCTCAGCTGGAGGATCGATGTTGTCTAAAAGTTATAACGAGGCTTTTAAAATTTTAGAGAAGATCTCTGCCACACACTGTCGATGGTCAGATGACCCTGTGGAACCAAGTCGAAGGAAAGCCTATGATGTGGATGCACTCAGTGCAATGAGTAATCAGATCAATGCTCTGACAAACATGATGAAGCAGTTGGCTCAAAACAACATCCAGAAAAACGCTGTTAAGTCTCTGAAAGTGACTTATTTAGGACCTATTTAGCTTAGAAAGATGCACACTCTTAGGTGTTTTTAATAGCATTTAGCCTAAACCTATGCTTAAATATGAGAATTAGAAGAAGGTAGCTAAATTAGGACTTATGTACAATAGGAAAGAAAAGGGTTGAAAACCGAAGGAAAAGAATGAAAAACAAGCATTGCGATAGAATTGCGAAAACATTGCGGGTACCGCAATGTTTCAAGTGAAAACCGTAAGTTGACTGATCTTTTTCTGTTAATTTCCGTTATTTCAGGGATTCGTTCTTTCTCCTCCATCCATTCTGATATACGACGTTGAAGATTGATGGTTCTCCTTGGCCCAAATGCACCTGCAAACTACTATAAAAGGGGGTCAAAGTCGGAGGTTCAATCATCATCCGAAAGCGTAGAAGTCTTCTCGCAGTCCACCTTTTCTCCTGTTTTTCCTTTGCCGTCTGTTGGTTTGCGAAGCTCAGCTGTTGGAATCGATAATCTGATAGGAAGGAGAGGAGATTCTTCTTCTCTCCCGATTGGATTCATCCAAGCAAGGCTGACCTTTTTGATCCTTCATTCGAGGCGATTGCAACGAGGCTTTCAAGCATCATTTACTGCTTTCTGTCTTTCATTTCTATTTTTCAGCTTGTTCAGTTGTTGTTTCTGTTCTAGTAGTTAGTTTATTGCATTTCGTGGAGTTTTGTCTTTGTGGTATTCATTTTAAGCTTCATCTGCCATTCAAACAACCAAGCAATCAAAGCACCATTTGTTATTTCACAGTTTCCATCTTTTGCTGCTACGGTTTTGCCTTACTGTTTTAAGTATATTTCTCTTCTAAGCATGTCTGTTTTATCTTATATTTATGTTCTCTATATATCCATGAGTAGCTAAATCATATAGGGGCATGCTAATGACAAGACTATAGGCTAAAAAACGTGAACCAAGCATGTAGGATAGCTCTCGAAGCATTGATTGTATGTAAGCTTCATCCCACGGGCAATTTCGATTGGCCATCCATTTTGTCCAAAGAACTCCTAACCTCTGGAAGGAGTAAGAGTTCAGAGTCATATAATCATGCTAGCCTTCCAAGGTAGCCAGAAAACGGCTTAGGAATAAGCGTTTTCCTAGTACACACTAAACACTTCTGCTTTAACAAGATGCTTAAGACCTTACTTTGAGTTGAGTAAACTAAAGAATCTAATGCATGGAATCGGACGATACATGAGATAGAGTGAGTTTGATGCATAGAGAGTTGATCCAATGCTTGAAAAGCGTATTAAAATGCCTATAGGATGGTCGTTAGTAGCCCTTAATTCTCCATTTTACACACTTTTGCTGTTTTTACAATTGCGGTAACATTGCGGTGCCCGCAATTCTGCTAAGTTACCATTCTGTTTAGCTGTTTTCTTCTTCATTTATTAATTTCGTCTCTTGTCCTTTGAGTCTAATTTCAATTGCATTTGTTTATGTTGCATTCCTTTATACATTCGGTAAGAAGTAGGCAATTAAAAACCAATTTTACCCCTTCAAATCCACCCCTTCTTTCTTAACTTTACACTTCATGAGTAACTTATAATAAATCTCTGTGGGAAAACGAATGAAAAAATACTTATTACTTGCTATAAGATCATGTATGCTTGCATGTTCTGAGTGCTCTTTCTTCCTTATTGCTTATTTTTACTAACACATCGAGCACGCAACAAGTTTTTGGCGCCGCTGCCGGGGATTTATTTAAGTGAAAACGAAGTTTGTTAAGATTGAAACACCAAGTTATTCTCCATTGAAACTGATCCATTTTCATTTCTTTTTCAGGTAACATTTAGGTTAGTTTATGAATGAACCTCCAAGTAGTGATCTAGAGTTCAACCCTGAGCCCGAGAGATTACTTAGAGCTAGAAATAGAGCCAAGAAACGCCTCTTTAAACAACCTTCATTACCTCCATTAATTGCTGAAACCGCAAGGTTACCGCAATCTCCTCAAGAAGAAATGGAAAGAAGAGATCAAAATCTGGTGCCTGTCACTCGCAATCCCATCGAAATAGCGAATGATAAGGATAGCGCCATACTTTCTTACCTAGTACCTATGCCTGGGGAGCTGAACCCCAGCATAATCCGTCCTGAGATCACTGCCAACTCATTCGAGTTAAAGCCAGTGATGTTCCAAATGTTGTCCACTGTGGGACAATTCTTTGGAATGGAAAATGAGGACCCCCACAACCATCTTAGAAACTTCCTAGGAGTTAGTGACACATTCCTGATCCCTGGAGTTTCCCAAGAAGCCTTGAGGCTATATCTGTTCCCTTACTCTTTGAGGGACAAAGCCAAAACGTGGTTAAACTCATTACCCTCTGGATCTGTCCTCAATTGGACAGACTTAGCAGAAAAATTCCTAGTCAAATATTTCCCACCAGATAGGAATTCTACCTTTCGTGATGATATAATCAAATTCAAACAAGCTCCAAGTGAGTCTCTTCACGAAGCTTGGACAAGATTCAAAGATCTTCTCATTAAATGTCCACACCATGGCATCCCATGGTGTATCCAAATAGAGGTCTTTTTCAAAGGATGCAACCCCAGCACCAGACAAGTTCTAAATTCATCTGCTGGTGGTTCCATGTTGTCCAAGAGTTACAACGAAGCTTATGAGATCTTGGAGAAGATCTCAACATCTCACTGTAGGTGGTCAGATGATCCAGTAGAGCCAACTAGAGCTCAAGACAAGGATGCTCTAAGCGCCATGAGCACCCAAATAAACGCCCTGACCAACCTAGTTAAGCAAATGGCTCAGGCCAATCTCCAAACCAGTGCCAATACCGCCACAGCCATGTCAATGGGCACCCAACCAAGTCAAGGCGAGGCACTTATCTGTGGATTCTGTGGGGAAGGGCACCCATATGAATACTGCCCTGGGAATCCAGCCTCAGTCTGCTATGTTGGTAGCCAACAGCAGCCTAGGAACAACCCCTACTCACAAACTTACAACCCTGGTTGGAGAAACCACCCAAACCTGTCATGGGGTGGCCAACAAAATTCTAACCAAAATCCTAACCAACCAAGGCCGAGTGGAACACCTGGTTTCACTCCCCAACATAACCAATCCATGTACCAGAAACCTTACAACCAACCTGTAGGATCGTCTGTAGAAAATTTACTCAAGGAATATATAGCCAAGAATGATGCCACTCTACAGAGCCAGCAAGCTACTCTTAGGAGTCTAGAGAACCAAATAGGGCAACTAGCCAATGAGATCAAAAGTAGGCCCCAAGGTAGACTCCCTGCTGACACTGAGGTGCCAAGGAGAGATGGTAAAGAACAAGTTCAAGCAATTAAACTTAGAAGTGGTAGACCATTGGTGAGCAGCACCAAGGACACACCAAAGAGAGTAGAGAACAAAGAGTCTAGTGCTCCACTGGAGTCTCTGCCAAACCAAGGTCCACCACCAACAAGCACATCAGGAACAAGGCTGGAGCCAATCACTGAAGAGATAGAAGAAATTCCAAGGCCTCCACCTATCCTAAGGCGACCTGACATGCCTGCATATGTGCCACCACCTCCATTTCCTAGAAGGCTAAAGAAAAAACAAGAACAGGAAGTGCACTTTAATAAATTTCTTGAAATCCTTAAGCAAGTGCATGTTAACATTCCTTTTGTAGAAGTACTACAGTCTATGCCTTCATATGTAAAGTTTTTGAAGGATATTATAACTAACAAAAAAATAATTGGTGAGTTTGAAACAGTCAATCTCACTGAGGAGTGCAGTGCCATACTCCAGAATAAGCTACCCAAGAAGGAGAAGGATCCTGGTTCCTTCACCTTACCTGTTGAGCTAGGAGGCAAGCACGTGGGGAGAGCTCTTTGTGACCTGGGAGCCAGCATAAACCTCATGCCCCTATCACTATTCCGCCAGCTGGGAATAGGAGAAGCATGTCCAACCACTGTCACTTTACAACTTGCAGACAGATCCATCGCATACCCTGAAGGTAAGATTGAGGATATTCTTGTAAAAGTTGACAAATTTATTTTCCTTGCAGATTTCATTGTCCTGGACTATGAGGCAGACAAGTGTTGGGTTTTATGTCCTAAAACTCGTGGTTTGTAAATTGTTATGTTTGTAAATATTCTATTTAGAATAAAGAGTTATTAGTTTTATTCAGTAAAAGAGTTTGCTGGAATAAAGTGAAACGTGTTTGGTTTAACCTATACCAATGACCAACACCCTTGGCTGAATATGAGTACTTGAGCTTCATGTATGACATGATTGTGGATCAGGCTCAAGTAGTCAGTCAAAACGGTCTATAGTATACGGATAAGGCTGGGTACCTTATCCTGGTAACACTATTGGATGCGGCTCACTTTGTATTGTACAGAACGATGTGATCCGAATCGTTCCACATGGAGATGTGAGAAGTGAGGGCGTTCTGTGTAAAGAGTTTACACAAGATCGAACCGCGTATTAAGTCGCTCTCTCTTTATAACTCCGTTTACTGATGAGACCGACTTATACATATTGATGGCCTAGGTAACTCGATCTCAATCCTGAGCTCGCTATGAACTCCTGCTTATTCGATAGTATCCTTTGACTTGCACGGGTGAGAGTGGCCCATTCGCGCCGACTCAATAAGCCTACCATCTTGGGGATAAAGTCGAATAGGTAGCTGGGGACATAGTACAGCAAGATTGGAGTTCACTCCTAACCCGCTCTTCAGGGTTAGTAGATAGGTTGTTCCCTTAATAGCTGACTCCGGGGCTTGAACAATGAGCGCTCACACTCTCATGTGATGAGAGGGTTAATTGATCTGTTGGTTGGACCACAGATCTATTGTTCATTAGAGGTGTCAGTGGTACTTAAGGAACAAGACGTAATACAGGGGTTAAACGGTTTAAACGACCCAGCTGTGATTACGAACAACCTGTGAAGGGTCGACTTGCCAGTGACGGTTATATCAGAGGACATAATATATCTACAGTGAGGAGAGTGCAACCCTCGGACTTTAGTGGAGTCTCCGGGGGTTAACGAATGTTGATTGATTCGAGTTAAAAGAGTTTTGACCGAATAATCTCGTATCGTTGGAGCTCATGATCTGTAGGTCCTTTAGGTTCTCCTGGCTAGCTCGGATAACGTCGTGCAACAGTATAAGAGAAAATTAAAAGAAAAAGAATTTGAATTGTTCAAATTCGGTTTATGGAAGGAGGATGGACATATTTAAATATGATTTAAATATGAGATTGGCCTAGAACATGAATAGGATTCATGTGTTTAAAAGTCGGTTTTCGGTAAACCAGGTTAAGCCTTATTATTTAATTAATATTTGATATTGAATTAAATAATAATTATTAATTAAATTGTTTAATTAATAATTATATATATATATTTATTATTTATTAAATGTTTAATAAATAAAATTATTATTATTATTTTTCAATAATAATAATAATTATTATTATATATATATATATATATATATATATTTTGTTGGCTTTTCTTAAGAGTTAAGAAAAGACAATTCAATATATATGGGTGGATGGCCATAAAAGAAGGGATTTTAAGAAAAGGGTTTTCAATTCTCAATCTTTTGAAGAAGTTCACTCTCGGGTGATTGAAAGGAATTGAAAAAGAGTTTTTCATTTTTCCTTTCAAGTTCTTCAGATCATCATTCTCTTCTTCTTCTTCCTCTTCTTTATTTTTCTTTTCCTTTTCTCTTGTTTCGGAGTCCCACAACTCCGTTGCGCGGCGCCAAGGATAGCGGGACTACCTCGGGTGGTCCTCGAGGCGTTCGTGAGAAGAAGCTAGAAGTGTTCGTGACGAAGAACGGCCGGCGGAACGTGAAGAAAAATTAGAACTTCAAGGGTATGTATTTCTATTTTTCTCATTTCCGCTTTAAGAGCATGTTTTCTATTTGTTAAATTGATGAAATTAGAGTATCATTGGTCCGAAATCGCTTTCCGCTGCGGTAAAACGCTCCATTAATTGGTATCAGAGCGATTTTGTGATTAACTCAATTTGCATCAATTTAAGTTGGTGGGTATTTTAATTTAGAAATTGTTTCTGAATGGATGTCTAAAGTGAATATCGATTTTGGCATAGTTTCTATTTGAATTTCATTATATGTAATTGCCCGAGAATGTATGGGCTTTAATGCGTGCGGGAGAGTCTGTATTTTTAGAGTCATTAGAGTCCATATAGGTTTCTTTGTGAAAGAAGCTCGAGTTTGGAGCTCGCCGAAATGTTCGGTATAAGTTCAACTCGTTCTAAGCAATTCGAGGAGAAATTCGAAGAGAAATTGGCCGAAGCGTTCGGAGGAAGCAAGCTGGTCAAAGGCGGTGCGAAGAGTTCGAAGTCGGCTCAAGACTTAGCTTGTTGTTCAAGCTTGTAATAAAATAGTTATTGCTTGCTAAATGCCAAAATCGATCCACTTTAGTGTGTTTAATTAATTATGCATTATGAAAGTATGTTTTAATTAAAATCCATGTTTGTATGTGCATAACGTATGCCATATAGATTTAAAATCCCACCATAGGAAGCATGCTCCATGCATTGGTATTATGTTATAAGTGTTATGATTTATAGTATGCATATTTGGGACTTCATCAGTATTAATATAAGTGTTATATTAATTCATGAATTGGATGTTGCTAATTTAATAGAATAATTGATATAAGTGTTATATTAATTATGAAATTAAATATACAACATAGGTTGCCATGGTTGTATGCATATTGTAGGTTATAAGTGTTATAATGTATTAGATGCATGTTTAATTCATGAGTATTAATATAAGTGTTATATTAATTCATGAATTAGTTGTTGTTTGCTTAATAGAATAATTAATATAAGTGTTATATTAATTATGAAATTAAACATCCAACCAAAATGCATTATTGTATGTTATAATTGTTATAATGTATAGGATGCATGCTTAATTCATAAACTTTTGATATAAGTGTTATATTAAATTATGAATTAGGAATTGTATATTTAAGAGCATAATCGATATAAGTGTTATATTGATTATGAAGTTAAATATTCAATTTGTCATGCCTTAGCGATTGTATGTTTGAGAAGCATATAGAAGTTGTTGTAGAAAGTCTAGTTTTTGCAAGAGTTGTAAAAATGACTTAGTTTTTTAAAATCTATAACAAAGAAAAGCATGTTCATTTAGGGTTAAATGGTTCGATCAGGTTCATTAGATGAATAGGTCGAAATCTCGTAAATGCTAAGGTTATGAGAAACTCACCCGGTGAAATCCTGTTCGAGGTTGGAGGTATTTAAGCTGACGGTTTACGGAACACCTCCCACCTGGGGACGATCCGGTACTTGAGTAAAGTTAACCGGCTTTATGAGCATGCATTATAGGTGTGAGGTTAGTAAAGTGTTTATAACCTAGACATCTAAGGTAAATAGTTTGCCTAGACTTAAGGTTTTATTTTCTTAGCCAGATAAAACCTGAGTAGTTTACCCTAAAACCATCTATGATGCTTAGTAGATGTGTTGAGAAGGAATATATGATATATCCCTCTCCTGCTACGCACTCCCTGTAGTTCACAACGTGAGAATTTTGCTTGGCCTCATGATGCCATATGGGGCATCTCCAGACGGGTGGTGTTTGCAACTTTCAATAGCAAGGTGAATGGAGTAAGTGTCTATAGTAAGTGGGAGAAGGAAGTACGTCAGTACATCCTACGGTCTCCTCCATTGGATTGAACCGTGAGATTCCCATGTTCCGCCTGCAGGCTGCCCTTGGGGCACCATCCAAACGGAGGGCTGGGCATGGGAGATCGAACACCTCAGTCACCATTTATGGATAAAGAAACATAGGGCCATTCCCAACACTGACATTCCATACGGTTGCTATGTTGGGGCCGTTCTGTGCGTTCTAAAAATGGAGGGTCACACTTACGGGATTTGCTAAGGAGTTAGTAAATCCAGACTAAAAACGATAACTAAGATGCTATAGGAATATGAGTTATTCTGGAGTTAGCATTTAGTCAAGATGGTCTTGATTTAGTAAAGGAGTGCTCGACTGCCCTACGGTAGCGACCATTCTGACCTACTAAAGTATCGTTGTTAGTAAATAAAGATTTTGGGTACTTTATTTACTGCTAAAGTCTTTAATTGGTTCAAATAGGTTAAAACCGTTTCACTAATAGTTTTACATTCTTTACAGCATGTCGAGTTCGTTCATACAGTTGCTGTCACACGACAAATTAACCGGAGAAAATTTTGGGTCATGGAAGTCGAACCTTAATGCGGTTTTGGTTCTTGACAACCTGAGATTTGTCTTAACGGAGGAGTGTCCTCCGGTTCCTGGTTCTAATGCCTCACGAACTGTTCGTGAAGCATACGACGGTTGGATTCAGGCTAATGATAAAGCTCGAGTCTACCTCCTGGCAAGCATGTCTGATGTCTTGTCTAGGAAGCATGAGGGGATGGTTTCCGCTAAGGAAATCATGGCTTCACTACAAGAGATGTTTGGAAAACCTTCCTCATCTCTTAGGTATGAAGCCCTCAAGCACATTTTCAACTGCCGTATGGTTGAAGGAACCTCTGTTAGGGAGCATGTCCTTAACATGATGGTGTACTTCAATACTGCAGAAGTTAATGGAGCAGCCGTTGACGAACAAGGTCAGGTTGGTTTTATCTTGGAAACTCTTCCGAAGAGCTTCCTGCACTTCAGGGCCAATATGGTCATGAACAAGATAGAATACAATCTGACGTCTCTTCTAAACGAGCTTCAGGTATATCAGTCCTTGCATACCTCGAAAGGAAAGGAGAAGGAGGTAAATGTTACCACTTCTGTGAAGTTCCAGAAAGGGTCTGGGTCTGGGACTAAATCTGAACCTCTTTCTGTGAGTAATAAGATTATTCACAAGAAGAAGAGAAGTGCTAGGAAGGGCAAAACCCCAGCTGTAGGCAAGGTTAAAGCTACACACAGTGGAAAGTGTTTTCATTGTGGTGAAGAAGGGCACTAGAAGCGAAACTGCCCTAAATACCTTGCGGAGAAAAAGGCACAGAATGAACGACAAGGTAAATATGATTTATCTTCTGTCTAAACATGTTTTGTGGATTATGATTGTCATACCTGGATGTTGATTCAGGAACCACTAATCATGTTTGTTATTCTATTTCAGGAAACTAGTTCCTGTCTGCCTGTTTCTTGACGAAGATGCCTTATGAAGACGTCTTCGCAGTATCTACAGTGGGAGCTTGCAGTTTGTTTAGTTGTCTGTATAGAAATAATTTCAAGTGTTGTAATTATTGTCTATAAACTCAAGTTTGCTGTGAACGCTTTAGATGTATATAGTATCTTTTGTTTTTAATGAATAGTTCATTTTGCAAAAGATGTATACAAGTAGTGTTCTATTAAACTTGGTAACAACTAAAATGTTAAGACTTATCTTGTTTTATATTGAAAGCTAAATTATAAATTAACAATGGTTGTTAGTTTAGCTGGTTCATCTCAAGTGTTGAGAAAGCTTTAATGCAGTGGGAGAATTATGAGATAATTCGGCCTGCTGTATTAGTATGTTTTATGACTCTAGTTATCATGCTTGATGATGACAGTGAGTTCATAAACAAGAACCAGTGGCTCAAAGCCATGCATCTTCAAGGGGTTTACAGACCAAGTCTATGAGGTGAAAACCTCTAAGGCTTGACTTTCTGGCAAAGGGACTGTCCCAAAGAGAAGGGGTTAATTGTGTATTAACTTCATCTCTTGTTGTCAGATATAAGTCGTATAGTATACTCGTATCCATTGCTCTGTTCTATCTGATAGAACAAGACATATGGATATCAAGACTAGCTATCTTGATAGAGTATCTATTAGTCTCAACCAGGGAGATACATTTTTCAGGATTAAGAGCAAATCGTTTGCGAACTTCTTCAATCCATTTATGAATTGAAATAAGCATCTATATTCTGATTTATAAGGTTTGTTTTTCAAATCTTATGGTTTTGAACATTACATTGATAAAACTTGTTAGACAAGTGTTTAATCAATGTTAAAGCTTTCATAATATATTCCCGTAATTTTGTCCTAATCATTGAGAATGATGTAGGATTCATTTCTGACATTTTAGCATAAACTAGCGACCCACTCCCAAATAGTTGATCTGGAGGTAGGCTTAGTTTGTTCTAAGGATTTAGGTTGATCTGAGTCGTAAGAACAAATCGCTAGTGTTGTCTCTAAAATCTTTTATTGACAAGTTGTTGTCAATATTCGATGGTCTATGGAAATGGTTTCCTAAGACACCTCAAGTGTTGGGGATACGAGATGCACCCAAGTGTATTTACATATTGGAGGTTACATGTATCTTTTGAGATACATGACCCGATATGTGCTATGCAGTGGGAGCTGTCAGTTATATTAGTCCAATTGGATTGGATTCCGGTTAAAGTTTTGTTCTTGTACTTAGAGGAGTAGAATATAAGAGTTGTATTGTTGATTCCTCGTTGGTAGCTAAGTCTATTTGCAGCTTGTGAAGCAGCAATTTGTTTATAAGTTGAGCTCGCAGATAGTGCTATGAGGAGATGTGATGGTCACATGGAAAGCCTTGTAGTACTTTATGCTGATTAGTTTACTAAGTCTCTCATGGCTAAAGTGTTTGAGAGACACCTAGAAGAGTCTAGGGCTCCGAGTTGCTGGAGAGGACAGTGGGAGAAAGCTTCTGATATATGATATATTAGTTTTCTCTATCTAACATGTACACCACGGACGTTTAAGTCCAAGTGGGAGTTTGTTGGGTTTTATGTCCTAAAACTCGTGGTTTGTAAATTGTTATGTTTGTAAATATTCTATTTAGAATAAAGAGTTATTAGTTTTATTCAGTAAAAGAGTTTGCTGGAATAAAGTGAAACGTGTTTGGTTTAACCTATACCAATGACCAACACCCTTGGCTGAATATGAGTACTTGAGCTTCATGTATGACATGATTGTGGATCAGGCTCAAGTAGTCAGTCAAAACGGTCTATAGTATACGGATAAGGCTGGGTACCTTATCCTGGTAACACTATTGGATGCGGCTCACTTTGTATTGTACAGAACGATGTGATCCGAATCGTTCCACATGGAGATGTGAGAAGTGAGGGCGTTCTGTGTAAAGAGTTTACACAAGATCGAACCGCGTATTAAGTCGCTCTCTCTTTATAACTCCGTTTACTGATGAGACCGACTTATACATATTGATGGCCTAGGTAACTCGATCTCAATCCTGAGCTCGCTATGAACTCCTGCTTATTCGATAGTATCCTTTGACTTGCACGGGTGAGAGTGGCCCATTCGCGCCGACTCAATAAGCCTACCATCTTGGGGATAAAGTCGAATAGGTAGCTGGGGACATAGTACAGCAAGATTGGAGTTCACTCCTAACCCGCTCTTCAGGGTTAGTAGATAGGTTGTTCCCTTAATAGCTGACTCCGGGGCTTGAACAATGAGCGCTCACACTCTCATGTGATGAGAGGGTTAATTGATCTGTTGGTTGGACCACAGATCTATTGTTCATTAGAGGTGTCAGTGGTACTTAAGGAACAAGACGTAATACAGGGGTTAAACGGTTTAAACGACCCAGCTGTGATTACGAACAACCTGTGAAGGGTCGACTTGCCAGTGACGGTTATATCAGAGGACATAATATATCTACAGTGAGGAGAGTGCAACCCTCGGACTTTAGTGGAGTCTCCGGGGGTTAACGAATGTTGATTGATTCGAGTTAAAAGAGTTTTGACCGAATAATCTCGTATCGTTGGAGCTCATGATCTGTAGGTCCTTTAGGTTCTCCTGGCTAGCTCGGATAACGTCGTGCAACAGTATAAGAGAAAATTAAAAGAAAAAGAAATTGAATTGTTCAAATTCGGTTTATGGAAGGAGGATGGACATATTTAAATATGATTTAAATATGAGATTGGCCTAGAACATGAATAGGATTCATGTGTTTAAAAGTCGGTTTTCGGTAAACCAGGTTAAGCCTTATTATTTAATTAATATTTGATATTGAATTAAATAATAATTATTAATTAAATTGTTTAATTAATAATTATATATATATATTTATTATTTATTAAATGTTTAATAAATAAAATTATTATTATTATTTTTCAATAATAATAATAATTATTATTATATATATATATATATATATATATATATATTTTGTTGGCTTTTCTTAAGAGTTAAGAAAAGACAATTCAATATATATGGGTGGATGGCCATAAAAGAAGGGATTTTAAGAAAAGGGTTTTCAATTCTCAATCTTTTGAAGAAGTTCACTCTCGGGTGATTGAAAGGAATTGAAAAAGAGTTTTTCATTTTTCCTTTCAAGTTCTTCAGATCATCATTCTCTTCTTCTTCTTCCTCTTCTTTATTTTTCTTTTCCTTTTCTCTTGTTTCGGAGTCCCACAACTCCGTTGCGCGGCGCCAAGGATAGCGGGACTACCTCGGGTGGTCCTCGAGGCGTTCGTGAGAAGAAGCTAGAAGTGTTCGTGACGAAGAACGGCCGGCGGAACGTGAAGAAAAATTAGAACTTCAAGGGTATGTATTTCTATTTTTCTCATTTCCGCTTTAAGAGCATGTTTTCTATTTGTTAAATTGATGAAATTAGAGTATCATTGGTCCGAAATCGCTTTCCGCTGCGGTAAAACGCTCCATTAACAAGGAGGTCCCCATCCTGTTAGGTAGACCATTTCTAGCCACAGGTAGGGCTTTGATAGACGTCCAAAAAGGTGAGCTCACTATGAGGGTTCATGATGAAGAGGTGAAATTTAGTGTGTATAAAGCTTTGAGGTATCCTTCTGACCTTGAATCCTGTGCTAGCATGGACGTTGTAGATTCTTTAATGGAAGAACAATTGGAGCATGTACTATTAACTAAGCATGCTAATGACTATGTACAATTAGATGTAGCTGACTTGAATGTATCTGAAATAATGGATATTGTTCACACGAGATTTCGAACGACGGATGGAGATGCGAACACGTGTAAATGAATTTGAATTTGTATTTGTATATATCAGTGCGTAGTGGATTACAATCTCTAATATTTGTTCCTTTGATTCTCTCTCTTAAATGTAACGTACTCGAGGGCTTCGCAGCTTGTTCTCGATGTTGGATTTGTTTCGGGAGCTTTGCAGCTTGTTCTCGATGTTGAATTTGTTTCGAGGGCTTTGCAGCTTGTTCTCGATGTTGAATTTGGATCGAGGGCTTTGCAGCTTGTTCTCGATGTTGAATTTGGATCGAGGGCTTTACAGCTTGTTCTCGATGTTGGATTTGGATCGAGGGCTTCGCAGCTTGTTCTCGATGTTGAATTTGGATCGAGGGCTTTGCAGCTTGTTCTCGATGTTGAATTTGGATCGAGGGCTTTGCAGCTTGTTCTCAATGTTGGATTTGGATCGAGGGCTTCGCAGCTTGTTCTCGATGTTGGATTTGTATTGAGGGCTTCGCAGCTTGTTCTCGATGTTGAATTTGGATCGAGGGCTTTGCAGCTTGTTCTCGATGTTGGATTTGGATCGAGGGCTTCGCAGCTTGTTCTCGATGTTGGATTTGGATCGAGGGCTTTACAGCTTGTTCTCGATGTTGAATCTGCAGCTTCGCGTAGCGGTGAAGTCTTCAGATGTTTGAACTTGGAGTGGTGTTCAGTCTTCAGGATTCAGGGAGTCTTGTGAATTCTCTCTGAGCTCTTAGGAGAAGAAATTTTCTGAACCTTGAAAATGAAGAATGAGCTCTCTATTTATAGAGTTCTCATGGGCCTGGTGGGCTTGGGCCTGGATCCAATGGGCTTGGGTCCAATGGACTTTTGGGTTCTGGGCCCAATAGATTTTTGGGCTTTGGGCCAAATTGCCATTTAAATAACTTTTTAGCCCGACTCGATTTCGAGCCCAATTGAGCTATGACCGAATTTGCTCGGTTAAGTTTATTCGATCCGCGGGCCAAGATGAAGACACGTGGCGACCGCTGATTGGCCGAAATTTCTCGGTCAACAGATGCCCCCTTTTTTGAGAGTTATGCACATGTACGTGTGGGTGAGTCTCGGAAAAGTTAAATTTTGAAATTGAAATGTAGGACACCCCTAATTTCGAATCTGCCTCGACACATCAATCTTATCGAAATATGAAATTTGGTCCATAAATCAATTCTTTTGATTGATATATCTTTCTATGCCAATTGACCAAAAAATATGAATTGGACTTACAATTTTGATCTTTCTTACTTGGCAGAAGCTTGACTTGAACTTTAGTAGATTCTTGTGTTCTACTTTAATTCCATTTTGGATGTAGAGTAGAGTTTTGGAGTTGCCCAATTGAATTTTCAATAAGATTTGACTTTGAACTTTTTACTCCAATTTCGAAGTGGGATAAAATTTGGAGTATACCCAAGCCGCCAATTTCGATTTGAGACTTGGATTTAGATAAATTTTGACTCTAAATCATGCTTGGAAATAAAATTTGGAATATGCCCAAAATTTTATTTTTTTAGGAAAATTTTGGATTTTCTTGAAGTTTGGCTTGAATTCGGAGTAGGAGTGTTGAAAATTTTATTTTGGCATATTTGATTTGAGACTCGGATTTAGATAACTTTTGACTCTATGCTTGAAAATAAAATTTGGAATATGCCCCAAATTTTAATTTTAGGAAAATTTTGGATTTTGCTCCAAATTTAGCTTGAATGAAAATTTGACTTGGTATAATTTTTGGATTCCAATCAATTTTGACATGAAGTTCGAAAATTTGAACTTAAGGTCATGATTATGGAAGGAAATTTAGAACCCACCTAAATTTCAAGCTGAATGAAGTATTACAATCTAAAGATAAATGGTAACAATAAATCTTGTTTGGCAAAGTGGAACATGTAGAACCTTTGTTTCCTTTAGTCTTGGGTTCAAGTCCATCTCTATACATATTTTTAGATAATTTTCTTAAACAGGCGCGCGCGATGATGCAGGCGCGCGCGATGATGCAGGCGCGCGCGATGATGCAGGCGCGCGCGATGATGCAGGCGCGCGCGATGATGCAGGCGCGCGCGATGATGCAGGCGCGCGCGATGATGCAGGCGCGCGCGATGATGCAGGCGCGCGCGATGATGCAGGCGCGCGCGATGATGCAGGCGCGCGCGATGATGCAGGCGCGCGCGATGATGCAGGCGCGCGCGATGATGCAGGCGCGCGCGTCTCTATACATATTTTCAGATAATTTTCTTAAACAGGCGCGCGCGATGATGCAGGCGCGCGCGATGATGCAGGCGCGCGCGATGATGCAGGCGCGCGCGATGATGCAGGCGCGCGCGATGATGCAGGCGCGCGCGATGATGCAGGCGCGCGCGAACTTGGAGGCGCGCGCGAACTTGGAGGCGCGCGCGAACTTGGAGGCGCGCGCGAACTTGGAGGCGCGCGCGATGATGCAGGCGCGCGCGAACTTGGAGGCGCGCGCGAACTTGGAGGCGCGCGCGAACTTGGAGGCGAACTTCGAACTTGGAGGCGAACTTCGAACTTGGAGGCGAACTTCGAACTTGGAGGCGAACTTCGAACTTGGAGGCGCGCGCGATGATGCAGGCGCGCGCGATGATGCAGGCGCGCGAACTTGGAGGCGCGCGATGATGCAGGCGCGCGAACATGCAGGCGCGCGAACATGCAGGCGCGCGATGATGCAGGCGCGCGAACTTGGAGGCGCGCGATGATGGAGGCGCGCGCGATGATGCAGGCGCGCGCGATGATGCAGGCGCGCGCGATGATGCAGGCGCGCGCGATGATGCAGGCGCGCGCGATGATGCAGGCGCGCGCGAACTTGGAGGCGCGCGCGATGATGCAGCAACAGCGAACTTGGAGATGATGCAGCACCAACGAACTTGGAGATGATGCAAGATGATGCAAGATGATGCAAGATGATGCAGCAACAGCGAACTTGGAGATGATGCAAGATGATGCAGCACCAACGAACTTGGAGATGATGCAAGATGATGCAACAACAGCGAACTTGGAGATGATGCAAGATGATGCAGCAGCAGCGAACTTGGAGATGATGCAAGATGATGCAGCAGCAGCGAACTTGGAGATGATGCAGATGATGCAGCTACAATGACTGCATCATCAGCGAACTTAGAGATGCTGATGAGGAGATGATGCAGCAGCAGCGAACTTGGAGATGATGCAGCAGCAGCGAACTTGGAGATGATGCAGCAGCAGCGAACTTGGAGATGATGCAGCAGCAGCGAACTTGGAGATGATGCAGCAGCAGCGAACTTGGAGATGATGCAGCAACAACAAACTTGGAGCAACAACAAACTTTGAGATGACTGCATCATCGAACTTGGAGATGAAGCGAGGGAGCCTTCGAACTTGAAGCGAGGAATCCTTCGAACTCGATGCGAGCGATGTTCGGTCTTAAACTTGAAGTGACCAACGCTCGAACTTGAACTTGAAGCGAGCAACACTTGAATTTGATTTTCAGGAACTTGAAGTAAGCGAAGCTTGAACTTGGAGCGAACGAAAACACACATTTGAAGTGAGTGAGGCCTCGAACTTGGACTTGAAGCGAGCGACGCTCTGTTTTGATCTTGTAACAGGCGAAACTCGAATTTGAACTTCAAGGGAACGACGCAGATGAAGCACAAACTTTGGGCAGGCGAAACGTATCGCTTATAGTGGTTTACACATTAAGCTTGTAGTGTCACTGTCACAGTAGTGTGCCCGTTCGATTGGTGGCGCCGCCTTTGTTGTAGTGTGCATCTGCAGGTTTAATATCATATTGTAACTTCAATTATGGTGTTACATTCGATAATGTTGAAAGCTCTCAATTTGTGTCGTGTCGTTTAGTGGAATTTGACGTATCGTCGTCATTCTGAGTAGGTTTGGACATCTTCAATTTGCGGCATCACTCTAAATAAGGATGAAAACCTTTGATCTACAACGACAAACTTTAGTAGTCGTGACACTTATGTTTATTTTTATTTGAAGAGACTGGACTTAAAACTTGTTTAAAGCTCTGCCTACGTACCCTTTGAACAATAGAGATCAAGTCGAGACGTAGTTCAATACATGATGATTTCTTTTATTATTGTGACTGAACTTAAAGTACAATTTTTCTTTAAGTTGCCTACGTACCCTTAAAAGTAAGGGATCAAGTCATAACGTAGTTCAAATGATTTATTTTTTTTGGGCCGTTCACCTTTTAAGCTCGTGCGGGCCAGGAGCAACATGTAGTTTATACTCTTACGTTAAGGAGTATTACATTTTAAAATATCTTATCTTCATTACGGTCTTGATCAGATCCTTCGTTTGTAGGATTGGTTAGAATGATGATATTTTTCTTCACCTTCAAGGAGCCTTCTGTATTTATGAGAACAGATAATTTCCTCTTCATGCGCGAAGGAACACGACTATGAATCTTCTTGTTGCTATTTACTTCATCGAAGAGTCTTGCCCCTACGGTCTTCATCTTTCCTTCCTGTTGATCACTTGTCCCTTTGAGGCGATCAAAAACAGATGTTGAAGGTCGGTCTTTCTTTGATGTGGAGACACTTAACCTTTGGAAAGCTGAAGTTCGAGTGGAGGTAGAAGTTAGACATGAATTTTCTTCTTTTTTCGCGGCCATACTCATCCTTTGGAAGACCGAAGTTCGAGTAGTTGAAGGCTTGATGCGATTGAAGACAGAAGTTCTTTGGTCGACTTCTTTTGAGTCGTCGACTTCTTCTGCATTGATGTAGCATGAACTTGCACAGATTTCTTCCTCTTTCTTGATGGGAAGGAAACTTTTTGAGAAAAATTCTTTTAAAGTCACCTGTCGTCGAGGTTGAGAAAAATATTTGTTTTCTCTTCTCTCGTGTTTAGGCTTCCTCGAATTGATTCTTCTTTTCTTCTTTGGAAGTTTATTGTTTCGTTTATCATCTCGAAGTATGTAATCTTCTTTCTGGACAGGTCTTTGTCGTCGTATTTTCTGACGAGCCACAATGGTCCAACCTTTATCCTCATTTCTGACGGCCTCAGGTTTTACCTGAGAAATTTGCTTTGGAGTTTCATGTCCGAACCGAACAATTATTGGTTCGAAGGTCCCAAACTGGATCAGGCTTTCCTTTTGCTTATCAAATGAGGCTGGAAATAATTGAGCGTCGGAGTTCATTGTTATTGCAGCGTGGTTTGATTGAGCTATTTCATCTAAGTCTAGCTCAATTTTTCCTTCTTTAGCTAACCTTAGAATTAGCTCCTTTAGGACGAAACATTTTTTTACCGGATGACTGATAACTCGATGATACTTACAATAGTTGGGATCATCGACTTTGTCCATTTCTTCCGGGCGCCTACACTCGGGAAACTCAATCAGTCTTGTTTCCAGTAGTTGCTCTAACATGTCAGGAATGTCAGAGTCTGGGAACGGATAGACTTTTTCTTGTCTTTCTTTTAAAGTTAGGCGATGTTTCTCGCCTCCGTCATTTCTTCTTTCTGTCCTGTTTTCCTTTCCTTTTGAGGAAAACCTTACAGGGGTTGTGCTGACGACCATGGATTCTTCCACGACATTTTTCGTGATTTTTTCAATGTCGTTTACTTCTTTATTTATTTTCTTTATATCTGGGATTAAGAGGTCCCTGGTCCCTCTGTTGGCGATACTCAACTCCATATCGTGGGCGCGAGTCGCTAACTCTTCAAATGTTTGGGGCTTTATCCCTTGTAGGATGTAGTGAAGTCCCCAATGCATGCCGCCGATGCACATTTCGACGGCGGACACCTCGGTGAGTCGATCCTTGCAGTCGAGACTCAACGATCTCCAACGGTTGATGAAATCGATGACTGGCTCACCCATTCTTTGGCTAGCGTGCGAGAGTTCAGACATGCTGACTGTCCGCCTTGTGCTGTAGAAACGATTCAAAAAGTCTCTCTCAAACTGTTCCCAACTGTCAATCGTCTCGGGCTCCAAGTCGGTGTACCAATCAAAGGCGTTTCCTTTCAAAGTTCGGACGAATTGCCTAACCAGCAAGTCTCCGCGAGTTCCAGCGTTCTCGCATGTTTCAACGAAGTGGGCAATGTGCTGTTTAGGATTGCCCTTCCCATCGAACTGTTGAAATTTCGGCGGCTGGTACCCGGTGGGCATCCTCAAGTTGTCGATCCTCTTGGAATACGGTTTGGTATACAAGAGGGTGCTCTGGGCTGGTCCACCGTACTGGGCTCGGATGGTGTTGGTAATCATGTCCTGCAGTTGTTGGACAGATAAGGAAGCGACCGACGTTGAGTGTTGCGCTTGGTCTTCCTGGATGACCATTTTTTCTTTGTCACTTCTTCTGGTCGCAGGAGTTAGACTTGACTCCGCGACCTCACGACTTTGCATCTGACTCCTCAGTTGGGCAATCTCGAAGTCTTTGTCCTCGACTGCTTTCATCAGGAAGCTGATTTTCTTTTCCATTTCAGCCATCGCTTCGTCGTTAGTGCGCGCATCCGCCATCATTACAGATACGTTGGAGTCAGACACCTTCTCCGGATGATGAGAGGAGGGAACAACCTCATCGAACAAGGGATTGTCCTTGATGATTATCCCAACCTGCGCAGACTCCGTCAGTCGCTTGTATATTTTGCTCACGATGGCAGAAGTGTGCTCGCCCGTCTGCGAGACTTCTTTGATGACGCGGCTGCGGGTGGTAGGTCCCCTGTAAGGGTTGTTGGAACTAACAGCCTGGAATGTTGTTTTCTTTGATGCCATTGTAAGAAATTTTTTTGTTGAGAGAGGGAGAGATGAGAGGTAGAGTGGTCCCACTGGGCGTGCCAATCTGTTCACACGAGATTTCGAACGACGGATGGAGATGCGAACACGTGTAAATGAATTTGAATTTGTATTTGTATATATCAGTGCGTAGTGGATTACAATCTCTAATATTTGTTCCTCTGATTCTCTCTCTTAAATGTAACGTACTCGAGGGCTTCGCAGCTTGTTCTCGATGTTGGATTTGTTTCGGGAGCTTTGCAGCTTGTTCTCGATGTTGAATTTGTTTCGAGGGCTTTGCAGCTTGTTCTCGATGTTGAATTTGGATCGAGGGCTTTGCAGCTTGTTCTCGATGTTGAATTTGGATCGAGGGCTTTACAGCTTGTTCTCGATGTTGGATTTGGATCGAGGGCTTCGCAGCTTGTTCTCGATGTTGAATTTGGATCGAGGGCTTTGCAGCTTGTTCTCGATGTTGAATTTGGATCGAGGGCTTTGCAGCTTGTTCTCAATGTTGGATTTGGATCGAGGGCTTCGCAGCTTGTTCTCGATGTTGGATTTGTATTGAGGGCTTCGCAGCTTGTTCTCGATGTTGAATTTGGATCGAGGGCTTTGCAGCTTGTTCTCGATGTTGGATTTGGATCGAGGGCTTCGCAGCTTGTTCTCGATGTTGGATTTGGATCGAGGGCTTTACAGCTTGTTCTCGATGTTGAATCTGCAGCTTCGCGTAGCGGTGAAGTCTTCAGATGTTTGAACTTGGAGTGGTGTTCAGTCTTCAGGATTCAGGGAGTCTTGTGAATTCTCTCTGAGCTCTTAGGAGAAGAAATTTTCTGAACCTTGAAAATGAAGAATGAGCTCTCTATTTATAGAGTTCTCATGGGCCTGGTGGGCTTGGGCCTGGATCCAATGGGCTTGGGTCCAATGGACTTTTGGGTTCTGGGCCCAATAGATTTTTGGGCTTTGGGCCAAATTGCCATTTAAATAACTTTTTAGCCCGACTCGATTTCGAGCCCAATTGAGCTATGACCGAATTTGCTCGGTTAAGTTTATTCGATCCGCGGGCCAAGATGAAGACACGTGGCGACCGCTGATTGGCCGAAATTTCTCGGTCAACAGATATGCCTGTAGATAAACCACAACATGTATGTATGAATATAGACCTAAATGATAGATCATTAAATCCTTTAAAGCCATCCATTGAGCATCCACCTGTTTTGGAATTGAAACCACTACCCACTTACCTCAAGTATGCATATTTAGGGAGTAATGAAACTCTGCCTGTTATCATTTCTTCTAAATTAAGTGAAAAGCATGAGGGTGAACTGATTTTACTACTGAAGCAACATAGGAAGGCTATTGCATGGACTATTGCTGATATTAGAGGCATTAGCCCTTCTTATTGCATGCATAAGATTATACTAGAGGAAGGGCACACACCTAGAGTAGATCACCAACGTAGGCTGAATCCCTCTATGAAAGAGGTAGTTAAAAAGGAAATCATAAAATGGTTAGATGCAGGTGTGATATTCCCCATAGCTAGTAGCCAGTGGGTAAGCCCCATACAATGTGTACCTAAAAAGGGGGGGATGACTGTGGTAGTCAATGAGAGCAATGAACTGATTCCAACTAGGACTATCACAGGGTGGAGAGTATGTATGGATTATAGGAAACTTAATAAAGAAACCAAAAAAGACCACTTCCCTCTACCATTCATTGACCAAATGTTAGACAAAATAGCTGGTAGAGCCTATTATTGTTTCTTAGATGGTTATTCAGGATATAACCAGATCACAATAGACCCCAAGGACCAGGAGAAGACTACCTTCACTTGCCCTTTTGGAACTTTTGCCTTTCGCAGAATGCCTTTTGGCTTATGCAATGCACCGGCAACGTTCCAGAGGTGCATGCTGGCAATCTTCTCTGATTTGGATGAGTCCATGATAGAGATATTCATGGATGATTTCTCAGTCTTTGGGGATTCATTTACAAGTCCTAGCCAGATGTGAAGAGACCAACTTAGTCCTTAATTGGGAGAAGTGTCACTTCATGGTGGACGAGGGGATTGTCCTAGGTCATAGAGTGTCGAGGGCAGGTGTAGAGGTTGATAGAGCCAAGATTGAAGTAATAGAGAAGTTGGTAGAACCACAAAATGTCAAAGCCATTAGAAGTTTCTTAGGGCATGCTGGCTTCTACAGAAGGTTCATTAAGGACTTTTCTAAGATCTCCAAGCCTTTATGTGAGCTTCTAGAGCTAAACAAACCCTTCATCTTCTCTAGAGAATGTTTCCTAGCCTGGAAGACCCTTAAGGAAGCATTAGTCACAGCCCCTGTCATAGTAGGACCAAATTGGGACCTTCCCTTTGAGTTGTTATGTGATGCTAGTGACTATGCCGTAGGGGTCATGTTAGGCCAAAAGATTGACAAGCTAACACACCCTGTATACTATGTCAGTAAGACACTTAATGAGGCACAATGCAATTATACAACCACTGAGAAAGAGATGCTGGCTGTAGTGTTTGCTTGTGAGAAATTTAGGAACTATATTGTAGGCACTAGGACAATAGTGTACACTGACCATTCTGCTTTAAAGTACCTTATGAGGAAGGCTGATGCTAAGCCTAGGTTGATTAGATGGGTACTGCTGCTGCAAGAGTTTGATCTAGACATTAGGGATAAGAAAGGATGTGAAAATGTGGTTGCGGATCATCTTTCTAGATTGCAGCATAATTGCGAAAAAATTGCGGAACCCGCAATTTCTGATGCTTTCATTGATGAACATGTCTTTGTTTTGGCTCATCGTGATAACGATGAGGAACCTTGGTTTGCTGACATTGCTAACTTCCTTGCATCGCAGGTACTGCCTACTTTCAGGGGAGGACAAGAGAAGAAGAGGTTCCTTCACGAGGCAAGGAAATTCATATGGGCTGACCCCACATTATACAAGACATGTGCTGACGGCTTGCTAAGGAAGTGTGTTTCAGCTGCTGAGGCGAAGTCTGTGCTGCAGCACTGCCACACAGCTCCTTATGGTGGACACTTTGGTGGCCAAAGAACAGCTGCAAAGGTATTTCAGAGTGGCTACTATTGGCCAACGATCTTCAAGGATGCCCACACCTATGCCCACAGCTGTGATGAATGCCAAAGGACAGGTAATCTCAGTCGCAAGGATGAAATGCCTCTCACTTACATCCTAGAGTTGGAACTCTTTGATGTGTGGGGCATTGATTTCATGGCGCCATTCCCTCCATCATCAGGTAACCTTTACATTCTTGTAGCAGTAGACTATGTGTCCAAGTGGGTAGAGGCCATAGCATGTCCCAATAATGATGCCAAAACAGTAGTTAAATTCTTGCATAGGCACATTTTTACTAGATTTGGAACTCCTCGAGCTATCATTAGTGATGAGGGGACACATTTTATTAATAAAGCTATGGAGAGAGTGTTGGCTAAGTATAACATTAGACATAGAATAGCCACTCCCTACCACCCACACTCGAATGGTCAAGCTGAAATTTCCAATAGGGAGATAAAAACCATCCTGGAAAAGGTGGTCAAACCTAATAGGAAAGACTGGTCATTTAAGCTTGAGGATGCACTTTGGGCTTATATAACTGCATATAAGACACCCCTAGGTATGTCTCCTTATAGGTTGGTGTATGGCAAAGCATGTCATCTTCCATTCGAGCTAGAAATTAAGGCATTTTGGGCACTAAAAGAGTTGAATTATTGCGTGACCGCTGCGGGAACGTTGCGGTCTTTGCAATTACATGAGCTTGATGAGCTTAGGCATATGTCTTATGAAAATGCCAAAATGTATAAGGAAAAGACCAAGATTTGGCATGATAGTAGACTTAGGATTAAGGACTTTAAAAAAGGCCAACTTGTTTTGTTATTCAATTCACGATTGAAATTATTTCCAGGCAAACTTAAGTCTAGATGGTCAGGTCCATTTGTGATTACTAATGTGTTTGTTCATGGTGCCATCGAGATAAAGAACTTGCAGCAAGGGCAACCTTTCATGGTTAATGGTGCACGGTTGAAGCACTACTATGAGGAAGGAGATGTGAAGACTCTCTCGGCCTTCCTCTTGACTGAAACGTGAATTAAGAACGAGAGAGGACGAGTGGTTACTGTGCTCGTCAACATTAGGCTAATGCCTTAGTTTATTTTTTGAAATTTTTCCGGTTATCGTTTGTGTATGTTTTTGCGTAATTTTAATTAAGTAATTGATGTTTATTTTATTTACTTTTTCAGGGAATCGATAGATGGAATCAAGGAGATTAAATCCAGCTAAAGAAATCGAGAAGATATTGGGCCAAATCGAAGATACGGTTGAGCAAAGATAGCAATTTAGATGAAAAAAAATCTCCAACGGTCCCTAAAATTGCGCAGGAATTGCGGGATCCGCAAAAATTATAGCCGTTGTGATTTTTCCGTTTCCTTTATATCCGTTGAGACGCGCGTGGATCTATACGATTTCCCAAGTCTCTGAACTCCAAGAAATATCTTTTCTCTTCATCTTTGATTCTTCTTTCCAAACCTCCAAGATTCGACGATGGTGCTCACAAGAGCCGAACGATCTGCGGCCAAGAAAAGGGCTGAAGACGCTGAAACGGCTGCGAGGGAAGCACTTCTTGCCCTCGCAGATGCTGATGCTGCGCGCACCGAATGCCTTCCCAAACTTCCGATTCGAAAGAAGAAGTGGAAGGTCGTCACAGAAATACCTGCTGGACCCTCTGAACCAGCAGGCACACCCAAGAAGCGCCGGTGGAGTGTCGAGGTGGCCGCCGAACCAAGCAAAGCAAAGACTCCCTCTGTGGAGAGTCAAGAAACTGATCGTGCGTCCCACGAGTCACCCAAAAAGGGTTCGTCGCCATCTGCATCACCAGCGCACAACCCTTCACCATCTGAACCAGTGCAAAGCCCAGAGCTCTCTTCGTCGCCCCCTGCACAGAGCCCTGAGTTGCCTTCATCACCTCAGAGTTCTGCACAGACACCTACAGCAGCGCAGAGCACCACGCCGTCGCACACTTCTCCACGGCCTGATCCTGAATTCCCATATGGGGAGTACCAAGAGTCAACGCAGGGCAGTGGGGATGCTGAAGAAGACGAGGTCTTCTCTCCTATGAGGGAAGCTAGCCCGGAGAGTCCTGCACAGAAGGATGACTCAATGGAGGAGACATTGGGGGCGTGCCTCCAGCAGATCACTATCAAGGCCAAGCTCAAGAAGAAGAAGAAGGCCAAGATTCAAAAGGCCAAGCGGTCCAAGAAGTTGAAAAAGAAGAAGGTCAAAAGGGCGCCTTCATCAGAGAAGGAAAGCACGGAGCCATCGCTCAAGAAACTTAAGGTTGAGGCTGCGGAGTCAGCCAAACCAACAGACAAAGGGAAGGCTAAGCTTTACCCTGAAGATGAGCCTCAATCAGTGAGGTATGTGTCCTCTGACGCTGAATCCAGAGGCATTGAATTGAGGAAGAGGGAGTTGCTGCACGAGAAGGGCTTCCTCGACAGACCTGCTGACCTGCCGCAGTTCTTGCGCGCAGGAATTACAAACCACGGCTGGGAGGAGTTTTGCAGACCACCCAATCCAGCCTACACGAGCATGGTGTATGATTTCTACGCCAATGTGCTCAGCCCTGAGGATGGCCTGTCTGTGGTCAGAGGGGTAGAAGTAGACTTCTCAGCCAAGGCCATCAACGAAGCCTATGGTCTCAAGGGCCAAACACATACAGATTATGCACGGATTGTTGATGAGCCTACTGAGGCAGTTCTGGAAGAGGCCATTCGAACCATTGGCCAGCCTGAAGCTTCCTGTACCGTGTCACGCAATGGGAGGCACACTCTCATGAGTGCCAACCTCACTGCTAAAGCGGCTGTCTGGTTTTCGTTCGTAAGAAGGAAGCTGTCCCCCGTGACACATGAGACCACAATCAACCAGAGCAGATCGCTGCTGGTGTATGCGATAATGAGAGGTCTCACGATCAATGTGGGAGAAGTCATTGCTGCTGCCATCACTGAGTGCGCCAAGAAGGGTAAGGGACCATTGTTTTTCCCTAATACTATAACTAAACTCTGTTTGCTTGCAGGAGTTCCCATCGAGCGAATGGAGCAGCAAATGGCGTACACAGGCCACTTGGAGTTACCTGCTGGTTTAAGGCTGAAGAGGAAGGGGAACATGGAATTTGAGTTGGACAGATTGGCTGCTGATCAGTCGTTGTCCATGGCTTGCCTGATGGATATGCAGAAGAGAATGGCTCAATGGGCCACTTACGCGCAGGCACGGGACAAGGAAGTTGCTGACCAACTTGGGTGCATCTTCCCTGACTTCCCGACGAATCTCCTGACTCCATGTGTGCCTCCACGCCCACGACAACCTGATGAGGATGAAGACATTTGAGTGCTGGTTTGAATTGCACTCAAGGGAGTATTGCTGTTCCCTTAGAAAAAAAAATCTGCTTTCTGATAGACCATGTGAATTCTGCTGTTTTAGTTAGTATTTTGATCTGTTTTAGTTGCTTAGTATTTAGTTTTTAAGTTGTTTAGTGTAGCCTGCTGTTAGCTGATTAGGTAGAGTAGTTTAGTTTCATTTTTGTATAGCTTGAATGACTAGAAAAAGCATGCGTAGGGGCCTTAACCACTGATATATCTGCCCTGTCTTAATTGCGAAATAATTGCGGTACCCGCAATTTTTATTACTGAAAGCATGTTTTGGACTGTTTGTTTAGCTAGGCTGTGATCTGTTTAAATTCTATCTTTTGCTGCTAGCATGACTACCTTATATAGCTTATCTTAAAGCATGCTGGATGAGTGTCATAGGACACCCTTTGATAGTTTAAATTAGCCTCTGAATAGTGCTCAGCATGCATAACTGTAAGTCCTTCACTATCTGTTTTGTTCAAATTTTCTGCTGCTGGGATAATTGCTTTTAGAATGTTTTGCCTATGCCTAGGACTTTTAGATTCTCTTTGTTTTACCTTAGACTAGATGCTTCTAGGACAAGTTTGGGGGTGTGCCACCTAAGACACTCATTGGAGACAATGAGTAGTTTAAGTTTGGGGGAGGCCACCCTAGCCCTAGGAACATTCCTCTCTTCCTTGTAGACTTAAGCATTCTTCTTCTCTTTAAAAAAAAAAAAAATGAATGATAGAATAAAGGGGGGATGTCTCTCTTGAGGTTGTTTAGTAATCAATGACACGTGTGTAACCCACAAATGGCATTGCATCAAAAGGCAACCAAAGGAGAGGTCCCCAAGAGAAAAAATAACTTAGGGAAGAAGAATGTATGCTTAGGAGTTATAACCTTGTGGCTTAGATGTCCTAATTAAAAAAGAACTCTGATCTTCAAAGAGCTGAGCACAAGGTTGTAGCTTTTTAAGTTTGTCTAGGGAGATGAATGTATGTCCAATATAGTGATGCCAGGGTTTAGTTTGTTACATGAAAGTACTACTGTCACTAATTTTGTACTAAGACTGGCATGACTCTAAGGAATCCTAGGTAGCTCAAAAGAAAAGGTTAGAAGCATGTACTGAGTCTGGGGTAAAGCTAGGCAGAATTTGAAATCTTAGGGATAGTGGCATGATATGACAAAAGTAGGTAGATCAGAAGTAGGGAGTTAATAAAAAACAGCAGGTGTATTAGGCAGGCGAAGTCAGAAGAAGCTTGACAAGAGGATAGTTTTAAACTTAGAAGTGTGTCACAAGACAGCACTGCGATGGATAGGGATATAGGGGAGTCAGTAAGTGGTTAAAGAAGATAAAAACAGCCTAAGTAAGTCCTTAGTTTGCTTGAGGACAAGCAAAACCTTAAGTTTGGGGGTGTGTTAAGTCTCTGAAAGTGACTTATTTAGGACCTATTTAGCTTAGAAAGATGCACACTCTTAGGTGTTTTTAATAGCATTTAGCCTAAACCTATGCTTAAATATGAGAATTAGAAGAAGGTAGCTAAATTAGGACTTATGTACAATAGGAAAGAAAAGGGTTGAAAACCGAAGGAAAAGAATGAAAAACAAGCATTGCGATAGAATTGCGAAAACATTGCGGGTACCGCAATGTTTCAAGTGAAAACCGTAAGTTGACTGATCTTTTTCTGTTAATTTCCGTTATTTCAGGGATTCGTTCTTTCTCCTCCATCCATTCTGATATACGACGTTGAAGATTGATGGTTCTCCTTGGCCCAAATGCACCTGCAAACTACTATAAAAGGGGGTCAAAGTCGGAGGTTCAATCATCATCCGAAAGCGTAGAAGTCTTCTCGCAGTCCACCTTTTCTCCTGTTTTTCCTTTGCCGTCTGTTGGTTTGCGAAGCTCAGCTGTTGGAATCGATAATCTGATAGGAAGGAGAGGAGATTCTTCTTCTCTCCCGATTGGATTCATCCAAGCAAGGCTGACCTTTTTGATCCTTCATTCGAGGCGATTGCAACGAGGCTTTCAAGCATCATTTACTGCTTTCTGTCTTTCATTTCTATTTTTCAGCTTGTTCAGTTGTTGTTTCTGTTCTAGTAGTTAGTTTATTGCATTTCGTGGAGTTCTGTCTTTGTGGTATTCATTTTAAGCTTCATCTGCCATTCAAACAACCAAGCAATCAAAGCACCATTTGTTATTTCACAGTTTCCATCTTTTGCTGCTACGGTTTTGCCTTACTGTTTTAAGTATATTTCTCTTCTAAGCATGTCTGTTTTATCTTATATTTCTGTTCTCTATATATCCATGAGTAGCTAAAGCATATAGGGGCATGCTAATGACAAGACTATAGGCTAAAAAACGTGAACCAAGCATGTAGGATAGCTCTCGAAGCATTGATTGTATGTAAGCTTCATCCCACGGGCAATTTCGATTGGCCATCCATTTTGTCCAAAGAACTCTTAACCTCTGGAAGGAGTAAGAGTTCAGAGTCATATAATCATGCTAGCCTTCCAAGGTAGCCAGAAAACGGCTTAGGAATAAGCGTTTTCCTAGTACAAACTAAACACTTCTACTTTAACAAGATGCTTAAGACCTTACTTTGAGTTGAGTAAACTAAAGAATCTAATGCATGGAATCGGACGATACATGAGATAGAGTGAGTTTGATGCATAGAGAGTTGATCCAATGCTTGAAAAGCGTATTAAAATGTCTATAGGATGGTCGTTAGTAGCCCTTAATTCTCCATTTTACACACTTTTGCTGTTTTTACAATTGCGGTAACATTGCGGTGCCCGCAATTCTGCTAAGTTACCATTCTGTTTAGCTGTTTTCTTCTTCATTTATTAATTTCGTCTCTTGTCCTTTGAGTCTAATTTCAACTTGCATTTGTTTATGTTGCATTCCTTTATACATTCGGTAAGAAGTAGGCAATTAAAAACCAATTTTACCCCTTCAAATCCACCCCTTCTTTCTTAACTTTACACTTCATGAGTAACTTATAATAAATCTCTGTGGGAAAACGAATGAAAAAATACTTATTACTTGCTATAAGATCATGTATGCTTGCATGTTCTGAGTGCTCTTTCTTCCTTATTGCTTATTTTTACTAACACATCGAGCACGCAACAAACGCCAATGCAGTGGTTTCTGCTTCATCAACCTCAGCAGCTGCGAATCAAATAGATGCACTTGTTTGCGGATTCTGTGGGGAAGGTCATGTATATGACTACTATCCTGCGAATCCAGCCTCAGTGTGCTACATTGGAAATCAGCAACAGCCAAGGAACAATCCTTATTCAAATACCTACAACCCTGGCTGGAGGAATCATCCGAATTTTTCTTGGAATGGACAGCAAGGCACGAATCAGATGCAAACTCAGATAAGACCGAGTAGACCACCTGGGTTCATCCAAAATCATTAGAATAGTCAACATCAGTATCAGAAACCACCTGTTAATAGTCAGCCCATGGGAGCTTCGGTGGAGAGTCTATTGAAGGAGTACATAGCCAAGAATGACGCCACCTTGCAGAGTCAGCAAGCATACCTCAGAAGCCTAGAGAACCAAATTGGTCAGTTCGCAAGCGAACTGAAAAATAGACCACAAGGCAGACTGCCTGCTGACACAAAAAATCCACGAAGGGATGGAAAAGAGCAAGTTCAAGCTATTGAATTGCGAAGTGGACGACCATTGGTTAGTAATAGCAGAGCAACCCCACAGAGAGTAGAGAACGAAGAGTCTAGTGCTCCACTGGACCCTCAGCTTAATACTGACCAAGTGCAACCGAGAGCCAAGACAAGGGTGAGGCTTGAGCCTATCATTGAGAAACCAAAAGAAATTCCTAGGCCTCCCCCAGTCATTAGGCAAACAGATTTGCCTCCCTATGTGCCACCACCTCCTTTCCCAAGAAAGCTTAAGAAAAAGCAGGAACAAGAAGCTCACTTCCATAAGTTTTTTGAAATTCTGAAACAGGTCCATGTCAACATCCCATTCGTAGAAGTTCTCCAGTCCATGCCCTCTTATGTCAAATTTCTGAAGGACATTATCACGAACAAGAGAGTTATTGGGGAATTTGAAACAATCAATCTCACAGAAGAATGTAGTGCTATATTACAGAACAAGTTGCCACCAAAAGAGAAAGACCTTGGTTCTTTCACCTTACCAGTGGATATAGGGGGCAAGCATGTGGGAAGAGCCTTATGTGACCTGGGAGCCAGCATAAACCTCATGCCTTTATCATTGTTTCAACAGCTTGGAATTGGAGAGGCGCGCCCAACGACAGTAACCTTGCAACTAGCCGATCGCTCTATCTCATACCCCGAAGGTAAGATTGAGGATATCCTAGTGAAAGTTGACAAGTTTATTTTCCTTGCAAATTTTATCATCTTGGACTATGAGGCAGATAAAGATGTGCCAATCATCCTGGGCAGACCTTTCTTAGCCACAGGTAGGGCGTTGATTGATGTCCAAAAAGATGAGCTCACAATGAGGGTTAATGAGGAAGAGGTTAAGTTCAATGTCTTTAAAGCATTAAGGTACCCCTCTGATCTGGAACATTGTTCTATTGTGGATATTATTGACTCTTTGATTGAAGATGAACATGAATTAGATCTGCTAGACAAGCATGCAACTGAATATGGGCAAATTGATTTAAAAGACTTGAACATTTTTGAATTATCTGATGTGTCTGTTCATTTCCCAAAGCATGTTTGCATGACCAATGAAATTTATGAACGAACCACAACTCCTATGATACTTGATGGAGCGATTACCGCAGCGGAAAGCGATTTCAGACCGATGATACTCTAATTTCATCAATTTAACAAATAGAAAACATGCTCAAAACGACGGAATTAAGAAATTAGAAATACATACCATTGTAGCTCCAATTTCTTCAAGTCCGTCGGCCGTTCCTCGTCACGAACTCTTCCGACCTCTTCTCACGAACGCCCCGATGACCACCCCAGGTAGTCCCGCTATCCTCGGCGCCGTGCAACGGAGTTGTGGGACTCCGAAAAGAAGAGAAAAGAAAAGAAGCAGAAGAAGAACTAAAGAATGGAAGAGGGTTAGGCTTGAAGTTGAAATTTCAATTTCAACAAACCGAAGGGAGTATCAAAACTTCCCCAAGCCTTTGTAAATTGAAAACTCATTTCAATTTAAAGAACCCAAAATCCACTCATTTAATTAGCCTTGCCAAATGGCGGACATGCAAAAGTAGCACATATATATATATATTAAATAAAATTAATTCAAAATTAATTTTAAATAATAATAAATATTTTATTTATTAAACTTTTTAATAAATAAAATATATATATATATATATATATATATTTAATTAATTAAACTTTTTAATTAATTAATATTATTTAATTAAATATCAAATATTAATTAAATAATATGGCTAAACTCGGTTTTCCAAAAATAGATTTTTTGCACATGAATCCTATTCATGTTTTAGGCCATTCCCATATTTAAATCATATTTAAATATATCCATCCTTCTTCCATAAACCGAATTTGAACAATTCAAATTCTTTTTCTTTTTCTTTTCTTTTATACTGTTGCACGACGTTATCCGAGCTAGCCAGGAGAACCTAAAGGACCTACAGATCATGAGCTCCAACGATACGAGATTATCCGGTCAAAACTCTTTTAACCGAACTAACCAACATTCGTTAACCCCCGGAGACTCCACTATAGTCCGAGGGTTGCACTCTCCTCACTGTAGATATATTGTGTCCTCTGGATATAACCGTCATCGGTAAGTCGATCTTTCACAGGATGTTCGTAATCACAACTGGGTCATTTAAACCGTTTAACCCCTGCATTACATCTTGTTCCTTAAGTACCAATGACACCTCTAATGAACAATAGATCTTTGGTCCAACCATCAGATCAATATAACTCTCTCATCACATGAGAGTGTGAGCTCACATTGTTCAAGCCCCGGAGTCAGCTATTAAGGGAACAACCTATCTACTAACCCTGAAGAGCGGGTTAGGAGTGAATTCCAATCTTGCTACACTATGTCCCCAACTACTTATTCGGCTTTATCCCCAAGTTGGTAGGCTTATTGAGCGGGCGTTCTGCCACTCTCACCCGTACAAGTCAAAGGATACTTCCGAATAAGCAGGAGTTCATAGCAAGCTCAGGATTAAGCTCGAGTTACCTAGGCCATCAATATGTATAAGTCGGTCTCATCATTAAACGGAGTTATAAAGAGAGAGCGACTTAATACGCGGTTCGGTCTTATGTAAACTCATTACACAGGACGCCCTCACTTCTCACATCTCCATGTGGAACGATTCGGATCACATCGTCCTGTACAATACAAAGTGAGCCGCATCCAATAGTGTTACCAGGATAAGGTACCCAGCATTATCCGTATACTATAGACCGTTTTGACTGACACTACAACAAATTTGACCTACGATGGCAGTTCTGAACTGCCATCTTAGGTATATGATGGCGGTTTTACGACCGCCCTCTAAAGTGGTGTCATCTTTAGGGTATGATGGCGGTTATCTTTTAATGGCGGTTAAAAACCGCCATCTTAGGTAACTGCCATCTTATCCCTAAGATGGCAGTTTATAACCGTCATCTTAACCCTAAGATGGCAGTTTGTAACCGCCATCTTAGGGATAAGATGGCGGTTACAAACCGCCATCGTAGGCATAAGATGGCGGTTACAAACCGCCATCGTAGGCATAAGATGGCGGTTACAAACCGCCATCTTAGGGATAAGATGGCGGCTACAAACCGCCATTGTAAGTTTTTTTAATGACGGACTACAACCGTCACTGAAAGTACTTTTGATGAAAGGCAAAAAATCTTTGTTTGACCACCAGATGCAAACAATATAATGCCGTGTTATTTCAGTGACGTTGCATAACTGACATTCTGCTAATTCGATGAATACAATGTTAAATGTGGCATAAACTAGAATTCTAGTCATTTCATTCAGAACAACAAAATATTTCATATTACATCCAAAATTGCTACAAAAACTTTCATAGTTCCTGAAAAGAGTCTAAATACAAAGTACAGTACCCATATTTCATATTTACATCCAAAATTGGCACAAAAGTTACAAAGTACACTACTTTATCCAAATGTGAAGCTTGCAACATGATATACCCATTCTACTTTATCCAAATGTGAAGCTTGCAACGCCCTAGTGTAGTTCCCGCACCATCTTGCGAGCTTGTTCATTCAAAGCTAATTCTGGAAATAGTTCAATCAATAGACATCTAACAATCTGTTACGAAAATTGTTCAATCAATTAACTTTAGACTAAGTAGATAATGCATTTTCTTAGAAACATTCAGATTCCACATTGCCAAAACAAAGAATAAATTTAAGAGAAAACAAGCTAGCAAATGCACTTGTATAATAAGTAAAATAACTATCGATGAGCCATTTCCTCGGTTTGGTGAAGTAGAAGCACTTCAAAAGCAAGGAACAGACTATTGCTCATGTTTCAAAATATTATAACTACTTTAAAGCTACAGTCGTTGAAATGTAGGGAATACGATGTCCTAATAACACATATCAAGTTAGAAGAGAAGTAGAGATGCAGTTTAGTACGAAATAATGCGATATATTTATCAATAAACAACCTTAAGTTTGGAGATGATAAGTTTAACAATATGAACGAATTCACAAAAGTAGTCGGCCATTACCAAGATTTCGATTGTTGATGCCAATAAGCTCAATGCCTTCAATTGCAAGCATACGATCCATTTCCTTCTCGTCGTGAACCTACGAATAAAGTAAAAGGTCAAAATCATGTATAGCTTCTTTGAACATTGTACAATAATGGCAAGGCAACATTTGATCTGTGCAAACAGGATTCTATTAAGCTATACAGGAAGTCCATATAAAAGGCAGGAGATGTTTCCAAATTATAGTGCAAGTGCATAATAATAAGTGTACACCAACCTCGACGAGGGGGTCAAACCGACCATCTTGCATATTTTAGACATATATTTAATGTCGAGATCAGGCAAAACAGCATCTGTTCAGATAACTCCTTCAAATGTCCAACTAACCTCAGCTGAATAATTATTAAACCCACCTGAAAAATAAATATTAAGGAACCTAACCTCAACTGAAAAAATAAACATTGTCGCTTACCCTACACAATGCAGTGGTAAATTTGACATTGAATACGCATCAAACAGAAACCTAACCTTGATGATTCTCCCCTTCCGTAGGCATTGCATGATGATTATGTGTACCACCAAGAACTGGCTGAAGTAAGAGGCAATATACCATACTTAGAATCACAAGTCTGTTCATTCCAATTTCAACCAATAAAATCATTACATAAAGACAAATACTAACCAGGGAAAGAAACTTACAGACACTCGTGGCTGAGCTCTGTTCTTCTGTGACTATTGGTACTTTATGATTGTCCAATCAAAAACATAATTGAATTCATATTCTGCACAAAAACAAATACTTAGGCACCATGACAGTACTGTACATAGGTCTCATTCAAATAGGAATACTGTTGAACAAGATTTACACAGAAACATCACTACCTTCACGAGCAAATAAGTCACGGAACAAACGCTTTAAGAACCCATAATCAGGTCGCTGATCAAATGTCAGAGAGTGGCAGTAATGGAAGTATGAAGCAAACTCCACTGGATGAGAGTTGCATAGGACCTTCGAGAATGATAATAAAAATAGATGCATAAGCTCAAGAATATATACACTTAGACTTGCATAGGACCCTAGAGATCTGGTTAAGCATACCTCAATAGGAGAAGATAACTTCTTCTCGCATATTTTATCATATTTTTCAGCTTTCAATCCTTGCCATGGAAGGCTATGAATGGAAATTTCAGTCATTAATAATGAATGACACGACTTCCTTCAAAAATGAAGGAGTGATACCATTGTGCAAAAGTAATTAATAGTAATAAAAATAGTTTGCTAAGTATTTGAGTTGGAATATAACCGAACAATATTTGAAAAACAAACACAAAAGGTCAAAGGCTTTCACTAGGCTTAAAAAAGAAAGTTATTTATAAGAGTTGTGAGAGGTGATGAATATCAATGTGATTACTCGAACTCGCATTTCGTTGAAAGTCAAATTGTCATAGATCGTGATTCTTCGTATCATCTTCATGTGTATATATTCATTGTTGCATCCGTTTTATTTTATATTTTTGGTCAAGACATTTTAAAAAAACTCTTTAATAACAACTCTAATATATTTCGAAAACTTTTTTAAGTACTGAATTATCGTACCCACGTAAAAGAAATCATCCAAAAGTAAGCATTTGTAGCAGAATTGAGCCAAAAAAAAAATCAATAATTGAAGAGATGGAAGGACAAGAGGTAAGTATATATATACATTAATTTCATTTTCCAACGTGGATTCTGAATGAATTATATATAAAGAGATATAAAAGTTGTTTTACTTTTAGGTTTTGATTTATCCAAATCTGGTAGACATACAGAGACTACGCATGTGATAAATCCAAGTTTTCATAGTTCTTACACAGTGCAAAATGCCCGGAAGCAAACAGGAAAAATACCCATGGTCGAGGTCGTCGGGCCGCGGCCTGGTACTCATTCGTCGCGAAGCTCCTCTCGCGCACGCTTGGGTTGAGTCGTTGACGATCTAAGTGAAGACGACCATGGGTTCAAGCTCTCGCCATCCACGGAGCGTCGCCGTCGTCGGAGGATGAGGGGCTGCCAGGGATGGAGGTTTGGGCGTGAGAGATAGAGAGGGGGAGATGGGCGGCTGCAGTAATGTTGAGGGGAAACGGGGAAGATATGAGATTTAGGGATTTTCCCTTATTTTTTTTTTTTATTTTTTTTTTTTTATCAAAACAAAACGACGACGTTTTGATTAAAACAGAACGACGTCATTTTAGAGGTTTTGTATGACGGTGTTTGACCACCATCAAAGGGCTCTATTAATGGCGGTCTAAAACCGCCATTAAAGGTATAATTTTCGTACAATAAATTTTTTTCTTGTTTCGATGACGGTTTTAAACCGTCATCAAATAGGTATTATAATGGCGGTGCAAAACCGCCCTTATATGTTTAATTTTCGAAAAAATAAAAAACAATTCGTAAAACTGAGCGCATTTTTTAAAAACCGCCCTCGTAGGGTCTCCTCCATTTTCTAACTGTCATCTTAGGTGGAATTTGTTGTAGTGTGACTACTTGAGCCTGATCCACAATCATGTCATACATGAGGCTCAAGTACACATATTCAGCCAAGGGTGTTGGTCATTGGTATAGGTTAACGTAAACACGTTTCACTTTATTCCAGTAAACTCTTTTACTGAATAAAACTAATAACTCTTTATTCTAAATAGAATATTTACAAACATAACAGTTTACAAACCACGAGTTTTAGGACATAAAACCCAATAAACTCCCACTTGGACTTAAACGTCCGTGGTGTACATGTTAGGTGGAGAAAACTAATATATCATATACCAGAAGTTTTCTCCCACTGTCCTCTCCAGCAACTCGGAGCCCTAGACTCTTCTAGGTGTCTCTCAAACACTTTAGCCATGAGAGACTTAGTAAACTCATCAGCATGAAGTACTACGAGGCTTTCCATGTGACCATCACATCTCCTCACAACACTATCTGCGTGCTCAACCTATAAACCTATTGCTGCTTCACAAGCTGCAAAAAGACTTAGCTACCAACGAGGAATTAGCAATACAACTCTTGTATTCTACTCCTCTAAGTACAAGGACAAAACTTTAACCGGAATCCAATCCAATTGGACTTATATTACTGACAGCTCCCACTGCATAGCACATATCGGGTCATGTATCTCAGAAGATACATCTGACCTCCAATATGTAAATGCACTAGGGTGCATCTCGTATCCTCAACACTTGAGGTGTCTAAGGAAACCATTTCCATAGACCATCGAATATTGACAACAACTTGTCAATAAAAGATTTTAGAGACAACACTAGCGATTTGTTCTTACGACTCAGATCAACCTGAATCCTTAGAACAAACTAAGCCTACCTCCAGATCAACTATTTGGGAGTGGGTCGCTAGTTTATGCTAAAAGTCAGAAATAAATCCTACATCATTCTCAATGATTAGGACAAAATTCTGGGAATATATTATGAAAGCTTTAACATTGATTAAACACTTGTCCAACAAGTTTTATCAATTTAATGTTCAAAACCATAAGATTTGAAAAACAAACCTTATAAATCAAAATATAGATGCTTATTTCAATTCATAAATGGATTGAAGAAGCTCGCAAACGATTTGCTCTTAATCCCGAATAATGTATCTCCCTGTTTGAAACAAATAGATACTCTATCAAGATAGCTAGTCTTGATATCTATTTACCTTATCCTATCAAATAGAACAGGACAATGGATACGAGTATTCTATATAACTTACATCTGACAACAAGAGATGAAGTTAATACACAATTAACCTCTTCTCTTCAGGACAGTACCTTTGCCGGAAAGTCAAGTATTAGAGGTTTTCACCTCATAGACTTGGTCTGTAAACCCCTTGAAGATCCATGGCTTTGAGCCACTGGTTCTTGTTTATGAACTCACTGTCATCATCAAGCATGATAACTAGAGTCATACAACATACTAATACAACAGGCCGAATTATCTTATAATTTTGCCACTGCATTAAAGCTTTCTCAACACTTGAGAAGAACCAGCATAACTAACAACCATTGTTATTTTATAATTTTAGCTTTCAATATAAAACAAGATAAGTCTTAACCTTTTAGTTGTTATCAAGTCTAATAGAACAAATCAGTATACATCTTTTGTGAAATGAACCATTCATTTATAAAAACAAAAGATACTATATACATAAAGTGTTCAACAACAACTTGAGTTTATAGACAATAATTACAACACTTGAAATTATTTCTATACAAACAACTACAAACAAGCAAGCTCCCATTGTATGAACTACGAAGACGTCTACATAAGGCATCTGTTGGGTTTTATGTCCTAAAACTCGTGGTTTGTAAACTGTTATGTTTGTAAACAATCTATTTAGTAATAAAGAGTTATTAAGTTTTAATTCAGTAAAGGAGTTTACTGGATTAAAGTGAAACATGTTTTATCCTATACCAATAACCAACACCCTTGGCATTGTTTGAGTATTTGAACTTCATGTATGACATGATTGTGGATCAGGTTCAAGTATACTGCCAAAATGATCTATAGTATATGGATAAGGCTGGGTACCTTATCCTGGTAACACTATTGGATGCGGCTCACTTTGTATTGTACAGAATGATGTGATCCGAATCGTTCCACATGAAGATGTGAGAAGTGAGGGCGTCCTGTGTAAAGAGTTTACACAAGATCGAACCGCGTATTAAGTCACTCTCTCTTTATAACACCGTTTACTGATCGAGACTGACTTATACACTTTGATGGCCTAGGTAACTCGTTCTTAATCCTGAGCTTGCTATGAACTCCTGCTTATTCGGAAGTATCCTTTGACTTGTACGGGTGAGAGTGGCAGAACGCCCGCTCAATAAGCCTACCAACTTGGGGATAAAGCCGAATAAGTAGCTGGGGACATAGTGTAGCAAGATTGGAATTCACTCCTAACCCGCTCTTCAGGGTTAGTAGATAGGTTGTTCCCTTAATAGCTGACTCCGGGGCTTGAACAATGTGAGCTCACACTCTCATGCGATGAGAGAGTTATATTGATCTCTTGGTTGGACCAAAGATCTATTGTTCATTAGAGGTGTCAGTGGTACTTAAGGAACAAGATGTAATGCAGGGGTTAAACGGTTTATATGACCCAGCTATGATTACGGACAACCTGTGAAGGATCGACTTACCAATGACGGTTATATCAAGAGGACACAATATATCTACAGTGAGGAGAGTGCAGCCCTTGGACTTTAGTGGAGTCTCCGGGGGTTAACGAATGTTGATCGATTCGGGTCAAAAGAGTTTTGACCGAATGATCTCGTATCGTTGGAGCTCATGATCTGTAGGTCCTTTAGGTTCTCCTGGCTAGCTCGGATAAAGCGGTATAGCAGTGCTACAGGGTTGAATTCGGAGAAATCTGAATTAGGGTTTCTTCGAGGGTTTGTATATTTAAATGTGATTTAAATATATAATAGGAGGAAGTTGTATTTAAATTTGATTTAAATACTCGACCGGAGAAAAATATGAATATTGATTCGTATTTTGGAAAAGTCGGTTTTCTGAAAACCGGGATATAGTGGAAGGTTTATTATTATATTAGTATTTGATATTAATATTAATAATAAATTAAATAATTAAAATTGTTTTAATTATTATTAATTTTAATAAATAATAATTATTTATAATTATTATTATTATCATTAATGTTGTTGATGCATGTTCAACATGTGTATTCCACTATTCTTTCCTTACTCATGAAGCAAGTCAAATGGATTTTGTTGAATGACTTTGGCTTTGATGAGTTATCTCTAATCTTCAAGCTAAGCTCTTCTCTCTCTCTCTCGTTGGGAACTTCTTCTTTGAAGTCATTTTGGATTGTGAATCTTCAAGTGTTGAAGGCAATATCCATAGTTGAAGTTTGAAGAAGAAGAGAAGTTGAAGCTTTGATTTTTTGGATTTCAAGTTGTTGAAATTCAAAGGGTTTGTTGTATTGTGTTCTTAATGTTCTTGATGAATTGTTCATCAAGTTCATATTAACACAATTCCAAACACAAACCAAAAGCTTCATCTTGTTCCTCCACCCTCAATCAAACCCCCTTAGCTCAAGGAGTCCCACTACTCCGCTATTAAGCCCGAGAATAGTTGGGACTACTCTAAGGGTGGTCCTCGTTGGTGCCCGTGCTGAGTTCGTGACCGGAGGAGACGTAGAGATCGAGGGGGCAGTAGAGGTGCTGAGGTAGACGAGAAGACAAACGTCAAAATAAGGTATTTTTGTCAATATATACCGGTGTATATATGATATATACCGGTGCTTTTTCTTGGTTTCTCTTCACTGGAAAATATACCGGTGGTATATATAATTTACCGGTGGTATATATACCGGTGGTATATATACCGGTGGTAAATTTACCGGTGGGGTATATACCGGTGGGATATATACCGGTGGTATATATGGTATATACCGGGTATATATACCGGTGGTATATATACCGGTGGGAAATATATCGGTGGTATATATACCGGTGGGAAATATACCGGTGGGAAATATACCGGTGGTATATATACCGGTGGTATATATACCGGTGGTATATATACCGGTGGTATATACCGGTGGTATATATATTATTTACCCGTGATATATATATACCGGTGGTATATACCGGTCGGTATTTCCTCGGTATAATATATACCGGTGTATATATGATATATACCGGTGATATTTTTACCGGTGGCTTTTACCGGTCAACTTTTTCGGTTGACTTTTACCGGTCGGTTTACCGGTGGAGAGGGCTTTTTCCGTTGGACTCGAATTAAAGAAATTTTTCTAAGTGTTAGAAATGTTTCTTCAATTCTTAGTTCGTTCCTTATTGATTGCTTAAGGTCCTCAACCAGTTTTAGGCTTTTGTTTTTGTTTTTCTTCCGCTGCGCCTCTGGTCGAGGGCCGGGACCCTCGCAGTTGGTTGAGTGGGGTTCCAGCAATTGGTATCAGAGCATGCTTTAAGCTCTCAATTATGCACAAATTGAGTCCTAGGTGGGTTGTTTTGATTTCTTGCTTGGGTGGCTGAAGGATTTTGGTTTATGGCATTGGTTTACTTTCCTTGTTGTTTACCTTTGGTTTGTAATAGCCTTGGCTTGTTAAATAAGGCTTAATGTGTGGCTTGGAGTCTGTAATTCGTTTAGTCTTAGAGTCTAGGGTTGTTGCGGAGCCAAGGTGTGCAAGGAGCCAAGAAGCCGAGGTGTTTGAAGTTGCTCGAAGAGTTAGTTGTGCTTCAAGACCTAGCTTGGGGTTTTGACAAGCTTGTAATAATTAGTATTGCTTGCTTGATGCCATAAACCGAATTGCTTTAGTGTGATTAATTTCTAGGATGCATGAGATGTATGGTTTAAATTAATGCCCTTGTTTGAGCATAAAGTATGCCATATAGATTTCAAATCCCACCTTAGGAAGCATGTTGCATACATAATGTATGTTATAAGTGTTATAATGTATAGGATGCATGCTTAATTCATGAGATTCAATATAAGTGTTATATTGGTTATGAATTAGGGAATTGTATGTTTAAGAGCATAATTGATGTAAGTGTTATATTAATTATGAAGTTAAATATTCAATTCACCATGCCTTAGTGTTGCAGGTTTGAGAAGCATGTAGAGTTGTTGTAGAAAGTCTAAGTTTTGCAAAGTGTTGTAAAAATGACTTAGACTTTTAAAATCTATAACAAAGAAAAGCATGTTCATTTAGGGTTAAATGACACGTCCGGTTCATTAGATGAATAGGTCGTTATCTCGTAAATGCTAAGGTTATGAGAAACTCACCCGGTGAAATTCTGTTCGAGGTTGGAGGTATTTAAGTTGACGGTTTACGGAACACCTCCTACCTGGGGACGATCCGGTACTTGAGTAAAGTTAACCCGGCTTTATGAGCGTGCGTGAGAGGTGTGAGGTTAATAAAAGTGTTTATAACCTAGACATCTCAGGTAAATAGTTTGCCTAGACTTAAGGTTTTTTTTTCTTAGCCGGATAAAACCTGAGTAGTTTACCCTTAAAACCGTCCATGATGCTTAGTAGATGTGTTGAGAAGGAATATATGATATATCCCTCTCCTGCTACGCACTCCCTTTAGTTCACAACGTGAGAATTTTGCTCGGCCTCGTGTTGCTAATGTGGCAACCCCATTCGGATGGTATTTGCAAATTTCAATAGCAAGGTGAATGGAGTAAGTATCTATAGTAAGTGGGAGAAGGAAGTACGTCAGTACATCCTACGGTCTCCTCCATTGGATTGAACCGTGAGATTCCCATGTTTCGCCTGCTAGGTGCCCACAAGTGGTACCGATCCATTCGGAGGGCGGGGCATGGGAGATCGAACACCTCAGTCACCATTATGGATAGTGAAACACAGGGCCATTCCCAACACTGACATTCCATTCGGTTGCTATGTTGGGGCCGTTCTGTGCATTCTAAAAATGGAGGGTCACACTTACGGGATTTGCTAAGGAGTTAGTAAATCCAGACCAAAAACGATAACTAAGTTGCTAATGGAATATGAGTTATTCTGGAGTTAGCATTTAGTCAAGAATGTCTTGATTTAGTAAAGGAGTGCTCGACTACCATTCGGTAGCGACCATTCTGACCTACTAAAGTATCGTTGTTAGTAAATAAAGAGTTTGGGTACTTTATTTACTGCTAAAGTCTTTAATTGGTTCAAATAGATTAAAACCGTTTCACTAATAGATTTACATTCCTTTACAGCATGTCGAGTTCGTTCATACAGTTGCTGTCACACGACAAATTAACCGGAGAAAATTTTGGGTCATGGAAGTCGAACCTTAATGCGGTTTTGGTTCTTGACAACCTGAGATTTGTCTTAACGGAGGAGTGTCCTCCGGTTCCTGGTTCAAATGCTTCACGAACTGTTCGTGAAGCATACGACGGTTGGATTCGGGCTAATGATAAAGCTCGAGTCTACCTCCTGGCAAGCATATCTGATGTCTTGTCTAGGAAGCATGAGGGGATGGTTTCCGCTAAGGAAATCATGGCTTCACTACAAGAGATGTTTGGAAAACCTTCCTCATCTCTTAGGTATGAAGCCCTCAAGGACATTTTCAACTGCCGTATGGTTGAAGGAACCTCTGTTAGGGAGCATGTCCTTAACATGATGGTGTACTTCAATACTGCAGAAGTAAATGGAGCAACCGTTGACGAACAAGGTCAGGTTGGTTTTATCTTGGAATCTCTTCCGAAGAGCTTCCTGCACTTCAGGGCCAATATGGTCATGAACAAGATAGAATACAATCTGACGTCTCTTCTAAACGAGCTTCAGGTATATCAGTCCCTGCATACCTCTAAAGGAAAGGAGAAGGAGGTAAATGTTACCACTTCTATGAAATTCCACAAAGGGTCTGGGTCTGGGACTAAATCTGAGCCTCTTACTGTGAGTAATAAGATTATTCACAAGAAGAAGAGAAGTGCCAGGAAGGGCAAGACTCCAGCTGTTGGCAAGGTAAAAGCTTCACACAGTGGAAAGTGTTTTCATTGTGGTGAAGAAGGGCATTGGAAGCGGAACTGCCCCAAATACCTTGCAGAGAAAAAGGCAAAAGAATGAACGACAAGGTAAATATGATTTATCTTTTGTCTAAACATGTGGATTATGAATGTCATACCTGAATGTTGATTCAGGAACCACTAATCATGTTTGTTATTCTTTTTCAGGAAACTAGTTCCTGTCTGCCTATTTCTTGACGAAGACGACTTATGAAGATGTCTTCGCAGTTTCAACAGTGGGAGCTTGCTGATGTTTAGTTGTCTGTATAGAAATAATTTCAACTGTTGTAATTATTATCTATAGAACTCAAGTTTGTCCTGAACACTTTTATTGTATATAGTATCTTTTGTTTATTAAATGAAGAGTTCATTTTGCAAAAGATATATACTAGTAGTGTTCTATTAAAACTTGGTAAACAACTAAAGTGTTAAGATTAATCTTGTTTTATATTGAAAGCAAAATTTAAATTAACAAAGGTTGTTAGTTTAGCTGGTTCTTCTCAACTGTTGAGAAAGCCTATATGTAGTGGGAGGTTTATGAGATAATCTGGACCACTATATTGGCTAGTGTTATGACTTTAGTTATCAAAATTGTTGATGATGGTAAATTCATAAACAATAACCAGTAGCTCAAAACCATGAATCTTCAAGGGGTTTAAAGACCTAGTCTATGAGGTGAAAACCTCTAAGGCTTGACTTTCTGACAAAGGGACTGTCCCGAAGAAAATGAGTTAATTGTGTATTAACTTCTTCTCTTGTTGTCAGATGTTAGTTATATAGAATACTCGTATCCATTGTCTTGTTCTATTCGATAGGATAAGGTAAATGGAAATCAAGATTAGCTATCTTGATAGAGTATCTATTAGTCTGAACCAGGAAGATTCATTATTTAAAATTCAGAGCAAATCGTTTGCATTCTTATTCAATTCATTTATGAATTGGATTTAGTATCTAAATCTTAAATTATAAGGATTGTTTTTCCGAATCAATTCTTATGATTTTGAACATTACATTGATAAATATTGTTGGACAAGTATTTGATTAATGTAATAGCTTACATAATAAATACCCATAGTTTCACTCCTAATCATTGTGAAGGATGAAGGAGTCATTTCTTTGATATGCTTAAATTAGCTTTGTTGGTTCTAAGGATTCGGGTTAATCTGGATCGTGAGAACATATGGCTAGTGGGAGCTGTCAAAAGTAATGCGGTTAAAGTTTTGTCAAATGTGTAATAGAATACAAGAGTTGTATTGCTGTTTTTCTATGTGATAACTAAGCTTTCTTGTAGCTTGTGTAGTAGCAAAAAGTTTGTGAATTAAACTCAAAGTTTAAGTGCTCTGAGAGGATGTGATAGTCACATAGGTTCCTCACAGCACTTCATGCTGTTTCTGTTTACTCTGTTTCTCATGGCTAAAGTGTTTGAGAAATACCTAAAGTGTTTAGGGCTCCGAGTTGTTCAACTAAGGATAGTGGGAGTAAATTTGAAATATGAGATATTTCATTTACTTCACCTAACATGTACACCACAGACGTTTTAGTCCAAGTGGGAGTTTGTTGGGTTTTATGTCCTAAAACTCGTGGTTTGTAAACTGTTATGTTTGTAAACAATCTATTTAGTAATAAAGAGTTATTAAGTTTTAATTCAGTAAAGGAGTTTACTGGATTAAAGTGAAACATGTTTTATCCTATACCAATAACCAACACCCTTGGCATTGTTTGAGTATTTGAACCTCATGTATGACATGATTGTGGATTAGGTTCAAGTATACTGCCAAAATGATCTATAGTATATGGATAAGGCTGGGTACCTTATCCTGGTAACACTATTGGATGCGGCTCACTTTGTATTGTACAGAATGATGTGATCCGAATCGTTCCACATGAAGATGTGAGAAGTGAGGGCGTCCTGTGTAAAGAGTTTACACAAGATCGAACCGCGTATTAAGTCACTCTCTCTTTATAACACCGTTTACTGATCGAGACTGACTTATACACTTTGATGGCCTAGGTAACTCGTTCTTAATCCTGAGCTTGCTATGAACTCCTGCTTATTCGGAAGTATCCTTTGACTTGTACGGGTGAGAGTGGCAGAACGCCCGCTCAATAAGCCTACCAACTTGGGGATAAAGCCGAATAAGTAGCTGGGGACATAGTGTAGCAAGATTGGAATTCACTCCTAACCCGCTCTTCAGGGTTAGTAGATAGGTTGTTCCCTTAATAGCTGACTCCGGGGCTTGAACAATGTGAGCTCACACTCTCATGCGATGAGAGAGTTATATTGATCTCTTGGTTGGACCAAAGATCTATTGTTCATTAGAGGTGTCAGTGGTACTTAAGGAACAAGATGTAATGCAGGGGTTAAACGGTTTATATGACCCAGCTGTGATTACGGACAACCTGTGAAGGATCGACTTACCAATGACGGTTATATCAAGAGGACACAATATATCTACAGTGAGGAGAGTGCAGCCCTTGGACTTTAGTGGAGTCTCCGGGGGTTAACGAATGTTGATCGATTCGGGTCAAAAGAGTTTTGACCGAATGATCTCGTATCGTTGGAGCTCATGATCTGTAGGTCCTTTAGGTTCTCCTGGCTAGCTCGGATAAAGCGGTATAGCAGTGCTACAGGGTTGAATTCGGAGAAATCTGAATTAGGGTTTCTTCGAGGGTTTGTATATTTAAATGTGATTTAAATATATAATAGGAGGAAGTTGTATTTAAATTTGATTTAAATACTCGACCGGAGAAAAATATGAATATTGATTCGTATTTTGGAAAAGTCGGTTTTCTGAAAACCGGGATATAGTGGAAGGTTTATTATTATATTAGTATTTGATATTAATATTAATAATAAATTAAATAATTAAAATTGTTTTAATTATTATTAATTTTAATAAATAATAATTATTTATAATTATTATTATTATCATTAATGTTGTTGATGCATGTTCAACATGTGTATTCCACTATTCTTTCCTTACTCATGAAGCAAGTCAAATGGATTTGGTTGAATGACTTTGGCTTTGATGAGTTATCTCTAATCTTCAAGCTAAGCTCTTCTCTCTCTCTCTCGTTGGGAACTTCTTCTTTGAAGTCATTTTGGATTGTGAATCTTCAAGTGTTGAAGGCAATATCCATAGTTGAAGTTTGAAGAAGAAGAGAAGTTGAAGCTTTGATTTTTTGGATTTCAAGTTGTTGAAATTCAAAGGGTTTGTTGTATTGTGTTCTTAATGTTCTTGATGAATTGTTCATCAAGTTCATATTAACACAATTCCAAACACAAACCAAAAGCTTCATCTTGTTCCTCCACCCTCAATCAAACCCCCTTAGCTCAAGGAGTCCCACTACTCCGCTATTAAGCCCGAGAATAGTTGGGACTACTCTAAGGGTGGTCCTCGTTGGTGCCCGTGCTGAGTTCGTGACCGGAGGAGACGTAGAGATCGAGGGGGCAGTAGAGGTGCTGAGGTAGACGAGAAGACAAACGTCAAAATAAGGTATTTTTGTCAATATATACCGGTGTATATATGATATATACCGGTGCTTTTTCTTGGTTTCTCTTCACTGGAAAATATACCGGTGGTATATATAATTTACCGGTGGTATATATACCGGTGGTATATATACCGGTGGTAAATTTACCCGTGGGGTATATACCGGTGGGATATATACCGGTGGTATATATGGTATATACCGGGTATATATACCGGTGGTATATATACCGGTGGGAAATATACCGGTGGTATATATACCGGTGGGAAATATACCGGTGGTATATATACCGGTGGTATATATACCGGTGGTATATATACCGGTGGTATATACCGGTGGTATATACCGGTGGTATATATATTATTTACCCGTGATATATATATACCGGTGGTATATACCGGTAGGTATTTCCTCGGTATAATATATACCGGTGTATATATGATATATACCGGTGATATTTTTACCGGTGGCTTTTACCGGTCAACTTTTTCGGTTGACTTTTACCGGTCGGTTTACCGGTGGAGAGGGCTTTTTCCGTTGGACTCGAATTAAAGAAATTTTTCTAAGTGTTAGAAATGTTTCTTCAATTCTTAGTTCGTTCCTTATTGATTGCTTAAGGTCCTCAACCAGTTTTAGGCTTTTGTTTTTGTTTTTCTTCCGCTGCGCCTCTGGTCGAGGGCCGGGACCCTCGCAGTTGGTTGAGTGGGGTTCCAGCAGCATCTTCGTCAAGAAACTGGCAAACAGGAACTAGTTTCCTGAAAAGAATAACAAACATTATTAGTGGTTCCTGAATCAACATCCAGGTCTGACTATCATAATCCACATGAAATGTTTAGACAGAAGATAAATTATATTTACCTTGTCGTTCATTCTTTGCCTATTTCTCCGCAAGGTATTTAGGGCAGTTTCGCTTCCAGTACCCTTCTTCACCACAATGAAAACACTTTCCACTGTGTGTAGCTTTAACCTTGCCTACAGCTGGGGTTTTGCCCTTCCTCGCACTTCTCTTCTTCTTGTGAATAATCTTATTACTCACAGTAAGAGGTTCAGATTTAGTCCCAGACCCAGACCATTTCTGGAACTTCACAGAAGTTGTAACATTTACCTCCTTCTCCTTTCCTTTCGAGGTATGCAGGGACTGATAAATCTGAAGCTCGTTCAGAAGAGACGTCAGATTGTATTCTATCTTGTTCATGACCATATTGGTCCTGAAGTGCAGGAAACTCTTCGGAAGAGATTCCAAGATAAATCCAACCTGACCTTGTTCGTCGACGGTTGCCCCATTTACTTCTGCTGTATTGAAGTACACCATCATGTTAAGGACATGTTCCCTAACAGAGGTTCCTTCAGCCATACGACAGTTGTAAATGTGCTTGAGGGCTTCAAACCTAAGAGATGATGAAGGTTTTCCAAACATCTCTTGTAGTGAAGCCATGATTTCCTTAGCGGAAACCACCCCCTCATGCTTCCTTGACAAAACATCAGATATGCTTGCCAGAATATAAACTCGAGCTTTATCATTAGCTCGAATCCAACCATCATATGCTTCACGAACAGTTCGTGAGCCATTTGAACCAGGAACCGGAGGACACTCCTCCGTTAAGACAAATCTTAGGTTGTCGAGAACGAAAACTGCATTAAGGTTCGACTTCCACGTCCCAAAATTTTCACCGGTTAATTTGTCGTGAGCTAACAACTGAATAAAAGAGCTCGACAAGCTGAAACAAAATGTAAAACTATTAGTGAAACGGTTTTAACCTATTTAAACCAATTAAAAGTTTTAGCAGTAAATAAAGTACCCAAACTCTTTATTTACATGCAACGATACTTTAGTGAGTTAGAATGGTCGCTACCTAAGGGTAAACGAGCACTCCTTCACTAAACCAAGACATTCTTGACTAAATGCTAACTCCAGAATAACTCATATTCCTATAGCATCTTAGTTATCGTTTTTTGTCAAGATTTACTAACTCCTTAGCAAATCTCGTAAGTGTGATCCTCCATTTTTAGAACGCACAGGACGGTCCCAACAGTGCAACCTAAGGGAATGTCAGAGTTGGGAATGACCCTATGTTTCTTTATCCATAAATGGTAACTGACTTGTTCAACTCCCATGAAACGGCCCTCCTAAGTGATTGGTGCCACCAAGGGCACCTTGCAGGCGGAACATGGGAATCTCCCGGTTCAATCCAATGGAGGAGACCGTAGGATGTACTGACGTACTTCCTTCTCCCACTTACTATAGACACTACTCCATTCACCTTGCTATTGAAAGTTGCAAATGCCATCCTAAGGGGGTTGCCACATTAGCAACACGAGGCCGAGCAAAATTCTCACGTTGTGAACTTTAGGGAGTGCGTAGCAGGAGAGGGATATATCATATATTCCTTCTCAACACATCTACTAAGTATCATATTCGGTTTTAGGGTAAATTACTCAGGTTTTATCCGGCTAAGAAATTAAAACCTTAAGTCTAGGCAAACTATTTACCTTAGATGTCTAGGTTATAAACACTTTACTAACCTCACACCTATAATGCATGCTCATAAAACCGGTTAACTTTACTCAAGTACCGGATCGTCGCCAGGTAGGAGGTGTTCCGTCAAATCAAATCCTCCAACCTTAGACAAGATTTCACCGGGTGAGTTTCTCATAACCTTAGCATTTACGAGATAACGACCTATTCATCTAATGAACCAAATCGACTCATTTAACCCTAAATGAACATGCTTCTCTTTGTTATAGATTTTAAAAGTCTAAGTCACTTTTACAACACTTGCAAAAACTAGACTTACTACAACAAACTTCTATATGCTTCTCAAACATACATTCCCTAAGGCATGGCAAATTGAATATTTAACTTCATAATCAATATAACACTTATATCGATTATGCTCTTAAATATACAACTCCTAATTCATAAATTAATATAACACTTATATCAATTATTATGAATTAAGCATGCATCCTATACATTATAACAATTATAACATACAATATACATCTTAGTTGGATGTTTAATTTCATAATTAATATAACACTTATATTAATTATTCTATTAAGCAAACAACAACTAATTCATGAATTAATATAACACTTATATTCATACTCATGAATTAAACCTGGATCCTATACATTATAACACTTATAACCTACAATATGCATAAAACCAAGGCAACCTATGTTGTATATTTAATTTCATAATTAATATAACACTGATATCAATTATTCTATTAAATTAACAACATATATAATTCATGAATTAATATAACACTTATATTAATACTCATGAAGTCCCAAATATGCATACTATAAATTATAACACTTATAACATAATACCAATGCATGGAGCATGCTTCCTATGGTGGGATTTTAAATCTATATGGCATACGTTATGCACATACAAACATGAAATTTAATTAAAACATACATTCGCAATGCATAATTAATTAGACACACTAAAGTGGATCGATTTTGGCATTTACCAAGCAATAACTATTTTATTACAAGCTCGAACAACAAGCTAAGTCTTGAGCGGACTTCGAACTCTTCGCACCGCCTTTGACCAGCTTGCTTCCTCCGAACGCTTCGGCCAATTTCTCTTCGAATTTCTCTTCGTATTGCCTAGAACGAGTTGAACTTATACCGAACATTTCGGCGAGCTCCAAACTCGAGCTTCTTTCACAAAGAAACCTATATGGACTCTAATGACTCTAAAAATACATACTCTTCAGCACGCATTAAAGCCCATACATTCTCGGGCAATTACAAATAAGAAAATTCAAATAGAAACTATGCCAAAATCGATATTCACTTTAGACGCCAATTCAGAAACAATTTCTAAATTAAAATACCCACCAACTTAAATTGATGCAAATTGAGTTAATCACAAAATCGCTCTGATACCAATTGATGGAGCGATTACCGCAGCGGAAAGCGATTTCAGACCGATGATACTCTAATTTCATCAATTTAACAAATAGAAAACATGCTCAAAACGACGGAATTAAGAAATTAGAAATACATACCCTTGTAGCTCCAATTTCTTCAAGTCCTTCGGCCGTTCCTCGTCTCGAACTCTTCCGACCTCTTCTCACGAACGCCCCGAGGACCACCCCAGGTAGTCCCGCTATCCTCGGCGCCGCGCAACGGAGTTGTGAGACTCCGAAAAGAAGAGAAAAGAAAAGAAGTAGAAGAAGAACTAAAGAATGGAAGAGGGTTAGGCTTGAAGTTGAAATCTCAATTTCAACAAACCGAAGGCAGTAGCAAAACTTCCCCAAGCCTTTGTAAATTGAAAACTCATTTCAATTTAAAGAACCCAAAATCCACTCATTTAATTAGCCATGCCAAATGGCGGACATGCAAAAGTAGCGCATATATATATATATATATTAAATAAAATTAATTCAAAATTAATTTTAAATAATAATAAATATTTTATTTATTAAACTTTTTAATAAAATATATATATATATATATTTAATTAATTGAACTTTTTAATTAATTAATATTATTTAATTAAATATCAAATATTAATTAAATAATATGGCTAAACCCGATTTTCCGAAAACCGATTTTTTGCACATGAATCCTATTCATGTTTTAGGCCATTCCCATATTTAAATCATATTTAAATATGTCCATCCTTCTTCCATAAACCGAATTTGAACAATTCAAATTCTTTTTCTTTTTCTTTTCTTTTATACTGTTGCACGACGTTATCCGAGCTAGCTAAGAGAACCTAAAGGACCTACAGATCATGAGCTCCAACGATATGAGATTATCCGGTCAAAACTATTTTAACCGAACTAACCAACATTCGTTAACCCCCGGAGACTCCACTATAGTCCGAGGGTTGCACTCTCCTCACTGTAGATATATTGTGTCCTCTTGATATAACCGTCATCGGTAAGTCGATCCTTCACAGGTTGTTCGTAATCACAGCTGGGTCATTTAAACCGTTTAACCCCTGCATTACATCTTGTTCCTTAAGTACCACTGACACCTCTAATGAACAATAGATCTTTGGTCCAACCATCAGATCAATATAACTCTCTCATCACATGAGAGTGTGAGCTCACATTGTTCAAGCCCCGGAGTCAGCTATTAAGGGAACAACCTATCTACTAACCCTGAAGAGCGGGTTAGGAGTGAATTACAATCTTGCTACACTATGTCCCCAGCTACTTATTCGGCTTTATCCCCAAGTTGGTAGGCTTATTGAGCGGGCGTTCTGCCACTCTCACCCGTACAAGTCAAAGGATACTTCCGAATAAGCAGGAGTTCATAGCAAGCTCAGGATTAAGCTCGAGTTACCTAGGCCATCAATATGTATAAGTCGGTCTCATCAGTAAACGGAGTTATAAAGAGAGAGCGACTTAATACGCGGTTCGGTCTTATGTAAACTCTTTACACAGGACGCCCTCACTTCTCACATCTTCATGTGGAACGATTCGGATCACATCGTCCTGTACAATACAAAGTGAGCCGCATCCAATAGTGTTACCAGGATAAGGTACCCAGCCTTATCCGTATACTATAGACCGTTTTGACTGACTACTTGAGCCTGATCCACAATCATGTCATACATGAGGCTCAAATACTCATATTCAGCCAAGGGTGTTGGTCATTGGTATAGGTTAACGTAAACACGTTTCACTTTATTCCAGTAAACTCTTTTACTGAATAAAACTAATAACTCTTTATTCTAAATAGAATATTTACAAACATAACAGTTTACAAACCACGAGTTTTAGGACATAAAACCCAACAATACCTTCCATTGATCAACCACCTCTGTTAGAATTAAAACCACTGCCTGACCACCTTAAATATGCATATTTAGGTGGAAGAGACACATTGCCCGTCATCATTTCCTCCAAATTGCATGAACAGCATGAAAATGATTTAATACTGCTACTTAAGCAGCACAAGAAAGCAATTGGATGGACAATCGCTGACATTAGAGGCATAAGTCCCTCATATTGTATGCACGAGATATTATTAGAAGAAGGGCACACCCCGAGAATAGAACATCAGCGTGGGCTAAACCCCTGCATGAAAGAGGTGGTTAAGAAGGAAATTATCAAATGGCTCGACGCTGGTGTTATTTTTCCAATCTCTAATAGTCACTGGGTCAGCCCCATTCAATGTGTACCAAAGAAAGGGGGCATGACAGTGGTTGTAAACGAGAGCAATGAGCTGATCCCCATGTTAACTCTCCAAATGAGAGTTATTTCGGTCTATAATTGCTTAATATTCATGAAGTCTTTTGAGCATTTTAGCTATTATTGAGCATAATATGTGTTTAATAGTGACATTTTATGAAATGGTGTTAATTTAATGCTTATGTGGAAAATCTGTGCATAAGTGTGTAAATTGGTGAACAAATGTCTAATTAATGTCTTGCAGATGTATTGCTGAAGTTTTGCAAGGAGCGCAATGAGATTAGAAGAAGGGCAACTGGAAATAGAGCATTGCGATCGCAACACAATCGCAATACTTGATGGAGCGCATGTAGCGCAGCGGAAGTGAGTCGGATCATTGGCACTCTAATTTCATCAATTTAGCTAAATAAGAAACATGCACAAAGCTTTGAAATAATAGGAATTAGAACACAGACCTCTTGTAGTTCTAAGAACTTCTATTCCGATGCTCGAATCTCTTCACGAACCCTTCAAAGCTTCTCTCGAACTCTCCGAGAACCACCTCCGGTAGTCCCGCTATCCTCGAGCCGAGCAACGGAGTGGTGGGACTCCTTTATGAAAGAAAAAGTTTGGAAGAAGAAGATGGGAAGATGAAAGTGATGAGGATTTTGTGAGAAAAAATCTAACACTTAGCTTTCTAATTTCTCAAGTAACATGAACTCTTCATGTTCATCCAAATATTCAAACTCTTTGAAAATTCATCAACATCAAACCATTTGAACTTCATCCAATTTATAGGCAATTCACATGCAACAATGTCTTTGCTTGACATGACACCTCAAATTGGATGGATTAGTCTTCAACCAAGTGTTCCAAAATTGATGAGTTTATATGCATGTTGTTGGTGATTCACAATCCACTTCACAACTTGGATAAACTCACTCAACTTGGATAAATCCACTTGACTTGGATAAATCCACTCAACATGGATAATTCCACTTTGACTTGGATAAACTCACTTGTAATATTTTGTCATTTTAAAATTAATTCATAATTAATTTTAATAAACAAAATAAATTATAATTAATTTAACTTTTTAATTAATTAATATTATTATTTAATTCAATATCAAATATTAATTAAATAATAAGACTAATCTCGATTTCTTAAACCGAATCATCACACATGAATCCCTATTCATGTTTTAGACCGATCTCATATTTAAATATGTCAATCATTCTTCCAAAACCGAATTTGAATAAATTCAAATTCTTTTTCTCTCATATTGTTACACGGCTTAATCCGAGCTAGCCAGGAGAACCTAAAAGACCTGCAGATCATGAGCTCCAACGATACGAGATTAACCGACCAAACTCTTTATCCAAGCTAACCAACATTCGTTAACCCCCGGAGACTCCACTAAAGTCCAAGGGATGCACTCTCCTCACCGTAGATATATTTTTCTCCTCTTGATATAACCATCATAAGTAAGTCGATCCTTCACAGGTCTTTCGTAATTACAGCTGGGTCAAAATAACCATTTTACCCTCGTAATTACATCTTGTTTCTTAAGTCCCACTGATCCTCTAATGAACTATTGGTTTGTGGTCCAACCACCAAACCGATTGGTAAGTGATCTCATCACTATACCAAGTCCCTCTCGGGCCAATGAGAGGGTGAGATCCCTAGTTCAAGACCCGAAGTCAGCACTTAAGGGAACAACCTCTCTACTATTCCCTAAAGGCGGGTAGGAGTGAATTCCATCTCGCAGGACTATGTTCCCAGCTACCTACCCGGTCTTATCCCCAAGATGGTAGGCTTATTGAGTCGGCAATCTCGGGCCACTCTCACCCATACAAGTCAAAGGATAAGCCCGAATAAACAGGAGTTCATAGCGTGCTTAGGATTCAGATCGAGTTACCTAGGTCATCATATGAAAAAGTTGGTCTTTACAGTAAACGGAGTTATAATGAAAGAGTGACTTTATTTCGCGGTTCAGTCTTATGCAAACTCATTGCATAGGACGCCCCCACTCACATGTCTCCACATGAACGATTTCGGATCACATCGTTTGTACTATACAAAGTGGGCCGCATCCAATAGTGTCCCCAGGATAAGGTACCCAACCTTATCCCTATACTATAGACCGTTCTGGCTATTACTTGAACTTGATCCACAATCATGTCACACATGAAGTTCAAGTATACAACCTATAGCCATGGGTTCTTTGTTTATCGGAGTTAGGTTAAAAGTAAAAACAATTCACTTTATTCAATAACAACTTTACTGAATAAAACTCAATAACAACTTTATTGCAAAATAGAATATACATTCAGTTTACAAACAACGAGTTTTAGGACATAAAACCCAACAATACTGGCAGTATCCTTTGTTGAGTTTGTTAGCCGCCGACCCTTCTGTAGCTGCCACGTATGAGGTTGTTTCCCTAATTTGGATGGAGATCCGTGATTAGGGAGCAGACTATGGAACCACTAAAGGCTATATAAGAGAGCAAGATGAAGCAAGGAAAATCAATCCATTTTTACGGTGAAGAGATTCGAAAACCCGAAAACCCCAAGAGAGATCTTCTCGATCATCAAATCCGAGAAGAAACCTCCTTGGCGTTCTGGAATTTGGAGGAAGAAGGAAAGATTCCTGACAAGACGTTTTTCTCCTTCAACCGAGGCGAATTGTGGACAATCGGACCTTCACCTATTCTATTGCTTTCCTTTAGTTATTGTTTTCGGATTAAATTGTGTTTTGCTTTACGAATTGTTACTGGATTTGCTTTTCATAATTAATCAATTAGTTTTGTTGAGTTCTTCTATTATTCATAATTAATCAATTAGTTTTGTTGAGTTCTATTCATGAGTAATCAATTAGTTTTGTTAAGTTCTTCTATGATCATGCGTAGCTAGAATTAGAAAGGTTGCTGAGATGAATCTATAGGACATAACTATGTAATTTCAGCATATAATTAAGCATGCATGCATTGAATGAGTGTGAACTTCATCCCATGGACATTTTCGACCGGCCATCCATTTTGTTCCAAAGAGTTCCTAACCTCCGGAAAGAGTAAGAACTCAGAGTCACTCATGCATGTTAGCCTTTCATGGTAGATAGAGAGTGGTCTAGGAATAGGCACTTTCCTAACACGTTTTATAGCATGAACATATAAATAGGTTCTTAAAACGTACTTGGATATGAGTAGCTTAAGAGTCTAAAGCATATAATCGGAAGATGTATGAGATCTAGCTAAAATGATGCATGTAATGTTAATTTGCTGCTGAATGATCATGGTTTCTGCCTATGGAGGATTCTTAGTCAACCTTGCTGTCTTTATCTTAGATTTTACTTATTTGTTAATCTATGGCTAGTTTATTGCGAAAGTGTTGCGAGACCCGCAATACTATTTTCTATTCTGCAAGTTACTTTAGCATTCTTAGCCAGTAGTCCGCTTAGTTTACACTTGATCTATGAGTTATCACATGAGTCCTAGCCTACCCTGTTTGTTAGTATAGATTTCTGTTGCTGTTTGTTCGCTAGTATTTTGCTGTTTACGCATTTATATTTGTAGTCTTGTCTAAAGTTTTCTGCAAGTTTTTATTATTTCAGCATTCTTGCTATTTACTTGTTTCTGCATTTTGTATGCTCTGTCATTATTTCAGCAACCCAACCAACAACATTTTGTCACCAGTTACATTTTCCTTCAATCAATCTGTACTAAGCACAAACTTAATCAAATCTTTGTGGGAAAACGATATAAAATATACTTATCACTTGCTGCAGACCATGTATACTTGCATGATCTGAGTGCTCTTCGCATCTAATTTACACACACACTGAGCATGCAACACCCCACTCGAACTGTCACGGGATAGAGAGTGTGCATGGACTATAGAAAGCTTAACAAGGAAACCAAAAAAGACCATTTCCCTCTACCTTTCATCGACCAAATGTTAGATAGACTAGCTGGCCAAGCCTTCTATTGCTTTTTAGATGGCTATTCAGGCTACAATCAAATCACCACATTCCCCAAAGACTTAGAGAAGACAACATTTACATGTCCATTTGGCACTTTTGCATTTCGCAGAATGCCATTTGGCCTCTGCAATGCCCCAGCAACATTTCAAAGATGTATGCTGGCGATCTTCTCTGATCTTGCTGAATCAATAGTGGAAATATTCATGGATGATTTCTCCGTGTTTGGTGATTCTTTTAACCAATGCCTGACCAATCTAGTCTTAAACTTGGAAAAATGCCACTTCATGGTGGAAGAAGGCATAGTTTTGGGGCATAGGGTGTCTAAGGAAGGAATTGAGGTGGACAGGGCTAAAATTGATGTTATAGAAAAGCTTATAGCACCTAAAAATGTCAAGGCAATCAAGAGTTTCCTAGGCCATGCCAATTTTTACAGAAGGTTTATTAAGGAATTTTCCAAGATATCCAAACCTCTCTGTGAACTCCTGGAGCTAAACAGAACCTTCATCTTCTCGGATGAATGCTTCATGGCTTGGAATAAGCTCAAGACTGCCTTAGTAAAAGTGTTGCGTGCTCAATGGTTAAAAGAAATATGCAATGGTAGAGCACTCAGAACATGCAAGCATACATGATCTTGTAGCAAGTAGTAAGTATTTTTTCATTCGATTTCCCACAGAGATTTATTCTTAGTTACTAGCAAAGTGATTTGTTAAGTGAGAATGGGTGGATTAATTGGGGTAGATTTGGTATTAATGTGCCTAATTACTAAGGAATGTGTAGAGGATGGAAACTTAAACAAGTGCAAGTAGATAATAAACTTGACTGTAAAGAAGAGAACAATTAAACGAAGAGAAGAAAAATGACTAAGGCAAATTTTAACTAAGGGAATTGCGGAAACAGCAATTATTTAGCAATGTTACTAACAGCGAAATGTGTGTAAAGTGTGGAAATAAGGGCTACTAACGACTCTTCTATAGGCTTTTTCACACAATTCTCAAGCAGTAGATCAACTTATCATGCATCAAAATAACTCATTCTCATGTATCTTCCGATTTCATGCATTAGATCCTTTAGTTTACTCATGTCCAAGTAAGGTCTTAAGCATCTTTTTATAACAGTAAGTATTGGTTTGTACTAGGAAAACGCCTATTCCTAGGTCGTTTTCTGGCTACCTTGAGAGGCTAGCATGAGTGTATGACTCTGAAATCTTACTCCTTCCAGAGGTTAGGAGTTCTTTGGACAAAATGGATGGCCAATCGAAATTGCCCGTGGGATGAAGCTTACATACATCCAATGCATTCGAGAGCTATCCTACATGCTTGATTCACGTGTTTCTACCTATAGATTTGTCATTAGCATGCCCTTACGTGATTTAGTTACTCATGGATGAAGATGGAATGGGGAGAATAGATGGAGATGACATGCTTAATAGAATATTAAAGACAAAACAGAAGGCAGAAACGGTAAGCAGAGAAGGTAAAGAACTTGCGAAGTGATGAAATTGTGATTTGATTAACCAATCGTTTGAACTAAACAAATGACGACTTTGAATAACTAAAGTAAAACAGAAAGCAACGAAATGGAATAGAGTAGCAAATAAAAGGGAAATAACAACAAACAGTAATGGAAATGGAAAGCTAAAGCAGAAAGCAGTAAAGCCGTGCGTGATCTTCTCGTTGCGAACGCCTCGGCTGAAGGGTGAAAGGAAGCCTTGCTTGGATGAATCTAATCAGAAGAGAAGATAAATCTTCTCTCCTTCCTATCAGATTGTCGACTCCAACAGCTGAACCTTTCAAACCAACAGACGGAAGAGAGAAAAAGAGTGGAAAAGACTGCGTTGAACTGGAAGTCTACGCCTTTCGAGTGTGTTTCAACCTTCCATCTTGACCTCATTTTATAGTGTTCTGCAGGTACGATTGGGCCAAGGAGAACTATCCATTCTCAACGTCGTACTTCTACGTGGCTGCAGGAGAAAGAATGGATCCCTGAAAGATCGGAACAAAACAGAAAATGGTTAGACAACTTACGGATTTCACTTAAAACATTGCGGTTTTAGCAATGTTTCCGCAATGCTTCAGCAATGTGCAATTTTCAATCCTTTAACTTCGTTTTTGGTTCTTTTTCTTTTCTTTTGCATATAAGTCCTAATTTAGCTTTATTCTTCTAATTCTCATATATAAGCACGAGTTTAAGCTAAATCCTACCAAAAACACCTAAGAGTGCACATCTTTCTATAGCAAACAAGTCCTAAATTAGTCACTTTTGGAGACGTAACACACCCCCAAACTTAAGGTTTTGCTCGTCCTCGAGCAATCTAAGGACTTTATCTAGGCTGTTGTTAACCTCTCTCTAACTACTTACTGACTCCCCTAAGTTCACTATATATGGCCAAGCTGTCCTGTGACACACTTCTAAGTCTAAAGCTAACTTCTCATTTTGCTTCTTCTGACCTCGCACGCCTTATGATCCTACTGCTTCATTAACTTCCCACAACTGATCTACTTGCTTCGGTCATTAAGTTCATTGTGCAACTATCCCTAAGGTTTCAAATTCTACCTAGCTTTACCCCAGACTTAGTACATGCTTCTAATGTTTTTCTTTTGAGCTACCTAGGATTCCTTAGAGTCATGCCAGTCTTAGTATAAACCAGTAACAGTAGTACATTCATAGAACAACCTAAACCCTGGCATCACTACATTGGATATACATTCATCTCCCTACACAAACCTACAAGCTACAACTTTGTGCTTAGCTAATTTAGGATCAGAGTTCTTTTATTCAGGACATCTAAGCACAAAGCTGCAACTCCTAGGCATACATTCTTCTTCCTTTTTCTTTCTTTCTTTCTTTCTTTGGGAGCCTCTCCTTTGGTTGCCTTTTGATGCAATGCCACTTGTGGGTTACACACATGGCACTGATTACTCAGCAACTTTAAGAGAGACACCCCTCTTTATTCTTTTTTCATTTTTTTTTTTTTTCCAGTTCATCATTTTTTTGCAAAGGAGAAGAAGAATGCTTATGTCTAAAGGGAGAGAGGAATGTTCCTAGGCCTAGGGTGGCCTCCCCCAAACTTAAACTTCTTATTGTCCCCAATGAGAGTCTGAGGTGGCACACCCCCAAACTTATCCTAGAAGCATCTAGTCTGAGGTAAAACAAAGAGAATCCAAAAGTCCTAGGCATAGAAAGAACATTCTCAAAGCAAATAACACAGCAGCAGAAATTTGTAAAAACAGTATGGTAAGGACTTAAAGCTACGCATGCTGAGCAACTTAAGAGAGCTAATTTAAACTATCAAAGGTGCCTTAAGACACTCATCCAGCATGCTTATAGATAGGTCATATATGGTAGTCAAGAAAGCAGCAAAAGAACAAAACTGAAACAGAACCAGCCTAGCTAATCAGTCAGTCAAAAACATGCGATAACTAAAAAATTGCGGAGTCCGCAATAATTTCGCAATGAATGTACAGGGCAGATATCTCAGTAAGCAGCCCCATTTGCATGCTATTCCCAGTTATCACAGCTATACCAAAAGGAAAACTAAAACAACCTACTTAATCAGATACCATCTATCTATCCTAAACTATCCTAAACAACCAAAATAAAGAACTAAAAACAGATCAAATATTGATTCAAAATACAGAATTCACACAGTTTAACGAAAAGCAGTTTGATTTATTTTTTTTTTCTTTAAGAGGGAACAGAAGTACTCCCTCGAGTGCCCTTCAGACTGGCACTCAAACATCCTCATCATCATCCCTCCGTACTCTTGGAGGCGTCCATGGCTTCAGTAGATCAGTGGGAAAGCAGGGAAGATGCAGCCCAACTGATCAGCCACGTCTTTGTCCCTCGCCTGAGCATACTCGGCCCATTGCGCCATCTTTTTCTGAAGGTCCATCAGGCAGGCCATAGAAAGAGATTGAGCTGCAGTCAGGCCATCCAACTCAAACTCCATGTTCCCCTTCCTGCGCATCCTCAGGCCTGTAGGCAGCTCCAGATGACCCGTGTAGGCCAGCTGCCTCTTCATCCTCTCGATTCGTACACCTGCACGTAAACAAAGCTTAGTGATGGTGTTTGGGAAGAAAAGAGGACCCTTACCTTTCTTGGCGCAGTCGGTAATTGAGGCTGCAATGACCTCCCCTACATCTATAGTGAGGCCCCTCATGATCGCATATACCAGCAGCGATCTTCCCTGATTTATGGTGGTTTCATGGTTCACTGGGGACAGACGCCTTCGCACGAAGGAGAACCAGACAGCTGCCTTGGCCGTGAGGGTAGCACTCATCAGAGTGTGCTTCCCGTTGCGTGAGATTGTCCACGCCGCCTCAGGTTGGCCCATGATACGCAATGCTTCTTCCAGGACAGCCTCAGTTGGAGCGTCGATGATCCTCGCATAGTCAGTATGTTTCTGCCCCTTGAGGCCATACGCTTCATTGATAGCCTTGGCTGAAAAGTCCACCTCAATTCCCCTTACCATGGACAGACCATCCTCGGGGTGCGTCAGATTTGCATAGAAGTCGTACACCATGCTGGAGTAGGCAGGGATGGGCGGTCTGCACAGCTCTTCCCAGCCGTGGTTGGTGATCCCTGCGCGCAAGAATTGCGGCAGGTCTGCCAATGCGTCAAGAAACCCCTTCTCATGGAGTAGGTCTCTTTTCCTCAGTTCAGTGCCCCTTGACTCTGCATCAGAAGACACATACCTCACAGCTTGAGGTTCATCTTCGGGGTACAATTTGGCTTTCCTCTTATCCCGTGCCTTGGCCGACTCAGCAGCCTCGACCTTCAGCCTCTTCAATGAAGGCTCACTACTGACCTTCCTCTTCTTGGATTTCTTTGAAGCTTTTGGCCGTTTGGCCTTGACAACCTTGGGTGCTTTCTTCCTCAGCCGTGCCCTGGTGGTGATCTGCTAGAGGCAGTCCCACAACGACTCATCCATTTAGTCTTCCCCCTTTGCTGGGCTATCGGGGCTGACTTCCCTCAAAGGAGAGAAGACCTCATCTTCTTCAGCCGTTTCTTCGCCCGGCGCTGATTCTTGATGTTCTTCAATTGGAATTTCAGGCTCGGGCATTTGCGACGATGGCGATGCCTCAGGGCTTTGTGGAGGTGGAGATAGCTCAGGGTTCTGTGGAGATGGAGATGGCTCGGGGCTTTGTCTGGCCGTCTCGTAGGAAGGACGACCACTCCCTTGACTCTCCACAGTGGGAGTCTTTTCCTTGATCGGTGCGTCTTCGACAGCCATCTTCCACTTTCTCTTCTTGGGCGTACCTGCTGGTTCAGATGGACCAGCAGGGATTTCGGTCACCACCTTCCACTTCTTCTTGCGGATAGGAAGCTTAGAAGGTCGTTCGGGTCGCGCAGCTTCGGCATCTGCCAAGGCAAGTAGTGCCTCTCTCGCAGCTGCCTCTGCGTCGGTTGCCTTCTTCTTGGAAGCAGATCTCTCAGCCCGTGTAAGCACCATTGTCGAATCGGAGAGATCTGAAAGGAGGAATTGCAGAGGAAGAAGAAGATAGTTTTCTTGAAGGTCAACGAGTGAAGGAAGCGTACGGGCCACAACTGTTCTAACGGCTATTTGTAATCAAGTGAATCCCAACGGCTATTTCTGTTGCGGTTTCAGCAAATCCACCGCAATTAAATGGCCGTTGGAGATTTTCTTGATTTAAATCCCAAGATTCTCACAACTCAATCTTTAAATCGGCCCAATTTCTTCCCCGATTCTTTACCCTTGATTCATCTCCTTGATTTCCTCTTTTGATCCCCTATTAAAACATACAAAATTAACATCAAATTCGTAATAAAAATCACACCTAAACATACAAAAATAACAACCGAAGAAATTTAAAATAACAAAAAAAAACTAAGGCATAGCCTCGCATGGACGAGCACAGTAATCACTCGTCCTCTCTCGGGTTTATATTCAAGCTTCAGATAAAAGGAAGGCCGAGAGTGTCTTCACATCTCCTTCCTCCTAGTAGTGCTTCAAACGTGCACCATTGACCATGAACGGTTGCCCGTGCTGCAGGTTCCTAATCTCAATTGCACCATGAACAAACACATTAGTTATAACGAAAGGACCTGACCATCTGGACTTAAGTTTGCCTGGAAATAATCTCAACCTTGAGTTAAATAACAAGACATGCTGGCCTTTCTTAAAGTCCTTAATCCTAAGTCTACTGTCATGCCAAATTTTAGTTTTTTCCTTGTACATTTTGGCATTTTCATAGGACATATGTCTCAGCTCATCAAGCTCATGTAATTGCAGAGATCGCAATGTTTCCGCATCGGTCACGCAATAATTCAGCTCTTTTAGGGCTCAAAATGCTTTGATTTCCAATTCGAATGGTAAGTGACATGCTTTGCCATACACAAGTCTATAAGGAGACATACCTACGGGTGTCTTATATACAGTCCTATATGCCCAAAGTGCATCCTCTAACTTAAACGACCAATCTTTTCTATTGGGTTTGACCACTTTTTCGAGTATGTTTTTAATCTCCCTATTTGATATTTCAGCTTGTCCATTCGAATGTGGATGATAAGGGGTGGCTACTCTATGTTTAACATTGTACTTAGCCAACACTTTTTCCATAGCTTTATTAATAAAATGTGTCCCTTCATCACTAATTATCGCACGAGGTGTACCAAACCTAGTAAAGATATGTCTATTAAGGAATTTAATGACTGTCTTGGCATCATTTGTTGGACATGCTATGGCTTCTACTCATTTAGATACATAGTCTACAGCTACAAGTATGTAAAGGTTACCTGCTGATGGGGGAAATGGTCCCATGAAGTCAATGCCCCACACATCAAAGAGCTCCAACTCTAAGATGTAAGTGAGAGGCATCTCCTCCTTCCGACTAAGGTTACCTGTTCTCTGGCATTCATTGCAGCTGTGTGCATGGTCGTGGGCATCTTTGAAGATCGTGGGCCAATAGTAGCCACTCTGGAACACCTTTGCAGCTGTTCTTTGGCCACCAAAGTGTCCACCATAGGGAGATGTATGGCAGTGCTGCAGCACAGACTTCGCTTCAGCAGCTGACACACATTTCCTCAGTAAACCATCTGCACATGTCTTGTAGAGTGTAGGATCGTCCCAGATGAACTTCCTAGCTTCATGTAGGAACCTCTTTTTTTCTTGTCTTCCCTTGAAAGTTGGTAGTACCTGCGAGGCAAGGAAGTTAGCAATATCAGCAAACCAAGGTTCCTCATCGTTATCACGATGTGCTAACACAAAGACATGCTCATCGATAAAGGCATCAGAAATTGCGGTTTCCGCAATTTTATCGCAATTATGCTGCAACCTAGAAAGATGATCCGCAACCACATTTTCGCATCCTTTCTTATCTCTAATGTCTAGATCAAACTCTTGCAGCAACAATACCCATCTAATTAACCTAGGCTTAGCATCAGCCTTCCTCATAAGGTATTTTAGTGCAGAATGATCAGTGTACACGATTGTCCTAGTGCCTACAATGTAATTCCTAAACTTCTCACAGGCAAATACTACAGCTAGCATTTCCTTTTCCGTGGTTGTGTAATTACATTGTGCCTCATTCAGTGTCTTACTAACATAGTATACAGGGTGTGTTAGTTTGTCAATCTTTTGTCCTAGCATAACCCCTACTGCATAGTCACTCGCATCACATAACATCTCAAATGGAAGGTCCCAATTTGGTCCTATTATAATAGGTGCTTTGACTAATGCTTCCTTAAGGGTTGTCCAAGCTAAGAAACATTCTTTTGAGAAGATGAATGGTTTATTCAGCTCTAGAAGCTCACACAGAGGTTTAGAGATCTTTGAAAAGTTCTTAATGAACCTTCTATAGAAGCCTGCGTGTCCTAAGAAACTTCTAATAGCTTTTACATTCTGAGGTTCCACTAACTTCTCTATTATTTCAATCTTGGCCCTATCGACCTCTACTCCTGCTCTAGACACTCTATGACCTAGGACTATTCCTTCTTCCACCATGAAGTGGCATTTCTCCCAATTAAGGACTAGGTTGGTCTCCTCACACCTAGCTAGGACTTGTCCTAAATTCTCTAAACAGTTTGTAAAAGAATCACCAAAGACTGAGAAGTCATCCATAAATATCTCTATCATGGATTCATCTAAGTCAGAGAAAATAGCCAACATGCACCTTTGGAATGTTGCTGGTGCATTGCATAAGCCAAAAGGCATTCTGCGAAAAGCAAATGTTCCAAAAGGACATGTGAAGGTTGTTTTCTCCTTGTCCACAGGGTCTATGGTGATTTGGTTATATCCAGAATAACCATCTAGAAAACAGTAGTAGGCTCGGCCAGCTATCCTATCTAACATCTGGTCTATAAACGGTAAAGGAAAGTGATCTTTTTTTGTTTCTTTATTCAATTTTCTATAGTCCATACAGACTCTTCATCCTGTAATAGTTCTAGTTGGAATCAGTTCATTGCTCTCATTCACTACTACAGTCATCCCCCCCTTCTTAGGTACACATTGTATTGGACTCACCCACTGACTACTAGCTATAGGGAAGATTACACCTGCATCTAACCATTTTATGATCTCTTTTTTAACTACCTCCTTCATAGAGGGGTTCAACCTACGTTGGTGATCTACTCGGGGTGTATGCTCTTCTTCCAATATTATCTTATGCATGCAGTAGGAAGGACTAATACCTCTAATGTCAGCAATCGTCCATGCAATAGCCTTTTTATGTTGCTTAAGCAATAATATCAACTCAATTTCATGCTTTTCACTCAATTTGGACGAAATAATAACAGGCAAAGTATCATCACTCCCTAGATATGCATACTTAAGATGTTCAGGCAGTGGTTTTAATTCTAAGATAGGTGGATGCTCAATGGATGGTTTCAATGGATTCATGGATCTTTCAGTCAAGTCACTAGTCATACAAACATGCTGAGGTTTATCCACATGTATATCCATTATTTCAGAAATATTTAAATCAGTTACATCTAATTGTACATAATCATTGGCATGCTTAATCAGTAGTTCATGCTCAAGTTATTCTTCCATCAGTGAATCTACTATATCCATACTTGCACAAGATTCAGAGTCAGAAGGATACCTTAGAGCTTTAAAGACACTAAACTTAACCTCCTCATCATGAACCCTCATGGTGAGCTCACCTTTCTGGACATCAATCAAGGCCCTACCTGTGGCTAGAAATGGTCTGCCTAAAAGGATGGGGACCTCCTTGTCTGCTTCATAATCCAGAATGACGAAGTCTGCAAGAAAAATGAACTTGTCAACCTTGACAAGAATATCCTTTATCTTACCCTCAGGGTAGGCTATGGATCTGTCTGCCAACTGCAAGGTGACAGTGGTAGGACGTGCTTCCCCTATTCCAAGCTGACGGAATAGTGATAGGGGCATGAGGTTCATGCTGGCTCCCAGGTCACAAAGAGCTCTGCCCACGTGCTTGCCTCCCAACTCCACTGGTAAGGTGAAGGAACCAGGATCCTTCTCCTTCTTTGGTAGCTTGTTTTGGAGTATAGCACTGCACTCCTCAGTGAGATTCACTGTTTCAAATTCACCAATAATTTTCTTGTTAGTAATTATATCCTTCAAAAACTTAACATAAGAAGGCATGGATTGCAAAACCTCTACAAACGGGATATTAACATGCACTTGCTTAAGAATTTCTAAAAATTTATTAAAGTGCACTTCCTGTTATTGTTTTTTCTTCAGCCTTCTAGGGAATGGAGGTGGTGGCACATATGTAGGCACTTCAGGACGCCTCAGGACAGGTGGGGGCCTTGGAATTTCTTCTAGTTCCTCTATGATAGGTTCCAGCCTCACCCTTGATGTGCTTGTTGGTGGTTGACCTTGGTTTGGCAGAGAATCCAGTGGAGCACTAGACTCTTCATTCTCTACTCTCTTTGGTGTTTCTCTAGTGTTGCTCACCAATGGTCTTCCACTTCGAAGTTCAATTGCTTGAACTTGCTCTTTACCATCCCTTCTAGGCACCTCAGTGTCAGCAGGCAATCTACCTTGGGGCCTACTTTTGAGTTCATTGGCTAGTTGCCCTATTTGGTTCTCTAGGCTCCTAAGGGTAGCTTGCTGACTTTGTAGAGTGACATCATTCTTTGCAATATACTCCTTAAGTAGATTTTCTACTGAGGACCCTATTGGTTGGTTATATGGCTTTTGGTACATGGATTGGTTATTTTGGGGAGTGAAACCAGGTGTTCCACTCGGCCTTGGTTGGTTTTGACTTTGGTTAGTGTTCTGTTGCCCACCCCAAGAAAGATTTGGGTGGTTTCTCCAACCAGGATTGTAAGTGTTAGAGTAGGGGTTGTTCCTAGGCTGCTGTTGGCTTCCAACATAGCAGACTGAGGCTGGATTCCCAGGGCAGTATTCATACAGGTGCCCTTCCCCACAGAATCCACAGATCAGTGTCTCACTTTGACTTGTTTGTGCTCCCATTGAGATGGTTGCTGCGGTGTTGACACTGGATTGGAGATTGGTTTGAGCCATTTGTTTGACTAGGTTGGTCAGGGCGTTTATTTGGTTGCTCATTGCACTGAGAGCATCCTTGTTTTGACCTCTACTTGGCTCGACTGGATCATCTGACCACCTATAGTGAGATGCTGAGATCTTCTCCAGGATCTCATAGGCTTCATTATAGCTTTTAGAAAGCATGGAACCACCAGCTGACGAATTCAGCACTTGCCTTGTGCTGGGGTTGCATCCTTTGAAAAATACTTCTATTTGAATACACCATGGGATGCCATGGTGTGGACATTTTGTTGGGTTTAATGTCCTAAAACTCGTGGTTTGTAAACAGTTATGTTTGTAAATTATCTATTTAGTAATAATGAGTTATTAAGTTTTATTCAGTAAAGGTGTTTGCTGGAATAAAGTGAAACTTGTTTGCATTAATCTATACCAATGACCAACACCCTTGACGATCATACATACTTGAGTTTCATGTATGACATGAATGTGGGTCAAGCTCAAGTAGATAGTCAAAACGGTCTATAGTATATGGATAAGGCTGGGTACCTTATCCTGGTAACACTATTGGATGCGGCCCGTTTGGTATTGTACAAAACGATGTGATCTGAGTCGTTTCACATCGAGATGTGCGAGCGGGGGCGTCCTACGCGATGAGTTTGCGTAAGACTGAACCACGAAAAGTCGCTCTCTCTTTATAACGTCGTTTACTGAAGAGACCGACTATTTCACCTGATGGCCTAGGTAACTCGATCTCAATCCTGAGCTTACTATGAACTCCTGCTTATTAGACAGTATCCTTAGATTTGTATGGGTGAGAGTGGCAGGATGTCCGCTCAATAAGCCTACCATCTCAGGGATAAAGTCCAATAGGTAGCTGGGGACATAGTGTAGTAAGATGGAGTTCACTCCTAACCCGCTTTTCGGGTTAGTAGATAGGTTGTTCCCTTAATAGCTGACTTCAGGGCTTGAACAATGGGTGCCCACCCTCTCCTTGGCAAGCGAGGGTTCCTGATCTGTTGGTTGGACCACTGATCAATTGTTCATTAGAGGTGTCAGTGGTACTTAAGGAACAAAGACGTAACGCAGGGGTTAAACGGTTTAAACGACCCAGCTGTGATTACGAACAACCTGTGAACGGTCGACTTGCCCATGACGGTTATATCAAGAGGACACAATATATCTACAGTGAGGAGAGTGCAACCCTCAGACTATAGTGGAGTCTCCGGGGGTTAACGAAAGTTGATTGATTCGGGTTAAAAGAGTTTTGACCGAATAATCTCGTATCGTTGGAGCTCATGATCTGTAGGTCCTTTAGGTTCTCCTGGCTAGCTCGGATAACGCCGTGCAACAATTTAAGAGAAAATAAAAGAAAAAGGAAAAAGAATTTGAATTTGAATTGTTCAAATTCAATTTTTGGAAGGATGATAGACGTATTTAAATATGATTTAAATATGAGAATGGTCTAAAACATGAATAGGATTCATGTGCAAAAATTCGGTTTTCGGAAAACCGGGTTGAGCCATATTATTTAATTGATATTTGATATTGAATTAAATAATATTAATTAATTAAAAAGTTTAATTAATTAATAATATATATATATTTTATTTATTAAAAAGTTTAATAAATAAAATATTTATTATTATTTAAAATTAATATTGTATTAATTTTTAAAATAATAATAATATATATATATATATATATATAAAAAAAAAAAAAAAAAAAAAAAAGAGTGCAAGTGGCCTACATGCATTATGCATGTAGGACATTTGTTCTTTTTATATATATATATTTATGTATATAATATATATTTTTGGCAAAAGTTGAGTAGTGGGTTTTGGGTTCCTTAATCTTGAAGTTTCAATTAGAAACTTTTAAGGGGGCTCTGCCTTCGGGTTCTTCAACTTCTTGAAAGTTATAAAAAAAAAAAAAGATCAGAACCCTCTGCCTTTCCTTCTTCTTCTTCCTTTTCCTCTTTCTTTTCTTTTCTTTTTTTTCGGAGTCCCACAACTCCGTTGCTCGGCGCCGAGGATAGCGGGACTACCTCGGGTGGTCCTCGGCGCGTTCGTGAGAAAAGACTTGAAGAGTTCGTGACGAAGAACGGCCGGCGGAACGCGAAGAAAAATTAGAACTTCAAGGGTATGTTTTCTAATTTTCTTTATTTCCGCTTTAAGAGCATGTTTTCTATTTGTTAAATTGATGAAATTAGAGTATCATCGGTCCGAAATCGCTTTCCGCTGCGCATGTCGCTCCAACACATTTAAGCAGAAGGTCCTTGAACCTTGTCCAAGCTTCGTGAAGAGACTCATTTTCAGCTTGTTTGAATTTAATTATGTCATCACGAAAGTTTGAATTCCTATCAGGTGGAAAGTATTTGACTAGGAATTTCTCAGCCAGATCTGTCCAATTGACAACTGATCCGGAAGGTAATGAGTTCAACCATGTTTTGGCTTTATCTCTTAACGAGTAAGGGAAGAGGTAAAGCCTCAAAGCTTCTTGGGAAACTCCAGGGATAAGGAAGGTATCACTAACTCCTAGGAAGTTTCTTAGATGGTTGTGGGGGTCCTCATTTTCCACTCCAAAGAATTGTCCCACAGTGGACAACATTTGGAACATTACTGGCTTTAACTCGGATGAGTTGGCAGTAATTTCAGGGCGTATGATGCTTGGGTTTAGCTCCCCAGGCATGGGAACTAAGTAGGAGAGAATGACACTATCCTTGTCATTCGCTATTTCGATGGGGTTGCGAATGGTAGGTGCTGGATTTGGGTTTGTTCTATCCATTTCTATTTGGTGGGATTGTGATGACTCAGTAGAGTCAGCAACGTTTGGAGGTATAAGGGGTTGGTTGAAGAGACGTTTCTTAGCTCTGTTTCTGGCCCTAAGTAATCTCTCAGGCTCAGGATTGAACTCTAGATCGCTACTTAAATGCTCATTCATAAACTAACCCAATGGTACCTGCAAAAGAAATGAAAATAGATCAGCTCCAATAGATATTAAGATTTGTGTTTCTAACTTAACAAACTTCGTTTTCACTAAACTAAATCCCCGGCAGCGGCGCCAAAAACTTGTTGCGTGCTCAATGGTTAAAAGAAATATGCAATGGTAGAGCACTCGGAACATGCAAGCATACATGATCTTGTAGCAAGTAGTAAGTATTTTTTCATTCGATTTCCCACAGAGATTTATTCTTAGTTACTAGCAAAGTGATTTGTTAAGTGAGAATGGGTGGATTAATTGGGGTAGATTTGGTTTTAATGTGCCTAATTACTAAGGAATGTGTAGAGGATGGAAACTTAAACAAGTGCAAGTAGATAATAAACTTTAGTGTAAAGAAGAGAACAATTAAACGAAGAGAAGAAAAACGACTAAGGCAAATTTTAACTAAGGGAATTGCGGAAACAACAATTATTTAGCAATGTTACTAACAGCGAAATGTGTGTAAAGTGTGGAAATAAGGGCTACTAACGACTCTTCTATAGGCTTTTTCATACAATTCTCAAGCAGTAGATCAACTTATCATGCATCAAACTAACTCATTCTCATGTATCTTCCGATTTCATGCATTAGATCCTTTAGTTTACTCATGTCCAAGTAAGGTCTTAAGCATCTTTTTATAACAGTAAGTATTGGTTTGTACTAGGAAAACGCCTATTCCTAGGTCGTTTTCTGGCTACCTTGAGAGGCTAGCATGAGTGTATGACTCTGAACTCTTACTCCTTCCAGAGGTTAGGAGTTCTTTGGACAAAATGGATGGCCAATCGAAATTGCCCGTGGGATGAAGCTTACATACATCCAATGCATTCGAGAGCTATCCTACATGCTTGATTCACGTGTTTCTACCTATAGATTTGTCATTAGCATGCCCTTACGTGATTTAGTTACTCATGGATGAAGATAGAATGGGGAGAATAGATGGAGATGACATGCTTAATGAAATATTAAAGACAAAACAGAAGGCAGAAACGGTAAGCAGAGAAGGTAAAGAACTTGCGAAGTGATGAAATTGTGCTTTGATTAACCAATCGTTTGAACTAAACAAATGACGACTTTGAATAACTAAAGTAAAACAGAAAGCAACGAAATGGAATAGAGTAGCAAATAAAAGGGAAATAACAACAAACAGTAATGGAAATGGAAAGCTAAAGCAGAAAGCAGAAAGCAGTAAAGTCGTGCGTGATCTTCTCGTTGCGAACGCCTCGGCTGAAGGGTGAAAGGAAGCCTTGCTTGGATGAATCTAATCAGAAGAGAAGATAAATCTTCTCTCCTTCCTATCAGATTGTCGACTCCAACAGCTGAACCTTTCAAACCAACAGACGGAAGAGAGAAAAAGAGTGGAAAAGACTGCGTTGAACTGGAAGTCTACGCCTTTCGAGTGTGTTTCAACCTTCCATCTTGACCTCCTTTTATAGTGTTCTGCAGGTACGATTGGGCCAAGGAGAACCATCCATTCTCAACGTCGTACTTCTACGTGGCTGCAGGAGAAAGAATGGATCCCTGAAAGATCGGAACAAAACAGAAAATGGTTAGACAACTTATGGATTTCACTTAAAACATTGCGGTTTTAGCAATGTTTCCGCAATGCTTCAGCAATGTGCAATTTTCAATCCTTTAACTTCGTTTTTGGTTCTTTTTCTTTCCTTTTGCATATAAGTCCTAATTTAGCTTTATTCTTCTAATTCTCGTATATAAGCACGAGTTTAAGCTAAATCCTACCAAAAACACCTAAGAGTGCACATCTTTCTATAGCAAACAAGTCCTAAATTAGTCACTTTTGGAGACGTAACAAAAAGCACCTATAATCATTGGTCCAAATTGGGACATGCCCTTTGAGTTGATGTGTGACGCGAGCGATTATGCTATTGGAGCCATATTTGGTCAGAAGAGAGATAAGTTGACACATCCCATATATTATGCAAGTAGAACATTGAATGAGGCTCAATGCAACTATACTACCACTGAAAAGGAAATGTTATCTGTAGTGTTTGCATGCGAGAAGTTTAGAGCATATATTGTGGGAAACAAAACCATCGTTTATACAGATCATGCAACTATAAAATACTTAATGAGGAAGGCTGATGTCAAGCCTCGTCTGATTAGATGGGTTTTGCTTTTGCAGGAGTTTGACTTGGAGATCCGAGACAAGAAGGGGTGTGAAAATGTTATTGCTGACCACTTGTCTAGACTGGAGAGTTGTCGCGAAACTGTCGTTGAGCCCGCAATGATGGACTCTTTCATAGATGAACAAATTTTTGTATTAATACATTGTGATGATGATACTGAGCCCTGGTTTGCTGACATTGCAAATTTTCCTGCTTCGCAGGTGTTACCTGAATTCAGCAAAGGGCAGGACAAGAAGAAATTCCTAAATGACACTAAGAAGTACCTGTGGGATGACCCTACTCTATACCGATGTTGTGCAGATGGGCTATTGAGAAAGTGTGTCTCAGCAGCTGAAGCCAAGTCTATTCTGCAGCATTGCCATACCTCACCGTATGGAGGGCATTTCGGTGGACAACGGACCGCCGCCAAGGTATTCCAGAGTGGCTACTTTTGGCCCTCAATCTTCAAGGATGCACATGACTACGCGCGAACCTGTAATGAATGCCAGAGAACAGGTAATCTCAGTAGGAAGGATGAAATGCCCCTGACATACATCCTTGAGTTAGAACTCTTCGATGTATGGGGCAAAGACTTCATGGGACCATTGGTCGACGATATTTTTGAACTATCGCTATAAACTCAAGCTGTCGAGGCTTGCCAAAATGTAATTTATAAGCCTATGACCAAGGCTTTGCAGCCAGTGGTAACAGGGTCGATCCAAGGAGTAGGTAGATTGAAATTACTAATGAAATTGGGATTTAATTAATTGATTGATTTTCGTAACGGGGGATTTTAGCATGAAAGGGAAATAATAATAAAGCTAACGGAAGAATAATAAGCAGAAAAACGCGTGCACGGTTTGGGAGTTTCGGGATTAATTGCTAGACAATTTCGGTTCATCATTTAATGCTAAATTCATGGTATTCAGTTTATTATGCACGCGGACGACTACCAGAGAAGCCCCAAAGTAGCCGACTCCATGGATTTTAATCAGACCACACAGTTCCAATTATACGTTATCCAAACTTACATTAAGGTGATCAGCCCTAAGATAAATCTAGACAGTTACTAGCTAACCGCGATGAACATTTAAGCGTGAATTCTAATTGCTAGTAGATTGCCCGCAAACGTTGTATGCAATCAACAACTATCCTACACGACTTAATACTCCGATTTAGTTTTATCTACCTGTGTTACTTAGTCGAGCAGTGAGCGGCACGGCATCGCTACTCTTTAACATACACAACATGCAAGATGACTCGAGTGTCAATCGTTGAAATCTAACATGCGCGTTGGATTAAGCAAAGTAGATAAATGCAAATAAACAGAACCAAACCGTTCACCCTTACCTTAGCCGCTCATGGCGCGGTTTGTCAAATCCGCTCCAACCACGGCCATGGAAGGCGTCATCAGCGTATTACAAAGAAAGGGGAGCTCACTAGCATGCCATCAATGGCGGAGCTCCAAGAGAAATACAGAAAAATAGAGGAAGAAGAAGATGAAGAAGACTAAAAATGGTGAAGAGCTCCCCAAAAATGTGCACAAAAATCGTCATTTAAGTTCTGCAATCGTCGTAGCGTCGAGACGCTAGGCCAGCGTCTCGACGCTGTGCCCTAAGTTTTCCGCGCGCGCCTTCGATGGCGTCGCGACGCTGGGTCAGCGTCGCGACGCTGCCCCGATAAATTTCCTGCACGCGCCTCCTCCGGAGCGTCTCGACGCCAAGCAGGGTCTCGACGCCAGGCAGCGTCGAGCTAGCGTCTCGACGCTATCACTCGACGCTAGCTCTCGAGCTTTTCTAGCGTCGAGCCAGCATCTCGACGCTGGCTCTCGGGTTTGGGGCTGAAACTTTGCCTCTCCAAGGCGGTTTTGGCCCGTTTCTTCACGGATCAAGTTCCCCTTTTCCCGATGCACTCCCGGGGCGCTAAAACTCCACTTTAAGCTCTCGAACGGGCCCAATGGACGCACGAGCTCTTTGCCGCATTTCTCCTACAAATGAGATATATTAACCAATTAAACACGGACTTTAGCTATAATTAGGAAGTATTTAATAGCTCCAAAATGGAGTTATCAAACACCCCCAACTTAAACATTGCTAGTCCTCGAGCAAGCACTACAAAGATATTGAATCTAAGGACGCGCCTACATGCAACTAACTCAAACCTACATGCATATTGAAAACTTAAACATAACATAATCATGGAAGCATTTTGTTCATGCATTAACTAGGACATATCAAAAATTAACTCTTGCCCCCTAACGTGTGTGTGTGCTAGTCAACCACTCCTAAACTCACGCAAACCTGGAAAACCCACATGCAACGCACATCCCGTTTTCCCCCTACTTCTAGCGTTTAAGAACAGTCTAAACTTGACTTACACGAGAGAGAGAAGCAAATTAAGAGACCTAATTAATTTTCTCATTCATTTTTCTTTTCACGAGTACTTTGTACTCTTTTATTAAGGTTCTTTGAACCAACTTTTTATTTCTTTTTCTTTCCAACTCGAGCTGCCTAACACGTCAAACTTAGGCCTAAGCTTCACGTTTTTAAGGACTGACGCTCACTTCTTTAAGCGCTACAAAGAAGGAGGAGCGCCTCGAGAGGAATTTTCTATCAAACATGCTTTTCTATTTTTTTTATTTATATTAGGCTAAGCACATGCTTTCTCAATTAACTAACCACTAACTCTCATGCAACAAGCTACCTATGGGTGCTTTTCGGGGTGACAACGAGAATTAGTGCTACATGCAATTTTTCGAGCCTACGGAATCTAGGAAGGGGTTGCTAAGTGCTCAATATGTGCAAGGGAGCAACAGAAAAAATTTTAAAATTTTTGACATGAACCTAATAAACGCAAAACTCATGCAAAAACTCGATTACGAACATGCTCAGATTTCCAACATGCATTTCCTAGGCTATCATCGTCAGAAAACAGTAAACAGAGTCCCAAGCACTTCAATATCAAAATAGCACTTCTCAACAAACTACACATGCATATCCATCAGACCATCTCCACCCCCAACTTCAAAATATGGCATTGTCCCCAATGCCAACCAGTCAGATAAAATAAAGTAAAAAGGGAAGAAGAAGTACACTTCCCTGACTCTTTGTGAAGCTGGCGAGGGCGAGGAAGCGGCGCACAAACGCATCAGAACCCAAAATTGTCTTCTCTTCCTCAACTCCTAAAAAAAAACAGCAAGCAAATTAAAACTAAGTTAATCTAAAAAGCAATAAAACAAAAAACAGCAACTATACTAAAGCATAAAAACAGTCCATCGCTCGGGTGCCTCCGAGAAGCGCAGAATTTTTAAAGTCGGTTGCTCGACTGTATTCTCTCCACAGACTCATCCATAGTCTGTAAGTGCGGGGGACGATCCAAACTTGTCCTCATCCACACCTTTCCTGCAATCATCATGAAAAATATTTTCCACTCTTCGTGCCTCAAGCACGTGAATATTCGAATTGTTAGTGCAAAAACCAGCATTATTATCAAACAAATTCAAATCAGATTTTTTCACCGAGACATGGGAACCATCCCTCAAGCGCGAGGGTAGACTCCCATTCTCGTCATGCTCAACCACAACAAAAATATTCTCAGCAGATTTCCTATCAAATAATGAAAACTCATGCAAAATATCATCAAACTCTAACGAAACGACGCCCTTAAACACATCGATTTTGACCCTAGCGGTCTTAAGGAAAGGGCGTCCTAACAACATAGAGGACGATGCATGCGATGACTTTTCATTCATGTCTAAAACAAGGAAATCTGCGGGGAACATCATATCCCCAACTCTAACCAGAACATCTTCTACTTTCCCCCTAGGACATATGCTTGACCCATTAGCCAACTGGACAGACACGTTACACTCATGCAATTCATTTAAATTTAAATCAAGAAACAGTGCATAAGACATAACATTCACAGAGGCTCCTAAGTCTAACATGGCATTATGAACGACCTTACTACCTATAGTGCAAGGGATAGTGAAGGTACCTGGATCGTTGCACTTTGCAGGCAACGTACCTGGGAGTATAGCAGAAACGTTCTCTTTTCTCATCTCGGTCCCTCTGGACTTCCTTTTCTTCGTGCACCAGCTCCTTAGAAATTTTGCATACTTGGGCACTTGACTGACTGCTTCTAGGAGCGGGATATTTACCATCACCTTCTGGAAGGTACGAAGGACCTCCTCGTCATCGGATTCCAAAGTAGGCTTCGCAAGCCTACTCGGGAAAGGTGCTCTGGTAACATCCTCAGGTACACTGATGTTACGTCTCCAAAAGTGGCCTTTTTAGGACTTGTTTTCCATAGAAAGATGTACACTCTTAGGTGTTTTTGATAGAATTTAGCTTAGACTTATGCTTATATATGAGAATTAGAAGAAGGAAGCTAAATTAGGACTTGTATGCAAAAGGGAAGAAAAGGAATAGAAAACGAAGTTAAAAGAATGAAAAATGTGCATTGCGGCAGCATTGCGGAAACATTGCTAAAACAACAATGTTTTAAGTGAAATCCGTAAGTTGACTGATCTTTTTCTGTTGTGATCCGTTATTTCAGGGATTCTGTCTTTCTCCTCCAGTCACATTGAAGTACGACGTTGAGAATGGATGGTTCTCCTTGGCCCAATCGCACCTGCAGATTACTATAAAAGGAGGTCAAAGTAGAGGGTTTGATCATCATCCGAAAGCGTAGAAGTCTCTTCGCAGCGCAGTCTTTTCCATTCATTCTCTTCTTCGTCTGCTGGTTTGAGAGGTTCAGCTGTTGGAGTCGACAATCTGATAGGAAGGAGAGAAGATTCATCTTCTCTCCTGATTGGATTCATCCAAGCAAGGCTTACCTTTCTCTCCCTTCAGTCGAGACGTTTGCGACGAGGCGTTCAAGCTCACTTTACTTGCTTTCTGTCTTTAGTTTTCATTTCCAGCACCGTTTGTTGTCATTTCTCTTCCATTAGTTAGTCCATTCAATTTCGTTGCTTTCTGTCTTTATGTTAATAACTTTAAGTTTTCAGTTGTTTAGTTCAAACGCTTGATTAATCAAAAGCACAATTCATTATTTCGCAGTTTCTTGTCTTTGCTGTCTACTGTTTTTCCTTGCTGTTTTAAGTCTAATCTTCTTCTAAGCATGCCTATTTTATCTAATATTTTTGTTCTCTATATATCCATGAGTAGCTAAATCACATAGGGGCATGCTAATGACAATACTATAGGCTAAAAAACGTGAACCAAGCATGTAGGATAGCTCTCGAATGCATTGATTGTATGTAAGCTTCATCCCACGGGCAATTTCGATTGGCCATCCATTTTGTCCAAAGAACTCCTAACCTCTGGAAGGAGTAAGAGTTCAGAGTCATACACTCATGCTAGCCTCTCAAGGTAACCAGAAAACGACCTAGGAATAGGCGTTTTCCTAGTACAAATCATAACTTTCTGCTTTAACAAGATGCTTAAGACCTTACTTGGACATGAGTAAACTAAAGAATCTAATGCATGAATCGGAAGATACATGAGAATGAGTTAGTTTGATGCATAGTGAGTTGATCCAATGCTTGAGAATCGTGTGAAAATGCCTATAGAGGAGTCGTTAGTAGCCCTTGTTTCTCCATTTTACACACTTTCGCTGTTAGTAACATTGCGGTAGAATTGCTGTTCTCGCAATTCTGCTAAGTTAAAAATTCTGCTTAGCTATTTTTCTCTTCGTTTATTAATCTCTTCTCTTTACGTTTGAGTTTATCATTGACTTGCACTTGTTCATGTTACTATCCTTTATATATTCGTTAGTAATTAGGCATTTTTAAACCAAATCTACCCCATCAATTCCACATATTCTTGCTTAACAATACACTTCACGAGTAGCTAATAATAAATCTCTGTGGGAAAACGAATGAAAAAATACTTACTACTTGCTATAAGATCATGTATGCTTGCATGTTCTGAGTGCTCTCTCTCTCACTTATTGCTTATTTCTTTTACACATTGAGCACGCAACAAGTTTTTGGCGCCGCTGCCGGGGATTTAGTTTAGTGAAAACGAAGTTTGTTAAGTTAGAAAACCAACTCTTAATATCTATTGAAGCTGATCTATTTTCATTTCTTTTGCAGGTACTATTTGGGTTAGTTTATGAATGAGCCTTCAAGTAGTGATCTAGAGTTCAACCCTGAGCCTGAGAGATTACTTAGGGCCAGAAATAGAGCCAAGAAACGTCTCTTTAACCAACCCTCTTTACCTCGAATAATTGCTGAAACCGCAGAGTCTCCGCAATACTCTCAAGAAGAAATGGATAGATTAGTTCCAAATCCGGTGCCTATCACTCGCAATCCCATCGAAATAGCGAATGATAAGGATAGTGCCATTCTCTCATACTTAGTTCCCATGCCTGGGGAGCTAAATCCAAGCATCATCCGCCCTGAAATTACTGCCAACTCGTTCGAGTTAAAGCCAGTAATGTTCCAAATGTTGTCCACTGTGGGACAATTCTTTGGAGTGGAAAATGAGGACCCCCACAACCATCTTAGAAACTTCCTAGGAGTTAGTGATACCTTCATCATCCCTGGAGTTTCCCAAGAAGCCTTGAGGCTCTACCTCTTCCCTTACTCTTTGAGGGACAAAGCAAAGACGTGGTTAAACTCATTACCCTCTGGATCAGTCCTCAATTGGACAGACTTGGCAGAGAAATTCCTAGTAAAATACTTTCCACCTGATAGGAATTCTACCTTTCGTGATGACATAATCAAGTTCAAGCAAGCTACAAATGAGTCTCTTCACGAAGCTTGGACAAGGTTTAAAGACCTTCTACTTAAATGTCCACACCATGGCATCCCATGGTGTATCCAAATAGAGGTCTTTTTCAAAGGATGCAACCCTAGCACCAGGCAAGTGCTAAACTCATCTGCTGGTGGTTCCATGCTTTCCAAGAGTTATAACGAAGCCTATGAGATCCTGGAGAAGATCTCAACCTCTCACTGTAGGTGGTCAGATGATCCAGTTGAGCCAACTAGAGCTCAAGACAAGGATGCTCTAAGTGCAATGAGCAGCCAAATAAACGCCCTGACCAACCTAGTTAAGCAAATGGCTCAAGCCAATCTCCAAACTAGTGTCAACACCGCCACAACCATGTCAATGGGCACCCAACCAAGTCAAGGTGAGACACTTATCTGTGGATTCTGTGGGGAAGGGCACCTATATGAATACTGCCCTGGGAATCCAGCCTCAGTCTGCTATGTTGGAAGCCAACAGCAGCCTAGGAACAACCCCTATTCCAACACCTACAATCCTGGTTGGAGGAACCACCCAAACCTTTCATGGGGTGGTCAACAGAATGCTAACCAAACTCCTAACCAACCAAGACCCAGTGGAACACCTGGTTTCACTCCCCAACATAACCAATCCATGTATCAAAAACCATACAACCAACCTGTAGGATCCTCTGTAGAAAACTTACTTAAGGAATACATAGTGATAGAACTCCAAAAGTGTTATTTTATAACCTTTAATTCTCGTTAGTTGATTCAAATTAATGTGTTTAATCATATGTTTTGCAGGAATCGAGCATTCAGAGGTGAATGAGACACTTATATTAAATAAGAACTCAAAAGAGGAGGTTTAGAGTATAATATCAATAAACCGAGCCACAGATGATACTATAAAGATAAAAATCATTTAATATTCAAAGTTGGAAGCTTGGTCTAGTGGTGAAAGGTTCATTATGTTATTCTTTGAGCCAAAGTTCGATTCTTGAAGAATGTAATTATTTCTTATATTTTTACTTCAACATCAACCTACGACACGTGGCAGCTCCTGGTTGATTAGGAAGAAGTCATCTCGCACGAAGTCCACGAACAAGTCATGAAGAAACTCAACCACAAGTTTTAAAAGTTTTAGGAAGAAGTCATCTCGCACGAAGTCCCACGAACAAGTCATGAAGAAACTCAACCACAAGTTTTAAAAGTTTTATTTATTTATTTATTTTTATTTAAAAATAGTAAATGGTTATTTCCTTTTTAGTATAAAAAGGGTAGAGTACACACCTTTCTCCACACACCAACACACACCATCACTATCTCAATTCTCCCTTTCTCTCTCTGTAGAGATTTCTATTGTGCTTTGTAGTCGGGATCATCTTAGCGATGTTCGGCTAAGCTTGTAAGGCTGATTTAGAGGTTTGTCGGGCTTAACGTTTTTTGTGAGATTTTTGGTATTAAATTGCAATCTAATTTCTTGATTAATGTTTTCTATTCTTTGTTTATTTCATGTGCATTTAGTATTGGTTAATGTGACAGCTTAATCAATTAAATATTAATTGTTCATGTATGCTATGTTTGTAATTTGTGATCCGTAATTGTCAGAAATTGCATGCTTAATTATAGTAGCAAGATGGTCAGATTATGACTAGTGTTAATATTATGGCTTTTCTATAGTTAACATGGTGCGTATAATAGACCTTAGGAATATAAAAATGTTTAATTGAATCTGATCAATTTAATTAACGTTCTAATCAATCCATGTGCTTAGAGCTGCTAGGTAGTTAGCATGGAACGCTATCGTGCCCAGCTAATTGACTAGTTTAGAGTTAATTACGATGCTCTGTCGGATTAATTGCATGATAGGATCTTAGACTTTTCATGGCTGTTCCAGTTAAGTCGATTAGACTTTTAATTAAGAAATTATATTTTTATTGGAGTAATCGATGAGCAAAATCCATTTTAAGTCCCGACAATCTCTAAATCAGCAAGGTAATTTCTTGTTTATTTATTTATTTTTTTAATTCTTTAAACTTTATCTTTAATTGTTTATTTTAATTCATTACATTAACCTGCAATCCAAAAACCCCCCATTTATTGTTTTTACATCAAGTTTAATTTAGAGAATTTAAATTTCGATTCCCTGAGTTCGACCCGGTCCGCTGTAGTTTACTACAAGCCGTTGATCGGTAAATATAAATTGTATTTGACGGGCCTCGACAAGCTCGCATCACATAGCCAAGAACGATGCCACTCTACAGAGTCAGCAAGCTACTCTTAGGAGCCTAGAGAACCAAATAGGGCAACTAGCCAATGAACTCAAGAACAGGCCCCAAGGTAGACTACCTGCTGACACTGAGGTGCCAAGGAGAGATGGAAAAGAACAAGTTCAAGCAATTGAACTTAGAAGTGGGAGACCATTGGTGAGCAACACTAAAGAAACACCAAAGAGAGTAGAGAACAAAGAGTCTAGTGCTCCACTGGAGTCTCTGCCAAAACAAGGTCCACCACCAACAAGCACATTAGGGGCGAGGCTGGAACCAATCATAGAAGAGATAGAAGAAATTCCAAGACCCCCACCTATCCTGAGGCGACCTGAAGTGCCTGCATTTGTGCCACCACCTCCATTTCCTCGAAGGCTAAAGAAAAAACAAGAACAGGAAGTGCACTTTAATAAATTTCTAGAAATTCTTAAACAAGTGCATGTGAATATTCCTTTTGTAGAAGTCTTACAGTCTTTGCCCTCTTATGTTAAGTTTTTAAAGGATATAATCACTAACAAAAAAATTATTGGCGAATTTGAAACAGTGAATCTCACTGAGGAGTGCAGTGCCATACTCCAGAACAAGCTACCCAAGAAGGAGAAGGATCCTGGTTCCTTCACCTTACCTGTAGAGCTAGGAGGCAAGCACGTGGGCAGAGCTCTTTATGACCTGGGAGCCAGCATAAACCTCATGCCCCTATCACTATTCCGCCAGCTAGGAATAGGAGAAGCACGTCCCACCACTGTCACCTTACAACTTGCAGACAGATCCATAGCCTACCCTGAGGGTAAGATTGAGGACATTCTTGTAAAGGTTGACAAGTTTATTTTCCTTGCAGATTTCATCATCCTGGATTATGAAGCAGACAAGGAGGTCCCCATCCTATTAGGCAGACCTTTTCTAGCCACAGGTAGGGCCCTGATTGATGTCCAGAAAGGTGAGCTCACTATGAGGGTTCATGACGAGGAGGTTAAGTTTAGTGTTTTTAAAGCACTGAGGTACCCTTCTGACTCTGAATCTTGTGCTAGCCTGGACATTGTAGATTCATTAATGGAAGAACAGCTCGAGCATGAATTATTAACTAAGCATGCTAATGAATATGTACAATTAGATCTAACTGATTTGAATGTTTCTGAGATAATGGATATACCTGTAGATAAAATACAGCATGTTTGTATGAATATTGACTTAACTGAAAGATCCCTGAATCCATTAAAACCATCCATTGAGCATCCACCTGTCTTAGAATTGAAACCACTGCCCACACATCTTAAGTATGCATATTTAGGAAGTAATGAGACTCTGCCTGTGATTATTTCATCTAAATTAAGTGAGAAGCATGAGGTTGAGCTGATTTTATTACTTAAACAACATAGGAAGGCTATTGCATGGACTATTGCTGACATTAGAGGCATTAGCCCTTCTTACTGCATGCATAAGATAATATTAGAGGAAGAACACACACCCCGAGTAGATCACCAACGTAGGCTGAACCCCTCTATGAAAGAGGTAGTTAAAAAGGAAATAATAAAATGGTTAGATGTTGGTGTGATCTTCCCTATAGCTAGTAGTCAGTGGGTGAGCCCTATACAATGTGTACCTAAGAAAGGGGGGATGACTGTAGTAGTAAATGAGAGCAATGAACTGATTCCAACAAGTACTATTACAGGGTGGAGAGTGTGTATGGATTATAGGAAATTAAATAAGGAAACCAAAAAAGACCACTTCCCTCTACCATTCATTGACCAGATGTTAGATAGGATAGCTGGTAGAGCTTATATATTACTGCTTTCTAGACGGTTATTCAGGATATAACCAGATCACCATAGACCCTAAGGACCAGGAGAAGACAACCTTCACTTGCCCTTTTGGAACATTTGCCTTTCGCAGAATGCCTTTTGGCTTATGCAATGCACCGGCAACGTTCCAAAGGTGCATGTTGGCAATCTTCTCTGATTTAGATGAGTCCATGATAGATATATTCATGGATGATTTCTCAGTCTTTGGTGATTCATTAACAAACTGTTTAGAGAACTTAGGACAAGTCCTGGCTAGGTGTGAGGAGACCAACCTAGTCCTTAATTGGGAGAAGTGCCACTTCATGGTGGACGAAGGGATTGTCCTAGGTCATAGAGTGTCTAGGGCAGGTGTAGAGGTCGACAGGGCCAAGATTGAAATAATAGAGAAATTGGTAGAACCTCAGAATGTAAAAGCCATTAGAAGATTCTTAGGACACGCAGGCTTCTATAGAAGGTTCATTAAGAACTTTTCAAAGATCTTCAAGCCTTTGTGTGAGCTTCTAGAGCTAAATAAGCCATTCATCTTCTCTAGAGAATGTTTCCTAGCCTGGACAACCCTTAAGGAAGCACTAGTCCAAGCACCTATCATAGTAGGACCAAATTGGGACCTTCCCTTTGAGATGTTATGTGACGCAAGTGACTATGCTGTAGGGGTTATGTTAGGACAAAAGATTGACAAGTTAACACACCCTGTATATTATGCTAGTAAGACACTTAATGAGGCACAATGTAACTACACAACCACTGAGAAGGAAATGCTAGCTGTAGTGTTTGCTTGTGAGAAATTTCGAAATTACATTGTTGGCACTAGAACAATCGTGTATACAGATCACTCTGCACTGAAATACCTTATGAGGAAGGCTGATGCTAAGCCTAGGTTGATTAGGTGGGTATTGTTGCTGCAAGAGTTTGATCTGGACATTAGAGATAAGAAAGGATGCGAAAATGTGGTTGCGGATCATCTTTCTAGATTGCAGCATAATTGCGGAAAAATTGCGGAAACCGCAATTTCTGATGCCTTTATCGATGAGCATGTCTTTGTGTTGGCCCATCGTGATAACGAAGAGGAACCTTGGTTTGCTGACATTGCTAACTTCCTTGCCTCGCAGGTACTACCAACTTTCAAGGGAGGAAAAGAAAAGAAGAGGTTCCTGCATGAAGCAAGGAAGTTCATATGGGATGATCCCACACTCTACAAGACATGTGCTGATGGTCTGCTAAGGAAGTGTGTGTCAGCTACTGAGGCGAAGTCTGTGCTGCAGCACTGCCATACAGCCCCCTATGGTGGACATTTTGGTGGCCAAAGGACAGCTGCAAAGGTGTTCCAGAGTGGCTACTATTGGCCCACGATCTTCAAGGATGCCCACAACTATGCACACAGCTGTGATGAATGCCAGAGAATAGGTAACCTTAGTCGAAAGGATGAGATGCCTCTCACTTACATCTTATAGTTGGAGCTCTTTGATGTGTGGGGCATTGACTTCATGGGACCATTTCCCCATCATCAGGTAACCTTTACATACTTGTAGCTGTAGACTATGTATCTAAGTGGGTAGAGGCCATAGCATGTCCAAACAATGATGCCAAAACAGTCATTAAGTTCCTTAATAGACATATTTTTACTAGGTTTGGGACACCTCGTGCTATAATTAGTGATGAAGGAACACACTTCATTAATAAAGCTATGGAGAAAGTGTTGGCTAAATACAATGTTAGACATAGAGTAGCCACCCCTTATCACCCACATTCGAATGGCCAAGTGATAGGTCCAATTTTAGCCGCCATTACTTAAGTTTCTGTCCGATTTTAGCCGCCATTATCATCTTCTACCTCGAGCTTCGCGCCTGATTTGACGTCCAGCAGCTGTTTTTCACCATGGGAGGGGCTAGGAAGCTCGATTGGAAGCCGTCCCACACCGCACAAGTCATGAGTGAGTAGATTTACCGTTTTTGGCTCGGGATTGTAAAGGATAAATGTAGTTTGAACTCTTGGTGAGGTTGTAGGATTGAAATTCTGAATTGGTTGGACATTTTATTGAATTGAGTTCTACTTCTTAGCTTAATCTATGAGCATGTTTGAATGATTTAGGACTAGGCACCCTTGATTTTGAGCATGTTCATTTGTTAAAGGATTTGATGTCGTGCCTCTCGTTTCCGCCGAGTAACAAGGAATTATGACACCTTGAGCGTATTGGCGTCCTTGCGCTCTAGGTGTTCGTTCTTCCCGAATTAGAATTCCAAATCGACATACTAATTTCGCGTCCAAATTAGATAGTTGTCACAGTTAGCTTGTTGCTATCGTTCGGTCTTGGGAGAGCGTTGGCCGCCAATGTCCGAACGATATGCTTGATTAGCATGATTAATTATGTCTAATTAATTCCATGGAGCATGTCTGAGTTATTTATTAATTTTGGACGAGCTGTGCATTCGTTAAACTTTACAGCCATAACACTCGTCAACCTATGATCCAAGAGGCATGCTAAATTTATCCCCGATCGTCCCGAGTCGGAAACTCCGTTAGCCAAATTTTCCATTGCTTTACTCCCTCTTAGCGAATTAAAAACCAACAAATTCCCCCTATTTCATTTACTTTGATAGTTTGCAAATTTAATTAAGATTAAGTCAAGCTACCTTAATTCCCTGTGGATCGACCCCGTTGCCGCTACTCTACAAATAGTTTAGTGAATTCGGGCACTTATAAATTCATTTTAGCGGGTCTCGACAACCCGATGATTGGCGATAGTTCAATAATATCGTTACCAAAATTGGCGCCGTTGCCGGGGAATAGGCATTTGATTGAATTTATGATTGAAGTTTGAATTTGATTTATTGATGGTTGACTGAAATTTTTTTCTGTTTGTATATTGTATGTTTGGATTTTTGTTTGTGTATGACCCGTTCCTCTGAGGGTAGATTGCAGTTTATCCCTGAGATTGACAGAGAGGAGCGGCGGTTACGAAAAGAAGCCCGAGAGGGGCAGAGGCCGATTGAAGAAGAAGGCAATCCCTTCTTGGTTGACGAGATGGCGCAAGGTGATGCGCCACGGACGCTTAAACAACTGGCAGCGCCAGACCTGAACCTGCAGCCTTTGTGCATTAACTACCCCGTGGTAGCAGGTAACTTCGAATTGAACTCTGGTTTAATTCACCAGTTACCTTCCTTCCATGGCAACGCAGGTGAGAACGCGAACAAACACCTGATAGAGTTCCATTGCGTCTGCGCGGGGATGAAGCCCGCAGGGGTCACGGAGGAGCAATTGAATATGAGGGCATTCCCCTTCACACTCAAGGACAAAGCCAGAGACTGGCTATACTATCTGCCCTCCGGATCGATAAACACGTGGCAGGATATGAAGCGGGTATTCTTGGAGAAATACTTTCCCGCATCCTTGGCCACTACTCTGCGGAAGAGGATATATGGGATCACCCAGGATGTCGGTGAGTCCCTGCACGAATACTGGGAACGTTTCGGGCGCCTGTGCGCGAGCTTCCCACATCATCAGATTGCCGATCAGTTATTGATTCAATACTTTTATGAGGGGATGACGCCCCATGACCGGCAGATGATCGATGCAGCGAGTGGAGGGGCACTGATTGACAAGACCCCAGTTGAGGCCAAGCAGTTGATTGCAAACATGGCCACAAACTCGCAGCAATTTGGTATTCGGGGGCAAGGACAAGTGCACAGCGTGGCTCAGAGCCACGAGATGACTGAAATGAGGGCCCAGGTGGCCGAGATAGGCAGTATGTTGAAAAAAATCATTGGAGGACACCGTGAGGATGCGGAGGTCAACGCGATCGGGGGGTACGCTTCCAACCCAAGGAAGTACGACCCATATGCAAACACTTACAACCCTGGTTGGCACGACCATCCAAACTTTAGCTATGGGAATAGGGAAGGACAATCTCGCTTCCAAGGCCAGTCCCAGGATAGGCCTAATTCTTCCACCCAGGCTCAAGCCTCGAGCTCCTCCAGCTCACTTGAAGAGATGGTAAGGACCATCGTGACTAGCACCAGCCAGTTCCAAAAAGAGGCTCGAGAAGAGCTTAATTCTCACAAGGCAGAGCTGCAGAATCTGAACAAGCAGCTGACCCAGATGGCGGTGTCTATCAGTAAACTTGAGAGCAAGAGCTCGGGGAAGCTTCCTTCCCAAACTACAGTAAACTCATGTGAAAACGTGAGTGCCATTCAGCTACGCAGTGGGAAGTCACTTTCCACCAGAGCTGCGAAGGAAGCCACGGACAGCCTGAACAAGTCCGCCCCGCCTGCTCCAGAGGCTCAGATTGAGAAAAAAGATGAAAAGGTCAGTGTATCTGAGGATGTTGCCAGAGCACCATTCCCGAGTAGGCTTGCGAAGCCTACTTTGGAATCTGATGACGAGGAGGTCCTGCGAACCTTCCAAAAGGTGATGGTAAATATCCCGCTCCTAGAGGCAGTCAGTCAAGTGCCCAAATATGCAAAATTCCTAAGGAGCTGGTGCACTACGAAGAGGAAGTCCAGAGGGACTGAGAAAAAAAAGGAGAACGTCTCTGCCATACTCCCAGGTACGTTGCCTGCAAAGTGCAACGATCCAGGTACCTTTACTATCCCTTGCACTATAGGTAGTAAAGTTGTTCATAATGCCATGTTAGACTTAGGAGCCTCTATTAATGTTATGTCTTATGGACTGTTCCGTGAACTGAATTTAAATGAAATGCATGAGTGTAATGTTTCTGTTCAGTTGGCTAATGGGTCGAGCATCTGTCCTAGGGGGAAGGTAGAGGATGTTTTGGTTAGAGTTGGGAATATGACGTTTCCCGCCGATTTCCTTGTTTTAAACATGAATGAAAACTCATCGCATGCTTCGTCCTCCATGTTGTTAGGACGTCCTTTCCTTAAGACCGCTAGGGTCAAGATTGATGTGTATAAGGGCGTTGTTTCTCTGGAGTTTGATGATACTTTGCATGAGTTCTCTTTATTTGATGGAAAGTCTGCTGGAAATATATCTGTAGTTGAGCATGATGAGAATGAGAGTCTACCCTCGCGCTTGAGGGATGGTTCCCATGTCTCGGTGAAAATTTCTGATTTAAATTTGTGTGATAATGATGCTGGTTTTTGCACTAACACTTCTGATATTCACGTGCGTGAGGCACGAAGAGTGCAAAATATTTTTCAGGATGATGGCAGGAACGGTGTGGACAAGGACAAGCTTGGATCGTCCCCCGCACCTACAAACTATGGATGAGTCTGTGGAGAGAATACAGTCGAGCAACCGACTTTAAAAATTCTGCGCTTCTCGGAGGCACCCGAGTGATGGACTGTTTTTCTGCTTTAGTTTAGTTTAGTTGCTTTTTAGATTAATTTAGTTTTAATTAGCTTGCTGTTTTTTTTTTAGGAATCGAGGAAGAGAAGACAATTTTGGGCTCTGATGCGTTTGTGTGCCGCTTCCTCGCCCTCGCCAGCTTCACCAAGAGTCAGGGAAGTGTATTTCTTCTTCCCTTTTACTTTGTTGCATCTGACTGGTTGGCATTGAGGACAATGCCAAATTTTGAAGTTGGGGGTGGAGTTAGTCTGACGGATATTGTTGCGTGCTCAATGTGATAAAATAAATAAGCAAGAAAGTAGATAGAGCACTCAGAACATGCAAGCATACATGGTCTCACAGCAAGTAGTAAGTATATTTCATTTGTTTTTTCCACAGAGACTTATTTTTAGCTATTCACGAAGTGTGTTTGTTAAGAAAGAAGGGGTGGATTTGAAGGGGTAAATCTGGTTTTTAATTGCCTATTTCTTACCGAATGTAAAAAGGAATATAACATAAACAAATGCAAGTTGAAATTAAACCCAAAAGATAAGAGACGAAATTAATAAGTGAAGAAGAAAACAACTAAACAGAATGGTACTTAGGCAGAATTGCGAGAACCGCAATTAATCCGCAATTGTTAAAACAGAAAAACTGTGTAAATGGGAGAATTAAGGGCTACTAACGACTATCCTATAGGCATTTTAATACGATTCTCAAGCAGTAGATCAACTCTCTATACATCAAACTCACTCTATCTCATGTATCGTCCGATTCCATGCATTAAATACTTTAGTTTACTCGACTTCAAAGTAAGGTCTTAAGCATTTTGTTAAAACAGGAATGTTTAGTTTGTACTAGGAAAACGCTTATTCCTAAGTCGTTTTCTGATTACCATGAAAGGCTAGCATGATTATATGACTCTGAACTCTTACTCCTTCCAGAGGTTAGGAGTTCTTTGGACAAAATGGATGGCCAATCGAAATTGCCCGTGGGATGAAGCTTACATACAATCAATGTTTCGAGTGTCAATCTGCCTACTTGATTCACGTTTTTTAGCCTATAGTTCTGTCATTAGCATGCCCCTAGGTGATTTAGCTACTCATGGATATAAGGTAAACATAAATGGAAGATAAAACAGACATGCTTAGAAGAGAAATATAATTAAAACAGTAGACAAAACCCATAGCAGAAGTTGGAAATTGAGAAATGCAGAAATGTACTTTGATTACTTTGAATGTTTAACCGAACAAAGAGAAACTTAAAGGAAATGATTCAAAGACAGACAACAACGAAATGCAGTAAATAAAACACTAAACTAGAAACAACAAATGATCAAAGCTGGAAATGAGAAGGAGAAGACAGAAAACAGTAAAGGGTGCTCGAAAGCCTTGTTGCAGTCGCCTCGAATGAAGGGGATGAAAGGTCAGCCTTGCTTGGATGAATCCAATCGAGAGAGAAGAAGAATCTTCTCTCCTTCCTATCAGATTATCGACTCCAACAGCTGAGACTCTCACTCCAACAGACGGTAAAGGAAAATAGGGAGAACGATGGACTGCGAGAAGACTTCTACGCTTCCGGATGATGATCAAACCTCCGACTTTGACCCCCTTTTTATAGTAGTTTGCAGGTGCGTTTGGGCCAAGGAGAACCATCAATCTTCAACGTCATATATCAGAAATGGATGGAGGAGAAAGAACGAATCCCTGAAATAACGGAAATTAACAGAAAAAGATCAGTCAACTTACGGTTTTCACTTGAATAATTGCGAGGACCGCAATTATTTCGCAATGCTTATTTTTTCATTCTTTTCCTTCGGTTTTCAACCCTTTTTCTTCCTATTGTGCATAAGTCCTAAATTAACTACCTTCTTCTAATTCTCATATTTAATCATAGGTTTAGGCTAAATGTTATTAAAAACACCTAAGTATGTGCATTTTCTTAAGCTAAATAGGTCCTAAATAAGTCACTTTCAGAGACTTAACACACCCCCAAACTTGAGGTTTTGCTTGTCCTCAAGCAAACTAAGGACTTACTTAGGCTGTTGTTTATCTACTTTAACTACTTACTGACTCCCTTATATTCTTATCTATAGCAGTGCTGTCCTGTGACATACTTCTAAGCTTAAACTACCCTCTTATCTAGCTTCTTCTGACTTCGCCTGCCTAACACTCCTTCTGTTTTCATTAACTCCCTACAACTGATCTATTTGCTTTTGTCATATCATGCCACTATCCCTAAGGTTTCAAATTCTGCCTAGCTTTATCTCAGACTCAGTACATGCTTCTAGTTTTTACTTATGAGCTACCTAGGATTCCTTAGAGTCATGCCAGTCTTAGTATTAACAGTGACAGTGGTACTTTTAGAGAACAACCTAAACCCTGGCATCACTACATTGGATATACATTCATCTCCCTAGACAAACCTAAAAGCTACAACCTTGTGCTTAGCTCATTGAGGATCAGAGTTCTTTTTTAATTAGGACATCTAAGCCACAAGGTCATAACTCCTAAGCAAACACTCTTCTTCCCTATTTCTCCTTTTTCTTTTCTTACTTAGGTGGAACTTCTCCTTGGGTTGCCTTTTGATGCAATGCCACTTGTGGGTTACACACTTGGCACTGATTACTCAGCAACTTTGAGAGAAGCTCCCCTTTTCATTCTATTTTTTTCTTTTTCTATTTATCACACATTTTTTTTTTTCCAAGGAGAAGAAGAATGCTTATGTCCTAAGGAAGAGAGGAATGTTCCTAGGCCTAGGGTGGCCTCCCCCAAACTTAAACTACTCATTGTCCCCAATGAGTGTCTGAGGTGGCACACCCCCAAACTTGTCTAAAAGCATCTAGTCTAAGGTAAAACAAAGAGAATTTAAAAGACCTAGGCATAGACAGAACATTCTAAAAGAAAATATCTCAGCAGCAGAATTTAAAAAAAAAAAACAGACAGAAAAGGTCTTAAAGCTGTGCATGCTGAGCTTTTGAGAGGTTAATTTAAACTATCAAAGGGTGTCCTATGACACTCATCCAGCATGCGTTAAGATAAGCTATATAAGGTAGTCATGCTAGCAACAAAAGATAGAATTTAACAGTCCACAGCCTAACTAAACAGACAGTCCAAAACATGCAAACAGTCAGAAAAATTGCGGGTACCGCAATTTTTTCGCAATCAAATTCGGGCAGATATAACATTGAATCAGGCCCCTAAACATGCTTTGTCCTGTTGCTTTAAGCTCAACAAAAATAAAACTAACCTAACCTACTTAGGCAGCTAACATCAGACTATACTAAGCAAAAGAAAAAACATAAAACTAAACATCTAAAACAGATCAAAAATGGTCTAAAAACAGTAGAGTTCACAAGATTTTATCAGAAGTAGATTTTTTTTTTTTTATAAATAATTGAAGGGAACAGTAGTACTCCCTGGAGTGCAATTCAAACAGCACTCAATTCTCGTCATCCTCATCAGGTTGTCTTGGTCGTGGGGGCACCCATGGAGTGAGAAGATTGGTAGGGAAGTCAGGGAAAGTGCATCCAAGCTGGTCTGCAACCTCCTTGTCCCGTGCCTGCGCATAATTGGCCCATTGAGCCATCTTTCGTTGCATATCCATTAAGCAGGCCATGGATCGTGACTGATCAGCAGCCAACCGATCCAATTCAAACTCCATATTCCCCTTCCTCTTCAGCCTCAAGCTGGCAGGCAGCTCCAAATGGCCCGTGTACGCCATCTGTTGCTCCATTCGTTCGATAGGAACTCCTGCAAGCAAACACAACTTAGTTATAGTGTTGGGGAAGAATAAGGGTCCCTTACCTTTTCTGGCACACTCAGCAATGGCCGCTGACATGATCTCCCCCACATTGACCGTGAGACCGCGCATGATGGCATAAACCAGCAGTGATCTACTCTGGTTGATGGTCGTCTCGTGGGTCACAGGGGACAGCTTTCTCCTCACAAAGGCAAACCATACAGCTGCCTTTGCTGTCAGATTGGCACTCATTAAGGTGTGCCTCCCATTGCGTGAGACAGTCCACGCTGCTTCAGGCTGGCCAATTGTGCGAATGGCCTCTTCCAGCACTGCCTCAGTCGGCTCATCAACGATCCGTGCGTAGTCAGTGTATCTTTGGCCTTTGAGGCCATAAGCATCGTTGATGGCCTTTGCCGAGTAGTCCACCTCTACTCCTCGTACCACAGAAAGCCCTTCCTCAGAGTTCCGAAGGTTGGCATAGAAGTCGTAGACCATATTCGTGTAAGCCGGATTGGGTGGCCTGCACAATTCTTCCCAGCTGTGATTTATGATGCCTGCGCGCAAGAACTGCGGCAGGTCAGCAAGTCTGTCGAGGAAGCCTCGTTCGTGCAGCAACTCCCTCTTTCTCAGCTCAACGCCCCTGGATTCAGCGTCAGACGAGACATACCTCACAGATTGAGGCTCGTCTTCAGGGTAGAGCTTGGCCTTGCCTTTTTCTGCTGTCTTGGCTGACTCGGCAGCCTCAACCTTGAGCCTTTTGAGCGATGGCTCCGAGCTTTCTTTCTCTGAGGAAGGCGCCTTCTTGGCCTTCTTCTTTTTCAATTTCTTGGATCGCTTGGCCTTGACAATCTTGGCCTTCCTTTTCTTCTTGAGCTTTGCCTCAATGTTGATCTGCTGTAGGCATGCCCCCAGCGTCTCTTCCATGGAATCATCCTGCTGCACAGGACTCTCTGGGCTAGCTTCCCTTGCAGGCGAGAAGACCTCGTCTTCACCACCATCCCCACTGCCTTGAGTGGATTCCTGGTACTCCCCATAGGGGAATTCAGGGTCAGGCCGTGGAGGCGTGTGCGAAGGTGTGGCACTCTGCTCTGCTGGAGGCGTCTGCACGGAATTCAGTGGTGAAGACGGCGTCGCAGGGCTCTGTGCAGGCGGCGATGATGAGAGCTCTGGGCTGTGCACTGGTTCAGACGGTGTAGGGCTGCGCGCTGGTGATGCGGATGGCGAAGGGCTGTGCGCTGGTGAAGCAGATGGTGTCGAATCCTTCTTGGTTGACTCGTGGGATGCACGATCAGATTCTTGACTCGCCACAGAGAGAGCCTTTGCTGTGCTTAGTTCGGCGGCCGTCTCGACACTCCACCGGCGTCTCTTGGGTGTGCCTGCTGGTTCAGAAGGTCCAGCAGGGATTTCAGTGACAACCCTCCACTTCTTCCTACGGATCGGAAGCTTGGGAAGAGGTCCAGTGCGAACAGCACCAGCATCCGCAAGGGTAAGAAGCGCTTCCCTTGCAGCTGCTTCAGCTGCGTCATCAGCCTTCTTCTTGGCTGCAGATCTTTCCGCTCGGGTGAACACCATTGTTGCTTCTTGGAGATCTTGAGAGAAGAATCAAAGATGAAGAGAATCTCAGCTTTCTTGGAAATCAGAGAATGAGAGAATCGTATCGATCAAGCGCCTTCAAACGGATATAAAGGCAACGGATAAATCCCAACGGCTATATTTTGCGGATCCTGCAATTCCAGCGCAATTCTAGGGATTTTGTTTCATCAAAATCTCAAACTTTGCTCGTCCATATCTTTTATTTGGCTCAACCGTTTCTTGATTTTTAAAGCTGGAGTTGATCTCCTTGATTCCATCTATCGATGCCCTACAAAAAGAAATAAAAACAAAATCAAATTCGCAATTAAAATCACACAACAAAACACACAAACGATAATCGGAAAATCGAAAAAATAAACTAAGGCATGAGCCTTATGCTGACGAGCCCAGTAACCACTCGTTCTCTCTCGTTTTTAATTTCATGCTTCATTCAAGAGGAAGGCCGAGAGAGTCTTCACATCTCCTTCCTCATAGTAGTGCTTCAATCTCGCACCATTGACCATGAATGGTTGGCCTTGCTGCAAGTTTTTTATCTCTATTGCACCATGAACAAATACATTAGTAATGACAAATGGACCCGACCATCTAGACTTTAGTTTGCCTGGAAATAATTTGAGTCGTGAGTTAAATAATAGGACAAGTTGGCCTTTCCTAAAGTCTTTGATCCTAAGTCTACTATCGTGCCATATTTTGGTCTTTTCTTTATACATTTTGGCATTTTCATAGGCCATGTGCCTAAGCTCATCAAGCTCATGTAGCTGCAAAGATCGCAATGTCCCCGCATCCTTTACACAAAAATTTAATTCCTTCATGGCCCAGAATGCTTTGTTTTCTAACTCAAGTGGTAAATGACAAGCCTTGCCATATACCAACCTATAGGGAGACATACCTAGGGGTGTCTTATATGCTGTTCTATAAGCCCAAAGTGCATCCTCAAGCTTAAATGACCAGTCTGTCCTATTCGGTTTGACTACCTTTTCTAGGATGTTCTTTCATTCCCTATTGGAAATTTCAGCTTGTCCATTTGAGTGTGGGTGATAGGGAGTGGCTACTCTATGTCTAATGTTATATTTAGCCAACACTTTTTCCATAGCTTTATTAATGAAGTGCGTCCCTTCATCACTAATGATAGCTCGGGGTGTTCCAAATCTAGTAAAAATGTGCCTATGCAAGAATTTAACTACTGTTTTAGCACCATTACTAGGACAAGCTATGGCTTCTACCCACTTAGACACATAGTCTACTGCTACAAGGATGTAGAGGTTACCTGATGATGGTGGAAATGGTCCCATGAAATCAATGCCCCACACATCAAAGAGTTCTAACTCTAAGATGTAGGTGAGAGGCATTTCATCCTTGCGACTGAGATTACCTGTCCTTTGGCATTCATCACAGCTGTGTGCATAGGCGTGTGCATCCTTGAAGATTGTTGGCCAATAGTAGCCACTCTGAAATACCTTTGCAGCTGTTCTTTGACCACCAAAGTGTCCACCATAAGGAGATGTGTGACAGTGCGGTAGCACAGACTTCGCTTCAGCAGCTGAAACACACTTCCTTAACAACCCATCAGCACAGGTTCTGTAAAGTGTGGGGTCATCCCAGATGAATTTCCTTGCTTCATGGAGGAACCTCTTCTTCTCTTGTCCTCCCTTGAACACTGGTAATACCTGTGATGCACGGAAGTTAGCAATGTCAGCAAACCAAGGTTCCTCATCGTTATCACGATGAGTCAAAGCAAAGACATGTTCGTCAATAAAAGCATCAGAAATTGCGGTCTCCGCAATTTTTTCGCAATTATGGTGCAATCAGGAAAGATGATCCGCAACCACATTCTCGCATCCTTTCTTGTCTCGAATATCCAGATCAAATTCTTGCAGCAATAACACCCACCTAATCAACCTAGGCTTGGCATCAGCTTTCCTCATAAGATATTTCAAGGCAGAATGGTCAGTGTATACAATTGTCCTAGTGCCTACAATATAGTTCCTAAATTTTTCGCAAGCAAACACTACAGCAAGCATCTCTTTCTCAGTAGTTGTATAATTACATTGAGCCTCATTCAAGGTCTTACTAGCATAATAGACAGGGTGTGTTAGCTTGTCGATCTTCTGTCCTAACATGACTCCTACAGCATAGTCACTGGCATCACATAGCATCTCAAATGGGAGATCCCAATTTGGTCCGACTATGATAGGTGCTGTGACTAGTGCTTCTTTAAGGGTTTTCCAAGCTACTACACATTCTTTAGAAAAGATGAATGACCGATTAAGCTCTAGAAGCTCACACAAGGGCTTGGCTATCTTAGAAAAGTCCTTAATGAACCTTCTGTAGAAGCCAACATGCCCTAAGAAGCTTCTAATGGCTTTGACATTCTGGGGCTCTACCAACTTCTCTATGATCTCAATCTTCGCCCTATCAACTTCTACACCTGCCCTTGACACTCTATGTCCTAAGACAATCCCCTCATCCACCATAAAATGGCATTTTTCCCAATTTAGGACTAGGTTGGTCTCCTCACACCTAGCCAGGACTTGTCCTAGGTTTTCTAGACAGTTTGCAAATGAGTCCCCAAAGACTGAGAAGTCATCCATGAATATTTCTATCATGGATTCATCCAACTCAGAGAAGATTGCCATCATGCACCTCTGGAAAGTTGCCGGTGCATTGCATAAGCCAAAAGGCATTCTGCGGAAGGCAAACGTTCCAAAAGGGCAAGTGAAGGTGGTCTTCTCTTGATCCTTAGGGTCTATAGTTATTTGATTATAGCCTGAATAGCCATCTAAAAAACAATAGTAGGCTCTACCAGCTATTCTGTCTAGCATCTGATCAATGAACGGTATAGGGAAATGGTCTTTTTTAGTTTCTTTATTTAATTTCCTGTAATCCATACACACTCTCCACCCTGTGACAGTCCTTGTTGGAATCAGTTCGTCGTTCTCATTGACTACCACAGTTATTCCCCCCTTTTTAGGTACACATTGGATGGGGCTCACCCACTGGCTACTAGCTATGGGGAAAATCACTCCTGCATCTAACCATTTTATTATTTCCTTCTTCACTACCTCTTTCATAGAGGGGTTTAGCCTACGTTGGTGATCTACCCTAGGTGTGTGCTCTTCCTCTAATATAATTTTGTGCATGCAATAAGAAGGGCTAATGCCTCGAATATCAGCAATAGTCCATGCTATAGCCTTCCTATGTTGCTTAAGTAGTAAAATTAATTCAACCTCATGCTGTTCACTTAGCTTAGAAGAAATAATTACAGGCAGTGTATCATTATTTCCTAAATATGCATATTTGAGGTGAGTGGGTAGTGGTTTCAGTTCTAAAATAGGTGGATGCTCAGTGGAGGGCTTTAAAGGATTTACAGATCTATCAGTTAAATCTATATTCATACATACATGTTGTGGTTTATCTACAGGTATATTCATTATTTCAGATACATTCAAGTCAGCTACATCTACTTGTACATATTCGTTAGCATGCTTGGTTAATAATACATGCTCTAATTGCTCTTCCATCAAAGAGTCTACGACATCCATGCTAGCACAGGATTCAAGGTCAGAGGGATACCTTAAAGCTTTATATACACTAAACTTCACCTCTTCATCATGAACCCTCATTGTGAGCTCACCTTTCTGGACGTCTATAAGTGCCCTACCTGTGGCTAGAAATGGTCTGCCTAGCAGGATGGGAACTTCCTTGTCTGCCTCATAGTCCAGGACAATGAAATCTGCAAGGAATATGAACTTGTCAACTTTCACTAGAATATCCTCAATCTTACCTTCAGGGTATGCGATGGATCTGTCTGCTAGTTGTAAAGTGACAGTAGTTGGACGTGCTTCCCCTATTCCCAACTGGCGGAATAGGGATAGGGGCATGAGGTTAATGCTGGCTCCCAGGTCACAAAGAGCTTGCCCCACGTGCTTGCCTCCAAGTTCAACAGGTAAGGTGAAGGAACCAGGATCCTTCTCCTTCTTGGGCAGCTTGTTCTGGAGGATGGCACTGCACTCCTCAGTGAGATTGACTGTTTCAAACTCACCAATTATTTTTTTGTTAGTAATGATGTCCTTCAAAAACTTTACATAAGAAGGCATCGACTGTAAAACCTCTACGAAAGGAATGTTAACATGCACTTGCTTAAGAATTTCTAAGAATTTATTGAAATGCACTTCCTGTTCCTGCTTCTTCTTAAGCCTTCTAGGATATGGAGGTGGTGGTACATAAGCAGGTACGTCAGGTCGCCTCAGGATAGGTGGAGGCCTTGGGATTTCTTCTATTTCCTCTACAATTGGCTCTAGCCTGGCTCCTGATGTGCTAGTGGGTGGTGGACCTTGGTTGGGCAGAGACTCCAGTGGAGCACTAGACTCGGTGTTCTCTACTCTCTTTGGTATGTCTTTGGTGTTGCTTACCAAAGGTCTCCCACTCCTAAGTTCAATTGCTTGAACTTGTTCCTTTCCTTCTCTCCTTGGCAATTCAGTGTCAGCAGGGAGTCTACCTTGGGGCCTACTTTTAATTTCATTGGCTAATTGGCCTATTTGATTTTCTAGGCTCCTAAGGGTAGCTTGCTGGCTTTGGAGAGTAGCATCATTTTTTGCTATGTATTCCTTGAGTAGGTTTTCTACAGAAGATCCTACAGGTTGATTATAAGGTTTTTGGTACATTGACTGGTTATGTTGGTTATGTTGGGGAGTGAAACCAGATGTTCCACTCGGCCTTGGTTGGTTAATATTTTGGTTAGAATTTGGTTGGCCACCCCATGACAGGTTCGGGTGGTTCCTCCAACCAGGATTGTAAGTTTGTGAATAGGGGTTGTTCCTAGGCTGCTGTTGGCTTCCTACATAGCAGACTGAGGATGGATTCCCAGGGCAATATTCATATGGGTGATAGCACTCAAAAAGTGCTAATATTTAGCTCCTAAGTCTTGCGAATTAAGTAATTAATTGTGCTTAATTAATATATTTTGTATAATTTAATTACTTAGGGGTAAATCGGACCATTGAATTAATTAAGAGCTTAAAAGAACGTTTAGAGAATAATTTTGATTAATCATTCTGAGTGTTTATACTATGTATATTAATTAATCAAATGATATCTCAATTGTGATAAGTGGTCTGGTGGTGCAGGAGGAATTTGGCAAGTTGATAGGCCTGAGTTCGACTCCAGAGGAGGACAAAATTTCCGTTATTTTTCCTTCAGGCACAGACGTAGCGTCGAGACGCTGCCTGTAGGGTCTCGACGCTACCCCGAAAACAGACGCTGGAAATTTCCGTACGAGCGTCGAGACGCTGCCTGTAGGGTCTCGACGCTCCGACTGTATAAAACCCATATTTTGACGATTTTTAGGGCATTCTCTCTCGGTTTTGGCTTGTTTTGGCCGATTTCTCTCTCAAATTCTTGGGGTTTTCTCCCCTTTTCTTCTATATCAAAGTAAGATTTTGTTGGATTTAGCTTGATTTTCATCCCGAGCAAGGTAAGTGCTCTAATTTGAGGTTAGGGGTTGAATTTTGATGCGATTTATGAGGGTTCGTTCTTAATTTTGTGACTTAGCATGACTGATTGGGCATTTATTTCGTCTAAGCATATCACACGAATGTGTTGGAATGATTTAGGACTAGGCACCCTTGATTTTCAGCATGTTTGATTGTTAAAGATTAATGATGCCGTGCCTCTCTTAATCGCCAAGTAACACGGATAAATCGAGCCATAGATAACATTGGATTCCAGTTCATCTTGGTTGCAATTTATCTTGATGAAATAAAACAATCGAAGTATCATATTAAATGTTGTGAATGTTGATTACTTCAGGGTTGCCGGGTAATCAATTAGCATTTAGGATGTTTAATTGAATGTTCGTCATAAAATGCTAGTTACTACTTTAGTTAATTTAGAACTGATCAATCCGAGTTAGCTAATAGTACCGTTTAATTAGAATTGGAAAATTCTGATTAATATATATGTGGCCGGTTGCTTTAGGGCTTCCGGGCAACCGTTTATGTGTTTAATTATGTTTTTGCTAAGTATGTTTGAATCCCAATGAATCGAGTCGCATCAAGGTCAACCCCGACCCTTAAAATTAGGAGCACATGTAATTAGATTTAATTTTCCGTTAGCTACTTTTTATGCTTTACTTTATTTTTCCATAACCAATCCCCCCTTTACTTTAATGTTTTATTTTATCGTTTTAGTTTGAGTTTAAATAAAAGCAAATAGAATTTAATTAGGAGGAAATAATTTAGGTTCCCTGTGGTTCGACACCCGTTACCACTAGCTGCAAAGCTCTGTTGTAGCGGAGTTATAAATGTATTTTGGCAAGCCTCGACAGCTTGAAATTGGAGTACCCCAAAAGTACCTCTACCAATGGGTGCCCTTCCCCACAGAATCCACAGATCGGTGCCTCGCCTTGACTTGGCTGGGTGCCCATTGACATGGCTGTGGCGGTATTGGCACTGGTTTGGAGATTGGCCTGAGCCATTTGCTTGACTAGGTTGGTCAGGGCATTTATTTGGGTGCTCATGGCGCTTAGAGCATCCTTGTCTTGAGCTCTAGTTGGCTCTACAGGATCATCCGACCACCTACAGTGAGATGTTGAGATCTTCTCCAAGATCTCATAAGCTTCGTTGTAACTCTTGGACAACATAGAACCACCAGCAGATGAATTTAGAACTTGTCTGGTGCTGGGGTTGCATCCTTTGAAGAAAACTTCTATTTGGATACACCATGGGATGCCATGGTGTGGACATTTGATAAGAAGATCTTTGAATCTTGTCCAAGCTTCGTGAAGAGACTCACTTGGAGCTTGTTTGAATTTTATGATATCATCACGGAAAGTAGAATTCCTATCAGGTGGGAAATATTTGACTAGGAATTTCTCTGCTAAGTCTGTCCAATTAAGGACAGATCCAGAAGGTAATGAGTTCAGCCACGTTTTGGCTTTGTCCCTCAAAGAGTAAGGGAACAAGTATAGCCTCAAGGCTTCTTGAGAAACTCCAGGGATTAGGAAAGTGTCGCTAACTCCTAAGAAGTTCCTAAGATGGTTGTGGGGGTCCTCATTTTCCATTCCAAAGAATTGTCCCACAGTGGACAACATTTGGAACATCACTGGCTTTAACTCGAATGAGTTGGCAGTGATCTCAGGACGGATTATGCTGGGGTTCAGCTCCCCAGGCATAGGTACGAGGTATGAAAGAATAGCGCTGTCCTTGTCATTCGCTATTTCTATGGGATTGCGAGTGACAGGCACCAGATTTTGATCTCTTCTATCCATTTCTTCTAAAGGTTGTGATGATAACCTTGCGGTATCAGCAGCTAATTGAGGTAAAGAAGGTTGTTTAAATAGACGTTTCTTGGCTCTATTCCTAGCTCTAAGTAATCTCTCGGGCTCAGGGTTGAACTCTAGATCACTACTTGGAAGCTCATTCATAAACTAACCTAAATTTTACCTAAGGAAGAAATGAAATGTAGATCAAATGCAATGGAAAATAATTTGATGTTTCAAACTTAACTAACTTCGTTTTCGCTTAAATAAGTCCCCGGCAGCGGCGCCAAAAACTTGTTGCGTGCTCAATGTGATAAAATAAATAAGCAAGAAAGTAGATAGAGCACTCAGAACATGCAAGCATACATGGTCTCACAGCAAGTAGTAAGTATATTTCATTCGTTTTTTCCACAGAGACTTATTTTTAGCTATTCACGAAGTGTGTTTGTTAAGAAAGAAGGGGTGGATTTGAAGGGGTAAATCTGGTTTTTAATTGCCTATTTCTTACCGAATGTAAAAAGGAATATAACATAAACAAATGCAAGTTGAAATTAAACCCAAAAGATAAGAGACGAAATTAATAAGTGAAGAAGAAAACAGCTAAACAGAATGGTACTGAGGCAGAATTGCGAGAACCGCAATTAATCCGCAATTGTTAAAACAGAAAAACTGTGTAAATTGGAGAATTAAGGGCTACTAACGAGTATCCTATAGGCATTTTAATACGATTCTCAAGCAGTAGATCAACTCTCTATACATCAAACTCACTCTATCTCATGTATCGTCCGATTCCATGCATTAAATACTTTAGTTTACTCGACTTCAAAGTAAGGTCTTAAGCATTTTGTTAAAACAGGAATGTTTAGTTTGTACTAGGAAAACGCTTATTCCTAAGTCGTTTTCTGATTACCATGAAAGGCTAGCATGATTATATGACTCTGAACTCTTACTCCTTCCAGAGGTTAGGAGTTCTTTGGACAAAATGGATGGCCAATCGAAATTGCCCGTGGGATGAAGCTTACATACAATCAATGTTTCGAGTGTCAATCTGCCTACTTGATTCACGTTTTTTAGCCTATAGTTCTGTCATTAGCATGCCCCTAGGTGATTTAGCTACTCATGGATATAAGGTAAACATAAATGGAAGATAAAACAGACATGCTTAGAAGAGAAATATAATTAAAACAGTAGACAAAACCCGTAGCAGAAGTTGGAAATTGAGAAATGCAGAAATGTACTTTGATTACTTTGAATGTTTAACCGAACAAAGAGAAACTTAAAGGAAATGATTCAAAGACAGACAACAACGAAATGCAGTAAATAAAACACTAAACTAGAAACAACAAATGATCAAAGCTGGAAATGAGAAGGAGAAGACAGAAAACAGTAAAGGGTGCTCGAAAGCCTTGTTGCAGTCGCCTCGAATGAAGGGGATGAAAGGTCAGTCTTGCTTGGATGAATCCAATCGAGAGAGAAGAAGAATCTTCTCTCCTTCCTATCAGATTATCGACTCCAACAGCTGAGACTCTCACTCCAACAGACGGTAAAGGAAAATAGGGAGAACGATGGACTGCGAGAAGACTTCTACGCTTCCGGATGATGATCAAACCTCCGACTTTGACCCCCTTTTTATAGTAGTTTGCAGGTGCGTTTGGGCCAAGGAGAACCATCAATCTTCAACGTCATATATCAGAAATGGATGGAGGAGAAAGAACGAATCCCTGAAATAACGGAAATTAACAGAAAAAGATCAGTCAACTTACGGTTTTCACTTGAATAATTGCGAGGACCGCAATTATTTCGCAATTCATTCGCAATGCTTATTTTTTCATTCTTTTCCTTCGGTTTTCAACCCTTTTTCTTCCTATTGTGCATAAGTCCTAAATTAACTACCTTCTTCTAATTCTCATATTTAATCATAGGTTTAGGCTAAATGTTATTAAAAACACCTAAGTATGTGCATTTTCTTAAGCTAAATAGGTCCTAAATAAGTCACTTTCAGAGACTTAACAGATATGCATGTGTAGTCTGTTGAGAAGTGTTGCAATGATATTGAAGTGCTTGGGACTCTGTTTACTGTTTTCTAACTATGATCGCCTAGGAAATGCATGTTAGAAATTTGAGCATGTCATAATCAAGTTTTTGCATGAGTTTTGTGTTTATTAGGTTCATGTCAAAAATTTTAAAATTTTTTCTGTTGCTCCCTTGCACTTGTCGCGCACTTAGCAACCTCTCCCTAGATTCCGTAGGCTTTGTTTATCGCATGTTTCGCTAATTCTCGTTGTCACCCCGAAAGGCACCCTTAGGTAGCTTGTTGCATGAGAGTTAGTGGTTAGTTAATTGAGAAAGCATGTGCTTAGCCTAATCTAAAAAAAATAATAGAAAAGCATGTTTGATAGAAAATTCCTCTCGAGGCGTTCCTCCTTCTTATTAGCGCTTAAAGAAGTGAGCGTCAGTCCTTAAAAACGTGAAGCTTTGGCCAAAGTTTGACGTGTTAGGCAGCTCGAGTTGGAAAGAAAAAGAAATAAAAAGTTGGTTCAAAGAACCTTAATAAAAGAGTACAAAGTACTCGTGAAAAGAAAAAGAATGAGAAAAACAATTAGGTCTCTTAATTTGCTTCTCTCTCTCGTGTAAGTCAAGTATAGACTGTTCTTAAACGCTAGAAGTAGGGAGAAAACGGGATGTGCGTTGCATGCAGGTTTTCCGGGTTTACGTGAGTTTAGGAGTGGTTGGCTAGCACACACACACGTTAGGGGGCAAGAGTTAATTTTTGATATGTCCTAGTTAATACATGAACAAAATGCTTCCATGATTATACTCGTGTTTAAATTTCAATATGCATGGAGGTTTGAGTTAGAATGCATGTAAGCGCGTCCTTAGAGTCAATGTCTTTGTAGTGCTTGCTCGAGGACTAGCAATGTTTAAGTTGGGGGTGTTTGATAACTCCATTTTGGAGCTATTAAATACTTCCTAATTATAGCTAAAGTCCGCTTTCAATTGATTAAATATATCTCTTTTGTAGGAGAAAAGCGGCAAAGAGCTCGTGCGTCCGTTGGACCCGTTCGAGAGCTTAAAGTAGAGTTTTAGCGCCCCGGGAATGCATCGGGAAGAGGGGAACTTGTTCCGTGAAGAAACGGGCCAAAACAGCCTTGGAGAGGCAAAGCTTCAGCCCCAAAACCCGAAAGCCAGCGTCGAGCTACAGCGTCGAGACGCTGGCTCGACGCTGGAAAAACCCGAGAGCAAGCGTCCAGTGATAGCATCGAGACGCTAGCTCGACGCTGCCCTGGCGTCGAGACCCTGCTTGGCGTCAAGACGCTCCGGAGGAGGCGCGCGCAGAAATTTATCGGGGCAGCGTCGCGACGCTGCCCAGCGTCGCGACGCCATCGCGAGCGCGCGCGGCAAACTTAGGGCACAGCGTCGAGACGCTGGCCTAGCGTCTCGACGCTACGACGATTGCAGAACTTATATTGACGATTTTTCTGCACATTTTGGGGATCATCTTCTTCATCTCTCCACCATTTTTGCTCTTTTTGGTCTTCTTCTTCCTCGTTTTCTATCTATTTTCCGTGGAGCTCCGCCATTGTTGGCATGCTAGTGAGCTCCACCTTTATTGTAATACGTTGATGAATCCTTCCGTGGTCGTCTTTGGAGCGGGATTGACAAACCGCGCCATGAGCGGCTAAGGTAAGGGTGACGGTTTGGGATTAGTTTAGGGTGATTTTGTTAAACATATTTGGTTTTGATAATCTGAGCTTTGATATGCATATTGGTTCTGTTTACTTTGCATCTATCTACTTTGCTTAATCCAACGCGCATGTTAAAATACGACGATTGACACTCGAGTAGTTTCGCATGTTGTGTATGTTAAAGAGTAGCGATGCCGTGCCTCTCACTGCTCGACTAAGTAACACAGGTAGATAGAACTAAATCGAAGTATCGAGTCGGGTAGGATAATTGTTGATTGCATACGGCGTTTGCGGGCAATCTACTAGCAATTAGAATTCACGTTCGAATGTTCGTCGCGGTTAGCTAGTGACTGTCTAAATTTACCTTAGGGCTGATCACCTTGATGTAGGCTTAGATAACGTGTAATTAGAACTGTGTGGTCTAATTAAAATCCATGGAGTCGGCTACTTTGGGGCTTCTCTGGTAGTCGTCCGCGTGCTCAATAAACTGAATTCCATGTTATTAGCATTAAATGATGAGCTGAATTTGTTTAACAATTGATCCCGAGACTCCCAAACCGTGCACACGTTCTCTTCTTATTATTCTTTCTTCGTTAGCTTTCTCATTATTTCCCCTTTGCATGATAAAAACCCCCCCGTTACTAAAATCAATCAATTAATTAAATCCCAATTTCACTAGTAATTTCAAACTACCTATTCCTTGGATCGACCCTGTTACCACTGGCTGCAAAACCTTGGTCATAGGCTTTATAAATCGTATTTTGGCAAGCCTCGACAGCTTGAGATTAAGTGGATATTCAAAAATCCGCCCACCAAAATTGAATTTTGGTAACGATATTATTGAACTATCGCCAATCATCGGGTTGTCGAGACCCGCCAAAATGAATTTATAAGTGCCCGAATTCACTAAATTATTTGTAGAGTAGCGGCAACGGGGTCGATCCACAGGGAATTAAGGTAGCTTGACTTAATCTTAATTAAATTTGCAAACTATCAAAGTAAATGAAATAGGGGGAATTTGTTGGTTTTTAATTCGCTAAGAGGGAGTAAAGCAATGGAAAATTTGGCTAACGGAGTTTCCGACTCGGGACGATCGGGGATAAATTTAGCATGCCTCTTGGATCATAGGTTGACGAGTGTTATGGCTGTAAAGTTTAACGAATGCACAGCTCGTCCAAAATTAATAAATAACTCAGACATGCTCCATGGAATTAATTAGACATAATTAATCATGCTAATCAAGCATACCGTTCGGACATTGGCGGCCAACGCTCTCCCAAGAACGAACGATAGCAACAAGCTAACTGTGACAACTATCTAATTTGGACGCGAAATTAGTATGTCGATTTGGAATTCTATCTCGGGAAGAACGAACACCTAGAGCGCAAGGACGCCAATACGCTCAAGGTGTCATAATTCCTTGTTACTCGGCGGAAACGAGAGGCACGGCATCAAATCCTTTAACAAATGAACATGCTCAAAATCAAGGGTGCCTAGTCCTAAATCATTAAAACATGCTCATAGATTAAGCTAAGAAGTACAACTCAATTCAATAAAATGTCCAACCAATTCAGAATTTCAATCCTACAACCTCACCAAGAGTTCAAACTACATTTATCCTTTACAATCCCGAGCCAAAAACGGTAAATCTACTCACTCATGACTTGTGCGGTGTGGGACGGCTTCCAATCGAGCTTCCTAGCCCCTCCAATGGTGAAAAACAGCTGTTGGACGTCAAATCAGGCGCGGAGCTCGAGGTAGAAGATGATAATGGCGGCTCAAATCGGACAGAAACTTAAGTAATCCGTCGTAGCGTCGAGACGCTAGGGCAGCGTCTCGACGCTGCGCCCTAAATAACGCGCACGCGCAGTCGGGGTAGCGTCGAGACGCTCGCACAGCGTCGAGACGCTTGTGCGGCGTCGAGCGAGCGTCGAGACGCTGTCGCTCGACGCTTGCTCTCGGGTTTTTTTTCAATTCAGCGCTTCAGTCTTCGGAGCGTCGAGACGCTGGGCAGCGTCGAGCTAGCGTCGCGACGCTGTCGCTCGACGCTAGCTCTCGGGTTTTTGCATGGATTTTTGCCTTCAATTTCTCCAAAGTGCTCATCCTTCATGCCTTCGCATGGATCTTCCCCGGAAGTGTTCTTAGGCCTTTAAAACGCGATATTAAACTTCGAAAAGCACCGAAACGCTCCCGAGGGCGAATTATCAAGAACACCTGCAATTAACACATAAAAACAAGATTAAGCAACTAATAAACGTGAATTAGAGACATAATTATAGCTCCAAAATGGACCTATCAAACACCCCCAACTTAATTCTTGCTAGTCCTCGAGCAAGGTGGAATTCTGATTAATTAAATAGAACGAGAATGCATGCTAGGGACTCGATTCTCAATACTGGAAAAGACAGGGCATTTGCATTTGAAAGAACAGCTGCATGCATGCATGAGTTAAGAACAATTCGAAAAATTTGAAGATGCATCCCAATTTATGCTTCGGACTTAGCTCCTCGATCTTAGATTTCAACAGGCTTAGAACAGCTCTATCTATCCTAAAACTTCGCACACCTAAGAGGCGTCGGTGGAGTGTCGAGATGGCCGCCGAACCAAGCAAAGCAAAGACTCCCTCTGTGGGGAGTCAAGAAACTGATCGTGAGTCCCACGAGTCACCCAAGAAGGGTTCGTCGCCATATGCATCACCTGCGCACAGCCCTTCACCATCTGAACCAGTGCACAGCCCAGAGATCGCTTCATCGCCGCCTGCAAAGAGCCCTGAGTTGTCTGCATCACCTCAGAGTTCTGCACAGCCACCTACAGCTGCACAGAGCACTACGCCGTCGCACACTCCCCCACGGCCTGATCCTGAATTCCCATATGGGGAGTACCAAGAGTCCACGCAGGGCAGTGGGGAAGGTGAGGAAGACGAGGTGTTCTCGCCTATGAGGGAAGCTAGCCCGGAGAGTCCTGCACAGCAGGATGATTCCATGGAAGAGACGCTGGGGGCATGCCTGCAGCAGATCACCATTGAGGCAAAGCTCAAGAAGAAGAGGAAGGCCAAGATTCTCAAGGCCAAGCGGTCCAAGAAGCTGAAAAAGAAGAAGGCCAAGAAGGCGCCTTCATCAGAGAAGGAGAGCACGGAGCCATCGCTCAAAAGACTCAAGGTTGAGGCTGCCGAGTCAGCTAAGCCAGCAGATAAAGGGAAGGCCAAGCTCTACCCTGAAGATGAGCCTCAGTCCGTAAGGTATGTGTCTTCTGACGCTGAGTCCAGGGGCGTTGAGCTGAGGAAGAGGGAGTTGCTGCACGAAAAAGGCTTCCTCGACAGACCTGCTGACCTGCCGCAGTTCTTGCGCGCAGGGATTATAAATCATAGCTGGGAGGAGTTGTGCAGGCCGCCCAATCCGGCTTACACGAGTATGGTTTACGACTTCTACGCCAACCTACGAAACTCGGAGGAAGGGCTTTCTGTGGTGAGGGGAGTAGAGGTGGACTACTCAGCAAAAGCCATCAACGAAGCTTATGGCCTAAAGGGCCAAAGACATACTGACTACGCAAGGATCGTTGATGAGCCTACTGAGGCAGTGCTGGAAGAGGCCATTCGCACCATTGGCCAGCCTGAAGCAGCGTGGACTGTCTCACGCAATGGGAGGCACACCCTCATGACTGCCAACCTGACAGCAAAGGCAACTGTATGGTTTGCCTTTGTGAGGAGAAAGCTGTCCCCTGTGACCCACGAGACGACCATCAACCAGAGTAGATCGCTGCTGGTCTACGCCATTATGCGAGGTCTCACGGTCAATGTGGGGGAAATCATGTCAGCCGCCATTGCTGAGTGCGCCAGAAAAGGTAAGGGACCATTATTTTTCCCTAACACCATAACCAAGCTATGTTTGCTTGCAGGAGTCCCCATCGAGCGCATGGAGCAGCAAATGGCGTACACAGGCCACTTGGAGCTGCCTGCAGCTTGAGGCTGAAGAGGAAGGGGAATATGGAGTTTGAACTGGATAGGCTGGCTGCTGATCAGTCACTATCCATGGCATGCCTGATGGATATGCAAAGGAGGATGGCTCAATGGGCCACTTATGCGCAGGCACGGGACAAGGAAGTTGCAGACCAGCTAGGGTGCATCTTCCCTGACTTCCCTACAAATCTCCTAACTCCATGGGTGCCCCCACGACCAAGACAACCTGATGAGGATGACGAGAATTGAGTGCTGGTTTGAATTGCACTGAAGGGAGTATTGCTGTTCCCTTAGAAAATAAAAAAAAAAATCTGCTTCTGATAAATCATGTGAACTCTGCTGGTTTTTAGTCAAATTTTGATCTGTTTTAGATGCTTAGTTTTATGTTTTTTATTTTGCTTAGTATAGTCTGATGTTAGCTGACTAGGTAGGTTAGTTTAGTTTCATTGTTGTAGAGCTTGAAGTAACAGGACAAAGCATGTTTAGGGGCCTGAATCAATGTTATATCTGCCCGGACTTAATTGCGAAATAATTGCGGTACCCGCAATTTTTATGACTGAATGCATGTTTTGGACTGTCTGTTTAGTTAGGCTGTGATCTGTTAAAATTCTATCTTTTGCTGCTAGCATGACTGCCTTATATAGCTGATCTTAAAGCATGCTGGATGAGTGTCATAGGACACCCTTTGATAGTTTAAATTAGCCTCTGAATAGTGCTCAGCATGCATAAACTGTAAGTCCTTAAACTGTCTGTTTTGTTCAAATTTTCTGCTGCTGGGATAATTGCTTTTAGAATGTTTTGCCTATGCCTAGGACTTTTAGATTCTCTTTGTTTTACCTTAGACTAGATGCTTCTAGGACAAGTTTGGGGGTGTGCCACCTCAGACACTCATTGGGGACAATGAGTAGTTTAAGTTTGGGGGAGGCCACCCTAGGCCTAGGAACATTCCTCTCTTCCTTATGACATAAGCATTCTTCTTCTCCTTAAAAAAAAAAAAATTTGTGATAAATAGAAAAAGTGAAAAATAGAATAAAGAGGGGAGTCTCTCTCAAGTTGCTGAGTAATCAGTGCCAAGTGTGTAAACCACAAGTGGCATTGCATCAAAAGGCAACCCAAGGAGAGGCTCCACCTAAGTAAGAAAGGAAAAAGGGAGAAATAGGGAAGAAGAATGTATGCTTAGGAGTTATAACCTTGTGGCTTAGATGTCCTATTTAAAAAAAGAACTCTGATCCTCAATGAGCTAAGCACAAGGTTGTAGCTTTTAGGTTTGTCTAGGGAGATGAATGTATATCCAATGTAGTGATGCCAGGGTTTAGGTTGTTCTCTAAAAGTACCACTGTCACTGTTAATACTAAGACTGGCATGACTCTAAGGAATCCTAGGTGGCTCATAAGTAAAAACTAGAAGCATGTACTGAGTCTGAAGTAAAGCTTGGTAGAATTTGAAACCTTAGGGATAGTGGCATGATATCACAAAAGTAGCTAGATCAGTAGTAGGGGGTTAATAAAAACAGTAGGTGTTTTAGGCAGGCGAAGTCAGAAGAAGCTGGATAAGAGGTTAGTGTTAAACTTAGAAGTGTGTCACAGGACAGCACTGCTATAGATAGGGATATAGGGGAGTCAGTAAGTGGTTAAAGAAGATAAAACAACAGCCTAAGTAAGTCCTTAGTTTGCTTGAGGACAAGCAAAACCTTAAGTTTGGGGGTGTGTTAAGTCTCTGAAAGTGACTTATTTAGGGCCTATTTAGCTTAGGAAGATGCACATACTTAGGTGTTTTTAATAGCATTTAGCCTAAACCTATGCTTAAATATGAGAATTAGAAGAAGGTAGCTAATTTAGGACTTATGCACAATAGGAAGGAAAAGGGTTGAAAACCGAAGGAAAAGAATGAAAAATGAGCATTGCGAATGAATTGCGAAAACATTGCGGGAACCGCAATTATTCAAGTGAAAACCGTAAGTTGACTGATCTATTTCTGTTAATTTCCGTTATTTCAGGGATTCGTTCTTTCTCCTCCATCCATTCTGATATATGACGTTGAAGATTGATGGTTCTCCTTGGCCCAAACGCACCTGCAAACTACTATAAAAAGGGGTCAAAGTCGGAGGTTCGATCATCATCCGAAAGCGTAGAGTCTTCTCGCAGTCCATCTGTTCTTCTGATTTTCCTTTGCCGTCTGCTGGTTTGCGAAGCTCAGCTGTTGGAATCGATAATCTGATAGGAAGGAGAGGAGATTCTTCTTCTCTCCCGATTGGATTCATCCAAGCAAGGCTGACCTTTTTGATCCTTCATTCGAGGCGACTGCGACGAAGCTTCAAGCAACATTTACTGTTTTTTGCTTTTCATTTCCATTTTCCAGCTTTGTCTTATGCTGTTTCTTTTCCTAGTAGCTAGAATAGATTATTTCGTTGTGTTCTGTCTTGGTGTTATTCATTTTAAGCTTCATCTGTTCGTTCAAAACAATCAAAGTAATCAAATCTCAATTCTGCATTTCACAGTTTCCATCTTCTGCTGCTACGGTTTTGTCTTGCTGTTTTAAGCACATTTCCCTTCTAAGCATGACTGTTTTATCTTCCATTTCTGTCTACCTTATATCCATGAGTAGCTAAGTCACTTAGGGGCATGCTAATGACAGAACTATAGGCTAAAAAAAACGTGAACCAAGCATGTAGGATAGCACTCGAAGCATTGGTTGTATGTAAGCTTCATCCCACGGGCAATTTCGATTGGCCATCCATTTTGTCCAAAGAACTCCTAACCTCTGGAAGGAGTAAGAGTTCAGAGTCATATAATCATGCTAGCCTTTCAAGGTAACCAGAAAACGACTTAGGAATAAGCGTTTCCCTAGTACAAACTAAACACTCCTGTTTTAACAAGATGCTTAAGACCTTACTTTGAAGTCGAGTAAACTAAAGAATCTAATGCATGGAATCGGACGATACATGAGATAGAGTGAGTTTGATGCATAGAGAGTTGATCCAATGCTTGAGAATCGTATTAAAATGCCTATAGGATAGTCGTTAGTAGCCCTTAATTCGCCATTTTACACACTTTTGCTTTTTTGACAATTGCGGAAACATTGCAGTGGCCGCAATTCTGCTAAGTACCATTCTGTTTAGCTGTTTTCCTCTTCATTTATTAATTTCATCTCTTGTCTTTTGAGTCTAATTTCAACTTGCATTTGTTTATGTTATATTCCTTTATACATTCGGTAAGAAATAGGCAATTAAAAACCAAATTTACCCCTTCAAATCCACCCCTTCTTTCTTAACAAATACACTTCGTGAATAGCTAAAAATAAGTCTCTGTGGAAAAAACGAATGAAATATACTTACTACTTGCTGTGAGACCATGTATGCTTGCATGTTCTGAGTGCTCTCTCTACTTTCTTGCTTATTTATTTTAACACATCGAGCACGCAACAAACATTTTGGTCTTTTCCTTGTAGGTCTTCGAGTTCTCATATGCATCCAGGCGAAGCTCCTCCAGTTCTTGCAATTTGAGGAGTCTTTCTTCGCTAGCCTTGTCAAAGTCCATGTTGCACTTCTTCACGGCCCAGTAAGCTTTGTGCTCGATCTCCACTGGGAGATGACAGGCTTTACCATAAACCATCCGATAAGGAGACATCCCTATGGGGGTTTTGTAAGCCGTGCGGTAAGCCCACAAAGCATCGTCCAGCCTCAGACTCCAATCCTTCCGTCCTGGACTTACTGTTTTCTCGAGGATGCTCTTCACTTCTCGATTGGAAACCTCTGCTTGGCCATTGGTTTGAGGATGATACGGGGTAGAGATTTTGTGATTTACCCCATACTTCCCCATCAAAGCCTGGATCGTTTTGTTGCAGAAGTGGCTCCCCTGGTCACTTATGATGGCTCGTGGAACTCCATACCTGCTAAAAATGTTAGATTTGACAAAACTGGAAACAACATTAGCGGTATCAACTTTGGTGGCTTTAGCCTCCACCCATTTAGACACGTAGTCCACAGCCAATAAGATATAGACAAAACCAAATGAAGGGGGAAAGGGTCCCATAAAATCCATACCCCAAACCTCGAAAATTTCACAAGTTAAAATGGGGTTTTGGAGCATTTCATTCCTACTAGTGATGGTCCCTTTTCTCTGACACTGATCACTAGATTTACAAAACTCATAACAGTCCTTAAACAGTGTTGGCCAGAAAAACCCACAATCTAAAATTTTTCTCGCAGTCCTATTTTGCCCAAAGTGTCCCCCACATGCAAATTCATGGCAAAAGGTAAGGATGGACCTATGTTCAGACTTAGGGACGCACTTTCTAATTACTTGGTCAGCGCAAAATTTCCATAAAACGGGCTCTTCCCAAACATATGTCTTGGCTTCGCTTTTTAGCTTAGCTCTCTGGTTATATGAAAAGTCGAATGGGAACGTACCTGTGACCAAGTAGTTGACAATGTCGGCGTACCATGGTGTCTCCACACTTACCTGGAAGAGAACTTCATCAGGGAACTCATCGTTCAGAGGTAGGTCATCCTCATTTCGCACAATACGGCTCAAGTGGTCAGCAACGGTATTTTCTGATCCTTTTCTGTCCTGAACAGAGACGTCGAACTCCTGGAGTAATAATACCCATCTGAGCAGTCTAGGCTTCGAGTCTTTCTTGTTCATCAAGTATCGAACTGCTGCATGATCAGAAAAAACAATCACTTTAGATCCAAGAATATATGGCCGAAATTTATCAAGAGCGAAAACAATGGAAAGCAGCTCCTTCTCTATTGTTGTGTAACCGATCTGCGCAGAATTGAGCGTCCTGGATGCATAATAGATCACATGGCTCTTCTTGTCTATCCTCTGGCCCAACACAGCGCTCACGGCATAATTGCTTGCGTCGCACATGATCTCGAAAGGAGTCCCCCACTGCGGTGGATGAATGATGGGTGCGTTGGTCAAGCACTTCTTCAGGACATCGAAGGCGAGCTTGCACTGCTTGTCAAAACAGAATGGAACATCCTTTTTCAGCAAGCTTGTCATCGGAGTCACTATCTTCGAGAAGTCTTTAATGAACCTGCGGTAAAACCCTGCGTGACCAAGAAAAGAACGTACTTCCCGAAGATTCGTGGGGTAAGGTAAATCAGATATGACATCAATTTTAGCTTTATCAACCTCTATCCCCTTAGCAGACACAACGTGACCCAATACTATGCCCTGACTGGCCATGAAATGACACTTTTCAAAATTTAAAACAAGATTAGTTTCGATGCATCTTTCCATGACTCTAGACAAGTTAAACAGGCAATCCTCAAATGAACTTCCATAAACAGTAAAATCATCCATAAAGACTTCGATGCATTTTTCTACAAATTCAGAAAATATGCTCATCATGCATCGTTGAAAAGTCCCTGGAGCATTACAAAGCCCAAAGGGCATTCGCCTATATGCGTAAGTTCCGAATGGACAGGTAAAAGTAGTATTTTCTTGGTCTTCCTGGGCTATGGGAATTTGGTAAAACCCAGAAAAACCATCTAGAAAACAGAAGAATGGCTTCCCAGCTAAACGCTCCACCATTTGATCTATGAAGGGAATAGGAAAGTGGTCCTTCTTAGTTACATCATTCAGTTTTCTAAAATCGATACACATCCTCCACACATTTTGCACTCTCTTAGGTACTAACTCCCCCCGCTCATTTCTAACAACAGTTATGCCCGTCTTTTTAGGTACAACATGAATAGGGCTAACCAAATGGCTATCAGAAATGGGAAAGATAATACCTGCATCAAGGAGTTTGTGTATCTCAGACAACACTACCTCTTTCATTGCTGGGTTCAGTCTCCGCTGAGGCTCTCGGGATGGCTTTGCTCCCTCATTCAGCCGAATCTTGTGCATGCACAGAACTGGACTCAACCCATGCAAATCTGCCAACGTCCATCCTATCGCTCTTCTGTTCTTTTTCAAGACCTCCACCAACTTGCCTTCTTGTTCCGATGTAAGCTCCTTGGAGATAATTACCGGGAGTGTTTCCACTTCACCCAAGTATACGTACTTGAGATGACCCGGCAACTTCTTAAGTTCCAACTTGGGAGCCTGCAAAAGAGAAGGTAATATTTTAGTTGGCTTTTCACACGCCTCTAAAGCAAAAGTAGTTTGTTCATATGAGTCAGACAATATAGGAACACTACTTTCAGCCTCGCCAACAATTTCAGTAAAAACGAGTGGGTCATCCCCATCAACAACAGACATGCATTCTTCTTGTTCTAAAGTATCGATAAGATCAATTTTACAGACAGAATGCACATCAGCATGTTGTTTCATGGCATCAAATACGTTAAACTCGAACACATCCCCTTCATACTCAACAGATAAGGTACCATCATGCACATTAATTTTTGTCTTAGCCGTTTTCATGAATGGTCTACCTAGTAAAACTGAAGTGGTGGATGTATTTTCTTCCATTTTTATAACATAAAAATCAGCAGGGAAGATCAAATCCTTAACTTTAACCAACACATCCTCAATCAATCCTAGAGGACGAATGGAAGACCTATTAGCTAACTGGATAATTATACTAGTTTCCTGCATACCTTCTAAACCGAGATTCTTGTAGACTGAGTATGGCATAACATTAATTGAGGCTCCTAAGTCTAGCATAGCGTGCTCGATTTCTCTATCCCCTATAGTACATGGCAAGAGGAACATACCTGGGTCCTGGCATTTGTTTGGAATACCATGGGTTATCAGGGCAGAAACATTCTTGCTTACCACGACTCTCTCAGCACCTTTGGTCTTCCTCTTCATGGTGCACATCTCCTTAAGAAATTTAGCGTACCTTGGGATTTGTTGAATTGCATCAAGAAGCGGTATATTGATCCCAACCTTTCTCAACGTCTCAAGAACATCCGCGTCGTCGACCTCTTTAGATGGCCTCGCCAGCCTACTAGGAAAAGGAGCAACGGGAGTGTAAGACTTCATAGAAATAATAGGAGGAGGTACAACAGTTTCAGAGGGTGCTTGAGAACACTTATCTGGAGATATCTTTGAATCTTTTGGAGGACTCTCGGGAGAGGTACGTGATGGTATCTCTTTACCACTTCTGAGATTTATCGCACTAACACCCTCCGCTTTGGATTCAATTTTACTCATTCTTTCCTTCACCTCCGTGAATTCATCTCTTAGAGATTTTATCTGCGACCTTGTCTCATTGCTAGCTTCCATGAGCGATTTGAACATGCCTTCAATGGCTTGGCCTGAAACAGAAGAAACAGCCTGAGATGATTTTTCTTGCATCGTATGAATTAAACCAAATACCTGAGATACTTGTTCCTTGAGCTCTGCTACGTCGGTAGACATTTTAGCGTACTCGTTCCTTCCTCCGTATTGACGACGGTTCTCAGCCATATTAGAAATCAACTGTCTGGCTTCCGCAGGTGTCTTCTCCCAAAGGGCTCCTCCACTCGATGCATCAAGCATCTGGCAGTCATGCGGAAGCAACCCTTCATAGAAGAATTCGATAAGCGCGGCTTCTGCTATCAGGTGGTTCGGGCATTTCTCACAGAGTTTAATGAATCTCTCCCAGCATTCGTGAAATGCCTCGTCCTTTCCTTGCTCAAAGTGGCGGATATCTTTTTTCACGGCTCTGGCTTTTGAAGCTGGGAAATACCTTTCCAAGAATAGACTCTGCAACTTATCCCAAGTGAAAATGGTTCCCGACGGTAAGTAATGCAGCCAATCTCGAGCTTCACCTCTCAAAGTAAATGGAAAAGCTCTCAGATAGAGCTGATCTTCAGTAATGCCGCCTAGCTTCATCGCAGAACTTGTCATTTGAAAAGCCTTGAGATGTTTATAGGGATCATCATCTGCTTCACCACAAAAAGAGGGCAAATGGTCAATTAAACCCGATTTAAGCACAAACTCACCTGAAATTTCCGGGTAGGAAATACAAGAGGGTTGATGACCCATAGCAAACGATGTCCACTGTCTGAGCGTTTTTGGGGCTCCAATCTCATCATCAATCTCCATTTTCTCAATAAAATTTTGGCACTTCTAGCACACTTAAACAAACAGATCAAAATTGCAAATAATAAAAGAATAAACAAAAATTTTTAAAGTAAAAATTAAGAGTCTACAAATCAAATCTAAATTAGGCCGAATTACACTTAGTTCCCCGGCAACGGCGCCAATTTTGGTGGGCGGATTTTTGAATATCCACTTAATCTCAAGCTGTCGAGGCTTGCCAAAATACGATTTATAAAGCCTATGACCAAGGCTTTGCAGCCAGTGGTAACAGGGTCGATCCAAGGAATAGATAGATTGAAATTACTAGTGAAATTGGGATTTAATTAATTGATTGATTTTAGTAACGGGGGGGTTTTTATCATGCAAAGGGGAAATAATGAGAAAGCTAACGAAGAAAGAATAATAAGAAGAGAACGTGTGCACGGTTTGGGAGTCTCGGGATCAATTGTTAAACAAATTCAGTTCATCATTTAATGCTAATAACATGGAATTCAGTTTATTGAGCACGCGGACGACTACCAGAGAAGCCCCAAAGTAGCCGACTCCATGGATTTTAATTAGACCACACAGTTCTAATTACACGTTATCTAAGCCTACATCAAGGTGATCAGCCCTAAGGTAAATTTAGACAGTCACTAGCTAACCGCGACGAACATTCGAACGTGAATTCTAATTGCTAGTAGATTGCCCGCAAACGCCGTATGCAATCAACAATTATCCTACCCGACTCGATACTTCGATTTAGTTCTATCTACCTGTGTTACTTAGTCGAGCAGTGAGAGGCACGACATCGCTACTCTTTAACATACACAACATGCGAAACTACTCGAGTGTCAATCGTCGTATTTTAACATGCGCGTTGGATTAAGCAAAGTAGATAGATGCAAAGTAAACAGAACCAATATGCATATCAAAGCTCAGATTATCAAAACCAAATATGTTTAACAAAATCGCCCTAAACTAATCCCAAACCGTCACCCTTACCTTAGCCGCTCATGGCGCGGTTTGTCAATCCCGCTCCAAAGACGACCACGGAAGGATTCATCAACGTATTACAATAAAGGTGGAGCTCACTAGCATGCCAACAATGGCGGAGCTCCACGGAAAATAGATAGAAAACGAGGAAGAAGACCAAAAAGAGCAAAAATGGTGGAGAGATGAAGAAGATGATCCCCAAAATGTGCAGAAAAATCGTCAATATAAGTTCTGCAATCGTCGTAGCGTCGAGACGCTAGGCCAGCGTCTCGACGCTGTGCCCTAAGTTTGCCGCGCGCGCTCGCGATGGCGTCGCGATGCTGCCCCGATAAATTTCTGCGCGCGCCTCCTCCGGAGCGTCTCGACGCCAAGCAGGGTCTCGACGCTTGCTCTCGGGTTTTTCCAGCGTCGAGCCAGCGTCTCGACGCTGTAGCTCGACGCTGGCTCTCGGGTTTTGGGGCTGAAGCTTTGCCTCTCCAAGGCTGTTTTGGCCCGTTTCTTCACGGAACAAGTTCCCCTCTTCCCGATGCATTCCTGGGGCGCTAAAACTCTACTTTAAGCTCTCGAACGGGTCCAACGGACGCACGAGCTCTTTGCCGCTTTTCCCCTACAAAAGAGATATATTTAATCAATTGAAAGCGGACTTTAACTATAATTAGAAAGTATTTAATAGCTCCAAAATGGAGTTATCACCAAGCTGAAATATCAAATAGGGAGATTAAAAACATACTCGAAAAAGTGGTCAAACCCAATAGAAAAGATTGGTCGTTTAAACTCGAGGATGCACTTCGGGCATATAGGACTGCATATAAGACACCCATAGGTATGTCTCCTTATAGACTTGTGTATGGCAAAGCATGTCACTTACCATTTGAATTGGAAATTAAAGCATTTTGGGTCCTAAAAGAGTTGAATTATTGCGTGACCGATGCGGGAACATTGCGGTCTTTGCAATTACATGAGCTTGATGAGCTTAGACATATGTCCTATGAAAATGCTAAAATGTATAAGGAAAAGACCAAGATTTGGCACGACAGTAGACTTAGGATTAAGGACTTTAAGAAAGGCCAGCTTGTCTTATTATTTAACTCACGGTTGAGATTATTTCCAGGCAAACTTAAGTCCAGATGGTCAGGTCCTTTTGTGATAACTAACGTGTTTGTTCATGGTGCAATCGAGATTAGGAACCTGCAGCAAGGGCAACCGTTCATGGTTAATGGTGCACGATTGAAGCATTATTATGAGGAAGGAGATGTGAAGACTCTCTCGGCCTTCCTCTTGACTGAAACGTGAAAATAAAATCGAGAGAGGACGAGTGATTACTGTGCTCGTCCATTCGAGGCTTTTGCCTTAGTTTATTTTTTGATGTTCTTTCGGTTACGATTTACGTATATTTTTGTGTGATTTTAATTACGATTTTGATGTTAATTTTGTTTCTTTTAATAGGGGATCGATAGAGGGAATCAAGGAGATGAATCCAGGATAAGAAATCGGGGAAGATATTGGGCCAAATCGAAGATTACGTTGAGGAAATATGGGCCGTTGAAACGGAAGAAATCTCCAACGGCCATTTAATTGCGGCAGATTTGCGAAATCCGCAACAGAAATAGTCGTTGGGATTTCCATCATTACTTATAGCCGTTAGAAGCGCTCTAATCCGTACGCTTCCCCCATTCTCTGAACTCCAAGAAAGCTCTCTCCATCTTCCTCTGCAATCCCTCTTTCCAGATTCTTACGACTCCACCATGGTGCTAACAAGAGCTGAGAGATCTGCGTCCAAAAAGAAGGCCGACGACGCTGAAATTGCTGCGAGGGAAGCACTCCTCGCCTTGGCAGATGCTGAGGCTGCGCGCACTGAACGACTCCCCAAGCTGCCTGTCCGCAAGAAGAAGTGGAAGGTGGTTACGGAGATCCCTGCTGGGCCGTCTGAACCAGCAGGAACGCCCAAGAAGCGCAAGTGGAAGGTGGCTGTGGCTGACGCAGAGATCAAGAAGAAGACTCCCTCTGTGGAGAGTCAAGAAAGTGGTCGTCCGTCCCACGAGACAGCCGAGCAAAGCTCTTCTCCATCTCCACCAGCGCGAAGTCCTGAGCCTTCTCCACAGAGCTCTGAACACACTCCACCGGCGCAGAGCCCTGAAGCATCACCCATCTCCCAGACGCCTGACCCCGAATTTCCATATGGAGAGCATCAAGAATCGGCGCAGGGTAGTGAAGAAGCTGAAGAAGAAGAGGTCTTCTCTCCCTTGAGGGAAGTCAGCCCCGACAGCCCTGCAGAAGGGAATGATTCGATGGACGAAACACTAGGGGATTGCCTTCAACAGATCACAACCAAGGTAAGATTGAAAAAGAAGGCCACCAGGGTTGTCAAGGCCAAACGATCAAAGGCGTCGAAAAAGTCCAAGAAAAAGAAAGCCAGGGGTGAGCTTTCATCAAAGAAGGTGAGTGATGAGCCGTCTCTGAAGAAGCTCAAGATCGAGGCTGCTGAATCAGCCAAACCAAAAGACAAGGGGAAAGCCAAGCTGTACCCCGAAGATGAGCCTCAATCTGTGAGGTATGTGTCCTCTGATGCAGAATCAAGGGGCACTGAGCTGAGGAAGAGGGACCTGCTGCATGAGAAAGGATTCCTCGACGCACTAGCAGACCTGCCGCAATTCTTGCGCGCAGGGATAACCAATCACGGCTGGGAAGAGCTGTGCAGACCACCCGTCCCCGCCTATTCCAGCATGGTGTATGATTTTTACGCCAATTTGATGAACCCTGAGGATGGCCTATCTATGGTCAGAGGAGTCGAGGTGGATTTCTCAGCCAAGGCAATCAACGAAGCCTATGGCCTCAAGGGGCAACAGCACACTGACTACGCCAGGATCGTTGATGAGCCAACCGAAGCTGTCCTCGAGGAAGCAATTCGGATCATTGGCCAACCTGAGGCATCGTGGACAGTTTCACGCAATGGGAAGCATACCCTGATGAGTGCTACCCTCACCGCCAAGGCAATTGTCTGGTTTTCCTTCGTGCGAAGGAAGCTATCCCCAGTGACCCACGAGACCACCATCAACCAAGGCAGATCGCTGCTGGTCTATGCGATCATGAGGGGCCTCACAATCAACGTTGGCGAGGTCATTGCAGCCTCAATCGCAGACTGCGCCAAAAAGGGTAAGGGTCCACTTTTCTTTCCTAATACAATTACTAAGCTCTGCTTACGTGCAGGGGTCCCAATCGAGCGAATGGAAAGGCAGCTGGCCTACACGGGGCACCTGGAGTTGCCTACTGCCTTGAGGATGCGAAGGAAGGGGAACATGGAGTTTGAGCTAGATGGCCTGGCTACTGCTCAGTCTCTGTCAATGGCCTGCCTGATGGACCTGCAAAAGAAGATGGTTAAATGGGCTGAGTATGCTCAGGCAAGGGACAAGGAGGTTGCTGACCAGTTGGGCTGCATCTTCCCTGAGTTCCCCACGGACCTGCTGACTCCATGGGCGCCTCCAAGACCAAGAAGGGGTGATGATGATGAGGACATCTGAGTGACTAGGTTGATTGGCACTCGAGGGAGTATTTCTGTTCCCTACAAGAAAAAAAATCAAACTGCTTTTTGTTGAACCATGCTGTTTTGAGTTGATATTTGGTATGTTTTTAGTTCTTTATTTTTAGTGTTTAAATTTGTTTAGTGTAGGCTGATGGTAGCTGAATAGGTAGATTAGTTTAGTTTCCTTTTTGATATAGCTTAAATGACTGGAAAGAGCATGCATAGGGGCCTTGATCATTGATATACCTGTCCTGTATCCATTGCGAAATAATTGCGGAACCCGCAATTTTTATTAGTAAATGCATGTTTTTGACTGACTGTTTAGCTCGGCTGGTTCTGTTTAAATTTTGTATTTTGCTGCTATCTTGACTACCTTATATAGCTTATCTAAATGCATGCTGGATGAGTGTCATAAGACACCTTTGATAGTTTAAATTAGCCTCTGAAAATTGCTCAGCATGCGTAGCTTTAAGTCCTTACCTGCCTGTTTTTATAAATTTCTGCTGCTGTGATGGTTGCTTTTAGAATGTTCTATCTATGCCTAGGGCTTTTAGATTCTCTTTGTTTTACCTTAGACTAGATGCTTCTAGGACAAGTTTCGGGGTGTGCCACCTCAGACACTCATTGGGGACAATGAGTAGTTTAAGTTTGGGGGAGGCCACCCTAGGCCTAGGAACATTCCTCTCTCCCTTAAAACATAAGCATTCTTCTTCTCCTTTACAAAAAAAAATGATGAACTGAAAAAAAAATGAAAAATAGAATAAAGAGGGGTGTCTCTCTTTAGTTGCTGAGTAATCAGTGCCAAGTGTGTAACCCACAAGTGGCATTGCATCAAAAGGCAACCAAAGGAGAGGCTCCACCAAAGTGAGAAAGAAAAAGGAAGAAATAGGGAAGAAGAATGTATACCTAGGAGTTGCAACTTTGTGGCTTAGATGTCCTGATTAAAAAGAACTCTGATCCTCAATTAGCTGAGCACAAAGTTGTAGCTTGTAGGGTTGTTTAGGGAGATGAATGTATGTCCAATGTATTGATGCCAGGGTTTAGGTTGTTCTCTAAATGTACTACTGTCACTGTTAATACTAAGACTGGCATGACTCTAAGGAATCCTAGGTAGCTCAAAAGTAAAAGCTAGAAGCATGTACTGAGTCTGGGGTAAAGCTAGGTAGAATCTGAAACCTTAGGGATAGTTGCACGATATGACAGAAGCAAGTAGATCAGTTGTAAGGAGTTAATGAAACAGTAGGAGCATTAGGCGTGCGAAGTCAGAAGAAGCTAGATAAGAGGATAGTTGTAAACTTAGAAGTGTGTCACAGGACATCACTGCTATAGATATGAGGTTAGGGGAGTCAACAAGTGGTTAAGAGGATAAAACAGCAGCCTAAGTAAGTCCTTAGATTGCTTGAGGACGAGCAAAACCTTAAGTTTGGGGGTGTGTTACGTCTCCAAAAGTGGCCTTTTTAGGACTTGTTTTCCATAGAAAGATGTACACTCTTAGGTGTTTTTGATAGAATTTAGCTTAGACTTATGCTTATATATGAGAATTAGAAGAAGGAAGCTAAATTAGGACTTGTATGCAAAAGGGAAGAAAAGGAATAGAAAACGAAGTTAAAAGAATGAAAAATGTGCATTGCGGCAGCATTGCGGAAACATTGCTAAAACAACAATGTTTTAAGTGAAATCCGTAAGTTGACTGATCTTTTTCTGTTGTGATCCGTTATTTCAGGGATTCTGTCTTTCTCCTCCAGTCACATTGAAGTACGACGTTGAGAATGAATGGTTCTCCTTGGCCCAATCGCACCTGCAGATTACTATAAAAGGAGGTCAAAGTAGAGGGTTTGATCATCATCCGAAAGCGTAGAAGTCTCTTCGCAGCGCAGTATTTTCCATTCATTCTCTTCTCCGTCTGCTGGTTTGAGAGGTTCAGCTGTTGGAGTCGACAATCTGATAGGAAGGAGAGAAGATTCATCTTCTCTCCTGATTGGATTCATCCAAGCAAGGCTTACCTTTCTCTCCCTTCAGCCGAGACGTTTGCGACGAGGCGTTCAAGCTCACTTTACTTGCTTTCTGTCTTTAGTTTTCATTTCCAGCACCGTTTGTTGTCATTTCTCTTCCATTAGTTAGTCCATTCAATTTCGTTGCTTTCTGTCTTTATGTTAATAACTTTAAGTTTTCAGTTGTTTAGTTCAAACGCTTGATTAATCAAAAGCACAATTCATTATTTCGCAGTTTCTTGTCTTTGCTGTCTACTCTCTTTCCTTGCTGTTTTAAGTCTAATCTTCTTCTAAGCATGCCTATTTTATCTAATATTTCTGTTCTCTATATATCCATGAGTAGCTAAATCACATAGGGGCATGCTAATGACAATACTATAGGCTAAAAAACGTGAACCAAGCATGTAGGATAGCTCTCGAATGCATTGATTGTATGTAAGCTTCATCCCACGGGCAATTTCGATTGGCCATCCATTTTGTCCAAAGAACTCCTAACCTCTGGAAGGAGTAAGAGTTTAGAGTCATACACTCATGCTAGCCTCTCAAGGTAACCAGAAAACGACCTAGGAATAGGCGTTTTCCTAGTACAAATCATAACTTTCTGCTTTAACAAGATGCTTAAGACCTTACTTGGACATGAGTAAACTAAAGAATCTAATGCATGAAATCGGAAGATACATGAGAATGAGTTAGTTTGATGCATAGTGAGTTGATCCAATGCTTGAGAATCGTGTGAAAATGCCTATAGAGGAGTCGTTAGTAGCCCTTGTTTCTCCATTTTACACACTTTCGCTGTTAGTAACATTGCGGTAGAATTGCTGTTCTCGCAATTCTGCTAAGTTAAAAATTCTGCTTAGCTATTTTTCTCTTCGTTTATTAATCTCTTCTCTTTACGTTTGAGTTTATCATTGACTTGCACTTGTTCATGTTACTATCCTTTATATATTCGTTAGTAATTAGGCATTTTTAAACCAAATCTACCCCATCAATTCCACCCATTCTTGCTTAACAATACACTTCACGAGTAGCTAATAATAAATCTCTGTGGGAAAACGAATGAAAAAATACTTACTACTTGCTATAAGATCATGTATGCTTGCATGTTCTGAGTGCTCTCTCTCTCACTTATTGCTTATTTCTTTTACACATTGAGCACGCAACAACTGACCTTCTCATCTTTTTTCTCATTCTGAACCTCTGGAGCAGGCGGGGCGGACTTGTTCAGGCTGTCCGTAGCTTCCTTCACAGCTCTAGTGGAAAGTGATTTCCCACTCCGCAGCTGAATAACACTCACGTTTTCACATGAGTTGACTGTAGTTTGGGAAGGAAGCTTCCCTGGGCTCTTGCTCTCAATCTTACTTATAGACACCGCCATTTGTGTCAGCTGCTTGTTCAGATTCTGCAGCTCGGCCTTGTGAGAATTAAGCTCTTCACGAGCTTCTTTTTGGAACTGGCTGGTGCTCGTCACGATGGTTCTGACCATCTCTTCTAGTGAGCTGGAGGAGCTCGAGGCTTGAGCCTGGGTGGAAGAATTAGGCCTATCCTGACACTGGCCTTGGAAGCGAGATTGTCCTTCCCTGTTCCCATAGCTAAAGTTGGGGTGGTCGCGCCAACCGGGGTTATATGTGTTGGAATATGGGTCGTACTTCCTTGGGTTGGAAGCGTACCCCCCGATCGCGTTGACCTCCTCCGCCTCGCGGGTTCCTCCAACGATCTTTTTCAGCATATTACCTATCTCGGCCACTTGGGCCCTCATTTCAGTCATTTCATGGCTCTGAGCCACGCTGTGGACTTGTCATTGCCCCCGAATACCGAACTGCTGCGAGTTTGTTGCCATATTAGCTATCAACTGTTTGGCCTCAACCGGGGTCTTGTCAATCAATGCCCCGCCGCTCGCTGCGTCAATCATTTGCCGATCGTGGGGCGTCATCCCCTCATAAAAATACTGTATAAGCAGTTGGTCGGCAATCTGATGATGTGGGAAGCTGGCGCACAGGCGCCCAAATCGCTCCCAGTATTCGTGCAGGGACTCACCGACATCCTGGGTGATCCCATAAATCCTCTTCCGTAGAGTCGTGGCCAAGGATGCGGGAAAGTATTTTTCCAAGAATACCCGCTTCATATCCTGCCACGTGGTGATCGATCCGGAGGGCAGGTAATATAGCCAATCCTTGGCCTTGTCCTTGAGCGTGAAGGGGAATGCCCTCATGTTCAACTGCTCCTCCGTGACTCCCGCGGGCTTCATCCCCGCGCAGACGCAATGGAATTCCATCAGGTGTTTGTTCGCGTCCTCACCTGCGTTGCCATGAAAAGAAGGTAACTGGTGAATTAAACCTAACTTTAATTCGAAGTTACCTGCTACCACGGGGTAGTTTATGCACAAAGGCTGCAGGTTCAGGTCTGGCGCTGCCAGTTGCTTTAGCGTCCGTGGCGCGTCACCTTGCGCCATCTCGTCAACCAAGAAGGGGTTGCCTTCTTCTCCTTCAACCGGTCTCTGCCCCTCACGGGCTTCTCTCCGTAACCGCCGCTCCTCTCTGTCGATTTCTGGGATAAACTGCAATCCACTAACCTCAGAGGAACGGGTCATACACAAACAAAAACTCAAACATACAAAATACAAACAGAAAAAAATTTCAGCCAACCATCAATCAATTAAATTCAAACTTCAATCATAATTCTAATCAAATTGCCTACTCCCCGGCAACAGCGCCAATTTTGGTCGACGATATTTTTGAACTATCGCTATAAACTCAAGCTGTCGAGGCTTGCCAAAATGTAATTTATAAGCCTATGACCAAGGCTTTGCAGCCAGTGGTAACAGGGTCGATCCAAGGAGTAGGTAGATTGAAATTACTAATGAAATTGGGATTTAATTAATTGATTGATTTTCGTAACGGGGGATTTTAGCATGCAAGGGAAATAATAATAAAGCTAACGGAAGAATAAAAAGTAGAAAAACGCGTGCACGGTTTGGGAGTTTCGGGATTAATTGCTAGACAATTTCGGTTCATCATTTAATGCTAAATTCATGGTATTCAGTTTATTATGCACGCGGACGACTACCAGAGAAGCCCCAAAGTAGCCGACTCCATGGATTTTAATCAGACCACACAGTTCCAATTATACGTTATCCAAACTTACATTAAGGTGATCAGCCCTAAGATAAATCTAGACAGTTACTAGCTAACCGCGACGAACATTTAAGCGTGAATTCTAATTGCTAGTAGATTGCCCGCAAACGCTGTATGCAATCAACAACTATCCTACACGACTTAATACTCCGATTTAGTTTTATCTACCTATGTTACTTAGTCGAGCAGTGAGAGGCACGACATCGATACTCTTTAACATACACAACATGCAAGATGACTCGAGTGTCAATCGTCGAAATCTAACATGCGCGTTGGATTAAGCAAAGTAGATAAATGCAAATAAACAGAACCAATATGCATCATCAAAACGTAAATAATCAGAACCAAAATTGCTAACAAAATCTCCATAAACTATTCCCAAACCGTTCACCCTTACCTTAGACGTTCATGGCGCGGTCTGTCAAATCCGCTCCAACCACGGCCATGGAAGGCGTCATCAGCGTATTACAAAGAAAGGGGAGCTCACTAGCATGCCAACAATGGCGGAGCTCCAAGAAAAATACAGAAAAATAGAGGAAGAAGAAGATGAAGAAGACTAAAAATGGTGAAGAGCTCCCCAAAAATGTACAGAAAAATCGTCATTTAAGTTCTGCAATCGTTGTAGCGTCGACACGCTAGGCCAGCGTCTCGACGCTGTGCCCTAAGTTTTCCGCGCGCGCCTTCGATGGCGTCGCGACGCTGCCTCGATAAATTTCCTGCGCGCGCCTCCTCCGGAGCGTCTCGACGCCAAGCAGGGTCTCGACGCCAGGCAGCGTCGAGCTAGCGTCTCGACGCTATCACTCGACGCTAGCTCTCGGGCTTTTCCAGCGTCGAGCCAGCGTCTCGACGCTGGCTCTCGGGTTTGGGGCTGAAACTTTGCCTCTCCAAGGCGGTTTTGGCCCGTTTCTTCACGGATCAAGTTCCCCTTTTCCCGATGCACTCCCGGGGCGCTAAAACTCCACTTTAAGCTCTCGAACGGGCCCAATGGGCGCACGAGCTCTTTGCCGCATTTCTCCTACAAATGAGATATATTAACCAATTAAACACGGACTTTAGCTATAATTAGGAAGTATTTAATAGCTTCAAAATGGAGTTATCAACCATTACCACCTTCTGCTGGTAATTTGTATATTCTAGTAGCCGTAGACTATGTTTCAAAATGGGTCAAAGCAATAGCATGCCCCCTGAATGATGCCAAAACTGTCATAAAATTTCTGAACAAACATATTTTCACAAGATTTGGCACTCCACGTGCCATTATAAGTGATGAAGGCTCGCACTTTGTCAATTTTGGCAAAGAGATTTTCTAACTTACTAAAATTTCTCTAATGTTCAGGTTGTCGAAACCCGCCAAAATAACATTTATAAATTCGATACAACAGAGCTTTGCAGCTAGTGGTAGTCGGGTGTCGAACCACAAGGAACCAAAATTATTTCCTCTTAATTAACTTCTATTTGTTTTTAATAAAACTCAAATTAAAACAGTAAAATAATGGGGAAAACGCTAACGGAGAATTAATCTTAAAACAGAAAAATAGCTAACGGAAAAATAAAATAAAATGCGAGAAAAATAAATGCGAGAAAAATAAACGGAACACGTGCTCCTAATTTGAGTGTCGGAATTGGTTGTTGATGTGGTTCGGATCATAGACACAAAATATACTTAGCCGGTTTTTGTTAACACTCACACACATTAAAAGACGCAATTAAAACAAGTGCTCCCATGCTTTAATTAGAACTAATAATCCCAATCAATTAGAAAAGAGGTGACGACTCTAGACTATGCTTCGCTAATAATTCTAACTTAGGGGCGATCGCTCTCCCAAATTAGGATTAGTCGCGAGCGACGGGTATTCATGCGACGAGCCCATTGATGAAATCTCTAACAATGGGACTCGATTTTATTCTATCTCTATGATTTATCAACAACCCAAACAAATGTGGCCACATTTAATTCAGAATGCAAGATATAATTACTCAAAACATGAAGTGCGATCGCTAAGTCATGGATTTTTAATCGAACCAACACACAATTAACAAAACGGGTGTCAACCATTAAGAAAATCATGCTGGACATTAAGAATGATGCTAGAGATGAATTGAATGCTAGAACAAGCCAAGAAAATGATAAAAAGAACAGATCTCACCTAATACATCAACAACACAAACCCTAAACCCAAATTAGAGCACTTACCTTAGTTGCCCGTTGTGAAAATCAAGAGAAATCAACTTAAAATGTATTATAATGGGTAAGAATAATGTTTTGGCTCAAGAATCGAGCTCTACAACAAATGGGGGCGGAAGAAATTGGGAGAGAATGGAGAGAATCACCTAAAAACAGCAAAAACGGAGTTAAATACACATTTCTGCCTAAGACTAGCGCCTAGGCGCCATAAGTCAGCGCCTAGGCGCCGCGGGGGCGCGCGCACAGAATCGAGACAGCGCCTAGGCGCCATAAGTCAGCGCCTAGGCGCTGAGCCCTCTGGAAAAATTTACAAAAATGGGAATTTCTTAACTTTTAAGGACGGGCTTCAAGACTTTAGATGACGGTTATTTTGCGTCAGGGAAAGGGTTGCGCGCGCGCGGACACGGGCGTGGGCGAGGCGAGCGGCGCGCGCGCGGACTTTCAATGACGGGCGGACGGAGCGCGCGCGGGCGTGGGCGGTCTGGGCGCGGGCGAGGCGAGGCGGCGCGCGCGGACCTTCGATGACGGGCGCGCTGGCGCGCGCGCGGACGTGTGCGGTCTGGGCGCTGGCGTGCGCGCGGGCGCGCGCGGACCTTCGATGACGGGCGCGCTGGCGCGCGCGCGGACGTGTGCGGTCTGGGCGCTGGCGTGCGCGCGGGCGTGCGCGGGCGTGGGCGTCTGGCTCCGATTAGCGCCTGGGCGCTGGGCGCCGGCGCATGGGCGCTGCCCTCTCGGGTCTAAGCCCAATTTAGGGTCGTTTTGGCTCCCGAGCTCCGTTTGGCCTATCTTCTTGACCCGAACACTTCCTGAAACCTCTTAAATGACCGTTTTAGCCCCGAAAATCATAAATGGACTTCCCGAGCTCTTCGCCACGAAAACACCTATAAAAAGGCAATTTAACTAAATTAAGCATGGCATTTAGCTAGATTTGAGGCTATAATTATAGCTCTATTTTAGAGCTATCAAAATACCCCCCACCTGAATCTTGCTAGTCCTCGAGCAAGGAACACTTAGATTTATCTCATAGAAATAAGCATGCATGCTGACGACTCGAATCTCAATACTTGCAAAAACAAGATAATCATGCTAACGGAAAACAATCAAGCATATGCATAAATTGTGAATATTTCAAAATATTAACTCCTATTCCCTAACGTGTGTGTGTGATTAGCGCCTCCTATCCTAGCTTCCATAGACCCGGAACCACCTTAATCGATCCTAATACTCATCTTCCCCCTACTTCTGGCAATAAGAACAGTCTAATGGCTTTTCAATGTCGGAAAGAATAACAAAACAAAAGGCCTAACTACATTTTTTTTTCATCTTTTCTTTTCTTGAGAGCCTAACACGTCAAGCTTTTATTTCGCTTCACGTTTTTAAGGACTAGTGCTCACTTCCGTTAGTTGCCTTTTCATGCAGTGGCAACCGTGGGTTACACGATCGCCCCTGGTTACACGGGCAACACAAGAAGGAGGAGCACCTCAGAATATATTTCAAACATGCTCTTACTCTCAATGAATATTTTTTTTTATATAGGCATATAGCTTTGCTAAAACAAATGATTCATTATAAATTCTAACACATCAAGCCTCCCTAAAAGTTTTCAGACCAAATAAAATTATTCTAAGCCTACAGAGCTAAGAGTAAGAGGTCTACGTGCTCAGTGAATGTAGGGGAATAATCGAAAAATTTTTAAAATATGCTCAAACTATGCATACATCCTCATAGTTTTCTCGCAATGCACAATTATGGAGTATTTACAAACAAATCACAGAAAGTCCTCATCGGACAACATGCATTCAGATTCCTAAACATCTCAAAATCAAAGTATTACATGCTCAAGAACTACAACGAAGTCCAACTATACATTCTACCCCCCACCTAAAAGATTGCATTGTCCTCAATGCATCTAATCCCACAGATAAACAATGATAACGTCAAAAATTAAAGGGAACAGAAACCTCCCCTGAATTTTTGTGGGATCGGTGAGTAGGGATGCGCAACCTCGTCTCCAAAACAGATCCAAAATGTAAATCATCTCTCGCTTATTACCTAAGAAAGCAAGAAAAAATTAAGCTAGGAAAACAAGAACTAAAAGTAAAGACAAAAATTGAAATACTCATGGGTTGCCTCCCAAGAAGCGCAAATTTTTAACGTCGTTATGCTCGACGTGTCCTCCACTCTGTGAGGGTACATAGAAATTCTCGTACTTCTTCGGCCCCTTCTTCCTTGAATCAACAAAACCTGCTAAGAGAAGCAAGCTCTTCGACTTTTGGAGGCAGCCGGACAGAGTTGTTATTTTTTTGGTATTTTTAATATTTGGGAAAAATAAAGACTCAACAGACTCAAACAAAATAAAAGGAGACTCAACTGACTCAACAAAAATAAAAGACTCGACAGACTTAGGAGAATAAGGAAGAAAGCATGCATCAATAGAGGATTTAACAGGAAATAAAACAGATAGAGGCTTGTCAGCCTCAGACTCTATCACCTGAACATCCTCCTCGGGACTAGGCTCGGTATCTTCCTTAATCTCACCGATCTCATCTTCGCATGGCAGAGCATCCTCAAGCTCTTCATCACTATCGGGGTATATTTCCTCAAAGAACCTCTCCTCAGTGGTATGGTCAACTGGATGATCTTCCTCACCCTCCAATTCCTTCGCAGGACTGAGCAAACGACTAATTTGCTCATTCGCTTCGCGGAGCTTGGCTTCTAACCGAGCCTCGTGCGTTGCCTGCGAATATTGGTGAGTGCTATCAACTAATTCATTTACCATTTGTTCCAGTGACATACCTCGACAATTATTATGAGGAAATTGGTTTTGTTGCTCCTCCATTCCTTGCAACTCAATTTCAGTCTCTAGGCTAGACTGACGACCTTCATGCGCAAATTGGAGTGTGCTGTTGACTAATTTCCCAACTATTTGCTCCAATGTCATTCTTTGGCAAGGGCTTGGAGGAGTTTCTTCGGCTTCATACCTTGAAGCTTGACCCCAATAATCAAATGGAAAACCTGTCATGCTAAACAAGAAGACACAAGACAAAGAAAAAATATTTTTGTGGTTTTTAAACAAATAAAATTTAACTAAGAGAATCTAATTGGTTCCCCGGCAACGGCGCCAATTTTGGCAAAGAGATTTTCTAACTTACTAAAATTTCTCTAATGTTCAGGTTGTCGAAACCCGCCAAAATAACATTTATAAATCCGATACAACAGAGCTTTGCAGCTAGTGGTAGTCGGGTGTCGAACCACAAGGAACCAAAATTATTTCCTCTTAATTAACTTCTATTTGTTTTTAATAAAACTCAAATTAAAACAGTAAAATAATGGGGGAAAACGCTAACGGAGAATTAATCTTAAAACAGAAAAATAGCTAACGGAAAAATAAAATAAAATGCGAGAAAAATAAATGCGAGAAAAATAAACGGAACACGTGCTCCAAATTTGAGTGTCGGAATTGGTTGTTGATGTGGTTCGGATCATAGACACAAAATATACTTAGCCGGTTTTTGTTAACACTCACACACATTAAAAGACCCAATTAAAACAAGTGCTCCTATGCTTTAATTAGAACTAATAATCCCAATCAATTAGAAAAGAGGTGACGACTCTAGACTATGCTTCGCTAATAATTCTAACTTAGGGGCGATCGCTCTCCCAAATTAGGATTAGTCGCGAGCGACGGGTATTCATGCGACGAGCCCATTGATGAAATCTCTAACAATGGGACTCGATTTTATTCTATCTCTATGATTTATCAACAACCCAAACAAATGTGGCCACATTTAATTCAGAATGCAAGATATAATTACTCAAAACATGAAGTGCGATCGCTAAGTCATGGATTTTTAATCGAACCAACACACAATTAACAAAACGGGTGTCAACCATTAAGAAAATCATGCTGGACATTAAGAATGATGCTAGAGATGAATTGAATGCTAGAACAAGCCAAGAAATTGATAAAAAGAACAGATCTCACCTAATACATCAACAACACAAACCCTAAACCCAAATTAGAGCACTTACCTTAGTTGCCCGTTGTGAAAATCAAGAGAAATCAACTTAAAATGTATTATAATGGGTAAGAATAATGTTTTGGCTCAAGAATCGAGCTCTACAACAAATGGGGGCGGAAGAAATTGGGAGAGAATGGAGAGAATCACCTAAAAACAGCAAAAACGGAGTTAAATACCCATTTCTGCGTCAGACTAGCGCCTAGGCGCCATAAGTCAGCGCCTAGGCGCCGCGGGGGCGCGCGCACAGAATCGAGACAGCGCCTAGGCGCCATAAGTCAGCGCCTAGGCGCTGAGCCCTCTGGAAAAATTTACAAAAATGGGAATTTCTTAACTTTTAAGGACGGGCTTCAGGACTTTAGATGACGGCTATTTTGCGTCAGGGAAAGGGTTGCGCGCGCGGGCGAGGCGAGGCGTGGGCGAGCGGCGCGCGCGGTGGCACACAGACACGGGCGTTGGCGGGCGAGGACGCGCGCGGGCGTCGGCGAACACGGGCGTGGGCGAGGCGAGCGGCGCGCGCGCGGACTTTCAATGACGGGCGGACGGAGCGCGCGCGGGCGTGGGCGGTCTGGGCGCGGGCGAGGCGAGGCGGCGCGCGCGGGCGCGCGCGGACCTTCGATGACGGGCGCGCTGGCGCGCGCGCGGACGTGTGCGGTCTGGGCGCTGGCGTGCGCGCGGGTGCGCGCGGGCGTGCGCAGGCGTGGGCGTCTGGCTCCGATTAGCGCCTGGGCGCTGGGCGCCGGCGCCTGGGCGCTGCCCTCTCGGGTCTAAGCCCAATTTAGGGTCGTTTTGGCTCCCAAGCTCCGTTTGGCCTATCTTCTTGACCCGAACACTTCCTGAAACCTCTTAAATGACCGTTTTTGCCCCGAAAATCATAAATGGACTTCCCGAGCTCTTCGCCACGAAAACACCTATAAAAAGGCAATTTAACTAAATTAAGCATGGCATTTAGCTAGATTTGAGGCTATAATTATAGCTCTATTTTAGAGCTATCACACTTCATAAATAAATCCATTGAAAATGTGTTAGCAAAATACAATGTCAAACATAGGGTGGCAACACCCTATCATCCCCATTCAAATGGGCAAGCAGAAATTTCTAATAGGGAGATCAAAAGCATCTTGGAAAAAGTTGTCAAACCAAATAGGAAAGATTGGTCTTTTAAATTAGATGATGCCTTATGGGCCTACAGAACTGCATACAAAACGCCTCTAGGAATGTCTCCATATAGGTTAGTGTATGGCAAGGCATGCCATCTTCCCTTGGAATTAGAAAACAAAACCTTTTGGGCTTTAAAGGAATTAAACTTCTGTGTAACTGATGCGGGAACTCTGCGGTCTCTGCAATTGCATGAATTGGATGAATTAAGGCATATGTCCTATGAAAATGCTAAGATGTACAAAGAGAAGACTAAAATCTGGCATGATAGTAAATTAAGGCCAAATGACTTTAAAAAGGGACAGCATGTTTTATTATTTAATTCGAGATTGAAATTTTTTCCTGGAAAGCTTAAGTCTCGTTGGTCTGGTCCCTTTGTGGTTACTAACGTATTTGTTCATGGTGCAATCGAAATTCAGAACTTGGAGTAGGGAAAGCCATTTCTGGTGAATGGAGCAAGGTTGAAACACTTTTATAAGGAAGGAGACGTGAGGACGCTTTCGGCGTTCCTCTTGTCCGAAGCTTGAAATCAACCAAGAATGGATGAGCATGGGCTGCATTAGAAATATTATTATTATGCTCAGTTTTTAAGATGTGAATTAATTGCCAAATATGCATGAGAATTTTAAATTTCGTAATTTCAATTGAGTTTTTAATTTCTGCAATTAATTTATTTTGTTTGATGTGACTGATTCAGGGGGGAAAGTTTTGATCTTAAAGAAAGAGAAAAGTTAGCGAAAGAATTAAGGAGAAAGGAGAAATAATGGGATGTGCAGAATTTTCAAAAGTTGGGTTTTGTGCAGATCTTGCGGCAGCCACCAAAAGAGGAAACAAAATTTCCAACGGTCATATTTGGACGCTTTTGGGTGGCTGAGTCGTTGCGATTGCGATGCGAAGACCGCAAAGGCGCCTCCTTTAAGTTTTAAAAATTCTATATATTTGGAAGGTCTGTTCAGCTCATTACTCACTCAGAAATTCCCAAAGCTAATTCGAGCTTCCAAAATTTCTCTTTCCCCTGCTACAGTACCCTTCTTCATCTTCTCCAAAAATCCCTCATTCGCCTCACAAAAAAAAAATTAGTCATGGTATCAACTCGAGAATCACTGCGATCAGAGCCAGAAGGCTCCACTGCACCCACAAAGCCATCGCCCACCGCAGAAGACACCGCGATGGCCAGTGATGTGTTGATTTCTCTCGCTTCAGACGATATTGCCCATGCAGCAGAACTGAGTAAGTCCCCTGCACCAAGGAGAAAGAAAGTCACAGTTGGGAGGTTCAAAAAGACCAAAAAGAAGAAATCAGGAAGCAAGGAAAAAGGCAATCAAAGTTCTCTCAGTGCTAAGCCTACCCCAGAAAAAGCCATGCAAAGCCCCCCTTCCACCACGTCGAAGAAGCGGTCCTGGACCGATATTTCTCAAATGAGGCATCCTGATCTTGCCTTAGCTACAGTTGGTGAAAAACAGGAAGGGGAGGAAGCCATCAGTCCCCTTCGAGAAGAAGTCCCTGAGGAGCAAGAGCATGAGAACAGCCCGCCCCCTGCCGACAACATAAACGAGCGTATTGAGCGGTTGGTTGCTGATCTCGTAGTTGAAATGGAGAGGGAGGAGGAACATGTGCCTGAAAAGAAGAAGCCTACAGTGGTCAGAGCCAAGAAGCCGAAGGCTTCAAGTCAAGCTGAGCAGAAGAAGTCTGCCCTGAGCCCTGCAAAGAAAATGAAATCAGAAGTTGTCGAGGCCGCAAGGGCCAAGACAAAGGCAAAGGGCAAGGGGAAGATGTTTGTGGAGGACGAGCCACCAACTGAAAGGTACATCTCAGAGGCAGCAAAAGAAAGAGGCTAGTCTTTAATGAAGAAGGAACTTCTCCACGAGAGAGGGTTCTTGGATACATTGCCTGATCTGCCCCAATTCCTGCGCACTGGTATAGTAAATCATGGTTGGGAGGAGTTCTGTCGACCACCAATTCATGTATACTCCGAAATGGTGTATGATTTTTATGCAAACCTGACAAACTCCGAGGCTTGTTACTCCACAGTAAGGGGAGTCGAAGTTGATTTCTCAGCAGAGGCCATAAACGATATGTATGCGCTCAAGGACCACAAGAGCTCAGCCTATGCGAAGACTGGGGCCAACCCTTCTGAAGCCACCCTGTAAGAGGCATTGAACGAGATTGCAAAGCCTGAAGCGATGTGGGCAGTCTCGAAGCAAGGAAAGCAGACGCTGATAAGTGCCCTTCTCAAGGATAAAGCTGATGTTTGGTTCTCCTTGATCAGAAGAAGGATCATTCTAGTGACTCATGAGACCACGATCAACCAAGGGAGGTCTCTGCTAATCTATGCCATAATGAAGGGGTTGACCATCGATGTGGGCGAGCTCATCAGTGCGTCCATCCTTGAGTGCGCCAAGAAAGGGAAGGGCAAGCTCTTTTTCCCAAACACTATAACGAAGTTATGTCTGCATGCAGGTGTAGTTGTATCAAGGGAGGAGAAAAAATTGGCCTATGAAGGCCATATAGAGCTGCCTCAGGATCTCAAGCTGAGAAGGAAAGGGAATATGCAAATAGAGCTTGATGGTCTTGCATCTGCTCAAGCTGCTTCAATGTCGTGCTTGCTGAACCTTCAGCAAAAGCTTGCCAAGTGGGCAGAGTACTCTAAGAAGAGAGACATTGGCTTAGCAGAGCATCTGAGATGCGAATTCCCTGAGTTCCCTGCCGAATTGCTGAAGCGATGGGCGCCTACCTGTTTGGAGGAGTTGGAAGAGGAAGATGATGAATGAATGCAAAGGATTGAAAGCATTCGAGGAAGTTGGTTTTCCATATCCTTAACTGCTTTTCTGTTACCTGGTTTCCCCCCCCCCCCCCCCCCCCCTCATATCAATGAATGACCTGTTTTAATTTCAGTACTTAGCATAGTTAGCTTAGTTTAGTTAGTTTAAATTAGTTTAGTTTAGTTAGTTTAGATAGTTGTTTGCTGTTTTCTTCAATTTCCAAAAGCCCTATGGGCCCAAGTTAGAATTAGTTTAGAAAAGGAGTCTTGATCAATGAAAATATCTGCTCTGCTTGTTCCATTCGATTGCTATTTGTTTCATTGTTGCCTCTCAGCATGTTCCCTCTCGAGCATGTTTGTGTTTACATCAGTTTCTGCCTTTGAATTAGCATGCATCCAATGTGAAAAATTTCAAGCATGCTGCTGTCTAAAAATGAACCATCTGCTGGTAGTTTCAGTTTTTATCTTTTGCAATTGGCCAAAATGTGATTCTCTGTGGGTTGTTTATTGTTTAGAGTGTGCTGGATGAGTGTCAAGTACACATTTTAAGCTTGAGTTAGCCACACAGGTTAGAAAGCATGAAACCTTGTAAGACCTTACCTTAGTTAAGTGTAAATCGCTGCTTGTTGTGTTATCTAGCCTAGGAGAGCCATTTCAACCTTTAGCAATTTAAAGTCTGCCTACTTTTAGCTTAAACTAGATGCTTCTAGCCAAGTTTGGGGGTGTGCCCCCCAATGCACTCATTGAGGACAATGAGAAGTCCAAGTTTGGGGGTGAGGCAGCCTTCTAGAAACAAAAATAGGGCCCTAAGAACACTCATATTTCCCTTAATAGATGCATTCCATCTTCTTTGAATTTTTTTTTCTTTTTCTAGGATTGCTGAGTAACCAGGGTCATTCGTGTAACCCACAAGTGGCACTGCGTCAAAAAGGCAAACTCAGGAAAAAGGAAAATGAAAAAGAAAAGCAAAGTTATAAAAATAAATAAACAAACAGAAAGCAAAGAAGAAGAATGTAGGCCAGAAGGTTACAGCCCTTGAAAGCTTAGATGTTCCTAAATTATTGAAATCTGATCCTAAGTATGAGTTAAGCAAGGGGTTGTAACTAGAAGGCCTATCTAGGGAAATGAGTGTCTATCCTTAAAAGAGTGATGCCACGGCTTAGATTGTTCTAAAAATTCTGTACTCTGTTACTTTTGGTTCTAAGCATGGCATGACTTTAAGGATTCTTAGGAGGATAAAAAAAAATGAGGATTAAGTCTAGAAGCATGTACTGAGTTTCAAGTTGAGAGTAAGTGGAATTTAAAACAAAAGGATTACTGCACAATGAGCTTGATGATCTAGATAGATAAAGCAAAAGGTAGGGAGTTATGTTGCGTGCTCAATGTGTTAAAATAAATAAGCAAGAAAGTAGAGAGAGCACTCAGAACATGCAAGCATACATGGTCTCACAGCAAGTAGTAAGTATATTTCATTCGTTTTTTCCACAGAGACTTATTTTTAGCTATTCACGAAGTGTATTTGTTAAGAAAGAAGGGGTGGATTTGAAGGGGTAAAGTTGATTTTTAATTGCCTATTTCTTACCGAATGTATAAAGGGATGCAACATAAACAAATGCAAGTTGAAATTAGACTCAAAAGATAAGAGACGAAATTAATAAGTGAAGAAGAAAACAGCTAAACAGAATGGTAACTTGGTAGAATTGCGGCCACCGCAATGTTTCCGCAATTGTTAAAACAGAAAAAGTGTGTAAAATGGCGAATTAAGGGCTACTAACGACTATCCTATAGGCTTTTTAATACGATTCTCAAGCAGTGGATCAACTCTCTATGCATCAAACTCACTCTATCTCATGTATCGTCCGATTCCATGCATTAGATTCTTTAGTTTACTCGACTTCAAAGTAAGGTCTTAAGCATCTTGTTAAAACAGGAATGTTTAGTTTGTACTAGGAAAACGCTTATTCCTAAGTCGTTTTCTGGTTACCTTGAAAGGCTAGCATGATTATATGACTCTGAACTCTTACTCCTTCCAGAGGTTAGGAGTTCTTTGGACAAAATGGATGGCCAATCGAAATTGCCCGTGGGATGAAGCCTACATACAACCAATGCTTCGAGTGCTATCCTACATGCTTGGTTCACGTTTTTTAGCCTATAGTTCTGTCATTAGCATGCCCCTAAGTGACTTAGCTACTCATGGATATATAGAGAACAGAAATGGAAGATAAAACAGACATGCTTAGAAGAGAAATGAAGACAAACAGTAAGGGAAAAACAGTAGACTGCGAATGTATGAAATTGTGAAATGCAGAATTGAGATTCGATTACTTTGATTGTTTGAACGAACAGCTGAAGCTTAAAATGAATACCACAAAGACAGAACACAACGAAATAATCTATTCTAGCTACTAGGAAAAGAAACAACATAAGACAAGCTGGAAAATGGAAATGAAAAGCAAGAAAAACAGTAAAAGTTGCTTGAAGCCTCGTTGCAGTCGCGTCGAATGAAGGATCAAAAAGAGCAGCCTTGCTTGGATGAATCCAATCGGGAGAGAAGAAGAATCTCCTCTCCTTCCTATCAGATTATCGATTCCAACAGCTGAGCTTCGCAAACCAACAGACGGCAAGGGAAAAACAGACGAACAGATGGACTGCGAGAAGACTCTACGCTTTCGGATGATGATCAAACCTCCGACTTTGACCCCTTTTTATAGTAGTTTGCAGGTGCGTTTGGGCCAAGGAGAACCATCAATCTTCAACGTCATATATCAGAATGGATGGAGGAGAAAGAACGAATCCCTGAAATAACGGAAATTAACAGAAATAGATCAGTCAACTTACGGTTTTCACTTGAATAATTGCGGTTCCCGCAATGTTTTCGCAATTCATTCGCAATGCTCATTTTTCATTCTTTTCCTTCGGTTTTCAACCCTTTTTCTTCCTATTGTGCATAAGTCCTAAATTAGCTACCTTCTTCTAATTCTCATATTTAAGCATAGGTTTAGGCTAAATGCAATCAAAAACACCTAAGTATGTGCATCTTCCTAAGCTAAATAGGTCCTAAATAAGTCACTTTCAGAGACTTAACACACCCCCAAACTTGAGGTTTTGCTTGTCCTCAAGCAAACTAAGGACTTACTTAGGCTGTTATTTTATCTTCTTTAACTACTTACCGACTCCCCTATATCCCTATCCATAACAGTGCTGTCCTGTGACACACTTCTAAGTTTAACACTAACCTCTTATCAAGCTTCTTCTGACTTCGCCTGCTTAAAACACCTACTGTTTTTATTAACCCCCTACTACTGATCTAGCTACTTTTATGATATCATGCCACTATCCCTAAGGTTTCAAATTCTACCAAGCTTTACTCCAGACTCAGTACATGCTTCTAGTTTTTACTTATGAACCACCTAGGATTCCTTAGAGTCATGCCAGTCTTAGTATTAACAGTGACAGTGGTACTTTTAGAGAACAACCTAAACCCTGGCATCACTACATTGGATATACATTCATCTCCCTAGACAAACCTAAATGCTACAACCTTGTGCTTAGCTCATTGAGGATCAGAGTTCTTTTTTAAATAGGACATCTAAGCCACAAGATTATAACTCCTAAGCATACATTCTTCTTCCCTATTTCTCCCTTTTTCCTTTCTTACTTAGGTGGAGCCTCTCCTTGGGTTGCCTTTTGATGCAATGCCACTTGTGGTTTACACACTTGGCACTGATTACTCAGCAACTTGAGAGAGACTCCCCTCTTTATTCTATTTTTCACTTTTTCTATTTATCACAAATATATTTTTTTTTTTAAGGAGAAGAAGAATGCTTATGTCCTAAGGAAGAGAGGAATGTTCCTAGGCCTAGGGTGGCCTCCCCCAAACTTAAACTACTCATTGTCCCCAATGAGTGTCTGAGGTGGCACACCCCCAAACTTGTCTAGAAGCATCTAGTCTAAGGTAAAACAAAGAGAATCTAAAAGTCCTAGGCATAGGCAAAACATTCTAAAAGCAATTATCCCAGCAGCAGAAAATTTGAACAAAACAGACAAGTTTAAGGACTTACAGTTTATGCATGCTGAGCACTATTCAGAGGCTAATTTAAACTATCAAAGGGTGTCCTATGACACTCATCCAGCATGCTTTAAGATCAGCTATATAAGGTAGTCATGCTAGCAGCAAAAGATAGAATTTTAACAGATCACAGCCTAACTAAACAGACAGTCCAAAACATGCATTCAGTCATAAAAATTGCGGGTACCGCAATTATTTCGCAATCAAGTCTGGGCAGATATAACATTGATTCAGTCCCCTAAACATGCTTTTTCCTGTTACTTCAAGCTCTACAAAAATAAAACTAAACCAACCTACCTAGGCAGCTAATATCAGACTATACTAAACAAAAGAAAAAACATAAAACTAAGCATCTAAAACAGATCAAAATTTGACTAAAAACAGCAGAGTTCACATGATTTATCAGAAGCAGATTTTTTTTTTTTTATTTTCTAAGGGAACAGCAATACTCCCTTCAGTGCAATTCAAACCAGCACTCAATTCTCGTCATCCTCATCAGGTTGTCTTGGTCGTGGGGGCACCCATGGAGTTAGGAGATTTGTAGGGAAGTCAGGGAAGATGCACCCCAGCTGGTCTGCAACTTCCTTGTCCCGTGCCTGCGCATAAGTGGCCCATTGAGCCATTCTTCTCTGCATGTCCATCAAGCAGGCCATGGATAGTGACTGATCAGCAGCCAACCGATCCAGTTCGAACTCCATATTCCCTTTCCTCTTCAGCCTTAAGCTAGCAGGCAGCTCCAAGTGGCCTGTGTACGCCATTTGCTGCTCCATGCGCTCGATAGGAACTCCTGCAAGCAAACATAATTTCGTTATGGTGTTAGGGAAAAATAATGGACCCTTACCTTTCCTGGCACACTCAGCAATGGCAGCTGACATGATTTCCCCCACATTGACCGTGAGACCTCGCATAATGGCATAGACCAGCAGTGATCTACTCTGGTTGATGGTCGTTTCATGGGTCACAGGGGACAGCTTTCTCCTCACAAAGGCAAACCATACAGCTGCCTTCGCTGTCAGGTTGGCACTCATTAGGGTATGCCTCCCAATGCGTGATACAGTCCACGCTGCTTCAGGCTGGCCAATGGTGCGAATGGCCTCTTCCAGCACTGCCTCAGTAGGCTCATCAACGATCCGTGCGTAGTCAGTATGTCTTTGGCCCTTGAGGCCATAAGCGTCGTTGATGGCTTTGGCTGAGTAGTCCACCTCTACTCCCCTCACCACAGAAAGCCCTTCCTCAGAGTTTCGAAGGTTGGCGTAGAAGTCGTATACCATACTCGTGTAAGCCGGATTGGGCGGCCTGCACAACTCCTCCCAGCTATGATTTATAATCCCTGCGCGCAAGAATTGCGGCAGGTCAGCAAGTCTGTCGAGGAAGCCTTTTTCGTGCAGCAACTCCCTCTTCCTCAGCTCAACGCCCCTGGACTCAGCGTCAGCCGATACATACCTCACAGATTGAGGCTCGTCTTCAGGGTAGAGCTTGGCCTTCCCTTTGTCTGCTGGCTTGGCTGACTCGGCAGCCTCAACCTTGAGTCGTTTGAGCGATGGCTCAGTGCTCTCCTTCTCTGATGAAGGCGCCTTCTTGGCCTTCTTCTTTTTCAGCTTCTTGGACCGCTTGGCCTTGAGAATCTTGGCCTTCTTCTTCTTCTTGAGCTTCGCCTCAATGGTGATCTGCTGCAGGCATGCCCCCAGCGTCTCTTCCATGGAATCATCCTGCTGTGCAAGACCGTCAGGGCTATCTTCCCGCATAGGAGAGAAAACCTCGTCTTCCTCAGCATCCCCACTGCCCTGCGTGGACTCTTGGTACTCCCCATAGGGGAATTCAGGATCAGGCCGTGGAGAATTGTGCGACGGCGTCGTGCTCTGTGCTGCTGCAGGTGTCGGGTCAGAACTCTGAGGTGCTGAAGACAACTCGGGGCTCTGTGCAGGCGGCGACGACTCTGCGCTTGGCACTGGTTTAGATGGTGAAGGGCTGTGCGCAGGTGATGCAGATGGTGACGAACCCTTCTTGGTGGACTCGTGGGACGCACGATCCGTTTCTTGACTCTCCACAGAGGGAGTCTTTGCTGTGCTTGGTTCGGCGGCCATCTCGACACTCCACCGACGCCTCTTAGGTGTGCCTGCTGGTTCAGATGGTCCAGCAGGGATTTCTGTAACAACCCTCCACTTCTTCCTACGGATTGGAAGCTTGGGCAGACGTTCGGTACGTGCAGCATCAGCATTGGCGAGGGCAAGAAGTGCTTCCCTCGCAGCCGCTTCAGCGTCATCAGCTCTTTTCTTGGCCGCAGATCTTTCAGCCCTAGTGAACACCATTGTTGGATCTTGGAGGTTTGGAGAGAAGAATCAAAGATGAAGAGAATCGCAGTTTTCTTGGAAATCAGAGAATGGGAGAATCGTATCGATCGAGCGCCTTCAAACGGATATAAAGGCAACGGATAAATCCCAACGGCTATATTTTGCGGATCCTGCAATTCCAGCGCAATTTTAGGGATTTCTTTTCATCTAAATGTCAATCTTTGATCGTCCGTATCTTTTATTTGGCTCAACCGTTTCTTGATTTTTAAAGCTGGAATTGATCTCCTTGATTCCCTCTTTCGATTCCCTGAAAAAGAAAATAAAATAAACATCAATTACATAATTAAAATCACACAACAAAACACACAAACGACAACCGAAAAAAAAAAAAGTGCAAAAATAAACTAAGGCATTGGCCTTGACTAAACGAGCACAGTAACCACTCGTTCTCTCTCGTTCTTAATTTCATGCTTCATTCAAGAGGAAGGCCGAGAGAGTCTTCACATCTCCTTCCTCATAGTAGTGCTTCAACCTTGCCCCATTGACCATAAAAGGTTGTCCTTGCTGCAAGTTCTTTATCTCTATTGCACCATGAACAAACACATTAGTAATGACAAATGGACCCGACCATCTAGACTTTAGTTTGCCTGGAAATAATTTTAGTCGTGAGTTAAATAATAGGACAAGTTGGCCCTTCCTAAAGTCTTTGATCCTAAGTCTACTATCATGCCATATTTTGGTCTTTTCTTTATACATTTTGGCATTCTCATAAGACATGTGTCTAAGCTCATCAAGCTCATGCAATTGTAATGACCGTAGTGTCCCTGCATCAGTCACGCAATAATTCAACTCTTTTAATGCCCAAAATGCCTTAATCTCTAACTCAAATGGAAGATGACATGCCTTGCCATATACCAACCTATAGGGAGACATGCCTAGGGGTGTCTTATATGCTGTTCTATAAGCCCAAAGTGCATCCTCAAGCTTAAATGACCAGTCTTTCCTATTAGGTTTGACCACCTTTTCTAGGATGTTCTTAATTTCCCTATTTGAAATTTCAGCTTGTCCATTTGAGTGTGGGTGGTAGGGAGTGGCTACTCTATTTCTAATGTTATATTTAGCCAACACTCTCTCCATAGCTTTATTAATAAAATGTGTCCCCTCATCACTAATGATCGCACGAGGGGTCCCAAATCTAGTAAAAATGTGCCTATGCAAGAATTTAACTACTGTTTTAGCATCATTACTAGGACAAGCTATGGCTTCTACCCACTTAGACACATAGTCTACTGCTACAAGGATGTAGAGGTTACCTGATGATGGTAGAAATGGTCCCATGAAATCAATGCCCCACACATCAAAGAGTTCTAACTCTAAGATGTAAGTGAGAGGCATTTCATCCTTGCGACTGAGATTACCTGTCCTTTGGCATTCATCACAGCTGTGTGCATAGGTGTGTGCATCCTTGAAGATCGTTGGGCAATAGTAGCCACTCTGAAATACCTTTGCAGCTGTTCTTTGGCCACCAAAGTGTCCACCATAAGGAGCTGTGTGACAGTGCTGCAGCACAGACTTCGCCTCAGCAGCTGAAACACACTTCCTTAGCAACCCGTCAGCACATGTTCTGTATAAAGTGGGATCATCCCATATGAATTTCTTTGCTTCGTGAAGGAACCTTTTCTTCTCTTGTCCTCCCTTGAAAATAGGCAGTACCTGTGATGCAAGGAAGTTAGCAATGTCAGCAAACCAAGGTTCCTCATCGTTATCACGATGAGCCAAAACAAAGACATGTTCATCAATGAAAGCATCAGAAATTGCGGACTCCGCAATTTTTTCGCAATTATGGTGCAATCTGGAAAGATGATCCGCAACCACATTCTCGCACCCTTTCTTGTCTCTAATGTCCAGATCAAACTCTTGCAACAACAGTACCCACCTTATCAACCTAGGCTTAGCATCAGCCTTCCTCATAAGGTACTTGAGTGCGGAGTGATCTGTAAACACTATTGTTCTGGTGCCTACAATGTAATTCCTAAACTTCTCACAAGCAAACACTACTGCTAGCACTTCCTTCTCAGTGGTTGTGTAATTACATTGTGCCTCATTAAGTGTTTTACTAGCATAATATACAGGGTGTGTTAGCTTGTCAATCTTCTGTCCTAACATTACCCCCACAGCATAGTCACTGGCATCACATAACATCTCAAAGGGGAGATCCCAATTGGGTCCTACTATGATAGGGGCTGTGACTAATGTTGTCTTAAGGGTTTTCCAAGCTACTCTACATTCTTTAGAGAAGATGAATGGCCTATTAAGCTCTAGAAGCTCACACAAGGGCTTGGCTATCTTAGAAAAGTCCTTAATGAACCTTCTGTAGAAGCCAGCATGCCCTAAGAAACTTCTAATGGCTTTGACATTTTGTGGCTCTACCAACTTCTCTATGATCTCAATTTTGGCCCTATCGACCTCTACACCTGCCCTTGACACTCGATGACCTAAGACAATCCCTTCATCCACCATGAAGTGGCATTTTTCCCAATTTAGAACTAGGTTGGTCTCCTCACACCTAGCCAGGACTTGTCCTAAATTTTCTAGACAGTTGGTGAATGAATCCCCAAAGACTGAGAAGTCATCCATGAATATTTCTATCATGGACTCATCCAACTCAGAGAAGATTGCCATCATGCACCTTTGGAAAGTTGCCGGTGCATTGCATAAGCCAAAAGGCATTCTGCGAAAGGCAAAGGTTCCAAAAGGGCAAGTGAAGGTGGTCTTCTCTTGGTCCTTAGGGTCTATAGTAATCTGGTTATAGCCGGAGTAACCATCTAAGAAACAGTAGTAGGCTCTACCAGCTATTCTGTCTAACATCTGGTCAATGAATGGTAAGGGGAAATGGTCTTTTTTAGTTTCTTTATTTAGCTTCCTATAGTCCATACATACTCTCCACCCTGTGACAGTCCTTGTTGGAATCAGTTCATCGTTCTCATTGACTACCACAGTTATCCCCCCCTTTTTAGGTACACATTGGATGGGGCTTACCCACTGGCTACTAGCTATGGGGAAGATTACACCTGCATCTAACCATTTTATGATTTCCTTTTTAACTACCTCTTTCATAGAGGGGTTTAGCCTACGTTGGTGATCTACTCTAGGTGTGTGCTCTTCCTCTAATATAATCTTATGCATACAGTAAGAAGGGCTAATGCCTCTAATATCAGCAATAGTCCATGCAATAGCCTTCCTATGTTGCTTAAGCAGTAAAATCAGTTCAACCTCATGCTTTTCACTCAACTTAGAAGAAATGATAACAGGCAGAGTTTCATTACTCCCTAAATATGCATACTTGAGGTGAGTGGGTAGTGGTTTTAGTTCTAAAACAGGTGGATGCTCAATGGATGGCTTTAAAGGATTTAATGATCTATCAGTTAGGTCTATATTCATACATACAGGTTGTGGTATATCTACAGGCATATCCATTATTTCAGATACATTTAAATCAGCTACATCTAATTGTACATATTCATTAGCATGCTTAGTTAATAGTACATGCTCTAATTGTTCTTCCATTAAAGAGTCTACGACGTCCATGCTAGCACAGGATTCAAGGTCAGAGGGATACCTTAGAGCTTTATACACACTAAATTTCACCTCTTCATCATGAACCCTCATAGTGAGCTCACCTTTTTGAACGTCTATAAGTGCCCTACCTGTGGCTAGAAATGGTCTGCCTAGCAGGATGGGGACCTCCTTGTCTGCCTCATAGTCCAGGACAATGAAATCTGCAAGGAAGATAAATTTGTCAACTTTCACTAGAATATCCTCAATCTTACCTTCAGGGTATGCGATGGATCTGTCTGCTAGTTGTAAAGTGACAGTGGTTGGACGTGCTTCTCCTATTCCCAACTAGCGGAATAGGGATAGGGGCATGAGGTTTATGCTGGCTCCCAGGTCACAAAGAGCTCGCCCCACGTGCTTGCCTCCAAGTTCTACAGGTAAGGTGAAGGAACCAGGATCCTTCTCCTTCTTAGGCAGCTTATTCTGGAGTATAGCACTGCACTCCTCAGTGAGGTTGACTGTTTCAAACTCACCAATTATTTTTTTGTTAGTAATAATGTCATTCAAAAACTTTACATAAGAAGGCATAGACTGTAAAACCTCTACAAAAGGAATGTTAACATGCACTTGTTTAAGAATTTCAAGGAATTTGTTAAAGTGCACTTCCTGTTCTTGCTTCTTCTTAAGCCTTCGAGGATATGGAGGTGGTGGCACATATTCAGGCACGTCAGGTCGCCTTAGGATAGGTGGAGGCCTTGGAATTTCTTCTATCTCCTCAACAATTGGCTCTAGCCTGGCTCCTGATGTGCTAGTTGGTGGTGGACCTTGGTTTGGCAGAGACTCCAGTGGAGCACTAGACTCAGTGTTCTCTACTCTCTTTGGTATGTCTTTTGTGTTGCTCACCAATGGTCTACCACTTCTAAGTTCAATTGCTTGAACTTGTTCCTTACCATCTCTCCTTGGTACCTCGGTGTCAGCAGGGAGTCTACCTTGGGGCCTACTTTTGATTTCATTGGCTAATTGGCCTATTTGGTTTTCTAGGCTCCTAAGAGTAGCTTGCTGGCTTTGGAGAGTAGCATCATTTTTAGCTATGTATTCCTTGAGTAGGTTTTCTACAGAAGATCCTACAGGTTGATTATAAGGTTTTTGGTACATTGACTGGTTATGTTGGTTATGTTGGGAGTGAAACCAGATGTTCCACTCGGCCTTGGTTGGTTAATATTTTGGTTAGAATTTGGTTGGCCACCCCATGACAGGTTTGGGTGGTTTCTCCAACCAGGGTTGTAAGTTTGTGAGTAGGGGTTGTTCCTAGGCTGCTGTTGGCTTCCTACATAGCAGACTGAGGATGGATTCCCAGGGCAGTATTCATATGGGTGCCCTTCCCCACAGAATCCACAGATCAGTGCCTCGCCTTGACTTGGTTGGGTGCCCATTGACATGGCTGTGGCGGTATTGGCACTGGTTTGGAGATTGGCCTGAGCCATTTGCTTCACTAGGTTGGTCAGGGCATTTATTTGGGTGCTCATGGCGCTTAGAGCATCCTTGTCTTGAGCTCTAGTTGGCTCTACAGGGTCATCTGACCACCTACAGTGAGATGTTGAGATCTTCTCCAAGATCTCATAAGCTTCGTTGTAACTCTTGGACAACATGGAACCACCAGCAGATGAATTTAGAACTTGTCTGGTGCTGGGGTTGCATCCTTTGAAGAAGACTTCTATTTGGATACACCATGGGATGCCATGGTGTGGACATTTGATAAGAAGATCTATGAATCTTGTCCAAGCTTCGTGAAGAGACTCACTTGGAGCTTGTTTGAATTTTATGATATCATCACGAAAGGTAGAATTCCTATCAGGTGGGAAATATTTGACTAGGAATTTCTCTGCTAAGTCTGTCCAGTTAAGGACAGATCCAGAGGGTAATGAGTTTAACCACGTTTTGGCTTTGTCCCTCAAAGAGTAAGGGAACAAGTATAGCCTCAAGGCTTCTTGGGAAACTCCAGGGATCAGGAATGTGTCACTAACTCCTAGGAAGTTTCTAAGATGGTTGTGGGGATCCTCATTTTCTATTCCAAAGAATTGTCCCACAGTGGACAACATTTGGAACATCACTGGCTTTAACTCGAATGAGTTGGCAGTGATCTCAGGACGGATTATGCTGGGGTTCAGCTCCCCAGGCATAGGTACTAGATAAGAAAGAATGGCGCTGTCCTTGTCATTCGCTATTTCGATGGGATTGCGAGTGACAGGCACCAGATTTTGATCTCCTCTTTCCATTTCTTCTTGAGAAGGTGGTGGTAACCTTGCGGTTTCAGCAGCTAAATGAGGTAATGAAGGTTGTTTAAATAGACGTTTCTTGGCTCTATTTCTAGCTCTAAGTAATCTCTCGGGCTCAGGGTTGAACTCTAGATCACTACTTGGAAGCTCATTCATAAACTAACCTAAATGTTACCTAAAAAAGAAATGAAATTGGATCAAATTCAGTAGAAAATAATTTGGTGTTTCAACCTTAACTAACTTCGTTTTCACTTAAATAAGTCCCCGGCAGCGGCGCCAAAAACTTGTTGCGTGCTCAATGTGTTAAAATAAATAAGCAAGAAAGTAGAGAGAGCACTCAGAACATGCAAGCATACATGGTCTCACAGCAAGTAGTAAGTATATTTCATTCGTTTTTTCCACAGAGACTTATTTTTAGCTATTCACGAAGTGTATTTGTTAAGAAAGAAGGGGTGGATTTGAAGGGGTAAAGTTGATTTTTAATTGCCTATTTCTTACCGAATGTATAAAGGGATGCAACATAAACAAATGCAAGTTGAAATTAGACTCAAAAGATAAGAGACGAAATTAATAAGTGAAGAAGAAAACAGCTAAACAGAATGGTAACTTGGTAGAATTGCGGCCACCGCAATGTTTCCGCAATTGTTAAAACAGAAAAAGTGTGTAAAATGGCGAATTAAGGGCTACTAACGACTATCCTATAGGCTTTTTAATACGATTCTCAAGCAGTGGATCAACTCTCTATGCATCAAACTCACTCTATCTCATGTATCGTCCGATTCCATGCATTAGATTCTTTAGTTTACTCGACTTCAAAGTAAGGTCTTAAGCATCTTGTTAAAACAGGAATGTTTAGTTTGTACTAGGAAAACGCTTATTCCTAAGTCGTTTTCTGGTTACCTTGAAAGGCTAGCATGATTATATGACTCTGAACTCTTACTCCTTCGAGAGGTTAGGAGTTCTTTGGACAAAATGGATGGCCAATCGAAATTGCTCGTGGGATGAAGCCTACATACAACCAATGCTTCGAGTGCTATCCTACATGCTTGGTTCACATTTTTTAGCCTATAGTTCTGTCATTAGCATGCCCCTAAGTGACTTAGCTACTCATGGATATATAGAGAACAGAAATGGAAGATAAAACAGACATGCTTAGAAGAGAAATGAAGACAAACAGTAAGGGAAAAACAGTAGACTGCGAATGTATGAAATTGTGAAATGCAGAATTGAGATTCGATTACTTTGATTGTTTGAACGAACAGCTGAAGCTTAAAATGAATACCACAAAGACAGAACACAACGAAATAATCTATTCTAGCTACTAGGAAAAGAAACAACATAAGACAAGCTGGAAAATGGAAATGAAAAGCAAGAAAAACAGTAAAAGTTGCTTGAAGCCTCGTTGCAGTCGCCTCGAATGAAGGATCAAAAAGAGCAGCCTTGCTTGGATGAATCCAATCGGGAGAGAAGAAGAATCTCCTCTCCTTCCTATCAGATTATCGATTCCAACAGCTGAGCTTCGCAAACCAACAGACGGCAAGGGAAAAACAGACGAATAGATGGACTGCGAGAAGACTCTACGCTTTCGGATGATGATCAAACCTCCGACTTTGACCCCTTTTTATAGTAGTTTGCAGGTGCGTTTGGGCCAAGGAGAACCATCAATCTTCAACGTCATATATCAGAATGGATGGAGGAGAAAGAACGAATCCCTGAAATAACGGAAATTAACAGAAATAGATCAGTCAACTTACGGTTTTCACTTGAATAATTGCGGTTCCCGCAATGTTTTCGCAATTCATTCGCAATGCTCATTTTTCATTCTTTTCCTTCGGTTTTCAACCCTTTTTCTTCCTATTGTGCATAAGTCCTAAATTAGCTACCTTCTTCTAATTCTCATATTTAAGCATAGGTTTAGGCTAAATGCAATCAAAAACACCTAAGTATGTGCATCTTCCTAAGCTAAATAGGTCCTAAATAAGTCACTTTCAGAGACTTAACAAGTTACAAAGAGCTTAAGGTTTAAAAGGCAAAGAGAAACAGAATGATAGCATGGGAGTTGGCTTTAGTTTAAAATGAGTCACAGGACAACATTGTATTTAGCAATAAGCCTAAGAGGATAGCAGTTTAGTTGGTTAGAGATAAAGAAAAGACATAGCAGCAAGATTGTTAGAAAAGGCAGAGAGAGAAGAGAGAGAAAAAGAGAGGAAGGATGAGTTATATAGTGTTGCTCGAGGACTAGCAATAGCTCAAGTTTGGGGGTGTGTTAACTCTCCAAATGAGAGTTATTTAGGTCTTTATATGTTAAATATCCATGGAGTCTTCTGAGCATTTTAATTATTATTGAGCTTAATATGTGATAAATAGTGACATTTGTGAATGGGTGTTGAATTAATGCTTGTGTGGAAAATATGTGCATAAGTGTGTTATTTGGTGTCATATGTCTAAACAATGCCTTTCAGGATTGTCGCTGAAGTCTCGCGAGGAGCGCAATAGAACAAGGGAAAGGAAAGTTGCAGACAAAGCTTTGCGATCGCAACGCGCCAGCAAAGTTGGGACATTTAAGAACCTTTGCGATCGCAACGCAGACGCAAAACTTGTACCTTCTTCTACTGCATTTTCAGAGCCTGTCCCCTTCCGTACTGCATGCCTGCAACGTCTGGTTTTGTGTCCTCCAATGAGGATAGAGAACCATTTTAGGGTATGGATTATGGAGCTTTTGAAGGGCCATATATGTAGAATATGATGGAGGAAAGGAATATATCATACCTTGGAGAATCGACAAGTGTCCAAACCCCAAGAAACCATCTCCATTGTTGGATCCGAGAAAGCTGCCTTGGTATTCAGAAACTCTAAGGACTTACTTGTTTTTCCTTCCAAGTCAAGTCACTTCTCTCCTTCAACCGAAGCACGAAGTGGACAAGCTAACCATCTCCTATTCTGCTGTTTTTCTACTATTTTTCTACTGTATTTCTATTGTTGTTCTTACTGTTTTTGAACTCTGATAGCTCTAAAATAGAGCTATAATTATAGCCTTAAATCTAGCTAAATGCCATGCTTAATTCAATTAAATCTCCTTATTTTAGGTATTTCGTAGCAAAGAGCTCGGGAAGTCAAATTATGAATTTCAAGGCTAAATCGGTCATTTAAGAGGGTTCGGAAAGTGTTCGGGTCAAAAAGATAGGCCAAACGGAGTTCGGGAGCCAAAACGACCCAAATTGGGTTTAGACCCGAGAGGTCAGTGCCCAGGCGCCGGCGCCCAGCGCCCAGGCGCCAAGCACCAGCAGCAGCCCAGACGCCCGCGCGCGCGCGCTATGCCCGACATTAAAGGTCCCGCGCGCGCCATCGCCCACGCCGGCGCCCCCGCGCGCGCGCTCCGCCGCCCGTCATCGTAAGTCCCGCACGCCAACACCCGCGCGCGCGTCCTCGTCCGCCCGCGCGCGCTCGCCTGCCCACGCCCGTGTCCGCAAGCTCACCCTAGCCATGACCCGAAAAGCCCGTCATTAAAAGTCCCAAAAATGCCCGTCCTTAAAAGTCAAAGAAATTCCGGTTTTTATAAATTTTTCCAGAGAGCTCAGCGCCTAGGCGCTGACTTATGGCGCCTAGGCGCTGTCCCGATTCTGCGCGCGCGCGCCCGCGGCGCCTAGGCGCTGACTTATGGCGCCTAGGCGCTATTCTGACGCGAAAATGGGTATAAATACCCATTTTCCGATTTTAGGTCATTATCCTATTCTTTTCCCCCTCGGGATTGCCGTTTTTCTCTCTCTTTTTCTGGTTTTTACCCATTTTTGGGTTGTATGAAGGAGACAACCTCCATGAATGCTTGGGCAAACTTCATCTCCATGGATAGCTAAAGGTTAGTGATTGGTTAGTTAAGTTTAGGGGTTGATTATCTTTTGTATTAGGTGAGATTAGAGCTTAATTGAACTGTTTAGCATGATTGAATGAGTTTCTTGCATCTCTTGGTCTGTATTAAGAACGAATGACTTGCCTTTCTGATTGGGAGTGACGTACATAATTAGTTACGCATGCTTAGTTGGCTAATATTGATTTTTGACAAACCTCAATACTTAGTAGCGAAAGTCTAGCTCGTGGCTAATCAATTCGAGCCTAAATGACAGTTGGGGGTAGGAGTTGATTAACGTTTTCACGGCGGGCTTAAGACTAAGAGATAAATCGAATTAGTTTTAGGATTAGTTCGTCTCAATGATACCCGTTACTGTTCGTTAATTAATTTAAGAGTCATGAACTTAGATTAATTAGTGGGCATGTTTAATTAGGATTGCACTTCCTTAATTAATTCATTGGGATGTTTGGACCCGATAGGGACATAACATTTTGTGTGCATGAAACATTTCGGCTAATATACATATTAATCAATGAACCAAAATACATTAGATCAATCTCGACACTTGCTAATCAATCGAATTCGTCAATTTCATACTTCCCGTTTTAATTTTCCGTTAGCTTAAATTCTGTTTTTGTTACTTTGTTTTCCCAAACAAAATCCCCCCATTTTATCATTGCAAATTTAATTAAATTAAATTAGGATTATTGATCACTCCCTGTGGATCGACCCCGTTACCACTTAGCTCCAAATTGCTCGGTGCATTCGGGTTTATAAATTTCATTTTGGCGGGTCTCGACAACCCGAAATTTGTGAACGTACAAAAGTTCACTACCAAAATTGGCGCCGTTGCCGGGGAGTAAAAATATAATCTTGATTGATTGAATTTTATTTGTTTTGTGTTTTTATTTTATTTTATTTTTCTTTTTGTAAATAATTTTATTTTATTTTATTTCTTTTTATTTTTATTTTCTTGGTTTCTGTTTACTTTTATTCTTCTTGTACAGTATGACCCGTTTCTTTTAAGTTTTTTGTACAGTTTTATTTTAAATTTTGAGGAGAGTGGAAGAGATGGAGGCTGAGGCTAATTTTGAGGATCAAAGGACCATGAAGCAGTTGGCATTACCGGACGTAGACCGCCAACCACTGTGTATAGTGTATCCGGTAGTTCCAGGTAATTTTCAATTAAAATCTGGATTAATTAACCAACTACCTTCTTTTTGTGGTAATGCAGGTGAGGATCCTCAGAAGCATCTTAAGGAATTCCATCTGGTATGTTCAGGGATGATGCCCCAAGGAGTGACTGAAGACCAACTGTGCTTGAGGGCCTTTCCTTTCACTTTGAAGGAAAAGGCAAAAGACTGGCTGTATTGTCTTCCATCTAGGTCTGTCACGACATGGAACGAACTAAAGGGCTTATTTTTGGAGAAGTACTTCCCTGCCTCAAAAGCCACTGAAATCCAGAGGCAAATCTGTAGGATCACGCAGGGAGCTGAGGAGAATTTATTCGAATATTGGGAGCGGTACAACCGACTGTGCAGAAGCCACCCCAATCACCAGATAGCTGAGCATCTCCTCATTCTGTATTTTTACGATGGTATGCTTCCTCGAGACCGCCAGATGATCGATGCTGCTAGTGGAGGATCTCTTCTTCATAAGACGCCCGTGGATGCCAAAATTCTGATCTCTAATATGGTTGGGAACCTTCAGCAGTATGGTGGTGGAGGAGTAGAGAATACTCGTCTCTCAAAGGAACTGAAGGAGCTCAAAGCCCAAGTACTCGAGGTAAGTAACTCACTTCTCATAGTAGCCCAAGGCTTACAAAAATCTCAATCTTCTGTTGCAGATCGAAATGTCGAGGAGATGGTGAGTTCTTACTTGATGAAGTTTTCAGCCATGTTTGAGAGTACTGGAGTTCAAGTGCGAGGTCTGGCTGATACAATGAAGAGGCTAGATGAAAGGCTCAGTAAGGTGGAGGACCAGTGCTCACGGATACCGCCGCAACAACCGATGGCGAGCACTTGTGAGCAAGTGTGCGCCATAACCTTGAGAAGCGGGAAGGAAATCTCTATACCAGTGGAGGAGAGTCCTGAGCCAAGATGGAAAGGGGTAAATTTTGATCCCACCTGTACTAGAGTGTATGTGCCTAAAGCCCCCTTCCCAAGTAGATTGATGGAACTGGTGTGCGGATTTTTGAATATCCTCAAATCTCAAGCTGTCGAGGCTTGCCAAAATACGATTTATAAGGCTATAACCAAGGCTTTGCAGCCAGTGGTAACAGGGTCGATCCAAGGAGAAGGTGTGAATAAAATTACTATTAAAATTGAGAATTAATTAATTGATTGGTTTTGTAACGGGGGGATTTTTAGCATGCAAGGAAAGATAATAAAGCGCTAACGGAAGAATAACATGTAGAAAAATGCGTGCACGGTTTGGGAGTTTCGGGATTAATTGCTAGACAATTTCAGTTCATCATTTAATGCTAAATTCATGGTATGCAGTTTATTATACACACGGACGACTACCCGAGAAGCCCCAAGGTAGCCGACTCCATAGATTTTAATCAGACCACACAGTTCCAATTATACGTTATCCAAAATTGCATTAAGGTGATCAGCCTTAAATTTATCTTAGACAGTCTGATACGAAACCCTAGTGAATTGGATCAAGAACCCCTTGGTTATACGAACCCTTGAATCACAAACACTAAAACCCCTTAATACATTCAGTTTTGAATAAGATGGATATAAAAGACACAAAAGAAAGATAAAGGATATACCCGACCTAGAGCCAAAGCTCTGATACCAAATGATACGAAACCTCCAAGAATAAGCGTGAGAACCCCTTAATTATACGGACCCCCAACACATTAACTTGAAAACCCCAGTAGCCAATTCGATCTCAGCCCCTAAGATAGGCTAGAATACAGGTTACTTAGATGATCTAGCGAACCAAGGATCGGACAAAGCTTTTGGCTCCCATCAACCCTCGATCTTCAAAGCACTCCACAAGTAAGACAGATCAATCCTCACTTGAATGCTCCAAATATACATGCATTCTATCACAAGAACACACAAGAAACAAAGCTTAAAAGCTTTCAGGATTTAAAACCCAAAATACTACATTTCATGTCTTTTATCAAGTTGTCTTTTACAATAGACAAGGCTAATCCCTTTTATAGACAAGGATATAAGCCAAGAGACTCCTAACATAAATGCTAATATGAAAAGTCACCTTGAAATACCAAAAGATGCCTTGATATTTTAAAACGCACCTTGGAAAACTAAAAGTTTATCTTGAAATATGAAAGATCACCTAAAACTTAGTTACACTTTAAATGAGTACATTAAGTAACCAAATATAGATTTTAACATGATCTATTAGTCTTCCACGAAATGGACTTGTGAGATAATGAAGTTCATGCATTTCTCTTCCCTGTTGACTTTGATTCTTCCTCCATAACAATGGTTTGACTTCATTAAGCTTCATCATGGATATGAATTAGATTGCCAAAATAATTCATATCACAGTCACTAGCTAACCGCGACGAACATTCAAGTGTGAATTCTAATTGCTAGTAGATTGCCCGCAAACGCTGTATGCAATCAAAAACTATCCTACACGACTCGATACTCCGATTTAGTTTTATCTACCTGTGTTACTTAGTCGAGCAGTGAGAGGCACGACATCGCTACTCTTTAACATACACAACATGCAAGATGACTCGAGTGTCAATCGTCGAAATCTAACATGCGCGTTGGATTAAGCAAGATAGATAAATACAAATAAACAGCAACCAATATGCATATTCAAATGTGTAGATTATCAAAACTAAAATGTCTAACAATAATTCCCTAAACAATCCCCAAACCGTTCACCCTTACCTTAGCCGCTCATGGCGCGGGTTGTCAATTTCGCTCCAACGACGGCCATGGAAGGCGTCATCAACGAGTTACAAGAGGGAAGAAGCTCTCTAACATGCCAACAATGGCGGAGCTTGAAGAAATAAAGAGAAAACTAGAGGAAGAAGAAGAAGAAGCTCTCAAAAATTGGTGAAGAATAATAAAATCTCCGCAGAAAATCGTCTTTTACAGCTTCTGTAATCGTCGTAGCGTCGAGACGCTAGGCCAGCGTCTCGACGCTGTGCCCTAAGTTTTTCGCGCGCGCTTCGCGATGGCGTCGCGACGCTGGGGCAGCGTCGCGACGCTTGCCCGATGATTTTCCTGCGCGCGCCTCGCGATGGAGCGTCTCGACGCCAAGCAGAGTCTCGACGCTGGGCAGCGTTGAGCTAGCGTCTCGACGCTATCACTCGACGCTAGCTCTCGGGTTTTTGCGGCGTCGAGCCAGCGTCTCGACGCTATAGCTCGACGCTGGCTCTCGGGTTTGGGGGCTGGAACTTTGCCTCTCCTAGGCGGTTTTGGCCCGTTTCTTCACGGATCAACTTCCCCTTTCCCGACGCACTCCCGGGGCATTAAAACTCCACTTTAAGCTCTCGAACGGGTCCAACGGACGCACGAGCTCTTTGCCGCATTTCTCCTACAAACGAGATATATTAACCAATTAAAAGCGGACTTAAGCTATAATTAGGAAGTATTTAATAGCTCCAAAATGGAGTTATCAAACACCCCCAACTTAAACATTGCTAGTCCTCGAGCAAGTACTACAAAGATATTGACTCTAAGGACGCGCCTACATGCAACTAACTCAAACCTCCATGCATTTTGAAAATTTAAACACAACATAATCATGGAAGCATTTTGTTCATGCATTTACAATGAACATATCAAAAATTAACTCTTGCCCCCTAACGTGTGTGTGTGCTAGCCAACCACTCCTAAACTCACGTAAACCCGGAAAACCCACATGCAACGCACATCCCGTTTTCCCCCTACTTCTAGCGTTTAAGAACAGTCTAAACTTGACTTACACGAGAGAGAGAAGCAAATTAAGAGACCTAATTATTTTTTTTTTTCATTCATTTTTTCCTTTTCACGAGTACTTTGTACTCTTTCTTAAGGTTCTTTGAACCAACTTTTATTCCTTTTTTCTTTCCAACTCGAGCTGCCTAACACGCCAAACTTAGGCCTAAGCTTCACGTTTTTAAGGACTAACGCTCACTTCTTAAGCGCTAATAAGAAGGAGGAGCGCCTCGAGAGGAATTTTCTATCCAACATGCTTTTCTATTTTTTTTTTTATTATTAGGCTAAGCATATGCTTTCTCAATTAACTAACCACTAACTCTCATGCAACAAGCTACCTGTGGGTGCCTTTCGGGGTGACAACGAGAATTAGTGCTACATGCAATTTTTGAGCCTACGAAATCTAGGAAGGGGTTGCTAAGTGCTCGATAAGTGCAAGGGAGCAACAAAAATTTTTTTAAAATTTTTGACATGAACTTAATAAACGCAAAACTCATGCAAAAACTCGATTATGTACATGCTCAGATTTCCAACATGCACTTCCTAGGCTATCATTGTCAGAAAACAGTAAACAGAGTCCCAAGCACTTCAATATCAAAATAGCACTTCTCAACAAACTACACATGCATATCCATCAGACCATCTCCACCCCCAACTTCAAAATATGGCATTGTCCTCAATGCCATTACAGTCAGATAAAACAAAGTAAAAGGGAAGAAGAAGTACACTTCCCTGACTCTTTGTGAAGCTGGCGAGGGCGAGGAAGCGGCGCACAAATACATCGGAGCCCAAAATTGTCTTCTCTTCCTCGATTCCTAAAAGAAAAACAGCAAGCAAAGTAAGACTAAATTAATCTAAAAAGCAATAAAACAAAAAAAAAAGCAACTAACTAAAACAGAAAAACAGTCCATCGCTCGGGTGCCTCCGAGAAGCGCAGAATTTTTAAAGTCGTTTGCTCGACTGTATTCTCTCCATTGACTCAACCATAGTCCGTAAGTGCGGGGGACGATCCAAACTTGTCCGCGTCCACACTTTTCCTGTAATCAATAAAAACATTTTGCACTCTTCGTGCCTCGAGCACGTGAATATCAGAATCGTTAGTGCAAAAACCAGCAGTATTATCCATCAAATCAAGTCAGATTTTCTAACCGAGACATGGGAACCATCCCTCAAGCGCGAGGGTAGACTCCCATTCTCGTCATGCTCAATCCCAGAAATATTCTCAGCAGATTTCCTATCAAATAATGAAAACTCATGCAAAATATCATCAAACTCTAAAGAAACGACGCCCTTAAACATATCGATTTTGACCCTAGCGGTCTTAAGAAAAGGGCGTCCTAACAACATAGAGAACGAGGCATGCGATGACTTTTCATTCATGTCTAACACAAGGAAATCAGCGGGGAACATCATATCCCCAACTCTAACCAGAACATCTTCTACTTTCCCTCTAGGACATATGCTTGACCCATTAGCTAACTGGACAGACACGTTACACTCATGTAGTTCATTTAAATTTAAATCAAGAAATAATGCAGAATACATAACGTTCACAGAAGCTCCTAAGTCTAGCATGGCATTACGAACTACCTTACTACCTATCATACAAAGGATAGTGAAGGTACCTGGATCGTTGCACTTGGCAGGCAACGTACCTGGGAGGATAGCAGAAACGTTCTCTTTTCTCATCTCAGTCCCTCTGGACTTTCTTTTCTTTGTGCACCAGCTCCTTAAGAATTTTGCATACTTGGGCACCTGACTGACTGCCTCTAGGAGTGAGATATTTACCATCACCTTCTGGAAGGTACGAAGGACCTTCTCATCATCGGATTCCAAAGTAGGCTTCGCAAGCCTACTCGCGAAGGGTGCTCTAGCAACTTCCTCTGGTACACTGGCCTTTTCATCTTTTTTCTCATTTTGAATCTCGGGGGCAGACGGGGAAGACTCGTTCAGGCTGTCCTTAGCTTCCTTCACAGCTCTGGTGGAAAGTGACTTTCCACTCCTCAGCTGAATAGCACTCACGTTTTCACATGAGTTGACCGTAGTTTGGGAAGGAAGCTTCCCTGAGCTCTTTCTCTCGATCTTACTAATAGACACCGCCATTTGTGTCAGCTGCTTGTTCAGATTCTGCAGCTCGGCCTTGTGAGAATTAAGCTCTTCTCGAGCTTCTTTTTGAAACTGGCTGGTGCTCGTGACAATGGTCCTTACCATTTCTTCTAGCGAGCTGGAGGAGTGTTAAGTCTCTGAAAGTGACTTATTTAGGACCTATTTAGCTTAGGAAGATGCACATACTTAGGTATTTTTAATAGCATTTAGCCTAAACCTATGCTTAAATATGAGAATTAGAAGAAAGTAGCTAAATTAGGACTTATGCACAATAGGAAAGAAAAGGGTTGAAAACCGAAGGAAAAGAATGAAAAAACAAGCATTGCGATTGAATTGCGAAAACATTGCGGGAACCGCAATAATTCAAGTAAAAACCGTAAGTTGACTGATCTTTTTCTGTTAATTTCCGTTATTTCAGGGATTCGTTCTTTCTCCTCCATCCATTCTGATATACGGCGTTGAAGATTGATGGTTCTCCTTGGCCCAAACGCACCTGCAAACTACTATAAAAGGGGGTCAAAGTCGGAGGTTTGATCATCATCCGAAAGCGTAGAGTCTTCTCGCAGTCCATCTGTTCTCCTGTTTTTCCTTTGCCGTCTGTTGGTTTGCGAAGCTCAGCTGTTGGAATCGATAATCTGATAGGAAGGAGAGGAGATTCTTCTTCTCTCCCGATTGGATTCATCCAAGCAAGGCTGACCTTTTTGATCCTTCATTCGAGGCGATTGCGACGAGGCTTCAAGCAACATTTACTGCTTTCTGTCTTTCTTTTCTAATTTCCAGCACTGTTCAGTTGTTGTTTCTAGCTTAGTGATTAATCTACATCATTTCGTTGCTTTCTGTCTTTGGATTATTTACTTTAAGTTTCCCTTTGTTCGTTCAAACATTCAAAGTAATCAAATTACAAGTCTTCATTTCACAGTTTCCATCTTCTGCTGCTACGGTTTTTCCTTACTGTTTTAAGTGTATTTCCCTTCTAAGCATGTCTGTTTTATCTTATATTTCTGTTCTCTATATATCCATGAGTAGCTAAGTCACTTAGGGGCATGCTAATGGCAAGACTATAGGCTAAAAAACGTGAACCAAGTATGTAGGATAGCTCTCGAAGCATTGATTGTATGTAAGCTTCATCCCACGTGCAATTTCGATTGGCCATCCATTTTGTCCAAAGAACTCCTAACCTCTGGAAGGAGTAAGAGTTCAGAGTCATATAATCATGCTAGCCTTTCAAGGTAACCAGAAAACGGCTTAGGAATAAGTGTTTTCCTAGTACAAACTAAACACTTCTGCTTTAACAAGATGCTTAAGACCTTACTTTGAGTTGAGTAAACTAAAGAATCTAATGCATGGAATCGGACGATACATGAGATAGAGTGAGTTTGATGCATAGAGAGTAGATCCAGTGCTTGAGAATCGTATTAAAATGCCTATAGGATAGTCGTTAGTAGCCCTTAATTCTCCAATTTACACACTTTTGCTGTTCTTACAATTGCGGAAACATTGCGGTGCCCGCAATTCTGCTAAGTTACCATTCTGTTTAGCTGTTTTCTTCTTCATTTATTAATTTCGTCTCTTGTCTTTTGAGTCTAATTTCAACTTGCATTTGTTTGTGTTGCATTCCTTTAGACATTCGGTAAGAAGTAGGAAATTAAAAACCAATTTTACCCCTTCAAATCCACCCCTTCTTTCTTAACTTTATACTTCACAAGTAGCTTATAAATAAATCTCTGTGGGAAAACGAATGAAAAAATACTTACTACTTGCTATAAGATCATGTATGCTTGCATGTTCTGAGTGCTCTCTCTTCCTTTTTGCTTATTTTTATTAATACATTGAGCACGCAACAAGTTTTTGGCGCCGCTGCCGGGGATTTATTTAAGTGAAAACGAAGTTAGTTAAGTTTGAAACACCAAATTATTTTCCATTGAATTTGATCCATTTTTCATTTCTTTTTCAGGTACCATTTAGGTTAGTTTATGAATGAGCATCCAAGTAGTGATCTAGAGTTCAACCCTGAGCCCGAGAGATTACTTAGAGCTAGAAATAGAGCCAAGAAACGTCTCTTTAAACAACCTTCATTACCTCCAACAATTGCTGAAACCGCAAGGTTACCGCAATCTCCTAAAGAAGAAATGGATAGAAGAGATCAAAATCTGGTGCCTGTCACTCGCAACCCCATCGAAATAGCGAATGATAAGGATAGCGCCATACTTTCTTATCTAGTACCTATGCCTGGGGAGCTGAACCCCAGCATAATCCGTCCTGAGATCACTGCCAACTCATTCGAGTTAAAGCCAGTGATGTTCCAAATGTTGTCCACTGTGGGACAATTCTTTGGAATGGAAAATGAGGACCCCCACAACCATCTTAGAAACTTCCTAGGAGTTAGTGACACATTCCTTATCTCTAGAGTTTCCCAAGAAGCCTTGAGGCTATATCTGTTCCCTTACTCTTTGAGGGACAAAGCCAAAACGTGGTTAAACTCATTACCCTCTGGATCTGTCCTTAATTGGACAGACTTAGCAGAGAAATTCCTAGTCAAATACTTTCCACCAGATAGGAATTCTACCTTTCGTGATGATATCATCAAATTCAAACAAGCTCCAAGTGAGTCTCTTCACGAAGCTTGGACAAGATTCAAAGATCTTCTCATTAAATGTCCACACCATGGCATCCCATGGTGTATCCAAATAGAGGTCTTTTTCAAAGGATGCAACCCCAGCACCAGACAAGTTCTAAATTCATCTGCTGGTGGTTCCATGTTGTCCAAGAGTTACAACGAAGCTTATGAGATCTTGGAGAAGATCTCAACATCTCACTGTAGGTGGTCAGATGACCCTGTAGAGCCAACTAGAGCTTAAGACAAGGATGCTCTAAGCGCCATGAGCACCCAAATAAATGCCCTGACCAACCTAGTTAAGCAAATGGCTCAGGCCAATCTCCAAACCAGTGCCAATACCGCCACAGCCATGTCCATGGGCACCCAACCAAGTCAAGGCGAGGCACTTATCTGTTGATTCTGTGGGGAAGGGCACCCATATGAATACTGCCCTAGGAATCCATCCTCAGTCTGCTATGTAGGAAGCCAACAGCAGCCTAGGAACAACCCCTACTCACAAACTTACAACCCTGGTTGGAGAAACCACCCAAACCTGTCATGGGGTGGCCAACAAAATTCTAACCAAAATCCTAACCAACCAAGGCCGAGTGGAACACCTGGTTTCACTCCCCAACATAACCAATCCATGTACCAAAAACCTTACAACCAACCTGTAGGATCTTCTGTAGAAAACTTACTCAAGGAATATATAGCCAAGAATGAGGCCACTCTACAGAGCCAGCAAGCTACCCTTAGGAGCCTAGAGAACCAAATAGGGCAACTAGCCAATGAGATCAAAAGTAGGCCCCAAGGTAGACTTCCTGCTGACACTGAAGTACCAAGGAGAGATGGTAAGGAACAAGTTCAAGCAATTGAACTCAGGAGTGGAAGACCATTGGTGAGCAACATCAAGGACACACCAAAGAGAGTAGAGAACAAAGAGTCTAGTGCTCCACTGGAGTCTCTGCCAAACCAAGGTCCACCACCAACAAGCACATCAGGAACAAGGCTGGAGCCAATCACTGAAGAGATAGAAGAAATTCCAAGGCCTCCACCTATCCTAAGGCGACCTGACATGCCTGCATATGTGCCACCACCTCCATTTCCTAGAAGGCTAAAGAAAAAACAAGAACAGGAAGTGCACTTTAACAAATTTCTTGAAATTCTTAAGCAAGTGCATGTTAACATTCCTTTTGTAGAAGTATTACAGTCTATGCCTTCATATGTAAAGTTTTTGAAGGACATTATTACTAACAAAAAAATAATTGGTGAGTTTGAAACAGTCAACCTCACTGAGGAGTGCAGTGCCATACTCCAGAATAAGCTACCCAAGAAGGAGAAGGATCCTGGTTCCTTCACCTTACCTGTTGAGCTAGGAGGCAAGCACGTGGGGAGAGCTCTTTGTGACCTGGGAGCCAGCATAAACCTCATGCCCCTATCACTATTCCGCCAGCTGGGAATAGGAGAAGCACGTCCAACCACTGTCACTTTACAACTTGCAGACAGATCCATCGCATACCCTGAAGGTAAGATTGAGGATATTCTTGTAAAAGTTGACAAATTTATTTTCCTTGCATATTTCATTGTCCTGGACTATGAGGCAGACAAGGAGATCCCCATCCTGTTAGGTAGACCATTTCTAGCCACAGGTAGGGCTTTGATAGACGTCCAAAAAGGTGAGCTCACTATGAGGGTTCATGATGAAGAAGTGAAATTTAGTGTGTATAAAGCTTTGAGGTATCCTTCTGACCTTGAATCCTGTGCTAGCATGGACGTTGTAGATTCTTTAATGGAAGAACAATTGGAGCATGTACTATTAACTAAGCATGCTAATGAATATGTACAATTAGATGTAGCTGACTTAAATGTATCTGAAATAATGGATATGCCTGTAGATAAACCACAACCTGTATGTATGAATATAGACCTAACTGATAGATCATTAAATCCTTTAAAGCCATCCATTGAGCATCCACCTGTTTTAGAACTAAAACCACTACCCACTCACCTCAAGTATGCATATTTAGGGAGTAATGAAACTCTGCCTGTTATCATTTCTTCTAAATTAAGTGAAAAGCATGAGGTTGAACTGATTTTACTGCTTAAGCAACATAGGAAGGCTATTGCATGGACTATTGCTGATATCAGAGGCATTAGCCCTTCTTATTGCATGCATAAAATTATACTAGAGGAAGAGCACACACCTAGAATAGATCACCAACGTAGGCTGAACCCCTCTATGAAAGAGGTAGTTAAAAAGGAAATAATAAAATGGTTAGATGCAGGTGTGATCTTCCCCATAGCTAGTAGCCAGTGGGTGAGCCCTATCCAATGTGTACCTAAAAAGGGGGGGATAACTGTGGTAGTCAATGAGAACAATGAACTGATTCCAACAAGGACTGTCACAGGGTGGAGAGTATGTATGGATTACAGGAAACTAAATAAAGAAACAAAAAAAGACCATTTCCCTTTACCATTCATTGACCAGATGTTAGACAGAATAGCTGGTAGAGCCTACTATTGTTTCTTAGACGGTTATTCAGGGTATAACCAGATTACTATAGACCCTAAGGACCAAGAGAAGACCACCTTCACTTGCCCTTTTGGAACCTTTGCCTTTCGCAGAATGCCTTTTGGCTTATGCAATGCACCGGCAACTTTCCAAAGGTGCATGATGGCAATCTTCTCTGAGTTGGATGAGTCCATGATAGAAATATTCATGGATGATTTCTCAGTCTTTGGGGATTCATTTACAAACTGTCTAGAAAATTTAGGACAAGTCCTGGCTAGGTGTGAGGAGACCAACCTAGTTCTAAATTGGGAAAAATGCCACTTCATGGTGGATGAAGGGATTGTCTTAGGTCATAGAGTGTCAAGGGCAGGTGTAGAGGTCGATAGGGCCAAAATTGAGATCATAGAGAAGTTGGTAGAGCCACAAAATGTGAAAGCCATTAGAAGTTTGTTAGGGCATGCTGGCTTCTACAGAAGGTTCATTAAGGACTTTTCTAAGATAGCCAAGCCTTTGTGTGAGCTTCTAGAGCTAAATAGGCCATTCAACTTCTCTAAAGAATGTATAGTAGCTTGGAAAACCCTTAAGGAAGCACTAGTCACAGCCCCTATCATAGTCGGACCAAATTGGGATCTCCCCTTTGAGATGTTATGTGATGCCAGTGACTATGCTGTGGGGGTGATGTTAGGACAGAAGATTGACAAGTTAACACACCCTGTATATTATGCTAGTAAAACACTTAACGAGGCACAATGTAATTACACAACTACTGAGAAGGAGATGCTAGCAGTAGTGTTTGCTTGTGAGAAGTTTAGGAATTACATTGTAGGCACTAGGATAATAGTGTACACTGACCATTCTGCCTTAAAGTACCTTATGAGGAAGGCTGGTGCTAAGCCTAGGTTGATTAGGTGGGTGTTATTGCTGCAGGAATTTGATTTGGACATTCGAGACAAGAAAGGATGTGAGAATGTGGTTGCGGATCACCTATCTCGATTGCAGCACAATTGCGAAAAAATTGCGGAACCCGCAATTTCTGATGCTTTCATTGATGAACATGTCTTTGTTTTGGCTCATCGTGATAACGATGAGGAACCTTGGTTTGCTGATATTGCTAACTTCCTTGCATCGCAGGTACTGCCAACTTTCAAGGGAGGACAAGAGAAGAAAAGGTTCCTTCATGAGTCAAGGAAATTCATATGGGATGATCCCACACTTTACAAAACATGTACTGACGGCTTGCTAAGGAAGTGTGTTTCAGCTGCTGAGGCGAAGTCTGTGCTGCAGCACTGTCACACAGCTCCTTATGGTGGACACTTTGGTGGCCAAAGAACAGCTTCAAAGGTATTTCAGAGTGGCTACTATTGGCCAACAATCTTCAAAGATGCCTACAACTATGCCCACAACTGTGATGAATGCCAAAGGACAGGTAACCTCAGTCGCAAGGATGAAATGCCTCTCACTTACATCTTAGAGTTGGAGCTCTTTGATGTGTGGGGCATTGATTTCATGGGGCCATTCCCACCATCATCAGGTAACCTTTACATCCTTGTAGCAGTAGACTACGTATCCAAGTGGGTAGAGGCCATAGCATGTCCCAATAATGATGCCAAAACAGTCATAAAATTCTTACATAGGCACATTTTCACTAGATTTGGAACACCTCGTGCGATCATTAGTGATGAGGGGACACATTTTATTAATAAGGCCATGGAGAGAGTGTTGGCTAAGTATAACATTAGACATAGAGTAGCCACTCCCTACCACCCACACTCGAATGGCCAAGCTGAAATTTCCAATAGGGAGATAAAAACCATCCTAGAAAAGGTGGTCAAACCTAATAGAAAAGACTGGTCATTTAAGCTTGAGGATGCACTTTGGGCTTATAGAACTGCATATAAGACACCTCTAGGTATGTCTCCTTATAGGTTGGTGTATGGTAAAGCATGTCATCTTCCATTCGAGTTAGAAATTAAGGCATTTTGGGCACTAAAAGAGTTGAATTATTGCGTGACTGATGCGGGAACGTTGCGGTCTTTGCAATTACATGAGCTTGATGAGCTTAGACACATGTCCTATGAAAATGCTAAAATGTATAAGGAAAAGACAAAGATTTGGCACGACAGTAGACTTAGGATCAAAGACTTTAAAAAAGGCCAACTTGTTTTATTATTCAACTCACGATTGAAATTATTTCCAGGCAAACTTAAGTCTAGATGGTCAGGTCCTTTTGTCATTACTAATGTGTTTGTTCATGGTGCCATCGAGATAAAGAACCTGCAGCAAGGGCAACCTTTCATGGTTAATGGTGCAAGGCTGAAGCACTACTATGAGGAAGGAGATGTGAAGACTCTCTCGGCCTTCCTCTTGACTGAAGCATGACATTAGGAACGAGAGAGAACGAGTGGTTACTGTGCTCGTTTAGTCAAGGCTAATGCCTTAGTTTATTTTTTGACATTTTTCCGGTTATCGTTTGTGTATGTTTTTGTGTAATTTTAATTAAGTAATTGATGTTTATTTTATTTACTTTTTCAGGGAATCGATAGATGGAATCAAGGAGATTGCATCCAGCAAAAAAAATCGAGAAGATATTGGGCCAAATCGAAGATATGGTTGAGCAAAGATTGCGATTTAAATGAAAAAATCTCCCTAAAATTGCGCAGGAATTGCGGGATCCGCAAAAATTATAGCCGTTGGGATTTTTCCGTTTCCTTTATATCCGTTGAGACGCGCGTGGATCTATACGATTTCCCAAGTCTCTGAACTCCAAGCAATATCTTTTCTCTTCATCTTTGATTCTTCTTTCCAAATCTCCAAGATTCGACAATGGTGCTCACTAGGGCTGAAAGATCTGCGGCCAAGAAAAAAGCTGATGACGCTGAAGCGGCTGCGAGGGAAGCACTTCTTGCCCTCGCAGATGCTGGTGCTGCGCGTACCGAACGTCTTCCCAAACTTCCGATCCGTAGGAAGAAGTGGAGGGTTGTCACAGAAATCCCTGCTGGACCCTCTGAACCAGCAGGCACACCCAAGAGGCGCCGGTGGAGTGTCGAGGTGGCCGCCGAACCAAGCAAAGCAAAGACTCCCTCTGTGGAGAGTCAAGAAACTGATCGTGCGTCCCACGAGTCAACCAAGAAGGGTTCGTCGCCATCTGCATCACCAGCGCACAGCCCTTCACCATCTGAACCAGTGCAAAGCCCAGAGCTCGGTTCATCGCCGCCTGCACAGAGCCCTGAGTTGTCTTCATCACCTCAGAGTTCTGCACAGACACCTGCAGCCGCGCAGAGCTCCACGCCGTCTCACACTTCTCCACGGCCTGATCCTGAATTCCCATATGGGGAGTACCAAGAGTCAACGCAGGGCAGTGGAGATGCTGAGGAAGACGAGGTCTTCTCTCCTATGAGGGAAGATAGCCCGACGAGTCCTGCACAGAAGGATGACTCGATGGAGGAGACATTGGGGGCGTGCCTCCAGCAGATCACCATCAAGGCCAAGCTCAAGAAGAAGAAGAAGGCCAAGATTCTCAAGGCCAAGCGATCCAAGAAGCTGAAGAAGAAGAAGGTCAAGAGGGCGCCTTCATCAGAGAAGGAAAGCACAGAGCCATCGCTCAAGAAACTCAAGGTTGAGGCTGCGGAGTCAGCCAAACCAACAGACAAAGGGAAGGCTAAACTATACCCTGAAGATGAGCCTCAATCCGTGAGGTATGTATCTTCTGACGCTGAATCCAGAGGGATTGAATTGAGGAAGAGGGAGTTGCTGCACGAAAAGGGCTTCCTCGACAGACCTGCTGACCTGCCGCAGTTCTTGCGCGCAGGAATCACAAACCATGGATGGGAGGAATTTTGCAGACCGCCCAATCCAGCCTACATGAGCATGGTGTATGACTTCTACGCCAATGTGCTCAGCCCTGAGGATGGCCTGTCTGTGGTGAGAGGGGTAGAAGTAGATTTCTCAGCTAAAGCCATCAACGCAGCCTATGGTCTCAAGGGCCAAACACATACAGATTATGCACGGATCGTTGATGAGCCTACTGAGGCAGTTCTGGAAGAGGCCATTCGAACCATTGGCCAGCCTGAAGCTTCCTGGACCGTGTCACGCAATGGGAGGCACACTCTCATGAGTGCCAACCTCACAGCTAAGGCGGCTGTTTGGTTCTCTTTCGTGAGAAGGAAGCTGTCCCCCGTGACGCATGAGACCACAATCAACCAGAGCAGGTCGCTGCTGGTTTATGCGATAATGAGAGGTCTCACGATCAATGTGGGAGAAGTCATTGCTACTGCCATCACTGAGTGCGCAAAGAAAGGTAAGGGACCATTGTTTTTCCCTAATACCATAACTAAACTCTGTTTGCTTGCAGGAGTTCCCATCGAGCGCATGGAGCAGCAAATGGCTTACACAGGCCATTTGGAGTTACCTGCTGGCTTAAGGCTGAAGAGGAAAGGGAACATGGAATTCGAATTGGATAGATTGGCTGCTGATCAGTCGCTGTCCATGGCCTGCCTGATGGATATGCAGAGGAGAATGGCTCAATGGGCCACTTACGCGCAGGCACGAGACAAGGAAGTTGCTGATCAACTTGGGTGCATCTTCCCTGACTTCCCCACGAATCTCCTGACTCCATGGGTGCCTCCACGCCCAAGACAACCTGATGAGGATGACGACATCTGAGTGCTGGTTTGAATTGCACTCAAGGGAGTACTACTGTTCCCTTAAACTAATTTATCCAAAAAAAAAAAAATCTGCTTTCTGATAGACCATGTGAATTATGCAGTTTTTAGTTCGTATTTTGTTCTGTTTTAGTTGCTTAGTATTTAGTTTTTAAATTGTTTAGTGTAGTCTGATGATAGATGAATAGGTAGGTTAGTTGAGTTTTATTTTTGTAGAGCTTGAGTGACAGGAAAAAGCATGCTTAGGGGCCTGAATCACTGCTATATCTGCCCTGACCTTATTGCGAAATAATTGCGGTACCCGCAATTTTTATTACTAAATGCATGTTTTGCTGCTAGCATGACTACCTTATATAGCTTATCTTAAAGCATGCTGGATGAGTGTCATAGGACACCCTTTGATAGTTTAAATTAGCCTCTGAATAGTGCTCAGCATGCATAACTGTAAGTCCTTCACTGTCTGTTTTGTTCAAATTTCCTACTGCTGGGATAATTGCTTTTAGAATGTTTTGCCTATGCCTAGGACTTTTAGATTCTCTTTGTTTTACCTTAGACTAGATGCTTCTAGGACAAGTTTGGGGGTGTGCCACCTCAGACACTCATTGGGGACAATGAGTAGTTTAAGTTTGGGGGAGGCCACCCTAGGCCTAGGAACATTCCTCTCTTCCTTAGGACATAAGCATTCTTCTTCTCCTTTAAAAAAAATTGTGATAAATGGAAAAAGTGAAAAACAGAATAAAGAGGGGAGTCTCTCTCGAGTTGCTGAGTAATCAGTGCCAAGTGTGTAAACCACAAGTGGCATTGCATCAAAAGGCAACCCAAGGAGAGGCTCCACCTAAGTAAGAAAGGAAAAAGTGAGAAATAGGAAAGAAGAATGTATGCTTAGGAGTTATAACCTTGTGGCTTAGATGTCCTAATTAAAAAGAACTCTGATCCTCAATGAGCTGAGCACAAGGTTGTAGCTTTTAGGTTTGTCTAGGGAGATGAATGTATATCCAATGAAGTGATGCCAGGGTTTAGTTGGTCATATGAAAGTACTACTGTCACTGGTTTTGTACTAAGACTGGCATGACTCTAAGGAATCCTAGGTAGCTCATAAGTAAAAACTAGAAGCATGTACTGAGTCTGGGGTAAAGCTAGGCAGAATTTGAAATCTTAGGGATAGTGGCATGATATGACAAAAGTAGGTAGATCAGAAGCAGGGAGTTAATAAAAACAGCAGGTGTATTAGGCAGGCGAAGTCAGAAGAAGCTTGATAAGAGGGTAGTTTTAAACTTAGAAGTGTGTCACAGGACAGCACTGCTATAGATAGAGATATAGGGGAGTCAGTAAGTGGTTAAAGAAGATAAGACAACAGCCTAAGTAAGTCCTTAGTTTGCTTGAGGACAAGCAAAACCTTAAGTTTGGGGGTGTGTTAAGTCTCTGAAAGTGACTTATTTAGGACCTATTTAGCTTAGGAAGATGCACATACTTAGGTGTTTTTAATAGCATTTAGCCTAAACCTATGCTTAAATATGAGAATTAGAAGAAAGTAGCTAAATTAGGACTTATGCACAATAGGAAAGAAAAGGGTTGAAAACCGAAGGAAAAGAATGAAAAAACAAGCATTGCGATTGAATTGCCAAAACATTGCGGGAACCGCAATAATTCAAGTAAAAACCGTAAGTTGACTGATCTTTTTCTGTTAATTTCCGTTATTTCAGAGATTCGTTCTTTCTCCTCCATCCATTCTGATATACGACGTTGAAGATTGATGGTTCTCCTTGGCCCAAACGCACCTGCAAACTACTATAAAAGGGGGTCAAAGTCGGAGGTTTGATCATCATCCGAAAGCGTAGAGTCTTCTCGCAGTCCATCTGTTCTCCTGTTTTTCCTTTGTCGTCTGTTGGTTTGCGAAGCTCAGCTGTTGGAATCGATAATCTGATAGGAAGGAGAGGAGATTCTTGTTCTCTCCCGATTGGATTCATCCAAGCAAGGCTGACCTTTTTGATCCTTCATTCGAGGCGATTGCGACGAGGCTTCAAGCAACATTTACTGCTTTCTGTCTTTCTTTTCTAATTTCCAGCACTGTTCAGTTGTTGTTTCTAGCTTAGTGATTAATCTACATCATTTCGTTGCTTTCTGTCTTTGGATTATTTACTTTAAGTTTCCCTTTGTTCGTTCAAACATTCAAAGTAATCAAATTACAAGTCTTCATTTCACAGTTTCCATCTTCTGCTGCTACGGTTTTTCCTTACTGTTTTAAGTGTATTTCCCTTCTAAGCATGTCTGTTTTATCTTATATTTCTGTTCTCTATATATCCATGAGTAGCTAAGTCACTTAGGGGCATGCTAATGGCAAGACTATAGGCTAAAAAACGTGAACCAAGTATGTAGGATAGCTCTCGAAGCATTGATTGTATGTAAGCTTCATCCCACGAGCAATTTCGATTGGCCATCCATTTTGTCCAAAGAACTCCTAACCTCTGGAAGGAGTAAGAGTTCAGAGTCATATAATCATGCTAGCCTTTCAAGGTAACCAGAAAACGACTTAGGAATAAGCGTTTTCCTAGTACAAACTAAACACTTCTGCTTTAACAAGATGCTTAAGACCTTACTTTGAGTTGAGTAAACTAAAGAATCTAATGCATGGAATCGGACGATACATGAGATAGAGTGAGTTTGATGCATAGAGAGTAGATCCAGTGCTTGAGAATCGTATTAAAATGCCTATAGGATAGTCGTTAGTAGCCCTTAATTCTCCAATTTACACACTTTTGCTGTTCTTACAATTGCGGAAACATTGCGGTGCCCGCAATTCTGCTAAGTTACCATTCTGTTTAGCTGTTTTCTTCTTCATTTATTAATTTCGTCTCTTGTCTTTTGAGTCTAATTTCAACTTGCATTTGTTTGTGTTGCATTCCTTTAGACATTCGGTAAGAAGTAGGAAATTAAAAACCAATTTTACCCCTTCAAATCCACCCCTTCTTTCTTAACTTTATACTTCACAAGTAGCTTATAAATAAATCTCTGTGGGAAAACGAATGAAAAAATACTTACTACTTGCTATAAGATCATGTATGCTTGCATGTTCTGAGTGCTCTCTCTTCCTTTTTGCTTATTTTTATTAATACATTGAGCACGCAACAAGGAGCTCGAGGCTTGAGCCTAGGTGGAAGAGTTAGGCCTATCCTGAGACTGGCCTTGGAAGCGAGATTGTCCTTCCCTGTTGCCATAGCTAACGTTGGGGTGGTCGCGCCAACCGGGGTTATACGTGTTTGATTATGGGTCGTACTTCCTCGGGTTGGAAGCGTACCCCCCGATTGCATTGACCTCCTCCGCCTCACGGGTTCCTCCAACGATCTTTTTCAGCATATTTCCTATCTCGGCCACTTGGGCCCTCATTTCAGTCATTTCGTGGCTCTGAGCCACGCTGTGGACTTGTCCTTGCCCCCGAATACCAAACTGCTGCGAGTTGGTTGCCATATTCGCTATCAGTTGCTTGGCCTCAACCGGGGTCTTGTCGATCAAGGCCCCGCCACTCGCTGCATCAATCATTTGCCGGTCGTGGGGCGTCATCCCCTCATAGAAGTACTGGATCAGTAACTGATCGACAATCTGATGGTGTGGGAAGCTGGCGCACAGGCGCCCAAATCGCTCCCAGTATTCGTGTAGAGACTCACCCACGTCCTGGGTGATCCCATAAATCCTCTTCCGCAGTGTGGTGGCCAAGGACGCGGGAAAATATTTTTCCAGAAATACCCGCTTCATGTCCTGCCACGTGGTGATCGATCTGGAGGGCAGATAATATAGCCAATCCTTGGCCTTGTCCTTGAGCGTGAAGGGGAATGCCCTCATGTTCAACTGCTCCTCCGTGACTCCAGCGGGCTTCATCCCCGCGCAGACGCAATGGAATTCCATCAGGTGTTTGTTCGCGTCCTCCCCTGCGTTGCCATGAAAAGAAGGTAACTGGTGAATTAAACCTGATTTTAATTCAAAGTTACCTGCTACCACGGGGTAGTTTATGCATAGAGGCTGCAGGTTCAGATCTGGCGCTGCCAGTTGCTTTAGCGTCCGTGGCGCGTCACCTTGCGCCATCTCGTTAACCAAGAAGGGATTGCTTTCTTCTCCTTCAAACGGTCTCTGCCCCTCACGGGCTTCTCTCCTTAACCGCCGCTCCTCTCTGTCGATTTCTGGGATAAACTGCAATCCACTAACCTCAGAGGAGTGGGTCATACACAAACAAAAATTTAAATATACAACATACAAACAGAAAAATTTTCAGCCAACCATCAATCAATCAAATTCAAACTTCAATCATAATTTTAATCAAATTTGCCTACTCCCCGGCAACGGCGCCAATTTTGGTGTGCGGATTTTTGAATATCCTCAAATCTCAAGTTGTCGAGGCTTGCCAAAATACAATTTATAAGCCTATAACCAAGGCTTTGCAGCCAGTGGTAACAGGGTCGATCCAAGGAGAAGGTGTGAATAAAATTACTATTAAAATTGAGAATTAATTAATTGATTGGTTTTGTAACGGGGGGATTTTTAGCATGCAAGGAAAGATAATAAAGCGCTAACGGAAGAATAACAAGTAGAAAAACGCGTGCACGGTTTGGGAGTTTCGGGATTAATTGCTAGACAATTTCAGTTCATCATTTAATGCTAAATTCATGGTATGCAGTTTATTATACACACGGACGACTACCCGAGAAGCCCCAAGGTAGCCGACTCCATAGATTTTAATCAGACCACACAGTTCCAATTATACGTTATCCAAAATTGCATTAAGGTGATCAACCTTAAATTTATCTTAGACAGTCACTAGCTAACCGCGACGAACATTCAAGTGTGAATTCTAATTGCTAGTAGATTGCCCGCAAACGCTGTATGCAATCAACAACTATCCTACACGACTCGATACTCCGATTTAGTTTTATCTACCTGTGTTACTTAGTCGAGCAGTGAGAGGCACGACATCGCTACTCTTTAACATACACAACATGCAAGATGACTCGAGTGTCAATCGTCGAAATCTAACATGCGCGTTGGATTAAGCAAGATAGATAAATGCAAATAAACAGCAACCAATATGCATATTCAAATGTGTAGATTATCAAAACTAAAATGTCTAACAATAATTCCCTAAACAATCCCCAAACCGTTCACCCTTACCTTAGCCGCTCATGGCGCGGGTTGTCAATTCCGCTCCAACGACGGCCATGGAAGGCGTCATCAACGAGTTACAAGAGGGAAGAAGCTCTCTAACATGCCAACAATGGCGGAGCTTGAAGAAATAAAGAGAAAACTAGAGGAAGAAGAAGAAGAAGCTCTCAAAAATTGGTGAAGAATAATAAAATCTCCGCAGAAAATCGTCTTTTACAGCTTCTGTAATCGTCGTAGCGTCGAGACGCTAGGCCAGCGTCTCGACGTTGTGCCCTAAGTTTTCCGCGCGCGCTTCGCGATGGTGTCGCGACGCTGGGGCAGCGTCGCGACGCTTGCCCGATGATTTTCCTGCGCGCGCCTCGCGATGGAGCGTCTCGACGCCAAGCAGAGTCTCGACGCCAAGCAGAGTCTCGACGCTGGGCAGCGTTGAGCTAGCGTCTCGACGCTATCACTCGACGCTAGCTCTCGGGTTTTTGCGGCGTCGAGCTAGCATCTCGACGCTATAGCTCGACGCTAGCTCTCGGGTTTGGGGGCTAGAACTTTGCCTCTCCTAGGCGGTTTTGGCCCGTTTCTTCACGGATCAACTTCCCCTTTCCCGACGCACTCCCGGGGCATTAAAACTCCACTTTAAGCTCTCAAACGGGTCCAACGGACGCACGAGCTCTTTGCCGCATTTCTCCTACAAACGAGATATATTAACCAATTAAAAGCGGACTTAAGCTATAATTAGGAAGTATTTAATAGCTCCAAAATGGAGTTATCAGGAACCTCCAGCCCAGTTGGAGAGCGAAAAGAAGAAAAGTCCTCCAGTTGTTCCAAAGTATGTGCCCAAGCCTCCCAATCCAAGAAAACAGCTGAGTCCCAGGATCATTGAAGAAGAGGACCAAGATGAGGAATCTCCTGTGCCTAAGCAAGAATGTGTTCCAGTTGCGCCATTCCCAAATAGGCTGGCTAAGCCAAAGCCTAAGGTAGATGAGGAAGAAAAAGAAGTCTTTGAGACTTTTAAGAGGGTTTTGGTGAACATTCCCCTTTTGGAAGCCATCAAGCAAATTCCTAAGTACTCAAGGTTCCTTAAGAGTTGGTGCACCTTCAAAAAGATGCAAAAGGCGGAAGAAGAAGTGAAAAGCTTGAATGACTCAAGAATGACCAACATTGTTCTACCAACGAAATGCAAGGATCCAGGTAAGTTTACATTACCTTGCACAATAGGGGACAAAATGATTTATGAGGCCATGTTAGATCTAGGATCATCAGTTAATGTGATGTCTTATGATGTTTTTCAAGATCTTAAATTGAAATATATGCATAGATCTGGTGTTATAGTACAACTGGCTGATAAATCATTTGTGCATCCTATGGGAAAAGTTGAAGATATTCTTGTTAAGGTTAACAATATGTACTTCCCCGCTGACTTTCATGTGCTTGAAATGAATGAAAACTTATCTCGTATGCCCACGTCAATTCTTTTAGGACGTCCTTTCATGAAAACTGCTAAGGTTAAAATTGATGTGGATAAAGGAGTCTTATCTGTTGAATTTGATGGAGATAAGAGTGAGTTTAAAATGGATGCATTAACTGATGAACCTTATGGGAATGTGAATGTCGATACTGTGAATGCATTGTTTGGGATCGATGTTGTTAGTGTGCAGGAGAAGCCTAGGAAATTCTTTTATGTGGACTTTGGCAGGAAGGATGGATATAGGAAGATGGATGGAGTATCTTCCAAGATGTTGAACTATGGATGAGTGGAGTCCGAGAATACAGTCGAGCAATCGACTTTAAAAATTTGCGCTTCTCGGAGGCACCCGAGTTTGAACTGTTATTTCTGTTTGTTTTAGTTTATTACTTTACGTAGCTTAGTTTTTAATACTTGCTTGCTTGTTGTGTTTTGTTGTTTTTAGGAGAATAAGGAGATTGCCGGCTTATGGACTTAAAATTGGAAGAAAAGATAGTGCCATCTTTCCGCCAACCTTGCAAAGATCAGGGAAGTTCTCGTGTTCCCTTATTTCGCACGTTTATTGCTTTATCTGATGGTTGATGCATTGAGGACAATGCATTTCTCTAGGTTGGGGGTGGTTTGTCTGTGGACTTCTGCGTAGTTGTCGAGCATGGGTTTTCTCTGAATTTGAAGTGTCGTAGTCTGAATTTGCATGTTGTTCGATGAGGACAATCTTTGATGTGCTTTTAAAATCTTCGTTGTGCATAATAGGAAAAGCATGAGATTGTATGCGTTAATTGAGCATTTTTCGAAAATTTTTAAAATTTTTGTCGTTGCTTCCTTGCGTCTATCGAGCACGTAGCATCTTATTCTGGACTCCGTAGGCTTAGAATTGCTTTATTTAGCCCGAAATCATGTTGTCACTGTTGCGTGCTCAATGTGTAAAAGAAATAAACAATAAGAGAGAGAGAGCACTCAGAACATGCAAGCATACATGATCTTGTAGCAAGTAGTAAGTATTTTTTCATTCGTTTTCCCACAGAGATTTATTATTAGTTACTCGCGAAGTGTGTTGTTAAGTAAGAAAGGGTGGCATTTAATGGGGTAGATTTGGTTTTAAAGTTCCTATTTACTAATGAATATATAAAGGATAGCAACATGAACAAGTGCAAGTCAATGAAAAACTCAAATATAAAAAGAAGAGATTAATAAACGAAGAGGAAAATGGCTAAGGCAGAATTTTTAACTTAACAGAATTGCGAGAACAGCAATTTTACCGCAATGTTACTAACAGCGAAAGTGTGTAAAATGGAGAAACAAGGGCTACTAACGACTCCTCTATTGGCTTTTTCACACGATTCTCAAGCATTAGATCAACTCACTATGCATCAAACTAACTCATTCTCATGTATCTTCCGATTTCATGCATTAGATTCTTTAGTTTACTCATGTCCAAGTAAGGTCTTAAGCAACTTGTTAAAGCAGTAAGTTATGATTTGTACTAGGAAAACGCCTATTCCTAGGTCGTTTTCTGGCTACCTTGAGAGGCTAGCATGAGTGTATGACTCTGAACTCTTACTCCTTCCAGAGGTTAGGAGTTCTTTGGACAAAATGGATGGCCAATCGAAATTGCCCGTGGGATGAAGCTTACATACAATCAATGCATTCGAGAGCTATCCTACATGCTTGGTTCACGTGTTTTAGCCTATAGTATTGTCATTAGCATGCCCCTATGTGACTTAGCTACTCATGGATGTAGAGAGAACAGAAAGATTAGATGAAGTAGACATGCTTAGAAGAAAGCAAGAAAAAACAGTAGGCAGAGAAGATAAAGACAAAGTGCGAAATGATGAATTGTGCTTTGATTAATCAATTGTTTGAATGAACACATGAAGACTTAAAGTCACTAACATAAAGACAGAAAGCAACGAAATGGAATTGATTAACTAATGGAGAAGAAATAACAACAAACGGTGCTGGAAATAAGAAGTAAAAGACAGAAAGCAAGTAAAGTGAGCTTGGTCGCCTCGTCGCAGACGCCTCGGCTGAAGGGAGAGAAAGGTAAGCCTTGCTTGGATGAATCCAATCAGAAGAGAAGATGAATCTTCTCTCCTTCCTATCAGATTGTCGACTCCAACAGCTGAACCTCTCAAACCAACAGACGGAGAAGAGAATGAATGGGAAAGACTGCGCTGCGAAGAGACTTCTACGCTTTCAGATTATTTTTCAACCCTCTACTTTGATCTCCTTTTATAGTATTCTGCAGGTGCGATTGGGCCAAGGAGAACCATCCATTCTCAACGTCGTACTTCAACGTGACTGGAGGAGAAAGAACGAATCCCTAAAATATCGGATCACAATAGAAAAAGGTTAGCCAACTTACGGATTTCACTTGAAACATTGCGGTTTTAGCAATGTTTCCGCAATGCACAGTTTTCATTCATTTAACTTCGTTTTTCATTTCTTTTCTTTCCTTTTGCACACAAGTCCTAATTTAGCTTCCTTCTTCTAATTCTCATATATAAGCATAGGTTTAAGCTAAATCCTATCAAAAACACCTAAGAGTGTACATCTTTCTAAGATAAATAAGTCCTAAAATGGTCACTTTTAGAGACGTAACAGTCACCCCGAAAGGCACCTTTAGGGAAGGCTTGATGCATGATAGGTTGTGATAGGTTAATCGAAGTGTAGCGAAGCTATAGCCTAGTAAAAAAAAGCATGAAAATAAAAGCTCCTGAGGTGCTCCTCCTTCTTAGAATCGCGACTAAGAAGTGAGCATTAGTCCTTAAAAATGTGAAGCTTGCCCGTAGTCAGATACATTGTGCAATGGAATTGCAGGTAAGCTGGAACGAAGGCAAGCTTGACATGTTAGGCTCTCTTGGAGGAGAAAAAGAAAGAAGAAAAAAAAAAAAAGTAAAAATTTAGCAAGTTCAAAAGAAAAAGAATTAGGCCTTTTAATTTGTTACTCTCTTGATTGTTGAAAAGTCGTAGACTCTTCTGTATTGCTAGAAGTAGTGGGAAAATGTGATGTAAGGTTGCATAAAGTTTATCCGAGTCTATGACAGCTAGAATATGTTTGTGAACCCACACGCACGTAGGGGAGTAACGGTTAGATTTTCGAAAGGTTCTCAATCAGTGCATGCGATTAATTGCTTTCTTGTGAAGTAAATGCCTTGATCTTTGAAGCATTGAGGTTTGAGTCGATAGCATGCAAAATTTAGTTCTGTGGTGATAATTTAAGAATAGCCTTGCTCGAGGACTAGCAAGATTTAGGTCGGGGGTATTTTGATAGCTCTAAAATAGAGCTATAATTATAGCCTTAAATCTAGCTAAATGCCATGCTTAATTCAATTAAATCTCCTTATTTTAGGTATTTCGTGGCAAAGAGCTCGGGAAGTCAAATTATGAATTTCAAGGCTAAATCGGTCATTTAACAGGGTTCGGGAAGTGTTCGGGTCAAAAAGATAGGCCAAACGGAGTTCGAGAGCCAAAACGACCCAAAATTGGGTTTAGACCCGAGAGGTCAGCGCCTAGGCGCCGACGCCCAGGCGCCAAGCACCAGCAGCAGCCCAGGCGCCAAGCACCAGCAGCAGCCCAGACGCCCGCACGCCCGCGCGCCCAGACGCCCGCGCGCGCGCTATGCCCGACATTAAAGGTGCCGCGCGCGCCATCGCCCACGCCCGCGCCCCAGCGCCCGTGTCCGCGCGTGCCTCGCACACGCCCGCGCGCTCCGCCGCCCGTCATCGTAAGTCCCGCGCGCCGCACGCCAACACCCGCGCGCGCGTCCTCGTCCGCCCGCGCCATCGCCCGCGCGCGCTCACCCTAGCCATGACCCGAAAAGCCCGTCATTAAAAGTCCCAAAAATGCCCGTCCTTAAAAGTCAAAGAAATTCTGGATTTTATAAATTTTTCCAGAGAGCTCAGCGCCTAGGCGCTGACTTATGGCGCCTAGGCGCTGTCCCGATTCTGCGCGCGCGCGCCCGCGGCGCCTAGGCGCTGACTTATGGTGCCTAGGCGCTATTCTGACGCGAAAATGGGTATAAATACCCATTTTCCGATTTTAGGTCATTATCCTATTCTTTTCCCCCTCGGGATTGCCATTTTTCTCTCTCTTTTTCTGGTTTTTACCCATTTTTGGGTTGTATGAAGGAGACAACTGTTGCGTGCTCAATGTGTTAATAAAAATAAGCAGTAAGTAAGAGAGAGAGCACTCAGAACATGCAAGCATACATGGTCTTACAGCAAGTAGTAAGTATATTTCATTCGTTTTTCCACAGAGACTTATTTTTAGCTATTCACGAAGTGTATTTGTTAAGAAAGAAGGGGTGGATTTGAAGGGGTAAAGTCGGTTTTTAATTGCCTACTTCTTACCGAATGTGTAAAGGAATATAACATAAACCAATGCAAGTTGAAATTAGACTCAAAAGACAAGAGATGAAATTAATAAATGAAGAGGAAAACAGCTAAACAGAATGGTACGTAGGCAGAATTGCGAGAACCGCAATATTTCCGCAATTGTTAAAACAGCAAAAGTGTGTAAATTGGAGAGTTAAGGGCTACTAACGACTATCCTATAGGCATTTTAATACGATTCTCAAGCATTGGATCAACTCTCTATGCATCAAACTCACTCTATCTCATGTATCGTCCGATTCCATGCATTAGATTCTTTAGTTTACTCGACTTCAAAGTAAGGTCTTAAGCATCTTGTTAAAACAGGAGTGTTTAGTTTGTACTAGGAAAACGCTTATTCCTAAGTCGTTTTCTGGTTACCTTGAAAGGCTAGCATGATTATATGACTCTGAACTCTTACTCCTTCCAGAGGTTAGGAGTTCTTTGGACAAAATGGATGGCCAATCGAAATTGCCCGTGGGATGAAGCTTACATACAACCAATGCTTCGAGTGCTATCCTACATGCTTGGTTCACGTTTTTTAGCCTATAGTTCTGTCATCAGCATGCCCCTAAGTGATTTAGCTACTCATGGATATATAGAGAACAGAAATGGAAGATAAAACAGACATGCTTAGAAGAGAAATGAAGACAAACAGTAAGGGAAAAACAGTAGACTGCGAAGGTAAGAAACTGTGAAATGAATGGTGATTAGATTACTTGTTTGTTTGAATGGACAAAAGAAAGCTTTAAAGTAAATAACAGCAAGACAGAAAGCAACGAAATGGAGTGTTCTAGCTATTAGAAAGAGAACAGCACAAAGCAGACATGTAAACTAGAAAAGGAAAGACAGAAAGCTGTAAATGACGCTTGAAGCCTCGTCGCAATCGCCTCGAATGAAGGATAAAAAAGGACAGCCTTGCTTGGATGAATCCAATCGGGAGAGAAGAAGAATCTCCTCTCCTTCCTATCAGATTATCGACTCCAACAGCTGAGCTTCGCAAACCAGCAGACGGCAAAGGAAAAACAGAAGAACAGATGGACTGCGAGAAGACTCTACGCTTTCGGATGATGATCAAACCTCCGACTTTGACCCCTTTTTATAGTAGCTTGCAGGTGCGTTTGGGCCAAAGAGAACCATCAATCTTCAACGTCATATATCAGAATGGATGGAGGAGAAAGAACGAATCCCTGAAATAACGGAAATTAACAGAAATAGATCAGTCAACTTACGGTTTTCACTTGAATAATTGCGGTTCCCGCAATGTTTTCGCAATTCATTCGCAATGCTCATTTTTCATTCTTTTCCTTCGGTTTTCAACCCTTTTCCTTCCTATTGTGCATAAGTCCTAAATTAGCTACCTTCTTCTAATTCTCATATTTAAGCATAGGTTTAGGCTAAATGCAATCAAAAACACCTAAGTATGTGCATCTTCCTAAGCTAAATAGGTCCTAAATAAGTCACTTTCAGAGACTTAACAACAACCTCCATGAATGCTTGGGCAAACTTCATCTCCATGGATAGCTAAAGGTTAGTGATTGGTTAGTTAAGTTTAGGGGTTGATTATCTTTTGTATTAGGTGAGATTAGAGCTTAATTGAACTGTTTAGCATGATTGAATGAGTTTCTTGCATCTCTTGGTCTGTATTAAGAACGAATGACTTGCCTTTCTGATTGGGAGTGACGTCCATAATTAGTTACGCATGCTTAGTTGGCTAATATTGATTTTTGACAAACCTCAATACTTAGTAGCGAAAGTCTAGCTCGTGGCTAATCAATTCGAGCCTAAGTGACAGTTGGGGGTAGGAGTTGATTAACGTTTTCACGGCGGGCTTAAGACTAAGAGATAAATTGAATTAGTTTTAGGATTAGTTCGTCTCAATGATACCCGTTACTGTTCGTTAATTAATTTAAGAGTCATGAACTTAGATTAATTAGTGGGCATGTTTAATTAGGATTGCACTTCCTTAATTAATTCATTGGGATGTTTGGACCCGATAGGGACATAACATTTTGTGTGCATGAAACATTTCGGCTAATATACATATTAATCAATGAACCAAAATACATTAGATCAATCCCGACACTTGCTAATCAATAGAATTCGTCAATTTCCTACTTCCCGTTTTAATTTTCCGTTAGCTTAAATTCTGTTTTTGTTACTTTGTTTTCCCAAACAAAATCCCCCCATTTTATGATTGCAAATTTAATTCAATTAATTTAGGATTATTGATCACTCCCTGTGGATCGACCCCGTTACCACTTAGCTCCAAATTGCTCGGTGCATTCGGGTTTATAAATTTCATTTTGGCGGGTGTTATGTCTCCAAAAGTGACATATTTAGGACTTATTTAGCTTAGGAAGATGCACATACTTAGGTGTTTTTGTTAGTATTTAGCCTAAACCTATGCTTATATATGAGATTTAGAAGAAGGTAGCTAAATTAGGACTTATGTGCAAAAGGAAGGAAAAGGGATAAAAACCGAAGCTAAAACAAAGAAAAATGTGCATTGCGATAGAATTGCGGAAACATTGCTGAAACCGCAATGTTTCAAGTGAAAACCGTAAGTTGACTGATCTTTTTCTGTTAATTTCCGTTATTTCAGGGATTCGTGCTTTCTCCTCCATCCATTCTGATATACGACGTTGAAGATTGATGGTTCTCCTTGGCCCAAATGCACCTGCAAACTACTATAAAAGGGGGTCAAAGTCGGAGGTTCAAGCATCATCCGAAAGCGTAGAAGTCTTCTCGCAGTCCATCTTTTCTCCTGTCGTTCTTCTTCGTCTGTTGGTGTGAGAGTCTCAGCTGTTGGAATCGACAATCTGATAGGAAGGAGAGAAGATTCGTCTTCTCTCTCGATTGGATTCATCCAAGCAAGGCTATTCTTTCTCCCCATTCAGTCGAAGCAATCGCAACAAGGCGTCCACGCTCTATTCACTGCTTTCTGTCTTGTGTTCTTCATTTCCAGCACTGCTTTGTTGTTATTTCCTTTCCTTTAGTCATTGCATTCTATTTCGTTATTGTCTGTCTTTATGTTATTCACTTTAAGCTTTCCCTTGTCCATTCAAACAATCAAGTAATCACAAGCAATATTCTTCATTTCACAGTTTCTTACCTTTGCAAGCTACTGCTTTTCCTCACTGTTTTATCTTTATATTTCTTCTAAGCATGTCTGTTTTATCTCGTATTTCTATTCTCTATACATCCATGAGTAGCTAAGTCACATAGGGGCATGCTAATGACAAGACTATAGGCTAAAAAACGTGAACCAAGCATGTAGGATAGCTCTCGAAGCATTGATTGTATGTAAGCTTCATCCCACGGGCAATTTCGATTGGCCATCCATTTTGTCCAAAGAACTCCTAACCTCTGGAAGGAGTAAGAGTTCAGAGTCATACACTCATGCTAGCCTTTCAAGGTAGCCAGAAAACGACCTAGGAATAGGCGTTTTCCTAGTACAAACTGTACACTTCTGCTTTAACAAGATGCTTAAGACCTTACTTGGACATGAGTAAACTAAAGAATCTAATGCATGGAATCGGACGATACATGAGATTGAGTGAGTTTGATGCATAGAGAGTTGATCCAATGCTTGAGAATCGTATGAAAATGCCTATAGAGGAGTCGTTAGTAGCCCTTGTTTCCCCATTTTACACACTTTCGCTGTTATTAAAATTGCGGTAGAATTGCTGTCTCAGCAATTCTGCTAAGTTACAATTCTGTTTAGCTGTTTTCTTCTTCATTTATTAATCTCGTCTCTTTTCCTTTGAGTTTAATTTCAACTTGCATTTGTTTATGTTGCATTCCTTTATACATTCAGTAAGAAGTAGGCAATTAAAAACCAATTTTACCCCATCAAATCCACCCCTTCTTTCTTAACTTTACACTTCACGAGTAACTTATAATAAATCTCTGTGGGAAAACGAATGAAAAAATACTTACTACTTGCTATAAGATCATGTATGCTTGCATGTTCTGAGTGCTCTTTCTTCCTTATTGCTTATTTATATTAACACATTGAGCACGCAACAAGTTTTTGGCGCCGCTGCCGGGGATTTATTTAAGTGAAAACGAAGTTTGTTAAGTTTGAAACACCAAGTTATTCTCCATTGAAACTGATCCATTTCCATTTCTTTTCAGGTACCATTTAGGTTAGTTTATGAATGAGCCTCCAAGTAGTGATCTAGAGTTCAACCCTGAGCCCGAGAGATTACTTAGAGCTAGAAATAGAGCCAAGAAACGTCTCTTTAAACAACCTTCATTACCTCCAATAATTGCTGAAACCGCAAGGTTACCGCAATCTTCTCAAGAAGAAATGGAGAGAATAGATCAAAATCCGGTGCCTGTCACTCGCAATCCCATCGAAATAGCGAATGATAAGGATAGCGCCATACTTTCTTACCTAGTACCTATGCCTGGGGAGCTGAACCCCAGCATAATCCGTCCTGAGATCACTGTCAACTCATTCGAGTTAAAGCCAGTGATGTTCCAAATGTTGTCCACTGTGGGACAATTCTTTGGAATGGAAAATGAGGATCCCCACAACCATCTTAGAAACTTCCTCGGAGTCAGTGACACATTCCTTATCCCTGGAGTTTCCCAAGAAGCCTTGAGGCTATATCTTTTCCCTTACTCTTTGAGGGACAAAGCCAAAACATGGTCAAACTCATTACCCTCTGGATCTGTCCTCAATTGGACAGACTTAGCAGAAAAATTCCTAGTCAAATATTTCCCACCTGATAGGAATTCTACCTTTCGTGATGACATAATTAAATTCAAACAAGCTCCAAGTGAGTCTCTTCACGAAGCTTGGACAAGATTCAAAGATCTTCTCATTAAATGTCCACACCATGGCATCCCATGGTGTATCCAAATAGAGGTCTTTTTCAAAGGATGCAACCCCAGCACCAGACAAGTTCTAAATTCATCTGCTGGTGGTTCCATGTTGTCCAAGAGTTACAACGAAGCTTATGAGATCTTGGAGAAGATCTCAACATCTCACTGTAGGTGGTCAGATGATCCAGTAGAGCCAACTAGAGCTCAAGACAAGGATGCTCTAAGCGCCATGAGCACCCAAATAAACGCCCTGACCAACCTAGTTAAGCAAATGGCTCAGGCCAATCTCCAAACTAGTGCCAATACCGCCACAGCCATGTCAATGGGCACCCAACCAAGTCAAGGCGAGGCACTTATCTGTGGATTCTGTGGGGAAGGGCACCCATATGAATACTGCCCTGGGAATCCAGCCTCAGTCTGCTATGTAGGAAGCCAACAGTAGCCTAGGAATAACCCCTACTCAAATACTTACAATCCTGGTTGGAGAAACCACCCAAACCTGTCATGGGGTGGCCAACAAAATTCTAACCAAAATCCTAACCAACCAAGGCCGAGTGGAACACCTGGTTTCACTCGCCAACATAACCAATCCATGTACCAAAAACCATACAATCAACCTGTAGGATCTTCTATAGAAAACCTACTCAAGGAATACATAGCCAAGAATGATGCCACTCTACAGAGTCAGCAAGCTACTCTTAGGAGTCTAGAGAACCAAATAGGGCAACTAGCCAATGAGATCAAAAGTAGGCCCCAAGGTAGACTTCCTGCTGACACTGAAGTGCCAAGGAGAGATGGTAAAGAGCAAGTTCAAGCAATTGAACTTAGGAGTGGGAGACCATTGGTGAGCAGCACCAAGGACACACCAAAGAGAGTAGAGAACAAAGAGTCTAGTGCTCCACTAGAGTCTCTGCCAAACCAAGGTCCACCACCAACAAGCACATTAGGAACAAGGCTGGAGCAAATCATTGAAGAGATAGAAGAAATTCCAAGGCCTCCACCTATCCTGAGGCGACCTGACGTGCCTGCATATGTGCCACCACCTCCATTTCCTAGAAGGCTAAAGAAAAAACAAGAACAGGAAGTGCACTTTAACAAATTTCTTGAAATTCTTAAGCAAGTGCATGTTAACATTCCTTTTGTAGAAGTATTACAGTCTATGCCTTCTTATGTAAAGTTTTTGAAGGATATTATAACTAACAAAAAAATAATTGGTGAGTTTGAAACAGTCAATCTCACCGAGGAGTGCAGTGCCATACTCCAGAATAAGCTACCCAAGAAGGAGAAGGATCCTGGTTCCTTCACCTTACCTGTTGAGCTAGGAGGCAAGCACGTGGGGAGAGCTCTTTGTGACCTGGGAGCCAGCATAAACCTCATGCCCCTGTCACTATTCCGCCAGCTAGGAATAGGAGAAGCACGTCCAACCACTGTCACTTTACAACTTGCAGACAGATCCATCGCATACCCTGAAGGTAAGATTGAGGATATTCTTGTAAAAGTTGACAAATTTATTTTCCTTGCAGATTTCATTGTCCTGGACTATGAGGCAGACAAGGAGGTCCCCATCCTGTTAGGTAGACCATTTCTAGCCACAGGTAGGGCTCTGATAGATGTTCAAAAAGGTGAGCTCACTATGAGGGTTCATGATGAAGAGGTGAAATTCAGTGTTTATAAAGCCTTAAGGTACCCCTCTGATTCTGAATCATGTGCTAGCATGGATATTGTTGACTCACTAATGGAAGAACAATTAGAGCATGAATTATTAACTAAGCATGCTCATGAATATGTAGGTTTAGAATTAACTGACTTAAACATAGCTGAGATAATGGACATACCTGTAACTAACCCTCAGCATGTTTGTATGAATATTAACTTAACTGACAAATCTTTGAATCCATTAAAACCATCCATTGAGCACCCACCTGTATTAGAACTCAAACCACTGCCCACACATCTTAAGTATGCATATTTAGGAAGTAATGAAACTCTGCCTGTAATCATATCATCTAAATTGAGTGCAAAGCATGAGGTTGAGTTGATTTTACTGCTTAAACAACATAGGAAGGCTATAGCATGGACCATTGCTGATATTAGAGGCATTAGCCCGTCCTATTGCATGCATAAGATCATACTAGAGGAAGAACATACACCCCGAGTAGACCACCAACGTAGGCTGAACCCCTCTATGAAAGAGGTAGTAAAAAAAGAAATAATTAAGTGGTTAGATGCTGGTGTGATATTCCCCATAGCTAGTAGTCAGTGGGTAAGCCCCATACAATGTGTACCTAAGAAGGGGGGGATGACTGTGGTAGTCAATGAGAGAAATGAACTGATTCCAACTAGGACTATCACAGGGTGGAGAGTATGTATGGATTATAGGAAACTCAATAAAGAAACTAAAAAAGACCACTTCCCTCTACCATTCATTGACCAAATGTTAGACAGAATAACTGGTAGAGCTTATTATTGTTTCCTAGACGGTTATTCGAGATATAACCAGATCACAATAGACCCTAAGGACCAGGAGAAGACTACCTTCACCTGCCCCTTTGGAACTTTTGCCTTTCGCAGAATGCCTTTTGGCTTATGCAATGCACCGGCAACGTTTCAAAGGTGCATGTTGGCAATCTTCTCTGATTTGGATGAGTCCATGATAGAGATATTCATGGATGATTTCCCAGTCTTTGGGGATTCATTTACAAACTGTCTAGAGAATTTAGGACAAGTCCTAGCCAGATGAGAAGAGACTAACTTAGTCCTTAATTGGGAAAAGTGTCACTTCATGGTGGACGAGAGGATTGTCCTAGGTCATAGAGTGTCAAGGGCAGGTGTAGAGGTTGACAGAGCCAAGATTGAAGTAATAGAAAAGTTGGTAGAACCTCAAAATGTTAAAGCCATTAGAAGTTTCTTAGGGCATGCTGGCTTCTATAGAAGGTTCATTAAGGACTTTTCCAAGATCTCCAAGCCTTTATGTGAGCTTCTAGAGCTAAACAAACCCTTCATCTTCTCTAGAGAATGTTTCCTAGCCTGGAAGACCCTTAAGGAAGCACTAGTCACAGCCCCTGTCATAGTAGGACCAAATTGGGATCTCCCATTTGAGATGTTATGTGATGCTAGTGACTATGCTGTAGGGGTCATGTTAGGCCAAAGGATTGACAAGCTAACACACCCTGTATACTATGCTAGTAAAACACTTAACGACGCACAATGCAACTACACAACCACTGAGAAAGAGATGCTAGCTGTAGTGTTTGCCTGTGAGAAATTTAGGAACTATATCGTAGGAACAAGAACAATAGTGTTTACAGATCACTCTGCACTTAAGTACCTTATGAGGAAGGCTGATGCTAAGCCTAGGTTGATAAGGTGGGTACTGTTGTTGCAAGAGTTTGATCTGGACATTAGAGACAAGAAAGGATGTGAAAATGTGGTTGCGGATCATCTTTCCAGATTACAGCATAATTGCGAAAAAATTGCGGAACCCGCAATTTCTGATGCTTTCATTGATGAACATGTCTTTGTTTTGGCTCATCGTGATAACGATGAGGAACCTTGGTTCGCTGACATTGCTAACTTCCTTGCATCGCAGGTACTGCCTACTTTCAAGGGAGGACAAGAGAAGAAGAGGTTCCTTCACGAAGCAAGGAAATTCATATGGGATGACCCCACATTGTACAAGACATGTGCTGACGGATTGTTGAGGAAGTGTGTTTCAGCTGCTGAGGCGAAGTCTGTGCTGCAGCACTGCCACACAGCTCCCTATGGTGGACACTTTGGTGGCCAAAGAACAGCTGCAAAGGTATTCCAGAGTGGCTATTATTGGCCAACGATCTTCAAGGATGCACACAACTTCGCACACAGCTGTGATGAATGCCAGAGAACAGGTAACCTCAGTCGCAAGGATGAGATGCCTCTCACTTACATCTTAGAGTTGGAGCTCTTTGATGTGTGGGGCATTGACTTCATGGGACCATTTCCCCCATCATCAGGTAACCTTTACATTTTAGTGGCAGTAGACTATGTATCCAAGTGGGAGAGGCCATAGCATGTCCCAATAATGATGCCAAAACAGTCATAAAATTCTTGCATAGGCACATTTTTACTAGGTTTGAAACACCTCGTGCTATCATTAGTGACGAGGGGACACATTTTATTAATAAAGCTATGGAGAGAGTGTTGGCTAAGTATAACATTAGACACAGAGTAGCCACTCCCTATCACCCACACTCGAATGGACAGGCTGAAATTTCAAATAGGGAGATTAAAAACATCCTAGAAAAAGTGGTCAAACCCAATAGAAAGGACTGGTCATTTAAACTCGAGGATGCACTTTGGGCCTATAGAACTGCATATAAGACACCCCTAGGTATGTCTCCTTATAGACTTGTGTATGGTAAAGCATGTCATCTTCCATTCGAGTTAGAAATTAAAGCATTTTGGGCACTAAAAGAGTTGAATTATTGCGTGACTGATGCGGGAACGTTGCGGTCTTTGCAATTACATGAGCTTGATGAGCTTAGACATATGTCCTATGAAAATGCTAAAATGTATAAGGAAAAGACCAAGATTTGGCACGACAGTAGACTTAGGATTAAGGACTTTAAAAAAGGCCAACTCGTTTTGTTATTCAACTCACGATTGAAATTATTTCCAGGCAAACTTAAGTCTAGATGGTCAGGTCCATTTGTAATTACTAATGTGTTTGTTCATGGTGCCATCGAGATAAAGAACTTGCAGCAAGGGCAACCCTTCTTGGTTAATGGTGCAAGGTTGAAGCACTACTATGAGGAAGGGGATGTGAAGACTCTCTCGGCCTTCCTCTTGACTGAAACGTGAATTAAGAACGAGAGAGGACGAGTGGTTACTGTGCTCGTTTAGTCAAGGCTAATGCCTTAGTTTATTTTTTGCAATTTTTTCGGTTATCGTTTGTACATATGTTTGTGTGATTTTAATTAAGTATTTGATGTTGATTTTCTTTATTTTTGCAGGGAATCGATAGAGGGAATCAAGGAGATTACATCCAGCTAAAAAAATCAAGGAGATATTGGGCCAAATCAAAGATACGGTTGAGCAAAGATTGCCATTTAAATGCAAAAAATCTCCAACGGTCACTAGAATTGCGCAGGATTTGCGGAATCCGCAAAAATATAGCCCTTGGGATTTTTTGTGTTTCCTTTATATCCGTTAGAAGGCGCGTTGATCCGTACGATTCTCCCATTATCTGAACTTCAAGAAAACTGATTTTCTCTTCATCTGTGATTCCTCTCTCCAAATCTCCAAGATTCGACAATGGTGCTCACAAGGGCCGAACGATCTGCGGCCAAGAAGAGGGCTGACGAGGCTGAAACGGCTGCGAGGGAAGCACTTCTTGCCCTCGCAGATGCTGATGCTGCGCGAACTGAACGCCTTCCCAAACTGCCGATCCGTAGGAAGAAGTGGAAGGTTGTCACAGAGATACCTGCTGGACCCTCTGAACCAGCAGGCACACCCAAGAAGCGCAGATGGAGTATGGCTGTGGCCGAAGAAGAGATCAAGAAAAAGACTCCCTCTGTGGAGAGTCAAGAATTGGGCCAGCCTTCTCACGAGACAGCCGAGCGCAGCCCTTCACCATCCCAACCGGTTCGTAGTCCTGAGCTCTCTCCATCGCCGCCAGCACAGAGCCCTGAGTTGCCTTCATCACAGCAGAGTTCTGCGCAGACCCCTACAGCAGCACAAAGCACCACTCCTTCGCACACTTCTCCACGGCCTGACCCTGAATTCCCATATGGGGAGTACCAAGAATCAACGCAGGGCAGTGGGGAAGCTGAGGAAGACGAGGTCTTCTCTCCGTTGAGGGAAGCCAGCCCTGAGAGTCCTGCGCAGAAGGATGATTCTATGGAAGAAACACTGGGGGCTTGCTTCCGTGCGATCACAACCAAGGCGAAGCTGAAAAAGAAGAAGGCTGCCAAGATTATCAAGGCCAAACGGTCCAAGAAATCAAAGAAAAAGAAAGCCAAGAGGGCGCTGGCATCAGAGGAGAAGGGTGCTGAGCCATCACTCAAGAAGCTCAAGCTTGAGGCTGCTGAGTCAGCCAACCAAAAAGACAAAGGGAAGGCCAAGCTTTACCCTGAAGATGAGCCTCAGTCAGTGAGGTACGTGTCTTCTGACGCTGAGTCTAGAGGCATGGAGCTGAGGAAACGAGAGATGCTGCACGAGAAGGGCTTCCTCGACAGACCTGCTGACCTGCCGCAATTCTTGCGCGCAGGAATTACGAATCACGGCTGGGAGGAGTTGTGCAGACCACCTAATCCAGCTTACACAAGCATGGTGTATGACTACTACGCCAACCTGAGGAATTCTGAGGAAGGGTTGTCTGTGGTCAGGGGAGTAGAAGTGGACTTTTCAGCAAAAGCCATCAACGAAGCCTATGGCCTCAAGGGCCAAAAACATACTGACTATGCGAGGATTGTTGATGAGCCTACTAAAGCCGTCCTGGAAGAGGCCATTCGGACCATTGGCCAACCTGAGGCATCCTGGACCGTGTCACGCAATGGGAGGCACACGCTCATGAGTGCCAACCTCACAGCTAAGGCAGCGGTGTGGTTTTCTTTCGTGAAAAGGAAACTAGCCCCAGTGACTCATGAGACCACCATCAACCAGAGCAGATCGCTGCTGGTCTATGCTATCATGCGAGGTCTCACGATCAACGTGGGTGAAGTCATGTCAGCCGCCATTGCTGATTGCGCCAAGAAGGGTAAGGGTCCATTGTTTTTCCCTAATACTATTACTAAACTATGTTTGCGTGCAGGAGTTCCCATTGAGCGAATGGAACAGCAGATGGCTTACACAGGCCACTTGGAGCTGCCCACAGGCTTGAGGCTGAAAAGGAAGGGCAACATGGAGTTCGAGCTGGATAGATTGGCTGCTGCTCAGTCACTGTCCATGGCGTGCCTGATGGATCTACAGAAGAGGATGGCTCAGTGGGCCACTTATGCACAGGCAAGAGACAAAGAGGTTGCTGATCAGCTGGGGTGTCTTTTCCCTGACTTTCCCACCAACCTACTGTCTCCATGGGTGCCTCCACGACCACGAGGGACTGATGATGAGGATGATGACATCTGAGTGCTGGTTTGAATTGCACTCAAGGGAGTATTGCTGTTCCCTTACAATAAAATTTTTTTTTTTTTTTTTCAAACTGCTTTTTGTGAACCATGTGAATTATGCTGTTTTTAGTTACTATTTTGATCTGTTTTAGTTGCTTAGTTTTAAGTTTTTAAATTGTTTAGTGTAGCCTGCTGCTAGCTGATTAGGTAGATTAGTTTAGTTTCATTTTTAGAGAGGTTGAATGACTGGAAAAAGCATGCGTAGGGTCCTTAACCACTGATATATCTGCCCTGTCCTTATTGCGAAATAATTGCGGCAACCGCAATTTTTATTACTGAATGCATGTTTTTGACTATCTGTTTAGCTAGGCTGTGATCTGTTTAAATTCTATCTTTTGCTGCTACCATGACTACCTTATATAGCTTATCTTAAAGCATGCTGGATGAGTGTCATAGGACACCCTTTGATAGTTTAAATTAATCTCTGAACAGCTCAGCATGCATAGCTTTAAGTCCTTATCTGTCTGTTTTTCTGAATTTCTGCTGCTGTGCTATTTACTTTTAGAATGTTCTGTCTATGTCTAGGGATTTTAGGTTCTCTTTGTTTTACCTTAGACTAGATGCTTCTAGACAAGTTTGGGGGTGTGCCACCTCAGACACTCATTGGGGACAATGAGTAGTTTAAGTTTGGGGGAGGCCACCCTAGGCCTAGGAACATTCCTCTCTTCCTTGTAGACTTAAGCATTCTTCTTCTCTTTAAAAAAAAAAAAAATGAATGATAGAATAGAATAAAGGGGGATGTCTCTCTTGAGGTTGCTGAGTAATCAATGACAAGTGTGTAACCCACAAATGGCATTGCGTCAAAAGGCAACCAAAGGAGAGGTCTCCAAGGAAAAAAGAAAACTTAGGGAAGAAGAATGTATGCTTAGGAGTTGCAACCTTGTGGCTTAGATGTCCTAATTAAAAAGAACTCTGATCTTCAATGAGCTGAGCACAAGGTTGTAGCTTTTTAAGTTTGTCTAGGGAGATGAATGTATATCCAATGAAGTGATGCCAGGGTTTAGTTTGTCATATGAAAGTACTACTGTCACTGGTTTTTGTACTAAGACTGGCATGACTCTAAGGAATCCTAGGTAGTTCAGAAGAAAAGACTAGAAGCATGTACTGAGTCTGAGGTAAAGCTAGTAGATCAGTCGTAGGGAGTTAATGAAAACAGTAGGAGTATTAGGCGTGCGAAGTCAGAAGAAGCTAGATAAGAGGATAGTTTTAAACTTAGAAGTGTGTCACAGGACAGCACTGCTATAGGTAGGAATGTAGGGGAGTCAGTAAGTGGTTAAAGGGAATGAAAACAGCAGCCTAAGTAAGTCCTTAGTTTACTTGAGGACAAGCAAAACCTTAAGTTTGGGGGTGTGTTATGTCTCCAAAAGTGACATATTTAGGACTTATTTAGCTTAGGAAGATGCACATACTTAGGTGTTTTTGTTAGTATTTAGCCTAAACCTATGCTTATATATGAGATTTAGAAGAAGGTAGCTAAATTAGGACTTATGTGCAAAAGGAAGGAAAAGGGATAAAAACCGAAGCTAAAACAAAGAAAAATGTGCATTGCGATAGAATTGCGGAAACATTGCTGAAACCGCAATGTTTCAAGTGAAAACCGTAAGTTGACTGATCTTTTTCTGTTAATTTCCGTTATTTCAGGGATTCGTCCTTTCTCCTCCATCCATTCTGATATACGACGTTGAAGATTGATGGTTCTCCTTGGCCCAAATGCACCTGCAAACTACTATAAAAGGGGGTCAAAGTCGGAGGTTCAAGCATCATCCGAAAGCGTAGAAGTCTTCTCGCAGTCCATCTTTTCTCCTGTCGTTCTTCTTCGTCTGTTGGTGTGAGAGTCTCAGCTGTTGGAATCGACAATCTGATAGGAAGGAGAGAAGATCCGTCTTCTCTCTCGATTGGATTCATCCAAGCAAGGCTATTCTTTCTCCCCATTCAGTCGAAGCAATCGCAACAAGGCGTCCACGCTCTATTCACTGCTTTCTGTCTTGTGTTCTTCATTTCCAGCACTGCTTTGTTGTTATTTCCTTTCCTTTAGTCATTGCATTCTATTTCGTTATTGTCTGTCTTTATGTTATTCACTTTAAGCTTTCCCTTGTCCATTCAAACAATCAAGTAATCACAAGCAATATTCTTCATTTCACAGTTTCTTACCTTTGCAAGGTACTGCTTTTCCTCACTGTTTTATCTTTATATTTCTTCTAAGCATGTCTGTTTTATCTCGTATTTCTATTCTCTATACATCCATGAGTAGCTAAGTCACATAGGGGCATGCTAATGACAAGACTATAGGCTAAAAAACGTGAACCAAGCATGTAGGATAGCTCTCGAAGCATTGATTGTATGTAAGTTTCATCCCACGGGCAATTTCGATTGGCCATCCATTTTGTCCAAAGAACTCCTAACCTCTGGAAGGAGTAAGAGTTCAGAGTCATACACTCATGCTAGCCTTTCAAGGTAGCCAGAAAACGACCTAGGAATAGGCGTTTTCCTAGTACAAACTGTACACTTCTGCTTTAACAAGATGCTTAAGACCTTACTTGGACATGAGTAAACTAAAGAATCTAATGCATGGAATTGGACGATACATGAGATTGAGTGAGTTTGATGCATAGAGAGTTGATCCAATGCTTGAGAATCGTATGAAAATGCCTATAGAGGAGTCGTTAGTAGCCCTTGTTTCCCCATTTTACACACTTTCGCTGTTATTAAAATTGCGGTAGAATTGCTGTCTCCGCAATTCTGCTAAGTTACAATTCTGTTTAGCTGTTTTCTTCTTCATTTATTAATCTCGTCTCTTTTCCTTTGAGTTTAATTTCAACTTGCATTTGTTTATGTTGCATTCCTTTATACATTCAGTAAGAAGTAGGCAATTAAAAACCAATTTTACCCCATCAAATCCACCCCTTCTTTCTTAACTTTACACTTCACGAGTAACTTATAATAAATCTCTGTGGGAAAACGAATGAAAAAATACTTACTACTTGCTATAAGATCATGTATGCTTGCATGTTCTGAGTGCTCTTTCTTCCTTATTGCTTATTTATATTAACACATTGAGCACGCAACAGCGGGTCTCGACAACCCGAAATTTGTGAACGTACAAAAGTTCACTACCAAACTCTGTTTTTGCACTCTTGCTGTATTCATTCAGTATGTTTAATGTATTCAAGACCTTTGAAATTCTATTGATTTCTTTTAATAGCATGAGTAGCTAAATTATTTAAAGGTTTGCTAGGATGAATCCGTAGAGAATGATGTGTGAGTTCAACATGTAAATAAGCATTTGTGCACTGAGTGAGTGTGAGCTTCATCCCATGAGTGTTTTCGATCGGCCATCCATTACACTCTAAAGAGTTCCTAACCTCCGGAAGGAGTAAGAACTCAGAGTCACTCACTCATGTTAGCCTTTCATGGTAAACAGAGAGTGGTCTAGGAATAGGCACTCTCCTAGCACGTTTGATAGGATGAAGATATAAATAGGTTGTTAAACTTACTTGGATATGAGTAACTTAAGAGCCTAAAGCATATAATCGGAAGATGTAAGAGATCTAGCTAAAACGGTGCATGCTAATGTTTATTTGCTGCTAAATGACCATGTTATATGTCTATTGGAGGATTCCTAGCTGTTACGTCTCCAAAAGTGACTATTTTAGGACTTATTTGTGTTAGGAAGTTGCGCATTTGTAAGTATTTTTGATAGGATTTAGCTTGAACTTATGCTTATATATGAGAACTAGAAGAATGAAGCTAAATTAGGACTTGTATGCAAAAGGAAAGAAAAAGAATGAAAAAGGAAGTTAAAAGAATGAAAACTGTGCATTGCGGAGGCATTGCGGAAACATTGCTAAAACCGCAATGTTTCAAGTGAAATCCGTAAGTTGGCTAACCTTTTTCTGTTGTGATCCGATATTTCAGGGATTCGTTCTTTCTCCTCCAGCCACGTAGAAGTACGACGTTGAGAATGGATGGTTCTCCTTGGCCCAATCGCACCTGCAGAATACTATAAAAGGAGGTCAAAGTGGAGGGTTAAAAGATCATCCGGAAAGCGTAGAAGTCTCTTCGCAGCACAGTTCTTTCTCCTGCTTTTCTCTTTCGTCTGTTGGGTTGAAAAGTTTAGCTGATTGGAGTCGATAATCTGATAGGAAAGAGAGAAGATTCATCTTCTCTTCTGATTGGATTCATCCAAGCAAGGCTTGCCTTTCTCTCCCTTCAGCCGAGGCATCTGCGACGAGGCGATCACGCTCAAATTCATTGCTTTCTGTTTTACTTTCCCATTTACATCACTGTCTGTTGTTATTTCCTTTCCAATAGCTACTTTAATTCATTTCGTTGTTGTCTGCTTTACTTTAGTTCTTTAAGGCTGTCATTCGTTCAGTTCAATTCTTAATAAATCGAAGTATTATTTTCATCAAGTCACAAGTTTCTTTACCTTCTTTGTTACTGCCTTTAGCTTCTGTTTTGTCTTTAATGTTCTTCTAAGCATGTCTTCTTCATCCATTCTTTCTATTCTATCTACATCCATGAGTAACTAAGTCACATAGGGGCATGCTAATGACAAGGCTATAGGCTAAAACACGTGACTAAAGTATGTAGGATAGCTCTCGAATGCATTGATTGTATGTAAGCTTCATCCCACGGGCAATTTCGATTGGCCCTCCATTTTGTCCAAAGAACTCCTAACCTCTGGAAGGAGTAAGAGTTCAGAGTCATACACTCATGCTAGCCTCTCAAGGTAGCCAGAAAACGACCTAGGAATAGGCGTTTTCCTAGTACAAATCACAACTTACTGTTTTAACAAGATGCTTAAGACCTTACTTGGACATGAGTAAACTAAGGAATCTAATGCATGAAATCGGAAGATACATGAGAATGAGTTAGTTTGATGCATAGTGAGTTGATCTAATGCTTGAGAATCGTGTGAAAAAGCCAATAGAGGAGTCATTAGTAGCCCTTGTTTCCACATTTTACACACTTTCGCTGTTAGTAACATTGCGGTATAATTGCTGTTCTCGCAATTCTTTTGGTTAAAAATTCTGTTTTAGTTATTTTCCTCTTCGTTTATTAATCTCTTCTCTTTACGTTTGAGTTTATCATTGACTTGCACTTGTTTATGTTGCTACCCTTTTCTTATTCCTTAGTAATTAGGCAATTTAAAACCAAATCTACCCCATCAAGGCCACCCATTCTTGCTTAACAATACACTTTGCGAGTAATTAAGAATAAATCTCTGTGGGAAAACGAATGAAAAAAATACTTACTACTTGCTACAAGATCATGTATGCTTGCATGTTCTGAGTGCTCTCTTATTGCATATTTCTTTTAAACATTGAGCACGCAACAAGTTTTTGGCGCCTCTGCCGGGGATTTAGTTTAGTGAAAACGAAGTTTGTTAAGTTAGAAAAACAATTTTTAATATCTATTGGAACTGATCTTTTCTCATTTCTTTTGCAGGTACCATTGGGTTAGTTTATGATTGAGCCTTCAAGTAGCGATCTAGAGTTCAATCCTGAGCCTGAGAGATTACTTAGGGCCAGAAATAAAGCTAAGAAACGTCTCTTTAACCAACCCTCTATACCTCAAATAATTGCGGAAACCAGAGAGTCTCCGCAATCCTATCAAGAAGAAATGGACAGACCAGTCCCAAATCCGGTACCTACCACTCGCAATCCCATCGAAATAGCGAATGACAAGGATAGTGCCATTCTCTCCTACCTAGTACCTATGCCTGGGGAGCTAAACCCAAGCATAATCCGCCCTGAAATTACTGCCAACTCATTCGAGTTAAAGCCAGTAATGTTCCAAATGTTGTCCACTGTGGGACAATTCTTTGGAGTGGAAAATGAGGACCCCCACAACCATCTTAGAAACTTCCTAGGAGTTAGTGATACCTTTATCATCCCTGGAGTTTCCCAAGAAGCCTTGAGGCTCTATCTTTTCCCTTACTCTTTAAGGGACAAAGCCAAAACATGGTTAAACTCATTACCTTCTGGATCAGTTCTCAATTGGACAGACCTGGCGGAGAAATTCCTGATTAAATACTTTCCACCTGATAGGAATTCTACCTTTCGTGATGACATAATCAAGTTCAAACAAGCTGAAAATGAGTCTCTTCACGAAGCTTGGACAAGGTTCAAGGACCTTCTGCTTAAATGTCCACACCATGGCATTCCATGGTGTATCCAAATAGAGGTCTTCTTCAAAGGATGCAACCCCAGCACCAGGCAAGTGCTAAATTCATCTGCTGGTGGTTCCATACTCTCCAAAAGTTATAATGAAGCCTATGAGATCTTGGAGAAGATCTCAGCATCTCACTGTAGGTGGTCAGATGATCCAACCCTTATTCTAACACTTACAATCCTGGTTGGAGGAACCACCCAAATCTCTCATGGGGTGGCCAACAAAATACTAACCAAGCTCCTAACCAGCCAAGACCAAGTGGAACACCTGGTTTCACTCCCCAAAATAACCAATCCATGTATCAAAAGCCATACAACCAACCAATAGGGTCTTCTATAGGAAACTTACTTAAGGAGTACATTGCCAAGAATGATGCTACTCTACAAAGTCAGCAAGCTACCCTTAGGAGCCTAGAGAACCAAATAGGGCAACTAGCCAATGAACTCAAGAGTAGGCCCCAAGGTAGACTACCTGCTGACACTGAAGTGCCAAGGAGAGATGGAAAAGAACAAGTTCAAGCAATTGAACTTAGAACTGGTAGACCATTGGTGAGCAACACTAGAGAAACACCAAAGAGAGTAGAGAATGAAGAGTCTAGTGCTCCACTGGATTCTCTGCCTAACCATGGTCAACCACCAACAAGCACATCAAGGGCGAGGCTGAAACCAATCATAGAAGAGATAGAAGAAATTCCAAGGCCTCCACCTATCCTGAGGCAACCTGAAGTGCCTGCATATGTGCCACCACCTCCATTTCCTCGAAGGCTAAAGAAAAAACAAGAACAGGAAGTGCACTTTAACAAATTTTTAGAAATTCTTAAACAAGTGCATGTGAATATTCCTTTTGTAGAAGTTCTACAGTCTATGCCTTCTTATGTTAAATTTCTGAAGGATATAATCACTAACAAGAAAATCATTGGTGAATTTGAAACAGTAAATCTCACTGAGGAGTGCAGTGCTATACTCCAGAACCAGCTACCCAAGAAGGAGAAGGATCCTGGTTCCTTCACCCTACCAGTGGAGTTAGGAGGCAAGCACGTGGGCAGAGCTCTTTGTGACCTGGGAGCCAGCATAAATCTCATGCCTCTATCACTATTCCGCCAGTTGGGAATAGGAGAAGCACGTCCTACCACTGTCACCTTACAGCTTGCAGACAGATCCATAGCCTACCCTGAAGGTAAGATTGAGGATATTCTTGTAAAGGTTGACAAGTTTATTTTCCTTGCAGATTTCATCATCCTGGATTATGAAGCAGACAAGGAGGTCCCCATCCTATTAGGCAGACCATTTCTAGCCACAGGTAGGGCCTTGATTGATGTCCAGAAAGGTGAGCTCACCATGAGGGTTCATGATGAGGAGGTTAAGTTTAGTGTTTTTAAAGCCCTAAGGTACCCTTCTGACTCTGAATCTTGTGCGAGCATGGACATAGTAGATTCACTGATGGAAGAACAACTTGAGCATGAATTGTCAACTAAGCATGCCAATGATTATGTGCAATTAGATTTAACTGACTTAAACATAGCTGAAATAATGGACATACCTGTGAATAATCCTCAGCATGTTTGTATGACTACTGATTTGACTGAAAGATCCATGAATCCATTAAAACCATCCATTTAGCATCCACCTATCTTAGAATTAAAACCACTGCCTGAACATCTTAAGTATGCATATTTAGGATGTAATGATACTCTGCCTGTGATTATTTCATCTAAATTGAGTGCTAAGCATGAGATTGAGTTGATTTTATTACTCAAACAACATAGAAAGGCTATTGCATGGACAATTGCTGACATTAGAGGCATTAGCCCTTCTTACTGCATGCATAAGATAATATTGGAAGAAGAGCATACACCCCGAGTAGATCACCAACGTAGGTTGAACCCCTCTATGAAAGAGGTAGTTAAAAAAGAAATCATAAAGTGGTTAGACGCAGGTGTAATCTTCCCTATAGCTAGTAGTCAGTGGGTGAGTCCAATACAATGTGTACCTAAGAAGGGGGGGATGACTGTAGTAGTAAATGAGAGCAATGAACTGATTCCAACTAGAACTATTACAGGATGGAGAGTTTGCATGGATTACAGGAAATTGAATAAGGAAACAAAAAAAGACCACTTCCCTCTACCATTCATAGATCAGATGTTAGATAGGATAGCTGGTAGAGCTTACTACTGCTTCTTAGATGGTTATTCTAGATATAACCAAATCACCATAGACCCTGTGGACCAGGAGAAGACAACCTTCACCTGTCCCTTTCAAACATTTTCTTTTCGCAGAATGCCTTTTGGCTTGTGCAATGCACCAGCAACGTTCCAAAGGTGCATGTTGGCAATCTTCTCTGACTTAGATGAATCCATGATAGAGATATTTATGGATGACTTCTCAGTCTTTGGAGATTCATTCACAAACTGTTTAGAGAACTTAGGACAAGTCCTGGCTAGGTGTGAGGAGACCAACCTAGTCCTCAATTGGGAGAAGTGCCACTTCATGGTGGAAAAGGGGATAGTCCTAGGTCATAGAGTGTCTAGAGCAGGAGTAGAGGTCGATAGGGCCAAGATTGAAATAATAGAGAAGTTGGTGGAACCTCAGAATGTGAAAGCCATTAGAAGTTTCTTAGGACACGCAGACTTCTATAGAAGGTTCATTAAGAACTTTTCAAAGATCTCCAAGCCTTTGTGTGAGCTTCTAGAGCTGAATAAGCCATTCATCTTCTCTAGAGAATGTTTCCTAGCCTGGACAACCCTTAAGGAAGCATTAGTCAAAGCACCTATTATAGTAGGACCAAATTGGGATCTCCCATTTGAGATGTTATGTGATGCAAGTGACTATGCAGTAGGGGTTATTGTTAAGTCTCTGAAAGTGACTTATTTAGGACCTATTTAGCTTAGAAAGATGCACACTCTTAGGTGTTTTTAATAGCATTTAGCCTAAACCTATGCTTAAATATGAGAATTAGAAGAAGGTAGCTAAATTAGGACTTATGTACAATAGGAAAGAAAAGGGTTGAAAACCGAAGGAAAAGAATGAAAAACACGCATTGCGATAGAATTGCGAAAACATTGCGGGTACCGCAATGTTTCAAGTGAAAACCGTAAGTTGACTGATCTTTTTCTGTTAATTTCCGTTATTTCAGGGATTCGTTCTTTCTCCTCCATCCATTCTGATATACGACGTTGAAGATTGATGGTTCTCCTTGGCCCAAATGCACCTGCAAACTACTATAAAAGGGGGTCAAAGTCGGAGGTTCAATCATCATCCGAAAGCGTGGAAGTCTTCTCGCAGTCCATCTTTTCTCCTGTTTTTCCTTTGTCGTCTGTTGGTTTGCGAAGCTCAGCTGTTGGAACCGATAATCTGATAGGAAGGAGAGGAGATTCTTCTTCTCTCCCGATTGGATTCATCCAAGCAAGGCTGACCTTTTTGATCCTTCATTCGAGGCGATTGCGACGGGGCTTTCAAGCATCATTTACTGCTTTCTGTCTTTCCTTTCTATTTCCAGCATTGTTCAGTTGTTGTTTCTGGTTTAGTGATTAGTTTACTTCATTTCGTTGCTTTCTGTCTTTGGATTATTTACTTTAAGCTTCCCTTTGTTCGGTCAAACAATCAAAGTAATCAAATCACAATTCTTCATTTCACAGTTCTTGCCTTTGCATTCTACTGCTTTCCTTTACTGTTTTCAGTTTATTCTTCTTCTGAGCATGTCTGTTTTATCTTATATTTCTGTTCTCTATATATCCATGAGTAGCTAAATCACATAGGGGCATGCTAATGACAAGACTATAGGCTAAAAAACGTGAACCAAGCATGTAGGATAGCTCTCGAAGCATTGATTGTATGTAAGCTTCATCCCACGGGCAATTTCGATTGGCCATCCATTTTGTCCAAAGAACTCCTAACCTCTAGAAGGAGTAAGAGTTCAGAGTCATACACTCATGCTAGCCTTCCAAGGTAGCCAGAAAACGGCTTAGGAATAAGCGTTTTCCTAGTACAAACTAAACACTTCTGCTTTAACAAGATGCTTAAGACCTTACTTTGAGTTGAGTAAACTAAAGAATCTAATGCATGGAATCGGACGATACATGAGATAGAGTGAGTTTGATGCATAGAGAGTTGATCCAATGCTTGAAAATCGTATTAAAATGCCTATAGGATAGTCGTTAGTAGCCCTTAATTCTCCATTTTACACACTTTTGCTGTTTTTACAATTGCGGTAACATTGCGGTGCCAGCAATTCTGCTAAGTTACCATTCTGTTTAGCTGTTTTCTTCTTCATTTATTAATTTCGTCTCTTGTCCTTTGAGTCTAATTTCAACTTGCATTTGTTTATGTTGCATTCCTTTATACATTCGGTAAGAAGTAGGCAATTAAAAACCAATTTTACCCCTTCAAATCCACCCCTTCTTTCTTAACTTTACACTTCATGAGTAACTTATAATAAATCTCTGTGGGAAAACGAATGAAAAAATACTTATTACTTGCTATAAGATCATGTATGCTTGCATGTTCTGAGTGCTCTTTCTTCCTTATTGCTTATTTTTACTAACACATTGAGCACGCAACAAGTTTTTGGCGCCGCTGCCGGGGATTTATTTAAGTGAAAACGAAGTTTGTTAAGATTGAAACACCAAGTTATTCTCCATTGAATTTGATCCATTTTTCATTTCTTTTTCAGGTACCATTTAGGTTAGTTTATGAATGAGCTTCCAAGTAGTGATCTAGAGTTCAACCTTGAGCCCGAGAGATTACTTAGAGCTAGAAATAGAGCCAAGAAACGCCTCTTTAAACAACCTTCATTACCTCCATTAATTGCTGAAACCGCAAGGTTACCGCAATCTCCTCAAGAAGAAATGGAAAGAAGAGATCAAAATCTGGTGCCTGTCACTCGCAATCCCATCGAAATAGCGAATGATAAGGATAGCGCCATACTTTCTTACCTAGTACCTATGCCTGGGGAGCTGAACCCCAGCATAATCCGTCCTGAGATCACTGCCAACTCATTCGAGTTAAAGCCAGTGATGTTCCAAATGTTGTCCACTGTGGGACAATTCTTTGGAATGGAAAATGAGGACCCCCACAACCATCTTAGAAACTTCCTAGGAGTCAGTGATACATTCCTTATCCCTGGAGTTTCCCAAGAAGCCTTGAGGTTATATCTGTTCCCTTACTCTTTGAGGGACAAAGCCAAAACGTGGTTAAACTCATTACCCTCTGGATCTGTCCTCAATTGGACAGACTTAGCAGAAAAATTCCTAGTCAAATACTTCCCACCTGATAGGAATTCTACCTTTCGTGATGATATAATCAAATTCAAACAAGCTCTAAGTGAGTCTCTCCACGAAGCTTGGACAAGATTCAAAGATCTTCTCATTAAATGTCCACACCATGGCATCCCATGGTGTATCCAAATAGAGGTCTTTTTCAAAGGATGCAACCCCAACACCAGACAAGTTCTAAATTCATCTGCTGGTGGTTCCATGTTGTCCAAGAGTTACAACGAAGCTTATGAGATCTTGGAGAAGATCTCAACATCTCACTGTAGGTGGTCAGATGATCCAGTAGAGCCAACTAGAGCTCAAGACAAGGATGCTCTAAGCGCCATGAGCACCCAAATAAATGCCCTGACCAACCTAGTTAAGCAAATGGCTCAGGCCAATCTCCAAACCAGTGCCAATACCGCCACAGCCATGTCAATGGGCACCCAACCAAGTCAAGGCGAGGCACTTATCTGTGGATTCTGTGGGGAAGGGCACCCATATGAATATTGCCCTGGGAATCCAGCCTCAGTCTGCTATGTTGGTAGCCAACAGCAGCCTAGGAACAACCCCTACTCACAAACTTACAACCCTGGTTGGAGAAACCACCCAAACCTGTCATGGGGTGGCCAACAAAATGCTAACCAAAATCCTAACCAACCAAGGCCGAGTGGAACACCTGGTTTCACTCCCCAACATAACCAATCCATGTACCAAAAACCTTACAATCAACCTGTAGGATCTTCTGTAGAAAACCTACTCAAAGAATACATAGCTAAGAATGATGCCACTCTACAGAGCCAGCAAGCTACCCTTAGGAGTCTAGAGAACCAAATAGGGCAACTAGCCAATGAGATCAAAAGTAGGCCCCAAGGTAGACTTTCTGCTGACACTGAAGTGCCAAGGAGAGATGGTAAAGAGCAAGTTCAAGCAATTGAACTCAGGAGTGGGAGACCATTGGTGAGTAGCACCAAGGACATACCAAAGAGGGTAGAGAACAAAGAGTCTAGTGCTCCACTGGAGTCTCTGCCAAACCAAGGTCCACCACCAACAAGCACATCAGGAACAAGGCTGGAGCCAATCACTGAAGAGATAGAAGAAATTCCAAGGCCTCCACCTATCCTGAGGCGACCTGACGTGCCTGCATATGTGCCACCACCTCCATTTCCTCGAAGGCTAAAGAAAAAACAAGATCAGGAAGTGCACTTTAATAAATTTCTTGAAATTCTTAAGCAAGTGCATGTTAACATTCCTTTTGTAGAAGTATTACAGTCTATGCCTTCCTATGTAAAGTTTTTGAAGGATATTATAACTAACAAAAAAATAATTGGTGAGTTTGAAACAGTCAATCTCACTGAGGAGTGCAGTGCCATACTCCAGAATAAGCTACCCAAGAAGGAGAAGGATCCTGGTTCCTTCACCTTACCTGTTGAGCTAGGAGGCAAGCACGTGGGGAGAGCTCTTTGTGACCTGGGAGCCAGCATAAACCTCATGCCCGTATCACTATTCCGCCAGCTGGGAATAGGAGAAGCACGTCCAACCACTGTCACTTTACAACTTGCAGACAGATCCATCGCATACCCTGAAGGTAAGATTGAGGATATTCTTGTAAAAGTTGACAAATTTATTTTCCTTGCAGATTTCATTGTCCTGGACTATGAGGCAGACAAGGAGGTCCCCATCCTGTTAGGTAGACCATTTCTAGCCACAGGTAGGGCTTTGATAGACGTCCAAAAAGGTGAGCTCACTATGAGGGTTCATGATGAAGAGGTGAAATTTAGTGTGTATAAAGCTTTGAGGTATCCTTCTGACCTTGAATCCTGTGCTAGCATGGACGTGGTAGATTCTTTAATGGAAGAACAATTGGAGCATGTACTATTAACTAAGCATGCTAATGAATATGTACAATTAGATGTAGCTGACTTGAATGTATCTGAAATAATGGATATGCCTGTAGATAAACCACAACATGTATGTATGAATATAGACCTAACTGATAGATCATTAAATCCTTTAAAGCCATCCATTGAGCATCCACCTGTTTTGGAATTGAAACCACTACCCACTCACCTCAAGTATGCATATTTAGGGAGTAATGAAACTCTGCCTGTTATCATTTCTTCTAAATTAAGTGAAAAGCATGAGGGTGAACTGATTTTACTACTGAAGCAACATAGGAAGGCTATTGCATGGACTATTGCTGATATTAGAGGCATTAGCCCTTCTTATTGCATGCATAAGATTATACTAGAAGAAGAGCACACACCTAGAGTAGATCACCAACGTAGGCTGAATCCCTCTATGAAAGAGGTAGTTAAAAAAGAAATCATAAAATGGTTAGATGCAGGTGTGATATTCCCCATAGCTAGTAGTCAGTGGGTAAGCCCCATACAATGTGTACCTAAGAAGGGGGGATGACTGTGGTAGTCAATGAGAGCAATGAACTGATTCCAACTAGGACTATCACAGGGTGGAGAGTATGTATGGATTATAGGAAACTTAATAAAGAAACCAAAAAAGACCACTTCCCTCTACCATTCATTGACCAAATGTTAGACAAAATAGCTGGTAGAGCCTATTATTGTTTCTTAGACGATTATTCGGGATATAACCAGATCACAATAGACCCTAAGGACCAAGAGAAGACTACCTTCACTTGCCCTTTTGGAACTTTTGCCTTTCGCAGAATGCCTTTTGGCTTATGCAATGCACCGGCAACGTTCCAGAGGTGCATGCTGGCAATCTTCTCTGATTTGGATGAGTCCATGATAGAGATATTCATGGATGATTTCTCAGTCTTTGGGGATTCATTTACAAACTGTCTAGAGAACTTAGGACAAGTCCTAGCCAGGTGTGAGGAGACCAACTTAGTCCTTAATTGGGAGAAGTGTCACTTCATGGTGGACGAGGGGATTGTCCTAGGTCATAGAGTGTCGAGGGCAGGTGTAGAGGTTGATAGAGCCAAGATTGAAGTAATAGAGAAGTTGGTAGAACCACAAAATGTTAAAGCCATTAGAAGTTTTTTAGGGCATGCTGGCTTCTATAGAAGGTTCATTAAAGACTTTTCTAAGATCTCCAAGCCCTTATGTGAGCTTCTAGAGCTAAACAAACCCTTCATCTTCTCTAAAGAATGTTTCCTAGCCTGGAAGACCCTTAAAGAAGCATTAGTCACAGCCCCTGTCATAGTAGGACCAAATTGGGACCTCCCCTTTGAGTTGTTGTGTGATGCTAGTGACTATGCCGTAGGGGTCATGTTAGGCCAAAAGATTGACAAGCTAACACACCCTGTATACTATGCCAGTAGGACACTTAATGAGGCACAATGCAATTATACAACCACTGAGAAAGAGATGCTGGCTGTAGTGTTTGCTTGTGAGAAATTTAGGAACTACATTGTAGGCACTAGGACAATAGTGTACACTGACCATTCTGCTTTAAAGTACCTTATGAGGAAGGCTGATGCCAAGCCTAGGTTGATTAGATGGGTACTGCTGCTGCAAGAGTTTGATCTAGACATTAGAGATAAGAAAGGATGTGAAAATGTGGTTGCGGATCATCTTTCTAGATTGCAGCATAATTGCGAAAAAATTGCGGAACCCGCAATTTCTGATGCTTTCATTGATGAACATGTCTTTGTTTTGACTCATCATGATAACGATGAGGAACCTTGGTTTGCTGACATTGCTAACTTCCTTGCATCGCAGGTACTGACTACTTTCAAGGGAGGACAAGAGAAGAAGAGGTTCCTCCACGAGGCAAGGAAATTCATATGGGATGACCCCACTCTTTACAAGACATGTGCTGACGGCTTGCTAAGGAAGTGTGTTTCAGCTGCTGAGGCGAAGTCTGTGCTGCAGCACTGCCACACAGCTCCTTATGGTGGACACTTTGGTGGCCAAAGAACAGCTGCAAAGGTATTTCAGAGTGGCTACTATTGGCCAACGATCTTCAAGGATGCCCACAACTATGCCCACAGCTGTGATAAATGCCAAAGGACAGGTAACCTCAGTCGAAAGGATGAAATGCCTCTCACTTACATCTTAGAGTTAGAGCTCTTTGATGTATGGGGTATTGATTTCATGGGGCCATTCCCTCCATCATCAGGTAACCTTTACATTTTAGTAGCAGTAGACTACGTATCTAAGTGGGTAGAAGCCATAGCATGTCCTAGTAATGATGCCAAAACAGTCATAAAATTCTTGCATAGGCACATTTTTACTAGATTTGGAACCCCTCGTGCGATCATTAGTGATGAGGGGACACATTTTATTAATAAGGCTATGGAGAGAGTGTTGGCTAAGTATAACATTAGACATAGAGTAGCCACTCCCTACCACCCACACTCGAATGGACAGGCTGAAATTTCCAATAGGGAGATAAAAACCATCCTAGAAAAGGAGGTCAAACCTAATAGAAAGGACTGGTCATTTAAGCTTGAGGATGCACTTTGGGCTTATAGAACTGCATATAAGACACCCCTAGGTATGTCTCCTTATAGGTTGGTGTATGGCAAAGCATGTCATCTTCCATTCGAGTTAGAAATTAAGGCATTTTGGGCACTAAAAGAGTTGAATTATTGTGTGACCGATGCGGGAACGTTGCGGTCTTTGCAATTACATGAGCTTGATGAGCTTAGGCATATGTCTTATGAAAATGCCAAAATGTATAAGGAAAAGACCAAGATTTGGCATGATAGTAGACTTAGGATTAAGGACTTTAAAAAAGGCCAACTTGTTTTGTTATTCAACTCACGATTGAAATTATTTCCAGGCAAACTTAAGTCTAGATGGTCAGGTCCATTTGTGATTACTAATGTGTTTGTTCATGGTGCCATCGAGATAAAGAACTTGCAGCAAGGGCAACCTTTCATGGTTAATGGTGCACGGTTGAAGCACTACTATGAGGAAGGAGATGTAAAGACTCTCTCGGCCTTCCTCTTGACTGAAACGTGAATTAAGAACGAGAGCGGACGAGTGGTTACTGTGCTCGTCAACATTAGGCTCATGCCTTAGTTTATTTTTTGACATTTTTCCGGTTATCGTTTGTGTATGTTTTTGCGTAATTTTAATTAAGTAATTGATGTTTATTTTATTTACTTTTTAAGGGAATCGATAGATGGAATCAAGGAGATTAAATCCAGCTAAAGAAATCGAGAAGATATTGGGCCAAATCGAAGATACGGTTGAGCAAAGATAGCAATTTAGATGAACAAAAAAATCTCCAACGGTCCCTAAAATTGCGCAGGAATTGCGGGATCCGCAAAAATTATAGCCGTTGTGATTTTTTCCGTTTCCTTTATATCCGTTGAGACGCGCGTGGATCTATACGATTTCCCAAGTCTCTGAACTCCAAGAAATATCTTTTCTCTTCATCTTTGATTCTTCTTTCCAAACCTCCAAGATTCGACGATGGTGCTCACAAGAGCCGAACGATCTGCGGCCAAGAAAAGGGCTGAAGACGCTGAAACGGCTGCGAGGGAAGCACTTCTTGCCCTCGTAGATGCTGATGCTGCGCGCACCGAACGCCTTCCCAAACTTCCGATTCGAAAGAAGAAGTGGAAGGTCGTCACAGAAATACCTGCTGGACCCTCTGAACCAGCAGGCACACCCAAGAAGCGCAGATGGAGTGTCGAGGTGGCCGCAGAACCAAGCAAAGCAAAGACTCCCTCTGTGGAGAGTCAAGAAACTGATCGTGTGTCCCACGAGTCGACCAAGAAGGGTTCGTCGCCATCTGCATCACCAGCGCACAGCCCTTCACCATCTGAACCAGTGCAAAGCCCAGAGCTCTCTTCGTCGCCGCCTGCACAGAGCCCTGAGTTGTCTTCATCACCTCAGAGTTCTGCACAGACACCTACAGCAGCGCAGAGCACCACGCCGTCGCACACTTCTCCATGGCCTGATCCTGAATTCCCATATGGGGAGTACCAAGAGTCAACGCAGGGCAGTGGGGATGCTGAGGAAGACGAGGTCTTCTCTCCTATGAGGGAAGCTAGCCCGGAGAGTCTTGCACAGAAGGATGACTCGATGGAAGAGACATTGGGGGCGTGCCTCCAGCAGATCGCCATCAAGGCCAAGCTCAAGAAGAAGAAGAAGGCCAAGATTCTTAAGGCCAAGCGGTCCAAGAAGTTGAAAAAGAAGAAGGTCAAAAGGGCGCCTTCATCAGAGAAGGGAAGCACGGAGCCATCGCTCAAGAAACTTAAGGTTGAGGCTGCGGAGTCAGCCAAACCAACAGACAAAGGGAAGGCTAAGCTTTACCCTGAAGATGAGCCTCAATCAGTGAGGTATGTGTCCTCTGACGCTGAATCCAGAGGCATTGAATTGAGGAAGAGGGAGTTGCTGCACGAGAAGGGCTTCCTCGACAGACCTGCTGACCTGCCGCAGTTCTTGCGCGCAGGAATTACAAACCACGGCTGGGAGGAGTTTTGCAGACCACCCAATCCAGCCTACACGAGCATGGTGTATGATTTCTACGCCAATGTGCTCAGCCCTGAGGATGGCCTGTCTGTGGTCAGAGGGGTAGAAGTAGACTTCTCAGCCAAGGCCATCAACGAAGCCTATGGTCTCAAGGGCCAAACACATACAGATTATGCACGGATTGTTGATGAGCCTACTGAGGCAGATCGCTGCTGGTGTATGCGATAATGAGAGGTCTCACGATCAATGTGGGAGAAGTCATTGCTGCTGCCATCACTGAGTGCGCCAAGAAGGGTAAGGGACCATTGTTTTTCCCTAATACTATAACTAAACTCTGTTTGCTTGCAGGAGTTCCCATCGAGCGTATGGAGCAGCAAATGGCTTACACAGGCCACTTGGAGCTCCCTGCTGGTTTAAGGCTGAAGAGGAAGGGGAACATGGAATTTGAGCTGGATAGGCTGGCTGCTGATCAGTCACTATCCATGGCTTGCCTGATGGATATGCAGAAGAGAATGGCTCAATGGGCCACTTACGCGCAGGCACGGGACAAGGAAGTTGCTGACCAACTTGGGTGCATCTTCCCTGACTTCCCCACGAATCTCCTGACTCCATGGGTGCCTCCACGCCCACGACAACCTGATGAGGATGAAGACATTTGAGTGCTGGTTTGAATTGCACTCAAGGGAGTATTGCTGTTCCCTTAGAAAAAAATCTGCTTTCTGATAGACCATGTGAATTCTGCTGTTTTTAGTTAGTATTTTGATCTGTTTTAGTTGCTTAGTATTTAGTTTTTAAGTTGTTTAGTGTAGCCTGCTGTTAGCTGATTAGGTAGAGTAGTTTAGTTTCATTTTTGTATAGCTTGAATGACTAGAAAAAGCATGCGTAGGGGCCTTAACCACTGATATATCTGCCCTGTCTTAATTGCGAAATAATTGCGGTACCCGCAATTTTTATTACTGAAAGCATGTTTTGGACTGTTTGTTTAGCTAGGCTGTGATCTGTTTAAATTCTATCTTTTGCTGCTAGCATGACTACCTTATATAGCTTATCTTAAAGGATGCTGGATGAGTGTCATAGGACACCCTTTGATAGTTTAAATTAGCCTCTGAATAGCGCTCAGCATGCATAACTGTAAGTCCTTCACTGTCTGTTTTGTTCAAATTTTCTGCTGCTGGGATAATTGCTTTTAAAATGTTTTGCGCATGCCTAGGACTTTTAGATTCTCTTTGTTTTACCTTAGACTAGATGCTTCTAGGACAAGTTTGGGGGTGTGCCACCTCAGACACTCATTGGGGACAATGAGTAGTTTCAGTTTGGGGGAGGCCACCCTAGCCCTAGGAACATTCCTCTCTTCCTTGTAGACTTAAGCATTCTTCTTCTCTTTTAAAAAAAAAAAAAAAAAAATGAATGATAGAATAAAGGGGGGATGTCTCTCTTGAGGTTGCTGAGTAATCAATGACAAGTGTGTAACCCACAAATGGCATTGCATCAAAAGGCAACCAAAGGAGAGGTCCCCAAGAAAAAAAATAACTTAGGGAAGAAGAATGTATGCTTAGGAGTTATAACCTTGTGGCTTAGATGTCCTAATTAAAAAAGAACTCTGATCTTCAAAGAGCTGAGCACAAGGTTGTAGCTTTTTAAGTTTGTCTAGGGAGATGAATGTATGTCCAATATAGTGATGCCAGGGTTTAGTTTGTTACATGAAAGTACTACTGTCACTAATTTTGTACTAAGACTGGCATGACTCTAAGGAATCCTAGGTAGCTCAAAAGAAAAGGTTAGAAGCATGTACTGAGTCTGGGGTAAAGCTTGGTAGAATTTGAAACCTTAGGGATAGTGGCAGGATATGACAAAAGTGGGTAGATCAGTAGTAGGGAGTTAATAAAAAACAGTAGGTGTATTAGGCAGGCGAAGTCAGAAGAAGCTTGACAAGAGGATAGTTTTAAACTTAGAAGTGTGTCACAGGACAGCACTGCTATGGATAGGGATATAGGGGAGTCAGTAAGTGGTTAAAGAAGATAAAAACAGCCTAAGTAAGTCCTTAGTTTGCTTGAGGACAAGCAAAACCTTAAGTTTGGGGGTGTGTTAAGTCTCTGAAAGTGACTTATTTAGGACCTATTTAGCTTAGAAAGATGCACACTCTTAGGTGTTTTTAATAGCATTTAGCCTAAACCTATGCTTAAATATGAGAATTAGAAGAAGGTAGCTAAATTAGGACTTATGTACAATAGGAAAGAAAAGGGTTGAAAACCGAAGGAAAAGAATGAAAAACAAGCATTGCGATAGAATTGCGAAAACATTGCGGGTACCGCAATGTTTCAAGTGAAAACCGTAAGTTGACTGATCTTTTTCTGTTAATTTCCGTTATTTCAGGGATTCGTTCTTTCTCCTCCATCCATTCTGATATACGACGTTGAAGAATGATGGTTCTCCTTGGCCCAAATGCACCTGCAAACTACTATAAAAGGGGGTCAAAGTCGGAGGTTCAATCATCATCCGAAAGCGTAGAAGTCTTCTCGCAGTCCATCTTTTCTCCTGTTTTTCCTTTGTCGTCTGTTGGTTTGCGAAGCTCAGCTGTTGGAACCGATAATCTGATAGGAAGGAGAGGAGATTCTTCTTCTCTCCCGATTGGATTCATCCAAGCAAGGCTGACCTTTTTGATCCTTCATTCGAGGCGATTGCGACGGGGCTTTCAAGCATCATTTACTGCTTTCTGTCTTTCCTTTCTATTTCCAGCATTGTTCAGTTGTTGTTTCTGGTTTAGTGATTAGTTTACTTCATTTCGTTGCTTTCTGTCTTTGGATTATTTACTTTAAGATTCCCTTTGTTCGGTCAAACATTCAAAGTAATCAAATCACAATTCTTCATTTCACAGTTCTTGCCTTTGCATTCTACTGCTTTCCTTTATTGTTTTCAGTTTATTCTTCTTCTGAGCATGTCTGTTTTATCTTATATTTCTGTTCTCTATATATCCATGAGTAGCTAAATCACATAGGGGCATGCTAATGACAAGACTATAGGCTAAAAAACGTGAACCAAGCATGTAGGATAGCTCTCGAAGCATTGATTGTATGTAAGCTTCATCCCACGGGCAATTTCGATTGGCCATCCATTTTGTCCAAAGAACTCCTAACCTCTGGAAGGAGTAAGAGTTCAGAGTCATACACTCATGCTAGCCTTCCAAGGTAGCCAGAAAACGGCTTAGGAATAAGCGTTTTCCTAGTACAAACTAAACACTTCTGCTTTAACAAGATGCTTAAGACCTTACTTTGAGTTGAGTAAACTAAAGAATCTAATGCATGGAATCGGACGATACATGAGATAGAGTGAGTTTGATGCATAGAGAGTTGATCCAATGCTTGAAAATCGTATTAAAATGCCTATAGGATAGTCGTTAGTAGCCCTTAATTCTCCATTTTACACACTTTTGCTGTTTTTACAATTGCGGTAACATTGCGGTGCCCGCAATTCTGCTAAGTTACCATTCTGTTTAGCTGTTTTCTTCTTCATTTATTAATTTCGTCTCTTGTCCTTTGAGTCTAATTTCAACTTGCATTTGTTTATGTTGCATTCCTTTATACATTCGGTAAGAAGTAGGCAATTAAAAACCAATTTTACCCCTTCAAATCCACCCCTTCTTTCTTAACTTTACACTTCATGAGTAACTTATAATAAATCTTTGTGGGAAAACGAATGAAAAAATACTTATTACTTGCTATAAGATCATGTATGCTTGCATGTTCTGAGTGCTCTTTCTTCCTTATTGCTTATTTTTACTAACACATTGAGCACGCAACAGTTATGCTAGGACAAAAGATTGACAAGCTAACACACCCTGTATACTATGCTAGTAAGACACTTAATGAGGCACAATGTAATTACACAACCACTGAGAAGGAAATGCTAGCTGTAGTGTTTGCCTGCGAGAAGTTTAGGAATTACATTGTAGGCACTAGAACAATCGTGTATACAGATCACTCTGCACTAAAATACCTTATGAGGAAGGCTGATGCGAAGCCTAGGTTGATTAGGTGGGTATTGTTGCTGCAAGAGTTTGATCTGAACATTAGAGATAAGAAAGGGTGCGAAAATGTGGTTGCGGATCATCTTTCGAGATTGCAGCATAATTGCGGAAAAATTGCGGAAACCGCAATTTCTGATGCCTTTATCGATGAGCATGTCTTTGTATTAGCACATCGTGATAACGATGAGGAACCTTGGTTTGCTGATATTCCTAACTTCCTTGCCTCACAGGTACTACCAACTTTCAAGGGAAGCCAAGAGAAGAAGAGGTTCCTGCATGAAGCTAGGAAGTTCATATGGGACGATCCTACACTCTACAAGTCATGTGCAGATGGTTTGCTGAGGAAGTGTGTGTCAGCTGCTGAGGCGAAGTCTGTGCTGCAGCACTGCCATACAGCCCCCTATGGTGGACATTTTGGTGGCCAAAGAACAGCTGCAAAGGTGTTCCAGAGTGGCTACTATTGGCCCACGATCTTCAAAGATGCCCACGAATATGCACACAGCTGTGATGAATGCCAGAGAACAGGTAACCTTAGTCGAAAGGATGAGATGCCTCTCACTTACATCCTAGAGTTGGAGCTCTTTGATGTATGGGGCATTGACTTCATGGGACCATTTCCCCCATCAGCAGGTAACCTTTACATACTTGTAGCTGTAGACTATGTATCTAAATGGGTAGAAGCCATAGCATGTCCAAATAATGATGCCAAAACAGTCATTAAATTCCTTAATAGACATATTTTTACTAGGTTTGGTACACCTCGTGCTATAATTAGTGATGAAGGAACACACTTCATTAATAAAGCTATGGAGAAAGTGTTGGCTAAATACAATATTAGACATAGAGTAGCCACTCCCTATCATCCACATTCGAATGGCCAAGCTGAAATATCGAATAGGGAGATTAAAAACATACTCGAAAAAGTGGTCAAACCCAATAGAAAAGATTGGTCGTTTAAACTCGAGGATGCACTTTGGGCATATAGGACTGCATATAAGACACCCCTGGGTATGTCTCCTTATAGACTTGTGTATGGCAAAGCATGTCACTTACCATTCGAATTGGAAATTAAAGCATTTTGGGCCTTGAAAGAACTGAATTATTGCGTGACCGATGCGGGAACATTGCAGTCTCTGCAATTACATGAGCTTGATGAGCTTAGACATATGTCTTATGAAAATGCTAAAATGTATAAGGAAAAGACCAAGATTTGGCATGACAGTAGACTTAGGATTAAGGACTTTAAGAAAGGCCAGCTTGTCTTGTTATTTAACTCAAGGTTGAGATTATTTCCAGGCAAACTTATGTCCAGATGGTCAGGTCCTTTTGTGATAACTAATGTGTTTGTTCATGGTGCAATCGAGATTAGGAACCTACAGCAAGGGCAACCGTTCATGGTTAATGGTGCACGATTGAAGCATTATTATGAGGAAGGAGATGTGAAGACTCTCTCGGCCTTCCTTTTGGCTGAAACTTAAAAATGAAACCGAGAGAGGGCGAGTGATCACTGTGCTCGTGCATGCGAGGCTATGCCTTAGTTTATTTTTTTGCTATTCTTTCGGTTATTATTTGTGTATGGTTGTGTGTAATGTTTATTACGAATTTGATGTTTATTTTATATCTTTTAATAGGGGATCGAAAGAGGGAATCAAGGAGATGAATCCAGGATAAAAAAACCGGGGAAGATATGGGGCCAAATCAAAGATTTAGTTGAGGAAATATTGGCATTTGAAACGATGAAATCTCCAACGCCCATTTAATTGCGATGGATTTGCTGAATCCGCAACAGAAATAGCCGTTGGGATTTTTATCATTACAAATAGCCGTTGGGATAGTAGTGGCCTGTACGCTTTCCTCATTCTCAGAACTTCAAGAAATCTCTCTCCTTCTTCCTCTGCAATTCCTCTTTCCAGATTTCTCCACTTCGACCATGGTGCTTACAAGGGCTGAAAGATCTGCTTCCAAGAAGAAGGCCACTGAAGCCGAGGCAGCTGCGAGAGAGGCACTCCTCGCCTTAGCAGATGCCGAAGCCGCGCGCACTGAACGCCTTCCCAAACTCCCTGTCCGCAGGAAGAAGTGGAAGGTGGTGACGGAGATCCCTGCTGGGCCGTCTGAACCAGCAGGAACGCCCAAGAAGAGGAAGTGGAGTATGGCTGTCGACGACGCAGCGATCAAGAAGAAGACTCCCACTATGGAGAGTCAAAAAAGTGGTCGTCCATCCTACGAGACGGCCAGACAAAGCCACTCTCCCTCTCCCCCAACACGAAGCCCCGAACCTTCTCCATCTCCACAGAGCTCTGAACAAACTCCACCACAGCAGAGCCCTGAGGCGTCACCAGTATCCCAGACGCCTGAGCCTGAAATTCCAAGCAAAGAACATCAAGAATCGGCACCAGGCGAAGACACAGCTGAAGAGGACGAGGTCTTCTCTCCTTTGAGGGAAGTTTGCCCCGATAGCCCAACCAAGGGGGAAGATTCAATGGATGAAACGTTGGGGTATTGCCTCCAACAGATCACCACCAGGGCACGATTGAGAAAGAAGGTGCCTAAAGCTGTCAAGGCCAAACGGTCAAAGGCTTCAAAGAAATCCAAGAAGAAAAAGGCTAGTAGTGAGCCCTCTCTGAAAAAGCTAAAGATCGAGGCTGCTGAATCAGCCAAGGCGAAAGACAAGGGGAAAGCCAAGCTGTACCCCGAAGATGAACCTCAAACTGTGAGGTATGTGTCTTCTGATGCTGAGTCAAGAGGCACTGAATTGAGGAAACGGGACCTACTCCATGAGAAGGGGTTCCTTGACGCGTTGGCAGACCTGCCGCAATTCTTGCGCGCAGGGATCACCAATCATGGCTGGGAAGAGCTGTGCAGACCGCCCATCCCCGCCTACTCCAGCATGGTGTACGATTTCTACGCCAACCTGATGAACCCTGAGGATGGCTTGTTTGTGGTCAGGGGAATCGAGGTGGACTTCTCAGCTAAGGCGATCAATGAAGCCTATGGCCTCAAGGGGCAGAAGCACACTCATTATGCAAGGATCCTTGATGCGCCAACTGAGGCTGTCCTGGAGGAAGCGCTGAGGATCATCGGTCAACCTGAGGCAGCGTGGACAATTTCGCGCAATGGGAAGCACACTCTGATGAGTGCAACCATGACGGCAAAGGCAACTGTATGGTTTTCTTTCGTGCGCAGAAGGCTGTCCCCAGTGACCCACGAGACAACCATCAACCAAGGAAGATCGCTGCTGGTTTATGCGATCATGAGGGGCCTCACAATCAATGTTGGTGAGGTCATTGCAGCCTCAATCGCAGACTGTGCCAAAAAAGGTAAGGGTCCACTTTTCTTCCCCAACACAATCACTAAGCTTTGCTTACGTGCAGGTGTACCAATTGAGAGGTTTGAGAGGCAGCTGGCCTACACGGGGCATCTGGAGCTGCCTACAGGCCTGAGGATGCGCAGGAAGGGGAATATGGAGTTTGAGCTAGACGGTCTGGCTGCTGCTCAATCCCTCTCTATGGCCTGCCTGATGGACCTGCAGAAGAAGATGGCTCAATGGGCTGCGTATGCTCAAGCAAGGGATAAGGATGTTGCTGACCAGTTGGGCTGCATCTTTCCAGAGTTCACCACTGACTTGATGACGCCCTGGGCACCTCCACGAGCACGGAGAGATGATGATGAAGACGTTTGAGTGCTAGTCTGAAGAGCACTCAAGGGAGTATTTATGTTCCCTAAAAAAAAAAATATACTTTGCTTTTCGTTAAACTGTGTGAAATCTGTTCTTTTGAGTTAATATTTGATCTGTCTTTAGTTCTTTATTTTTGTTGTTTAGATTTGCTTAGTATAGTTTGATGGTATCTGAATAGGTAGATTGTTTTAGGTTTCTTTTTGGTATAGCTGAGATGATTGGAAAGAGCATGCATAGGGGCCTTGTTCACTGATATATCTGCCCTGTTATCCATTGCGAAATCCGCAATTTTTGTTAGTAATTGCATGTTTTTGACTGACTGATTAGCTAGGCTGGTTCTATTTTAATTTTGTTCTTTTGCTGCTGTCTTGACTACCTTATATAGCCTATCTATAAGCATGCTGGATGAGTGTCTTAAGGCACCTTGGATAGTTTAAACTAGTCTCTTAAAATGCTCAGCATGCGTAGCTTTAAGTCCTTCCTTACTGTTTTTTTTCAAATTTCTGCTGCTGAGATATTTGCTTTGAGAATGTTCTGTCTATCCCTAGGACTTTTAGGTTCTCTTTGTTTTGCCCTAGACTAGATGCTTCTAGGACAAGTTTGGGGGTGTGTCACCTCAGACACTCATTGGGGACAATGAGTAGTTTAAGTTTGGGGGAGGCCACCCTAGGCCTAGGAACATTCCTCTCTCCCTTTAAGCATAAGCATTCTTCTTCTCCTTTACAAAAAAAAAAAAATGATGAACTGAAAAAAAAATGAAAAATAGAATAAAGAGGGGTGTCTCTCTTAAAGTTGCTGAGTAATCAATGCCAAGTGTGTAACCCACAAGTGGCATTGCATCAAAAAGCAACCAAAGGAGAGGCTCCATTAAAGTAAGAAAGAAAAAAGGAAGAAATAGGGAAGAAGAATGTATACCTAGGAGTTGCAACTTTGTGGCTTGGGTGTCCTGAATAAAAAGAACTCTGATCCTCAATTTGCTAAGCACAAAGTTGTAGCTTGTAGGGTTGTTTAGGGAGATGAATGTATGTCCAATGTAGTGATGCCAGGGTTTAGGTTTGTCTCTAAAAGTACTACTGTCACTGTTTAATACTAAGACTGGCATGACTCTAAGGAATCCTAGGTAGCTCAAAAGTAAAAATTAGAAGCATGTACTGAGTCTGGGGTAAAGCTAGGTAGAATTTGAAACCTTAGGGATAGTTGCACGATATGACAGAAGCAAGTAGATCAGTCGTAGGGAGTGAATGGAACAGTAGGATCATTAGGCGTGCGAAGACAGAAGAAGCAAAATGAGAAGTTAGTTTTAAACTTAGAAGTGTGTCACAGGACAACATTGCCATAGATAGGAACTTAGGAGAGTCAGAAAGTGGTTAAAGAAGTTAAAACAGCAGCCTAAGTAAGTCCTTAGATTGCTCGAGAACGAGCAAAACCTTAAGTTTGGGGGTGTGGTACGTCTCCAAAAGTGACTATTTTAGGACTTATTTGTGTTAGGAAGTTGCACATTTGTAAGTATTTTTGATAGGATTTAGCTTGAACTTATGCTTATATATGAGAACTAGAATAATGAAGCTAAATTAGGACTTGTATGCAAAAGGAAAGAAAAAGAATGAAAAAGGAAGTTAAAAGAATGAAAACTGTGCATTGCGGAGGCATTGCGGAAACATTGCTAAAACCGCAATGTTTCAAGTGAAATCCGTAAGTTGGCTAACCTTTTTCTGTTGTGATCCGATATTTCAGGGTTTCGTTCTTTCTCCTCCAGCCACGTAGAAGTACGACGTTGAGAATGGATGGTTCTCCTTGGCCCAATCGCACCTGCAGAATACTATAAAAGGAGGTCAAAGTGGAGGGCTAAAAGATCATCCGGAAAGCGTAGAAGTCTCTTCGCAGCACAGTTCTTTCTCCTGTTTTTCTCTTCCGTCTGTTGGGTTGAAACGTTTAGCTGATTGGAGTCGATAATCTGATAGGAAGGAGAGAAGATTCATCTTCTCTTCTGATTGGATTCATCCAAGCAAGGCTTGCCTTTCTCTCCCTTCAGCCGAGGCATCTGCGACGAGGCGATCACGCTCAAATTCATTGCTTTCTGTTTTACTTTCCCATTTCCATCACTGTCTGTTGTTATTTCCTTTCCAATAGCTACTTTAATTCATTTCGTTGTTGTCTGCTTTACTTTAGTTCTTTAAGGCTGTCATTCGTTCAGTTCAATTATTAATAAATCGAAGTATTATTTTCATCAAGTCACAAGTTTCTTTACCTTCTTTGTTACTGCCTTTAGCTTCTGTTTTGTCTTTAATCTTCTTCTAAGCATGTCTTCTTCATCCATTCTTTCTATTCTATCTACATCCATGAGTAACTAAGTCACATAGGGGCATGTTAATGACAAGGCTATAGGCTAAAACACGTGACTAAAGTATGTAGGATAGCTCTCGAATGCATTGATTGTATGTAAGCTTCATCCCACGGGCAATTTCGATTGGCCATCCATTTTGTCCAAAGAACTCCTAACCTCTGGAAGGAGTAAGAGTTCAGAGTCATACACTCATGCTAGCCTCTCAAGGTAGCCAGAAAACGACCTAGGAATAGGCGTTTTCCTAGTACAAATCACAACTTACTGTTTTAACAAGATGCTTAAGACCTTACTTGGACATGAGTAAACTAAAGAATCTAATGCATGAAATCGGAAGATACATGAGAATGAGTTAGTTTGATGCATAGTGAGTTGATCTAATGCTTGAGAATCGTGTGAAAAAGCCAATAGAGGAGTCATTAGTAGCCCTTGTTTCCACATTTTACACACTTTCGCTGTTAGTAACATTGCGGTATAATTGCTGTTCTCGCAATTCTTTTGGTTACAAATTCTGTTTTAGTTATTTTCCTCTTCGTTTATTAATCTCTTCTCTTTACGTTTGAGTTTATCATTGACTTGCACTTGTTTATGTTGCTACCCTTTACTTATTCCTTAGTAATTAGGCAATTTAAAACCAAATCTACCCCATCAAGTCCACCCATTCTTGCTTAACAATACACTTTGCGAGTAACTAAGAATAAATCTCTGTGGGAAAACGAATGAAAAAATACTTACTACTTGCTACAAGATCATGTATGCTTGCATGTTCTGAGTGCTCTCTTATTGCATATTTCTTTTAAACATTGAGCACGCAACACTAGCTAACCTTGTTGTTTTTATCTAGAACTTACTTGTTTGTGAGTCTGTTGCGAAAGCTCTGTTAGATCTGCATCATTATTTAAACACTGCACGTTAGTTTAGCACTTCTAGCATAGAGTTTACTAAAGTTTCACTCAGTATTGCTTTAACTTTGTGTTTTCCTTGCGTACTTTACAATTTTGTGTCTCAAAACAAACACCATATCATCCCTGGTTACCTTCTCTAAATTAACACGTATAAAACGTCATTTATTCAACTTAGTCTTTGTGGGACCATGTATACTTGCATGGTTATTTGCATAAATTAATCAATTTATAACCCCATTGAGCAAAGCAACAAGTTTTTGGGCTTAAATCAAAATTGTGTGCATTCCATGTCGGGTGCGATCATACCAGCACTACTAATGCACCGGATCCCATCAGAACTCCGTAGTTAAGCGTGCTTGGGCGAGAGTAGTACTAAGTTGGGTAACCACTTGGGAAGTCCTCGTGTTGCACCCCTTTTTGTTTCTTATATAACTTCTTTTTGTTTCTTTCGTACGTTAGTATTAATTTTTTATTTCTTCCTTTCATTTTAACTTTTAGTGCGCTCGTGATCGTTCATTTTCTACGAACCAGGGTGTCCTCGCGGGCCCCGTCGGCCGCTTCGACCTACTCGCGGCTCCTCCCCGCCGGTCGGCCCTTCGCGACCTGTGTTCATCACGTGTCGCATTGGGTCATGCCGCCCCGCTCGGCTTAAATGAAAATTGTGTGCATTCCATGTCTGGTGCGATCATACCAGCACTAATGCCCCAGATCCCATCAGAACTCCGCAGCTAAGCGTGCTTGGGCGAGAGTAGTACTAAGTTGGGTGACCACTTGGGAAGTCCTCGTGTTGCACTCCTTTTTGTTTCTTATATAACTTTCTTTTGTTTCTTTCGTACATTAGTATTAATTTTTTATTTCTTCCTTTCATTTTAACTTTTAGTGCGCTCGTGCTCGTTAATTTTCTACGAACCGGGGTGTCCGCGCAGGCCCCGTCGGCCGCTTCGACCTACTCGCGGCTCCTCCATCGCCGATCTGCCCTTCGCGACCTGTGTTCATCACGTGTCGCATTGGGTCATGCCGCCCCGCTCGGCTTAAATGAAAATTGTATGCATTCCATGTCGGGTGCGATCATACCAGCACTAATGCACCGGATCCCATCAGAACTTCGCAGTTAAGCGCGCTTGGGCGAGAGCAGTACTAAGTTGGGTGACCACTTGGGAAGTCCTCGTGCTGCACCCCTTTTTGTTTCTTATATAACTTCCTTTTGTTTCTTTCGTACCTTAGTATTAATTTTTTATTTCTTCCTTTCATTTTAACTTTTAGTGCGCTCGTGCTCGTTAATTTTCTACGAACCAGGGTGTCCGCGCGGGCCCTGTCGGCCGCTTCGACCTACTCGCGGCTCCTCCCTTGCCGGTTGTTAAGTCTCTGAAAGTGACTTATTTAGGACCTATTTAGCTTAGAAAGATGCACACTCTTAGGTGTTTTTAATAGCATTTAGCCTAAACCTATGCTTAAATATGAGAATTAGAAGAAGGTAGCTAAATTAGGACTTATGTACAATAGGAAAGAAAAGGGTTGAAAACCGAAGGAAAAGAATGAAAAACAAGCATTGCGATAGAATTGCGAAAACATTGCGGGTACCGCAATGTTTCAAGTGAAAACCGTAAGTTGACTGATCTTTTTCTGTTAATTTCCGTTATTTCAAGGATTCGTTCTTTCTCCTCCATCCATTCTGATATACGACGTTGAAGATTGATGGTTCTCCTTGGCCCAAATGCACCTGCAAACTACTATAAAAGGGGGTCAAAGTCGGAGGTTCAATCATCATCCGAAAGCGTAGAAGTCTTCTCGCAGTCCATCTTTTCTCCTGTTTTTCCTTTGTCGTCTGTTGGTTTGCGAAGCTCAGCTGTTGGAACCGATAATCTGATAGGAAGGAGAGGAGATTCTTCTTCTCTCCCGATTGGATTCATCCAAGCAAGGCTGACCTTTTTGATCCTTCATTCGAGGCGATTGCGACGGGGCTTTCAAGCATCATTTACTGCTTTCTGTCTTTCCTTTCTATTTCCAGCATTGTTCAGTTGTTGTTTCTGGTTTAGTGATTAGTTTACTTCATTTCGTTGCTTTCTGTCTTTGGATTATTTACTTTAAGCTTCCCTTTGTTCGGTCAAACATTCAAAGTAATCAAATCACAATTCTTCATTTCACAGTTCTTGCCTTTGCATTCTACTGCTTTCCTTTACTGTTTTCAGTTTATTCTTCTTCTGAGCATGTCTGTTTTATCTTATATTTCTGTTCTCTATATATCCATGAGTAGCTAAATCACATAGGGGCATGCTAATGACAAGACTATAGGCTAAAAAACGTGAACCAAGCATGTAGGATAGCTCTCGAAGCATTGATTGTATGTAAGCTTCATCCCACGGGCAATTTCGATTGGCCATCCATTTTGTCCAAAGAACTCCTAACCTCTGGAAGGAGTAAGAGTTCAGAGTCATACACTCATGCTAGCCTTCCAAGGTAGCCAGAAAACGGCTTAGGAATAAGCGTTTTCCTAGTACAAACTAAACACTTCTGCTTTAACAAGATGCTTAAGACCTTACTTTGAGTTGAGTAAACTAAAGAATCTAATGCATGGAATCGGACGATACATGAGATAGAGTGAGTTTGATGCATAGAGAGTTGATCCAATGCTTGAAAATCGTATTAAAATGCCTATAGGATAGTCGTTAGTAGCCCTTAATTCTCCATTTTACACACTTTTGCTGTTTTTACAATTGCGGTAACATTGCGGTGCCCGCAATTCTGCTAAGTTACCATTCTGTTTAGCTGTTTTCTTCTTCATTTATTAATTTCGTCTCTTGTCCTTTGAGTCTAATTTCAACTTGCATTTGTTTATGTTGCATTCCTTTATACATTCGGTAAGAAGTAGGCAATTAAAAACCAATTTTACCTCTTCAAATCCACCCCTTCTTTCTTAACTTTACACTTCATGAGTAACTTATAATAAATCTCTGTGGGAAAACGAATGAAAAAATACTTATTACTTGCTATAAGATCATGTATGCTTGCATGTTCTGAGTGCTCTTTCTTCCTTATTGCTTATTTTTACTAACACATTGAGCACGCAACACCGGTCGGCCCTTCGCGACCTGTGTTCATCACGTGTCGCATTGGGTCATGCCGCCCCGCTCAGCTTAAATGAAAATTGTGTGCATTCCATGTCGGATGCGATCATACCAGCACTAATGCACCGGATCCCATCAGAACTCCGCAGTTAAGCGCGCTTGGGCGAAAGCAGTACTAAGTTGGGTGACCACTTGGGAAGTCCTCGTGCTGCACCCCTTTTTGTTTCTTATATAACTTCCTTTTGTTTCTTTCGTACCTTAGTATTAATTTTTTCTTTCTTCCTTTCATTTTAACTTTTAGTGCGCTCGTGCTCGTTAATTTTCTACGAACCGGGGTGTCCGCGCGGGCCCTGTCGGCCGCTTCGACCTACTCGCGGCTCCCCCCATGCCGGTCGGCCCTTCGCGACCTGTGTTCATCACGTCTCGCATTGGGTCATGCCACCCCGCTCGGCTTAAATGAAAATTGTGTGCATTCCATGTCTGGTGCGATCATACCAGCACTAATGCACCAGATTCCATTAGAACTCCGCAGTTAAGCGTGCTTGGGCGAGAGTAGTACTAAGTTGGGTGACCACTTGGGAAGTCCTCGTGTTGCACCCCTTTTTGTTTCTTATATAACTTCCTTTTGTTTCTTTCATACCTTAGTATTAATTTTTTATTTCTTCCTTTCATTTTAACTTTTAGTGCGCTCGTGCTCGTTAATTTTCTACGAACCAGGGTGTCCGCGCGGGCCCCGTCGGCCGCTTCGACCTACTCGCGGCTCCTCCCTCGCCGGTCGGCCCTTCGCGACCTGTGTTCATCACGTGTCGCATTGGGTCATGCCGCCACGCTCGGCTTAAATGAAAATTGTGTGCATTCCATGTCGGGTGCTGTTGCGTGCTCAGTGTGTAAATAAAAATGTGATGCGAAGAGCACTCAGAACATGCAAGTATACATGGTCTGTAGCAAGTGATAAGTATTTTTTCATTCGTTTTCCCACAGAGATTTATTCTTAGTTATTAACGAAGTGAGGTGTTAAATTAGAGATGGTTACTTAAATGGGGTAGAATTGAGGTTGATGTGCCAAACTAACAAAGAATGTACGAGATGTGCAAGCATAAACGAAAGCAAGTAAAGAGATTAACTTCAATGTAGAGGAGAAAGAATTGCGGACTTAGCAATGTTCTAGCACTAAAATCGCAAAAGTAAAATACGAGAAAAACGGCTAAGGCAAAAACAGAGTTTATAGAATTGTGGAGACAACAATTATCTAGCAATTAACTTAACAACGATTTAAGGGTGAGATTAGGAAACAAGGTCAACTAAAGACTCCTCTATAGGCTTTTACATACGATTATTCAGCAGTAGCTTAGCTTATCATGCATCAATTTAACTCAGTCTCATGCATCTCTCGATTACATGCATTTGATCTTTTAATTCACTCATATCCAAGTAAGACTTTAGCATCTATTTATACAAGCAAGTTAATGAATCGTGCTAGGAAAACGCCTATTCCTAGGTCGTTTTCTGGCTACCATGAAAGGCTAGCATGAATGGACGACTCTGAACTCTTACTCCTTCCGGAGGTTAGGAGTTTTTTAGACAAAATGGATGGCCGATCGAAATTGCCCATGGGATGAAGTACACATACATTCAATACATTCGAAGCTATCCTACATGTTGAACTTTCGTATTTCTAACCTATAGATTCATCTTTAGCAGACCCTTGTGTGATTAGTTACTCAAGGTTGATGTGGGATTGGAGATACTAGATTTATTAAGCATGATTTAAAGCACTTAAATGAAAGCAAGGGAAAAACAGAAGGTGAGATGAAGACTTGCAAGGATTTAAACGATAACTCTATAAAGTAAGATTCAAAACTCAATGTGCGACAGACTGTAAACAGCAAAGAACGAAACAAATGGAGACGAATTGAAACAGAGCAACAAATGCAAACGTAGGATAGAAAGCAGTAAGAAAGCTGATTAAAGTGTGCGCGGATCTCCTCGTCGCAAGCGCCTCGGATGAAGGGGAAGATTAGCGATTCTTGAAGATGAATTCAATCAGAAGAGAAGAAGGATCTTCTCTTCTTCCTCTCGAATTATCGGCGCCAAGTGCTGATTTCTTCGCTCCAACAAACGGGATAAGGAAATGGATCTGTAGAATGCGTGAGACGGGGAACTCTACGCTTCTGAGCTTGTTGTTCTCCTTCACCCTTCACCTCCTTTTATAGCTTTTTGCAGGTACCTTCAGTCATGGAGAACCATCCATTCTGAACGACGACCATCCACGTGGCAGCAGGGGAAGGCTTAGGCGGCTGAAAGATCGCAACAAAGACGACTGACGGCTGATAGCTCCATTTTGGAGCTATAATTATGTCCTTAATTCATGATTATTACTTGCTTAATCTTGCTTTTATGTGTTAATTGCAGGTGTTCTCGGTAATTCGCCCTCAGGAGCGTTTTGACGCTTTTCGAGGCTTAATATCGCATTTTAAAGGCCTAAGAACAGTTTTGGGGAAGGACCATGCAAAAATATGAAGAATTGACGTTTTGGGAAAATTGAAGGCAAAATACCATGCAAAAACCCGAGAGCTAGCGTCGAGCGACAGCGTCGCGACGCTAGCTCGACGCTGCCATAGCGTCTCGACGCTCCGAAGTCTGAAGCGCCAATTTGAAAATCCACCCGAGAGCAAGCGTCGAGCGATAGCGTCTCGACGCTCGCTCGACGCCGCGCAAGCGTCTCGACGCTACCCCGACTGCGCGCGCTGATTATTTAGGGCGCAGCGTCGAGACGCTGCCCTAGCGTCGAGACGCTCCGACGGATTACTTAAGCCTTTGTCCGATTTTTAGACGCCATCTTCATCTCCTACCTCGGGCTCCGCACCAGATTAGACATTTTTCAGCCACTTTTCACCATGGGAGAGGCTAGGAAGCTTGGATTGAAGCCATCCCACATCACATCCATCATGAGTGAGTAGTCTTTAGCGTTTTTGGCTCGGGATTGTAAAGGAATAATGTAGTTTGAACTTTTGGTGAGGTTGTCGGATCAAATTCTGAATTGTCTTGAATGATTGATTGAATTAGTTTCTTCTTCTTTGCTTATTCCATGAACTTGTTTGAATGATTTAGGACTAGGTACCCTTGATTTCGAGCATGATTCATTTGTTAAAGGTTTTGATGCCGTGCCTCTCTGAACCGCCAAGTAACAAAGATTAACGATGCCTTTGAGCGCATAGGCGTCCTTGCGTTCTTGGCGTTCGTTCTTCTCGAATTAGAATCTGAAATCGATACACTAATTTCGCGTCCAAATTAGATAATCGTCGTAGTTGGCTCGTTGCTATCGATTGGTCTTGGGAGAGCGTTGGCCGCCAATGTCCAATCGATATGCTTGATTAGCATAATTTATTGTGTCTAATTATTATCCATGGAGCATGTCTAAATTAATTTATTAATTTGAGACGGGCTGCGTATTCGTTCAATTGTTTAGTCATTATACTCGTCAACCTATGATCCAAGAGGCATGATAATTTTATTCCCGATCGTCCCGAGTCGAACGCTCCGTTAGTTTAATTTTCCCTCTTTTGCGTTGTTCCCCCAATTTGTTAACTGAAACCAAGAATCCCCCACGTTTTGTTTATTCTCTTAGTTTGCAAATTTAATTAAGATTAAGTCGAATTAACTCAATTTCCTGTGGATCGACCCCGTTACCACTCATCTACTAATAGTTCAGTGCATTCTGGCATTTATAAATATATTTTGGCGGGTCTCGACAACCCGATGATTGGCGATAATTCGAAATTATCGTTACCAAAATTGGCGCCGTTGTCGGGGAACTAAGTGTAATTCGGCCTAATTTAAATTTGATTTGTAGACTTTTGATTTTTACTTTAAAATTTGTTTATTCTTTTATTGTTTGCAAGATTTGATTTGTTTGTTTAAGTGTGCTAGAGTGCCTAATTTTTGATTGAGAAAATGGAAGTCGATGACGAGGCTGGAGCCCCAAAAACGCTCAGGCAGTGGACATCGGTTGCAATGGACCACCAACCTTCCTGTATTTCCTACCCGGAAATCTCAGGTGAGTTTGTGCTTAGGTCGGGTTTAATTGACCATTTGCCTTATTTTTGTGGTGAAGCAGATGAAGATCCCTTTAAACATCTCAAGGCGTTTCAAATGACGAGTTCTGCGATGAAGCCAAGTGTTGCGTGCTCAATGTGTAAAAGAAATAAGCAATAAGAGAGAGAGAGCACTCAGAACATGCAAGCATACATGATCTTGTAGCAAGTAGTAAGTATTTTTTCATTCGTTTTCCCACAGAGATTTATTATTAGCTACTTGTGAAGTGTATTGTTAAGCAAGAATTGGTGGATTTGATGGGGTAGATTTGGTTTAGAAGTGCCTAATTACTAATGAATCAATAAAGGATAGCAACATGAACAAGTGCAAGTCAATGATAAACTCAACCGTAAAGAGAAGAGATTAATAAACGAAGAGAAAAATAGCTAAGCAGAATTTTTAACTTAGTAGAATTGCGAGAACAACAATTTTACCGCAATGTTACTAACAGCGAAAGTGTGTAAAATGGAGAAACGAGGGCTACTAACGACTCCTCTATAGGCATTTTCACACGATTCTCAAGCATTGGATCAACTAACTATGCATCAAACTAACTCATTCTCATGTATCTTCCGATTTCATGCATTAGATTCTTTAGTTTACTCATGTCCAAGTAAGGTCTTAAGCATCTTGTTAAAGCACAAAGTTATGATTTGTACTAGGAAAACGCCTATTCCTAGGTCGTTTTCTGGTTACCTTGAGAGGCTAGCATGAGTGTATGACTCTGAACTCTTACTCCTTCCAGAGGTTAGGAGTTCTTTGGACAAAATGGATGGCCAATCGAAATTGCCCGTGGGATGAAGCTTACATACAATCAATGCATTCGAGGGCTATCCTACATGCTTGGTTCACTTGTTTAAGCCTATAGTATTGTCATTAGCATGCCCCTATGTTACTTAGTTACTCATGGATGTAGAGAGCATAGAAATAGTAGATGAAGTAGACATGCTTAGAAGAAAATTAAAGACAAAACAGCAAGGGAAAACAGTAGGCAGAGAAGGTAAAGACAAAGCGTGAAAGGATGAATTGTGCTTTGATTAATCAATTGTTTGAATGAACAAATGAAAACTTAAAGTGATTAACATAAAGACAGAAAGCAACGAAATGGAATGGATTGACTAATGGAAAAGAAATAACAACAAAACGGTGTTGGAAATGAAAAGTAAAGACAGAAAGCAGTAAAATGAGCTTGAACGCCTCGTCGCAAACGCCTCGGCTGAAGGGAAACAAAGGTAAGCCTTGCTTGGATGAATCCAATCAGGAGAGAAGATGAACCTTCTCTCCTTCCTATCAGATTGTCGACTCCAACAGCTGAACCTCTCAAACCAACAGACGGAGAAGAGAATGAATGGGAAAGACTGCGCTGCGAAGAGACTTCTACGCTTTCGGATGATGATCAAACCCTCTACTTTGACCCCCTTTTATAGTAATCTGCAGGTGCGTTTGGGCCGAGGAGAACCATCCATCCTCAACGTCGTACTTCAAAATGGATGGAGGAGAAAGAACGAATCCCTGAAATAACGGATCACAACAGAAAAAGGTTAGCCAACTTACGGATTTCACTTGAAACATTGCGGTTTTAGCAATGTTTCCGCAATGCTTCCGCAATGCACAATTTTCATTCTTTTAACTTCCTTTTTCATTCCTTTTCTCTCCTTTTGCATACACGTCCTAATTTAGCTACCTTCTTCTAATTCTCATATATAAGCATAGGTTTAAGCTAAATCCTATCAAAAACACCTAAGAGTGTACATCTTTCTAAGCTAAATAAGTCCTAAATTAGTCACTTTTGGAGACGTAACACACCCCCAAACTTAAGGTTTTGCTCGTCCTCGAGCAATCTAAGGACTTACTTAGGCTGCTGTTTTATCCTCTCTAACCACTTGCTGACTCCCCTAAGCTCCTATCTATGGTCGTGCTGTCCTGTAACACATTTCTAAGTTTACAACTACCCTCTTATTTTGCTTCTTCTGACTTCGCACGCCTAATGCTCCTACTGTTTCATTAACTCCTTACAGCTGATCTACTCGCTTCTGTCATATCGTGCAACTATCCCTAAGGTTTCAAATTCTACCTAGCTTTACCCCAGACTCAGTACATGCTTCTAGTTTTTACTTTTGAGCTACCTAGGATTCCTTAGAGTCATGCCAGTCTTAGTATTAACAGTGACAGTAGTACATTTAGAGAACAACCTAAACCCTGGCATCACTACATTGGACATACATTCATCTCCCTAAACAACCCTACAAGCTACAACTTTGTGCTCAGCTAATTGAGGATCAGAGTTCTTTTTAATCAGGACATCTAAGCCACAAAGTTGCAACTCCTAGGTATACATTCTTCTTCCCTATTTCTTCCTTTTTCTTTCTCACTTTGGTGGAGCCTCTCCTTTGGTTGCCTTTTGATGCAATGCCACTTGTGGGTTACACACTTGGCACTGATTACTCAGCAACCTAAAAGAGAGACACCCCTCTTTATTTCATTCTTTTTATATATTTTTTTCAGTTCATCATTTTTTTGTAAAGGAGAAGAAGAATGCTTATGCTCTAAGGGAGAGAGGAATGTTCCTAGGCCTAGGGTGGCCTCCCCCAAACTTAAACTACTCATTGTCCCCAATGAGTGTCTGAGGTGGCACACCCCCAAACTTGTCCTAGAAGCATCTAGTCTAAGGTAAAACAAAGAGAATCTAAAAGCCCTAGGCATAGACAGAACATTCTAAAAGCAAACATCACAGCAGCAGAAATTTGAAAAAACACAGGCAGGTAAGGACTTAAAGCTACGCATGCTGAGCAGTTTTAAGGGAAATTGCATAAAGTAACCTGTCAGAGCAAAACATTAACAAAAGTGACCCGTCTCCCAACAAAATATTAAAACTGACCGGTTTGAGGTTTTAGGGGATGTGAAATTATGCATATGCCCTCCATTAAGAAAATTGAATAGGAAAAAGACGTTGGCATCGCACAGCCCATTTCTATCGCAAGCTTTGAGAAGAACCTCCCGTTTCTATCGCATCTCACAACCCTCAAATCTCACAACCCTCAAATCTCACAACCCTCAAATCTCACAGCCCTCAAAGGTATGCTTTCTTCCCATTTTTACTTGTGTTGTGTCCCACGCTACTGCACTGTACTATGTTTTAAAAGAATTCTTGAAATTTAGGGTTTTTAAGAGTTGAAGGAATTTGAATGAATCTGCGAATGAGGGGTTGGAAGGAGTCGAATTGTTTGTTTATAGGTTGTAGAGCTGATTTCGTCGATGTCTGAGTAATGGAAAAGTGTTAAAAAATCTGATTTGGTTGATGAATTTGTGAAACTGCGTAGGGTTTGCTCGATAGCAATCGCACTGTGCGATAGGAATCTCACTGTGCGATCTCTATCGCACTGTGCGATTTATATCACATTGTGGGATTTATATCGCATTACGATAGTAATCTCACACTACGATAGAAATCGCACAGTGCGATAGAGATCGCACAGTGCGATTCCTATCGCACTGTGCGATTTCTATCACATTGTGCGATTTATATCGCATTACGATAGTAATCTCACACTACGATAGAAATCGCACAATGTGATTTCTATCGCACTGTGCGATTTCTATCACATTGTGCGATTTCTATCGTAGTGTGATAGTAATCGCACAGTGTGATAGTAATCGCACAGTGCGATAGAAATCGCACTGTGCGATCTCTATCGCACTGTGCGATTTCTATCACACTGTGCGATTTCTCTTTCACCTTACTGTCTAAACCTTCACTATACTGTCTCGATCTCCTAATTTTAAAATAACATGTTTTAACTTGTTCATTTGAATAGGTCTTTGAAATGGAGTTGGTTCATAAGATCAAACCCGAGGACTACTTCCCCGCTACTGTTTCGTCTTTGTCGCATATCTCGAGCACAACTGCATTAATTAAGACGAAGTTAACGGAGACACAGATGAACATGTATAGGAAAACATGTTTTGGTCCACTACTGGACGTGAATTTGATATTCAATGGCCAGTTGGTTCATCACCTCATGCTTAGGGAAGTGGAAGAAGTTAGAGTTGGCGTGATAAGTTTTGGTATTTTGGGAAAGAAGGCAACCTTTTCCAGGGAGGATTTCAACATCATCACTGGTCTATGGTCTCCTACTCTCCCGGAGGTGAACAGAAAAACTAATAGTAGTCGATTGATGCAAATTTTATTTCCACCAACTGAGGAAAAAATATATGCAAAGGACTTGGAGTTGAAGTACAGGAGTTGTCAGTTTGAGAATGATGAAGATGCCGTGAAGATTTCTCTTGTACTTTTTATTGAGTTGGCCATGATGGGTAAAGATAAAAAGACTCTACTGGACTTGTCTGTTTTTGGCATAGTTGATGATTGGGAGGTGTTCACCCGCTATGATTGGTCTTCAAAAATATTTGAGAGAACATTGAAGAGCTTGAAGAGTTGCATGAAAGGCAGAGTCGAGAATTATAAGTTGAAGAAAAAAGGGCAGACCTACAGCATTAAAGGTTTTGCACATGTCTTCCAGGTACATGTCTATCTGTCTTTCTAAGAATTTGCATATTAAATACTTGTATACATTAAATTTAACGTTTTGTATTCATTATCTTAGGTATGGGGGTACGAGATTCTGTCCAGTATTAAAAAGAACATAGCTAGTCGGGTGAGCACATCTGCCGTTCCACGGATCCTTCGATGGTCGTGCTTGCGGTTTCCCACATATATCCAACTTGATAAGGATGTGTTTTCTTCGAACCTAGTAAGTCTTGCAAATTTTTGTTTTTGTTTTTTTGTAAGATTAAACTTAGTTTGACATGTTGTTTCTATGTATGTGCAGACCCGAGTGAGTAGACTAATCATGTCTGAGGCTGAAGTTCGGTACAAAAATGATAGAATGAATGGGTTAGAGGTTGTTCCCTTGGAAATGGGGCCGGATCATATGGAGGAGGACGTGGAGGAGAACGAGGAGGAGGACGTGGAGGATGACGAGGTGCACGTGGAGGAGGACATGGAGGATGATGAGGTGCACGTCGAGGATGACATGGAGGATGATGAGGTGCACTTCGAGGATGACAACGTGCACGTGGAGGATGATGAGGTGCACGTCGAGGATGACAACGTGCACGTGGAGGATGACGAGGTGCCCTGGGACTTTGAAGACCATTACGATGGAGGTGGAGGTGGGCAATTTAGTGGTCTCAATGTTGAGGCTACTGTAGTTCCTAGTGTCACGCCTATTGTCCAACCGTCTTTGGCATTAGGGTCTTCGAGTAGGAAGGAGAAGAGAGGGTCTTCGAGTAGGAAGGAGAAGAGTAAGAAGAAGAGAAGTAGGAGAAAGAAAGTCTACAGGGAAGATATCGACCGTATAGAGGGCGAGCTGAAGACGATCAAAGATTATCTGAAACTAATATGCAATGTATGTCTCTTATTTCCACTCATTACATTTTCTTTATAAATTGAGAATAACATGTATTTATTGTATGTGTTATAGGCTTTGAATGTGGATCTTCACATCCCGGGTAATTCTGAAGTGGAGCTTCATGATGACACTGATCCCGAGCATTCCCCCCAGGGCGAGGGTGGGAATGTAGATGAAGGGGGCCCGACCCCGACGACCGAGCAGTCCCGCGAGGTTGATGATGGGACTGTAGCTTCGGGCACCCCGGCCGCGACCGTTCCCGAGCATTCCCCCCAGGGCGAGGGTGGGAATGTAGATGAAGGGGGCCCAACCCCGACGGCAGAGATGGTAGCTGAGCAGTCCCTCGAGGTCGAGGGTGGGACTGTTGTAGCTTCGGGCACCCCGGCCGCGACCGTTCCCGAGCCCGAGCATTCCCCCCAGGTCGAGGGTGGGAATGTAGATGAAGGGGGCCCGACCCCGACGGCAGAGATGGTAGCTGAGCAGTCCCTCGAGGTCGAGGGTGGGACTGTTTTAGCTTCGGGCACCCCGGCCGCGACCGTTCCCGAGCATTCCCCCCAGGTCGAGGGTGGGAATGTAGATGAAGGGGGCCCGACCCCGACGGCAGAGATGGTAGCTGAGCAGTCCCTCGAGGTCGAGGGTGGGACTGTTGTAGCTTCGGGCACCCCGGCCGCGACCGTTCCCGAGCCCGAGCATTCCCCCCAGGTCGAGGGTGGGAATGTAGATGAAGGGGGCCCGACCCCGACGGCAGAGATGGTAGCTGAGCAGTCCCTCGAGGTCGAGGGTGGGACTGTTGTAGCTTCGGGCACCCCGGCCGCGACCGTTCCCGAGCATTCCCCCCAGGGCGAGGGTGGGAATGTAGATGAAGGGGGCCCAACCCCGACGGCAGAGATGGTAGCTGAGCAGTCCCTCGAGGTCGAGGGTGGGACTGTTGTAGCTTCGGGCACCCCGGCCGCGACCGTTCCCGAGCCCGAGCATTCCCCCCAGGTCGAGGGTGGGAATGTAGATGAAGGGGGCCCGACCCCGACGGCAGAGATGGTACTTGTACTTAACTAATGTTCGTTTTATTCGTTCATATTTTCATGCCTTTATGCTAATGTGATGCACACATGTCGTGCAGGACCCTCGTCGCGGTGTACGCAAGAGAGCGAGGGTGTCGAAGTATACCCCTAACGAGGACGGTGAGAGGAAGATGAAAAAGAAGTTCAAGCCCAAAGTCGAGTTCTCTGCAAATCCAGGAATAATCGAAAAGGAAAAAAAGATTGGAGTAAAGGAAAAGGGTAAAAGTAAGGTGGATCAATCACCTGATCCTTCGGAAGGCGCAGTTAACCGGTACAATCTTTCCTTCCATATCTCACCCTTACTACTATCAAAGTACAAGGCCTGGATTAAATCCAGGAAAACGAACAACGAACTCCGATGTATCCAGGGAGTTATGAGGGACAAAAACTTCTTCAAGAAGTTCATGGAGAATGCGTTTTTATCTGAAGACGTAAGTATTCGAATGATGTTCGTTAAAAAAAAGCTCTTACTTTTCTATTTATTTTTATTTGGCACTAAGTATTGTACATTTTTGCAGGATATGGACCTTCTAATGATGTTCGTTAAAAAGAAGCTCCGAGCAAGACCAAATCTATGTCGCCTCAAATTTACGGTTGTCAGCACGGCTTTCATGGTAAGCTTATCCTACAATGTTTTAGCGAAAACCACATGTCAATTATAATATTGTCTTCTCATTTCATTTGTGTAGTCATTTCTAATGTCCCCCGAGGGACCCGGGTCATCGTTAGAAAAGAAGGACTATCTGGGGTCGGTCGAGTGGTGGACCGGGCGGGATCAAAGTTTTCTTGACATCGTCCTAGGTCAAGCTCCCGTAGAAGAGCCACCATGGTCTAAGGTTGACTACGTGTATGGGCCAGTCAACATTAATAGACATTGGATGCTAGCAGCTATCGACCTACGTAAAGGATGTGTTAGGATTTTTGATTCAATGCCCACGCATGTGGATGCTATCACCCTCGCTCAGGTAACACATCCGCTATCAAAGTCTTTACCTTCGTTGCTGACAGCCACCGGCCACTTCGATAAATATCCTTGGCAAAACAAATACACGTGGATGGTGAAGCGAAGCATGAAAACCAATATCCAGAAGTTGCGGGATGATTGTGGGTATTGGTGCGCACGTTATTTTGAGTGTCATGTAACATCTGATAGTATGGATTCATTACTTAGAAATCAGTTGCATTTAATTACTGAACAATATGTAGCACAAATGTGGGATAACAGTTTCATTTATTGAATCAGTTGCATGTTTTTGGTTTATCGTTCTTCAAGTGCTTGATGTTTCTGGTTGCTGGTTTTTTTATTTGTAGATGTTCTGGTTGCTGGTTTTTAATTGATAGATGTTTCTAGGTTTGTGGTTTTTGAATTGCTCGATGTATCTGCTTGGTGGTTTTTGAATTGCTGGTTTTTGATACACAGAATGGGCAGAAGTGATAAACTGATACAGGCATGGCAGAAGTGATAAACTGTTACAGGCATGTGCGATCGCACAGCATATGCGATCGCACAGCATATGCGATCGCACAGCATATGCGATCGCACAGCATATGTCAGTCATGAATGCAAACTTAAAACAACTTCAATGCAAACTTGTCCTCACCAACCCACGTACATCAAATTAATGCTGTCACCTACATTCCCCTTACCCCCACCGTTCAATCATTCAAGCATTTCAAGCATTTCGTTAAGAGCCCCACCATCCGACAAATTGATCTCAAGCCCCAGCATCCGACAAATTGTTCTCAAGCCCCACCATATTACACTTTTCAGTTTCTTTCATCTTCCAAGGTACAAATATATTGTTCATTAACATTTGAAAGTTACACGAATCATCATTTTCTTGCCATTTTCTTCCCATTTTCTTCCACTATTTCTTCGTTATTCTTCATGAGCTTTTTCAAAATATGCTTTTTCAAAATATGCTATCGCACAGCATATGCTATGGCACAGCATATGCTATCGCACAGCATATGCTATGGCACAGCATATGCGATCGCACAACATATGCTATGGCACAGCATATGCGATCGCACAGCATATGCTATGGCACAGCATATGCGATCGCACAGCATATGCTGTGAAATAAAATCAATTTTTTGTTTTTTAATTTCATACAATTTAATCTAACTTATACAATCTCGTCCAGCTTACCCTCGATGGCAATGGTGCGAACTTACTTGCGTTATGGTGGTTCATGGGACAACAGCGGGATGAATTACATTGGTGGGAACATGCAGGGATTGAGGGTTCCAATTAATATAACAAGAGATGACTTGTTGACAATTATATATAGACAACTGAATATAGATCAGAGTGAGTTCGACATAGAACTGAAGTGTTGTTTCAACTTATTGGTTGCTGTACCTCCTGTTGATATCATAGATGATTGGGGTCTTGGTTTCTTCCTTGAGGGAGAAGATGCGACAAAAATGCCTATCTTCGTAACAGTCAAACCAAAAGAAAGTGCTTCTACATTTCATGAAGCATCACCCGAACAACGTTTTGAACCGGATCCACCAGTCCACGTTCAAGTCCCATCAGAACATGGATTGACACAAGAAAATATTTCTTCATTTTCTGCGTTGGATCCAAATATATTTTCATGCAATCTAGGGGATGACAGGATCAATCATTGGGATGATTACAATGCATCTCAATTTACTGTTGAAGAAGATGTTGAGCAACCAGAAGAGGAAGTTCAGATTGAGCATGCTTCGCCATCTACTTTCATTCATGCAGAGCCATCAACTTCAGATAGAGCACGCCCCTCAGTTCGAAATGCATCGACAACCAGAGAAGAAGAGGTGCGAGTTGATAGAGCAAGTCCATCAGCTCGAAATGCATCTGTTGCGTGCTCAATGTGTAAAGATAAGTGTGCAAAATAGAAGAGAGAGCACTTAGAACATGCAAGCATACATGGTCTCACAGCAAGTAATGAGTATATTTAATTCGTTTTTTCCACAGAGACTTATTTAAGCTATTCGCGAAGTGTGAATGTTAAGAAAGATGGGATGAATGTGAGGGGGTAAAATTTGTTTTTAATTAACTACTTTTTGCTGAATGTATAAAGGGATATAACATAAACAGATGCAAGTTGGAATTAGATGCAAAGGATAAAAGATGGAATTAATAAACGAGAAGGAAAACAGCTAAACAGAATGTAAATTTCCAGAATTGCGTGGACCGCAATGTTTCCGCAATTAAATGGCAGCGAAACTGATTAAAAGGGTGAATTGGGAGCTACTAATGACTATCCTATAGGCAGTTTATTACGATTATCAAGCTTTGGATCAACTCTCTATACATCAAACTCACTCTATCTCAAGTATCGTCCGATTCCATGCATGAGAGACTCAAGTTTACTCGACTTCAAAGTAAGGTCTTAAGCATCTTGTTAAAACAGGAGTTTTTAGTTTGTACTAGGGAAACGCCTATTCCTAGGCCGTTTCCTGATTACCATGAAAGGCTAGCATGATTATATGACTCTGAACTCTTACTCCTTCCAGAGGTTAGGAGTTCTTTGGACAAAATGGATGGCCAATCGAAATTGCCCGTGGGATGAAGCTTACATACAACCAATGTTCGAGTGTTAATCTGCCTACTTGACTCACGTTTTTTAGCCTATAGTACTGTCATTAGCATGCCCCTAAGTGATTTTAGTTACTCATGGATATGGGGAGAATAGAGAAGGTAGATAAAACAGACATGCTTAGAAGGTAAATATGCTTAAAACAGCAAACCAAAGCCGTAGCAGAACAAGCTGGAAACTATAAATAGCAGAACTGTACTTTGATTACTTAAAGTGTTTGAACGACAAAGGAAAGCTCTAAAAGAAATGAATTCAAGACAGACAACAACGAAATGCAATAATTGAAATGCTATACTAAGAACAACAGTGATCAGAAATGGAATTGAGAAGAGCAGAGCAGAAAAACAGTAAAGGTTTGCTAGAAACTCCGTGACAGTCGCCTCGAATGTTGATGATGAGAAGTCAGCCGTGCTTGGATGAATCCAATCGAGAGAGAAGAAGAATCTTCTCTCCTTCCTATCAGATTATCGATTCCAAATAGCTGAGACTCTAACTCCAACAGACGGCAAAGGAAAAACAGTGGAAATGATGGACTGCACGAAGACTTCTGCGCTTCGAATGCTTTCTGATCCTCCGACTTTGACCCCTTTTTATAGTTGTTTGCAGGTGCGTTTGGGCCAAGGAGAACCATCAGTCTTCAACGTCATATATCAGAATGGATGGAGGAGAAAGAACGAATCCCTGAAAAGTCGGATCTAAACAGAAAAATGTCAGCCAACTTACGGTTTTAACTTGAATAATTGCGGCCACCGCAATTATTCCGCAATGCAGTCGCAATGGTTATTTTTTCATTCTTTTCTTCGGTTTTCACCCCTTTTTCTACCTATTGTGCATAAGTCCTATATTAGCTACCTCCTTCTAATTCTCATATTAAAGCATAGGTTTAGGCTAAATGCTCACAAAAACACCTAAATGTGTACATCTTCTTAAGCTAAATGGGTCCTAAATAAGTCACTTTCAGAGACTTAACACACCCCCAAACTTAAGGCTTTGCTTGTCCTCAAGCATACTAAGGACTTACCTAGGCTGCTGTTTTACCCTCTTCTTTAACTACTCACTAACTCCCTTATATTCTTGTCTCTAGCAGTGCTGTCCTGTGACACACTTCTAAGTTTAGAACTAACCTCTTGTCTAGCTTCTTCTGACTTCACCTGCCTACTATACCCACTGCTTTTGTTAACCCCCTACTACTGATCTAACTACTTTTATGATATCATGCTATTATCCCTAAGGTTTCAAATTCTACCAAGCTTTACTCTAGACTCAGTACATGCTTCTAGCTTATTTTTAATGTGTCTAGGATTCCTTAGAGTCATGCCAGTCTTAGTATTAACAGTGACAGTGGTACTTTTAGAGAACAACCTAAGCCCTGGCATCACTACATTGGATATACATTCATCTCCCTAGACAAACCTAACAGTTACAACCTTGTGCTTAGCTCATTAAGGATCAGAGTTCTTTTTACATAGGACGTCTAAGCCACAAGATTATAACTCCCAAGCATACATTCTTCTTCCCCTATTTCTCCTTTTTCCTTTTTTACTTAGGTGGAGTCTCTCCTTGGTTTGCCTTTTGATGCAATGCCACTTGAAAAAGACTCCCCTCTTTATTCTATTTTTTTCACTTTTTCTATTTATCACAATCATTTTTTTTTTTTTAGGAGAAGAAGAATGCTTATGTCCTAAGGAAGAGAGGAATGTTCCTAGGCCTAGGGTGGCCTCCCCCAAACTTCAACTACTCATTGTCCCCAATGAGTGTTTGAGGTGGCACACCCCCAAACTATCCTAGAAGCATCTAGTCCAAAGCAAAACAAAGAGAATTTAACAATCCTAGGCATAGGCAAAACATTCTAAAAGCAACTATCCCAGCAGCAGAAAATTTGAACATAACAGACAGGTTTAAGGTCTTTTGGTGTATGCATGCTGAGCACTATTCAGAGGCAAATTTAAACTATCAAAGGGTGTCCTATGACACTCATCCAGCATGCTTCAAGATCAGCTATATAAGGTAGTCATGCTAGCAGCAAAAGATAGAATTTAACAGATCACAGCCTAACTAAACGGACAGTCTAAAACATGCAATCAGTCACAAAAATTGCGGGAACCGCAATTATTTCGCAATACAATCTGGGCAGATTTCACATTGATGCAGGCCCCTAGCATGCTTTTTCCTGTTACTTATGCATCCTAAAAATAAAACTAAACTATCCTACCTATTCACCTAACATCAGACTAGACTAAGCAAAAGAAAAATCATAAAACTAAACATTAAAAACAGATCAAAAATTAAACACAAACAGCATACTTCACATTAACTAACAGAAAGCAGGAAAATTGTTTTTGTTTCTAAGGGAACAGCAAATACTCCCATTAGTGCTCTTCAAACCAGCACTCAAGTCTCATCATCTTCATCCGGTTGCCTTGGTCGTGGTGGCACCCATGGAGTTAGGAGGTTGGTGGGGAAATCCGGGAAGATGCACCCCAATTGGTCTGCAACTTCTTTGTCCCTCGCCTGCGCATAGTTGGCCCATTGAGCCATTCTCCGCTGCATGTCCATTAAGCAGGCCATGGATAGGGACTGCTCAGCAGCCAGCCTATCCAACTCAAACTCCATGTTGCCCTTTCTTCTCAGCCTCAGGTTCGCAGGCAGCTCCAAATGACCTGTGTAAGGCATCTGCTGCTCCAAGCGTTCGGTGGGGACTCCTGCAAGCAAACACAACTTTGTTATAGTGTTTGGAAAGAATAATGGTCCCTTACCCTTTTTAGCACACTCGGCTATGGCAGCAGTGATGACCTCTCCCACGTTGATCGTGAGACCTCTCATTATAGCATAAACCAGCAGTGAACGGCTCTGGTTAATTGTAGTCTCATGCGTCACTGGGGAGAGTCTTCTTCTTACGAATGAAAACCACACGGCTGCCTTAGCCGTGAGGTTGGCACTCATAAGAGTGTGCCGCCCGTTGCGTGACACTGTCCAAGAGGCTTCAGGCTGGCCAATTGTGCGAATGGCCTCTTCTAGCACAGCTTCGGTCGGCTCATCCACGATCCGTGCATAATCCGTGTGAGGTTGGCCCCTGAGACCGAATGCTTCATTGATGGCCTTGGCAGAGAAATCAACTTCCACCCCTCGGACCACAGATAGGCCATCCTCAGGGCTGAGCACGTTAGCATAAAAATCATACACCATGCTCGTGTATGCTGGATTGGGAGGTCGGCAGAATTCCTCCCAGCCATGGTTGAGCACCCCTGCGCGCAAGAACTGCGGCAGGTCAGCAAGTCGATCAAGGAACCCCTTCTCGTGCAACAGGTCCCTTTTCCTCAGCTCCACACCCCTGGATTCGGCATCAGATGAGACATACCTCACTGACGGAGGTTCCTCTTCAGGGTAGAGTTTAGCCTTCCCTTTATCGGCTGGCTTGGATGATTCAGCAACCTCCACCTTGAGGCGTTTGAGCGAAGGCTCAGCACTCTCTTCGTCTGCTGAAGGCACTCGCTTGGCCTTCTTCTTTTTCAGCTTTTTGGACTTCTTGGACTTCTTGGCCTTGCCCATTTTGGCCTTCTTCTTCTCTTTCTTAAGGTTGATCTGTTGGAGGCAAGCCCCCAACGTCTCTTCCATGGAATCAGCCTGCTGTGCAGGTTCATCAGGGCTGTCTTCCCTCATAGGAGAGAAGACTTCATCCTCCCCAGCATCTCCACTCCCTTGCGTGGACTCTTGATAATCCCCATAAGGGAATTCCGGATCAGGCCGTGGGGAATCATGTTCTGCTGAAGGTGTCCGTGCAGCACTCAGTGGCGAAGATGATAATTCAGGACTCTTCGCTGCTGCAGGCGTCGGATCAGAACTCTGAGGTGCTGGAGACAACTCGGGGCTCTGTGCAGGTGGTGACGACTCTGCGCTTGGCGCTGGTTCAGACGACGCAGGGCTGTGCACAGGTTCAGAAGGTGCAGGGCTGTGCACAGGTGACACAGACGGTGACGAACTCTTCTTGGCTGAATCGTGAGACCCACGATCAGAGTCTTGACTCACCACAGAGGGAGTCATCGCTATGCTTGGTTCGGCAGCCGTCTTGACGCTCCACCGGCGTTTCTTGGGCGTGCCCGCTGGCTCAGACGGTCCAGCAGGGATCTCAGTGACCACTCTCCACTTCCTTCTACGGATAGGAAGCTTAGGGAGAGGACCGGTGCGAACGGCACCATCGTCTGCAAGGGTCAGAAGTGCTTCCCTTGCAGCTGCTTCGGCTGCGTCATCAGCCTTCTTCTTGGCTGCGGATCGATCAGCTCGGGTGGAAACCATAGTTGCTTCTTGGAGATCTCGAGAGAGGAATCAAAGGTTGAGAGAATCGCTGAAATCTTGGAGATCAAAGAATGAGAGAAGCGTACTGATCGAGCCCTCCCAACGGCTATAAATGCAACGGGAAAAATCCCAACGGCTCTTTTTGCGGATCCAGCAATTCCACCGCAATTCCAGGGATATCTTTTCATGAAAATCTCCAACTTTGCGTATCCGTATCTTCTATTTGGCTCAACCAATTCTTGAATTTTAAAGCTGGATTTGATCTCCTTGATTCCATCTATCGATTCCCTACAAAAACAAATCAAACAAACATTAAATACATAATTAAAATCACGCCACAAAACCTACAAACAATCATCGAAAAAAACAGGAAAAATAAACTAAGGCATTGGCCTTTGCTAAACGAGCACAGTAACCACTCGTTCTCTCTCGTTTCTAACTTCATGCTTCATGTAGGAGGAAGGTCGAGAGAGTCTTCACATCCCCTTCCTCATAGTAGTGCTTCAACCTAGCACCATTGACCATAAAAGGCTGTCCTTGCTGCGAGTTCTTTATCTCTATTGCACCATGAACAAATACATTAGTAATGACAAATGGACCCGACCATCTAAACTTTAGTTTGCCTGGAAATAATTTTAGTCTTGAGTTAAATAATAGGACAAGTTGGCCTTTCCTAAAGTCTTTGATCCTAAGTCTACTATCATGCCATATTTTGGTCTTTTCTTTATACATTTTGTCATTTTCATAGGACATGTGTCTAAGCTCATCAAGCTCATGTAATTGTAATGACCGTAGTGTCCCTGCATCAGTCACACAATAATTCAATTCTTTTAATTCCCAAAATGCCTTAATTTCTAACTCGAGTGGCAAGTGACAAGCCTTGCCATATACCAACCCCTAGGTATGTTATATGCAGTCCTATGATTGTTGGTATATAATAAATATTTCATTAAAAAAAAAATAAACTACTCCTAACATATGAAATCTAAGCAAAGCATGATAAAATCCTAATTTAAGAGTTTAGGGATCAGAAATCTCCCTTGTCAATTTGCCTCATATGGATATTCTTCAATGTTTCGAGGCATCACTTTTGCTCTTTTAAAATATTTAAGTCTTGATTTACGGGGTCGGACATTTTGCCACACCTTGAAATTGTTGATTCTTTCAAAGAGACTGCATGTTATAACATCCCAAGGTTTGTACTTTTTGTGCGTTGGTTTTGTTTCTACAACCTTTGCTACAACATAGCTTTGATGCGATGGGACTTCTTTTTCTGGCACATTTCTTTCTAACTCCTTCAGCTGGAGCATTTGTGGTGGTGGTGGCTCAACTCTTTCATTGGTGGAGAAGCTTGTTGCATCATCAGACATTTCAAATTCTGGTTCCTCAAGCAGCGCATTAGTCTCTTTGGCCTCATCCAGCATGATTTCATTTTTCTCAACTTTCACCAACTCCACCATTTCATATGGGGATTCCATTGGATCACTCTCAGATTCGAAGGTAATAAAGGATTCATCATCATAAAAATCGAACATCTGAGGGCATGGTGATGGTGATTTTGCTATAGCAAGTAGATCTTGTAAGTCATTTGTGAGCTGGGCTAATTGCACATCCATTCTCCTCATGGATGCATCATTCCTTTCCATGAATTCTATCCATAGCACCTCCAAAGCGGGTGATAATTCTTCATTTGGAGTTGGGGCATAATGTTGATAGTCTTCATGTTGGGGGAATTCTTCATAATGAGCAACTTGCACATGCTCTTCCCAGGGATTATTTGAGAGTTGCCACTGCTCATGTTCACACATGTACGAATAATGGTTGTCATAGCTTTGTTGATATTGCCTCTCTTGATAATTCAATGTTGGGCAATTCTCCAAGTTATGATTATCCCCACAATAAGCACATGGCTGATAAAATTCTTCAAACTGTTGTGGGCAAACTCGTCCTCCAATTAAGTTCTGCAGCGTATTCATTTACTTTGTCGTACACATACGTTTTCCACCTGCAAAGTTTCTCTCTATGCAAGTTGAGGTTTGGAAACTAACCTAAATGGTACTTGAAAGGAAATGGGAATGGATCAGTTTCAATGGAGTCTAACTTGGTGTTTCAAACTTAACAAACTTCGTTTTCACTTAAATAAGTCCCCGGCAACGGCGCCAAAAACTTGTTGCGTGCTCAATGTGTAAAGATAAGTGTGCAAAATAGAAGAGAGAGCACTTAGAACATGCAAGCATACATGGTCTCACAGCAAGTAATGAGTATATTTAATTCGTTTTTTCCACAGAGACTTATTTAAGCTATTCGCGAAGTGTGAATGTTAAGAAAGATGGGATGAATGTGAGGGGGTAAAATTTGTTTTTAATTAACTACTTTTTGCTGAATGTATAAAGGGATATAACATAAACAGATGCAAGTTGGAATTAGATGCAAAGGATAAAAGATGGAATTAATAAACGAGAAGGAAAACAGCTAAACAGAATGTAAATTTCCAGAATTGCGTGGACCGCAATGTTTCCGCAATTAAATGGCAGCGAAACTGATTAAAAGGGTGAATTGGGAGCTACTAATGACTATCCTATAGGCAGTTTATTACGATTATCAAGCTTTGGATCAACTCTCTATACATCAAACTCACTCTATCTCAAGTATCGTCCGATTCCATGCATGAGAGACTCAAGTTTACTCGACTTCAAAGTAAGGTCTTAAGCATCTTGTTAAAACAGGAGTTTTTAGTTTGTACTAGGGAAACGCCTATTCCTAGGCCGTTTCCTGATTACCATGAAAGGCTAGCATGATTATATGACTCTGAACTCTTACTCCTTCCAGAGGTTAGGAGTTCTTTGGACAAAATGGATGGCCAATCGAAATTGCCCGTGGGATGAAGCTTACATACAACCAATGTTCGAGTGTTAATCTGCCTACTTGACTCACGTTTTTTAGCCTATAGTACTGTCATTAGCATGCCCCTAAGTGATTTTAGTTACTCATGGATATGGGGAGAATAGAGAAGGTAGATAAAACAGACATGCTTAGAAGGTAAATATGCTTAAAACAGCAAACCAAAGCCGTAGCAGAACAAGCTGGAAACTATAAATAGCAGAACTGTACTTTGATTACTTAAAGTGTTTGAACGACAAAGGAAAGCTCTAAAAGAAATGAATTCAAGACAGACAACAACGAAATGCAATAATTGAAATGCTATACTAAGAACAACAGTGATCAGAAATGGAATTGAGAAGAGCAGAGCAGAAAAACAGTAAAGGTTTGCTAGAAACTCCGTGACAGTCGCCTCGAATGTTGATGATGAGAAGTCAGCCGTGCTTGGATGAATCCAATCGAGAGAGAAGAAGAATCTTCTCTCCTTCCTATCAGATTATCGATTCCAAATAGCTGAGACTCTAACTCCAACAGACGGCAAAGGAAAAACAGTGGAAATGATGGACTGCACGAAGACTTCTGCGCTTCGAATGCTTTCTGATCCTCCGACTTTGACCCCTTTTTATAGTTGTTTGCAGGTGCGTTTGGGCCAAGGAGAACCATCAGTCTTCAACGTCATATATCAGAATGGATGGAGGAGAAAGAACGAATCCCTGAAAAGTCGGATCTAAACAGAAAAATGTCAGCCAACTTACGGTTTTAACTTGAATAATTGCGGCCACCGCAATTATTCCGCAATGCAGTCGCAATGGTTATTTTTTCATTCTTTTCTTCGGTTTTCACCCCTTTTTCTACCTATTGTGCATAAGTCCTATATTAGCTACCTCCTTCTAATTCTCATATTAAAGCATAGGTTTAGGCTAAATGCTCACAAAAACACCTAAATGTGTACATCTTCTTAAGCTAAATGGGTCCTAAATAAGTCACTTTCAGAGACTTAACAGCATCCACGACCAGAGAAGAAGAAGTGCGAGTTGATAGAGCAGGTCCTTCCGTTCACCATGCCACATTGTACGATGATCGTATAATTGTTCCGCAACATTGTCTTACGAAGGAAGATACTGAGGTTGGAGAGATCTTCTTCTGCAAGAAAGACTTGAAAATCAAATTGTCAATGATTGCAATGGATAGGCACTTTGAGTACAAAGTTAAAAAATCAACAAAGTCCCTATTTAAAGCCAAGTGCAGAGTTGAAACATGTAACTGGATGCTTCGCGCAATGAGAATGGATGGTTCTGATTTCTTCAGGGTGAACAAGTATACAAATGTTCACACATGCAGATTTCAGTTGATATCTCACAGCCATCGTCAAGCTAAGGCATCAGTTATAGGAGAGTTAATAAAGTCCAAGTACGAACGAGCTGGTCGTTCCTATACACCCAGGGACATAGTAGACGACATGAGAAAGGATTACGGTGTGAATATAACCTACCAAAGAGCGTATCGTGCCAGAGAGCAAGCTTTGGAGTATGCATTCGGATCACCAGAACACTCCTACACCCTTCTCTATGCATATGGTGAAGCTTTGAAGATAGTGAACCCAGGTACGCTATTCGAGATTGAATTAGAAGATGGTGTGCATTTCAAACATGGTTTCATGGCGTTAGGACCATGTGTGAGGGGTTTCAAGAATTGTCTACGTCCTATAATTGCTGTTGATGCCACTCATTTATATCATAAATTCATGGGTAAGTTGTTCATAGCCACGGGCATTGATGGGAACAATCAACTATACCCAATTGCCTTTGGGTTGGGAGACACGGAATGCGACGAATCCTGGATTTGGTTTATGACAAACCTAGAGAAGGCAATTGGGAGTGATATTCTCAATTTGGTCATATTGTCGGATCGTCAGGTATGCATTAAAAAGTCAATTGCAAGAGTATTCCCACAAGCATTCCATGGTCTTTGCATGCAACACATCAAAGTCAACTTGGACGACAGATTCAAGAATAACGCCATCACTCCATTATTCTATCTTGCGGCAAAGGCATATCGAATGTCAAATTTCCAGATGTACTGGGATCAACTTTGTAAGTTCCCAGGAGTAAAACCATACTTGGAGAGAATTGGATTACACCGTTGGGCACGAGTATATCAAGTCCATAACAGGTACGATAAAATGACATCCAACATGGTCGAGAGTCTTAACGCATTGTTCAAAGACTCTCGAGCATTGCCTGTTACAAAAATGTTCGAAGATATAAGACAACATCTCCAAGACTGGTTTTATGAAAGACGGAACGAAGCATCAGATTCTAACAAACCCATTACAGACTTTGTAATTGGAAAATTAGAAAAGCGGGAAGTCAAGTCTAGAAGGCACAAGATTAGATCAATAGACCATTTCCAATTGGACGTGGACGATGGATACTTAGGTGGGATGGTAGACCTACACGCCCATACATGCAGCTGTAAAAAATTTGACATTTGGCAAATTCTATGCACCCATGCAATTGCCGCCGCAAAAGATCGAAATGTACCAATGCATACTCTATGTGCAAATTATTACACGACCAATTGCCTAATTTCCTCTTATGCAGAACCAATCTATCCAGTGGGGCATATACAAGAATGGAGAAGACCAGAAAACTTCGAAGAACGAGAGATACTACCCCCAAAAGTTGTACAAAGAGTTGGTAGACGTAAGTCTACTAGGATACCATCAATAGGGGAGGAGGTACAAGTCCACAAGTGTACACGGTGTGGCGAATCTGGGCATAACAGGAAAATGTGTAGGAACCCATTGTCAAACAGACGAGAAGGGGCATCGTCGTCTACACCAAACACTTGAAGTCGATCTGTCTGTTTTATACACTGTCTTGGCTATGATTTCTTTTTTATGGTTTATGTAAGTACAAGTTTCTGCTGATGATTTGAGAAATGCGAGAATAAAGAAATACAAATAGAAGTTTTTCGTCCTCTGTTTTCAATTTTTTTGAAAGAAATTTTTTTTTGAAATAGCCTGTGCCATGGCATAGGCTGTGCGATGGCACAGCCTGTGCCATGGCATATGTTGTGCGATGGCACAGCCTGTGCCATGGCATATGTTGTGCGATGGCACAGCCTGTGCCATGGCATAGGCTGTGCGATGGCATATGCTGTGCGATGGCACAGCCTGTGCGATCGCATAGACAAATTCGGGATTCCTTAATGAAGGGCATATGTATAATTTCACATCCCCCAAACCGCCAAATCGGTCAGTTTTAATATTTTTGTGGGAGACGGGTCACTTTTGTTAATGTTTTGCTCTGACAGGTCACTTTATGCAATTTCCCCAGTTTTAAGAGGCTAATTTAAACTATCAAAGGTGTCTTATGACACTCATCCAGCATGCACTTAGATAAGCTATATAAGGTAGTCAAAATAGCAGCAAAAGAACAAATTTAAACAGAACCAACCTAGCTAGTCAGTCAAAAACATGCACTTACTAATAAAAATTGCGGATTCCGCAATTATTTCGCAATGGAAACAGGACAGATATATCAGTGATCAAGGCCCCTATGCATGCTCTTTCCAGTCATTTAAGCTATACAAAAAGGAAAACTAAACTAATCTACCTATTAAGCTACCATCAGACTACACTAAACAAGTTTAACACTAAAAATAAAGAACTAAAAACAGATCAAAATTTAACTCAAAACAGCAGAATTCACATGGTTCAACGAAAAGCAGTTTGATTTTTTTTTCTTTTAGGGAACAGAAATACTCCCTTGAGTGCCAATCAGCCTAGCACTCAGATGTCCTCATCATCATCATCCCTTCTTGGTCTTGGAGGCGCCTATGGAGTCAGCAGGTCCGTGGGGAACTCAGAAAAGATGCAGCCCAACTGGTCAGCAACCTCCTTGTCCCTTGCCTGAGCATACTCAGCCCATTTAGCCATCTTCTTTTGCAGGTCCATCAGGCAGGCCATTGACAGAGATTGAGCAGCAGCCAGGCCGTCTAGCTCAAACTCCATGTTCCCCTTCCTTCGCATCCTCAAGGCAGTAGGCAACTCCAGGTGCCCCGTGTAGGCCAACTGCCTTTCCATTCGCTCGATTGGGACCCCTGCACGTAAGAAAAGCTTAGTGATTGTATTAGGAAAGAAAAGTGGACCCTTACCCTTTTTGGCGCAGTCAGCGATTGAGGCTGCAATGACCTCGCCAACGTTGATTGTGAGGCCTCTCATGATCGCATAGACCAGCAGCGATCTGCCTTGGTTGATGGTGGTCTCGTGGGTTACTGGGGACAGCTTCCTCCGCACGAAGGAAAACCAGACAGCTGCCTTGGCTGTGAGGGTAGCACTCATCAGGGTGTGTTTCCCATTGCGTGAAACTGTCCACGATGCCTCAGGTTGGCCAATGATCCGAATTGCTTCCTCCAGGACAGCTTCTGTTGGCTCATCAACGATCCTGGCATAGTCAGTGTGCTGTTGCCCCTTGAGGCCATAGGCTTCGTTGATTGCCTTAGCTGAGAAATCCACCTCGACTCCTCTGACCATAGATAGGCCATCCTCAGGGTTCATCAAATTGGCGTAAAAATCATACACCATGCTGGAATAGACGGGGACGGGTGGTCTGCACAGCTCTTCCCAGCCGTGATTGGTTATCCCTGCGCGCAAGAATTGCGGCAGGTCTGCTAGTGCGTCGAGGAACCCTTTCTCATGCAGCAGGTCCCTCTTCCTTAACTCAGTGCCTCTGGACTCAGCATCAGAGGACACATACCTCACTGATTGAGGCTCATCTTCGGGGTACAGCTTGGCTTTCCCCTTGTCTTTTGCTTTGGCTGATTCAGCAGCCTCGATCTTGAGCTTCTTTGGAGAGGGCTCACCACTAACCTTCTTTGATGAAGGCTCACCCCTGGCTTTCTTTTTCTTGGACTTCTTCGATGTTTTTGGCCGTTTGGCCTTGACAACCTTGACGGCTTTCTTTCTTAATCTCGCCTTCGTTGTGATCTGTTGGAGGCAATCCCCCAATGTCTCGTCCATGGAATCATCCCCCTGTGCTGGACTCTCGGGGCTGACTTCCCTCAAAGGAGAGAGGACCTCCTCTTCTTCAGCTTCTTCGCCGCCTTGCACCGATTCTTGATGCTCTTCATCTGGAATTGCAGGTTCAGGCGTCTGGGAGACGGGCGATGCTTCAGGGCTCTGTGGTGGTGGAGTCTGTGCAGAGCTCTGTGGAGATGGAGACGGTTCAGGGCTTCGCGCTGGTGGAGATGGCGAACGGCTTTGTCTGGCCGTCTCGTAGGATGGACGGCCACTTTCTTGACTCTCCACAGAGGGAGTCTTCTTCTTGATTTCTGCGTCGGCCACAGCCACCTTCCACTTGCGTTTCTTGGGCGTTCCTGCTGGTTCAGACGGTCCAGCAGGGATCTCCGTAACCACCTTCCACTTCTTCTTGCGGACAGGTAGCTTGGGGAGTCGTTCAGTTCGCGCGGCCTCAGCATCTGCCAAGCCAAGGAGTGCTTCCCTCGCAGCAATTTCAGCGTCGTCAGCCTTCTTCTTGGACGCAGATCTCTCAGCTCTCGTTAGCACCATGGTGGAATCGTAGGGATCTGGAAAGAAGAATTGCAGATGAAGAGGGAGAGAGATTTCTTGGAGTTCTGTGAATGAAGGAAGCGTACGGCCCAGAGCGCTTCTAACGGCTATATGTAATGATGAAAATCCCAACGGCTATTTCTGTTGCGGATTCAGCAAATCTACCGCAATTAAATGGCCGTTGGGAGATTTTCTTGAATTTAAATGCCAATCTTCCCTCAACTGAATCTTTGATTTGGCCCAATATCTTCCTCGGTTTTTAATCTTGAATTCATCTCCTTGATTCCCTCTATCGATCCCCTATTAAAAGAAATAAAATCAACATTAAATTTGTAATCAAAATCACACAAAAATATACACAAATCGTAACCGAAAGAATAGCAAAAAATAAACTAAGGCATAGCCTCGCATGGACGAGCACAGTGATCACTTGTCCTCTCTCGCTCCTAGTTTCACGTTTCAGGCAAGAGGAAGGCCGAGAGAGTCTTCACATCTCCTTCCTCATAATAATGCTTCAATCGTGCACCATTAACCATGAACGGTTGCCCTTGCTGCAGGTTCCTAATCTCGATTGCACCATGAACAAACACGTTAGTTATCACAAAAGGACCTGACCATCTGGACTTAAGTTTGCCTGGAAATAATCTCAACCGTGAGTTAAATAATAAGACAAGCTGGCCTTTCTTAAAGTCCTTAATCCTAAGTCTACTGTCGTGCCAAATCTTGGTCTTTTCCTTATACATTTTAGCATTTTCATAGGACATATGTCTAAGCTCATCAAGCTCATGTAATTGTAGAGACCGCAATGTTCCCGCATCGGTCACGCAATAATTCAGTTCTTTCAAGGCCCAAAATGCTTTAATTTCCAATTCGAATGGTAAGTGACATGCTTTGCCATACACAAGTCTATAAGGAGACATACCTAGGGGTGTCTTATATGCAGTCCTATATGCCCAAAGTGCATCCTCGAGTTTAAACGACCAATCTTTTCTATTGGGTTTGACCACTTTTTCGAGTATGTTTTTGATCTCCCTATTTGATATTTCAGCTTGGCCATTCGAATGTGGGTGATAAGGGGTGGCTACTCTATGTCTAACATTATATTTAGCCAACACTTTCTCCATAGCTTTATTAATAAAGTGTGTCCCTTCATCACTAATTATAGCACGAGGTGTACCAAACCTAGTAAAAATATGTCTATTAAGGAATTTAATGACTGTTTTGGCATCATTGTTTGGACATGTTATGGCCTCTACCCACTTAGACACATAGTCTACAGCTACAAGTATGTAAAGGTTACCTGATGATGGGGGAAATGGCCCCATGAAGTCAATGCCCCACACATCAAAGAGCTCCAACTCTAAGATGTAAGTGAGAGGCATCTCATCCTTTCGACTAAGGTTACCTGTTCTTTGGCATTCATCACAGCTGTGTGCGTATTCGTGGGCATCTTTGAAGATCGTGGGCCAATAGTAGCCACTCTGGAACACCTTTGCAGCTTTTCTTTGGCCACCAAAATGTCCACCATAGGGGGCTGTATGGCAGTGCTGCAGCACAGACTTCGCCTCAGCAGCTGACACACATTTCCTTAGTAACCCGTCTACACATGTCTTGTAGAGTGTAGGATCATCCCATATGAACTTCCTAGCTTCATGCAGGAACCTCTTCTTTTCTTGTCCTCCCTTGAAAGTTGGTAGTACCTGCGAGGCAAGGAAGTTAGCAATGTCAGCAAACCAAGGTTCCTCATCGTTATCACGATGTGCTAATACAAAGACATGCTCATCGATAAAGGCATCAGAAATTGCAGTTTCCGCAATGTTATCGCAATTATGTTGCAATCTGGAAAGATGATCCGCAACCACATTTTCACATCCTTTCTTATCTCTAATGTCCAGATCAAACTCTTGCAGCAGCAGTACCCACCTAATCAACCTAGGCTTAGCATCAGCCTTCCTCATAAGGTACTTTAGTGCAGAGTGATCTGTATACACGATTGTTCTAGTGCCTACAATGTAATTCCTAAACTTCTCGCAGGCAAACACTACAGCTAGCATTTCCTTTTCCGTGGTTGTGTAATTACATTGTGCCTCATTAAGTGTCTTACTAGCATAGTATACAGGGTGTGTTAGCTTGTCAATCTTTTGTCCTAGCATAACCCCTACAGCATAGTCACTTGCATCACATAACATCTCAAATGGGAGGTCCCAATTTGGTCCTACTATAATAGGTGCTTTGACTAGTGCTTCCTTAAGGGTTTTCCAGGCTAAGAAACATTCTTTAGAGAAGATGAATGGCTTATTCAGCTCTAGAAGCTCACACAAAGGCTTGGAGATCTTTTGTCCTAGCATAACCCCTACAGCATAGTCACTTGCATCACATAACATCTCAAATGGGAGGTCCCAATTTGGTCCTACTATAATAGGTGCTTTGACTAGTGCTTCCTTAAGGGTTTTCCAGGCTAAGAAACATTCTTTGGAGAAGATGAATGGCTTATTCAGCTCTAGAAGCTCACACAAAGGCTTGGAGATCTTTGAAAAGTTCTTAATGAACCTTCTATAGAATCCTGCGTGTCCTAAGAAACTTCTAATGGCTTTCACATTCTGAGGTTCCACCAACTTCTCTATTATTTCAATCTTGGCCCTATCGACCTCCACTCCTGCTGTTGCGTGCTCAATGTGATAAAATAAATAAGCAAGAAAGTAGATAGAGCACTCAGAACATGCAAGCATACATGGTCTCACAGCAAGTAGTAAGTATATTTCATTCGTTTTTTCCACAGAGACTTATTTTTAGCTATTCACGAAGTGTGTTTGTTAAGAAAGAAGGGGTGGATTTGAAGGGGTAAATCTGGTTTTTAATTGCCTATTTCTTACCGAATGTAAAAAGGAATATAACATAAACAAATGCAAGTTGAAATTAAACCCAAAAGATAAGAGACGAAATTAATAAGTGAAGAAGAAAACAGCTAAACAGAATGGTACTTAGGCAGAATTGCGAGAACCGCAATTAATCCGCAATTGTTAAAACAGAAAAACTGTGTAAATGGGAGAATTAAGGGCTACTAACGACTATCCTATAGGCATTTTAATACGATTCTCAAGCAGTAGATCAACTCTCTATACATCAAACTCACTCTATCTCATGTATCGTCCGATTCCATGCATTAAATACTTTAGTTTACTCGACTTCAAAGTAAGGTCTTAAGCATTTTGTTAAAACAGGAATGTTTAGTTTGTACTAGGAAAACGCTTATTCCTAAGTCGTTTTCTGATTACCATGAAAGGCTAGCATGATTATATGACTCTGAACTCTTACTCCTTCCAGAGGTTAGGAGTTCTTTGGACAAAATGGATGGCCAATCGAAATTGCCCGTGGGATGAAGCTTACATACAATCAATGTTTCGAGTGTCAATCTGCCTACTTGATTCACGTTTTTTAGCCTATAGTTCTGTCATTAGCATGCCCCTAGGTGATTTAGCTACTCATGGATATAAGGTAAACATAAATGGAAGATAAAACAGACATGCTTAGAAGAGAAATATAATTAAAACAGTAGACAAAACCCGTAGCAGAAGTTGGAAATTGAGAAATGCAGAAATGTACTTTGATTACTTTGAATGTTTAACCGAACAAAGAGAAACTTAAAGGAAATGATTCAAAGACAGACAACAACGAAATGCAGTAAATAAAACACTAAACTAGAAACAACAAATGATCAAAGCTGGAAATGAGAAGGAGAAGACAGAAAACAGTAAAGGGTGCTCGAAAGCCTTGTTGCAGTCGCCTCGAATGAAGGGGATGAAAGGTCAGCCTTGCTTGGATGAATCCAATCGAGAGAGAAGAAAAATCTCCTCTCCTTCCTATCAGATTATCGACTCCAACAGCTGAGACTCTCACTCCAACAGACGGCAAAGGAAAATAGGGAGAACGATGGACTGCGAGAAGACTTCTACGCTTCCGGATGATGATCAAACCTCCGACTTTGACCCCTTTTTATAGTAGTTTGCAGGTGCGTTTGGGCCAAGGAGAACCATCAATCTTCAACGTCATATATCAGAAATGGATGGAGGAGAAAGAACGAATCCCTGAAATAACGGAAATTAACAGAAAAAGATCAGTCAACTTACGGTTTTCACTTGAATAATTGCGAGGACCGCAATTATTTCGCAATTCATTCGCAATGCTTATTTTTTCATTCTTTTCCTTCGGTTTTCAACCCTTTTTCTTCCTATTGTGCATAAGTCCTAAATTAACTACCTTCTTCTAATTCTCATATTTAATCATAGGTTTAGGCTAAATGTTATTAAAAACACCTAAGTATGTGCATTTTCTTAAGCTAAATAGGTCCTAAATAAGTCACTTTCAGAGACTTAACACACCCCCAAACTTGAGGTTTTGCTTGTCCTCAAGCAAACTAAGGACTTACTTAGGCTGTTGTTTATCTACTTTAACTACTTACTGACTCCCTTATATTCTTATCTATAGCAGTGCTGTCCTGTGACACACTTCCAAGTTTAACACTAACCTCTTATCAAGCTTCTTCTGCCTTTGCCTGCCTAGCACTCCTTCTGTTTTCATTAACTCTCTACACTGATCTATTTGCTTTTGTCATATCCTGCTACTATCCCTAAGGTTTCAAATTCTGCCTAGCTTTATCTCAGACTCAGTACATGCTTCTAGTTTTTACTTATGAGCTACCTAGGATTCCTTAGAGTCATGCCAGTCTTAGTACAAAACCAGTGACAGTAGTACTTTCATAAGACCAACTAAACCCTGGCATCACTTCATTGGATATACATTCATCTTCCTAGACAAACCTAAAAGCTACAACCTTGTGCTCAGCTTATTGAGGATCAGAGTTCTTTTCAAATAGGACATCTAAGCCACACAGTTATAACTTCTAAGCACACACTCTTCTTCCCTATTTCTCCCTTTTTTTCCTCTTTCTTAGTTAGGTGAAACTTCTCCTTGGGTTGCCTTTTGATGCAATGCCACTTGTGGGTTACACACTTGGCACTGATTACTCAGCAACTTTGAGAGAAGCTCCCCTTTTCATTCTATTTTTTTCTTTTTCTATTTATCACACATTTTTTTTTCAAGGAGAAGAAGAATGCTTATGTCCTAAGGAAGAGAGGAATGTTCCTAGGCCTAGGGTGGCCTCCCCCAAACTAAAACTACTCATTGTCCCCAATGAGTGTCTGAGGTGGCACACCCCCAAACTTGTCTAAAAGCATCTAGTCTAAGGTAAAACAAAGAGAATTTAAAAGACCTAGGCATAGACAGAACATTCTAAAAGAAAATATCTCAGCAGCAGAATTTTAAAAAAAAACAGACAGAGAAGGTCTTAAAGCTGTGCATGCTGAGCTTTTGAGAGGTTAATTTAAACTATCAAAGGGTGTCCTATGACACTCATCCAGCATGCGTTAAGATAAGCTATATAAGGTAGTCATGCTAGCAACAAAAGATAGAATTTAACAGTCCACAGCCTAACTAAACAGACAGTCCAAAACATGCAAACAGTCAGAAAAATTGCGGGTACCGCAATTTTTTCGCAATCAAATCCGGGCAGATATAACATTGAATCAGGCCCCTAAACATGCTTTGTCCTGTTGCTTTAAGCTCAACAAAAATAAAACTAACCTAACCTACTTAGGCAGCCAACATCAGACTATACTAAGCAAAAGAAAAAACATAAAACTAAACATCTAAAACAGATCAAAAATGGTCTAAAAACAGTAGAGTTCACAAGATTTTATCAGAAGCAGATTTTTTTTTTATAAATAATTGAAGGGAACAGTAGTACTCCCTGGAGTGCAATTCAAACAGCACTCAATTCTCGTCATCCTCATCAGGTTGTCTCGGTCGTGGGGGCACCCATGGAGTTAGGAGATTGGTAGGGAAGTCTGGGAAGATGCATCCAAGTCGGTCTGCAAGTTCCTTGTCCCGTGCCTGCGCATAAGTGGCCCATTGAGCCATCCTTCGTTGCATATCCAGTAGGCACGCCATGGATCGTGACTGATCAGCAGCCAACCGATCCAATTCAAACTCCATATTCCCCTTCCTCTTCAGCCTCAAGCTGGCAGGCAGCTCCAAATGGCCCGTGTACGCCATCTGTTGCTCCATTCGTTCGATAGGAACTCCTGCAAGCAAACACAACTTAGTTATAGTGTTGGGGAAGAATAAGGGTCCCTTACCTTTTCTCGCACACTCGGCAATGGCAGCTGACATGATCTCCCCCACATTGACCGTGAGACCGCGCATGATGGCATAGACCAGCAGTGATCTACTCTGGTTGATGGTCGTCTCATGGGTCACAGGGGACAGCTTCCTCCTCACAAAGGCAAACCATACAGCTGCCTTTGCTGTCAGGTTGGCACTCATCAAGGTATGCCTCCCATTGCGTGAGACAGTCCACGCTGCTTCAGGCTGGCCAATTGTGCGAATGGCCTCTTCCAGCACTGCCTCAGTGGGCTCATCAACGATCCGTGCGTAGTCAGTGTGTCTTTGGCCTTTGAGGCCATAAGCATCGTTGATGGCCTTCGCCGAGTAGTCCACCTCTACTCCTCGCACCACAGAAAACCCTTCCTCAGAGTTTCGAAGGTTGGCGTAGAAGTCGTAGACCATATTCGTGTAAGCCGGATTGGGTGGCCTGCACAATTCTTCCCAGCTGTGATTTATGATGCCTGCGCGCAAGAACTGCGGCAGGTCAGCAAGTCTGTCGAGGAAGCCTCGTTCGTGCAGCAACTCCCTCTTTCTCAGCTCAACGCCCCTGGATTCAGCGTCAGACGAGACATACCTCACAGATTGAGGCTCGTCTTCAGGGTAGAGCTTGGCCTTGCCTTTTTCTGCTGTCTTGGCTGACTCGGCAGCCTCAACCTTGAGCCTTTTGAGCGATGGCTCCGAGCTTTCTTTCTCTGAGGAAGGCGCCTTCTTGGCCTTCTTCTTTTTCAATTTCTTGGATCGCTTGGCCTTGACAATCTTGGCCTTCCTTTTCTTCTTGAGCTTTGCCTCAATGTTGATCTGCTGTAGGCATGCCCCCAGCGTCTCTTCCATGGAATCATCCTGTGGTGCAGGATCGTCAGGGCTAGCTTCCCTTGCAGGCGAGAAGACCTCATCTTCACCACCATCCCCACTGCCTTGAGTGGATTCCTGGTACTCCCCATAGGGGAATTCAGGGTCAGGCCGTGGAGGCGTGTGCGAAGGTGTGGCACTCTGCTCTGCTGGAGGCGTCTGCACGGAATTCAGTGGTGAAGACGGCGTCGCAGGGCTCTGTGCAGGCGGCGATGATGAGAGCTCTGGGCTGTGCACTGGTTCAGACGGTGTAGGGCTGCGCGCTGGTGATGCGGATGGCGAAGGGCTGTGCGCTGGTGAAGCAGATGGTGTCGAACCCTTCTTGGCTGACTCGTGGGATGCACGATCAGATTCTTGACTCGCCGCAGAGGGAGCCTTTGCTGTGCTTGGTTCGGCGGCCGTCTCGACACTCCACCGGCGTCTCTTGGGTGTGCCTGCTGGTTCAGAAGGTCCAGCAAGGATTTCAGTGACAACCCTCCACTTCTTCCTACGGATCGGAAGCTTGGGAAGAGGTCCGGTGCGAACAGCACCAGCATCCGCAAGGGTAAGAAGCGCTTCCCTTGCAGCTGCTTCAGCTGCGTCATCAGCCTTCTTCTTGGCTGCAGATCTTTCCGCTCGGGTGAACACCATTGTTGCTTCTTGGAGATCTTGAGAGAAGAATCAAAGATGAAGAGAATCTCAGCTTTCTTGGAAATCAGAGAATGAGAGAATCGTATCGAACGAGCGCCTTCAAACGGATATAAAGGCAACGGATAAATCCCAACGGCTATATTTTGCGGATCCTGCAATTCCAGCGCAATTCTAGGGATTTTGTTTCATCAAAATCTCAAACTTTGCTCGTCCATATCTTTTATTTGGCTCAACCGTTTCTTGATTTTTAAAGCTGGATTTGATCTCCTTGATTCCATCTATCGATGCCCTACAAAAAGAAATAAAAACAAAATCAAATTCGCAATTAAAATCACACAACAAAACACACAAACGATAATCGGAAAATCGAAAAAAATAAACTAAGGCATGAGCCTTATGCTGACGAGCACAGTAACCACTCGTTCTCTCTCGTTTTTAATTTCATGCTTCATTCAAGAGGAAGGCCGAGAGAGTCTTCACATCTCCTTCCTCATAGTAGTGCTTCAATCTCGCACCATTGACCATGAATGGTTGGCCTTGCTGCAAGTTTTTTATCTCTGATGATGGTGGAAATGGTCCCATGAAATCAATGCCCCACACATCAAAGAGTTCTAACTCTAAGATGTAGGTGAGAGGCATTTCATCCTTGCGACGGAGATTACCTGTCCTTTGGCATTCATCACAGCTATGTGCATAGGTGTGTGCATCCTTGAAGATCGTTGGCCAATAGTAGCCACTCTGAAATACCTTCGCAGCTGTTCTTTGACCACCAAAGTGTCCACCATAAGGAGATGTGTGACAGTGCTGTAGCACAGACTTCGCTTCAGCAGCTGAAACACACTTCCTTAACAACCCATCAGCACAGGTTCTGTAAAGTGTGGGGTCATCCCAGATGAATTTCCTTGCTTCATGGAGGAACCTCTTCTTCTCTTGTCCTACCTTGAACACTGGTAATACCTGTGATGCACGGAAGTTAGCAATGTCAGCAAACCAAGGTTCCTCATCGTTATCACGATGAGTCAAAGCAAAGACATGTTCGTCAATAAAAGCATCAGAAATTGCGGTCTCCGCAATTTTTTCGCAATTATGGTGCAATCGGGAAAGATGATCCGCAACCACATTCTCGCATCCTTTCTTGTCTCGAATATCCAGATCAAATTCTTGCAGCAATAACACCCACCTAATCAACCTAGGCTTGGCATCAGCTTTCCTCATAAGATATTTCAAGGCAGAATGGTCAGTGTATACAATTGTCCTAGTGCCTACAATATAGTTCCTAAATTTTTCGCAAGCAAACACTACAGCAAGCATCTCTTTCTCAGTAGTTGTATAATTACATTGAGCCTCATTCAAGGTCTTACTAACATAATAGACAGGGTGTGTTAGCTTGTCGATCTTCTGTCCTAACATGACTCCTACAGCATAGTCACTGGCATCACATAGCATCTCAAATGGGAGATCCCAATTTGGTCCGACTATGATAGGTGCTGTGACTAGTGCTTCTTTAAGGGTTTTCCAAGCTACTACACATTCTTTAGAAAAGATGAATGGCCGATTAAGCTCTAGAAGCTCACACAAGGGCTTGGCTATCTTAGAAAAGTCCTTAATGAACCTTCTGTAGAAGCCAGCATGCCCTAAGAAGCTTCTAATGGCTTTGACATTCTGGAGCTCTACCAACTTCTCTATGATCTCAATCTTCGCCCTATCAACTTCTACACCTGCCCTTGACACTCTATGTCCTAAGACAATCCCCTCATCCACCATAAAATGGCATTTTTCCCAATTTAGGACTAGGTTGGTCTCCTCACACCTAGCCAGGACTTGTCCTAGGTTTTCTAGACAGTTTGCAAATGAGTCCCCAAAGACTGAGAAGTCATCCATGAATATTTCTATCATGGATTCATCCAACTCAGAGAAGATTGCCATCATGCACCTCTGGAAAGTTGCCGGTGCATTGCATAAGCCAAAAGGCATTCTGCGGAAGGCAAACGTTCCAAAAGGGCAAGTGAAGGTGGTCTTCTCTTGATCCTTAGGGTCTATAGTTATTTGATTATAGCCTGAATATCCATCTAAGAAACAATAGTAGGCTCTACCAGCTATTCTGTCTAGCATCTGGTCAATGAACGGTATAGGGAAATGGTCTTTTTTAGTTTCTTTATTTAATTTCCTGTAATCCATACACACTCTCCACCCTGTGACAGTCCTTGTTGGAATCAGTTCGTCGTTCTCATTGACTACCACAGTTATTCCCCCCTTTTTAGGTACACATTGGATGGGGCTCACCCACTGGCTACTAGCTATGGGGAAAATCACTCCTGCATCTAACCATTTTATTATTTCCTTCTTCACTACCTCTTTCATAGAGGGGTTTAGCCTACGTTGGTGATCTACCCTAGGTGTGTGCTCTTCCTCTAATATAATTTTGTGCATGCAATAAGAAGGGCTAATGCCTCGAATATCAGCAATAGTCCATGCTATAGCCTTCCTATGTTGCTTAAGTAGTAAAATTAATTCAACCTCATGCTGTTCACTTAGCTTAGAAGAAATAATTACAGGCAGTGTATCATTATTTCCTAAATATGCATATTTGAGGTGAGTGGGTAGTGGTTTCAGTTCTAAAATAGGTGGATGCTCAGTGGAGGGCTTTAAAGGATTTACAGATCTATCAGTTAAATCTATATTCATACATACATGTTGTGGTTTATCTACAGGTATATTCATTATTTCAGATACATTCAAGTCAGCTACATCTACTTGTACATATTCATTAGCATGCTTGGTTAATAATACATGCTCTAATTGCTCTTCCATCAAAGAGTCTACGACATCCATGCTAGCACAGGATTCAAGGTCAGAGGGATACCTTAAAGCTTTATATACACTAAACTTCACCTCTTCATCATGAACCCTCATTGTGAGCTCACCTTTCTGGACGTCTATAAGTGCCCTACCTGTGGCTAGAAATGGTCTGCCTAGCAGGATGGGAACTTCCTTGTCTGCCTCATAGTCCAGGACAATGAAATCTGCAAGGAATATGAACTTGTCAACTTTCACTAGAATATCCTCAATCTTACCTTCAGGGTATGCGATGGATCTGTCTGCTAGTTGTAAAGTGACAGTAGTTGGACGTGCTTCCCCTATTCCCAACTGGCGGAATAGGGATAGGGGCATGAGGTTAATGCTGGCTCCCAGGTCACAAAGAGCTCGCCCCACGTGCTTGCCTCCAAGTTCAACAGGTAAGGTGAAGGAACCAGGATCCTTCTCCTTCTTGGGCAGCTTGTTCTGGAGGATGGCACTGCACTCCTCAGTGAGATTGACTGTTTCAAACTCACCAATTATTTTTTTGTTAGTAATGATGTCCTTCAAAAACTTTACATAAGAAGGCATCGACTGTAAAACCTCTACGAAAGGAATGTTAACATGCACTTGCTTAAGAATTTCTAAGAATTTATTGAAATGCACTTCCTGTTCCTGCTTCTTCTTAAGCCTTCTAGGATATGGAGGTGGTGGTACATAAGCAGGTACGTCAGGTCGCCTCAGGATAGGTGGAGGCCTTGGGATTTCTTCTATTTCCTCTACACTTGGCTCTAGCCTGGCTCCTGATGTGCTAGTGGGTGGTGGACCTTGGTTGGGCAGAGACTCCAGTGGAGCACTAGACTCGGTGTTCTCTACTCTCTTTGGTATGTCTTTGGTGTTGCTTACCAAAGGTCTCCCACTCCTAAGTTCAATTGCTTGAACTTGTTCCTTTCCTTCTCTCCTTGGCAATTCAGTGTCAGCAGGGAGTCTACCTTGGGGCCTACTTTTAATTTCATTGGCTAATTGGCCTATTTGATTTTCTAGGCTCCTAAGGGTAGCTTGCTGGCTTTGGAGAGTAGCATCATTTTTTGCTATGTATTCCTTGAGTAGGTTTTCTACAGAAGATCCTACAGGTTGATTATAAGGTTTTTGGTACATTGACTGGTTATGTTGGTTATGTTGGGGAGTGAAACCAGATGTTCCACTCGGCCTTGGTTGGTTAATATTTTGGTTAGAATTTGGTTGGCCACCCCATGACAGGTTCGGGTGGTTCCTCCAACCAGGATTGTAAGTTTGTGAATAGGGGTTGTTCCTAGGCTGCTGTTGGCTTCCTACATAGCAGACTGAGGATGGATTCCCAGGGCAATATTCATATGGGTGCCCTTCCCCACAGAATCCACAGATCGGTGCCTCGCCTTGACTTGGCTGGGTGCCCATTGACATGGCTGTGGCGGTATTGGCACTGGTTTGGAGATTGGCCTGAGCCATTTGCTTGACTAGGTTGGTCAGGGCATTTATTTGGGTGCTCATGGCGCTTAGAGCATCCTTGTCTTGAGCTCTAGTTGGCTCTACAGGATCATCCGACCACCTACAGTGAGATGTTGAGATCTTCTCCAAGATCTCATAAGCTTCGTTGTAACTCTTGGACAACATAGAACCACCAGCAGATGAATTTAGAACTTGTCTGGTGCTGGGGTTGCATCCTTTGAAGAAAACTTCTATTTGGATACACCATGGGATGCCATGGTGTGGACATTTGATAAGAAGATCTTTGAATCTTGTCCAAGCTTCGTGAAGAGACTCACTTGGAGCTTGTTTGAATTTTATGATATCATCACGGAAAGTAGAATTCCTATCAGGTGGGAAATATTTGACTAGGAATTTCTCTTCTAAGTCTGTCCAATTAAGGACAGATCCAGAAGGTAATGAGTTCAGCCACGTTTTGGCTTTGTCCCTCAAAGAGTAAGGGAACAAGTATAGCCTCAAGGCTTCTTGAGAAACTCCAGGGATTAGGAAAGTGTCGCTAACTCCTAAGAAGTTCCTAAGATGGTTGTGGGGGTCCTCATTTTCCATTCCAAAGAATTGTCCCACAGTGGACAACATTTGGAACATCACTGGCTTTAACTCAAATGAGTTGGCAGTGATCTCAGGACGGATTATGCTGGGGTTCAGCTCCCCAGGCATAGGTACGAGGTATGAAAGAATGGCGCTGTCCTTGTCATTCGCTATTTCTATGGGATTGCGAGTGACAGGCACCAGATTTTGATCTCTTCTATCCATTTCTTCTAAAGGTGGTGTTGGTAACCTTGCGGTTTTAGCAGCTAATTGAGGTAATGAAGGTTGTTTAAATAGACGTTTCTTAGCTCTATTCCTAGCTCTAAGTAATCTCTCGGGCTCAGGGTTGAACTCTAGATCACTACTTGGAAGCTCATTCATAAACTAACCTAAATTTTACCTAAGGAAGAAGTGAAATGTAGATCAAATGCAATGGAAAATAATTTGATGTTTCAAACTTAACTAACTTTGTTTTCGCTTAAATAAGTCCCCGGCAGCGGCGCCAAAAACTTGTTGCGTGCTCAATGTGATAAAATAAATAAGCAAGAAAGTAGATAGAGCACTCAGAACATGCAAGCATACATGGTCTCACAGCAAGTAGTAAGTATATTTCATTCGTTTTTTCCACAGAGACTTATTTTTAGCTATTCACGAAGTGTGTTTGTTAAGAAAGAAGGGGTGGATTTGAAGGGGTAAATCTGGTTTTTAATTGCCTATTTCTTACCGAATGTAAAAAGGAATATAACATAAACAAATGCAAGTTGAAATTAAACCCAAAAGATAAGAGACGAAATTAATAAGTGAAGAAGAAAACAGCTAAACAGAATGGTACTTAGGCAGAATTGCGAGAACCGCAATTAATCCGCAATTGTTAAAACAGAAAAACTGTGTAAATGGGAGAATTAAGGGCTACTAACGACTATCCTATAGGCATTTTAATACGATTCTCAAGCAGTAGATCAACTCTCTATACATCAAACTCACTCTATCTCATGTATCGTCCGATTCCATGCATTAAATACTTTAGTTTACTCGACTTCAAAGTAAGGTCTTAAGCATTTTGTTAAAACAGGAATGTTTAGTTTGTACTAGGAAAACGCTTATTCCTAAGTCGTTTTCTGATTACCATGAAAGGCTAGCATGATTATATGACTCTGAACTCTTACTCCTTCCAGAGGTTAGGAGTTCTTTGGACAAAATGGATGGCCAATCGAAATTGCCCGTGGGATGAAGCTTACATACAATCAATGTTTCGAGTGTCAATCTGCCTACTTGATTCACGTTTTTTAGCCTATAGTTCTGTCATTAGCATGCCCCTAGGTGATTTAGCTACTCATGGATATAAGGTAAACATAAATGGAAGATAAAACAGACATGCTTAGAAGAGAAATATAATTAAAACAGTAGACAAAACCCGTAGCAGAAGTTGGAAATTGAGAAATGCAGAAATGTACTTTGATTACTTTGAATGTTTAACCGAACAAAGAGAAACTTAAAGGAAATGATTCAAAGACAGACAACAACGAAATGCAGTAAATAAAACACTAAACTAGAAACAACAAATGATCAAAGCTGGAAATGAGAAGGAGAAGACAGAAAACAGTAAAGGGTGCTCGAAAGCCTTGTTGCAGTCGCCTCGAATGAAGGGGATGAAAGGTCAGCCTTGCTTGGATGAATCCAATCGAGAGAGAAGAAAAATCTCCTCTCCTTCCTATCAGATTATCGACTCCAACAGCTGAGACTCTCACTCCAACAGACGGCAAAGGAAAATTGGGAGAACGATGGACTGCGAGAAGACTTCTACGCTTCCGGATGATGATCAAACCTCCGACTTTGACCCCTTTTTATAGTAGTTTGCAGGTGCGTTTGGGCCAAGGAGAACCATCAATCTTCAACGTCATATATCAGAAATGGATGGAGGAGAAAGAACGAATCCCTGAAATAACGGAAATTAACAGAAAAAGATCAGTCAACTTACGGTTTTCACTTGAATAATTGCGAGGACCGCAATTATTTCGCAATTCATTCGCAATGCTTATTTTTTCATTCTTTTCCTTCGGTTTTCAACCCTTTTTCTTCCTATTGTGCATAAGTACTAAATTAACTACCTTCTTCTAATTCTCATATTTAATCATAGGTTTAGGCTAAATGTTATTAAAAACACCTAAGTATGTGCATTTTCTTAAGCTAAATAGGTCCTAAATAAGTCACTTTCAGAGACTTAACACCTGCTCTAGACACTCTATGACCTAGGACTATCCCTTCTTCCACCATGAAGTGGCATTTCTCCCAATTAAGGACTAGGTTGGTCTCTTCACACCTAGCCAGGACTTGTCCTAAGTTCTGTAAACAGTTTGTAAATGAATCACCAAAGACTGAGAAGTCATCCATAAATATCTCTATCATGGATTCATCTAAATCAGAGAAGATTGCCAACATGCACCTTTGGAATGTTGCCGGTGCATTGCATAAGCCAAAAGGCATTCTGCGAAAGGCAAATGTTCCAAAAGGGCAAGTGAAGGTTGTCTTCTCCTGGTCCTTAGGGTCTATAGTGATCTAGTTATATCCAGAATAACCATCTAAGAAGCAGTAATAAGCTCTACCAGCTATCCTATCTAACATCTGATCTATGAATGGTAGAGGGAAGTGGTCTTTTTTTGTTTCTTTATTTAATTTCCTATAGTCCATGCAAACTCTCCATCCTGTAATAGTCCTAGTTGGAATCAGTTCATTGCTCTCATTGACTACTACAGTCATCCCCCCCTTCTTAGGTACACATTGTATAGGGCTCACCCACTGACTACTAGCTATAGGGAAGATCACACCTGCATCTAACCATTTTATGATCTCCTTCTTAACTACCTCTTTCATAGAGGGGTTCAACCTACGTTGGTGATCTACTCGGGGTGTATGCTCTTCCTCTAATATTATTTTATGCATGCAGTAAGAAGGGCTAATGCCTCTAATGTCAGCAATAGTCCATGCAATAGCCTTTTTATGCTGCCTAAGTAATATTATCAGTTCAACCTCATGCTTTTCACTTAATTTAGAAGAAATAATCACAGACAGAGTATCATTGCTTCCTAGATATGCATACTTGAGGTGAGTGGGTAAAGGTTTCAACTCTAAGATAGGTGGATGCTCAATGGATGGTTTTAATGGATTCAAGGATCTGTTAGTCAAGTCATTATTCATACAAACATGTTGTATCCTATCTACAGGTATATCCATTATTTCAGAAACATTTAAATCAGTTAAATCTAATTGTACATATTCATTAGCATGCTTAGTTAATAATTCATGCTCCAGCTGTTCTTCCATCAGTGAATCTACAATGTCCATGCTAGAACAAGATTCAGAGTCAGAGGGGTACCTTAAGGCTTTAAAAACACTAAATTTAACCTCCTCATCGTGAACCCTCATAGTGAGCTCACCTTTCTGGACATCAATCAGGGCCCTACCTGTGGCTAGAAATGGTCTGCCTAATAGGATGGGGACCTCCTTGTCTGCTTCATAATCCAGGATGATGAAATCTGCAAGGAAAATAAACTTGTCAACCTTTACAAGAATATCCTCAATCTTACCCTCAGGGTATGCTATGGATCTGTCTGCAAGTTGTAAGGTGACAGTGGTGGGACGTGCTTCTCCTATTCCTAGCTGGCGGAATAGTGATAGGGGCATGAGGTTTATGCTGGCTCCCAGGTCACAAAGAGCTCTGCCCACGTGCTTGCCTCCTAGCTCTACTGGTAAGGTGAAGGAACCAGGATCTTTCTCCTTCTTGGGTAGCTTGTTCTGAAGTATGGCACTGCACTCCTCAGTGAGATTCACTGTTTCAAATTCACCAATAATCTTCTTGTTAGTGATTATATCCTTTAAAAACTTAACATAAGAGGGCATAGACTGTAAAACTTCTACAAAAGGAATATTAACATGCACTTGTTTAAGAATTTCTAAGAATTTATTAAAGTGCACTTCCTGTTCTTATTTTTTCTTTAGCCTTCGAGGAAATGGAGGTGGTGGCACATATGCAGGCACTTCAGGTCACCTCAGGATAGGTGGAGGCCTTGGAATTTCTTCTATCTCTTCTATGATTGGCTCCAGCCTTGCTCCTAATGTGCTTATTGATGGTTGACCTTGGTTTGGCAGAGACTCCAGTGGAGCACTAGACTCATTGTTCTCTACTCTCTTTGGTGTTTCTCTAGTGTTGCTCACCAATGGTCTCCCACTTCTAAGTTCAATTGCTTGAACTTGTTCTTTACCATCTCTCCTTGGCACCTCAGTGTCAGCAGGTAGTCTACCTTGGGGCCTACTTTTGAGTTCATTGGCTAGTTGCCCTATTTGGTTCTCTAGGCTCCTGAGGGTAGCTTGCTGGCTTTGTAGAGTAGCATCATTCTTGGCGATGTACTCTTTGAGTAGACTTTCTACAGAAGACCCTACTGGTTGGTTGTATGGCTTTTGATACATGGATTGGTTATGTTGGGGAGTGAAACCAGGTGTTCCACTCGGTCTTGGTTGGTTAGGAGCTTGGTTAGCATTCTGTTGACCACCCCATGAAAGGTTTGGGTGGTTCCTCCAACCAGGATTGTAAGTGTTGGAATAGGGGTTGTTCCTAGGCTGCTGTTGGCTTCCAACATAGCAGACTGAGGCTGGATTCCCAGGGCAGTATTCATCCAGGTGCCCTTCCCCACAGAATCCACAGATAAGTGTCTCACCTTGACTTGGTTGTGTGCCCATTGACATGGCTGTGGCGGTATTGACACTTGTTTGGAGATTGGCTTGAGCCATTTGCTTAACTAGGTTGGTCAGGGCGCTTATCTAGCTAGTCATGGCATTGAGTGCGTCCTTATTTTGAGCTCTACTTGGCTCTATTGGATCATCTGACCACCTACAGTGAGATGCTGAGATCTTCTCCAAGATCTCATAGGCTTCGTTATAACTTTTGGAAAGCATGGAACCTCCAGCAGATGAATTTAACACTTGTCTGGTGCTGGGGTTGCATCCTTTGAAAAATACCTCTATTTGGATACACCATGGGATGCCATGGTGTTATGTCTCCAAAAGTGACTTATTTGGGACTTATTTAGCTTAGAAAGATGCACACTCTTAGGTGTTTTTGATAGGATTTAGCTTAAACCTATGCTTATTTATGAGAAGTAAAAGAAGGTAGCTAAATTAGGACTTGTGTGCAAAAGGAAAGAAAAGGATTGAAAACCGAAGTAAAAGAGTGAAAAATATGCATTGCGGCAGCATTGCGGAAACATTGCTAAAACCGCAATGTTTCAAGTGAAAACCATAAGTTGACTGATCTTGTTCTGTTATTTTCCGTTATTTCAGGGATTCGATCTTTCTCCTCCATCCATTTTGAAGTACGACGTTGAGGATGGATGGTTCTCCTTTGCCCACATGCACCTGCAGATTACTATAAAAAGGGGTCAAAGTCGAGGGTTCAATCATCATCCGAAAGCGTAGAAGTCTTCTCGCAGCTCCATCTTTTCTCCTGTTTTTCTTTGCCGTCTGTTGGTTTGCGAGGTTTAGCTGTTGGAGTCGACAATCTGATAGGAATCCCGATTGGATTCATCCAAGCAAGGCTGATCTCTCTCAACCTTCAGCCGAGGCGGTTGGGACGAGGCGTTCAAGCTCATTTACCTACTTTCTGTCTTTCATTTCTAATTTCCAGCATCGTTTAGTTGTTGTTTCTGTTCTAGTGACTAGTTCATTTCATTTCGTTGCTTTCTGTCTTTAAGTTATTTACTTTAAGCTTCCATTTGTTCATCCAAACAATCAAGTAATCAAAGCAAAATTCATTATTTCACAGTTTCTTGTCTTTGTTACCTGCTGTTTTTCCCTTGCTGTTTGTCTTTAAATTTCTTCTAAGCATGTCTACTTCACCGCTTATTTCTGTTCTCTCTATATCCATGAGTAGCTAAGTCATATAGGGGCATGCTAATGACAAGACTATAGGCTAAAAAACGTGAACCAAGCATGTAGGATAGCTCTCGAAGCATGGATTGTATGTAAGCTTCATCCCACGGGCAATTTCGATTGGCCATCCATTTTGTCCAAAGAACTCCTAACCTCTGGAAGGAGTAAGAGTTCAGAGTCATACACTCATGCTAGCCTTTCAAGGTAACCAGAAAACGACCTAGGAATAGGCGTTTTCCTAGTACAAACCATAACTTTCTGCTTTAACAAGATGCTTAAGACCTTACTTGGACATGAGTAAACTAAAGAATCTAATGCATGAAATCGGAAGATACATGAGATTGAGTAAGTTTGATGCATAGTGAGTTGATCCAATGCTTGCGAATCGTATAAAAATGCCTATAGGAGAGTCGTTAGTAGCCCTTGTTTATCCACTTTACACACTTTCGCTGTTAGTAACATTGCGGTAGAATTGCTGTTTCCGCAATTCTACTAAGTTTAAAATTCTGTTTAGCTAACTTCCTCTTCGTTTATTAATCTCTTCTCTTTTCTTTTGAGTTTACCTTTGACTTGCACTTGTTTATGTTGCTACCTTTTACATATTCATTAGGAATTAGACAATTTAAAACCCATTCTACCTCCTCAAATCCACCCATTCTTTCTTAACAAAACACTTCACGAGTAGCTCATAATAAATCTCTGTGGGAAAACGAATGAAAAAATACTTACTACTTGCTATAAGATCATGTATGCTTGCATGTTCTGAGTGCTCTCTCTATCTTATTGCTTATTTATTTTAACACATTGAGCACGCAACAAGTTTTTGGCGCCGCTGCCGGGGATTTATTTTTGTGAAAACGAAGTTTGTTAAGTTTGAAACACCAAGTATTATCTATTGGAGCTGGTCTTATTTTCATTTCTTTTGCAGGTACCATTGGGTTAGTTTATGAATGAATCTTCAAGTAGTGATCTAGAGTTCAATCCTGAGCCCGAGAGACTATTTAGAGCCAGAAATAGAGCCAAGAAACGTCTCTTTGACCAACCCTCTATACCTCCAATAATTGCGGGAACCGCAATTCCTCCGCAATTCTCTCAAGAAGAAATGGATGGAATAGTTCCAAATCCGGTGCCTGTCACTCGCAATCCCATCGAAATAGCGAATGATAAGGATAGCTCCATACTTTCTTACCTAGTACCTATGCCTGGGGAGCTGAACCCCAGCATAATCCGCCCTGAAATCACTGCCAACTCATTCGAGTTAAAGCCAGTGATGTTCCAAATGTTGTCCACTGTGGGACAATTCTTTGGAGTGGAAAATGAGGATCCCCACAACCATCTTAGAAACTTCCTAGGAGTCAGTGATACATTCATCATCCCTGGAGTTTCCCAAGAAGCCTTGAGGCTCTACCTCTTCCCTTACTCTCTGAGGGACAAAGCCAAAACGTGGTTAAACTCATTACCCTCTGGATCAGTCCTCAATTGGACAGACTTGGCGGAGAAATTCCTAGTCAAATACTTCCCACCTGATAGGAATTCTACCTTTCGTGATGACATCATTAAGTTCAAACAAGCTGAGAGTGAGTCTCTTCACGAAGCTTGGACAAGGTTTAAGGACCTTCTTCTTAAATGTCCACACCATGGCATTCCATGGTGTATCCAAATAGAGGTCTTTTTCAAAGGATGCAACCCCAGCACTAGACAAGTCTTAAATTCATCTGCTGGAGGTTCCATGTTGTCCAAGAGTTATAATGAAGCCTATGAGATCTTGGAGAAGATCTCAGCATCTCACTGTAGGTGGTCAGATGATCCAGTCGAGCCAACTAGAGCTCAAGACAAGGACGCACTCAATGCCATGAGTAGCCAAATAAGCGCCCTGACCAACCTAGTCAAGCAAATGGCTCAAGCCAATCTCCAAACCAGTGTCAACACCGCCACAGCCATGTCAATGGGCACCCAACCAAGTCAAGGTGAGACACTTATTTGTGGATTCTGTGGGGAAGGGCACCCGTATGAATACTGCCCTGGGAATCCAGCCTCAGTCTGCTATGTTGGAAGCCAGCAGCAGCCTAGGAACAACCCCTACTCTAACACTTACAACCCTGGTTGGAGGAACCACCCAAACCTGTCATGGGGTGGCCAACAGAACACTAACCAAACGCCTAACCAACCAAGACCGAGTGGAACACCTGGTTTCACTCCCCAACATAACCAATCCATATATCAAAAACCATACAACCAACCTGTAGGATCTTCTGTAGAAAACCTACTCAAGGAATACATAGCCAAGAATGATGCCACTCTACAGAGTCAGCAAGCCACTCTTAGGAGCCTAGAAAACCAAATAGGGCAACTAGCCAATGAAATCAAAAGTAGGCCCCAAGGTAGACTCCCTGCTGACACTGAAGTGCCAAGGAGAGATGGTAAAGAGCAAGTTCAAGCAATTGAACTTAGGAGTGGGAGACCATTGGTGAGCAACACCAAGGACACACCAAAGCGAGTAGAGAACAATGAGTCTAGTGCTCCACTGGAGTCTCTGCCAAACCAAGGTCCACCACCAGCAAGCACATCAGGATCAAGGCTGGAGCCAATCATAGAAGAGATAGAAGAAATTCCAAGGCCTCCACCTATCCTAAGGCGACCTGACGTGCCTGCATATGTGCCACCACCTCCATTTCCTCGAAGGCTAAAGAAAAAACAAGAACAGGAAGTGCACTTTAACAAATTTTTAGAAATTCTTAAACAAGTGCATGTCAATATTCCTTTTGTAGAAGTTTTACAGTCTATGCCTTCATATGTTAAGTTTTTTAAGGATATTATAACTAACAAAAAAATTATTGGTGAGTTTGAAACAGTCAATCTCACTGAGGAGTGCAGTGCCATACTCCAGAACAAGCTTCCCAAGAAGGAGAAGGATCCTGGTTCCTTCACCTTACTTGTAGAGCTAGGAGGCAAGCACGTGGGCAGAGCTCTTTGTGACCTGGGAGCCAGCATAAACCTCATGCCCCTATCACTATTTCGCCAGCTAAGAATAGGAGAAGCACGTCCAACCACTGTCACTTTACAACTAGCAGACAGATCCATCGCATACCCTGAAGGTAAGATTGAGGATATTCTTGTAAAGGTTGACAAGTTTATTTTCCTTGCAGATTTCATTATCCTGGATTATGAAGCAGACAAGGAGGTCCCCATCCTATTAGGCAGACCATTTCTAGCCACAGGTAGGGCCCTGATAGATGTCCAAAAAGGTGAGCTCACTATGAGGGTTCATGATGAAGAGGTGAAATTTAGTGTTTATAAAGCCTTAAGGTACCCCTCTAACTCTGAATCTTGTGCTAGCATGGACATTGTTGATTCACTAATGGAAGAACAATTGGAGCATGAATTGTTGACTAAACATGCTAATAACTATGTAGGACTAGAATTAACTGACTTAAACATAACTGAGATAATGGACATACCTGTAAATAACCCTCAGCATGTTTGTATGAATATTGACTTAACTGAAAAATCTTTGAATCCATTAAAACCATCCATTGAGCATCCACCTGTCTTAGAATTGAAACCACTGCCCACACATCTTAAGTATGCATATTTAGGAAGTAATGAAACTCTGCCTGTAATTATTTCATCTAAATTAAGTGCGAAGCATGAGGTTGAGTTGAATTTATTACTTAAACAACATAGGAAGGTTATTGCACGGACTATTGCTGATATTAGAGGCATTAGCCCTTCTTATTGCATGCATAAGATTATATTAGAGGAAGAGCATACACCTCGTGTAGATCACCAACGTAGGTTGAACCCCTTTATGAAAGAGGTAGTTAAAAAGGAAATAATAAAGTGGTTAGATGCTGGTGTGATCTTCCCCATAGCTAGTAGTCAGTGGGTGAGCCCTATACAATGTGTACCTAAGAAGGGGGGGATGACTGTGGTAGTCAATGAGAGCAATGAACTGATTCCAACTAGGACTATCACAGGGTGGAGAGTTTGCATGGATTATAGGAAATTAAACAAGGAAACCAAAAAAGACCACTTCCCTCTACCATTCATTGACCAGATGTTAGATAGGATAGCTGGTAGGGCCTACTACTGTTTCTTAGACGGTTATTCAGGATATAACCAGATCACTATAGATCCCAAAGACCAAGAAAAGACAACCTTCACTTGCCCTTTTGGAACTTTTGCCTTTCGCAGAATGCCTTTTGGCTTATGCAATGCACCGGCAACATTCCAAAGGTGCATGTTGGCAATCTTCTCTGATTTGGATGAGTCCATGATAGAGATATTCATGGATGATTTCTCAGTCTTTGGGGATTCATTTACAAACTGTCTAGAGAACTTAGGACAAGTCCTGGCTAGGTGTGAGGAGACCAACCTAGTCCTAAATTGGGAAAAGTGCCATTTCATGGTGGATGAAGGGATTGTCTTAGGTCATAGAGTATCAAGGGCAGGTGTAGAGGTTGACAGGGCAAAAATTGAAATAATAGAGAAATTGGTAGAACCTCAAAATGTCAAAGCCATTAGAAGTTTCTTAGGGCATGCTGGTTTCTATAGAAGGTTCATTAAGGACTTTTCTAAGATCTCCAAGCCTTTATGTGAACTTCTAGAGTTAAACAAACCCTTCATCTTCTCTAGAGAATGTTTCCTAGCTTGGAAGACCCTTAAGGAAGCACTAGTCACAGCACCTATTATAGTAGGGCCTAATTGGGATCTCCCCTTTGAGATGTTATGTGATGCAAGTGACTATGCTGTAGGGGTTATGTTAGGACAGAAGATTGACAAGTTAACACACCCTGTATACTATGCTAGCAAGACACTTAATGAGGCACAATGTTACTACACAACCACTGAGAAGGAGATGCTAGCTGTAGTGGTTGCTTGTGAGAAATTTAGGAACTATATTGTAGGCACCAAAACGATTGTGTACACTGACCATTATGCTTTAAAGTACCTTATGAGGAAGGCTGATGCTAAGCCTAGGTTGATTAGGTGGGTACTGCTGCTGCAAGAGTTTGATCTGGACATTAGAGATAAGAAAGGATGTGAAAATGTGGTTGCGGATCATCTTTCCAGATTGCAGCATAATTGCGAAAAAATTGCGAAAACCGCAATTTCTGATGCTTTTATTGATGAACATGTCTTTGTATTGGCTCATCGTGATAACGATGAGGAACCTTGGTTTGCTGACATTGCTAACTTCCTTGCATCGCAGGTACTACCAACTTTCAAGGGAGGTGAAGAGAAGAAGAGGTTCCTTCATGAAGCTAGAAAATTTATATGGGATGATCCGACACTTTACAAGACGTGTGCTGACGGTTTGCTAAGGAAGTGTGTTTCAGCTGCTGAGGCGAAGTCTGTGCTGCAGCACTGCCACACAGCTCCTTATGGTGGACATTTTGGTGGCCAAAGAACAGCTGCAAAGGTGTTCCAGAGTGGCTACTATTGGCCAACAATCTTCAAGGATGCCCACAACTATGCACACAGCTGTGATGAATGCCAGAGGACAGGTAACCTTAGCCGAAAGGATGAGATGCCTCTCACTTACATCTTAGAGTTGGAGCTCTTTAATGTGTGGGGCATTGACTTCATGGGACCATTTCCCCCATCATCAGGTAACCTTTACATATTGGTAGCAGTAGACTACGTATCTAAGTGGGTAGAGGCCATAGCATGTCCCAATAATGATGCCAAAACAGTCATAAAATTCTTGCATAGGCATATCTTTACTAGGTTTGGAACACCTCGTGCTATCATTAGTGATGAAGGGACACATTTCATTAATAGAGCTATGGAAAGAGTGTTGGCTAAGTATAATATTAGACATAGAGTAGCCACCCCCTATCACCCACATTCGAATGGACAGGCTGAAATTTCAAATAGGGAGATTAAAAACATATTAGAAAAACTGGTCAAACCCAATAGAAAAGATTGGTCGTTTAAACTCGAGGATGCACTTTGGGCATATAGGACTGCATATAAGACACCCCTAGGTATGTCTCCTTATAGACTCGTGTATGGTAAAGCATGTCATCTTCCATTCGAGTTAGAAATTAAAGCATTTTGGGCACTAAAAGAGTTGAATTATTGCGTGACCGATGCGGGAACATTGCGGTCTTTACAATTACATGAGCTTGATGAGCTTAGACATATGTCTTATGAAAATGCTAAAATGTATAAGGAAAAGACCAAGATTTGGCACGACAGTAGACTTAGGATTAAGGACTTTAAGAAAGGCCAGCTTGTCTTATTATTTAACTCACGATTGAGATTATTTCCAGGCAAACTTAAGTCCAGATGGTCAGGTCCATTTATAATAACTAATGTGTTTGTTCATGGTGCAATCGAGGTTAAGAACCTACAGCAAGGGCAACCATTCATGGTTAATTGTGCCAGATTGAAGCACTACTATGAGGAAGGAGATGTGAAGACTCTCTCGGCCTTCCTCTTAACTGAAACATGAAAACAAGAACGAGAGAGGACGAGTGATTACTGTGCTCGTCCATGCGAGGCTCATGCCTTAGTTTATTTTTTCTATTTTTCCGGTTATCGTTTGTGTATATGTTTGTATGATTTTAATTACGAATTTAATGTTGATTTTATTTCTTTTTGTAGGGAATCGATAGAGGGAATCAAGGAGATTAAATCCAGCTAAAAAAATCAAGGAGATATTGGGCCAAATCAAAGATTCGGTTAAGCAAAGATTGACATTTAAATGCAGAAAATCTCCAACGGTCACTAGAATTGCGCTGGATTTGCAGGATCCGCAACAAATATAGCCGTTGGGATTTCATCATTACTTATATCCGTTAAGACGCGCGCTGATCTGTACGATTTCCCAATTATTTGAACTCCGAGAAAACTCTCTCCCTCTTCATCTGCAATTCTTCTTTCCAGATTCCCACAATTCAACAATGGTGCTAACGAGAGCTGAACGGTCTGCGTCCAAGAAGAAGGCCGACGACGCTGAAATTGCTGCGAGGGAAGCACTTCTCGCCCTTGCAGATGCTGAGGCTACGCGCACTGAACGCCTACCCAAACTGCCTGTCCGCAAGAAGAAGTGGAAGGTAGTTACGGAGATACCTGCTGGACCCTCTGAACCAGCAGGCACACCCAAGAAACGCAAATGGAGTATGGCGGTGGCCGAAGAAGCAAGCAAGGAAAAGACTCCCTCTGTGGAGAGTCAAGAAAGTGATCCTCGGTCACACGAGTCACCAAAGCAGAGCTCTTCGCCATCTCCACCAGCGCAGAGCCCTGAGCTTCCTTCATCGCCGCAGAGTTCTGAACGTACCCCACCAGCAGAGAGCCCTGAAGCATCACCCACTTCTCCACAACCTGACCCTGAATTCCCATATGGCGAGTATCAAGAATCGACGCAGGGCAGTGGGGAAGCTGAGGAAGATGAGGTCTTCTCTCCTTTGAGGGAAGCCAGCCCTGAGAGCACTGCGCAGAAGGATGATTCGATGGACGAGACACTGGGGGATTGCCTCCAGCAGATGACAACAAAGGCAAGATTGAAAAAGAAAGCCGCCAAGGTTGTCAAGGCCAAACGGCCAAAAATAAAAAAGAAGTCCAAGAAGAAGAAGAAGTCCAGGGCTGCGTCTTCATCCAAGAAGGGGAATGATGAGCCTTCCCCAAAGAAGCTCAAGATTGAGGCTGCTGAGTCAGCCAAACCGAAAGACAAAGGGAAAGCCAAGTTTTACCCTGAAGATGAGCCTCAATCAGTGAGGTACGTGTCTTCTGATGCTGAGTCCAAAGGCACAGAGCTGAGGAAGAGGGAACTGCTGCACGAGAAGGGATTCCTCGACGCACCTGCTGACCTGCCGCAATTCTTGCGCGCAGGAATCACGAATCACGGTTGGGAGGAGCTGTGCAGACCACCCAATCCAGCCTACTCCAGCATGGTATATGACTTTTACGCCAACTTGATGAATCCTGAGGATGGCCTGTCTGTGGTCAGAGGGGTCGAGGTGGACTTCTCATCAAAGGCGATCAACGAAGCCTATGGCCTCAAAGGCCAAAAACATACTGACTATGCAAGGATCGTTGATGAGCCAACAGAAGCCGTCCTGGAAGAGGCCATACGGATCATTGGCCAGCCTGAGGCATCATGGACAGTATCTCGCAATGGGAGGCACACCCTGATAAGTGCCACCCTCACAGCTAAGGCGGCTGTCTGGTTTTCCTTCGTGAGGAGGAAGCTGTCCCCAGTGACTCATGAGACCACCATCAACAAGAGCAGATCGCTGCTGGTCTATGCAATCATGCGAGGTCTCACAATCAACGTGGGCGAGGTCATTGCAGCTTCAATTGCTGACTGCGCCAAAAAGGGTAAGGGACCACTTTTCTTTCCTAATACAATTACTAAGCTGTGCTTACGTGCAGGGGTCCCAGTAGAGCGAATGGAAAGGCAACTGGCCTACACGGGCTACTTGGAGTTGCCTACTGCCTTGAGGTTGCGAAGGAAGGGAAACATGGAGTTCGAGCTGGATGGTCTAGCTGCTGCTCAGTCCCTGACCATGACCTGCCTGATGGATTTACAGAAGAAGATTGCTCAATGGGCCACATATGCACAGGCGAGGGACAAGGAGGTTGCTGACCAATTGGGCTGCCTTTTCCCTGAATTCCCCACGGACCTGCTGACTCCATGGGCGCCTCCACGACCACGAGGGAATGATGATGAGGAAGACATATGAGTGCTGGTTGAGAAGCACTAAAGGGAGTATTGCTGTTCCTTTAGAATAAGAAAAAAAAAATCAAACTGCTTTCTGTGAATCATGTGAATTATGCTATTTTTAGTTAACTTTTGATCTGTCTTTAGTTCTTTGTTTTTAGTGTTTAAACTTGTTTAGTGTAGGCTAATGATAGCTGTTTAGGTTGATTAGTTTAGTTTTCTTTTTTGTATAGCTTCAATGACTGGAAAAGGCATGCATAGGGACCTTGTTCACTGATATACCTGTCCTGATTCTATTGCGAAATAATTGCGGAATCCGCAATTTTTATTAGTAAATGCATGTTTTTGACTGTCTGTTTAGCTAGGCTGGTTCTGTTTAAATTCTGTCTTTTGCTGCTATCTTGTCTTCCTTATATAGCTTATCTAAACGCATGCTGGATGAGTGTCATAGGACACCCTTTGATAGTTTAAATTAACTTCTAAAAAGTGCTCAGCATGCATAGCTTTAAGTCCTAACCTGACTGTTTTTACGAATTTCTGCTGCTGTGATATTTACTTTTAGAATGATCTGTCTATGCCTAGGGCTTTTAGATTCTCTTTGTTTTACCTTAGACTAGATGCTTCTAGGATAGTTTGGGGGTGTGCCACCTCAGACACTCATTGGGGACAATGAGTAGTTTAAGTTTGGGGGAGGTCACCCTAGGCCTAGGAACATTCCTCTCTCCCTTTAAGCATAAGCATTCTTCTTCTCCTTTACAAAAAATGATGAACTGAAAAAAAAATGAAAATTAGAATAAAGAGGGGTGTCTCTCTTAAGTTGCTGAGTAATCAGTGCCAAGTGTGTAACCCACAAGTGGCATTGCATCAAAAGGCAACTAAAGGAGAGACTCCACCTAAGTACGAAAGAAAGAAAAAAGGAAAAGAATAGGGAAGAAGAATGTATACCTAGGGTTGCAACTTTGTGGCTTAGATGTCCTGAATAAAAAGAACTCTGATCCTCAATTAGCTGAGCACAAAGTTGTAGCTTGTAGGGTTGTTTAGGGAGATGAATGTATGTCCAATGTAGTGATGCCAGGGTTTAGGTTGTTCTCTTAAAGTACTACTGTCACTGTTAATACTAAGACTGGCATGACTCTAAGGAATCCTAGGTAGCTCAAAAGTAAAAACTAGAAGCATGTACTGAGTCTGGGGTAAAGCTAGGTAGAATTTGAAACCCTAGGGATAGATGCACGATATGATAGAAGCAAGTAGATCAGTTGTAGGGAGTTAATGAAACAGCAGGAGTATTAGGCGTGCGAAGTCAGAAGAAGCAATATGAAAGGTTAGTTGTAAACGTGGAAGTGTGTCACAGGACAGCACTGCTATAGATAGGAACTTAGGGGAGTCAGTAAGTGGTTAAGGAGGATAAAACAGCAGCCTAAATAAGTCCTTAGTTTGCTCGAGGACGAGCAAAACCTTAAGTTTGGGGGTGTGTTATGTCTCCAAAAGTGGGACTTATTTAGCTTAGAAAGATGCACACTCTTAGGTGTTTTTGATAGGATTTAGCTTAAACCTATGCTTATTTATGAGAAGTAAAAGAAGGTAGCTAAATTAGGACTTGTGTGCAAAAGGAAAGAAAAGGATTGAAAACCGAAGTAAAAGAGTGAAAAATATGCATTGCGGCAGCATTGCGGAAACATTGCTAAAACCGCAATGTTTCAAGTGAAAACCGTAAGTTGACTGATCTTGTTCTGTTATTTTCCGTTATTTCAGGGATTCGATCTTTCTCCTCCATCCATTTTGAAGTACGACGTTGAGGATGGATGGTTCTCCTTTGCCCACATGCACCTGCAGATTACTATAAAAAGGGGTCAAAGTCGAGGGTTCAATCATCATCCGAAAGCGTAGAAGTCTTCTCGCAGCTCCATCTTTTCTCCTGTTTTTCTTTGCCGTCTGTTGGTTTGCGAGGTTTAACTGTTGGAGTCGACAATCTGATAGGAAGGAGAGAAGATTCATCTTCTCTCCCGATTGGATTCATCCAAGCAAGGCTGATCTCTCTCAAACTTCAGCCGAGGCGGTTGCGACGAGGCGTTCAAGCTCATTTACCTGCTTTCTGTCTTTCATTTCAAATTTCCAGCATCGTTTAGTTGTTGTTTCTGTTCTAGTGACTATTTCATTTCATTTCATTGCTTTCTGTCTTTAAGTTATTTACTTTAAGCTTCCCTTTATTCATCCAAACAATCAAGTAATCAAAGCAAAATTCATTATTTCACAGTTTCTTGTCTTTGTTACCTGCTGTTTTTCCCTTGCTGTTTGTCTTTAAATTTCTTCTAAGCATGCCTACTTCACCGCTTATTTCTGTTCTCTCTATATCCATGAGTAGCTAAGTCATATAGGGGCATGCTAATGACAAGACTATAGGCTAAAAAACGTGAACCAAGCATGTAGGATAGCTCTCGAAGCATTGATTGTATGTAAGCTTCATCCCACGGGCAATTTCGATTGGCCATCCATTTTGTCCAAAGAACTCCTAACCTCTGGAAGGAGTAAGAGTTCAGAGTCATACACTCATGCTAGCCTTTCAAGGTAACTAGAAAACGACCTAGGAATAGGCGTTTTCCTAGTACAAACCATAACTTTCTGCTTTAACAAGATGCTTAAGACCTTACTTGGACATGAGTAAACTAAAGAATCTAATGCATGAAATCGGAAGATACATGAGATTGAGTAAGTTTGATGCATAGTGAGTTGATCCAATGCTTGAGAATCGTATAAAAATGCCTATAGGAGAGTCGTTAGTAGCCCTTGTTTATCCACTTTACACACTTTCGCTGTTAGTAACATTGCGGTAGAATTGTTGTTTCCGCAATTCTACTAAGTTTAAAATTCTGTTTAGCTAACTTCCTCTTCGTTTATTAATCTCTTCTCTTTTCTTTTGAGTTTACCTTTGACTTGCACTTGTTTATGTTGCTACCCTTTACATATTCATTAGGAATTAGACAATTTAAAACCCATTCTACCTCCTCAAATCCACCCATTCTTTCTTAACAAAACACTTCACGAGTAGCTCATAATAAATCTCTGTGGGAAAACGAATGAAAAAATACTTACTACTTGCTATAAGATCATGTATGCTTGCATGTTCTGAGTGCTCTCTCTATCTTATTGCTTATTTATTTTAACACATTGAGCACGCAACACATGGTGTGGACATTTAAGAAGAAGGTCTTTGAACCTTGTCCAAGCTTCGTGAAGGGACTCATTTTCAGCTTGTTTGAACTTTATTATGTCATCACGAAAGGTAGAATTCCTATCAGGTGGGAAATATTTTACTAGGAATTTCTCCGCCAAGTCTGTCCAATTGAGGACTGATCCAGAAGGTAATGAGTTTAACCACGTCTTGGCTTTGTCCCTTAAAGAGTAAGGGAAAAGGTAGAGCCTCAAGGCTTCTTGGGAAACTCCAGGGATGAGAAAGGTATCACTAACTCCTAGGAAGTTTCTAAGATGGTTGTGGGGGTCCTCATTTTCCACTCCAAAGAATTGTCCCACAGTGGACAACATTTGGAACATTACTGGCTTTAACTCGAATGAGTTGGCAGTAATTTCAGGGCGGATTATGCTGGGGTTCAGCTCCCCAGGCATAGGTACTAGGTAGGAAAGAATGGCACTATCCTTGTCATTCGCTATTTCGATGAGATTGCGAGTGGTAGGTACCGGATTTGGGACTGGTCTGTCCATTTCTTCTTGATAGGATTGCGGAGGAATTGCGGTTTCCGCAATGATTGGAGGTATAGAGGGTTGGTTAAAGAGACGTTTCTTGGCTCTATTTCTGGCCCTAAGTAATCTCTCAGGCTCAGGATTGAACTCTAGATCGCTACTTGAAGGCTCATTCATAAACTAACCCAATGGTACCTGCAAAAGAAATGAGAAAAAGATCAGTTCCAATAGATATTAAACTTGGTGTTTCAAACTCAACAAACTTCGTTTTCACTAAACTAAATCCCCGGCAGCGGCGCCAAAAACTTGTTGCGTGCTCAATGTGTAAAAGAAATAAGCAATAAGAGAGAGAGAGCACTTAGAACATGCAAGCATACATGATCTTGTAGCAAGTAGTAAGTATTTTTTCATTCGTTTTCCCACAGAGATTTATTATTAGCTACTTGTGAAGTGTATTGTTAAGCAAGAATGGGTGGATTTGATGGGGTAGATTTGGTTTAGAAGTGCCTAATTACCAATGAATCAATAAAGGATAGCAACATGAACAAGTGCAAGTCAATGATAAACTCAACCGTAAAGAGAAGAGATTAATAAACGAAGAGAAAAATAGCTAAGCAGAATTTTTAACTTAGTAGAATTGCGAGAACAGCAATTTTACCGCAATGTTACTAACAGCGAAAGTGTGTAAAATGGAGAAACAAGGGCTACTAACGACTCCTCTATAGGCGTTTTCACACGATTCTCAAGCATTGGATCAACTAACTATGCATCAAACTAACTCATTCTTATGTATCTTCCGATTTCATGCATTAGATTCTTTAGTTTACTCATGTCCAAGTAAGGTCTTAAGCATCTTGTTAAAGCAGCAAGTTATGATTTGTACTAGGAAAACGCCTATTCCTAGGTCGTTTTCTGGTTACCTTGAGAGGCTAGCATGAGTGTATGACTCTGAACTCTTACTCCTTCTAGAGGTTAGGAGTTCTTTGGACAAAATGGATGGCCAATCGAAATTGCCCGTGGGATGAAGCTTACATACAATCAATGCATTCGAGGGCTATCCTACATGCTTGGTTCACGTGTTTAAGCCTATACTATTGTCATTAGCATGCCCCTATGTTACTTAGTTACTCATGGATGTAGAGAGCATAGAAATAGTAGATGAAGTAGACATGCTTAGAAGAAAATTAAAGACAAAACAGCAAGGGAAAACAGTAGGCAGAGAAGGTAAAGACAAAGCGTGAAAGGATGAATTGTGCTTTGATTAATCAATTGTTTGAATGAACAAATGAAAACTTAAAGTGATTAACATAAAGACAGAAAGCAACGAAATGGAATGGATTGACTAATGGAAAAGAAATAACAACAAAACGGTGCTGGAAATGAAAAGTAAAGACAGAAAGCAGTAAAATGAGCTTGAACGCCTCGTCGCAAACGCCTCGGCTGAAGGGAAAGAAAGGTAAGCCTTGCTTGGATGAATCCAATCAGGAGAGAAGATGAACCTTCTCTCCTTCCTATCAGATTGTCGATTCCAACAGCTGAACCTCTCAAACCAACAGACGGAGAAGAGAATGAATGGGAAAGACTGCGCTGCGAAGAGACTTCTACGCTTTCGGATGATGATCAAACCCTCTACTTTGACCCCCTTTTATAGTAATCTGCAGGTGCGTTTGGGCCAAGGAGAACCATCCATCCTCAACGTCGTACTTCAAAATGGATGGAGGAGAAAGAACGAATCCCTGAAATAACGGATCACAACAGAAAAAGGTTAGCCAACTTACGGATTTCACTTGAAACATTGCGGTTTTAGCAATGTTTCCGCAATGCTTCCGCAATGCACAATTTTCATTCTTTTAACTTCCTTTTTCATTCCTTTTCTCTCCTTTTGTATACACGTCCTAATTTAGCTACCTTCTTCTAATTCTCATATATAAGGATAGGTTTAAGCTAAATCCTATCAAAAACACCTAAGAGTGTACATCTTTCTAAGCTAAATAAGTCCTAAATTAGTCACTTTTGGAGACGTAACACCAAGTGACATAACTGAAGATCAGCTCTACCTGAGAGCTTTTCCATTCACCTTGAGAGGTGAAGCTCGAGATTGGGTACATTACTTACCATCGGGAACCATCTTCACTTGGGAGAAGTTAAAAAGTGTGTTCTTGGAAAGATATTTTCCAACTTCGAGAGCCAGAGCAGTGAAAAAAGATATTTATAATTTCGAGCAGGGAAAGGAAGAGGCATTTCACGAGTGCTAGGAGAGATTCATTAAGCTCTGCGAGAGATGCCGGAACCATCTGATAGCAGAGGCCGCGCTTATTCAATTCTTCTATGATGGTTTGCTTCCGCACGACTGTCAGATGCTCGATGCATCGAGTGGAGGAGCCCTTTGTGAGAAAACGTCTGCGGAAGCCAGACAGTTGATCTCCAACATGGCTGAGAACCGTCGCCAGTACGGGGGAAGAAATGAACAAGCTAAACTGTTCACCGACATAGAGGAGCTCAAAGAGCAGTTGTCTGAGGTATTTGGCGTTATTCATACTATGCAAGAAAATTCATCTCAGGGTGTTTCCTCTATTTCAGGTCAAGCCCTTGAAGGCATGTTCAAGTCATTTATGGAATCTAGCAAGGAGACTAGTTCGCAGATGCGGTCGCTAAGCGATGGGTTCACGGAGATCAAAGAAAGAATGAGTAAATTGGAGTCCAAAGTTGAAAGCGTTAGTGCCATCAATCTCAGAAGTGGCAAGGAGGTACCATCACGGACCACTCCTGAAGACTCTAACAAGGATACAGAGACATCTCAAGATAAGTGTCTCGAAACACCCTCTGAAACGGTTGTAGCATCTCCTAATATTTCTATGAAGTCTTACACTCCCGTTGCACCTTTTCCTAGTAGGTTGGCGAGACCACCTAAGGAGAACGAGGACGCAGACATCCTTGAGACGCTGAAAAAAGTGGGAATCAATATGCCGCTGCTTGATGCAATTCAGCAAATCCCAAGGTACGCTAAATTTCTAAAGAAGATGTGCACCGTGAAGAGGAAGACTAAAGGTGCTGAGAGAGTTGTGGTAAGCAAGAATGTGTCTGCCCTGATAACACAAGGTATTCCAAACAAATGCCAGGACGCAGGTATGTTCCTCTTGCCATGTACTATAGGGGATAGAGAAATCGATCATGCCATGCTAGACTTAGGAGCCTCAATTAATGTTATGCCATACTCAGTCTACAAGAGCCTCGATTTAGAAGGAATGCAGGAAACTAGTTTAATTATCCAGTTAGCTAATAGGTCTTCTATTCATCCTTTAGGGGTGATTGAAGATGTGTTGGTTAGAGTTAAAGACCTGATATTTCCTGCTGATTTTTACGTGATAAATATGGAAGAAAACGCATCATCCACTACTTACGTCCTGTTAGGTAGACCATTCATGAAAACTGCTAAGACAAAAATTAATGTGCATGATAGTACTTTGTCAGTAGAGTATGAAGGAGATGTGTTCGAATTTAATGTCTTTGATGCCATGAAAAACCATGCTGATGTGCATTCTGTCTGTAAAATTGATCTTATTGATACCTTAGAACAAGAAGAATGCATGACTGCTATTGATGGGGATGACCCATTCGTTTTTACTGAAACTATTGGCGAGATTGAAAGTAGTGCGCTCATATTGTCTGATTCGTCTGAACAAACTACTTTTGCTCTAGAGGCGTGTGAAAAGCCAGCTAAAATATTACCATCTCTTTTGCAGGCTCCCAAGTTGGAACTTAAAGAGTTGCCGAGTCATCTCAAGTACGTGTACTTGGGTGAGGTGGAGACACTCCCGGTAATTATCTCCAAGGAGCTTACATCGGAGGAAGAAAGCAAGTTGGTGGAGGTCTTGAAGAAGAATCAAAGAGCGATAGGATGGACGTTGGCAGACTTGCATGGGTTGAGTCCAGTTCTGTGCATGCACAAGATTCGGCTGAACGAGGGAGCGAAGGCATCTCGAGAGCTTCAGCGGAGACTGAACCCAACAATGAAAGAGGTAGTATTGTCTGAAATACACAAACTCCTTGACGCAGGTATTATCTATCCCATTTCTGACAGCCAGTGGGTTAGCCCTATTCATGTTGTACCTAAAAAGACGGGCATAACTGTTATTAGAAATGAGAGGGGAGAGTTAGTACCTAAGAGAGTGCAAAACGGGTGGAGGATGTGTATAGATTTTAGAAAACTGAATGATGTGACTAAGAAGGACCATTTTCCAATTCCCTTCATAGATCAAATGGTGGAGCGTTTAGCTGGGAAGCCATACTTCTGTTTTCTAGATGGTTTTTCTGGGTTTTACCAAATTCCCATAGCCCAGGAAGACCAAGAAAAGACTACTTTTACATGTCCATTCGGAACTTACGCATATAGGAGAATGCCCTTCGGGCTTTGCAATGCTCCAGGGACCTTTCAGCGATGCATGATGAGCATATTTACTGAATTCTTAGAAAAATGCATCGAGGTTTTCATGGATGATTTCACTGTATATGGGAGTTCATTTGACGATTGCCTGTTTAACTTGTCTAGAGTCATGGAAAGATGCATCGAAACTGATCTTGTTTTAAATTTTGAAAAGTGTCATTTGATGGCCAGTCAGGGCATAGTCCTAGGACACGTTGTGTCAGCTAAGGGGATAGAGGTGGATAAAGCAAAAATTGATGTTATATCTGATTTACCTTACCCCACAAATCTTCGGGAAGTGCGTTCTTTTCTTGGTCATGCAGGTTTCTACCGCAGGTTCATTAAGGACTTCTCGAAGATAGTGACCCCGATGACGAGCGTGCTTAAAAAAGATGTCCCATTCTGCTTTGACAAGGAGTGCAAGCTGGCTTTCGATGTTCTGAAGAAGTGCTTGACCAACGCACCCATCATTCATCCACCGCAGTGGGGTACCCCCTTCGAGATTATGTGCGATGCAAGCAATTATGTCGTTGGCGCTGTGCTGGGCCAGAGGATAGACAAGAAAAGCCACGTAATTTATTATGCCTCCAGGACGCTCAACTCCGCGCAGATCGGTTACACCACAACAGAGAAGGAGCTGCTTTCCATTGTTTTTGCTCTTGATAAATTTCGGCCATATATTCTTGGATCTAAAGTGATTGTTTTTTCTGATCATGCAGCAGTTCGTTATTTGATGAACAAGAAGGACTCGAAGCCTAGACTGCTCAGGTGGGTACTACTACTCCAGGAGTTCGACGTCTCAGTCCAGGATAGAAAAGGATTAGAGAATACAGTTGCCGACCACTTGAGCCGCATTGTGCGTAATGAGGATGCATTGCCCCTGAACGACGAATTCCCTGATGATGTCCTCTTTCAGGTAAGTGTGGCGATACCATGGTACGCTGATATCGTCAACTACTTGGTCATAGGTACGTTCCCATCTGATTTCTCATATAACAAGAGAGTTAAGCTGCGAAGCGAAGCTAAGACTTATGTTTGGGATGAACCTGTTTTATGGAAATTTTGTGCTGACCAAGTAATTAGGAAGTGTGTCCCTAAGTCTGAGCATAAGTGGTAGATGTACTTTTGGGGTACTCCAAATTCAAGCTGTCGAGGCTTGCCAAAATACAATTTATAAACCCGATGTACACCGAGCTATTTGTAGCTAAGTGGCAACGGGGTCGATCCACAGGGAAATAAGAAATTTAATCTAACTAAGTCTAATTTGCTAGAAGTAAAAGAATGCACGAATTGAAAAGAATAGTAATTTGGTTTTGGGGGAAGAGAGCTCCTAAAATGCTAACGGAAAATTAAATGGCAACGTGCAAAAATTAAACGGTCGTGCTTAACTTCGAGAAATGGAATTGCTCGTTATGGATGTTCGGATCATCGATACAATTTACGCTTTAGCCATGTTCATGCACACAATTCATTTAGTTATTTCTAACTCAAATGACCCAAGGATTTAATTAGACTCGTGCAATTCTAATTAAACTTGGCCAATAATCTATCTAAGGTAGCGACCCCTAAATCGATTACGTGCCAGTGACGGGAACGTTGCGACGGCCTAATCCTAAGACTAAACCGGTTTCTCTCTTGCCTTAAGCCTAACATGAAAACGTTAATTAATTCAGTTACCAATGTCACTTTGGACCGAACTAATTAGCCATGCTTAGACCCGTGCTACCTAGCGGTATAGGCAATTATACGTCCCAACCTTTAGCCCTCTATCATGCATAGGAATTAGATTGTCAAGCTAATTTAGCTACACATGCTAGATATGGATGAAGAACAAGCAAGAGATGCATAACATACTAATTGTCTTAACATTCACAAAGGGAAAAATCTCCCCAAACATCCAAAATTTACAACCCAAAGCTCAAAATTAAGCACTTACCTTGGTTTAGCCTTCCATGGAGGTTGGATTAATCCAATCTCCCATGGAAGAGCTTGGAATCATGCACAAAGAAGGAGAAGAAGTACAAAAATGGTGGAAAAATGCCTTGGAACCGAGAGGAGAACCTTGAGGAAGAAGAAGCATGAAAGAATGGCTGCAAATCTGAAGTTTTCACGGTTTTTAAGCTCGGAGCGTCGAGACGCTAGGCCAGCGTCGAGACGCTGTGCCCTAAGTTGGCAGGCGCGCGCGCGGGGTAGCGTCGAGATGCGCGCGCGGCGTCGAGCGAGCGTCGAGACGCTTGCGCTCGACGCTTGCTCTCGGGTGAAACTTCGGACGCGCGCTTCAGAGTTCGGGGCGTCGAGACGCTAGGCCAGCGTCGAGACGCTGTCGGCGTTGAGTGAGCGTTGAGACGCGCGCTCGACGCTGATGCACGTCTATCTTGGGGAATCGTCGGGGCAGCGTCGAGCTAGCGTCTAGACGCTGGGGCGCACGCAGATTTTCAATGACGGGCGCGCGGGCGAGGCGGACACGGGCGAGGGCGCACGGGCGCGCGCGGACATGGGCGAGGCAGAGCGGGCGGGCGCACGGGCGCACGGGCGCGAGGCGAGGCGGCGCGCGCGGGCGCGCGCGTCTGGGCGCTGGGCGCCGGCGCTTGGGCGCTGCCCTCTCGGTTCTTAGCCCACTTTTGGGTCGTTTCTGCTCCCGAGGTCCGTTTGGCCTATCGTTTTGACCCGAACACTTCCCGAAACATCTTAAATGACCTTTTTAGCCCCGAAAATCATCAATGGACTTCCCGAGCTCTTCACCATGAAATCACCTATAAGAAAGCATTTTAATCAATATATGTCATGGTTTTAGCTAGAATTAGGGTCATTAAGATAGCTCTATTTTGGAGCTATCAAAATACCCCCGACCTAAATCTTGCTAGTCCTCGAGCAAGGTATACTCTAAATAATCTCCAAAGAATTAAATGCATGCTTGGACTCTAATCTCAATGCTTGTGAAACAAGGTACTTGTAGTAAATTCAAAACCATCAAAAGTATGCAAACGTTGAAATCATTTCAAAATTTAAACTCCTATTCCCTTACGTGTGTGTGTGTTTAGCACCTCTCAACCTAGCTCATGCAAGCCCGGAACAACCTTATACAGTCTTATAACTCGTTTTCCCCCTACTTATGGCGATAAGAACAGTCTAACGGCTTTTAGCGATAGAAAAAGCAACAAAACATAAGGCCTAAGTTTTATTCTTTTCTTTGAGTACTTCGTACCCATTTTTTTTTCTTTTTGAACTACTTTTTTTTTATTTTTCTCCAAGAGAGCCTAACACGTCAAACCAAATTTTAGCTTCACGTTTTTAAGGACCATTGCTCACTTCCATTAGTTCCCCTTTCATGCAGTGACAACCGTGGGTTACACGATCGCCCCTGGTTACACGGGCAACACAAGAAGGAGGAGCAACTCTGGAGGTTTTATTTTTCATGCTAACACTTTTTTTTTTAGGCAATAGCTTCGCTATACACAAATGAGTCATTACTACTTCTACACCTCAAGCCTCCCTAATGGTACCTTTCGGGGTGACAACAAGGTTTCAGACAAAATAAGACCATTCTAGACCTACAGAACTGAGGATAAGAGTGCTATGTGCTCAGTGAATGTAGGGAAATAACATAAAAAAATTTAAAATAGGCTCAAAATGTGCATCCATCGTCAAATTTTCGAATAATGCAATTACGGAGTGTTCACAAGCAAATCACAGACCGTCCTCATCGGACACATGCATTCAGATTCTAATCTAACAGTCAGAGTACACGTATGCTCGACAACTACTAAGAAGTCTCATCTCTATCTATCAACAAACTCCACCCCCCACCTTAAGATATGCATTGTCCCCAATGCATTCAACTATAAAAACAATAAAATCCTAAGGGAACAGAAAACCTCCCCTGAATTCTATGGAGCCGACGGGTGGAGATGTGCACCAACGTCCTCCAATGGGCTCTCGAATCGTCGACCGTTCCACCTTTTCTCCTAGGAAAACAAGAAAACAAACAACAACTCAAAAGCAAAAATAAACAAAAGCAAAGCGATAAACAACAGAATTACAGTTCAAACTCGGGTGCCTCCGAGAAGCGCAAATTTTTAGAGTCGATTGCTCGACTGTATTCTCTTGACCACTCATCCATAATCGATCGGGGGTGGCGCTAGAAGTAATGTGGCGTCATAGCACTCAGCATCCCCCTCGTGGAAAATCTTCAACCGGTGCCCATTCACTTTCTGCACCTCATCTGAGTCCAAGCTCTGAATCTCTACACTGCCATAAGGAGAAATTTTAGTTATGGTATAGGGTCCTTTCCAACGGGAACGAAGCTTACTTGGCATGAACTTCAGACGGGAATCGAAGAGCAGAACTTTCTGACCGACTTCGAAGTCTTTCTTTAAGATCCTTCGGTCATGAAACTGTTTGGACTTCTCTTTATAGATCCTGGAGTTCTCATAGGAGTCTGTTGCGTGCTCAATGTGTTAGTAAAAATAAGCAATAAGGAAGAAAGAGCACTCAGAACATGCAAGCATACATGATCTTATAGCAAGTAATAAGTATTTTTTCATTCGTTTTCCCACAGAGATTTATTATAAGTTACTCATGAAGTGTAAAGTTAAGAAAGAAGGGGTGGATTTGAAGGGGTAAAATTGGTTTTTAATTTCCTACTTCTTACCGAATGTATAAAGGAATGCAACATAAACAAATGCAAGTTGAAATTAGACTCAAAGGACAAGAGACAAAATTAATAAATGAAGAAGAAAACAGCTAAACAGAATGGTAACTTAGCAGAATTGCGGGCACCGCAATGTTACCGCAATTGTAAAAACAGCAAAAGTGTGTAAAATGGAGAATTAAGGGCTACTAACGACTATCCTATAGGCATTTTAATACGATTTTCAAGCATTGGATCAACTCTCTATGCATCAAACTCACTCTATCTCATGTATCGTCCGATTCCATGCATTAGATTCTTTAGTTTACTCAACTCAAAGTAAGGTCTTAAGCATCTTGTTAAAGCAGAAGTGTTTAGTTTGTACTAGGAAAACGCTTATTCCTAAGCCGTTTTCTGGCTACCTTGGAAGGCTAGCATGATTATATGACTCTGAACTCTTACTCCTTCCAGAGGTTAGGAGTTCTTTGGACAAAATGGATGGCCAATCGAAATTGCCCGTGGGATGAAGCTTACATACAATCAATGCTTCGAGAGCTATCCTACATGCTTGGTTCACGTTTTTTAGCCTATAGTCTTGTCATTAGCATGCCCCTATGTGATTTAGCTACTCATGGATATATAGAGAACAGAAATATAAGATAAAACAGACATGCTCAGAAGAAGAATAAACTGAAAACAGTAAAGGAAAGCAGTAGAATGCAAAGGCAAGAACTGTGAAATGAAGAATTGTGATTTGATTACTTTGAATGTTTGACCGAACAAAGGGAAGCTTAAAGTAAATAATCCAAAGACAGAAAGCAACGAAATGAAGTAAACTAATCACTAAACCAGAAACAACAACTGAACAATGCTGGAAATAGAAAGGAAAGACAGAAAGCAGTAAATGATGCTTGAAAGCCCCGTCGCAATCGCCTCGAATGAAGGATCAAAAAGGTCAGCCTTGCTTGGATGAATCCAATCGGGAGAGAAGAAGAATCTCCTCTCCTTCCTATCAGATTATCGGTTCCAATAGCTGAGCTTCGCAAACCAATAGACGACAAAGGAAAAACAGGAGAAGAGATGGACTGCGAGAAGACTTCTACGCTTTCGGATGATGATTGAACCTCCGACTTTGACCCCCTTTTATAGTAGTTTGCAGGTGCATTTGGGCCAAGGAGAACCATCAATCTTCAACGTCGTATATCAGAATGGATGGAGGAGAAAGAACGAATCCCTGAAATAACGGAAATTAACAGAAAAAGATCAGTCAACTTACGGTTTTCACTTGAAACATTGCGGGCACCGCAATGTTTTCGCAATTCTATCGCAATGCTTGTTTTTCATTCTTTTCCTTCGGTTTTCAACCCTTTTCTTTCCTATTGTACATAAGTCCTAATTTAGCTACCTTCTTCTAATTCTCATATTTAAGCATAGGTTTAGGCTAAATGCTATCAAAAACACCTAAGAGTGTGCATCTTCCTAAGCTAAAAAGGTCCTAAATAAGTCCCTTTCAGAGACTTAACACACCCCCAAACTTAAGGTTTTGCTTGTCCTCAAGCAAACTAAGGACTTACTTAGGCTGTTTTTATCTTCTTTAACCACTTACTGACTCCCCTATATCCCTATCCATAGCAGTGCTGTCCTGTGACACACTTCTAAGTTTAAAACTATCCTCTTGTCAAGCTTCTTCTGACTTCGCCTGCCTAATACACCTGCTGTTTTTTATTAACTCCCTACTACTGATCTACCCACTTTTGTCATATCCTGCCACTATCCCTAAGGTTTCAAATTCTACCAAGCATTACCCCAGACTCAGTACATGCTTCTAACCTTTTCTTTTGAGCTACCTAGGATTCCTTAGAGTCATGCTAGTCTTAGTACAAAATTAGTGACAGTAGTACTTTCATGTAACAAACTAAACCCTGGCATCACTATATTGGACATACATTCATCTCCCTAGACAAACTTAAAAAGCTACAACCTTGTGCTCAGCTCTTTGAAGATCAGAGTTCTTTTTTAATTAGGACATCTAAGCCACAAGTTTATAACTCCTAAGCATACATTCTTCTTCCCTAAGTTATTTTTTTTCTTGGGGACCTCTCCTTTGGTTGCCTTTTGATGCAATGCCATTTGTGGGTTACACACTTGTCATTGATTACTCAGCAACCTCAAGAGAGACATCCCCCCTTTATTCTATCATTCATTTTTTTTTTTTTTTTTTAAAAGAGAAGAAGAATGCTTAAGTCTACAAGGAAGAGAGGAATGTTCCTAGGGCTAGGGTGGCCTCCCCCAAACTGAAACTACTCATTGTCCCCAATGAGTGTCTGAGGTGGCACACCCCCAAACTTGTCCTAGAAGCATCTAGTCTAAGGTAAAACAAAGAGAATCTAAAAGTCCTAGGCATAGGCAAAACATTTTAAAAGCAATTATCCCAGCAGCAGAAAATTTGAACAAAACAGACAGTGAAGGACTTACAGTTATGCATGCTGAGCACTATTCAGAGGCTAATTTAAACTATCAAAGGGTGTCCTATGACACTCATCCAGCATGCTTTAAGATAAGCTATATAAGGTAGTCATGCTAGCAGCAAAAGATAGAATTTAAACAGATCACAGCCTAGCTAAACAAACAGTCCAAAACATGCTTTCAGTAATAAAAATTGCGGGTACCGCAATTATTTCGCAATTAAGACAGGGCGGATATATCAGTGGTTAAGGCCCCTACGCATGCTTTTTCTAATCATTCAAGCTATACAAAAATGAAACTAAACTACTCTACCTAATCAGCTAACAGCAGGCTACACTAAACAACTTAAAAACTAAATACTAAGCAACTAAAACAGATCAAAATACTAACTAAAAACAGCAGAATTCACATGGTCTATCAGAAAGCAGATTTTTTTCTAAGGGAACAGCAATACTCCCTTGAGTGCAATTCAAACCAGCACTCAAATGTCTTCATCCTCATCAGGTTGTCGTGGGCGTGGAGGCACCCATGGAGTCAGGAGATTCGTGGGGAAGTCAGGGAAGATGCACCCAAGTTGGTCAGCAACTTCCTTGTCCCGTGCCTGCGCGTAAGTGGCCCATTGAGCCATTCTCTTCTGCATATCCATCAGGCAAGCCATGGATAGTGACTGATCAGCAGCCAGCCTATCCAGCTCGAATTCCATGTTCCCCTTCCTCTTCAGCCTTAAACCAGCAGGGAGCTCCAAGTGGCCTGTGTAAGCCATTTGCTGCTCCATACGCTCGATGGGAACTCCTGCAAGCAAACAGAGTTTAGTTATAGTATTAGGGAAAAACAATGGTCCCTTACCCTTCTTGGCGCACTCAGTGATGGCAGCAGCAATGACTTCTCCCACATTGATCGTGAGACCTCTCATTATCGCATACACCAGCAGCGATCTGCTCTGGTTGATTGTGGTCTCATGTGTCACGGGGGACAGCTTCCTTTTTACGAACGAAAACCAGACAGCCGCTTTAGCAGTGAGGTTGGCACTCATGAGAGTGTGCCTCCCATTGCGTGACACGGTCCAGGAAGCTTCAGGCTGGCCACTGGTTCGAATGGCCTCTTCCAGAACTGCCTCAGTAGGCTCATCAACAATCCGTGCATAATCTGTATGTGTTTGGCCCTTGAGACCATAGGCTTCGTTGATGGCCTTGGCTGAGAAGTCTACTTCTACCCCTCTGACCACAGACAGGCCATCCTCAGGGCTGAGCACATTGGCGTAGAAATCATACACCATGCTCGTGTAGGCTGGATTGGGTGGTCTGCAAAACTCCTCCCAGCCGTGGTTTGTAATTCCTGCGCGCAAGAACTGCGGCAGGTCAGCAGGTCTGTCGAGGAAGCCCTTCTCGTGCAGCAACTCCCTCTTCCTCAATTCAATGCCTCTGGATTCAGCGTCAGAGGACACATACCTCACTAACTGAGGCTCATCTTCAGGGTAAAGCTTAGCCTTCCCTTTGTCTGTTGGTTTGGCTGACTCCGCAGCCTCAACCTTAAGTTTCTTGAGCGATGGCTCCGTGCTTTCCTTCTCTGATGAAGGCGCCCTTTTGACCTTCTTCTTTTTCAACTTCTTGGACCGCTTGGCCTTAAGAATCTTGGCCTTCTTCTTCTTCTTGAGCTTGGCCTTGATGGCGATCTGCTGGAGGCACGCCCCCAATGTCTCTTCCATCGAGTCATTGATAACTCCATTTTGGAGCTATTAAATACGTCCTAATTATAGCTAAAGGCCGCTTCCAATTGATTAAATGTATCTCTTTTGTAGGAGAAAAGCGGCAAAGAGCTCGTGCGTCCGTTGGGCGTGTTCGAGAGCTTAAAGCAGAGTTTTAGCGCCCCGGGAATGCATCGGGAAGAGGGGAGTTTGTTCCGTGAAGAAACGGGCCAAAACAGCCTTGAAGAGGCATCGCATCAGCCCCAAACCCGAGAGCCAGCGTCGAGCTACAGCGTCGAGACGCTGGCTCGACGCTGGAAAAACCCGAGAGCAAGCGTCGAGTGATAGCGTCGAGACGCTAGCTCGACGCTGCCCTGGCGTCGAGACCCTGCTTAGGCGTCGAGACGCTTCGGAGGAGGCGCGCGCTGGAAAATCATCGGGGCAGCGTCGCGACGCTGGCCTTGCGTCGCGACGCCAGCGCGCGCGCGCGCGGATCACTTAGGGCACAGCGTCGAGACGCTAGGCCTAGCGTCTCGACGCTACGACGAAGGCAGTAGCTAAAAGACGATTTTCCTGCACATTTTTAGGGGGAACTTCTCCAAGCTTTTTCTCCTTCATCTCTCAACGGAATCCGGCGATTCTTCTTCCATTCTTCTCCATTTTCTCTCTACTTTCCGTGGAGCTCCGCCATTGTTGGCATGCGAGTGAGCTCCACTCTCCATTTGTAATAGGTAGATGAACTCTTCCATGGTCGTTGGTGGAGCGGGATTGACGAACCGCGCCATGAGCGGCTAAGGTAAGGGTGACGGTTTGGGATTTTGTTTAGGGGAATTTTGTTAGACATTATTACTTTGATAATCTGAGTAGAATTATGCATATTGGTTCTGTTTACATTGCATTTATTTACTTTGCTTAATCCAACGCGCATGCTAAATTATGTTGATTGACACTCGGATAGTTTCGCATGTTGTGTATGTTAAAGAGTAGCGATGCCGTGCCTCTCACTGCTCGACTAAGTAACACAGGTAAATAGAACTAAATCGAAGTATCGGGTCGGGTAGGATAAATGTTGGTTGCATACGGCGTTTGCGGGCAACCTACTAGCATTTAGAATTCACGCTCGAATGTTCGTCGCGGTTAGCTAGTAACTGTCTAAATTCATCTTAGGACTGATCATCTTAATGTGAGATTAGATAACGTGTGATTAGGACTGTGTGGCCTAATTAAAATCCATGAAGTCGGCTACTTTGGGGCTTCTCTGGTAGTCGTCCGCGTGCTTAGTAAACTGAATTCCATGTTACTAGAATTAAATGATAAGTTGTATTTGTCTAACAAATGACCCCGAGACTCCCCAAACCGTACACACGTCTTCTACATATTATTTCTATCTTCCGTTAGCTTTCGCATTATTTCCTATTTGCATGATAAAACCCCCCGTTACCAATTAATTAATCAAATCCCCATTTCACTAGTAAATTCATTCTCCTATTCCTTGGATCGACCCTGTTACCACTGGCTGCAAAGCCTTGGCAATAGGCATTATAAATTTATTTTGGCAAGCCTCGACAGCTTGAGTTTATAGCGATAGTTTAAAAATATCGTTACCAAAATTGGCGCCGTTGCCGGGGAATAGGCAATTGATTGGATTTATGATTGAAGTTTGAATTTGATTTATTGATGGTTGACTGAAAATTTTTCCTGTTCGTATGTTGTATGTTTAGATTTTTGTTTGTGTATGACCCGTTCCTCTGAGGGTAGCTTGCAGTTTATCCCTGAGATTGACAGAGAGGAGCGGCGGTTACGAAGAGAAGCCCGGGAGGGGCAAGGACAGTTTGAAAGAGAAGAAGGCAATCCCTTCTTATTTGACGAGATGGCGCAAGGTGATGCGCCACGGACGCTTAAGCAACTGGCAGCGCCAGACCTGAACCTGCAGCCCTTGTGCATTAACTACCCCGTGGTAGCAGGTAACTTCGAGTTGAAATCTGGTTTGATTCACCAGTTACCTTCTTTCCATGGAAACGCAGGTGAGGACGCGAACAAACATTTGATGGAGTTCCATTGCGTCTGCGCGGGGATGAAGCCCGCAGGGGTCACGGAAGAGCAGTTGAATATGAGGGCATTCCCCTTTACACTGAAGGATAAGGCCAAGGATTGGCTGTATTACTTGCCTTCCGGATCCATCACCACGTGGCAGGACATGAAGCGGGTATTTTTGGAGAAATACTTTCCCGCATCCCTAGCCACCACACTGCGGAAAAGGATATATGGGATCACCCAAGATGTAGGTGAGTCCCTGCATGAGTATTGGGAACGCTTTGGGCGCCTGTGCGCGAGTTTCCCACACCACCAGATCGCCGATCAGCTGCTCATACAGTATTTTTATGAGGGGATGACACCCCACGACAGGCAGATGATCGATGCAGCGAGTGGAGGGGCTCTGATTGACAAGACCCCAGTTGAGGCCAAGCAACTCATTGCAAATATGGCTACCAACTCGCAGCAGTTTGGGATCAGGGGGCAAGGGCAAGTGCACAGCGTGGCTCAGAGCCATGAGATGTCTGAAATGAGGGCCCAGGTGGCCGAGATAGGTAGTATGCTGAAGAAAATTGTTGGAGGACAACGCGAAGAGGCGGAGGTCAATGCAATCGGGGGGTATGCTTCCAACCCAAGGAAGTACGACCCATATGCAAACACTTACAACCCCGGTTGGCGTGACCATCCAAATTTCAGCTATGGGAATAGGGAAGGACAGAATCGTTTCCAAGGCCGGTCCCAGGATAGGCCTAACTCTTCCACCCAAGCTCAAGCTTCGAGCTCCTCCAGTTCACTTGAAGAGATGGTCAGAACCATCGTGACTAGCACCAGCCAGTTCCAGAAAGAGGCTCGTGAAGAGCTAAATTCTCATAAGGCAGAGCTGCAGAATTTGAACAAGCAGCTGACACAAATGGCGGTGTCTATCAGTAAGATTGAGAGCAAGAGCTCGGGGAAGCTTCCTTCCCAAACTACAGTTAACTCATGTGAAAACGTGAGTGCCATTCAGCTACGCAGTGGGAAGTCACTTTCCACCAGAGCTGCGAAGGAAGCCACGGACAGCTTGAACAAGTCCGTCCCGACTGCTCCTGAGACTCAGAATGAGAAAAGAATTGAGAAGGTCAGTGTACCTGAGGATGTTGCCAAAGCACCATTCCCGAGTAGGCTTGCGAAGCCTACTTTGGAATCAGATGACGAGGAGGTCCTGCGAACCTTCCAGAAGGTGATGGTGAATATCCCGCTCTTAGAGGCAGTCAGTCAAGTGCCCAAATATGCAAAATTCCTAAGGAGCTGGTGCACTACGAAAAGAAAGTCCAGAGGGACTGAGAAAAAGAAAGAAAACGTCTCTGCCATACTCCCAGGTACGTTGCCTGCAAAGTGCAACGACCCAGGTACTTTTACTATCCCGTGCACTATAGGTAGTAAAATTGTTCATAATGCCATGTTAGACCTAGGAGCCTCTGTTAATGTTATGTCTTATGCATTATATCGTGAACTGAATTTGAATGAAATGCATGAATGTAATGTTTCTGTTCAGTTGGCTAATGGGTCGAGCATCTGTCCTAGGGGGAAGGTCGAGGATGTTTTAGTTAGAGTGGGAAATGTATCTGTTGTTGACCATGTTGAGAATGGGAGTCTACCCTCGCGCTTGAGGGATGGTTCCCATGTCTCTGTGAAAATTTCTGATTTAAATTTGATGGATGATACTGCTGGATTTTGCACTAACATGTCTGATATTCACGTGCCCGAGGCACGAAGAGTGCAAAATGTTTTTCAGGTGGATGGTGGAAAAGGTGTGGCCAAGGACAAGTCTGGATCGTCCCCCGCACCTACAGACTATGGATGAGTCTGTCGAGAGAATACAGTCGAGCAACCGACTTTAAAAATTCTGCGCTTCTCGGAGGCACCCGAGTGTTGAACTGTTTTTATGTTTTAGTTTAGTTTTATTGCTTTTTAGATTAACTTAGTTTTAACTAGCTTGCTGTTTTTTTTTAGGGAATCGAGGATGAGAAGACAATTTTGGGCTCTAAGGCGTTCGTGCGCCGCTTCCTCGCCCTCGCCAGCTTCACCAAGAGTCAGGGAAGTGTATTTCTTCTTCCCTTTTACTTCATTGTATCTGACTGGTTGGCATTGAGGACAATGCCAAATTTTGAAGTTGGGGGTGGAGTAGTCCGATGGATGTGCATGTGTAGTTTGTTGAGAAGTGCTATAAAGATATTGAAGTGCTTGGGACTCTGTTTACTGTTTTCTGACTGTGATAGCCTAGGAAATGCATGTTGGAATTCTGAGCATGTTCATAATCGAGTTTTTGCATGAGTTTTGTGTTTATTTGGTTCATGTCAAAAAATTTTAAAATTTTTGCTTTTGCTCTCTTGCACTCATCGCGCACTTGGCAGCTTCTCCCTAGATTCCGTAAGCTTGGTTTATCGCATGTTTAGCTAATTCTCGTTGTCACCCCGAAAGGCACCCTTAGGTAGCTTGTTGCATGAGAGTTAGTAGTTAGTTAATTGAGAAAGCATGTGCTTAGCCTAATGAAAAAAAAAAAATAGAAAAGCATGTTTGGTAGAAATTCCTCTCGAGGCGCTCCTCCTTCTTTATTAGCGCTTAAAAGAAGTGAGCGTCAGTCCTTAAAAACGTGAAGTTTTATGCATGAATTTGACGTGTTAGGCAACTCGAGAAGGAAAGAAAAAGAAAGAAAAAGTTGGTTCAAAGAACCCAAATAAAAGAGTACAAAGTACTTTTGAAAAGAAAGAAAAAGTATGAGAAAATAATTAGGTCTCTTAATTTACTTCTCTCTCTCGTGTAAGTCAAGTGTAGCTGTTCTTAAACGCTAGAAGTAGGGGGAAAGCGGGATGTGCGTTGCATGTTGGTTTTCCGGGTTTTCGTGAGTTTAGGAGAGGTTAGCTAGCACACACACACGTTAGGGGGCAAGAGTTAATTTTTGATATGTCCTAGTTAACGCATGAACAAAATGCTTCCATGATTATGATCGTGTTTAAATTTCAATATGCATGGAGGTTTGAGTTAGAATATATGTAAATGCGTCCTTAGAGTCAATGTCTTTGTAGTGCTTGCTCGAGGACTAGCAATGTTTAAGTTGGGGGTGTTTGATAACTCCATTTTGGAGCTATTAAATACGTCCTAATTATAGCTAAAGGCCGCTTCCAATTGATTAAATGTATCTCTTTTGTAGGAGAAAAGCGGCAAAGAGCTCGTGCGTCCGTTGGGCGTGTTCGAGAGCTTAAAGCAGAGTTTTAGCGCCCCGGGAATGCATCGGGAAGAGGGGAGTTTGTTCCGTGAAGAAACGGGCCAAAACAGCCTTGAAGAGGCATCGCATCAGCCCCAAACCCGAGAGCCAGCGTCGAGCTACAGCGTCGAGACGCTGGCTCGACGCTGGAAAAACCCGAGAGCAAGCGTCGAGTGATAGCGTCGAGACGCTAGCTCGACGCTGCCCTGGCGTCGAGACCCTGCTTAGGCGTCGAGACGCTTCGGAGGAGGCGCGCGCTGGAAAATCATCGGGGCAGCGTCGCGACGCTGGCCTTGCGTCGCGACGCCAGCGCGCGCGCGCGCGGATCACTTAGGGCACAGCGTCGAGACGCTAGGCCTAGCGTCTCGACGCTACGACGAAGGCAGTAGCTAAAAGACGATTTTCCTGCACATTTTTAGGGGGAACTTCTCCAAGCTTTTTCTCCTTCATCTCTCAACGGAATCCGGCGATTCTTCTTCCATTCTTCTCCATTTTCTCTCTACTTTCCGTGGAGCTCCGCCATTGTTGGCATGCGAGTGAGCTCCACTCTCCATTTGTAATAGGTAGATGAACTCTTCCATGGTCGTTGGTGGAGCGGGATTGACGAACCGCGCCATGAGCGGCTAAGGTAAGGGTGACGGTTTGGGATTTTGTTTAGGGGAATTTTGTTAGACATTATTACTTTGATAATCTGAGTAGAATTCTGCATATTGGTTCTGTTTACATTGCATTTATTTACTTTGCTTAATCCAACGCGCATGCTAAATTATGTTGATTGACACTCGGATAGTTTCGCATGTTGTGTATGTTAAAGAGTAGCGATGCCGTGCCTCTCACTGCTCGACTAAGTAACACAGGTAAATAGAACTAAATCGAAGTATCGGGTCGGGTAGGATAAATGTTGGTTGCATACGGCGTTTGCGGGCAACCTACTAGCATTTAGAATTCACGCTCGAATGTTCGTCGCGGTTAGCTAGTAACTGTCTAAATTCATCTTAGGACTGATCATCTTAATGTGAGATTAGATAACGTGTGATTAGGACTGTGTGGCCTAATTAAAATCCATGAAGTCGGCTACTTTGGGGCTTCTCTGGTAGTCGTCCGCGTGCTTAGTAAACTGAATTCCATGTTACTAGAATTAAATGATAAGTTGTATTTGTCTAACAAATGACCCCGAGACTCCCCAAACCGTACACACGTCTTCTACATATTATTTCTATCTTCCGTTAGCTTTCGCATTATTTCCTATTTGCATGATAAAACCCCCCGTTACCAATTAATTAATCAAATCCCCATTTCACTAGTAAATTCATTCTCCTATTCCTTGGATCGACCCTGTTACCACTGGCTGCAAAGCCTTGGCAATAGGCATTATAAATTTATTTTGGCAAGCCTCGACAGCTTGAGTTTATAGCGATAGTTTAAAAATATCGTTACCAGTCATCCTTCTGTGCAAGACTCTCCGGGCTAGCTTCCCTCATAGGAGAGAAGACCTCGTCTTCCTCAGCATCCCCACTGCCCTGCGTTGACTCTTGGTACTCCCCATATGGGAATTCAGGATCAGGCCGTGGAGAAGTGTGCGACGGCGTGGTGCTCTGCGCTGCTGTAGGTGTCTGTGCAGAACTCTGAGGTGATGAAGACAACTCAGGGCTCTGTGCAGGCGGCGACGAAGAGAGCTCTGGGCTTTGCACTGGTTCAGATGGTGAAGGGCTGTGCGCTGGTGATGCAGATGGCGACGAACCCTTCTTGGTCGACTCGTGGGACACACGATCAGTTTCTTGACTCTCCACAGAGGGAGTCTTTGCTTTGCTTGGTTCTGCGGCCACCTCGACACTCCATCTGCGCTTCTTGGGTGTGCCTGCTGGTTCAGAGGGTCCAGTAGGTATTTCTGTGACGACCTTCCACTTCTTCTTTCGAATCGGAAGTTTGGGAAGGCGTTCGGTGCGCGCAGCATCAGCATCTGCGAGGGCAAGAAGTGCTTCCCTCGCAGCCGTTTCAGCGTCTTCAGCCCTTTTCTTGGCCGCAGATCGTTCGGCTCTTGTGAGCACCATCGTCGAATCTTGGAGGTTTGGAAAGAAGAATCAAAGATGAAGAGAAAAGATATTTCTTGGAGTTCAGAGACTTGGGAAATCGTATAGATCCACGCGCGTCTCAACGGATATAAAGGAAACGGAAAAAATCACAACGGCTATAATTTTTGCGGATCCCGCAATTCCTGCGCAATTTTAGGGACCGTTGGAGATTTTTTTGTTCATCTAAATTGCTATCTTTGCTCAACCGTATCTTCGATTTGGCCCAATATCTTCTCGATTTCTTTAGCTGGATTTAATCTCCTTGATTCCATCTATCGATTCCCTGATGATGGAGGGAATGGCCCCATGAAATCAATGCCCCATACATCAAAGAGCTCTAACTCTAAGATGTAAGTGAGAGGCATTTCATCCTTGCGACTGAGATTACCTGTCCTTTGGCATTCATCACAGCTGTGGGCATAGTTGTGTGCATCCTTGAAGATCGTTGGCTAATAATAGCCACTCTGAAATACCTTTGCAGCTGTTCTTTGGCCACCAAAGTGTCCACCATAAGGAGCTGTGTGGCAGTGCTGCAGCACAGACTTCGCCTCAGCAGCTGAAACACACTTCCTTAGCAAGCCGTCAGCACATGTCTTGTAAAGAGTGGGGTCATCCCATATGAATTTCCTTGCCTCGTGGAGGAACCTCTTCTTCTCTTGTCCTCCTTTGAAAGTAGGCAGTACCTGCGATGCAAGGAAGTTAGCAATGTCAGCAAACCAAGGTTCCTCATCGTTATCATGATGAGTCAAAACAAAGACATGTTCATCAATGAAAGCATCAGAAATTGCGGGTTCCGCAATTTTTTCGCAATTATGCTGCAATCTAGAAAGATGATCCGCAACCACATTTTCACATCCTTTCTTATCTCTAATGTCTAGATCAAACTCTTGCAGCAGCAGTACCCATCTAATCAACCTAGGCTTGGCATCAGCCTTCCTCATAAGGTACTTTAAAGCATAATGGTCAGTGTACACTATTGTCCTAGTGCCTACAATATAGTTCCTAAATTTCCCACAAGCAAACACTACAACCAGCATCTCTTTCTCAGTGGTTGTATAATTGCATTGTGCCTCATTAAGTGTCCTACTGGCATAGTATACAGGGTGTGTTAGCTTGTCAATCTTTTGGCCTAACATGACCCCTACGGCATAGTCACTAGCATCACACAACAACTCAAAGGGGAGGTCCCAATTTGGTCCTACTATGACAGGGGCTGTGACTAATGCTTCTTTAAGGGTCTTCCAGGCTAGGAAACATTCTTTAGAGAAGATGAAGGGTTTGTTTAGCTCTAGAAGCTCACATAAGGGCTTGGAGATCTTAGAAAAGTCTTTAATGAACCTTCTATAGAAGCCAGCATGCCTTAAAAAACTTCTAATGGCTTTAACATTTTGTGGTTCTACCAACTTCTCTATTACTTCAATCTTGGCTCTATCAACCTCTACACCTGCCCTCGACACTCTATGACCTAGGACAATCCCCTCGTCCACCATGAAGTGACACTTCTCCCAATTAAGGACTAAGTTGGTCTCCTCACACCTAGCTAGGACTTGTCCTAAGTTCTCTAGACAGTTTGTAAATGAATCCCCAAAGACTGAGAAATCATCCATGAATATCTCTATCATGGACTCATCCAAATCAGAGAAGATTGCCAGCATGCACCTCTGGAACGTTGCCGGTGCATTGCATAAGCCAAAAGGTATTCTGCGAAAGGCAAAAGTTCCAAAAGGGCAAGTGAAGGTAGTCTTCTCTTGGTCCTTAGGGTCTATTGTGATCTGGTTATATCCCGAATAACCGTCTAAGAAACAATAATAGGCTCTACCAGCTATTCTGTCTAACATTTGGTCAATGAATGGTAGAGGGAAGTGGTCTTTTTTGGTTTCTTTATTAAGTTTCCTATAATCCATACATACTTTCCACCCTGTGATAGTCCTAGTTGGAATCAGTTCATTGCTCTCATTGACTACCACAGTCATCCCCCCCTTCTTAGGTACACATTGTATGGGGCTTACCCACTGACTACTAGCTATGGGGAATATCACACCTGCATCTAACCATTTTATGATTTCCTTTTTAACTACCTCTTTCATAGAGGGATTCAGCCTACGTTGGTGATCTACTCTAGGTGTGTGCTCTTCTTCTAGTATAATCTTATGCATGCAATAAGAAGGGCTAATGCCTCTAATCTCAGCAATAGTCCATGCAATAGCCTTCCTATGTTGCTTCAGTAGTAAAATCAGTTCACCCTCATGCTTTTCACTTAATTTAGAAGAAATGATAACAAGCAGAGTTTCATTACTCCCTAAATATGCATACTTGAGGTGAGTGGGTAGTGGTTTCAATTCCAAAACAGGTGGATGCTCAATGGATGGCTTTAAAGGATTTAATGATCTATCAGTTAGGTCTATATTCATACATACATGTTATGGTTTATCTACAGGCATATCCATTATTTCAGATACATTCAAGTCAGCTACATCTAATTGTACATATTCATTAGCATGCTTAGTTAATAGTACATGCTCCAATTGTTCTTCCATTAAAGAATCTACCACGTCCATGCTAGCACAGGATTCAAGGTCAGAAGGATACCTCAAAGCTTTATACACACTAAATTTCACCTCTTCATCATGAACCCTCATAGTGAGCTCACCTTTTTGGACGTCTATCAAAGCCCTACCTGTGGCTAGAAATGGTCTACCTAACAGGATGGGGACCTCCTTGTCTGCCTCATAGTCCAGGACAATGAAATCTGCAAGGAAAATAAATTTGTCAACTTTTACAAGAATATCCTCAATCTTACCTTCAGGGTATGCGATGGATCTGTCTGCAAGTTGTAAAGTGACAGTGGTTGGACGTGCTTCTCCTATTCCCAGCTGGCGGAATAATGATAGGGGCATGAGGTTTATGCTGGCTCCCAGGTCACAAAGAGCTCTCCCCACGTGCTTGCCTCCTAGCTCAACAGGTAAGGTGAAGGAACCAGGATCCTTCTCCTTCTTGGGTAGCTTATTCTGGAGTATGGCACTGCACTCCTCAGTGAGATTGACTGTTTCAAACTCACCAATTATTTTTTTGTTAGTAATAATGTCTTTCAAAAACTTTACATAAGAAGGCATAGACTGTAATACTTCTACAAAAGGAATGTTAACATGCACTTGCTTAAGAATTTCAAGAAATTTGTTAAAGTGCACTTCCTGTTCTTGTTTTTTCTTTAGCCTTCGAGGAAATGGAGGTGGTGGCACATATGCAGGCATGTCAGGTCGCCTTAGGATAGGTGGAGGCCTTGTAATTTCTTCTATCTCTTCAGTGATTGGCTCCAGCCTTGTTCCTGATGTGCTTGTTGGTGGTGGACCTTGGTTTGGCAGAGACTCCAGTGGAGCACTAGACTCTTTGTTCTCTACTCTCTTTGGTGTGTCCTTGGTGTTGCTCACCAATGGTCTCCCACTTCTAAGTTCAATTGCTTGAACTTGTTCTTTACCATCTCTCCTTGGCACTTCAGTGTCAGCAGGGAGTCTACCTTGGGGCCTACTTTTGATCTCATTGGCTAGTTGCCCTATTTGGTTCTCTAGACTCCTAAGGGTAGCTTGCTGGCTCTGTAGAGTGGCATCATTCTTGGCTATATATTCCTTAAGTAAATTTTCTACAGAAGATCCTACAGGTTGATTGTAAGGTTTTTGGTACATGGATTGGTTATGTTGGGGAGTGAAACCAGGTGTTCCACTCGGCCTTGGTTGGTTAGGATTTTGGTTAGCATTTTGTTGGCCACCCCATGACAGGTTTGGGTGGTTTCTCCAACCAGGGTTGTAAGTTTGTGAGTAGGGGTTGTTCCTAGGCTGCTGTTGGCTACCAACATAGCAGACTGAGGCTGGATTCCCAGGGCAATATTCATATGGGTGCCCTTCCCCACAGAATCCACAGATAAGTGCCTCGCCTTGACTTGGTTGGGTGCCCATTGACATGGCTGTGGCGGTATTGGCACTGGTTTGGAGATTGGCCTGAGCAATTTGCTTAACTAGGTTGGTCAGGGCGTTTATTTGGGTGCTCATGGCGCTTAGAGCATCCTTGTCTTGAGCTCTAGTTGGCTCTACTGGATCATCTGACCACCTACAGTGAGATGTTGAGATCTTCTCCAAGATCTCATAAGCTTCGTTGTAACTCTTGGACAACATGGAACCACCAGCAGATGAATTTAGAACTTGTCTGGTGCTGGGGTTGCATCCTTTGAAAAAGACCTCTATTTGGATACACCATGGGATGCCATGGTGTGGACATTTAATGAGAAGATCTTTGAATCTTGTCCAAGCTTCGTGAAGAGACTCACTTGGAGCTTGTTTGAATTTGATTATATCATCACGAAAGGTAGAATTCCTATCTGGTGGGAAATATTTGACTAGGAATTTTTCTGCTAAGTCTGTCCAATTGAGGACAGATCCAGAGGGTAATGAGTTTAACCACGTTTTGGCTTTGTCCCTCAAAGAGTAAGGGAACAGATATAGCCTCAAGGCTTCTTGGGAAACTCCAGGGATAAGGAATGTGTCACTAACTCCTAGGAAGTTTCTAAGATGGTTGTGGGGGTCCTCATTTTCCATTCCAAAGAATTGTCCCACAGTGGACAACATTTGGAACATCACTGGCTTTAACTCGAATGAGTTGGCAGTGATCTCAGGACGGATTATGCTGGGGTTCAGCTCCCCAGGCATAGGTACTAGGTAAGAAAGTATGGCGCTATCCTTATCATTCGCTATTTCGATGGGATTGCGAGTGACAGACACCAGATTTTGATCTCTTCTTTCCATTTCTTCTTGAGGAGATTGCGGTAACCTTGCGGTTTCAGCAATTAATGGAGGTAATGAAGGTTGTTTAAAGAGGCGTTTCTTGGCTCTATTTCTAGCTCTAAGTAATCTCTCGGGCTCAGGGTTGAACTCTAGATCACTACTTGGAAGCTCATTCATAAACTAACCTAAATGGTACCTGAAAAAGAAATGAAAAATGGATCAAATTCAATGGAGAATAACTTGGTGTTTCAAACTTAACAAACTTCGTTTTCACTTAAATAAATCCCCGGCAGCGGCGCCAAAAACTTGTTGCGTGCTCAATGTGTTAGTAAAAATAAGCAATAAGGAAGAAAGAGCACTCAGAACATGCAAGCATACATGATCTTATAGCAAGTAATAAGTATTTTTTTCATTCGTTTTCCCACAGAGATTTATTATAAGTTACTCATGAAGTGTAAAGTTAAGAAAGAAGGGGTGGATTTGAAGGGGTAAAATTGGTTTTTAATTGCCTACTTCTTACCGAATGTATAAAGGAATGCAACATAAACAAATGCAAGTTGAAATTAGACTCAAAGGACAAGAGACGAAATTAATAAATGAAGAAGAAAACAGCTAAACAGAATGGTAACTTAGCAGAATTGCGGGCACCGCAATGTTACCGCAATTGTAAAAACAGCAAAAGTGTGTAAAATGGAGAATTAAGGGCTACTAACGACTATCCTATAGGCATTTTAATACGATTTTCAAGCATTGGATCAACTCTCTATGCATCAAACTCACTCTATCTCATGTATCGTCCGATTCCATGCATTAGATTCTTTAGTTTACTCAACTCAAAGTAAGGTCTTAAGCATCTTGTTAAAGCAGAAGTGTTTAGTTTGTACTAGGAAAACGCTTATTCCTAAGCCGTTTTCTGGCTACCTTGGAAGGCTAGCATGATTATATGACTCTGAACTCTTACTCCTTCCAGAGGTTAGGAGTTCTTTGGACAAAATGGATGGCCAATCGAAATTGCCCGTGGGATGAAGCTTACATACAATCAATGCTTCGAGAGCTATCCTACATGCTTGGTTCACGTTTTTTAGCCTATAGTCTTGTCATTAGCATGCCCCTATGTGATTTAGCTACTCATGGATATATAGAGAACAAAAATATAAGATAAAACAGACATGCTGAGAAGAAGAATAAACTGAAAACAGTAAAGGAAAGCAGTAGAATGCAAAGGCAAGAACTGTGAAATGAAGAATTGTGATTTGATTACTTTGAATGTTTGACCGAACAAAGGGAAGCTTAAAGTAAATAATCCAAAGACAGAAAGCAACGAAATGAAGTAAACTAATCACTAAACCAGAAACAACAACTGAACAATGCTGGAAATAGAAAGGAAAGACAGAAAGCAGTAAATGATGCTTGAAAGCCCCGTCGCAATCGCCTCGAATGAAGGATCAAAAAGGTCAGCCTTGCTTGGATGAATCCAATCGGGAGAGAAGAAGAATCTCCTCTCCTTCCTATCAGATTATCGGTTCCAACAGCTGAGCTTCGCAAACCAACAGACGACAAAGGAAAAACAGGAGAAGAGATGGACTGCGAGAAGACTTCTACGCTTTCGGATGATGATTGAACCTCCGACTTTGACCCCCTTTTATAGTAGTTTGCAGGTGCATTTGGGCCAAGGAGAACCATGAATCTTCAACGTCGTATATCAGAATGGATGGAGGAGAAAGAACGAATCCCTGAAATAACGGAAATTAACAGAAAAAGATCAGTCAACTTACGGTTTTCACTTGAAACATTGCGGGCACCGCAATGTTTTCGCAATTCTATCGCAATGCTTGTTTTTCATTCTTTTCCTTCGGTTTTCAACCCTTTTCTTTCCTATTGTACATAAGTCCTAATTTAGCTACCTTCTTCTAATTCTCATATTTAAGCATAGGTTTAGGCTAAATGCTATCAAAAACACCTAAGAGTGTGCATCTTCCTAAGCTAAAAAGGTCCTAAATAAGTCACTTTCAGAGACTTAACAGAGTCCAAACGCAGTTCCTCCAATTCCTGTAACTGAAGCAATCGTGCCTCGCCAGCTTCGTCAGGGCTCATGTTACACTTCTTGATCGCCCAGAATGCTTTGTGCTCAATCTCCACGAGTAAGTGGCATGCCTTACCAAAAACCAACCGGTATGGGGACATACCGATAGGGGTTTTGTAGGCGGTGCGGTAGGCCCACAAAGCATCCGGCAAACGATCGCTCCAATCCTTCCTACTCGGTCTCACGGTTTTCTCCAGAATTGACTTTACCTCTCTGTTGGAGACCTCGACTTGCCCATTGGCTTGAGGATGGTAGGCGGTGGACACGCGATGATGCACACCATACTTCCTCAGCAAAGCCTCCACAGATCGGTTGCAAAAATGAGTCCCCTGGTCACTGATTATGGCTCGTGGGATTCCAAACCTGGTAAAAATACGAGACTGAACGAACCTAAGAACAGAATTAGCATCGTTAGTCTTCGTGGCTTTCGCCTCAACCCACTTGGAAACATAATCAACAGCCAGCAATATATAAGAAAAACCACAAGAAGGCGGGAAGGGTCCCATAAAATCCATGCCCCAAACGTCAAAGATTTCACATACTAAGACGGGAGTTTGAGGCATTTCATTTCTACCAGATATCGACCCTATTCTTTGACATCTATCGCAGGTTTTACAAAATTCATGCGCATCTTTAAACAGAGAAGTCCAGTAAAACCCACTATCTAAAACTTTCCTAGCTGTCCTCCTAGGCCCAAAATGTCCCCCACATGCATAATCATGACAGAAAGTAAGAATAGACGCATGCTCATTCTCAGGGACACACCTCCTAATTATTTGATCAGAACAGAACTTCCATAAATTGGGATCCTCCCAAACATAGTACTTAGCGTCGCTTTTCAGCTTCGCTTTCCTACTATGAGAGAAACCAGAAGGAAAATTACCTGTGGCCAAGTAATTTACCATATCAGCATACCAGGGAAGGACTGTATCAAGTCTGAAGAGTGTCTCATCGGGGAAATCTTCATTCAGAGGCAGGAGGTCTTCCTTTCTGACCAAGCGGCTCAGATGGTCGGCTACCGGGTTTTCTGCTCCTCTCCTATCTTTGATCTTCACATCGAAGTCCTGGAGAAGCAAAATCCACCGAAGTAGCCTCGGTTTTGCGTCCTTCTTGGTCATCAGGTACCGAACAGCTGCGTGATCAGAGAAAACAGTTACTTGAGAGCCAATAATGTAAGGACGAAATTTATCAAGCGCAAATACAATAGAAAGAAGTTCTTTTTCAGTTGTCGTGTAATTGCACTGCGCTGGATTAAGTGTCCTGGAGGCATAGTAAATGACACGGCTCTTGTTCTCGATCCTCTGACCGAGCACGGCTCCCAAGGCATAGTTGCTGGCGTCGCACATAATCTCGAAAGGCAAGTCCCACTGGGGTGGGTGTATGATGGGCGCGCTCGTCAAACTATCCTTGAGCAAATCGAAGGCTTTTCTGCACTCCTCCCCAAAATCAAACGTTACATCCTTCTGAAGGAGGTACGTCATAGGCATGGCAACCTTGGAGAAGTCCTGAATAAACCTGCGATAAAACCCTGCATGGCCAAGAAAAGATCGAACCTCCCTAACATTCGTTGGGTATGGCAGATTAGAGATAACATCAATTTTAGCCTTATCTACCTCTATACCCTTAGCAGAAACCACATGCCCTAAAACGATACCTTGACTAGCCATAAAATGACATTTTTCAAAATTTAGAACAAGGTTCATCTCAATACATCTTTTCAGGACATGCGATAAATTATCTAAACAATCATCGAAGGAATTGCCATACACTGTAAAATCATCCATGAACACTTCAATGCATTTTTCAACAAACTCAGAAAATATACTCATCATGCATCTCTGAAATGTACCAGGAGCGTTACAAAGCCCAAAAGGCATCCTTCTAAATGCAAATGTGCCAAAGGGGCACGTGAACGTTGTTTTCTCTTGGTCTTCTATGGCTATGGGGATTTGGTAAAAGCCAGAGAAAGCATCGAGAAAACAAAAGAATGGCTTCCCAGCTAAACGCTCCACCATCTGATCAATAAAAGGAATGGGAAAATGGTCCTTCCTAGTGACCTCATTAAGCTTCCTAAAGTCTATGCACATTCTCCATCCATTTTGAATCCTCTTGGGCACTAATTCATTTTTCTCATTCCTAACCACAGTCATGCCAGTTTTCTTAGGAACAACATGGATAGGACTAACCCATTTACTATCTGAGATAGGATAGATGATACCTGCTTCGAGGAGTTTGAGGATCTCAGAAACTACTACCTCCTTCATCGCGGGATTGAGCCTCCTTTGGGGCTCTCGTGAAGGTTTCGCTCCATCCTCGAGCAGGATTCTGTGCATGCACGTAGCTGGACTTAGCCCATGTAGATCTGCTAATGTCCATCCAATTGCCAGCTTGTGCGCTTTAAGAACTTCCATTAATTTCCCTTCCTGAGCCGGTTCAAGATCCTTCGCTATGATGATCGGCAACGTCTCATCATCCCCCAAATACGCGTATTTGAGATGATCAGGTAAGTCTTTCAACTCCAATTTAGGTGCCTGCAAAGTAGAGGGGAGCATTTTAGCATGATTCTGAACAGTTGCCAAAGAAGAGACAGTTGAATCACAAAGTTCAGACATGGAAGGTTCATGCATATCAGATTCATCAAAAAGATCAGTCAAAAACAATGGGTCATCCCCATCTCTATCAGACATGCATTCATCCTGAACTAACGATTCAATTGTATCAACTTGACACAGAGAGTGGACGCTCTCATCATGCTCCAACTCATTAGACACATCAACCTCAACAACTTGCCCACGATACTCAACAGATAAAGTGCCCTTATCTACATTTATCTTAGTCTTAGCAGTTTTCATAAAGGGCCTACCTAATAAGATCGTCGCAGACGAAGAAGCAGAATCTCCATCCATTTTCAGAATATAAAAATCCACAGGAAAAATCAGCCCATTAACGTTAACTAATACATCTTCCACTACTCCTAAAGGATGCACGAAAGACCTATCAGCAAGTTGTATAACTGTTGCGTGCTCAGTGTGTTAAAATAAATAAGCAAGAGAATAGAGAGAGCACTTAGAACATGCAAGCATACATGGTCTCACAGCAAGTAGTAAGTATATTTCATTCGTTTTTTCCACAGAGACTCATTTTTAGCTATTCGCGAAGTGTATTTGTTAAGAAAGATGGGGTGGATTTGATGGGGTAAAATTGATTTTTAATTATCTAAGTTTTGCTGAATGTGTAGAGGAATATAACATAAACAAATGCAAGTTGAAATTAGACTCAAAAGACAAGAGACGGAATTAATAAACGAAGAAGAAAACAGCTAAACAGAATGTAAAACAGCAGAATTGCGAGAACCGCAATGTTACCGCAATTAAATAACAGCGAAAGTGTGTAAATGGGTGAATTCAGGGCTACTAATGACTATCCTATAGGCATTTTAATACGATTCTCAAGCAGTAGACCAACTCTCTATACATCAAACTCACTCTAACTCATGTATCGTCCGATTCCATGCATGAAATACTTTAGTTTACTCGACTTCAAAGTAAGGTCTTAAGCACTTTGTTAAAACAGGAATGTTTAGTTTGTACTAGGGAAACGCCTATTCCTAGGCCGTTTCCTGGTTACCATGAAAGGCTAGCAGGATTATATGACTCTGAACTCTTACTCCTTCCAGAGGTTAGGAGTTCTTTGGACAAAATGGATGGCCAATCGAAATTGCCCGTGGGATGAAGCTTACATACAATCAATGTTCGAGTGTTAATCTGTCTACTTGATTCACGTTTTTTAACCTATAGTTCTGTCATTAGCATGCCCCTAGGTGATTTAGCTACTCATGGATATAAGGTAAACAGAAATGGCAGATAAAATAGACATGCTTAGAAGAGAAATATAATTAAAACAGTGGACAAAAGCCGTAGCAGAAGAAGATGGGGACTGTGAAAAGCAGACTTGCACTTTGATTACTTTCAATGTTTAACCGAACAAGCGAAACTTAAAGGAAATGATTCAAAGGCAGACAACAACGAAATGCAGTAAATAAAGCTCTAAACTAGGAACAACAAATGAACAAAGCTGGAAATGAGAAGGAGAAAACAGAAAGCAGTAAAGGTGCTCGAAAGCCTTGTTGCAGTCGCCTCGAATGAAGGGGATGAAAGGTCAGCCTTGCTTGGATGAATCCAATCGAGAGAGAAGAAGAATCTTCTCTCCTTCCTATCAGATTATCGATTCCAACAGCTGAGACTCTCACTCCAACAGACGGCAAAGGAAAACAGAGAGAAATGATGGACTGCGAGAAGACTTCTGCGCTTCGGATTGATGATCAAACCTCCGACTTTGACCCCTTTTTATAGTAGTTTGCAGGTGCGTTTGGGCCAAGGAGAACCATCAATCTTCAACGTCATATATCAGAAATGGATGGAGGAGAAAGAACGAATCCCTGAAATAACGGAAATTAACAGAAAAAGATCAGTCAACTTACGGTTTTCACTTGAATAATTGCGGTGTCCGCAATTATTTCGCAAAGCTATCGCAATGCTGTTTTTTCATTCTTTTCCTTCGGTTTTCAACCCTTTTTTCTCCTATTATGCATAAGTCCTAAATTAGCTACCTTCTTCTAATTCTCATATTTAATCATAGGTTTAGGCTAAATGTTATTAAAAACACCTAAGTATGTGCATTTTCCTAAGCTAAATAGGTCCTAAATAAGTCACTTTCAGAGACTTAACACACCCCCAAACTTGAGGTTTTGCTTGTCCTCAAGCAAACTAAGGACTTACTTAGGCTGTTATTTATCTTCTTTAACTACTTACTGACTCCCTTATATTCTAATCTATAGCAGTGCTGTCCTGTGACATACTTCTAAGCTTAAAACTATCCTCTTATCTAGCTTCTTCTGCCTTTGCCTGCCTAACACTCCTTCTGTTTTCATTAACTCCCTACAACTGATCTATTTGCTTTTGTCATATTCTGCCACTATCCCCAAGGTTTCAGATTCTGCCTAGCTTTATCTCAGACTCAGTACATGCTTCTAGTTTTTTTTCTTATGAGCTACCTAGGATTCCTTAGAGTCATGCCAGTCTTAGTACAAAACCAGTGACAGTAGTACTTTCATAAGACCAACTAAACCCTGGCATCACTTCATTGGATATACATTCATCTCCCTAGACAAACCTAAAAGCTACAACCTTGTGCTCAGCTCATTGAGGATCAGAGTTCTTTTCAAATAGGACATCTAAGCCACAAGGTCATAACTCCTAAGCAAACACTCTTCTTCCCTATTTCTCCTTTTTCTTTTCTTACTTAGGTGGAGCCTTTCCTTGGGTTGCCTTTTGATGCAATGCCACTTGTGGTTTACACACTTGGCACTGCTTACTCAGCAGCTTGAGAAAGACTCCCCTCTTTATTCTATTTTTCACTTTTTCTATTTATCACTTTTTTTTTTAAGGAGAAGAAGAATGCTTATGTCCTAAGGAAGAGAGGAATGTTCCTAGGCCTAGGGTGGCCTCCCCCAAACTTAAACTACTCATTGTCCCCAATGAGTGTCTGAGGTGGCACACCCCCAAACTTGTCTAGAAGCATCTAGTCTAAAGTAAAACAAAGAGAATTTAAAAGACCTAGGCATAGACAGAACATTCTAAAAGAAAATATCACAGCAGCAGAATTTTGAAAAAAACAGACAGATAAGGTCTTAAAGCTGTGCATGCTGAGCTTTTGAGAGGTTAATTTAAACTATCAAAGGCCGTCTTATGATATTCATCCAGCATGCTTTTAGATCAGCTATATAAGGTAGTCATGCTAGCAGCAAAAAATAGAATTTAACAGATCACAGCCTAACTAAACAGACAGTCCAAAACATGCAAACAGTCAGAAAAATTGCGGGCACCGCAATTATTTCGCAATCAAATCCGGGCAGATATAACATTGAATCAGGCCCCTAAACATGCTTTGTTCTGTCGCTTTAAGCTCTACAAAATGAAAAGTAACCTAACCTACCTAGGCAGCTAACATCAGTCTATACTAAGCAAAAGAAAAAACATAAAACTAAGCATCAGAAACAGATCAAAAATTGACTAAAACAGTAGAGTTCACAAGATTTTATCAGAAGCAGATTTTTTTTTAATTTATTTCTAAGGGAACAGAAGTACTCCCTTCAGTGCAATTCAAACCAGCACTCAATTCTCGTCATCTTCATCAGGTTGTCTGGGTCGTGGGGGCACCCATGGAGTTAGAAGGTTTGTAGGGAAGTCAGGGAAGGTGCACCCAAGCTGGTCTGCAACCTCCTTGTCCCGTGCCTGCGCATAAGTGGCCCATTGAGCCATCCTTCGTTGCATATCCATCAAGCAGGCCATGGATCGTGACTGATCAGCAGCCAACCGATCCAATTCAAACTCCATATTCCCCTTCCTCTTCAGCCTCAAGCTAGCAGGCAGCTCCAAATGGCCCGTGTACGCCATCTGCTGCTCCATTCGTTCGATAGGAACTCCTGCAAGCAAACACAACTTAGTTATAGTGTTGGGGAAGAATAATGGCCCCTTACCTTTCCTGGCACATTCAGCAATGGCTGCTGACATAATTTCCCCCACATTGACCGTGAGACCGCGCATGATCGCGTACACCAGCAGCGATCGGCTCTGGTTTATTGTAGTCTCGTGAGTCACCGGAGACAATCTCCTTCGCACGAACGAAAACAGCCGCCTTGGCCGTGAGGTTGGCACTCATGAGAGTGTGCCTCCCATTGCGTGAGATAGTCCACGCTGCTTCAGGCTGGCCAATTGTGCGGATGGCCTCTTCCAAAACTGCCTCAGTAGGCTCATCGACAATCCGGGCATAATCTGTATGAGTTTGGCCCTTGAGACCAAAGGCTTCATTGATGGCCTTGGCTGAGAAATCTACCTCTACCCCTCTGACCACAGACAGGCCATCCTCAGGGCTGAGCACATTGGCGTAGAAATCATACACCATGCTCGTGTAGGCTGGGTTAGGCGGTCTGCAAAATTCCTCCCAGCCGTGGTTGATCACCCCTGCGCGCAAGAACTGCGGCAGGTCAGCAGGTCGATCGAGAAAACCTTTCTCGTGCAGCAGGTCCCTCTTCCTTAGCTCAGCACCCCTGGATTCAGCATCAGATGAGACATACCTCACTGACTGAGGTTCGTCTTCAGGGTAGAGTTTAGCCTTGCCCTTATCTGCTGGCTTAGCTGACTCGGCAGCCTCCACCTTGAGGCGTTTGAGCGAAGGCTCAGTGCTTTCTTTGTCTGTGGACGGCACCCTCTTGGCCTTCTTCTTCTTACCCAGCTTCTTGGATCGCTTGCCCTTGACAATCTTGGCCTTCTTTTTCTTCTTCAGCTTGGCCTTGATGTTGATCTGCTGGAGGCATGCCCCCAACGTCTCTTCCATAGAGTCATCCTGCTGTGCAGGATCATCAGGGCTGTCTTCCCTTAGAGGAGAGAAGACTTCATCGTCACCACCATCCCCACTGCCCTGAGTGGATTCCTGGTACTCCCCATAGGGGAATTCAGGGTCAGGCCGTGGAGGCGTGTGCGAAGGTGTGGCACTCTGCTCTGCTGGAGGCGTCTGCACGGAATTCAGTGGTGAAGACGGCGTCGCAGGGCTCTGTGCAGGCGGCGATGATGAGAGCTCTGGGCTATGCACTGGTTCTGACGATGCAGGGCTGTGCGCAGGTGATGCTGATGGCGAAGGGCTGTGCGCTGGTGAAGCAGATGGCGTCGAACTCTTCTTGGCTGACTCGTGGGACGCACGATCAGATTCTTGACTCGCCACAGAGGGAGTCTTCGCTGTGCTTGGTTCGGCGACCGTCTTGACACTCCACCGGCGTTTCTTGGGCGTGCCCGCTGGTTCAGAGGGTCCAGCGGGGATTTCAGTGACAACCCTCCACTTCTTCCTACGGATAGGAAGCTTGGGGAGAGGTCCTGTGCGAACGGCACCATCATCTGCAAGGGTAAGAAGCGCTTCCCTCGCAGCCGCTTCAGCTGCGTCATCAGCCTTCTTCTTGGCTGCAGATCTTTCCGCTCGTGTGAACACCATCGTTGAGTCTTGGAGGTCTTGAGAGAAGAATCAAAGATGAAGAGAATCTCAGAGTTCTTGGAGATCAGAAACTGAGAGAATCGTACCGATCGAGCGCTTTCCAACGGATATAAAGGCAACGGATAAATCCCAACGGCTATTTTTTTGCGGATCCAGCAATTCCAGCGCAATTCCAGGGATATTATTTCATCAAAATCTCTAACTTTGCTCGTCCGTATCTTTTATTTGGCTCAACCGTTTCTCGATTTTTAAAGCTGGCTTTACTCTCCTTGATCCCCTCTTTCGAATCCTCGCAAAAACAAATAAAACAAACATTAAATACTCAATTAAAATTACACCACAAAACATACAAACGATAATCGGAAAAACAGAAAAAATAAACTAAGGCATTGGCCTCGACTAAACGAGCACAGTAACCACTCGTTCTCTCTCGTTCTTTTTGTCATGCTTCAGTCAAGAGGAAGGCCGAGAGAGTCTTCACATCTCCTTCCTCATAGTAGTGCTTCAATCTAGCACCATTGACCATAAAAGGCTGTCCTTGCTGCAAGTTTTTTATCTCTATTGCACCATGAACAAATACATTAGTAATGACAAATGGACCCGACCATCTAGACTTTAATTTGCCTGGAAATAATTTTAGTCGTGAGTTAAATAATAGGACAAGTTGGCCTTTCCTGAAGTCTTTGATCCTAAGTCTACTATCATGCCATATTTTGGTCTTTTCTTTATACATTTTGGCATTCTCATAAGACATGTGTCTAAGCTCATCAAGATCATGCAATTGTAATGATCGTAGTGTCCCTGCATCAGTCACACAATAATTCAATTCTTTTAATGCCCAAAATGCCTTAATTTCTAACTCGAATGGCAAGTGACAAGCCTTTTGATACACTAGCCTATAAGGAGACATACCTAAGGGTGTTTTATATGCAGTCCTATAGGCCCACAGTGCATCATCAATTCATGCTAAACGACTATGATTGTTGGCACATAATAAATATTTCATTCCCAAAATAAACTACTCCTAACATACGAAATCTAAGCAAAGCATGATAAAATCCTAATTTAAGAGTTTAGGGATCAGAAATCTCCCTTGTCAATCTGCCTCATATGGATATTCTTCAATGTTTCGAGGCATCACTTCTGCATCTTTAAGATACTTAAGTCTTGATTTACGGGGTCGGACATTCTGCCACACCTTGAAATTGTTGATTCTTTCGAAGAGACTGCATGTTATAACATCCCAAGGTTTGTACTTTCTGTGCGTTGGTACAACATAGGTTTGGTGTGATGGGACTTCTTTTTCTGGCACATCTCTTTCTAACTCCTTCAGCTGGAGCCTTTGTGGTGGTGGTGGCTTAACTCTTTCATTGGTGGGGAAGCTTGCTGAAACATCAGACATTTCAAATTCTTGTTCCTCAAGCAGCGCATTAGTCTCTTTGGCCTCATCCAACACAATTTCATTTTTCTCAACTTTCACCAATTCCACCATTTCATATGGAGATTCCATTGGATCACTCTTCTCAGATTCGAAGGTAACAAAGGATTCATCATCATAACAATCGAACATCTGAGGGTATGGTGGTAGTGATTTTGCTATAACAAGTAGATCTTGTAAGTCATTTGTGAGCTGGGCTAATTGCACATCCATTCTCCGCATGGATGCATCATTCCTTGCCATGAATTCTATCCATAGCGCCTCCAAAGCAGGTGATAATTCTTCATTTGGAGTTGGGGCATAATGTTGATAGTCTTCATGTTGGGGGAACTCTTCATAGTGAGCAACTCGCCCATGCTCTTCCCAAGGATTATTTGAGAGTTGCCACTGATCATGTTCACACATGTACGAATAATGGTTGTCATAGCTTTGTTGATATTGCCTCTCTTGATAATTCAATGTTGGGCAATTCTCCAAGTTATGATTATCCCCACAATAAGCACATGGTCGGTAAAATTCTTCAAACTGTTGTGGGCAAACTCGTCCTCCAATTGAGTTCTGCAGCGTATTCATTTACTTTGTCGTACACATACGTTTTCCACCTGCAAAGTTTCTCTTTGTGCGAGTTGAGGTTTGGAAACTCATTCATAAACTAGCTTGATAGTACCTGTAAAGGAAATGAAAAATGGATCAAATTCAATGGAAAATAATTTGGTGTTTCAAACTTAACTAACTTCGTTTTTACTTAAAATAAGTCCCCGGCAGCGGCGCCAAAAACTTGTTGCGTGCTCAGTGTGTTAAAATAAATAAGCAAGAGAATAGAGAGAGCACTTAGAACATGCAAGCATACATGGTCTCACAGCAAGTAGTAAGTATATTTCATTCGTTTTTTCCACAGAGACTCATTTTTAGCTATTCGCGAAGTGTATTTGTTAAGAAAGATGGGGTGGATTTGATGGGGTAAAATTGATTTTTAATTATCTAAGTTTTGATGAATGTGTAGAGGAATATAACATAAACAAATGCAAGTTGAAATTAGACTCAAAAGACAAGAGACGGAATTAATAAACGAAGAAGAAAACAGCTAAACAGAATGTAAAACAGCAGAATTGCGAGAACCGCAATGTTACCGCAATTAAATAACAGCGAAAGTGTGTAAATGGGTGAATTCAGGGCTACTAATGACTATCCTATAGGCATTTTAATACGATTCTCAAGCAGTAGACCAACTCTCTATACATCAAACTCACTCTAACTCATGTATCGTCCGATTCCATGCATGAAATACTTTAGTTTACTCGACTTCAAAGTAAGGTCTTAAGCACTTTGTTAAAACAGGAATGTTTAGTTTGTACTAGGGAAACGCCTATTCCTAGGCCGTTTCCTGGTTACCATGAAAGGCTAGCAGGATTATATGACTCTGAACTCTTACTCCTTCCAGAGGTTAGGAGTTCTTTGGACAAAATGGATGGCCAATCGAAATTGCCCGTGGGATGAAGCTTACATACAATCAATGTTCGAGTGTTAATCTGTCTACTTGATTCACGTTTTTTAACCTATAGTTCTGTCATTAGCATGCCCCTAGGTGATTTAGCTACTCATGGATATAAGGTAAACAGAAATGGCAGATAAAATAGACATGCTTAGAAGAGAAATATAATTAAAACAGTGGACAAAAGCCGTAGCAGAAGAAGATGGGGACTGTGAAAAGCAGACTTGCACTTTGATTACTTTCAATGTTTAACCGAACAAGCGAAACTTAAAGGAAATGATTCAAAGGCAGACAACAAAGAAATGCAGTAAATAAAGCTCTAAACTAGGAACAACAAATGAACAAAGCTGGAAATGAGAAGGAGAAAACAGAAAGCAGTAAAGGTGCTCGAAAGCCTTGTTGCAGTCGCCTCGAATGAAGGGGATGAAAGGTCAGCCTTGCTTGGATGAATCCAATCGAGAGAGAAGAAGAATCTTCTCTCCTTCCTATCAGATTATCGATTCCAACAGCTGAGACTCTCACTCCAACAGACGGCAAAGGAAAACAGAGAGAAATGATGGACTGCGAGAAGACTTCTGCGCTTCGGATTGATGATCAAACCTCCGACTTTGACCCCTTTTTATAGTAGTTTGCAGGTGCGTTTGGGCCAAGGAGAACCATCAATCTTCAACGTCATATATCAGAAATGGATGGAGGAGAAAGAACGAATCCCTGAAATAACGGAAATTAACAGAAAAAGATCAGTCAACTTACGGTTTTCACTTGAATAATTGCGGTGTCCGCAATTATTTCGCAAAGCTATCGCAATGCTGTTTTTTCATTCTTTTCCTTCGGTTTTCATCCCTTTTTTCTCCTATTATGCATAAGTCCTAAATTAGCTACCTTCTTCTAATTCTCATATTTAATCATAGGTTTAGGCTAAATGTTATTAAAAACACCTAAGTATGTGCATTTTCCTAAGCTAAATAGGTCCTAAATAAGTCACTTTCAGAGACTTAACAATAACAACACCGGTTTCCTGTATTTCTTTTAAATTCAAATCCTGATAAACGAAGTGAGGCATGGCACTAAAAGAGGCTCCTAGATCTAGCATGGCTCTTCTAATTTTCTTACCTCCAATAGTGCAAGGGAGAGAAAACATACCTGGATCGTCGCATTTTTCTGGTAAGTTCTTCGTGATTAAAGCGGAGACATTTTTACTTACCACGACGCGTTCTTTCTCTTTTGTCTTCCTCTTGTTGGTGCACAACTCTTTCAGGAACTTAGCGTACCTTGGGATTTGCTTGATGGCATCCAACAGAGGGATGTTGATCTCTACTTTCTTAAATGTGTTCAAGAATTCCTCCTCGTAGTTTTCCTTGGGCGGTCTCGCTAACCTGCTAGGAAAAGGAGCCTTAGGCACATAAACTCTAGTGCACGTAGGATCGAAATTTACCCCATGCCACCGTGGTTCGGGATTTTCTGTCTGTGGCTCAACGTGGCCATGATCGACTTCCACTGGCGGGGTACTCGTGGGAAGCTGCTTCCCACTTCTCAAAGTGACGGCACTAGCGCTCTCCGCGTTCTTATGCTCCATCACTGTCACCTTTTTAGCCATCTGAGACACTTCCTTGCCCTGATCTTGCACTAACATTCCAAAACCGTCCATTCTTTCCCGAGTGTCCTCCTGAAATTTCCGGTTAGCTGAAACAAAATATTGCAAAATATTTTCAATAGAATTACCTGAAAATGAGGTCTGAGCTTGCACAGAAGCTTGAGAAACATTTTCTGCTAACCGGATCATTGCATTGCTTATTTCTGACACTCGAGCATTAAGCGCGTTTAACTCAACTGAGAAACGGTCTTGCTCACCCCCTTTACCTGCGTAATGGTGCGAATTCTCAGCCATATTTGAGATCAGCTGTCTTGCTTCTTCAGGTGTTTTATCCATGAGTGAACCTCCACTGGCTGCATCAATAAACTGCCGAACACGTGGGAGCAAGCCATCACAAAAATACTGAATGAGAAGTTGATCTGTTATTTGATGGTTGGGACAACTCTCGCACAAACGATTAAACCTTTCCCAACAATCATAAAGGTTCTCTCCTTCCGCTTGCAAGATACCGCATATTTGCTTCCTGAGGGAGGTGTTACCTCTACAAAAGTACATTATTTAACGTCATATTTACCTAGAAATCATGGAAATTCTTGAGTGTTTTTGTTAAGAGTTAGCTTAATGTGTGCGTAAATGTGAGAATTTGAGAAATGATGCTAAATTAAGGCTTATTTGGAAATGGAAAGAAAAAGGATGCAAAATGATGTAAAAAGAGCTAAAATGTACATTGCACATTGCTGAAAAATTGCGGAGCTCGCAATAAAACAGTCTTTACTGCTGCATTTTTATCCAGTCAACAGTCTTTGTTGACTGAGTTTTTCCAGTAGTCAACTCTCCCTGGTGCTGCCACATGTCAAGCTTGACTACCTCACAAAATTGAATGGTGATCCACAATTATTGAGCAACTTTTGCAACCACCTAGAGGCTATATAAAGAGAGTGAAATGAAGGATCAAAGCAATTGAAATCAAATTGAATTCCCCTCAATTCAAACACAACTCAATAGTGAAGAACTCGAAGACGAAATCCTTTTCCCTCGTTTGTTGGATCGAAGAAACAAAGCCTTTGGCGTTGATAATTCGAGAGGAAGAAGAGAAGATCCATCTTCTCTTCTGATTGAATTTATCCCCAAGATCAGCTAATCTTCCCCATCATCCGAGGCGATTCACGACTTGGAAGATCCTCACGCAATTTACAGCTTTCCTTTACTGCTTTCTAATTAATTATTATTCTTCTTTAAGCGTTGTTATGAACCATTTACTGTTTTACCCTTTAAATATTGCTTTTGGATCAAAGGTTGTTGCTTTACGAATTATTATGTGAATTGCTTTCTTAGAAGAGTAATCAATTGGTTTTATTGAATTCTTCATTCTGTCATTCCTTAATCAATAGTTTTGTTGAGTTCTTCATCTTATCATTTCTTTATCAATTAATTTTACTGAGTTCTTTAAATCATGTTCATTCCATCCATCTCCCTTTGTTCTTCGAAAACCATGAGTAACTAATCTAAGAGAGGTCTGCTAAAGATAAATCTGTAGGCTAGAAATATGAGAACTCAGCATGTAGAATAGCATGAATGCATTGAATGTATGTGAGCTTCATCCCATGGGCGATTTCGACTGGCCATCCATTTTGTCTAAAGAATTCCTAACCTCCGGAATGAGTAAGAATTCAGAGTCATCCATTCATGTTAGTCTTTTATGGTAATCAGAAAATGACCTAGGAATAGGCGTTCTCCTAGCACGTTTATTAGCATGTGTTTATGATTAGGTTGTTAGCTTTACTTGGACAGAAGTAATCTAAGAAACTAATGCATGTAATCGGAAGATGCATGAGAACTAGCTAAGACGATGCATGATATGTTAATCTACTGTTGAATGATCATAGTTAAATGCCTATAGAGGATTCTTAAGTCGACCTTGCTGCCTTACTTTACATTAAAATCGTTGCTAATTTATTGCTAGATTATTGCAAGAACCGCAATTCTACTTTTCCACATTATGACTTTACCTCTTTGCTAGCTTTGCATTTATGTTTACATTCTTCTTGCATCTTTTATATTCCTGTACCTCAACCAAAAATCTATCCAATTTAAGTTACCTTATCTAATCTAACACACCAAATCGTTAGTCTCTAAACTTAATCTCTGTGGGAAAACGAATTAAATTATACTTATCACTTGCTGCAGACCATGTATGCTTGCATGATCTTAGCGCTCTTCGCATTTACATTTTATATACACACTGAGCGCACAACAAGTTTTTGGCGCCGCTGCCGGGAATTTTGTTTAGTAAACACGATTTGTGTTATTTTAGAAGAACTTAATATATTGGAGCTAATCTTTTGCATTTACAGGTACCAACAAAGCTGGTTTATGAATGAGTTTCCAAATCACAATCTAGAATTTGATCCTGAACCCGAAAGGACTTTAAGGGCCAGAAACAAAATTAAGAAACGCCTTTTTAAACAACCAAAACAACCTGTAATTCAGCACATTGCGGACCACGCAGAGTCAGCACAATCTCAACAAGCTGAAATGGATAGAGCAGAAGAAGCACCAAACCGAGCACCTATCATTCGCAACCCCATTGAAATTGTGAATGATAAGGATAGTGCTATTCTATCATACCTTGTACCAATACCTGAAGAGCTTAATCCGAGCATCATACGCCCCGAGATTACAGCTCACTCATTCGAGTTAAAACCTGTCATGTTTCAAATGTTGTCCACAGTTGGACAATTCTTTGGAGTGGAAAATGAAGACCCCCACAACCACTTGAGAAACTTCCTGGGAGTAAGTGACACCTTTGTCATCCCAGGAGTGTCTCAAGAGGCCTTGAGACTTTACCTTTTTCCATATTCATTAAGAGACAAGGCCAAGACGTGGCTGAACTCTTTCCCCTCTGGATCAATTGTCAATTGGACAGACCTTGCTGAAAAGTTCCTAGTAAAATACTTCCCTTCAGATAGGAACTCTGACTTTCGTGTTGACATCATCAAGTTCAAGCAAGCTGAGAATGAATCTCTACATGAAGCTTGGACCAGATTCAAAGATCTTCTACTCAAATGTCCACGCCATGGCATTCCATGGTGTATCCAGATTGAAGTATTCTCCAAAGGATGCAACCCCAGCACGAGGCAAGTCTTGAATTCCTCAGCTGGAGGTTCGATGCTATCAAAGAGCTATAACGAAGCCTATGAGATTTTGGAGAAAATCTCAACATCACATTGCCAATGGTCAGACGATCCTGTGGAGCCAAACACAAGAAAGGCTCAAGACATGGATGCACTCAGCGCAATGAGCAGCCAGATCAATGCTCTAACCAACCTAGTGAAGCAAATGACTCAACCCAATATTCAACAAAGTGTCAACACAGTGGCAGCTGTTTCAACAAGCACAGCAATAGCCAACCAAGGTGAGGCACTAGTTTGTGGATTCTGTGGGGACGGGCATATGTATGACTATTGCCCTGCTAATCCATCTTCGGTGTGCTATGTTGGAAGTCAACAACAACCAAGGAACAACCCCTATTCAAATACATATAACCCTGGTTGGAGAAACCACCCAAATCTCTCTTGGGGTAGACAAGAAAGCACAAGCCAAACGCAAAATCAATCAAGACCGAGTGGACCACCTGGTTTCACTCAACACAAACAAATTAGTCAACCCCCATATCAGGAACAATATGTCAACAATCAACCGATGGGAACATCAGTGGAGAACTTGCTGAAGGAATACATAGCAAAGAATGACGCAACTCTGCAGAGCCAGCAAGCAACACTGAGAAGCTTAGAGAACCAAATTGGGCAGTTGGCAAACGAGTTGAAGAATAGGCCCCAAGGCAGACTGCCTGCAGACACAGAAACTCGAAGAATGGATGGTAAGGAACAAGTTCAAGCTATTGAACTCCGAAGTGGAAGGCCATTGGTGATCAACAGCAGAGAAGCACCAAAGAGAGTAGAGAACGAAGAGTCTAGTGCTCCACTGGATTCTCTGCCTAACTTTGATCAAATACAACCAAGCACAACAAGGGTAAGGCTGGAACCTATCATTGAGGAACCAGAAGAGATCCCTAGGCCTCCCCCTGTCATTAGGCAACCTGATTTGCCTACTTATGTGTCACCACCACCATACCCTCAAATGTTTGATTTTTATGATGATGACTCCTTTATTACCTTCGAATCTAAGAAGAGTGATCCAATGGAATCTCCATATGAATTGGGGGAGTTGGTGAAAGTTGAGAAAAATGAAATTGTGCTGGATGAGGCCAAAGAGACTAATGCGCTGCTGGAGGAACAAGAATTTGAAATGTTTGATGTTGCAGCAAGCTTCTCCACCAATGAAAGAACTGAGCCACTGTTAAGTCTCTGAAAGTGACTTATTTAGGACCCATTTAGCTTAAGAAGATGTACACTTTTAGGTGTTTTTGATAGCATTTAGCCTAAACCTATGCTTTAATATGAGAATTAGAAGAAGGTAGCTAATTTAGGACTTATGCACAATAGGTAGAAAAAGGGTTGAAAACCGAAGGAAAAGAATGAAAAAATGAGCATTGCGAATGAATTGCGAAAACATTGCGGTGACCGCAATTATTCAAGTGAAAACCGTAAGTTGACTGATCTTTTTCTGTTAATTTCCGTAATTTCAGGGATTCGTTCTTTCTCCTCCACCCATTCTGATATATGACGTTGAAGATTGATGGTTCTCCTTGGCCCAAACGCACCTGCAAACTACTATAAAAAGGGGTCAAAGTCGGACGTTTGATAATCATCCAAAGCGCAGAAGTCTTCTCGCAGTCCATCATTTCTCTCTGTTTTCCTTTGCCGTCTGTTGGAGTGAGAGTCTCAGCTGTTGGAATCGATAATCTGATAGGAAGGAGAGGAGATTCTTCTTCTCTCTCGATTGGATTCATCCAAGCAAGGCTGACCTTTCATCCCCTTCATTCGAGGCGACTGCAACGAAGCTTTTCAGCACCCTTTTACTGTTTTCTGTCGTTCTTCTTCTTATTTCCAGTTTTGATCATTGTTGTTCTTAGCTTAGTGTTTTAGTTACTGCATTTCGTTGTTGTCTGTCTCTGAATTACTGCTTTTAAGGTTCCCTTTGTCGTTCAAACATTCAAAGTAATCAAAGTACAATTCTGCATTTCACAGTTTCCACCTTCTGCTGCTACGGTTTTGCCTTGCTGTTTTAAGCACATTTCCCTTCTAAGCATGTCTATTTTATCTGCCATTTCTGTTCTCCATATATCCATGAGTAGCTAAGTCACTTAGGGGCATGCTAATGACAGAACTATAGGCTAAAAAACGTGAATCAAGTAGGTAGGTTAACTCTCGAGTCATTGATTGTATGTAAGCTTCATCCTACGGGCAATTTCGATTGGCCATCCATTTTGTCCAAAGAACTCCTAACCTCTGGAAGGAGTAAGAGTTCAGAGTCATATAATCATGCTAGCCTTTCATGGTAATCAGGAAACGGCCTAGGAATAGGCGTTTCCCTAGTACAAACTAAACACTCCTGTTTTAACAAGATGCTTAAGACCTTACTTTGAAGTCGAGTAAACTTAAGACTCTAATGCATGGAATCGGACGATACTTGAGATAGAGTGAGTTTGATGTATAGAGAGTTGATCCAAGGCTTGAGAATCGTAATAAAATGCCTATAGGATAGTCATTAGTAGCCCTTAATTCACCCATTTACACACTTTCGCTGTTATTTAATTGCGGTAACATTGCGGTCCTCGCAATTCTGCCAAGTTTTCATTCTGTTTAGCTGTTTTCTTCTTCATTTATTAATTCCATCTCTTGTCTTTTAAGTCTAGTTTCAACTTGCATTTGTTTATGTTATATTCCTTTACACATTCAGCAAAAATTAGATAATTAAAAACCAATTTTACCCCATCAAATTCACCCCATCTTTCTTAACAATCACACTTCGCGAATAGCTAAAAATGAGTCTCTGTGGAAAAAACGAATGAAATATACTTACTACTTGCTGTGAGACCATGTATGCTTGCATGTTCTAAGTGCTCTCTCTACCCTTTTGCATATTTATCTTTACACATTGAGCACGCAACAAGTTTTTGGCGCCGCTGCCGGGGACTTATTTTAAGTGAAAACGAAGTTTGTTAAGTCTGAAATATCAAGTTATTTTCCATTGAATTTGATCCATCTTCATTTCTTTTTCAGGTACCACTTAGGGTAGTTTATGAATGAGACTCCATCTAGTGATCTAGAGTTCAACCCTGAGCCCGAGAGATTATTTAAAGCTAGAAATAGAGCCAAGAAACGTCTCTGTAAACAACCCCTTTTACCTCCAATCATTGCGGAACCTACAATTCCTCCGCAATTACCTCAAGAAGAAATGGCTGGAGTAAATCAAAACCTGGTGCCTGTCACTCGCAATCCCATTGAAATAGCGAATGACAAGGATAGCGCCATCCTTTCATATTTAGTACCTATGCCTGGGGAGCTGAACCCCAGCATAATCCGTCCTGAAATCACTGCCAACTCATTCGAGTTAAAGCCAGTGATGTTCCAAATGTTGTCCACTGTGGGACAATTCTTTGGAATAGAAAATGAGGACCCCCATAACCACCTTAGGAACTTCCTAGGAGTTAGTGACACCTTCCTAATCCCTGGAGTTTCCCAAGAAGCCCTGAGGTTATATCTTTTCCCTTACTCTTTAAGGGACAAAGCCAAAACGTGGTTAAATTCATTACCCTTAGGATCTGTCCTTAATTGGACAGATTTAGCAGAAAAATTCCTAGTCAAATATTTCCCACCAGATAGGAATTCGACCTTTCGTGATGATATCATAAAATTCAAACAAGCTCCAAGTGAGTCTCTTCACGAAGCTTGGACAAGATTCAAAGACCTTCTCATTAAATGTCCACACCATGGCATTCCATGGTGTATCCAAATAGAAGTCTTCTTTAAAGGATGCAACCCCAGCACTAGACAAGTTTTAAATTCATCTGCTGGAGGTTCCATGTTGTCCAAGAGTTACAACGAAGCTTATGAGATCTTGGAGAAGATCTCAACATCTCATTGTAGGTGGTCAGACGATCCTGTAGAGCCAACTAGAGCTCAAGACAAGGATGCTCTAAGCGCCATGAGCACCCAAATAAATGCCCTGACCAACCTAGTTAAGCAAATGGCTCAGGCCAATCTCCAAACCAGTGCCAATACCGCCACAGCCATGTCAATGGGCACCCAGCCAAGTCAAGGCGAGGCACTGATCTGTGGATTCTGTGGGGAAGGGCACCCATATGAATATTGCCCTGGGAATCCATCCTCGGTCTGCTATGTAGGAAGCCAACAGCAACCAAGGAATAACCCCTACTCACAAACTTACAATCCTGGTTGGAGGAACCACCCGAACCTGTCATGGGGTGGCCAACCAAATTCTAACCAAAATATTAACCAACCAAGGCCGAGTGGAACATCTGGTTTCACTCCCCAACATAACCAACATAACCAGTCAATGTACCAAAAACCTTACAATCAACCTGTAGGATCTTCTGTAGAAAACCTACTCAAGGAATACATAGCAAAAAACGATGCTACTCTCCAAAGCCAGCAAGCTACCCTTAGGAGCTTAGAAAATCAAATAGGCCAATTAGCCAATGAAATTAAAAGTAGGCCCCAAGGTAGACTCCCTGCTGATACTGAATTGCCAAGGAGAGAAGGAAAGGAACAAGTTCAAGCAATTGAACTTAGGAGTGGGAGACCTCTGGTAAGCAACACCAAAGACATACCAAAGAGAGTAGAGAACACCGAGTCTAGTGCTCCACTGGAGTCTCTGCCCAACCAAGGTCCACCACCCACTAGCACCTCAGGAGCCAGGCTAGAGCCAATTGTAGAAGAAATAGAAGAAATCCCAAGGCCTCCACCTATCCTGAGGCGACCTGACGTACCTGCTTATGTACCACCACCTCCATATCCTAGAAGGCTTAAAAAGAAGCAGGAACAGGAAGTGCATTTCAATAAATTCTTAGAAATACTTAAGCAAGTGCATGTTAACATTCCTTTCGTAGAGGTCTTACAGTCGATGCCTTCTTATGTAAAGTTTTTGAAGGACATCATTACTAACAAAAAAATAATTGGTGAGTTTGAAACAGTCAACCTCACTGAGGAGTGCAGTGCCATCCTCCAGAACAAGCTGCCTAAGAAGGAGAAGGATCCTGGTTCCTTCACCTTACCTGTTGAACTTGGAGGCAAGCACGTGGGCAGAGCGCTTTGTGACCTGGGCGCCAGCATTAACCTCATGCCCCTGTCCCTATTCCGCCAGTTGGGAATAGGAGAAGCACGTCCAACTACTGTCACTTTACAGCTAGCAGACAGATCCATCGCATACCCTGAAGGTAAGATTGAGGATATTCTAGTGAAAGTTGACAAATTTATTTTCCTTGCAGATTTCATTGTCCTGGACTATGAGGCAGACAAGGAGGTACCCATCCTGCTAGGTAGACCATTTCTAGCCACAGGTAGGGCACTAATAGATGTTCAAAAAGGTGAGTTAACTATGAGAGTTCATGATGAAGAGGTGAAATTTAGTGTTTATAAAGCTTTAAGGTACCCCTCTGATTCTGAGTCTTGTGCTAGCATGGATGTTGTTGACTCACTTATGGAAGAACAATTGGAGCATGTACTGTTAACCAAGCATGCTAGTGAATATGTACAATTAGATGTAGATGACTTGAATGTATCTGACATAATGAATATGCCTGTAGATAAACCCCAACATGTATGTATGAATATAGATTTAACTGATAGAACTGTAAATCCTTTAAAGCCCTCCATTGAGCATCCACCTGTTTTAGAACTGAAACCACTACCCACTCACCTCAAATATGCATATTTAGGAGATAATGATACACTGCCTGTAATTATTTCTTCTAAGCTAAGTGAACAGCATGAGGTTGATTTAATTTTACTGCTTAAGCAACATAGGAAGGCTATAGCATGGACTATTGCTGATATTCGAGGCATTAGCCCTTCTTATTGCATGCACAAAATTATACTAGAGGAAGAGCACACACCTAGGGTAGATCACCAGCGTAGGTTAAACCCCTCTATGAAAGAGGTAGTGAAGAAAGAAATAATAAAGTGGTTAGATGCAGGAGTGATCTTCCCCATAGCTAGTAGCCAGTGGGTGAGCCCCATCCAATGTGTACCTAAAAAGGGGGGGATAACTGTGGTAGTCAATGAAAACAACGAACTAATTCCAACAAGGACTGTCACAGGGTGGAGAGTGTGTATGGATTACAGAAAGTTAAATAAAGAAACTAAAAAAGACCATTTCCCTATACCGTTTATTGACCAGATGCTAGACAGAATAGCTGGTAGAGCCTACTATTGTTTTTTAGATGGGTACTCTGGCTATAATCAAATAACTATAGACCCTAAGGATCAAGAGAAGACCACCTTCACTTGCCCTTTTGGAACGTTTGCCTTCCGCAGAATGCCTTTTGGCTTATGCAATGCACCGGCAACTTTCCAAAGGTGCATGATGGCAATCTTCTCTGAGTTGGATGAGTCCATGATAGAAATATTCATGGATGACTTCTCAGTCTTTGGGGATTCATTTAAAACCCGTCTAGAAAACCTAGGACAAGTCCTGGCTAGGTGTGAAGAGACCAACCTAGTCCTAAATTGGGAAAAATGTCATTTTATGGTAGATGAGGGGATTGTCTTAGGACATAGAGTGTCAAGGGCAGGTGTAGAAGTCGATAGGGCAAAGATTGAGATTATAGAGAAGTTGGTAGAGCCACAAAATGTCAAAGCCATTAGAAGCTTCTTAGGGCATGCTGGTTTTTACAGAAGGTTCATCAAGGACTTTTCTAAGATAGCCAAGCCTCTGTGCGAGCTTCTAGAGCTAAATAGGCCTTTTATCTTCTCTGAGGAATGTGTAGTAGCTTGGAAAACCCTTAACGAGGCACTAGTCACAGCGCCTATCATAGTCGGACCAAATTGGGATCTCCCATTTGAGATGCTATGTGATGCCAGTGACTATGCTGTAGGAGTCATGTTAGGACAGAAGATCGACAAGCTAACACACCCTGTCTATTATGCTAGTAAGACCTTGAATGAGGCGCAATGTAATTATACAACTACTGAGAAAGAGATGCTTGCTGTAGTATTTGCTTGTGAAAAATTTAGAAACTATATTGTAGGCACTAGGACAATTGTATATACTGACCATTCTGCCTTGAAATATTTTATGAGGAAGGCTGATGCTAAGCCTAGATTGATTAGATGGGTGTTATTGCTGCAGGAATTTGATTTGGACATTCGAGACAAGAAAGGTTGTGAAAATGTGGTTGCAGATCACCTGTCTCGATTGCACCATAATTGCGAAAAAATTGCGGAGTCCGCAATTTCTGATGCTTTTATTGATGAACATGTCTTTGCTTTGACTCATCGTGATAACGATGAGGAACCTTGGTTTGCTGACATTGCTAACTTCCGTGCATCACAGGTATTACCAGTGTTCAAGGGAGGACAAGAGAAGAAGAGGTTCCTTCATGAAGCAAGGAAATTCATTTGGGATGACCCCACACTTTACAGGACCTGTGCTGATGGGTTGTTAAGGAAGTGTGTTTCAGCTGCTGAAGCGAAGTCTGTGCTGCAGCACTGTCACTCATCTCCTTATGGTGGACACTTTGGTGGTCAAAGAACAGCTGCAAAGGTATTTCAGAGTGGCTACTATTGGCCAACAATCTTCAAGGACGCCCACGACTATGCCCACAGCTGTGATGAGTGCCAAAGGACAGGTAACCTCAGTCGCAAGGATGAGATGCCCCTCACCTACATCTTAGAGTTGGAGCTCTTTGATGTGTGGGGCATTGACTTCATGGGACCATTCCCTCCATCGTCAGGTAACCTTTACATATTAGTAGCAGTAGACTACGTGTCCAAGTGGGTAGAAGCCAAAGCATGTCCTAATAATGATGCTAAAACAGTCACCAACTTTTTACATAGGCACATTTTCACTCGATTTGGGACTCCTCGTGCTATCATTAGTGATGAGGGGTCACATTTCATTAATAAAGCTATGGAGAAAGTATTGGCTAAATATAACATTAGACATAGAGTAGCTACTCCCTATCACCCACACTCAAATGGACAAGCTGAAATTTCCAATAGGGAGATAAAGAACATCCTAGAAAAGGTAGTCAAACCTAATAGAAAAGACTGGTCGTTTAAGCTTGAGGATGCACTTTGGGCTTATAGAACAGCTTATAAGACACCCCTAGGCATGTCTCCCTATAGGTTGGTGTATGGCAAGGCTTGCCACTTGCCACTTGAGTTAGAAAACAAAGCATTTTGGGCCATGAAGGAATTAAATTTTTGTGTAAAGGATGCGGGGACATTGAGATCTTTGCAGCTACATGAACTTGATGAGCTTAGGCATATGGCTTATGAGAATGCCAAAATGTATAAAGAAAAGACCAAAATATGGCATGATAGTAGACTTAGAGTTAAGGACTTCAAGAAGGGTCAACTTGTGTTGCTGTTTAACTCACGGTTGAAACTATTCCCAGGAAAACTTAAGTCTAGATGGTCGGGTCCATTTGTCATTACTAATGTATTTGTTCATGGTGCAATAGAGATAAAGAACTTGCAGCAAGGACAGCCTTTTATGGTCAATGGTGCTAGATTGAAGCACTACTACGAGGAAGGGGATGTGAAGACTCTCTCGGCCTTCCTCTTGGGTGAAGCATGAAATTAAAAACGAGAGAGAACGAGTGGTTACTGTGCTCGTCAGCATAAGGCTCATGCCTTAGTTTATTTTTTTGCAATTTTCCGATTATCGTTTGTATGTTTTGTGGTGTGATTTTAATTGAGTATTTAATGTTTGTTTTATTTGTTTTTGTAGGGAATCGAAAGAGGGGATCAAGGAGAGTAAATCCAGCTTTAAAAATCGAGAAACGGTTGAGCCAAATAAAAGATACGGACGAGCAAAGTTAGAGATTTTGATGAAATAATATCCCTAGAATTGCGCTGGAATTGCTGGATCCGCAAAAAAAAAAAAAAGAGCCGTTGGGATTTTTCCGTTGCCTTTATATCCGTTGGAAGGCGCTCGATCGATACGATTCTCTCATTCTTTGCTCTCCAAAAATTCAGCGATTCTCTCCATCTTTGATTCTTCTCTCAAGATCTTCAAGACTCAGCAATGGTGTTCACACGAGCGGAAAGATCTGCAGCCAAGAAGAAGGCTGATGACGCAGCTGAAGCGGCTGCAAGGGAAGCGCTTCTTACCCTTGCAGATGATGGTGCCGTTCGCACAGGACCTCTTCCCAAGCTTCCTATCCGTAGGAAGAAGTGGAGGGTTGTCACTGAAATCCCCGCTGGACCCTCTGAACCAGCGGGCACGCCCAAGAAACGCCGGTGGAGTGTCAAGACGGCCGCCGAACCAAGCACAGCGAAGACTCCCTCTGTGGAGAGTCAAGAAACTGATCGTGCGTCCCACGAGTCAGCCAAAGAGGGTTCGTCGCCATCTGCATCGCCTGCGCACAGCCCTTTACCATCTGAACCCGTGCCAAGCGCAGAGTCGTCACCGCCTGCACAGAGCCCCGAGTTGTCTCCAGCACCTCAGAGTTCTGATCCGACACTTGCAGCAGCGCAGAGTCCTGAACTGCCATCTTCGCCGCTGAGTTCTGCACAGACACCATCAGCAGAGCACAATTCTCCACGGCCTGATCCTGAATTCCCTTATGGGGATTATCAAGAGTCCACTCAGGGCAGTGGAGATGCTGGGGAAGACGAAGTCTTCTCTCCTCTAAGGGAAGACAGCCCTGATGATCCTGCACAGCAGGATGATTCTATGGAAGAGACGTTGGGGGCATGCCTCCAGCAGATCAACATCAAGGCCAAGCTGAAGAAGAAAAAGAAGGCCAAGATTGTCAAGGGCAAGCGATCCAAGAAGCTGGGTAAGAAGAAGAAGGCCAAGAGGGTGCCGTCAACAGACAAAGAAAGCACTGAGCCTTCACTCAAACGACTCAAGGTGGAGGCTGCCGAGTCAGCCAAGCCAGCAGATAAGGGGAAGGCTAAACTCTACCCTGAAGACGAACCTCAGTCAGTGAGGTATGTCTCATCTGATGCTGAATCCAGGGGTGCTGAGCTAAGGAAGAGGGAGTTGCTGCACGAGAAAGGCTTCCTCGACCGACCTGCTGACCTGCCGCAGTTCTTGCGCGCAGGAGTGATCAACCACGGCTGGGAGGAATTTTGCAGACCGCCTAATCCAGCATACACGAGCATGGTGTATGATTTCTACGCCAATGTGCTCAGCCCTGAGGATGGCCTGTCTGTGGTCAGAGGGGTAGAAGTAGATTTCTCAGCCAAGGCCATCAATGAAGCCTTTGGTCTCAAGGGCCAAACTCATACAGATTATGCCCGGATTGTCGATGAGCCTACTGAGGCAGTTTTGGAAGAGGCCATCCGGACTATTGGCCAGCCTGAAGCCTCTTGGACCGTGTCACGCAATGGGAGGCACACTCTCATGAGTGCCAACCTCACGGCCAAGGCGGCTGTTTGGTTTTCGTTCGTGCGAAGGAGATTGTCCCCGGTGACTCACGAGACTACAATAAACCAGAGCCGATCGCTGCTGGTGTATGCGATAATGAGAGGTCTCACGATTAACGTGGGAGAAGTCATCTCTGCTGCTATTGCTGAGTGCGCGAAGAAAGGTAAGGGACCACTGTTTTTCCCTAATACCATAACCAAGCTATGTTTGCTTGCAGGAGTCCCCACCGAGCGCCTGGAGCAGCAGATGACCTACACAGGCCATTTGGAGCTGCCTGCTAACCTGAGGCTGAGAAGAAAGGGGAATATGGAGTTTGAACTGGATAGGCTGGCTGCTGAACAGTCCCTATCCATGGCCTGCTTGATGGATATGCAGAGAAGAATGGCTCAATGGGCCACTTATGCGCAGGCGAGGGACAAGGAAGTTGCAGACCAGCTGGGGTGCCTTTTCCCTGAGTTCCCTACCAATCTCCTAACTCCATGGGTGCCCCCAAGACCAAGACAACCGGATGAGGATGAAGAAGTTTAAGTGCTGGTTTGAAGTGCACTGAAGGGAGTATTACTATTCTCTTAGAAACAAAAACAATTTTCTGCTTTCTGATAGACAATGTGAATTATGCTGTTTTTTGTTCAAGGTTTGATCTGTTTTTGATGTTTAGTTTTATGTTTTTTCTTTTGCTTAGTATAGTCTGATGTTAGCTGAATAGGTAGGATAGTTTAGTTTTATTTTTAGGATGCGTGAGTAACAGGAAAAAGCATGCTAGGGGCCTGAATCAGTGTTATATCTGCCCAGACTTGATTGCGAAATAATTGCGGTACCCGCAATTTTTGTGACTGATTGCATGTTTTGGACTGTCTGTTTAGTTAGGCTGTGATCTGTTATATTCCATCTTTTGCTGCTAGCATGACTACCTTATATAGCTGATCTTAAAGCATGCTGGATGAGTGTCATAGGACACCCTTTGATAGTTTAAATTAGCCTCTGAATAGGGCTCAACATGCATAAACCGTAAGCCCTTAAACTGTCTGTTTTGTTCAAATTTTCTGCTGCTGGGATAATTGCTTTTAGAATGTTTTGCCTATGCCTAGGATTTTTAGATTCTCTTTGTTTTACTTTAGACTAGATGCTTCTAGGATAGTTTGGGGGTGTGCCACCTCAGACACTCATTGGGGACAATGAGTAGTTTAAGTTTGGGGGAGGCCACCCTAGGCCTAGGAACATTCCTCTCTTCCTTAGGACATAAGCATTCTTCTTCTCCTTTAAAAAAAAAAAAAAATTTTTTTGATAAATAGAAAAAAGTGAAAAATAGAATAAAGAGGGGAGTCTCTCTCAAGTTGCTGAGTAATCAGTGCCAAGTGTGTAAACCACAAGTGGCATTGCATCAAAAGGCAACCCAAGGAGAGACTCCACCTAAGTAAAAAAGGAAAAAAGGAGAAATAGGGGAAGAAGAATGTATGCTTAGGAGTTATAATCTTGTGGCTTAGATGTCCTATTTAAAAAAGAACTCTGATCCTCAATGAGCTAAGCACAAGGTTGTAGCTTTTAGGTTTGTCTAGGGAGATGAATGTATATCCAATGTAGTGATGCCAGGGTTTAGGTTGTTCTCTAAAAGTACCACTGTCACTGTTAATACTAAGACTGGCATGACTCTAAGGAATCCTAGACACATTTAAAATAAAGCTAGAAGCATGTACTGAGTCTGGAGTAAAGCTTGGTAGAATTTGAAACCTCAGGGATAGTGGCATGATATCATAAAAGTAGCTAGATCAGTAGTAGGGGGTTAATAAAAACAGCAGGTATAGTAGGCAGGTGAAGTCAGAAGAAGCTTGATAAAGAGGTTAGTTCTAAACTTAGAAGTGTGTCACAGGACAGCACTGCTAGAGATAGGGATATAGGGGAGTCGATAAGTAGTTAAAGAAGATAAAATAACAGCCTAAGTAAGTCCTTAGTATGCTTGAGGACAAGCAAAACCTTAAGTTTGGGGGTGTGTTAAGTCTCTGAAAGTGACTTATTTAGGACCCATTTAGCTTAAGAAGATGTACACTTTTAGGTGTTTTTGATAGCATTTAGCCTAAACCTATGCTTTAATATGAGAATTAGAAGAAGGTAGCTAATTTAGGACTTATGCACAATAGGTAGAAAAAGGGTTGAAAACCGAAGGAAAAGAATGAAAAAATGAGCATTGCGAATGAATTGCGAAAACATTGCGGTGACCGCAATTATTCAAGTGAAAACCGTAAGTTGACTGATCTTTTTCTGTTAATTTCCGTAATTTCAGGGATTCGTTCTTTCTCCTCCACCCATTCTGATATATGACGTTGAAGATTGATGGTTCTCCTTGGCCCAAACGCACCTGCAAACTACTATAAAAAGGGGTCAAAGTCGGAGGTTTGATAATCATCCAAAGCGCAGAAGTCTTCTCGCAGTCCATCATTTCTCTCTGTTTTCCTTTGCCGTCTGTTGGAGTGAGAGTCTCAGCTGTTGGAATCGATAATCTGATAGGAAGGAGAGGAGATTCTTCTTCTCTCTCGATTGGATTCATCCAAGCAAGGCTGACCTTTCATCCCCTTCATTCGAGGCGACTGCAACGAAGCTTTTCAGCACCCTTTTACTGTTTTCTGTCGTTCTTCTTCTTATTTCCAGTTTTGATCATTGTTGTTCTTAGCTTAGTGTTTTAGTTACTGCATTTCGTTGTTGTCTGTCTCTGAATTACTGCTTTTAAGGTTCCCTTTGTCGTTCAAACATTCAAAGTAATCAAAGTACAATTCTGCATTTCACAGTTTCCACCTTCTGCTGCTACGGTTTTGCCTTGCTGTTTTAAGCACATTTCCCTTCTAAGCATGTCTATTTTATCTGCCATTTCTGTTCTCCATATATCCATGAGTAGCTAAGTCACTTAGGGGCATGCTAATGACAGAACTATAGGCTAAAAAACGTGAATCAAGTAGGTAGGTTAACTCTCGAGTCATTGATTGTATGTAAGCTTCATCCTACGGGCAATTTCGATTGGCCATCCATTTTGTCCAAAGAACTCCTAACCTCTGGAAGGAGTAAGAGTTCAGAGTCATATAATCATGCTAGCCTTTCATGGTAATCAGGAAACGGCCTAGGAATAGGCGTTTCCCTAGTACAAACTAAACACTCCTGTTTTAACAAGATGCTTAAGACCTTACTTTGAAGTCGAGTAAACTTAAGACTCTAATGCATGGAATCGGACGATACTTGAGATAGAGTGAGTTTGATGTATAGAGAGTTGATCCAAGGCTTGAGAATCGTAATAAAATGCCTATAGGATAGTCATTAGTAGCCCTTAATTCACCCATTTACACACTTTCGCTGTTATTTAATTGCGGTAACATTGCGGTCCTCGCAATTCTGCCAAGTTTTCATTCTGTTTAGCTGTTTTCTTCTTCATTTATTAATTCCATCTCTTGTCTTTTAAGTCTAGTTTCAACTTGCATTTGTTTATGTTATATTCCTTTACACATTCAGCAAAAATTAGATAATTAAAAACCAATTTTACCCCATCAAATTCACCCCATCTTTCTTAACAATCACACTTCGCGAATAGCTAAAAATGAGTCTCTGTGGAAAAAACGAATGAAATATACTTACTACTTGCTGTGAGACCATGTATGCTTGCATGTTCTAAGTGCTCTCTCTACCCTTTTGCATATTTATCTTTACACATTGAGCACGCAACAGCCACCACCACCACAAATGCTTCAGCTGAAGAAGTTAGAAAGAGATATGCCAGAAAAAGAAGTCTCATCGCATCGAAGCTATGTTGTAGCAAATGTTGTAGAAACAAAACCAACGCACAAAAAGTACAAACCTTGGGATGTTATAACATGCAGTCTCTTTGAAAGAATCAACAATTTCAAGGTGTGGCAGAATGTCCGATCCCGTAAATCAAGACTTAAGTATCTTAAAGGAGCAGAAGTGGTGCCTCGAAACATTGAAGAATATCCATATGAGGCAGATTGACAAGGGAGATTTCTGATCCCTAAACTCTTAAATTAGGATTTTATCATGCTTTGCTTAGATTTCGTATGTTAGGAGTAGTTTATTTTGGGAATGAAATATTTATTATGTGCCAACAATCATAGTCGTTTAGCATGAATTGATGATGCACTGTGGGCATATAGAACTGCATATAAAACACCTTTAGGAATGTCCCCCTATAGGCTAGTTTATGGAAAAGCATGTCATCTTCCCCTTGAATTAGAAAACAAAGCTTTTTGGGCTTTAAAAGAGTTGAATTTTTGCATAACCGATGCGGAAACATTGCGGTCTCTGCAATTGCATGAGTTGGATGAACTAAGACACATGTCATATGAAAATGCTAAAATGTATAAGGAAAAGACTAAAAGTTGGCATGATAGTAGACTTAGGATTAAGGACTTCAAAAAGGGCCAGCATGTTCTATTGTTTAACTCACGATTGAAATTATTTCCTGGCAAATTAAAGTCTCGTTGGTCCGGTCCTTTTGTGATTACTAATGTGTTTGTTCATGGTGCAATTGAAATTCAAAATCTGGAACAAGGACAGCCGTTCATGGTGAATGGTGCTAGATTGAAGCACTACTATGAGGAGGGAGATGTGAAAACACTCTCAGTCTTCCTCTTATCCGAAGCCTAAAAAGCAAGTCAAGAAAGGATGAGCAAGGGCGTTCAATGGAATGTTCATTATCCTCAATCATCAAAGGAATATGGAATAGATAGTTTTTCGTTATTGTTTTTCTTTTAGATTGATTACAGTATTGTTATTGCTAGCTTTAATTAAGTTTGTTTTTTGTGATTTCGGAACGTGGCAATTGGAGATTTTTAAACGGCATTCGAGGGAGTATTTCTGATCCCTCTCAAAAACAAGAAAAAATCTGTTTTTCTGTGACTTGTTACCCCACCAATATTAACTGTTTGTTCTGTTTTAAATTCTTAATTTGCCTAAGTAGAGTAGCTTAGTTTAGTTTAATGTCGTATGATTAGGTAGCTTAGATAATTTTGCTATTTTCTATAGTTGTTTATGAACGAATATCGCATGCTAGGAGCCTTGATCACAGTTAAAACTGCTCTGTTGGAATCATTGCGAATTCTTTGCGGACACCGCAATATTTTGTTAGTTTAAGCATGCTGGTGTATTATTTTCTGATGGGTTGTCTGTCTTTAAATCTCATGATTTGGCTGCATTACTGATGTCCATAGGTAGTCTGTCTATTGAGCATGCTGGATGAGTGTCAAGTACACCTTTGTTAGTTCTAATTAGCTTCATGAATTGCTGTGCATGTACCTCTGTTAGACCTTACCATGTTGGTTTTAGTAAATTTCTGCTGTTGAGTTATCTGCACTATGAGGGTCATTTCATCCCTAGGAGTTTTAAGTCTGTCTGGTTTTTATTTAGACTAGATACTTCTAAGATAAGTTTGGGGGTGTGCCATCTCAGACTCTCATTGGGGACAATGAGAAGTTTAAGTTTTGGGGAGGCAACCTCTAGGCCTAGGAACACTCCTCTCTCCTTTGAAAAATAGACATTCTTCTTCTAAAAAAAAATGAATAAGAAAGCAAAAGAAAAGTAAAGGGTACTGTCTCTCTCTAAGGATGCTGAGTAATCAGGGCCATTTGTGTAACCCACAAGTGGCACTGCATCAAAAGGCAATTCAAAGAGAAGACTTTGCCAAAAGAGAAAAAAGGAAAAGTAAAACCAAGGAAGAAGAATGTGTGCCAAAGAGCTACAGCCTAAGTGTTTAGATGTCCTGTGAAATTGAACTCTGATCCTTAGTTTGCTAAACACAGGGCTGTAGCTTGAAGGTATGTCAAGGGAGATGAGTGTCTATCCAACACAGTGATGCCAAGACTTAGTTTGTTCTATGGATACTGAACTCTGATACTCGTGTGTGCTAAGCGTGGCATGACTTTAAGGAATCCTAGGTAATTCAAAAATAAAGACATTAGAAGCATGTACTGAGTCTAAGTTAAAACTAGGGAGAATTTGAAAGCTTAGGGATAACTGCACAATGAGCTCAATGATATAGGCAGATAAACCAAAAGACAGGAAGTTAGTAAAAACAGAAGGTTTTAAAGGCAAGGGTAATCAGAATAGACAATGTATGAAGTTAGTTTTAGCCTAGGAGAGTGTCACAGGACAGCAATGCCTTTGACAGTAAACCTAGGGAAGTCAGCAAATCAGTTAGGTAGAGTTTAAAAGACAAGAGTTAGCAGCTAATTAGAGAGAAAGTAAGCCTTTATATTGCTCGAGGACGAGCAATAACTCAAGTTTGGCGGTGTGTTACCTCTACAAAAGTACATTATTTAACGTCATATTTACCTAGAAATCATGGAAATTCTTGAGTGTTTTTGTTAAGAGTTAGCTTAATGTGTGCGTAAATGTGAGAATTTGAGAAATGATGCTAAATTAAGGCTTATTTGGAAATGGAAAGAAAAAGGATGCAAAATGATGTAAAAAGAGCTAAAATGTACATTGCAGGAACATTGCTGAAAAATTGCGGAGCTCGCAATAAAACAGTCTTTACTGCTGCATTTTTATCCAGTCAACAGTCTTTGTTGACTGAGTTTTTCCAGTAGTCAACTCTCCCTGGTGCTGCCACATGTCAAGCTTGACTACCTCACAAAATTGAATGGTGATCCACAATTATTGAGCAACTTTTGCAACCACCTAGAGGCTATATAAAGAGAGTGAAATGAAGGATCAAAGCAATTCAAATCAAATTGAATTCCCCTCAAATCAAACACAACTCAATAGTGAAGAACTCGAAGACGAAATCCTTTTCCCTCGTTTGTTGGATCGAAGAAACAAAGCCCTTGGCGTTGATAATTCGAGAGGAAGAAGAGAAGATCCATCTTCTCTTCTGATTGAATTTATCCCCAAGATCAGCTAATCTTCCCCATCATCCGAGGCGATTCACGACTTGGAAGATCCTCACGCAATTTACAGCTTTCCTTTACTGCTTTCTAATTAATTATTATTCTTCTTTAAGCGTTGTTATGAACCATTTACTGTTTTACCCTTTAAATATTGCTTTTGGATCAAAGGTTGTTGCTTTACGAATTATTATGTGAATTGCTTTCTTACAAGAGTAATCAATTGGTTTTATTGAATTCTTCATTCTGTCATTCCTTAATCAATAGTTTTGTTGAGTTCTTCATCTTATCATTTCTTTATCAATTAATTTTACTGAGTTCTTTAAATCATGTTCATTCCATCCATCTCCCTTTGTTCTTCGAAAACCATGAGTAACTAATCTAAGAGAGGTCTGCTAAAGATAAATCTGTAGGCTAGAAATATGAGAACTCAGCATGTAGAATAGCATGAATGCATTGAATGTATGTGAGCTTCATCCCATGGGCGATTTCGACTGGCCATCCATTTTGTCTAAAGAATTCCTAACCTCCGGAATGAGTAAGAATTCAGAGTCATCCATTCATGTTAGTCTTTTATGGTAATCAGAAAATGACCTAGGAATAGGCGTTCTCCTAGCACGTTTATTAGCATGTGTTTATGATTAGGTTGTTAGCTTTACTTGGACAGAAGTAATCTAAGAAACTAATGCATGTAATCGGAAGATGCATGAGAACTAGCTAAGACGATGCATGAGATGTTAATCTACTGTTGAATGATCATAGTTAAATGCCTATAGAGGATTCTTAAGTCGACCTTGCTGCCTTACTTTACATTAAAATCGTTGCTAATTTATTGCTAGATTATTGCAAGAACCGCAATTCTACTTTTCCACATTATGACTTTACCTCTTTGCTAGCTTTGCATTTATGTTTACATTCTTCTTGCATCTTTTATATTCCTGTACCTCAACCAAAAATCTATCCAATTTAAGTTACCTTATCTAATCTAACACACCAAATCGTTAGTCTCTAAACTTAATCTCTGTGGGAAAACGAATTAAATTATACTTATCACTTGCTGCAGACCATGTATGCTTGCATGATCTTAGCGCTCTTCGCATTTACATTTTATATACACACTGAGCGCACAACAGGAGGCAACCTTGGGAGGCGGAAAATACTTCGCATAAAACGCTCCCTGCAGCTCTTCCCAAGAAGTGATGGACCCAGTCGGTAGGTAATGCATCCAATCTCTCGCCTTCTCTTTCAGAATGAAAGGGAAAGCCTTGAGATGGAGTTGATCTGCAGTGATGCCGTCGGTCCTGAATGCCGAACACACCATTTGGAATGCCTTGAGGTGTCTGACGGGATCCTCATCTGTATTACCACAAAAAGAAGGTAATAAGTTAATCAGACCTGCTTTAAGTTCAAAATTACCTGCAGCTACCGGATACAAGATACTCGATGTGTTTCGGCCTAGCTCAGATGATGCAAGCTCCCTCATGGTTCTTTGATGCTCAAGATTACCCACGACCTCCATCTTGGCGCTTCTTTTGAATTTTCAAAGAATGACTGCGCTCCAAAAACTCAAACAAAACGCGTAAAATAATACAAAAGAATTAAACTGTACAAAAAGAAATAAAGAAAATTTTTAAAACTAACAAACCTAACTTAACTAAACTAAATTAATTAATTCCCCGGCAACGGCGCCAATTTTGGTAGATGTACTTTTGGGGTACTCCAAATTCAAGCTGTCGAGGCTTGCCAAAATACAATTTATAAACCCGATGTACACCGAGCTATTTGTAGCTAAGTGGCAACGGGGTCGATCCACAGGGAAATAAGAAATTTAATCTAACTAAGTCTAATTTGCTAGAAGTAAAAGAATGCACGAATTGAAAAGAATAGTAATTTGGTTTTGGGGGAAGGGAGCTCCTAAAATGCTAACGGAAAATTAAATGGCAACGTGCAAAAATTAAACGGTCGTGCTTAACTTCGAGAAATGGAATTGCTCGTTATGGATGTTCGGATCATCGATACAATTTACGCTTTAGCCATGTTCATGCACACAATTCATTTAGTTATTTCTAACTCAAATGACCCAAGGATTTAATTAGACTCATGCAATTCTAATTAAACTTGGCCAATAATCTATCTAAGGTAGCTGTTGCGTGCTCAATGTGTAAAGATAAATATGCAAAAGGGTAGAGAGAGCACTTAGAACATGCAAGCATACATGGTCTCACAGCAAGTAGTAAGTATATTTCATTCGTTTTTTCCACAAAGACTCATTTTTAGCTATTCGCGAAGTGTATTTGTTAAGAAAGATGGGGTGGATTTGATGGGGTAAAATTGGTTTTTAATTATCTAAGTTTTGCTGAATGTGTAAAGGAATATAACATAAACAAATGCAAGTTGAAATTAGACTCAAAAGACAAGAGATGGAATTAATAAACGAAGAAAAAAACAGCTAAACAGAATGATAAAACAGCAGAATTGCGAGGACCGCAATGTTACCGCAATTAAATAACAGCGAAAGTGTGTAAATGGGTGAATTAAGGGCTACTAATGACTATCCTATAGGCATTTTATTACGATTCTCAAGCATTGGATCAACTCTCTATACATCAAACTCACTCTATCTCAAGTATCGTCCGATTCCATGCATTAGAGTCTTAAGTTTACTCGACTTCAAAGTAAGGTCTTAAGCATCTTGTTAAAACAGGAGTGTTTAGTTTGTACTAGGGAAACGCCTATTCCTAGGCCGTTTCCTGATTACCATGAAAGGCTAGCATGATTATATGACTCTGAACTCTTACTCCTTCCAGTGGTTAGGATTTCTTTGGACAAAATGGATGGCCAATCGAAATTGCCCGTAGGATGAAGCTTACATACAATCAATGACTCGAGAGTTAACCTACCTACTTGATTCACGTTTTTTAGCCTATAGTTCTGTCATTAGCATGCCCCTAAGTGACTTAGCTACTCATGGATATATGGAGAACAGAAATGGCAGATAAAATAGACATGCTTAGAAGGGAAATGTGCTTAAAACAGCAAGGCAAAACCGTAGCAGCAGAAGGTGGAAACTGTGAAATGCAGAATTGTACTTTGATTACTTTGAATGTTTGAACGACAAAGGAAAGCTTTAGAAGAAATGATTCAGAGACAGACAACAACGAAATGCAGTAACTAAAACACTAAGCTAAGAACAACAATGATCAAAACTGGAAATAAGAAGAAGAACGACAGAAAACAGTAAAAGGGTGCTGAAAAGCTTCGTTGCAGTCGCCTCGAATGAAGGGGATGAAAGGTCAGCCTTGCTTGGATGAATCCAATCGAGAGAGAAGAAGAATCTCCTCTCCTTCCTATCAGATTATCGATTCCAACAGCTGAGACTCTCACTCCAACAGACGGCAAAGGAAAACAGAGAGAAATGATGGACTGCGAGAAGACTTCTGCGCTTTGGATGATGATCAAACCTCCGACTTTGACCCCTTTTTATAGTAGTTTGCAGGTGCGTTTGGGCCAAGGAGAACCATCAATCTTCAACGTCATATATCAGAATGGGTGGAGGAGAAAGAACGAATCCCTGAAATTACGGAAATTAACAGAAAAAGATCAGTCAACTTACGGTTTTCACTTGAATAATTGCGGTCACCGCAATGTTTTCGCAATTCATTCGCAATGCTCATTTTTTCATTCTTTTCCTTCGGTTTTCAACCCTTTTTCTACCTATTGTGCATAAGTCCTAAATTAGCTACCTTCTTCTAATTCTCCTATTAAAGCATAGGTTTAGGCTAAATGCTATCAAAAACACCTAAAAGTGTACATCTTCTTAAGCTAAATGGGTCCTAAATAAGTCACTTTCAGAGACTTAACACACCCCCAAACTTAAGGTTTTGCTTGTCCTCAAGCATACTAAGGACTTACTTAGGCTGTTATTTTATCTTCTTTAACTACTTACCGACTCCCCTATATCCCTATCTCTAGCAGTGCTGTCCTGTGACACACTTCTAAGTTTAGAACTAACCTCTTTATCAAGCTTCTTCTGACTTCACCTGCCTACTATACCTGCTGTTTTTATTAACCCCCTACTACTGATCTAGCTACTTTTATGATATCATGCCACTATCCCTAAGGTTTCAAATTCTACCAAGCTTTACTTCAGACTCAGTACATGCTTCTAGCTTTATTTTAAATGTGTCTAGGATTCCTTAGAGTCATGCCAGTCTTAGTATTAACAGTGACAGTGGTACTTTTAGAGAACAACCTAAACCCTGGCATCACTACATTGGATATACATTCATCTCCCTAGACAAACCTAAAAGCTACAACCTTGTGCTTAGCTCATTGAGGATCAGAGTTCTTTTTTAAATAGGACATCTAAGCCACAAGATTATAACTCCTAAGCATACATTCTTCTTCCCCTATTTCTCCCTTTTTCCTTTTTTACTTAGGTGGAGTCTCTCCTTGGGTTGCCTTTTGATGCAATGCCACTTGTGGTTTACACACTTGGCACTGATTACTCAGCAACTTGAGAGAGACTCCCCTCTTTATTCTATTTTTCACTTTTTTCTATTTATCAAAAAAAAATTTTTTTTTAAAGGAGAAGAAGAATGCTTATGTCCTAAGGAAGAGAGGAATGTTCCTAGGCCTAGGGTGGCCTCCCCCAAACTTAAACTACTCATTGTCCCCAATGAGTGTCTGAGGTGGCACACCCCCAAACTATCCTAGAAGCATCTAGTCTAAAGTAAAACAAAGAGAATCTAAAAATCCTAGGCATAGGCAAAACATTCTAAAAGCAATTATCCCAGCAGCAGAAAATTTGAACAAAACAGACAGTTTAAGGGCTTACGGTTTATGCATGCTGAGCCCTATTCAGAGGCTAATTTAAACTATCAAAGGGTGTCCTATGACACTCATCCAGCATGCTTTAAGATCAGCTATATAAGGTAGTCATGCTAGCAGCAAAAGATGGAATATAACAGATCACAGCCTAACTAAACAGACAGTCCAAAACATGCAATCAGTCACACAAATTGCGGGTACCGCAATTATTTCGCAATCAAGTCTGGGCAGATATAACACTGATTCAGGCCCCTAGCATGCTTTTTCCTGTTACTCACGCATCCTAAAAATAAAACTAAACTATCCTACCTATTCAGCTAACATCAGACTATACTAAGCAAAAAAAAAAAACATAAAACTAAACATCAAAAACAGATCAAACCTTGAACAAAAAACAGCATAATTCACATTGTCTATCAGAAAGCAGAAAATTGTTTTTGTTTCTAAGAGAATAGTAATACTCCCTTCAGTGCACTTCAAACCAGCACTTAAACTTCTTCATCCTCATCCGGTTGTCTTGGTCTTGGGGGCACCCATGGAGTTAGGAGATTGGTAGGGAACTCAGGGAAAAGGCACCCCAGCTGGTCTGCAACTTCCTTGTCCCTCGCCTGCGCATAAGTGGCCCATTGAGCCATTCTTCTCTGCATATCCATCAAGCAGGCCATGGATAGGGACTGTTCAGCAGCCAGCCTATCCAGTTCAAACTCCATATTCCCCTTTCTTCTCAGCCTCAGGTTAGCAGGCAGCTCCAAATGGCCTGTGTAGGTCATCTGCTGCTCCAGGCGCTCGGTGGGGACTCCTGCAAGCAAACATAGCTTGGTTATGGTATTAGGGAAAAACAGTGGTCCCTTGCCTTTCTTCGCGCACTCAGCAATAGCAGCAGAGATGACTTCTCCCACGTTAATCGTGAGACCTCTCATTATCGCATACACCAGCAGCGATCGGCTCTGGTTTATTGTAGTCTCGTGAGTCACCGGGGACAATCTCCTTCGCACGAACGAAAACCAAACAGCCGCCTTGGCCTTGATGTTGATCTGCTGGAGGCATGCCCCCAACGTCTCTTCCATAGAATCATCCTGCTGTGCAGGATCATCAGGGCTGTCTTCCCTTAGAGGAGAGAAGACTTCGTCTTCCCCAGCATCTCCACTGCCCTGAGTGGACTCTTGATAATCCCCATAAGGGAATTCAGGATCAGGCCGTGGAGAATTGTGCTCTGCTGATGGTGTCTGCGCAGAACTCAGCGGCGAAGATGGCAGTTCAGGACTCTGCGCTGCTGCAAGTGTCGGATCAGAACTCTGAGGTGCTGGAGACAACTCGGGGCTCTGTGCAGGCGGTGACGACTCTGCGCTTGGCACGGGTTCAGATGGTAAAGGGCTGTGCGCAGGCGATGCAGATGGCGACGAACCCTCTTTGGCTGACTCGTGGGACGCACGATCAGTTTCTTGACTCTCCACAGAGGGAGTCTTCGCTGTGCTTGGTTCGGCGGCCGTCTTGACACTCCACCGGCGTTTCTTGGGCGTGCCCGCTGGTTCAGAGGGTCCAGCGGGGATTTCAGTGACAACCCTCCACTTCTTCCTACGGATAGGAAGCTTGGGAAGAGGTCCTGTGCGAACGGCACCATCATCTGCAAGGGTAAGAAGCGCTTCCCTTGCAGCCGCTTCAGCTGCGTCATCAGCCTTCTTCTTGGCTGCAGATCTTTCCGCTCGTGTGAACACCATTGCTGAGTCTTGAAGATCTTGAGAGAAGAATCAAAGATGGAGAGAATCGCTGAATTTTTGGAGAGCAAAGAATGAGAGAATCGTATCGATCGAGCGCCTTCCAACGGATATAAAGGCAACGGAAAAATCCCAACGGCTCTTTTTTTGCGGATCCAGCAATTCCAGCGCAATTCTAGGGATATTATTTCATCAAAATCTCTAACTTTGCTCGTCCGTATCTTTTATTTGGCTCAACCGTTTCTCGATTTTTAAAGCTGGATTTACTCTCCTTGATCCCCTCTTTCGATTACCTACAAAAACAAATAAAACAAACATTAAATACTCAATTAAAATCACACCACAAAACATACAAACGATAATCGGAAAATTGCAAAAAAAAAAAACTAAGGCATGAGCCTTATGCTGACGAGCACAGTAACCACTCGTTCTCTCTCGTTTTTAATTTCATGCTTCACTCAAGAGGAAGGCCGAGAGAGTCTTCACATCCCCTTCCTCGTAGTAGTGCTTCAATCTAGCACCATTGACCATAAAAGGCTGTCCTTGCTGCAAGTTCTTTATCTCTATTGCACCATGAACAAATACATTAGTAATGACAAATGGACCCGACCATCTAGACTTAAGTTTTCCTGGGAATAGTTTCAACCGTGAGTTAAACAGCAACACAAGTTGACCCTTCTTGAAGTCCTTAACTCTAAGTCTACTATCATGCCATATTTTGGTCTTTTCTTTATACATTTTGGCATTCTCATAAGCCATATGCCTAAGCTCATCAAGTTCATGTAGCTGCAAAGATCTCAATGTCCCCGCATCCTTTACACAAAAATTTAATTCCTTCATGGCCCAAAATGCTTTGTTTTCTAACTCAAGTGGCAAGTGGCAAGCCTTGCCATACACCAACCTATAGGGAGACATGCCTAGGGGTGTCTTATAAGCTGTTCTATAAGCCCAAAGTGCATCCTCAAGCTTAAACGACCAGTCTTTTCTATTAGGTTTGACTACCTTTTCTAGGATGTTCTTTATCTCCCTATTGGAAATTTCAGCTTGTCCATTTGAGTGTGGGTGATAGGGAGTAGCTACTCTATGTCTAATGTTATATTTAGCCAATACTTTCTCCATAGCTTTATTAATGAAATGTGACCCCTCATCACTAATGATAGCACGAGGAGTCCCAAATCGAGTGAAAATGTGCCTATGTAAGAAGTTGGTGACTGTTTTAGCATTATTATTAGGACATGCTTTGGCTTCTACCCACTTGGACACGTAGTCTACTGCTACTAATATGTAAAGGTTACCTGACGATGGAGGGAATGGCCCCATGAAGTCAATGCCCCACACATCAAAGAGCTCCAACTCTAAGATGTAGGTGAGGGGCATCTCATCCTTGCGACTGAGGTTACCTGTCCTTTGGCACTCATCACAGCTGTGGGCATAGTCGTGGGCGTCCTTGAAGATTGTTGGCCAATAGTAGCCACTCTGAAATACCTTTGCAGCTGTTCTTTGACCACCAAAGTGTCCACCATAAGGAGATGAGTGACAGTGCTGCAGCACAGACTTCGCTTCAGCAGCTGAAACACACTTCCTTAACAACCCATCAGCACAGGTCCTGTAAAGTGTGGGGTCATCCCAAATGAACTTCCTTGCTTCATGAAGGAACCTCTTCTTCTCTTGTCCTCCCTTGAACACTGGTAATACCTGTGATGCACGGAAGTTAGCAATGTCAGCAAACCAAGGTTCCTCATCGTTATCACGATGAGTCAAAGCAAAGACATGTTCATCAATAAAAGCATCAGAAATTGCGGACTCCGCAATTTTTTCGCAATTATGGTGCAATCGAGACAGGTGATCTGCAACCACATTTTCACAACCTTTCTTGTCTCGAATGTCCAAATCAAATTCCTGCAGCAATAACACCCATCTAATCAATCTAGGCTTAGCATCAGCCTTCCTCATAAGATATTTCAAGGCAGAATGGTCAGTATATACAATTGTCCTAGTGCCTACAATATAGTTTCTAAATTTTTCACAAGCAAATACTACAGCAAGCATCTCTTTCTCAGTAGTTGTATAATTACATTGAGCCTCATTCAAGGTCTTACTAGCATAATACACAGGGTGTGTCAGCTTGTCAATCTTCTGTCCTAACATGACTCCTACAGCATAGTCACTGGCATCACATAGCATCTCAAATGGGAGATCCCAATTTGGTCCGACTATGATAGGCGCTGTGACTAGTGCCTCTTTAAGGGTTTTCCAAGCTACTACACATTCCTCAGAGAAGATAAAAGGCCTATTTAGCTCTAGAAGCTCGCACAGAGGCTTGGCTATCTTAGAAAAGTCCTTGATGAACCTTCTGTAAAAACCAGCATGCCCTAAGAAGCTTCTAATGGCTTTGACATTTTGTGGCTCTACCAACTTCTCTATGATCTCAATCTTTGCCCTATCGACTTCTACACCTGCCCTTGACACTCTATGTCCTAAGACAATCCCCTCATCTACCATAAAATGACATTTTTCCCAATTTAGGACTAGGTTGGTCTCTTCACACCTAGCCAGAACTTGTCCTAGGTTTTCTAGACAGGTTTTAAATGAATCCCCAAAGACTGAGAAGTCATCCATGAATATTTCTATCATGGAGTCATCCAACTCAGAGAAGATTGCCATCATGCACCTTTGGAAAGTTGCCGGTGCATTGCATAAGCCAAAAGGCATTCTGCGGAAGGCAAACGTTCCAAAAGGGCAAGTGAAGGTGGTCTTCTCTTGATCCTTAGGGTCTATAGTTATTTGATTATAGCCAGAGTACCCATCTAAAAAACAATAGTAGGCTCTACCAGCTATTCTGTCTAGCATCTGGTCAATAAACGGTATAGGGAAATGGTCTTTTTTAGTTTCTTTATTTAACTTTCTGTAATCCATACACACTCTCCACCCTGTGACAGTCCTTGTTGGAATCAGTTCGTTGTTTTCATTGACTACCACAGTTATCCCCCCCCCCCTTTTTAGGTACACATTGGATGGGGCTCACCCACTGGCTACTGGCTATGGGGAAGATCACTCCTGCATCTAACCATTTTATTATTTCCTTCTTCACTACCTCTTTCATAGAGGGGTTTAGCCTACGTTGGTGATCTACCCTAGGTGTGTGCTCTTCCTCTAGTATAATTTTGTGCATGCAATAAGAAGGGCTAATGCCTCGAATATCAGCAATAGTCCATGCTATAGCCTTCCTATGTTGCTTAAGCAGTAAAATTAATTCAACCTCATGCTGTTCACTTAGCTTAGAAGAAATAATTACAGGCAGTGTATCATTATCTCCTAAATATGCATATTTGAGGTGAGTGGGTAGTGGTTTCAGTTCTAAAACAGGTGGATGCTCAATGGAGGGCTTTAAAGGATTCACAGTTCTATCAGTTAAATCTATATTCATACATACATGTTGGGGTTTATCTACAGGCATATTCATTATGTCAGATACATTCAAGTCAGCTACATCTACTTGTACATATTCGTTAGCATGCTTGGTTAATAATACATGCTCTAATTGCTCTTCCATCAAAGAGTCTACGACATCCATGCTAGCACAGGATTCAAGGTCAGAGGGATACCTTAAAGCTTTATATACACTAAACTTCACCTCTTCATCATGAACCCTCATTGTGAGCTCACCTTTCTGGACGTCTATAAGTGCCCTACCTGTGGCTAGAAATGGTCTGCCTAGCAGGATGGGAACTTCCTTGTCTGCCTCATAGTCCAGGACAATGAAATCTGCAAGGAATATGAACTTGTCAACTTTCACTAGAATATCCTCAATCTTACCTTCAGGGTATGCGATGGATCTGTCTGCTAGTTGTAAAGTGACAGTAGTTGGACGTGCTTCCCCTATTCCCAACTGGCGGAATAGGGATAGGGGCATGAGGTTAATGCTGACTCCCAGGTCACAAAGAGCTCGCCCCACGTGCTTGCCTCCAAGTTCAACAGGTAAGGTGAAGGAACCAGGATCCTTCTCCTTCTTAGGCAGCTTGTTCTGGAGGATGGCACTGCACTCCTCAGTGAGATTGACTGTTTCAAACTCACCAATTATTTTTTTGTTAGTAATGATGTCCTTCAAAAACTTTACATAAGAAGGCATCGACTGTAAAACCTCTACGAAAGGAATGTTAACATGCACTTGCTTAAGAATTTCTAAGAATTTATTGAAATGCACTTCCTGTTCCTGCTTCTTCTTAAGCCTTCTAGGATATGGAGGTGGTGGTACATAAGCAGGTACGTCAGGTCGCCTCAGGATAGGTGGAGGCCTTGGGATTTCTTCTATTTCTTCTACAATTGGCTCTAGCCTGGCTCCTGAGGTGCTAGTGGGTGGTGGACCTTGGTTGGGCAGAGACTCCAGTGGAGCACTAGACTCGGTGTTCTCTACTCTCTTTGGTATGTCTTTGGTGTTGCTTACCAGAGGTCTCCCACTCCTAAGTTCAATTGCTTGAACTTGTTCCTTTCCTTCTCTCCTTGGCAATTCAGTGTCAGCAGGGAGTCTACCTTGGGGCCTACTTTTAATTTCATTGGCTAATTGGCCTATTTGATTTTCTAAGCTCCTAAGGGTAGCTTGCTGGCTTTGGAGAGTAGCATCGTTTTTTGCTATGTATTCCTTGAGTAGGTTTTCTACAGAAGATCCTACAGGTTGATTGTAAGGTTTTTGGTACATTGACTGGTTATGTTGGGGAGTGAAACCAGGTGTTCCACTCGGTCTAGGTTGGTTAGAATTTTGGTTAGTGTTTTGTTGGCCACCCCATGACAGGTTAGGGTGGTTTCTCCAACCAGGATTGTAAGTTTGTGAGTAGGGGTTATTCCTTGGTTGCTGTTGGCTTCCTACATAGCAGACCGAGGATGGATTCCCAGGGCAGTATTCATATGGGTGCCCTTCCCCACAGAATCCACAGACTAGTGCCTCGCCTTGGCTTGGTTGGGTGCCCATTGACATGGCTGTGGCGGTATTGGCACTGGTTTGGAGATTGGCCTGAGCCATTTGCTTAACTAGGTTGGTCAGGGCATTTATTTGGGTGCTCATGGCGCTTAGAGCATCCTTGTCTTGAGCTCTAGTTGGCTCTACAGGATCGTCTGACCACCTACAATGAGATGTTGAGATCTTCTCCAAGATCTCATAAGCTTCGTTGTAACTCTTGGACAACATGGAACCTCCAGCAGATGAATTTAAAACTTGTCTAGTGCTGGGGTTGCATCCTTTAAAGAAGACTTCTATTTGGATACACCATGGAATGCCATGGTGTGGACATTTAATGAGAAGGTCTTTGAATCTTGTCCAAGCTTCGTGAAGAGACTCACTTGGAGCTTGTTTGAATTTTATGATATCATCACGAAAGGTCGAATTCCTATCTGGTGGGAAATATTTGACTAGGAATTTTTCTGCTAAATCTGTCCAATTGAGGACAGATCCAGAAGGTAATGAGTTCAGCCACGTTTTGGCTTTGTCCCTCAAAGAATAAGGGAACAAGTATAGCCTTAGGCTTCCTGAGAAACTCCAGGGATTAGGAAGGTGTCACTAACTCCTAGGAAGTTCCTAAGGTGGTTATGAGGGTCCTCATTTTCTATTCCAAAGAATTGTCCCACAGTGGACAACATTTGGAACATCACTGGCTTTAACTCGAATGAGTTGGCAGTGATTTCAGGACGGATTATGCTGGGGTTCAGCTCCCCAGGCATAGGTACAAGGTATGAAAGAATGGCGCTGTCCTTGTCATTCGCTATTTCTATGGGATTGCGAGTGACAGGCACCAGGTTTTGATCTCTTCTATCCATTTTTTCTAAAGGTGGTGATGATAACCTTGCGGTATCAGCAGCTAATTGAGGTAAAGAAGGCTGTTTAAATAGACGTTTCTTGGCTTTATTCCTAGCTCTAAGTAATCTCTCGGGCTCAGGGTTGAACTCTAGATCACTACTTGGAAGCTCATTCATAAACTAACCTAAATTTTACCTAAGGAAGAAATGAAATGTAGATCAGATGCAAAGGAAAATAATTTGATGTTTCAAACTTAACAAACTTCGTTTTCACTTAAAATAAGTCCCCGGCAGCGGCGCCAAAAACTTGTTGCGTGCTCAATGTGTAAAGATAAATATGCAAAAGGGTAGAGAGAGCACTTAGAACATGCAAGCATACATGGTCTCACAGCAAGTAGTAAGTATATTTCATTCGTTTTTTCCACAGAGACTCATTTTTAGCTATTCGCGAAGTGTATTTGTTAAGAAAGATGGGGTGGATTTGATGGGGTAAAATTGGTTTTTAATTATCTAAGTTTTGCTGAATGTGTAAAGGAATATAACATAAACAAATGCAAGTTGAAATTAGACTCAAAAGACAAGAGATGGAATTAATAAACGAAGAAGAAAACAGCTAAACAGAATGATAAAACAGCAGAATTGCGAGGACCGCAATGTTACCGCAATTAAATAACAGCGAAAGTGTGTAAATGGGTGAATTAAGGGCTACTAATGACTATCCTATAGGCATTTTATTACGATTCTCAAGCATTGGATCAACTCTCTATACATCAAACTCACTCTATCTCAAGTATCGTCCGATTCCATGCATTAGAGTCTTAAGTTTACTCGACTTCAAAGTAAGGTCTTAAGCATCTTGTTAAAACAGGAGTGTTTAGTTTGTACTAGGGAAACGCCTATTCCTAGGTCGTTTCCTGATTACCATGAAAGGCTAGCATGATTATATGACTCTGAACTCTTACTCCTTCCAGAGGTTAGGAGTTCTTTGGACAAAATGGATGGCCAATCGAAATTGCCCGTAGGATGAAGCTTACATACAATCAATGACTCGAGAGTTAACCTACCTACTTGATTCACGTTTTTTAGCCTATAGTTCTGTCATTAGCATGCCCCTAAGTGACTTAGCTACTCATGGATATATGGAGAACAGAAATGGCAGATAAAATAGACATGCTTAGAAGGGAAATGTGCTTAAAACAGCAAGGCAAAACCGTAGCAGCAGAAGGTGGAAACTGTGAAATGCAGAATTGTACTTTGATTACTTTGAATGTTTGAACGACAAAGGAAAGCTTTAGAAGAAATGATTCAGAGACAGACAACAACGAAATGCAGTAACTAAAACACTAAGCTAAGAACAACAATGATCAAAACTGGAAATAAGAAGAAGAACGACAGAAAACAGTAAAAGGGTGCTGAAAAGCTTCGTTGCAGTCGCCTCGAATGAAGGGGATGAAAGGTCAGCCTTGCTTGGATGAATCCAATCGAGAGAGAAGAAGAATCTCCTCTCCTTCCTATCAGATTATCGATTCCAACAGCTGAGACTCTCACTCCAACAGACGGCAAAGGAAAACAGAGAGAAATGATGGACTGCGAGAAGACTTCTGCGCTTTGGATGATGATCAAACCTCCGACTTTGACCCCTTTTTATAGTAGTTTGCAGGTGCGTTTGGGCCAAGGAGAACCATCAATCTTCAACGTCATATATCAGAATGGGTGGAGGAGAAAGAACGAATCCCTGAAATTACGGAAATTAACAGAAAAAGATCAGTCAACTTACGGTTTTCACTTGAATAATTGCGGTCACCGCAATGTTTTCGCAATTCATTCGCAATGCTCATTTTTTCATTCTTTTCCTTCGGCTTTCAACCCTTTTTCTACCTATTGTGCATAAGTCCTAAATTAGCTACCTTCTTCTAATTCTCATATTAAAGCATAGGTTTAGGCTAAATGCTATCAAAAACACCTAAAAGTGTACATCTTCTTAAGCTAAATGGGTCCTAAATAAGTCACTTTCAGAGACTTAACAGTAGCGACCCCTAAATCGATTACGTGCCAGTGACGGGAACGTTGCGACGGCCTAATCCTAAGACTAAACCGATTTCTCTCTTGCCTTAAGCCTAACATGAAAACGTTAATTAATTCAGTTTACCAATGTCACTTTGGACCGAACTAATTAGCCATGCTTAGACCCGTGGTACCTAGCGGTATAGGCAATTATACGTCCCAACCTTTAGCCCTCTATCATGCATAGGAATTAGATTGTCAAGCTAATTTAGCTACACATGCTAGATATGGATGAAGAACAAGCAAGAGATGCATAACATACTAATTGTCTTAACATTCACAAAGGGAAAAATCTCCCCAAACATCCAAAATTTACAACCCAAAGCTCAAAATTAAGCACTTACCTTGGTTTAGCCTTCCATGGAGGTTGGATTAATCCAATCTCCCATGGAAGAGCTTGGAATCATGCACAAAGAAGGAGAAGAAGTACAAAAATGGTGGAAAAACGCCTTGGAACCGAGAGGAGAACCTTGAGGAAGAAGAAGCATGAAAGAATGGCTGCAAATCTGAAGTTTTCACGGTTTTTATGCTCGGAGCGTCGAGACGCTAGGCCAGCATCACGACGCTGTGCCCTAAGTTGGCAGGCGCGCTCGGGGTAGCGTCGAGACGCGCTGATAACTCTATTTTGGAGCTATCTTAATGTCCCTAATTCTAGCTAAAACCATGATTTATATTGATTAAAATGCTTCCTTGTAGGTGATTTCATGGTGAAGAGCTCGGGAAGTCCTTTGATGATTTTCGGGGCTAAAAAGGTCATTTAACATGTTTCGGGAAGTGTTCGGGTCAAAACGATAGGCCAAACGGAGCTCGGGAGCCAAAACGACCCAAAAGTGGGCTAAGAGCCGAGAGGGCAGCGCCCAAGCGCCGGCGCCCAGCGCCCAGGCGCCCAACGAACGCAGCACGCGCGCGTGCCAGCACCGCACGCGCGCGCCCAGACGGCCAGACGCGCGCGCGCCCGCGCCAGCACCGCACGCGCGCGCCCAGACGGCCAGACGCGCGCGCGCCCGCGCGCGCCGCCTCGCCTCGCGCCCGCGCGCTCCGCCCGCTCCGCCTCGCCCATGTCCGCGCGCGCCCGCGCGCCCGTCATTGAAAATCCACGTGCGCCCCAGCGTCTAGACGCTAGCTCGACGCTAGCTCGACGCTGCCCCGACGATTCCCCAAGTTAGACGTGCATCAGCGTCGAGCGCGCGTCCCAACGCTCACTCAACGCCGACAGCGCCGAGACGCTGGCCGAGCGTCTCGACGCCCCGAACTCTGAAGCGCGCGTCTGAAGATCCACCCGAGAGCAAGCGTCGAGCGCAAGCGTCTCGACGCCGCGCGCAGCGTCTCGACGCCGCGCGCGCGTCTCGACGCTACCCCGCGCGCGCAGCAGCCAACTTAGGGCACAGCGTCTCGACGCTGGCCTAGCGTCTCGACGCTCCGAGCTTTAAAGGCGTGAAAACATCAGTTTTGCAGCAACTTTTACATCTTCTTCTTCTTCCCTTGGATTTGCTCTCGGGTCTTCTTCATTTTCTCCGCCATTTGTGGCCCTTTTGGAGCTTATTTCTTGTATATTAGCTTGGGGATGATGCCCAAATCTTCCATGGGAGTGTTGGAACTCCAAACCTCCATGATTGGCTAAGGTACTTGTGCTTGGATTTGGGTTAATTAGGGATTTTTGCTAAGTTTTTAATGTTTTGATAATGTATGCTTAATGGTTCTGATTTGGCTTTGAGTATGTATGCATTTGTCTATCTTGCTTAATCCAACGCGCATGTTAGATTTCGACGATTGACACTCGAGTCATCTTGCATGTTGTGTATGTTAAAGAGTAGCGATGCCGTGCCTCTCACTGCTCGACTAAGTAACACAGATAGATAAAACTAAATCGGAGTATCGAGTCGTGTAGGATAGTTGTTGATTGCATACAGCGTTTGCGGGCAATCTACTAGCAATTAGAATTCACTCTTGAATGTTCGTCGCGGTATGTTAGTGACTATCTAGAGTCAAATTTGGGGCAGATCACCCTAATGCAACTTTAGATAATGTTTGATTAGAACTGTGTGGTCTAATTAATTTCTATGGAGCCGGTTACCTTGGGGCTTCTCGGGTAACTGACCGTGTGCATGTCATCATCAATTAGCCTTACCTTAGAATTAAATGATAAATGTTAAAATGCTTAGCAAGATCCCGAAAATTCCCCAAATCCAACACTCTTCATTCTCAAGTTTATTACTTTTCCGTTAGCACTTTTTACTACATTGCATGATTAAACCCCCCCCCCCCCCTTTTTTGTCACAACCTTACCAACTATCCTAATCACATCTTAAACGATTAATCCTCAATTTTATTCCCTCTTTGTGGTTCGACCCCGTTACCGCTAGCTGCAAAGCTAAAAGCTACGGGTTTATAAATTTATTTTGGCAAGCCTCGACAGCTTGAGTTTATAGCGATAGTTCAAAAATATCGTTACCAAAATTGGCGCCGTTGCCGGGGAGGGCAATTAAAAAATGAGATTAATTTTTGTTTTTGATTAAGGTTGATTGGTTGTTTTTACAAAAAAATTTAAGTGAATTGTTTTTTTTTTTTGTTTTTTTTTATTTTATTTGGATAACGGTCCTCTCTTCCAAGATTTTGAAAGTTCAGGTTACATTCAGAAGAGATGGAGGTTATGGAGAACGATAATGAAAATCGGAGAACGCTCAAGGAGCGGGCGATGGATGGCTTGCTCTGTCAACCTTTGTGTATATCATTTTCGCCAATAACAGGTAAGTTTGAGCTAAAATCAAGTTTGCTTAACTCACTTCCTTCTTTTTATGGCGAATCAGGTGAAGATCCCATCAAGCACCTTAAGGAATTCCATATGGTGTGCTCTGCGATGAAAACGAGCGAAGTAACTGAAGATCAGTTGTACTTGAGAGCTTTCCTTTTCTCTATGAAGGATAAAGCGAGGGATTGGCTGCACTACTTACCTGGGACTACCTCTACGTGGAATGGGTTGAAAGGGCTGTTTTTAGACAAATACTTCCCTGCTTCGAGAGCCAAGTTCCTAAGGAAGGAGATTTACGGGATCATGCAGGAGGAAGGGGAGACCTTTGATAAATATTGGGAGCGGTTTACCCGGATGTGCGAAGACTTCCCCCACCATCGGATCCCGGAGGCTGAACTCATTTGCTTCTTCTACGAAGGCTTGTGTGATCATGATTATAGGTTGCTTGATGCAGCTAGTGGAGGGGCATTGGTTGACAAGACCCCAATGGAAGCTCGGCGTTTGATCTGTAATATGGCTCAGAATATGCAGCATAATGGAATTGAAGCACGTGAGCAAGCCCGCCTCCAAAGCGAAGTGAAAAAGCTCAAGGACCAACTGTTAAAGATACATGACGATTTGCTTAAATTTCAAGGAGACCCATCGCGAAATCGTCCTTCTGCTTCTTCTCAATCCATTGAAGGAATGTTCAAGTCCCTCATGGAAACTTACAAGGATACCAATGCGCAGATGCGGTCGATGAGAGAAGGGATGACAGAGGCAAAGACCGGAACGAGTAGGATGGAAACTCAGGCAGCTGATTGGCCAGATGGTATTGCACTGAAGAGTGGAATGGATATTCCCTTCATTTCGGCACTTGAGAATCCTTGGAAGCTTCCCCCACACGCGAGGATGAATTCCTGTGAGCAGGTCTATTCCATTAACTTACTGAGTGAGAGAGAAATTTCTCCAATCACCGCTGTTGTGGAGAAAGAGGAAGGCAAGGTTGAGCAAAAGATCGAGGATCTTGAGTCAAGAAGGAAGGAAGCTCAGTTGGGTGCACCCCCGAGCTTGAAAGGCTACATGCCCAAGGCTCCCTTCCCAAGCTGTTTGTTGCCTCCAGTTGAGAAAAAGGGGAAGTCGATTGAATGCTCCCCAAGCCATCTTGAGAATGAAAAGATGGACAAGAATGATGAGAAAAAGAACGAAATTGTCTCCGCAATTTTCCAAGGTACGCTTCCACCAAAGTGCGTCGATCCTGGTACGTTTACTATCCCATGCGCTATTGGTAATAAGCTGATTGAAAATGCCATGCTAGATCTCGGTTCCTCAATTAATGTCATGTCTGCTGATGTGTTTAAAGAGCTTAAACCATGCAATTTAATTGAGTCTAATGTAGTTGTTCAACTAGCCGATCAATCTTGTGTGCGTCCATTAGGGAAAATTGAGGACATTTTAGTTAAAGTGGAAGATTTGTTGTTTCCATGTGATTTCCATGTGCTTAATACGAACAAAAATTCTTCGCATGTTTCCTCTCCTATCTTACTAGGACGCCCATTTATGAAGACCGCTAAGGTCAAGATTGATGTTGATAGGGGTTCCTTGTCTATAGGATTTGATGGAAATGTGCATGAATTTTTTATGAATGAATCGAAATCTTTTGTGTATGATGAGAATGGAAAAACAAAATCTGTGAGTTGTGTGAAGGAAGAGAATTTAACCTCGCGCTTGAGGGACTATTCTTTTGCTTCTGTTAGGAAAAAAGACTTAGACTTGAATGATAATGGTGCTGATTTTTATTGCACTAACAACGATGATGTTCGCGTGCTCAAAGCACGAAGAGAAAAAATGTGTTTAAATGATGTTTGCAGGAACAGTGTGGACGAGGACATGTCTGGGACGTCCCCCGCGCTGTCGGAGTATGGATGAGTTCGTTGAGTGAATTCAGTCGAGCAAACGACTTTAAACATTCTGCGCTTCTCGGAGGCACCCGAGTGTTGAACTGTTTTTCTGTCATTTAGTTTATCGTTGTTTTAGTTTAGTTTCGTAGTATACTTTAGCTTAATTTAGCTTGCTGTTTTTTTTTTTAGGAAATAAGGAGAAGTTGAGGAAATTGGGCTCAAATAAGGGAAGCACCGCCTCTTTCCCCTCGCCAGCTTCACAAAGATCAGGGAAGTGTCGTTTTTCTTTCCCCTTTACTTTTGTGTATCTGATAGAGAAGCATTGAGGACAATGCTATCTTCTGAAGTTGGGGGTGGAGTTGGATGTTTTAGATATGCATGTGTAGTTCGTTGAGCAGTGTTAATTTTGAATTTGAAGTGTTGGGACTCTGTTTATATGCTTTCTAATTATGACGATCTAGGAAGTGTCTTTTTGGAATCTGAGCATTTGCGTAATCTAGTTTTTGCATGATGGTGTTTTGCATTTATTAGGTTCACGTCAAAAATTTTAAAATTTTTTTCTGTTGCTCCCTTGCATCTATCGAGCACTTAGCAACCTCATCTTAGACTCCGTACGCTTAGTTTGATCACATGTTGCATGATTCTTGTTGTCACCCCGAAAGGCACCCCTAGGGTAGCTTGTTGCATGAGAGTTAGTGGTTGATTAAGCCTAATAAAAAAAAACAGAAAAGCGTATTGGTTAGAAAAATCTCCCGAGGCGTTCCTCCTTTTTAAAGTGCGCACTTAAAAAGTGAACGTTAGTCCTTAAAAATGTGAAGCTTAGGCCTAAGTTTGACATGTTAGGCAACTCGGGATTGGAAAGAAAAAGGAAATAAAGTTGGGTTCAAAGAACCATGACGAAGAGTACAAAGTACTCAAAAAGAGAAAGAGAAAAAAGTATGAGAAAATCGTGTTAGGTCTTTTAATTCATTGCTCTCTCTTATGCGATCAAGTGTAGACTGTTCTTAAATGCTAGAAGTAGGGGGAAAACGGGATGATATGTTGCATGCGGTTTTTTCCGAGCTTGCGTAGGTTTAGGATAGGTTGGCTAGCACACACACACGTTAGGGAGCGATAGTTAATTTTTGATGTGTTCTTGATTAAATGCATGCGCCGGTTGCTTTCATGATTATGTTTTGTTTAGATTTGTAAAAAGCATTGAGGTTTGAATTGTAAGCATGTATGCATGGTCCTTTTGAGTCAAATTCTTTATTAGCCTTGCTCGAGGACTAGCAAGATTTAAGTTGGGGGTGTTTGATAACTCTATTTTGGAGCTATCTTAATGTCCCTAATTCTAGCTAAAACCATGATTTATATTGATTAAAATGCTTCCTTGTAGGTGATTTCATGGTGAAGAGCTCGGGAAGTCCTTTGATGATTTTCGGGGCTAAAAAGGTCATTTAACATGTTTCGGGAAGTGTTCGGGTCAAAACGATAAGCCAAACGGAGCTCGGGAGCCAAAACGACCCAAAAGTGGGCTAAGAGCTGAGAGGGCAGCGCCCAAGCGCCGGCGCCCAGCGCCCAGGCGCCCAACGAACGCAGCACGCGCGCGCGCCCGCGCGCACCGCCCGGCCAGCACCGCACGCGCGCGCCCAGACGGCCAGACGCGCGCGCGCCCGCGCCAGCACCGCACGCGCGCGCCCAGACGGCCAGACGCGCGCGCGCCCGCGCGCGCCGCCTCGCCTCGCGCCCGCGCGCTCCGCCCGCTCCGCCTCGCCCATGTCCGCGCGCGCCCGCGCGCCCTCGCCCGTGTCCGCCTCGCCCGCGCGCCCGTCATTGAAAATCCACGTGCGCCCCAGCGTCTAGACGCTAGCTCGACGCTAGCTCGACGCTGCCCCGACGATTCCCCAAGTTAGACGTGCATCAGCGTCGAACGCGCGTCCCAACGCTCACTCAACGTCGACAGCGTCGAGACGCTGGCCGAGCGTCTCGACGCCCCGAACTCTGAAGCGCGCGTCTGAAGATCCACCCGAGAGCAAGCGTCGAGCGCAAGCGTCTCGACGCTCGCTCGACGCCGCGCGCAGCAGCCAACTTAGGGCACAGCGTCGAGACGCTGGCCTAGCGTCTCGACGCTCCGAGCTTTAAAGGCGTGAAAACATCAGTTTTGCAGCAACTTTTACATCTTCTTCTTCTTCCCTTGGATTTGCTCTCGGGTCTTCTTCATTTTCTCCGCCATTTGTGGCCTATTTGGAGCTTATTTCTTGTATATTAGCTTGGGGATGATGCCCAAATCTTCCATGGGAGTGTTGGAACTCCAAACCTCCATGATTGGCTAAGGTACTTGTGCTTGGATTTGGGTTAATTAGGGATTTTTGCTAAGTTTTTAATGTTTTGATAATGTATGCTTAATGGTTCTGATTTGGCTTTGAGTATGTATGCATTTGTCTATCTTGCTTAATCCAACGCGCATGTTAGATTTCGACGATTGACACTCGAGTCATCTTGCATGTTGTGTATGTTAAAGAGTAGCGATGCCGTGCCTCTCACTGCTCGACTAAGTAACACAGATAGATAAAACTAAATCGGAGTATCGAGTCGTGTAGGATAGTTGTTGATTGCATACAGCGTTTGCGGGCAATCTACTAGCAATTAGAATTCACTCTTGAATGTTCGTCGCGGTATGTTAGTGACTATCTAGAGTCAAATTTGGGGCAGATCACCCTAATGCAACTTTAGATAATGTTTGATTAGAACTGTGTGGTCTAATTAATTTCTATGGAGCCGGTTACCTTGGGGCTTCTCGGGTAACTGACCGTGTGCATGTCATCATCAATTAGCCTTACCTTAGAATTAAATCATAAATGTTAAAATGCTTAGCAAGATCCCGAAAATTCCCCAAATCCAACACTCTTCATTCTCAAGTTTATTACTTTTCCGTTAGCACTTTTTACTACATTGCATGATTAAACACCCCCCCCCCCTTTTTTGTGACAACCTTACCAACTAACCTAATCACATCTTAAACGATTAATCCTCAATTTTATTCCCTCTTTGTGGTTCGACCCCGTTACCGCTAGCTGCAAAGCTAAAAGCTACGGGTTTATAAATTTATTTTGGCAAGCCTCGACAGCTTGAGTTTATAGCGATAGTTCAAAAATATCGTTACCACGCGCGCGCGGCGTCGAGCGAGCGTTGAGACGCTTGCGCTCGACGCTTGCTCTCGGGTGAAACTTCGGACGCGCGCTTCAGAGTTCGGGGCGTCGAGACGCTAGGCCAGCGTCTCGACGCTGATGCACGTCTATCTTGGGGAATCGTCGGGGCAGCGTCGAGCTAGCGTCTAGACGCTGGGGCGCACGCAGATTTTCAATGACGGGCGCGCGGGTGAGGCGGACACGGGCGAGGGCGCGCGGGCGCGCGCGCGCGTCTGGGCGCTGGGCGCCGGCGCTTGGGCGCTGCCCTCTCGGCTCTTAGCCCACTTTTGGGTCGTTTTGGCTCCCGAGCTCCGTTTGGCCTATCGTTTTGACCCGAACACTTCCCGAAACATCTTAAATGACCTTTTTAGCCCCGAAAATCATCAATGGACTTCCCGAGCTCTTCACCATGAAATCACCTATAAGAAAGCATTTTAATCAATATATGTCATGGTTTTAGCTAGAATTAGGGACATTAAGATAGCTCTATTTTGGAGCTATCAATAAGTCTATACTTTTATTTTGCAATGAATTTGCATGCGGGGGACACTTTGGGCCAACTAGGACAGCGAGAAAAATATTAGATTGTGGGTTTTTCTGGCCATCACTGTTTAAGGACTGTTATGAATTTTGCAAATCGTGTGATCAGTGTCAGAGAAAAGGGTCCATCTCAAGTAGGAATGAAATGCTCCAAACCCCTATTTTAACTTGTGAAATTTTTTAGGTTTCGGGTATGGACTTTATGGGACCCTTTCCCCCTTCATTTGGTTTTGTCTATATATTGTTGGCTATAGACTACGTGTCTAAGTGGGTGGAAGCTAAGGCCACCAAAGTTGATATTGCTAACGTTGTTTCCAATTTTGTCAAATCTAACATTTTTAGCAGGTATGGAGGTCTACGAGCCATCATAAGCGACCAGGGGAGCCACTTCTGCAACAAGACGATCCAGGCCTTGATGAGGAAGTATGGGGTAAATCACAAAATCTCTACCCCGTACCATCCTCAAACCAATGGCCAAGCAGAAGTTTCCAATCGAGAGGTGAAGAGCATCCTCGAGAAAACAGTAAGTCCAGCAAGGAAGGATTGGAGTCTGAGGCTGGACGACGCTTTGTGGGCCTATCATACGGCTTACAAAACCCCCATAGGGATGTCTCCTTACCGGATGGTTTTTGGGAAAGTCTGTCATCTCCCAGTGGAGATCGAGCACAAAGCTTACTGGGCCGTGAAGAAGTGTAACATGGACTTTGACAAGGCTGGCGAAGAAATACTCCTCAAATTGCAAGAACTAGAGGAGCTTCGCCTGGATGCATATGAGAACTCGAAGATCTACAAGGAAAAGACCAAGATGTTCCACGACAGACGAGTCGTCCGGAAACACTTCGAAGTTGGTCAGAAGGTCCTCTTGTTCAACTCCCGCCTGAAGTTCATGCCAGGTAAACTTCGTTCCCGGTGGCTTGGTCCTTTTATTATAACCGATGTCCATCACTATGGTGCAGTCAAGATTCAGAGCTTAGATACAGAGAAGGAATACACGGTGAATGGCCAACGATTGAAGATCTTCCATGAGGGAATGTCAGAGGACTTCGACGAGCATGCCTACTTGAAAGAGCCCGATTATGAGAAAGGATGAAATGAGTTTTGGTAAAGTCGTGCAATCGACTCTAAAAATTTGCGCTACTCGGAAGCACCCGAGCTTGAACTGTACATGCTTTTTTTTTACTTTCCTGTCCTTTAGGATTAGCTTAGGTTCTTACTCTGATGTTGTGAGTTTTCAGGTGAATCAATGGCTCGTCCTTGAGGTTTATTTGCTAAAGATTAAGCGCACTCTCCAACCCTCTAAGTCACAATTCAGGGAAGGTTTTCTTTCCTTAAAATTTTGAATGTGCTTATTTAGTCCAATGAGGACATTGTCCATTTCTAAGTTGGGGGTGGTGGGTTGTGCCGTATAGTGATTGTCGAGCTTAGTTGTGGATTTCTGATAAACGTGTTGTGTTATGATGTATGCATGCTAGTCTGACTATGAAATTCTGTGTTGTACTGTTGAGGTCTTCGTATTTGTATTTGTTGTGAAATTCAGCACGATTGCATTTGTTAAGGCCATTTTGAAAAAAAATTTCAAGTTATTTCCCTGTTTAAGCTTCGCATGTTAGCACTCTATCTTGGATCTGTGGGTTTAGGGTAGCTCTGGTTGTTTTGAAATTGGTTGTCACCTCGAAAGGCAACCTTAGGATGGGCTAAGATTCGCTCTTGTTTGTAATCCATGCGCTTAAAGTTTTAACATGATTTTTAGGCTAAAAAGAAAAAGAATGCATATTTAAAAAAAAAAAAAAAAAAAAAAAGTAATCTCCTGAGGTGTTCCTCCTTCTTGAGTTGCCTTAGTAGCCAGGGGCGGTCGTGTAACCCACGGTCGTCACTGCATGAAAAGGAAGCACAAAGAAGTGAACGCTAGTCCTTAAAAATGTGAATTTTGCCCGTAGTCAGATGCACTGTGCAATGAAATTGCAGGCAAGCTGAAACGAAAGTAAAATTGACATGTCAGGCGCTCATAGAGATCAAAAATAAAAAGAGAGAAAAGATGCCTTGCGATCTATTACTTGCTTAGACGATGAATAGCCCTTAGACTGTTCTGTTTAGCCATAAGTAGGGGGAAGGCGAAATATTGGGACGGGTAGAACTGTTCTAAGCCTGTAGAAATCTAAGATCGAGGAGCTATGTCCGAAGCATAAATAGGTAAGCATCTTTAAATTTTTCAAATTGTTTTTAACCAATGCACGCATGCAGCAGTTTCTTTCGAATGCAAGTGCCCTGTCATTTACAGTACTGAGAATTGAGTCCCTAGCATGCATATTCGTTTACTTTGATTAATCAGAATTTCACCTTGCTCGAGGACTAGCAAGATTTAAGTTGGGGGTGTTTGATAGCTCCATTTTGGAGCTATAATTATGTCCTTAATTCATGATTATTACTTGCTTAATCTTGCTTTTATGTGTTAATTGCAGGTGTTCTCGGTAATTCGCCCTCGAGAGCGTTTCGACGCTTTTCGAGGCTTAATATCGCATTTTAAAGGCCTAAGAACACTTTTGGGGAAGGACCATGCAAAAATATGAAGAATTGACGTTTTGGGAAAATTGAAGGCAAAATACCATGCAAAAACTCGAGAGCTAGGGTCGAGCGACAGCGTCGCGACGCTAGCTCGACGCTGCCCAAGCGTCGAGACGCTGCCATAGCGTCGAGATGCTCCGAAGTCTGAAGCGCCAATTTGAAAATCCACCCGAGAGCAAGCGTCGAGCGATAGCGTCTCGACGCTCGCTCGACGCCGCGCAAGCGTCTCGACGCTACCCCGACTGCGCGCGCTGATTATTTAGGGCGCAGCGTCGAGACGCTGCCCTAGCGTCTCGACGCTCCGACGGATTACTTAAGCTTTTGTCCGATTTTTAGCCGCCATCTTCATCTCCTACCTCGGGCTCCGCACCAGATTAGACATTTTTCAGCCACTTTTCACCATGGGAGAGGCTAGGAAGCTTGGATTGAAGCCATCCCACATCACATCCATCATGAGTGAGTAGTCTTTAGCGTTTTTGGCTGGGGATTGTAAAGGAATAATGTAGTTTGAACTTTTGGTGAGGTTGTTGGATGAAATTCTGAATTGTCTTGAATGATTGATTGAATTAGTTTCTTCTTCTTTGCTTATTCCATGAACTTGTTTGAATGATTTAGGACTAGGCACCCTTGATTTCGAGCATGATTCATTTGTTAAAGGTTTTGATGCCGTGCCTCTCTGAACCGCCAAGTAACAAAGATTAACGATGCCTTTGAGCGCATAGGCGTCCTTGCGTTCTTGGCGTTCGTTCTTCTCGAATTAGAATCTGAAATCGATACACTAATTTTGCGTCCAAATTAGATAATCGTCGTAGTTGGCTCGTTGCTATCGATTGGTCTTGGGAGAGCGTTGGCCGCCAATGTCCAATCGATATGCTTGATTAGCATAATTTATTGTGTCTAATTATTATCCATGGAGCATGTCTAAATTAATTTATTAATTTGAGACGGGCTGCGTATTCGTTCAATTGTTTAGTCATTATACTCGTCAACCTATGATCAAAGAGGCATGCTAATTTTATTCCCGATCGTCCCGAGTCGAACGCTCCGTTAGTTTAATTTTCCCTCTTTTGCGTTGTTCCCCCAATTGGTTAACTGAAACCAAGAATCCCCCACGTTTTGTTTATTCTCTTAGTTTGCAAATTTAATTAAGATTAAGTCGAATTAGCTCAATTCCTTGTGGATCGACCTCGTTACCACTCATCTACTAATAGTTCAGTGCATTCGGGCATTTATAAATTTATTTTGGCGGGTCTCGACAACCCGATGATTGGCGATAATTCAAAATTATCGTTACCAACGGCTGGAAAAAGTCAGCAGCAGCAGCTTCGGCATTGCGGATTCCTCGTTGTGACCGCAATAACCATTGCGGAGACAACAATGTTTCAGCAAGTCTCCTGCAATGTACATTTTGACTCTTTTAGCATCGTTTTTTATTCTTTTTTGTTCCTTTTACAAATAAGTCCTAATTTAGCTTCATTCCTTGAATTCTCATATTTAAGCACGTATTAAACTAAATTCTAACAAAAATGCTTAAGAGATTACACGATTCCATGGTAAATAAGTCCCTAAATTATGTACTTTTGGAGAGGTAACACACCCCCAAACTTAAGTTATTGCTCGTCCTCGAGCAATATAAGGGCTTACTTGGGCTGCTAACTCTTGTCTTTTAAACTCTATCTGACTACTTGTTGACTCCCTTAGGCTTACTATCCAAGGCATGGCTGTCCTGTGACACTCTCCTAAGTTTAAACTAACTTCACTTTCTGCTTATTCTGGTTTCTCTTGCCTTTCAAACCTCTTGTCTTTTACAAATTTCCTAACAAATGGTTTATCCGCCTATGTCAGTAGGTTCATTATGCAGTTATCCCTAAGTTTTCAGATTCTCCCTATTTTTAGTTCAGACTCAGTACATGCTTCTAATGTATTCATTATTGAACCTAGGAATCCTTAGAGTCATGCCAGGCTTAGCACATACGAGAATCAGAGTACAGACCGAAGAACACCTAAGCCCAGGCATCACTGTATTGGATTGACACTCATCTCCCTTGACAAACCTCCAAACTACAGCAATGTGTTTAGCAAACTAAGGATCAGAGTTCAATTACATAGGACACGTAAACACAGAGGCCATAGCTTGTTGGCAAACATTCTTCTTCCTTGGCTTTATTTTTCTTTTCTTTTTTTTTTCTGGTAGAGTCTCTCCTTTTGATTTGCCTTTTGATGCAGTGCCACTTGTGGGTTACACAAATGACCCTGATTACTCAGCAGCCTTTAGAGAGATACTACCTTTTATTTTTCTATTTCTTTCTTTTTCATTTTTTTTTCAAAGAGAAGAAGAATGTTGATGTTTTTTCAAGAGGGAGAGAGGAATGTTCCTAGGCCTAGAGGCTGCCTCCCCCAAACTTACTTCTCATTGTCCCCAATGAGAGTCTGAGGTGGCACACCCCCAAACTTGTCTTAGAAGCATCTAGTCTAAGTAAAAAACAAGTAGAACTTAAAACTCCTAGGCATAGAATGACCTTCGTAGCACAGATAACTCATAAGCAGAATTTCTTAAAAGCAATAAAGTAAGGGCTGACAGAGGTACATGCTCAACGCTTAATGCACGCAATTCGTTTGGTTATTTCTAACTCAAGCGACCCAAAGATACAATTAGAAAAGTGCAATTCCAATTGTTCTTGACAGTTACTCAAAATAAGGTGATCAATCCTAAAATGATTAACGGACAGAGACGGGAACATTGCGACGAATTAACCCGGAGACTAAATTGATTTTTCCTCTTTACCCAAAATCTAACATGAAGGTTATCTAATTTCTACCCCCAACTGTCACTTGGGATCAAACTAAATACCCATATTCAGATTTGTGTTACCTAGCGATTGAGGCAATTATACGTCCTAATCTCTAACGGTAAAACATGCATAAGGACTCGGGCGTCACCCCTAATCAGTTACCCAAGCTATTTAGATGAAGAACAAGGAAGAAGATGCATAAGGAAGACAATCTAATTCATACACAAATTAGGGCAAATCTCCCCTCAATCCAAATTGATTACAATCCCAAACTAGAAATCAAACACTTACTTGTTTAGCTATCCATGGAGATGAAGAAGAGAGCCACAAATGGCTAAGAATGCCCAAAAATCGAAAGAGGTAGGAGAAGAGCCAAAAGAGAATGCCCTAAATTAAGAAAAATGGGTATTTATACCCATTTTTCTGTCGGGCCAGCGCCTAGGCGCTGAGCTCTCTGGAAAATTTACAAAATCTGGCATTTTTGTTGACTTTTAATGACGGGCATTTACAGTCACGGATAGGGCGTGCGGGGCGAGGCGCTGGGCGGACGCGGGCTTGGGCGCGCGGGGTGTTGACCGTTGACTGGTGCTGTTGACTTTTACAAAATGTAAGGAAAATCTTGCATCCACCAAGACTTGAACCTGGGCACCCCCACTGTCTTGACAAGTCCTGCACCATTAAGCTATTAATCGATTTTGAGTTATAATTAGATTATTTAATTAATGTAGTATAATCACACAAAACCGTTAATTAATAAAATGCTCTAAAATATTCATTTAAGCTCTTAATTTACGCAAATGCCCGATTTACCCCTTAACAATTAAATTATACAAAATATATCAATTAAGCCCAAATAATTATCCTAATTTACAAGACTTAGGAGCTAAATATTAGAACTTTTAGAGTGCTATCATAAGGGCTGACAGAGGTACATGCTCAACAATATATGAAGCAAAGTTTAAACTAATCAAGGGTGTACTAGACACTCATCCAGCATGCTCAATAGACAGACTACCTATGGACCTCAACAATGCAGCAAAATATCGAGATTTAAAAACAGACAACCCGGCAGAAAGTCATCCAATCAGCATGCGAAAACTAACAAAAAATTGCGGACACCGCAAGGAATTCGCAATCTTTCAACAGAGTAATTTTAACCGTGATCAAGCTCCTAGCATGCGAAATTCATTCATAGACACTACATAAAACAGCAAAACTATTTAATCTACCTACTCAGATGACATCAAGCTAAACTAAGCTACTCTAAACAAACAAATTAACAAATCACAGCAGATCACATAATTGATTAAAAATGGGGGTAACAGTTTACAGAAAAGCAGATTTATTTTGTTTCCTCTAGAGGGATCAGAAATACTCCCTCGAATGTCGTCATGCTGACATTCAATCCTCCTTGTCCTCGTCTCTCCTTTCTTTTGGAGGCACCCAGGGGCTCAACAGACCTGCAGAGAAGTGGTAACGATATTATTTAACTATCGCCAATCATCGGGTTGTCGAGACCCGCCAAAATGAATTTATAAGTGCCCGAATTCACTAAACTATTTGTAGAATAGTGGCAACGGGGTCGATCCACAGGGAATTAAGGTAATTAGACTCAATCTCAATTAGATTTGCAAACAACTAAAGTAAGTGAAATAGGGGGAATTGTTGGTTTTTAAGTAACTAAGATGGAACAAAGCAAATGGAAAGTTTTAGCTAACGGAGTTTCCGACTCGGGACGATCGGAATAAATTTAGCGTTCCTCTTGGATCATAGGTTGACGGGTATTATGGTTAAACAATTTAACGAATGCACAGCTCGTCTAAAATTAATAAATAACTCAGACATGCTCCATGGATTTAATTAGTCATAATTAATTATGCTAATCGAGCATACCGTTCGGACATTGGCGGCCAACGCTCTCCCAAGACCGAACGGTAGCAACAAGCTAACTGTGACGACTATCTAATTTGGACGCGAAATTAGTATGTCGATTTGGAATTCTAATTCGGGAAGAACGAACACCAAGAGCGCAAGGACGGCAATACGCTCAAGGTGTCATAATTCCTTGTTACTTGGCGGAAACGAGAGGCACGGCATCAAATCCTTTAACAAATGAACATGCTCAAAATCAAGGGTGCCTAGTCCTAAATCATTCAAACGTGCTCATAGATTAAGCTAAGAAGTAGAATTCAATTCAATAAAATATCCAACCAAATCAGAAATTTAATCTTACAACCTCACCAAGAGTTCAAACTACATTTATTCTTTACAATCCCGAGCCAAAAACGGTAAATCTACTCACTCGTGACTTGTGTGGTGTGGGACGGCTTCAAATCGAGCTTCCTAGCCCCTTCCATGGTGGAAAACAGCTGCTGGACGTCAAATCAGGCGCGGAGCTCGAGGTAGAAGATGATGATGGCGGCTAAAATCGGTCAAAAACTTAAGTAATCCGTCGTAGCGTCGAGACGCTAGGGCAGCGTCTCGACGCTGCGCCCTAAATAACGCGCGCGCGCAGTCGGGTGGCGTCGAGACGCTCGCACAGCGTCGAGACGCTTGTGCGGCGTCGAGCGAGCGTCGAGACGCTATCGCTCGACGCTATGGCAGCGTCTCGACGCTGGGCAGCGTCGAGCTGGCGTCGCGACGCTGTCGCTCGACGCTAGCTCTCGGGTTTTTGCATGGATTTTTGCCTTCAATTTCCCCAAAGTGCTGAACCTTCATGCCTTTGCATGGACCTTCCCCGGAAGTGTTCTTAAGCCTTTAAATTGCGATATTAAGCCCCGAAAAGCGCCGAAACGCTCCCGAGGGTGAATTACCGAGAACACCTGTAATAATCACATATAAGCAAGATTAAGCCAATAATAAACTTGAATTAGGGACATAATTATAGCTCCAAAATGGAGCTATCAAGAAGGTGGGGAGTGTGCATCCCAGCTGTTTAGCCAGCTCTCGGTCCCTTGCCTGCGAGTACTCAGCTCATTGGGCTAACTTGTGTTGCAAATCCATCAGACAAGCCATGGAAAGTGACTGTGCAGCAGCCAGACCATCCAGCTCGAACTCCATATTGCCCCTCCGTCTCTTCCTCAAGATCGTGGGCAGCTCCAGATGTCCAATGTACGCCAATTGCCTCTCATCCCTGGCAACAGGCACTCCTGCACACAAACAGAGCTTAGTAATAGTATTTGGGAAAAAGAGTTGGCCCTTACCTTTTCTTGAGCATTCAGTGATAGAGGCGGCAATGACTTCACCCACATCAATGGTGAGTCCCCGCATGATGGCATAGAGCAGCAACGATCGCCCCTGGTTGATGGTTGTTTCATGTGTCACCGGGGAGACTCGTCTGCGTACAAAGGAGAACCAGACGGCTGCCTTGTCTCTAAGGGTCGCGCTCATCAAGGTGTGCTTCCCATTCCTTGAGACTGTCCAAGCCGCCTCAGGTTTGCCTATTATATTCAGGGCTTCTTCCAGGACTGCCTCCAAGGGTGATTCAATGATTCGTGCGTAATCAGAGTACTTATGCCCTTTGAGAGCATAAGCTTCGTTGATGGCTTTGGCTGAGAAATCAACCTTTATCCCCCTCACCATTGACAGACAATCTTCAAGATGCGTGAGGTTGGCGTAGAAGTCGTACACCATGTCTGGGTAGGTTGGAATTGGAGGCCTGCAGAGTTCTTCCCATCCATGGTTAATGATCCCTGCACGCAAGAATTGTTGCAGGTCCGCAAGGGCATCAAGAAATCCTCGCTCGTGGAGGAGTTCTCTCTTCATCAGTTCGAGGCCCTTGGCCTCTGCTTCCTTGAAGATATACCTCTGTTACGTCTCCAAAAGTGCATATTTTAGGGACTTATTTGCTATAGAATAGGGTGAACTCTTAAGCGTTTTTTGTAGAATTTAGCCTAAACATGTGCTTTTATATGAGAATTTATAGAATGAAGCTAAATCAGGACTTATGTGTAAAAGGAAGGAAAAAGAACCAAAAACAAAGCTAAAGAGTTGAAATTTCCATATTGCAGAAACATTGCGAAAACATTGCTGTCTCAGCAATGTTTTAAGTGAAAATTGTTAAGTTATCTAACCGTTTGCCATTTTGTTACGATCTTTCAGCCGCCCATTCTTTCTCCTGCTGCCACGTGGAAGGTCGTCGTTCAGAATGGATGGTTCTCCTTGGCTGAAGACTACCTGCAAAACACTATAAAAGGAGGTCAAGGGGGAAGGTTAAAGACAGACTCGGAAGCGTAGACTCCCATCTCAACGCATTTTCTCATTTGTTTTCTCTTCCGGTTGTTGGTGTGAGGGTTTCAGCTGGTGGAATCGATAGTCTGAGAGGAAGAAGAGAGGATCTTTCTTCTCTTCTGATTGGATTCATTCACGAACAAGCTCACCTTCGCCCTTTATCCGAGGCGCTTGCGACGAGGAGTTCACACGCACACGTTAACGGCTTTCTACTGCTTCCCATTGCTTTCTGCTTTCCTTTTCGTTTCTGTCTGTTGTAATTCGTTTCTGTTTGCTACTCCAATTCATTTCGTTCACTTCTGTTTAGTCTTCGTCACTTTAAAGTTGTTGCTTGTTGAGTTTGAACCTTGGTTAATCAAAGAGTTATTTGACTATGTCGCAACTATCTTACTGTTCCCTTTCTTCTGTGCTGTCATTTGCATTCTGTTAAGCATGTTTAAACAACCTAATCTTTCCACTTCCATATCGTCCATGAGTAACTAAACCACATAAGGGACTGCTAATGATGAATCTGTAGGTAGAAATGCGTGAACTCAGCATGTAGGATAGTTTCAAATGCATTGAATGTATGTGTGCTTCATCCCACGGGCAATTTCGATTGGCCATCCATTTTGTCCAAAGAACTCCTAACCTCCGGAAGGAGTAAGAGTTCATAGTCGTCCATTCATGCTAGCCTTTCATGGTAACCAGAAAACGACCTAGGAATATGCGTTTCCTAGCACAATTCATTAACTTGCCTTTATAAATAGATGCTTAAGCCTTACTTGGACATGAGTGAACTAAAGGATCTAATGCATGAAATCGAGAGATACATGAGAATGAGTTAATTTGATGCATGATAAGTTGATCTACTGCTGAAGAATCGCATGACAAAGCCTATAGAGGAGTCGTTAGCTGCCCTTGTTTCCACACTTTACCCTTAAAACGTTGTTAGTACAATTGCTAGAAAATTGTTGTCTGCGCAATTTTCTTAGTTTTATTTTTGCCTTAGCCATTTTTTTCAGTTTTCTGTTTTGCGATTTTATTGCTAGATAATTGCTTTCTCCACAATTCTTTTTCTCCTACATTCAAGTAAACCTCTTTACTTGTCTTTGTTTATGCTTGCATATCTCGCACGTTCTTTATTAGTTAGGCACATTAATCCCAATTCTACCCCATTTAAACCATCCTTTCTAATTTAACATCTCACTTCGTTAGTAACTAAGAATAAATCTCTGTGGGAAATCGAATGAAAAAATACTTATTACTTGCTACAAGACCATGTCTGCTTGCATGTTCCGAGTGCTCTCCCATTGCATTTTTATTTAAGCACTGAGCACGCAACAAGTTTTTGGCGCCGCTGCCGGGGATTTTGTTTAGTAAACACGAAGTTTGTTAAGTTAGAAACAAAAATCTTAATATCTATTGGAGCTGATCTTCTTCATTTCTTCTTACAGGTACCATTGGGTAGTTTATGAGTGAGCATTCAAATAGCGATCTAGAGTTCAATCCTGAGCCTGAAAGATTACTTACGGCCAGAAACAGAGCTAAGAAACGCCTCTTTAAACAACCCCCTGTAACTCACAGCATTGCTGACTCCGCGGAGTCATCGCAATTCCAACAAGTTGAAATGGAAAGACCTCAACCAAACCCAGCACCTACCATTCGCAACCCCGTCGAAATAGCGAATGACAAGGATAGTGCCATCCTCTCATACTTGGTTCCCATGCTTGGGGAGCTTAACCCAAGCATTATACGCCCTGAGATTACTGTCAACTCATTCGAGTTAAAGCCAATAATGTTCCAAATGTTGTCCACTGTAGGACAATTCTTCGGAGTGGAAAATGAAGATCACCACAATCATCTAAGAAATTTCATAGGAGTTAGTGATACCTTCATCATCCCTGGAGTTTCCCAAGAAGCCTTGAGGCTTTATCTCTTTCCCTACTCATTAAGAGATAAAGTCAAAACGTGGTTAAATTCTTTACCATCCGGATCAATTGTCAATTGGACAGATCTGGCTGAGAAATTCCTAGTCAAATACTTCCCACCTGATAGGAATTCCAACTTTCGTGATGACATAATCAAGTTCAAACAAGCCGAAAACGAGTCCCTTCACGAAGCTTGGACAAGGTTCAAGGACCTTTTTCTTAAATGTCCACACCATGACATTCCATGGTGTATCCAAATAGAAGTGTTCTTTAAAGGATGCAACCCCAGCACAAGGCAAGTGCTGAATTCTTCAGCTGGTGGTTTCATACTTTCAAAGAGCTATAATGAAGCCTATGGGATTTTGGAGAAAATCTCAACCTCCCACTGTAGATGGTCAGATGATCCAGTAGAGCCAAGTAGAGCTCAAGACAAGGATGCACTTAGTGCAATGAGTAGCCAAATAAATGCCCTGACCAATCTAGTTAAACAAATGGCTCAAACCAATCTTCAACCTAGTGTAACCACCGCAGCAGCCATTTCAATGGGCACATCAAATAGTCAAGGTGAGACACTAATCTGTGGATTCTGTGGGGAAGGGCACTTGTATGATTTCTGCCCTGGGAATCCAGCCTCAGTCTGCTATATTGGAAGCCAACAGCAGCCTAGGAACAACCCCTATTCTAACACCTATAACCCTGGTTGGAGGAACCACCCAAATCTTTCTTGGGGTGGACAACAAAACACTAACCAATTTCAAAACCAACCAAGACCGGGTGGAACACCTGGTTTCACTCAACAAAATAACCAATCCATGTACCAAAAGCCATATAACCAACCAATAGGGTCATCAGTAGAAAATTTACTTAAGGAGTACATTGCAAAAAATGATGCTACCCTACAAAGTCAGCAAGCCACCCTCAGGAGCCTAGAAAACCAAATAGGGCAGTTAGCAAATGAACTGAAAAATAGGCCCCAAGGTAGGTTGCCTGCAGAGACTGAAGTACCTAGAAGGGATGGAAATGAGCAAGTTCAAGCAATTGAACTTCGCAGTGGAAGACCGTTGGTAAGCAACACTAGAGAAACACCAAAGCGAGTAGAGAATGAAGAGTCTAGTGCTCCACTGGATTCTCTGCCCAACCATGATCAACCATCAACAAGCACATCAAGGGTGAGGCTGGAACCAATCATTGAGGAACCAGAAGAGATACCAAGGCCTCCAACTATCCTTAGGCGACCTGAAGTGCCTACATATGTGCCACCACCTCCATTCCCTAGAAGGCTGAAGAAAAAACAAGAACAGGAAGTGCACTTTAATAAATTTTTAGAAATTTTAAAACAAGTGCATGTGAACATTCCATTTGTAGAAGTTTTGCAATCTATGCCTTCTTATGTTAAATTTTTGAAAGATATAATTACTAACAAGAAAATTATTGGTGAATTTGAAACAGTGAATCTCACCGAGGAGTGCAGTGCCATACTCCAAAACAAACTACCGAAGAAGGAGAAGGATCCTGGTTCCTTCACCTTACCAGTCGAGTTGGGAGGCAAGCACGTGGGCAGAGCTCTTTGTGACCTGGGTGCCAGCATAAATCTCATGCCTATATCACTATTCCGTCAGCTAGGAATAGGGGAAGCACGTCCTACTACTGTCACCTTGCAGCTTGCAGACAGATCCATAGCATACCCGGAGGGGAAAATTGAGGATATTCTTGTCAAGGTTGACAAATTCATCTTTCTTGCAGACAAGGAGGTACCAATCTTGTTGGGCAGACCATTTCTAGCCACAGGTAGGGCTTTGATCGATGTCCAGAAAGGTGAGCTCACCATGAGAGTTCATGATGAGGAGGTTAAATTCAGTGTCTTTAAAGCTCTAAGGTATCCTTCTGATTCTGAATCTTGTGCTAGTATGGATGTAGTAGATTCACTAATGGAAGAACAACTTGAGCAGGAATTGTTAATTAAGCATGCCACTAACTATGTACAAGTAGAAATTACTGACTTAAACATTTCTGAATTAATGGATATATCTGTGGATAAACTTCAGCATGTTTGTATGACTAATGACTTGTCTAAAAGAACCACGAATCCATTGAAACCATCAATTGAGCATCCACCTCTGTTAGAGTTAAAACCATTGCCTGATCATCTCAAGTATGCATATTTAGGAGAGCATGATACTTTGCCTGTTATTATTTCGTCCAAATTAAGTGAACAGCATGAAATTGCGCTAATATTGCTGCTTAAGCAACATAAAAAAGCTATTGCATGGACGATTGCTGATATAAGAGGTATTAGTCCTTCCTATTGCATGCATAAGATACTATTGGAAGAGGAACATACACCTAGGCTAGATCACCAACGTAGGTTGAACCCCTCCATGAAGGAGGTAGTGAAAAAAGAGATTATAAAATGGTTAGACGCTGGTGTAATTTTCCCTATAGCTAATAGTCAATGGGTGAGTCCAATTCAATGTGTGCCTAAGAAGGGTGGGATGACTGTAATAGTTAATGAGAGTAATGAACTAATTCCAACTAGAACTGTTACAAGATGGAGAGTCTGTATGGACTATAGAAAATTAAACAAAGAAACAAAAAAAGATCATTTTCCTTTACCGTTTATAGATCAGATGTTAGATAGGATAGCTGGCCGAGCCTACTACTGCTTTCTAGATGGTTATTCTGGATATAACCAAATCACCATAGACCCTGTGGACCAGGAGAAAACAACCTTTACATGTCCCTTTGGAACGTTTGTTTTTCGCAGAATGCCTTTTGGCTTATGCAACGCACCAGCAACATTCCAAAGGTGCATGTTGGCCATCTTCTCTGACTTGGACGAATCCATGATAGAAATATTTATGGATGACTTCTCAGTCTTTGGTGATTCTTTTAATAATTGCTTAGAGAACTTAGGACAAGTCCTAGCTAGGTGTGAGGAGACCAACCTAGTCCTAAATTGGGAGAAATGCCACTTTATGGTGGAAGAAGGGATAGTCCTAGGTCATAGAGTGTCTAGAGCAGGAGTAGACGTCGATAGGGCCAAGATAGAAATAATAGAGAAGCTAGTGGAACCTTAGAATGTAAAAGCTATTAGAAGTTTTTTAGGTCATGCAGGTTTCTATAGGAGGTTCATTAACAACTTTTCAAAAATCTCTAAACCTTTGTGTGAGCTTCTAGAGCTTAACAAACCATTTGTCTTTTCAAAAGAATGTTTCCTAGCATGGACAACCCTTAAGGAAGCCTTAGTCAAAGCCCCAATTATAGTAGGACCAAACTGGGACTTACCATTTGAAATGATGTGTGATGCTAGTGACTATGCAGTAGGAGTCGTGCTAGGATAAAAAATAGATAAACTAACACATCCTGTATATTATGCAAGTAAGACTCTGAATGAAGCACAATGTAATTACACAACCACGGAGAAGGAAATGCTAGCTGTAGTATTTGCCTGTGAAAAGTTTAGGAATTACATTGTAGGAACTAGGACCATCGTGTACACCGATCACTCTGCACTAAAATATCTAATGAGGAAGGCTGATGCGAAGCCTAGGTTAATTAGATGGGTATTATTGTTGCAAGAGTTTGATCTAGACATTAGAGATAAGAAAGGATGCGAAAATGTCGTTGCTGACCATTTATCTAGATTGCCCCATAATTGCGATAAAATTGCTGAGCCAGCAATTTCTGATGCCTTTGTTGATGAGCATGTCTTTGTGTTAGCACATCGTGATAACGATGAGGAACCTTGGTTTGCGGATATTGCTAACTTCCTTGCCTCGCAGGTACTACCAACTTTCAAGGGAGGGCAAGAAAAGAAGAGGTTCCTACATGAAGCTAGGAAGTTCATCTGGGACGATCCTACACTTTACAAGACATGTGCAGACGGATTACTAAGGAAGTGTGTATCAGCTGCTGAGGCAAAGTCAGTGTTGCAGCACTGCCATACGTCTCCCTATGGTGGGCATTTTGGTGGCCAAAGGACGGCTGCAAAGGTGTTCCAAAGTGGCTACTACTGGCCCACGATATTCAAGGATGCACATTACCATGCACACAGCTGTGACGAGTGTCAAAGGACAGGTAATCTCAGTAGGAAGGATGAGATGCCTCTCACCTACATCTTAGAGTTGGAACTCTTTGATGTATGGGGCATTGACTTCATGGGACCATTTCCCCCATCAGCAGGTAATCTCTACATACTGGTAGCTGTAGACTATGTGTCTAAATGGGTAGAAGCCATAGCATGTCCATCAAATGATGCCAAAACCGTCATTAAGTTTCTTAATAGGCATATTTTTACAAGGTTTGGTACACCTAGGGCAATAATTAGTGATGAGGGGACTCACTTTATTAATAAAGCTATGGAAAAGGTGTTAGCTAAATACAATGTGAGGCATAGAGTAGCAACCCCTTATCACCCACACTCGAATGGACAAGCTGAAATATCCAATAGGGAGATTAAGAACATACTTGAAAAAGTGGTCAAACCTAATAGAAAAGATTGGTCTTTTAAGCTAGACGATGCACTTTGGGCATATAGGACTGCATATAAAACACCCTTAGGTATGTCTCCTTATAGGCTAGTGTATGGGAAAGCATGTCATCTTCCCTTCAAATTGGAAATCAAAGCCTTTTGGGCCTTAAAAGAACTAAATTATTGCGTGACCGATGCTGGAACTTTGCGGTCTCTGCAATTACATGAGTTAGATGAGCTAAGACATATGTCCTATGAAAATGCTAAAATGTATAAGGAAAAAACTAAAATTTGGCATGATAGTAGACTTAGGATCAAGGACTTTAAAAAGAGCCAGCATGTCTTATTGTTTAACTCAAGGTTAAGGTTATTTCCAGGCAAACTTAAGTCTAGATGGTCAGGTCCTTTTGTGATAACTAACGTGTTTGTTCATGGTGCTATTGAGATTAGAAATCTCAACCACGGGCAGCCGTTTATGGTGAATGGTGCAAGGTTGAAGCACTACTATGAGGAAGGGGATGTGAAGACACTCTCGGCCTTCCTCTTATCTGAAGCTTGAGAAACGAATCGAGAGGGGATGAGTGACCACTGTGCTCATCCATTAGAAGGCTATGCCTTAGTTTTTTTTTCTTTCATATTTTCGGTTGGTGTTGTGTGTTTATTTTTTATGTTATTTACGGATTTTTGTTTTATTTAGGTGAATTTTAAATAGGAGATCTTCAAGAGGAGATCAAGGAGATGAATCAAGGGAAGAAAATCCACGAAAAAATCGGGCTAAATCAAGGGTTTGGGTTGCTGAATCTTGCAACTTAAATCACAAAGAAAATCTCAACGGCTATGCGAATTTATTGCGGCAGATTTGCTGAGTCCGCAATTTAATAGAGCCGTTGGGATCCACTCGAGTACAAATAGCCATCAGTTGATCCCTTCCCTCTACGCTTTCTCCATCCGTTGGCCCTCAAGAAATCAGTCTTCTTCTCCCTCTGCATCTCCTACCTTCAGATCCTCACAGACCGACAATGGTGTCCACACGAGCTGATCGATCCGCATCAAAGAAGAAGTCGCCTGACGGAGAGGAACCTGCGAGAGAGGCGCTGCTTTCCTTAGCAGACGCCGATGCTGCGCAGCCCTCACGGCCTCCAAAGCTACCAGTGCGACGAAAGAAGTGGAAGGTAGTGACTGAGATACCTGCTGGTCCTTCTGAACCAGCCGGTACACCCAAGAAACGGAAGTGGTCGGTTGCGGTGGAAGATCCACTGATCAGAGAAAAGACCCCCAGCGAGGAGAGTCGTGGGAGTGGCCGCCCATCATATGAGACGGCCAGACAGAGCCCGGAGCCTTCTCCACAGACGCCGGAGCCTGAAGCTCTACCTGAAGAGCACCAAGACTCGGTGCCAAGGGAAGAGGCGGCAGAGGACGAGGAGGTCTTCTCCCCCTTAAGGGAGGCCAGTCTTGACAGCCTAGTGGAGGGGGGCAACAAGGATTCCATGGATGAGACGTTGGGGGATTGTCTCCAGCAGATCACCACTAAGGCACGCCTCAAGAAAAGGGCTCCGGTGATCGTGAAAGCCAAGCGACCGAAGGCCTCCAAGCGAGCCAAGAAGAAGAAGGTCAGATCTGAACCTTCTTTAAAAAAGATGAAGGTTGAGGCTGCTGAGTCGGTCAAAGCAAAAGAGAAGGGGAAGAAGAAGATGTACCCCGAGGATGAAACTCAGGCTGCGAGGTTTGTCTCCCAAGAAGCAGAGGCCAAGGGCCTCGAATTAAGAAAGAAGGAACTCCTCCACGAGCGGGGCTTTCTTGATGTGTTGGCGGACCTGCCGCAATTCTTGCGCGCAGGAATTATCACCCATGGCTGGGAGGAGCTGTGCAGACCCCCCATTCCGGCCTACACCGACATGGTGTATGACTTCTATGCCAACCTCACACACCCTGAAGCATGCATGTCCACGGTGAGGGGGGTAGAGGTCGACTTTTCTGCCAATGCCATCAATGAGGCCTACGGCCTCAAGGAGTATCCCCATTCTCACTATGCCAAGATTGTTGACTTGCCATCTGAGGCAGTCCTAGAAGAGGCGTTGCACACAATAGGCAAACCAGAGGCATCGTGGGCGGTGTCTGATAGCTCCGTTTTCGAGCTATAATACGTCCTTAATTCACGATTATTACTTGCTTAATCTTGCTTTTATGTTTTAATTACAGGTGTTCTCGGTAATTCGCCCTCGGGAGCGTTTCGACGTCGTTCGAGGCTTAATATCCCATTTTAAAGGCCTAAGAACACTTTTGGGGAAGTACCATGCAAAGATATGAAGAATTGACGGTTTGGGGAAATTGAAGGCAAAGTTTTATGCAAAAACCCAAGAGCTAGCGTCGAGCGACAGCGTCGCGACGCTAGCTCGACGCTGCCAGAGCGTCTCGACGCTCCGAAGTCTGAAGCGCTGATTTGAAAATCCACCTGAGAGCAAGCGTCGAGCGATAGCGTCTCGACGCCACCCCGACTGCGGAGGCCAGACAGTTGATCTCCAACATGGCTGAGAACCGTCGTCAATACGGGGGAAGAAATGAGCAAGCCAAACTGCTTACCGACATAGAAGGGCTCAAGGAGCAGTTGTCTCAGGTATTTAGCGTTATTCATACGATGCAAGAAAACTCATCCCAGGCTGTTTCCTTTCTTTCTGGTCAAGCCCTTGAAGGCATGTGTTGCGTGCTCAATGTGTTAGTAAAAATAAGCAATAAGGAAGAAAGAGCACTCAGAACATGCAAGCATACATGATCTTATAGCAAGTAATGAGTATTTTTTCATTCGTTTTCCCACAGAGATTTATTATAAGTTACTCATGAAGTGTAAAGTTAAGAAAGAAGGGGTGGATTTGAAGGGGTAAAATTGGTTTTTAATTGCCTACTTCTTACCGAATATATAAAGGAATGCAACATAAACAAATGCAAGTTGAAATTAGACTCAAAGGACAAGAGACGAATTTAATAAATGAAGAAGAAAACAGCTAAACAGAATGGTAACTTAACAGAATTGCGGGCACCGCAATGTTTCCGCAATTGTAAAAACAGCAAAAGTGTGTAAATTGGAGAATTAAGGGCTACTAACGACTATCCTATAGGCATTTTAATACGATTCTCAAGCATTGGATCAACTCTCTATGCATCAAACTATCTCAATCTCATGTATCGTCCGATTCCATGCATTAGATTCTTTAGTTAACTCAAATCAAAGTAAGGTCTTAAGCATCTTGTTAAAGCAGAAGATGTGGTTTGTACTAGGGAAACGCCTATTCCTAGGCCGTTTCCTGGCTACCTTGAAAGGCTAGCATGATTATATGACTCTGAACTCTTACTCCTTCCAGAGGTTAGGAGTTCTTTGGACAAAATGGATGGCCAATCGAAATTGCCCGTGGGATGAAGCTTACATATAATCAATGCTTCGAGAGCTATCCTACATGCTTGGTTCACGTTTTTTAGCCTATAGTCTTGTCATTAGCATGCCCCTAAGTGACTTAGCTACTCATGGATATGGGGTAAACAGAAATAAGAGATGAACGAAACATGCTTAGAAGAGAAATGTACTTAAAACAGTAAGGAAAAACCGTAGCAGCAAAAGATGGACACTTGTGAAATAATAACTAAGCTCTGATTACTTGAATGTTTGAATGGTCAAGAAGAGGAATTTAAAGTGCATAACAGAAAGACAGAACACAACGAAATGGACTGATCTAGTTACAAGAAAGGAAACAACAATAAACTAAAGCTGGGAAATGGAAATAAAGACAGAAAGCAGTAAATAGAGCGTGGACGCCTCGTGGTGATTGCCTCGACTGAATGGGGAGAAAGAGTAGCCTTGCTTGGATGAATCCAATCGAGAGAGAAGACGAATCTTCTCTCCTTCCTATCAGATTGTCGATTCCAACAGCTGAGACTCTCACACCAACAGACGAAGAAGAACGACAGGAGAAAAAATGGACTGCGAGAAGATTTCTACGCTTTCGGATGATGATTGAACCTCCGACTTTGACCCCCTTTTATAGTAGTTTGCAGGTGCATTTGGGCCAAGGAGAACCATCAATCTTCAACGTCGTATATCAGAATGGATGGAGGAGAAAGAACGAATCCCTGAAATAACGGAGATTAACAGAAAAAGATCAGTCAACTTACGGTTTTCACTTGAAACATTGCGGTTCCCGCAATGTTTTCGCAATTCTATCGCAATGCTTGTTTTTCATTCTTTTCCTTCGGTTTTCAACCCTTTTCTTTCCTATTGTTCATAAGTCCTAATTTAGCTACCTTCTTCTAATTCTCATATTTAAGCATAGGTTTAGGCTAAATGCTATCAAAAACACCTAAGAGTGTGCATCTTTCTAAGCTAAATAGGTCCTAAATAAGTCACTTTCAGAGACTTAACACACCCCCAAACTTAAGGTTTTGCTTGTCCTCAAGCAAACTAAGGACTTACTTAGGCTGTTGTTTTATCTTCTTTAACCACTTACTGACTCCCCTATATCCCTATCCATAGCAGTGTTGTCCTGTGACACACTTCTAAGTTCAAAACTATCCTCTTGTCAAGCTTCTTCTGACTTCGCCTGCCTAATACACCTGTTGTTCTTTATTAACTCCCTACTACTGATCTACGTACTTTTGTCACTTTTGTCATATCATGCCACTATCCCTAAGGTTTCAAATTCTACCTAGCTTTATCCCAGACTCAGTACATGCTTCTAGTTTTTACTTATGGGCTACCTAGGATTCCTTAGAGTCATGCCAGCCTTAGTATTAACAGTGACAGTAGTACTTTTAGAGAACAACCTAAACCCTGGCATCACTACATTGGACATACATTCATCTCCCTAAACAACCCTTCAAGTTACAACTTTGTGCTTTAGCTAATTGAGGATCAGAGTTCTTTTTAAACAGGACATCTAAGCCACAAAGTTGCAACTCCTAGGTATACATTCTTCTTCCCTATTTCTTTCTTTCTTACTTAGGTGGAGCCTCTCCTTTGGTTGCCTTTTGATGCACTGCCACTTGTGGGTTACACACTTGGCACTGATTACTCAGCAACTTAAGAGAGACACCCCTTTTTATTCTATTTTTCATTTTTTTTTTTTAGCTCATCATTTTTGTAAAGGAGAAGAAGAATGCTTATGCTTTAAGGGAGAGAGGAATGTTCCTAGGCCTAGGGTGGCCTCCCCCAAACTTAAACTACTCATTGTCCTCAATGAGTGTCTGAGGTGGCACACCCCCAAACTTGTCCTAGAAGCATCTAGTCTAAGGTAAAACAAAGAGAATCTAAAAGTCCTAGGCATAGGCAGAACATTCTAAAAGCAAATATCCCAGCAGCAGAAAATTTGAACAAAACAGACAGTTAAGGACTTACAGTTATGCATGCTGAGCACTATTCAGAGGCTAATTTAAACTATCAAAGGGTGTCCTATGACACTCATCCAGCATGCTTTAAGATAAGCTATATAAGGTAGTCATGCTAGCAGCAAAAGATAGAATTTAAACAGATCACAGCCTAGCTAAACAGACAGTCCAAAACATGCTTTCAGTAATAAATATTGCGGGTACCGCAATTATTTCGCAATTAAGTCCGGGCAGATATATCAGTCACTAAGGCCCCTAAGCATGCTTTATCCAGTCATTTAAGCTCGACAAAAATAAACCTAAACTATCCTACCTAATCAGCTAGCAACAGGCTACCCTAAACAACTTAAAAACTAAATACTAAGCAACTAAAACAGATCAAAATACTAACTAAAAACAGCATAATTCACATGGTCTATCAGAAAGCAATTTTTTTTTTTTCCTTCATTATTCTAAGGGAACAGCAATACTCCCTTGAGTGCAATTCAAACCAGCACTCAGATGTCTTCATCCTCATCAGGTTGTCGTGGGCGTGGAGGCACCCATGGAGTCAGAAGATTCGTGGGGAAGTCAGGGAAGATGCACCCAAGTTGGTCAGCAACTTCCTTGTCCCGTGCCTGCGCGTAAGTGGCCCATTGAGCCATTCTCTTCTGCATATCCATCAGGCAAGCCATGGATAGTGACTGATCAGCAGCCAGCCTATCCAGCTCGAATTCCATATTCCCCTTCCTCTTCAGCCGTAAGCCAGCAGGGAGCTCCAAGTGGCCTGTGTAAGCCATTTGCTGCTCCATTCGCTCGATGGGAACTCCTGCAAGCAAACAGAGTTTAGTTATGGTATTAGGGAAAAACAATGGTCCCTTACCCTTCTTGGCGCACTCAGTAATGGCAGCAGCAATGACTTCTCCCACGTTGATCGTGAGACCTCTCATTATCGCATATACCAGCAGCGATCGGCTCTGGTTGATGGTGGTCTCATGAGTTACTGGTGACAATTTCCTTCTCACGAACGAAAACCAAACAGCCGCCTTAGCTGTGAGGTTGGCACTCATGAGAGTGTGCCTCCCATTGCGTGACACGGTCCAGGAAGCTTCAGGCTGGCCAATGGTCCGAATGGCCTCTTCCAGAACTGCCTCAGTAGGCTCATCAACAATCCGTGCATAATCTGTATGGTTTTGGCCCTTGAGACCAAAGGCTTCGTTGATGGCTTTGGCTGAGAAGTCTACTTCTACCCCTCTGACCACAGACAAGCCATCCTCAGGGCTGAGCACATTGGCGTAGAAATCATACACCATGCTCGTGTAGGCTGGATTGGGTGGTCTGCAAAACTCCTCCCATCCATGGTTTGTAATTCCTGCGCGCAAGAACTGCGGCAGGTCAGCAGGTCTGTCGAGGAAGCCCTTCTCGTGCAGCAACTCCCTCTTCCTCAATTCAATGCCTCTGGATTCAGCGTCAGAGGACACATACCTCACTGATTGAGGCTCATCTTCAGGGTAAAGCTTAGCCTTCCCTTTGTCTGTTGGTTTGGCTGACTCCGCAGCCTCAACCTTAAGTTTCTTGAGCGATGGCTCCGTGCTTTCCTTCTCTGATGAAGGCGCCCTCTTGACCTTCTTCTTTTTCAACTTCTTGGACCGCTTGGCCTTGAGAATCTTGGCCTTCTTCTTCTTCTTGAGCTTGGCCTTGATCGTGATCTGCTGGAGGCACGCCCCCAATGTCTCCTCCATTGAGTCATCCTTCTGTGCAGGACTCTCCAGGCTAGCTTCCCTCATAGGAGAGAAGACCTCGTCTTCCTCAGCATCCCCACTGCCCTGCGTTGACTCTTGGTACTCCCCATATGGGAATTCAGGATCAGGCCGTGGAGAAGTGTGCGACGGCGTGGTGCTCTGCGCTGCTGTAGGCGTCTGTGCAGAACTCCGAGGTGATGAAGACAGCTCAGGGCTCTGTGCAGGCGGCGATGAAGAGAGCTCTGGGCTTTGCACTGGTTCAGATGGTGAAGGGCTGTGCGCTGGTGATGCAGATGGCGACGAACCCTTCTTGGTCGACTCGTGGGACGCACGATCAGTTTCTTGACTCTCCACAGAGGGAGTCTTTGCTTTGCTTGGTTCTGCGGCCACCTCGACACTCCACCTGCGCTTCTTGGGTGTGCCTGCTGGTTCAGAGGGTCCAGCAGGTATTTCTGTGACGACCTTCCACTTCTTCTTTCGAATCGGAAGTTTGGGAAGGCGTTCGGTGCGCGCAGCATCAGCATCTGCGAGGGCAAGAAGTGCTTCCCTCGCAGCCGTTTCAGCGTCTTCAGCTCTTTTCTTGGACGCAGATCGTTCGGCCCTTGTGAGCACCATTGTTGAATCTTGGAGGTTTGGAGAGAGAGATCACAGATGAAGAGAAAATCAGTTTGCTTGAAGTTCAGATAATGGGAGAATCGTACCGATCAACGCGCCTTCTAACGGATATATAGGAAACGGAAAAATCCCAACGGCTATATTTTTGCGGATCCCGCAATTCCTGCGCAATTTTAGTTACCGTTGAAGATTTTTTTTTTCATTTAAATTGCTATCTTTGCTCAACCGTATCTTCGATTTGGCCCAATATCTTCTCGATTTTTTTAGCTGGATTTAATCTCCTTGATTCCATCTATCGATTCCCTGCAAAATTAAATAAAATAAACATCAATTACTTAATTAAAATTACGCAAAAACATACACAAACGATAACCGGAAAAATTTCAAAAAATAAACTAAGGCATGAGCCTAATGTTGACGAGCACAGTAACCACTCGTCTTCTCTTGTTCTTAATTCACGTTTCAGTCAAGAGGAAGGCCGAGAGAGTCTTCACATCTCCTTCCTCATAGTAGTGCTTCAACCTTGCACCATTAACCATGAAAGGTTGCCCTTGCTGCAAGTTCTTTATCTCGATGGCACCATGAACAAACACATTAGTAATGACAAAAGGACCTGACCATCTAGACTTAAGTTTGCCTGGAAATAATTTCAATCGTGAGTTGAATAACAAAACAAGTTGGCCTTTTTTAAAGTCCTTAATCCTAAGTCTACTGTCATGCCAAATCTTGGTCTTTTCCTTATACATTTTAGCATTTTCATAGGACATATGTCTAAGCTCATCAAGCTCATGTAATTGCAAAGACCGCAACGTTCCCGCATCAGTCACGCAATAATTCAACTCTTTTACTGCCCAAAATGCCTTAATTTCTAACTCGAATGGCAAGTGGCAAGCTTTGCCATACACCAACCTATAAGGAGACATACCTAGGGGTGTCTTATATGCAGTTCTATAAGCCCAAAGTGCATCCTCAAGCTTAAATGACCAGTCTTTCCTATTAGGTTTGACCACCTTTTCTAGGATGGTTTTTATCTCCCGATTAGAAATTTCAGCTTGACCATTCGAGTGTGGGTGGTAGGGAGTGGCTACTCTATGTCTAATGTTATATTTAGCCAACACTCTCTCCAGAGCCTTATTAATAAAATGTGTCCCCTCGTCACTAATGATAGCACGAGGAGTTCCAAACCTAGTAAAAATGTGCCTATGCAAGAATTTAACTACTGTTTTGGCATCATTATTGGGACATGCTATGGCCTCTACCCACTTAGACACATAGTCTACTGCTACAAGGATGTAAAGGTTACCTGATGATGGAGGGAATGGCCCCATGAAATCAATGCCCCACACATCAAAGAGCTCCAACTCTAAGATGTAAGTGAGAGGCATTTCATCCTTGCGGGTGAGATTACCTGTCCTTTGGCATTCATCACAGCTGTGGGCATAGTTGTGGGCATCCTTGAAGATCGTTGGCCAATAGTAGCCACTCTGAAATACCTTTGCAGCTGTTCTTTGGCCACCAAAGTGTCCACCATAAGGAGCCGTGTGGCAGTGCTGCAGCACAGACTTCGCCTCAGCAGCTGAAACACACTTCCTTAGCAGCCCGTCAGCACATGTCTTGTATAATGTGGGGTCATCCCATATGAATTTCCTTGCCTCGTGAAGGAACCTCTTCTTCTCTTGTCCTCCCTTGAAAGTAGGCAGTACCTGCGATGCAAGGAAGTTAGCAATGTCAGCAAACCAAGGTTCCTCATCGTTATCACGATGAGCCAAAACAAAGACATGTTCATCAATGAAAGCATCAGAAATTGCGGGTTCCGCAATTTTTTCGCAATTATGCTGCAATCTAGAAAGATGATCCGCAACCACATTTTCACATCCTTTCTTATCTCTAATGTCTAGATCAAACTCTTGCAGCAGCAGTACCCATCTAATCAACCTAGGCTTAGCATCAGCCTTCCTCATAAGGTACTTTAAAGCAGAATGGTCAGTGTACACTATTGTCCTAGTGCCTACAATATAGTTCCTAAATTTCTCACAAGCAAACACCACAGCCAGCATCTCTTTCTCAGTGGTTGTATAATTGCATTGTGCCTCATTAAGTGTCTTACTGGCATAGTATACAGGGTGTGTTAGCTTGTCAATCTTTTGGCCTAACATGACCCCTACAGCATAGTCACTAGCATCACATAACAACTCAAAGGGGAGATCCCAATTTGGTCCTACTATGACAGGGGCTGTGACTAATGCTTCCTTAAGGGTCTTCCAGGCTTGGAAACATTCTCTAGAGAAGATGAAGGGTTTGTTTAGCTCTAGAAGCTCACACAAGGGCTTGGAGATCTTAGAAAAATCCTTAATGAACCTTCTATAGAAGCCAGCATGCCCTAAGAAACTTCTAATGGCTTTAACATTTTGTGGTTCTACCAACTTCTCTATTACTTCAATCTTGGCTCTATCAACCTCTACACCTGCCCTCGACACTCTATGACCTAGGACAATCCCCTCGTCCACCATGAAGTGACACTTCTCACAATTAAGGACTAAGTTGGTCTCTTCACATCTGGCTAGGACTTGTCCTAAATTCTCTAGACAGTTTGTAAATGAATCCCCAAAGACTGAGAAATCATCCATGAATATCTCTATCATGGACTCATCCAAATCAGAGAAGATTGCCAACATGCACCTTTGAAACGTTGCCGGTGCATTGCATAAGCCAAAAGGCATTCTGCGAAAGGCAAAAGTTCCAAAAGGGCAAGTGAAGGTAGTCTTCTCCTGGTCCTTGGGGTCTATTGTGATCTGGTTATATCCTGAATAACCGTCTAAGAAACAATAATAAGCTCTACCAGCTATTCTGTCTAACATTTGGTCAATGAATGGTAGAGGGAAGTGGTCTTTTTTTGTTTCTTTATTGAGCTTCCTATAATCCATACATACTCTTCACCCTGTGATAGTCCTAGTTGGAATCAGTTCATTGCTCTCATTGACTACCACAGTCATCCCCCCCTTTTTAGGTACACATTGTATGGGGCTTACCCACTGACTACTAGCTATGGGGAAAATCACACCAGCATCTAACCACTTAATTATTTCTTTTTTAACTACCACTTTCATAGAGGGGTTCAGCCTACGTTGGTGGTCTACTCTAGGTGTGTGCTCTTCCTCTAGTATAATCTTATGCATGCAATAAGAAGGGCTAATGCCTCTAATATCAACAATAGTCCATGCAATAGCCTTCCTATGTTGCTTCAGTAGTAAAATCAACTCAACCTCATGCTTTTCACTTAATTTAGAAGAAATGATAACAGGCAGAGTTTCATTACTCCCTAAATATGCATACTTGAGGTGAGTGGGTAGTGGTTTCAGTTCCAAAACAGGTGGATGCTCAATGGATGGCTTTAAAGGATTTAATGATCTATCAGTTAGGTCTATATTCATACATACATGTTGTGGTTTATCTACAGGCATATCCATTATTTCAGATACATTCAAGTCAGCTACATCTAATTGTACATATTCATTAGCATGCTTAGTTAATAGTACATGCTCCAATTGTTCTTCCATTAAAGAATCTACAACGTCCATGCTAGCACAGGATTCAAGGTCAGAAGGATACCTCAAAGCTTTATACACACTAAATTTCACTTCTTCATCATGAACCCTCATAGTGAGCTCACCTTTTTGGACGTCTATCAAAGCCCTACCTGTGGCTAGAAATGGTCTACCTAACAGGATGGGGACCTCCTTGTCTGCCTCATAGTCCAGGACAATGAAATCTGCAAGGAAAATAAATTTGTCAACTTTTACAAGAATATCCTCAATCTTACCTTCAGGGTATGCGATGGATCTGTCTGCAAGTTGTAAAGTGACAGTGGTTGGACGTGCTTCTCCTATTCCCAGCTGGCGGAATAGTGATAGGGGCATGAGGTTTATGCTGGCTCCCAGGTCACAAAGAGCTCTCCCCACGTGCTTGCCTCCTAGCTCGACAGGTAAGGTGAAGGAACCAGGATCCTTCTCCTTCTTGGGTAGCTTATTCTGGAGTATGGCACTGCACTCCTCAGTGAGATTGACTGTTTCAAACTCACCAATTATTTTTTTGTTAGTAATAATGTCTTTCAAAAACTTTACATAAGAAGGCATAGATTGTAGTACTTCTACAAAAGGAATGTTAACATGCACTTGCTTAAGAATTTCAAGAAATTTGTTAAAGTGCACTTCCTGTTCTTGTTTTTTCTTTAGCCTTCTAGGAAATGGAGGTGGTGGCACATATGCAGGCATGTCAGGTCGCCTTAGGATAGGTGGAGGCCTTGGAATTTCTTCTATCTCTTCAGTGATTGGCTCCAGCCTTGTTCCTGATGTGCTTGTTGGTGGTGGACCTTGGTTTGGCAGAGACTCCAGTGGAGCACTAGACTCTTTGTTCTCTACTCTCTTTGATGTGTCCTTGGTGTTGCTCACCAATGGTCTCCCACTCCTAAGTTCAATTGCTTGGACTTGCTCTTTACCATCTCTCCTTCGCACCTCAGTGTCAGCAGGGAGTCTACCTTGGGGCCTACTTTTGATCTCATTGGCTAGTTGCCCTATTTGGTTCTCTAGACTCCTAAGGATGGCTTGCTGACTCTGTAGAGTGGCATCATTCTTGGCTATATATTCCTTAAGTAAATTTTCTATAGAAGATCCTACAGGTTGGTTGTAAGGTTTTTGGTACATGGATTGGTTATGTTGGGGAGTGAAACCAGATGTTCCACTCGGCCTTGGTTGGTTAGGATTTTGGTTAGCATTTTGTTGGCCACCCCATGACAGGTTTGGGTGGTTTCTCCAACCAGGGTTGTAAGTTTGTGAGTAGGGGTTGTTCCTAGGCTGCTGTTGGCTTCCTACATAGCAGACTGAGGCTGGATTCCCAGGGCAGTATTCATATGGGTGCCCTTCCCCACAGAATCCACAGATAAGTGCCTCGCCTTGACTTGGTTGGGTGCCCATTGACATGGCTGTGGCGGTATTGGCACTGGTTTGGAGATTGGCCTGAGCCATTTGCTTAACTAGGTTGGTCAGGGCGTTTATTTGGGTGCTCATGGCGCTTAGAGCATCCTTGTCTTGAGCCCTAGTTGGCTCTACTGGATCATCTGACCACCTACAGTGAGATGTTGAGATCTTCTCCAAGATCTCATAAGCTTCGTTGTAACTCTTGGACAACATGGAACCACCAGCAGATGAATTTAGAACTTGTCTGGTGCTGGGGTTGCATCCTTTGAAGAAGACCTCTATTTGGATACACCATGGGATGCCATGGTGTGGACATTTAATGAGAAGATCTTTGAATCTTGTCCAAGCTTCGTGAAGAGACTCGCTTGGAGCTTGTTTGAATTTGATTATATCATCACGAAAGGTAGAATTCCTATCTGGTGGGAAATATTTGACTAGGAATTTTTCTGCTAAGTCTGTCCAATTAAGGACAGATCCAGAGGGTAATGAGTTTAACCACGTTTTGGCTTTGTCCCTCAAAGAGTAAGGGAACAGATATAGCCTCAAGGCTTCTTGGGAAACTCCAGGGATCAGGAATGTGTCACTGACTCCTAGGAAGTTTCTCAGATGGTTGTGGGGGTCCTCATTTTCCATTCCAAAGAATTGTCCCACAGTGGACAACATTTGGAACATCACTGGCTTTAACTCGAATGAGTTGGCAGTGATCTCAGGACGGATTATGCTGGGGTTCAGTTCCCCAGGCATAGGTACTAGGTAAGAAAGTATGGCGCTATCCTTATCATTCGCTATTTCGATGGGATTGCGAGTGACAGGCACCAGATTTTGAACTCTTCTTTCCATTTCTTCTTGAGGAGATTGAGGCAACCTTGCGGTTTCCGCAATTAATGGAGGTAATGAAGGTTGTTTAAAGAGACGTTTCTTGGCTCTATTTCTAGCTCTAAGTAATCTCTCGGGCTCAGGGTTGAACTCTAGATCACTACTTGGAGGCTCATTCATAAACTAACCTAAATGGTACCTGAAAAAGAAATGAAAATGGATTAAATTCAATGGAAAATAACTTGGTGTTTCAAACTTAACAAACTTCGTTTTCACTTAAATAAATCCCTGGCAGCGGCGCCAAAAACTTGTTGCGTGCTCAATGTGTTAGTAAAAATAAGCAATAAGAAAGAAAGAGCACTCAGAACATGCAAGCATACATGATCTTATAGCAAGTAATGAGTATTTTTTCATTCGTTTTCCCACAGAGATTTATTATAAGTTACTCATGAAGTGTAAAGTTAAGAAAGAAGGGGTGGATTTGAAGGGGTAAAATTGGTTTTTAATTGCCTACTTCTTACCGAATATATAAAGGAATGCAACATAAACAAATGCAAGTTGAAATTAGACTCAAAGGACAAGAGACGAATTTAATAAATGAAGAAGAAAACAGCTAAACAGAATGGTAACTTAACAGAATTGCGGGCACCGCAATGTTTCCGCAATTGTAAAAACAGCAAAAGTGTGTAAATTGGAGAATTAAGGGCTACTAACGACTATCCTATAGGCATTTTAATACGATTCTCAAGCATTGGATCAACTCTCTATGCATCAAACTATCTCAATCTCATGTATCGTCCGATTCCATGCATTAGATTCTTTAGTTCACTCAAATCAAAGTAAGGTCTTAAGCATCTTGTTAAAGCAGAAGATGTGGTTTGTACTAGGGAAACGCCTATTCCTAGGCCGTTTCCTGGCTACCTTGAAAGGCTAGCATGATTATATGACTCTGAACTCTTACTCCTTCCAGAGGTTAGGAGTTCTTTGGACAAAATGGATGGCCAATCGAAATTGCCCGTGGGATGAAGCTTACATATAATCAATGCTTCGAGAGCTATCCTACATGCTTGGTTCACGTTTTTTAGCCTATAGTCTTGTCATTAGCATGCCCATAAGTGACTTAGCTACTTATGGATATGGGGTAAACAGAAATAAGAGATGAACGAAACATGCTTAGAAGAGAAATGTACTTAAAACAGTAAGGAAAAACCGTAGCAGCAAAAGATGGACACTTGTGAAATAATAACCAAGCTCTGATTACTTGAATGTTTGAATGGTCAAGAAGAGGAATTTAAAGTGCATAACAGAAAGACAGAACACAACGAAATGGACTGATCTAGTTACAAGAAAGGAAACAACAATAAACTAAAGCTGGGAAATGGAAATAAAGACAGAAAGCAGTAAATAGAGCGTGGACGCCTCGTGGTGATTGCCTCGACTGAATGGGGAGAAAGAGTAGCCTTGCTTGGATGAATCCAATCGAGAGAGAAGACGAATCTTCTCTCCTTCCTATCAGATTGTCGATTCCAACAGCTGAGACTCTCACACCAACAGACGAAGAAGAACGACAGGAGAAAAAATGGACTGCGAGAAGATTTCTACGCTTTCGGATGATGATTGAACCTCCGACTTGGACCCCCTTTTATAGTAGTTTGCAGGTGCATTTGGGCCAAGGAGAACCATCAATCTTCAACGTCGTATATCAGAATGGATGGAGGAGAAAGAACGAATCCCTGAAATAACGGAGATTAACAGAAAAAGATCAGTCAACTTACGGTTTTCACTTGAAACATTGCGGTTCCCGCAATGTTTTCGCAATTCTATCGCAATGCTTGTTTTTCATTCTTTTCCTTCGGTTTTCAACCCTTTTCTTTCCTATTGTTCATAAGTCTTAATTTAGCTACCTTCTTCTAATTCTCATATTTAAGCATAGGTTTAGGCTAAATGCTATCAAAAACACCTAAGAGTGTGCATCTTTCTAAGCTAAATAGGTCCTAAATAAGTCACTTTCAGAGACTTAACAGCATGTTCAAATCATTTATGGAAAGTAGCAAGGAGACTAGTTCGCAGATGCGGTCGCTAAGCGATGGGTTCACTGAGATCCAGGAAAGAATGAGTAAACTGGAGTCCAAAGCGGAAAGCGTTAGTGCCATCAATCTTAGAAGTGGTAAGGAGGTACCATTACGGACCACTCCTGAGGACTCTAACAAGGATACAGAGACATCGCAAGATAAGTATCTCGAAACACCCTCTGAAATGGATGTAGCATCTCCTAATATTTCTATGAAGTCTTACACTCCCGTTGCTCCTTTTCCTAGTAGGTTTGCGAGACCACCTAAGGAGAACGAGGACGCGGACATCCTTGAGACGCTGAAAAAAGTGAGAATCTATATGCCGCTGCTTGATGCAATTCAGCAAATCCCAAGGTACGCTAAATTTCTTAAGGAGATGTGCACCATTAAGAGGAGAGCTAAAGGTGCCGAGAGAGTTGTGGTAAGCAAAGAATGTGTCTGCCCTGATAACGCAAGGTATTCCAAACAAATGCCAGGTGTTGTGTGCTCAATGTGTAAAATAAATAAGCAATAAGAGAGAGAGAGCACTCAGAACATGCAAGCATACATGATCTTATAGCAAGTAGTAAGTATTTTTTCATTCGTTTTCCCACAGAGATTTATTATTAGCTACTCGTGAAGTGTAATGTTAAGAAAGAATGGGTGGATTTGAAGGGGTAGACTTGGTTTTAAAATTCCTATTTATTGCTGAATATATAAGAGGTAGCAACATAAACAAGTGCAAGTCAATGGTAAACGCAAAATGTAAAGAGAAAGAATTAAAGAACGAAGAGAAAAGTAGTCAAGCACAATTTTTAACTTAGCAGAATTGCGAGAACAGCAATTCTACCGCAATGTTACTAACAGCGAAAGTGTGTAAAATGGAGAAACAAGGGCTACTAACGACTCTTCTATAGGCATTTTCATACGATTCTCAAGCATTGGATCAACTCACTATGCATCAAACTAACTCAATCTCATGTATCTTCCGATTTCATGCATTAGATTCTTTAGTTTACTCATGTCCAAGTAAGGTCTTAAGCATCTTGTTAAAGCAGAAAGTTATGGTTTGTACTAGGAAAACGCCTATTCCTAGGTCGTTTTCTGGCTACCTTGAAAGGCTAGCATGAGTGTATGACTCTGAACTCTTACTCCTTCCAGAGGTTAGGAGTTCTTTGGACAAAATGGATGGCCAATCGAAATTGCCCGTGGGATGAAGCTTACATACAATCAACGCATTCGAGAGCTATCCTACATGCTTGGTTCACGTTTTTTAGCCTACAGTATTGTCATTAGCATGCCCCTATGTGACTTAGCTACTCATGGATATAGAAAGTACAGAAAGAATAGAAGAAGTGGACATGCTTAGAAGGAAATGAAAGACAAAACAGTAAAGGAAAGCAGTAGACAACAAAGGTGAAGACGAAGTATGAAATAATGAATTGTGCTTTGATTAACCGATTGTTTGAATGAACAAATGGAGACTTGAAATAAATAACATAAAGACAGAAAGCAACGAAATAGATTGTACTAACTACTGGAAAAGAAATAACAACAAGACAGAGCTGGAAATGAAGAATAAAAAACAGAAAACAGTAAGTGAGCTTTGAACGCCTCGTCGCAAACGCCTCGGCTGAAGGACGAGAAAGAGTAGCCTTGTTTGGATGAATCCAATCAGGAGAGAAGATGAATCTTCTCTCCTTCCTATCAGATTGTCGACTCCAACAGCTAAGCTTTCCAACCCAACAGACGGAAGAGAAAAACAGGAGAAAAGATGGAGCTGCGAAGAGACTTCTACGCTTTCGGATGATGATCAAACCCTCTACTTTGACCCCTTTTTATAGTAATCTGCAGGTGCGTTTGGGCCAAGTAGAACCATCCATTATCAACGTCGTACTTCAAAATGGATGGAGGAGAAAGAACGAATCCCTGAAATAACGGAATATAACAGAAAAAGATCAGTCAACTTACGGATTTTACTTAAAACATTGCTGTTTTAGCAATGTTTCCGCAATGCTGCCGCAATGCACATTTTTCATCTTTTAACTTCGGTTTTCATTCCTTTTCTTTCCTTTTGCACACAAGTCCTAATTTAGCTACCTTCTTTTAATTCTCATATATAAGCATAGGTTTAAGCTAAATCCTATCAAAAACACCTAAGAGTGTACATCTTTCTAAGATAAATAAGTCCTAAAAAGGTCACTTTTGGAGACGTAACACACCCCCAAACTTAAGGTTTTGCTCGTCCTCGAGCAATCTAAGGACTTGTTTAGGCTGCTGTTTCATCCTCTTTAACCACTTACTGACTCCCCTACATTCCTATCTATAGCAGTGCTGTCTTGTGACACGCTTCTAGGTTTACAACTAACCTTTTATATTGCTTCTTCTGGCTTTGCACGCCTAATACTCCTGCTGTTTATTAAATCCCCACGACTGATCTACTTGCTTTTGTCATATCGTGCCACTATCCCTAAGGTTTCAAATTCTTCCTAGCTTTACCCTAGACTCAGTACATGCTTCTAGCTTTATTTTTGAGCTACCTAGGATTCCTTAGAGTCATGCCAGTCTTAGTATTAACAGTGACAGTAGTACATTTAGAGAACAACCTAAACCCTGGCATCACTACATTGGACATACATTCATCTCCCTAAACAACCCTACAAGCTACAACTTTGTGCTCAGCTAATTGAGGATCAGAGTTCTTTTTACTTAGGACATCTAAGCCACAAAGTTGCAACTCCTAGGTATACATTCTTCTTCCCTATTCTTTTTCTTTCTTTCTTACTTAGGTGGAGTCTCTCCTTTGGTTGCCTTTTGATGCAATGCCACTTGTGGGTTACACACTTGGCACTGATTACTCAGCAACCTAAGAGAGACACCCCTCTTTATTCTTTTTTTCTTTTTTCAGCTTATCATTTTTTTTTTTTTTTGTAAAAGAGAAGAAGAATGCTTATGCTTAAAGGGAGAGAGGAATGTTCCTAGGCCTAGGGTGGCCTCCCCCAAACTTCAACTACTCATTGTCCCCAATGAGTGTCTGAGGTGGCACACCCCCAAACTTGTCCTAGAAGCATCTAGTCTAAGGTAAAACAAAGAGAATCCAAAAGCCCTAGGCATAGACAGACAATTCTAAAAACAAACATCACAGCAGCAGAAATTCAAAAAAACAGTCAGGTAAGGACTTACAGCTATGCATGCTGAGCAAATTTCAGAGGCTAATTTAAACTATCAAAGGTGTCCTATGACACTCATCCAGCATGCTTTGAGATAGGCTATATAAGGTAGTCAAGATAGCAGCAAAAGACAAAATTTAAACAGAACCAGCCTAGCTAAACAGACAGTAAAAAACATGCATTTACTAATAAAAATTGCGGATTCCGCAATTATTTCGCAATGGATCCAGGGCAGATATATCAGTGATTAAGGCCCCTGTGCATGCTCTTTCCAGTCATTTAAGATCTACAAAAAGGAAACTAAACTAATCTACCTATTCAGCTACCATCAGCCTATACTAAACAACCTTAAACACTAAAACTAAAGAACTAAAACAGATCAAAATATTAACTCAAAACAGCCAAAATCTCATGGTTCAACGAAAAGCAGTTTGTTTTTTTTTTTTTTAAAGGGAACAGCAATACTCCCTGGAGTGCTAATCAGCCAAGCACTCAGATGTCTTCTTCATCATCGTCATTCCTTCGTGGTCTTGGAGGCGCCCATGGTGTTAGTAGGTCCGTGGGGAACTCAGGGAAGAGGCAGCCCAACTGGTCAACAACCTCCTTGTCCCTTGCTTGCGCATATGTGGCCCATTGAGCCATCTTCTTCTGTAAGTCCATCAGGCAGGCCATGGATAGAGACTGAGCAGCAGCCAGGCCATCCAGCTCGAACTCCATGTTCCCCTTCCTTCGCATCCTCAAGGCAGTAGGCAACTCCAAGTGGCCCGTGTAGGCCAGCTGCCTTTCCATTCGCTCGATTGGGACCCCTGCACGTAAGCAAAGCTTAGTAATTGTATTAGGAAAGAAAAGTGGTCCCTTACCCTTTTTGGCGCAGTCAGCGATTGAGGCTGCAATGACCACGCCAACGTTGATTGTGAGGCCTCTCATGATCGCATAGACCAGCAGCGATCTGCCTTGGTTGATGGTGGTTTCGTGGGTCACTGGGGACAGCTTCCTCCGCACGAAGGAGAACCAAACAGCTGCCTTGGCTGTGAGGTTAGCACTCATGAGAGTGTGCTTCCCATTACGCGAGACTGTCCACGATGCCTCAGGTTGGCCAATGACTCGAATTGCTTCCTCCAGGACAGCTTCTGTTGGCTCATCAACGATCCTTGCATAGTCAGTGTGTTTTTGACCCTTGAGGCCATAGGCTTCGTTGATTGCCTTCGCTGAGAAATCCACCTCAACTCCTCTGACCACAGACAAGCCATCCTCAGGATTCATCAAATTGGCGTAAAAGTCATACACCATGCTGGAGTAGGCAGGGTTGGGTGGTCTGCACAGGTCTTCCCAACCGTGATTCGTGATCCCTGCGCGCAAGAATTGTGGCAGGTCAGCAAGCGCGTCGAGGAAGCCTTTCTCGTGCAGCAGGTCCCTCTTCCTCAGCTCAGTGCCCCTTGATTCTGCATCAGAGGACACATACCTCACTGATTGAGGCTCATCTTCGGGGTACAGCTTGGCTTTCCCCTTATCTTTTAGTTTGGCTGATTCAGCCGCCTCAATCTTGAGCTTCTTTTGTGAAGGCTCATCACTAACCTTCTCTGATGAAGGCTCACCCCTGGCTTTCTTTTTCTTGGACTTCTTCTTGGCTTTTGGCCGTTTGGCCTTGACAACCTTGGTGGCCTTCTTTTTCAATTTTGCCTTGTTCGTGATCTGCTGGAGGCAATCCCCCAGTGTCTCGTCCATGGAATCATCCCCCTTCGCTGGACTCTCGGGGCTGACTTCCCTCAAAGGAGAGAAAACCTCGTCTTCTCCAGCTTCCTCACTTCCCTGCGTCGATTCTTGACGCTCTCCATATGGAAATTCGGGATCAGGCTGCCGGGAGATTGGTGATGCCTCAGGGCTCTGCGCCGGTGGAGTCTGTGCAGAGCTCTGTGGAGATGGAGAAGGGTCAGGACTTCGCACTGGTGGAGATGGTGAAAAGCTTTGCTCGGCTGTCTCGTGGGACGGATGGCCTCATTCTTGACTCTCCACAGAGGGAGTCTTCTTCTTGATTTCTGCATCAGCTACAGCCATACTCCACTTGCGTTTCTTGGGCGTTCCTGCTGGTTCAGAGGGTCCAGCAGGGATCTCCGTAACCACCTTCCACTTCTTCTTGCGGACAGGCAGCTTGGGGAGTCGTTCAGTGCGCGCAGCCTCAGCGTCTGCTAGGGCGAGGAGTGCTTCCCTCGCAGCAATTTCAGCGTCGTCAGCCTTCTTCTTGGACGCAGATCTTTCAGCTCTCGTTAGCACCATTGTGGAATCGTAGGAATCTGGAAAGAGGAATTGCAGATGAAGAGGGAGAGAGATTTCTTGGAGTTCAGAGAATGGGAGAAGCGTACGGATCAGCGCGCTTCCAACGGCTATAAGTAATGATGAAAATCCCAACGGCTATTTCCGTTGCGGATTTTGCAAATCCAGCGCAATTTTAGTGACCGTTGGAGATTTTGCCGTTTCAAATGCTAATATCTTCTCAACTGAATCTTTGATTTGGCTCAATATCTCCCTCGATTTTTTATCTGGATTTCATCTCCTTGATTCCCTCTATCGATTCCCTATCAAAAGAAATAAAATCGACATTAAATTCGTAATTAAAATCGCATAAAAATATACACAAACAGTAACCGAAAAATAGCAAAAAATAAACTAAGGCATTAGCCTCGCATGGACGAGCACAGTGATCACTCATCCTCTCTCGTTCTTATTTTCATGTTTCAGTCAAGAGGAAGGCCGAGAGAATCTTCACATCTCCTTCCTCATAGTAATGCTTCAATCTTGCACCATTAACCATGAACGGTTGCCCTCGCTGCAGGTTCTTAATCTCGATTGCACCATGAACAAACACGTTAGTTATCACAAAAGGACCTGACCATCTGGACTTAAGTTTGCCCGGAAATAATTTCAACCGTGAGTTAAATAATAAGACAAGCTGGCCTTTCTTAAAGTCTTTAATCCTAAGTCTACTGTCGTGCCAAATCTTGGTCTTTTCCTTATACATTTTAGCATTTTCATAGGACATATGTCTAAGCTCATCAAGCTCATGTAATTGCAAAGACCGCAATGTTCCCGCATCGGTCACGCAATAATTCAACTCTTTTAGGGCCCAAAATGCTTTAATTTCTAATTCGAATGGTAAGTCACATGCTTTGCCATACACAAGTCTATAAGGAGACATACCTAGGGGTGTCTTATATGCAGTCCTATATGCCCAAAGTGCATCCTCGAGTTTAAACGACCAATCTTTTCTATTGGGTTTGACCACTTTTTCGAGTATGTTTTTAATCTCCCTATTTGAAATTTCAGCTTGTCCATTCGAATGTGGGTGATAAGGGGTGGCTACTCTATGTCTAACATTATATTTAGCCAACACTCTCTCCATAGCTCTATTAATGAAATGTGTCCCTTCATCACTAATTATAGCACGAGGTGTTCCAAACCTAGTAAAGATATGTCTATGAAGGAACTTAATGACTGTTTTGGCATCATTATTTGGACATGCTATGGCCTCTACCCACTTAGATACATAGTCTACTGCTACCAAAATGTAAAGGTTACCTGATGATGGGGGAAATGGTCCCATGAAGTCAATGCCCCACACATCAAAGAGCTCCAACTCTAAGATGTAAGTGAGAGGCATCTCATCCTTTCGACTAAGGTTACCTGTTCTCTGACATTCATCACAGCTGTGTGCATAGTTGTGGGCATCCTTGAAGATTGTTGGCCAATAGTAGCCACTCTGGAACACCTTTGCAGCTGTCCTTTGGCCACCAAAATGTCCACCATAGGGGGTTGTATGGCAGTGCTGCAGCACAGACTTCGCCTCAGCAGCTGACACACACTTCCTTAGCAGGCCATCAGCACACGTCTTGTAGAGTGTGGGATCATCCCATATGAATTTCCTAGCTTCATGAAGGAACCTCTTCTTTTCTAGGCATTTTCATACGATTCTCAAGCATTGGATCAACTCACTATGCATCAAACTAACTCAATCTCATGTATCTTCCGATTTCATGCATTAGATTCTTTAGTTTACTCATGTCCAAGTAAGGTCTTAAGCATCTTGTTAAAGCAGAAAGTTATGGTTTGTACTAGGAAAACGCCTATTCCTAGGTCGTTTTCTGGCTACCTTGAAAGGCTAGCATGAGTGTATGACTCTGAACTCTTACTCCTTCCAGAGGTTAGGAGTTCTTTGGACAAAATGGATGGCCAATCGAAATTGCCCGTGGGATGAAGCTTACATACAATCAACGCATTCGAGAGCTATCCTACATGCTTGGTTCACGTTTTTTAGCCTACAGTATTGTCATTAGCATGCCCCTATGTGACTTAGCTACTCATGGATATAGAAAGTACAGAAAGAATAGAAGAAGTGGACATGCTTAGAAGGAAATGAAAGACAAAACAGTAAAGCAAAGCAGTAGACAGCAAAGGTGAAGACGAAGTATGAAATAATGAATTGTGCTTTGATTAACCGATTGTTTGAATGAACAAATGGAGACTTGAAATAAATAACATAAAGACAGAAAGCAACGAAATAGATTGTACTAACTACTGGAAAAGAAATAACAACAAGACAGAGCTGGAAATGAAGAATAAAAAACAGAAAACAGTAAGTGAGCTTTGAACGCCTCGTCGCAAACGCCTCGGCTGAAGGACGAGAAAGAGTAGCCTTGCTTGGATGAATCCAATCAGGAGAGAAGATGAATCTTCTCTCCTTCCTATCAGATTGTCGACTCCAACAGCTAAGCTTTCCAACCCAACAGACGGAAGAGAAAAACAGAAGAAAAGATGGAGCTGCGAAGAGACTTCTACGCTTTCGGATGATGATCAAACCCTCTACTTTGACCCCTTTTTATAGTAATCTGCAGGTGCGTTTGGGCCAAGGAGAACCATCCATTCTCAACGTCGTACATCAAAATGGATGGAGGAGAAAGAACGAATCCCTGAAATAACGGAATATAACAGAAAAAGATCAGTCAACTTACGGATTTTACTTAAAACATTGCTGTTTTAGCAATGTTTCCGCAATGCTGCCGCAATGCACATTTTTCATCTTTTAACTTCGGTTTTCATTCCTTTTATTTCCTTTTGCACACAAGCCCTAATTTAGCTACCTTCTTTTAATTCTCATATATAAGCATAGGTTTAAGCTAAATCCTATCAAAAACACCTAAGAGTGTACATCTTTCTAAGATAAATAAGTCCTAAAAAGGTCACTTTTGGAGACGTAACACCAGGACCCAGGTATGTTCCTCTTGCCATGTACCATATATGATAGAGAAATCGAGCATGCCATGCTAGACTTAGGAGCCTCAATTAATGTTATGCCATACTCAGTCTACAAGAGTCTCGATTTAGAAGGAATGAAGGAAACTAGTTTAATTATCCAGTTAGCTAATAGGTCTTCTATTCATCCTTTAGGGGTGATTGAAGATGTGTTGGTTAGAGTTAAAGACCTGATATTTCCTGCTGATTTTTATGTGATAAATATGGAAGAAAACGCATCATCCACTACTTCAGTCTTGCTAGGTAGACCATTCATAAAAACTGCTAAGACAAAAATTAATGTGCATGATGGTACTTTGTCAGTAGAGTATGAAGGAGATGTGTTCGAATTTAATGTCTTTGATGCCATGAAAAACCATGCTGATGTGCATTCTGTCTGTAAAATTGATCTTATTGATACCTTAGAACAAGAAGAATGCATGACTGCTATTGATGGGGATGACCCACTCGTTTTTACTGAATTTGTTGACGAGGGTGAAAGTAGTGCGCCCATATTGTCTGATTTGTCTGAACAAACTACTTGTGCTATAGAGGAGTGTGAAAAGCCAGCTAAAATATTGCCATCTCTTTTGCAGGCTCCCAAGCTGGAACTAAAAGAGTTGTCGGGTCATCTCAAGTACGTATACTTGGGTGAGGTGGAGACACTCCAGGTAATTATTTCTAAGGAGCTTACATCGGAGCAAGAAGGCAAGTTGGTGGAGGTATTAAAGAAAAATAGAAGAGCGATGGGATGGACGTTGGCGGACTTGCATGGGTTGAGTCCAGTTCTGTGCATGCACAAGATTCGGCTGAATGAGGGACCGAAACCGTCCCGAGAGCCTCAGCGGAGACTGAACCCAGCAATGAAAGAGGTAGTGCTATCTGAGATACACAAACTCCTTGACGCAGGTATTATCTATCCCATTTCTGATAGTCAGTGGGTTAGCCCTATTCATGTTGTACCAAAAAAGACGGGCATAACTGTTGTTAGGAATGAAAGGGGAGAGTTAGTACCTAAGAGAGTGCAAAATGGGTGGAGAATGTGTATAGATTTTAGAAAACTGAATGATGTGACTAAGAAGGACCATTTTCTAATTCCCTTCATAGATCAAATGGTGGAGCGTTTAGCTGGGAAGCCATATTTCTGTTTTCTAGATGGTTTTTCTGGGTTTTACCAAATTCCCATAGCCCAGGAAGACCAAGAAAAGACTACTTTTACATGTCCATTCGGAACTTATGCATATAGGAGAATGCCCTTCGGGCTTTGTAATGCTCCAGGGACCTTTCAGCGTTGCATGATGAGCATATTTACTGAATTTGTAGAAAAATGCATCGAGGTCTTTATGGATGATTTTACCGTGTATGGGAGTTCATTTGAGGATTGCCTGTTTAATTTGTCTAGAGTCATGGAAAGATGCATCGAAACTAATCTTGTCTTAAATTTTGAAAAGTGTCATTTCATGGCCAGTCAGGGCATAGTCCTAGGACACGTTGTGTCAGCTAAGGGGATAGAGGTGGATAAAGCAAAAATTGATGTTATATCTGATTTACCTTACCCCACGAATCTTCGGGAAGTGCGCTATTTTCTTGGTCATGCAGGTTTCTACCGCAGGTTCATTAAGGACTTCTCGAAGATAGTAACTCCGATGACGAGCTTGCTGAAAAAAGATGTCCCATTCTGTTTTGACAAAGAGTGCAAGCTGGCCTTCGACGTTCTGAAGAAGTGCTTGACCAACGCACCCATCATTCATCCACCGCAGTGGGGCACTCCCTTCCAGATCATGTGCGACGCAAGCAATTATGTCGTTGGCGCTGTGTTGGGCCAGAGGATAGACAAGAAAAGCCACGTCATTTATTACGCCTCCAGGGCGCTCAACTCTGCGCAAGTTGGCTACACCACAACAGAGAAGGAGCTGCTTTCCATTGTTTTTGCTCTTTATAAATTCCGGCCTTATATTCTTGGATCTAAAGTAATTATTTTTTCTGATCATGCAGCAGTTCGTTATTTGATGAACAAGAAAGACTCGAAGCCTAGACTGCTCAGGTGGGTACTACTACTCCAGGAGTTCGACGTCTCAGTCCAGGATAGGAAAGGATCAGAGAATACAGTTGCTGACCACTTGAGCCGCATTGTGCGTACTGAGGATGCATTGCCCCTGAACGACGAATTCCCTGATGAAGTCCTCTTTCAAGTAAGTGTGGAGATACCATGGTACGCTGACATCGTCAACTACTTGGTCATAGGTACGTTCCCATCTGATTTCTCATATAACAAGAGAGCTAAGCTGCGAAGCGAAGCCAAGACTTATGTTTGGGATGAACCTGTTTTATGGAAATTTTGCGCTGACCGAGTCATTAGGAAGTGTGTCCCTAAGTCTGAGCATAAATCTATACTCTTATTTTGCCATGAATTTGCATGCGGGGGACACTTTGGGCCAACTAGGACAGCGAGAAAAATTTTAGATTGTGGGTTCTTCTGGCCATCACTGATTAAGGACTGCTATGAATTTTTCAAATCTTGTGATCAGTGCCAGAGAAAAGGGTCTATCTCAAGTAGGAATGAAATGCTCCAAACCCCCATTTTAACTTGTGAAATTTTTTAGGTTTGGGGTATGGACTTTATGGGACCCATTCCCCCTTCATTTGGTTTTGTATATATACTGTTGGCTGTGGACTACGTGTCTAAGTGGGTGGAAGCTAAGGCCACCAAAGTTGATACTGCTAACGTTGTTTCCAGTTTTGTCAAATCTAACATTTTTAGCAGGTATGGAGTTCCACGAGCCATCATAAGCGACCAGGGGAGCCATTTCTGCAACAAAACGATACAAGCCTTGATGAGGAAGTATGGGGTCAATCATAAAATATCTACCCCATACCACCCTCAAACCAATGGCCAAGCAGAAGTCTCCAATCGAGAGGTGAAGAGCATCCTCGAGAAAACAGTAAGTCCAGGAAGGAAGGATTGGAGTCTCAGGCTGGACGACGCTTTGTGGGCCTATCGTACGGCTTACAAAACCCCCATAGGGATGTCTCCCTACAGGATGGTTTTTGGGAAAGCCTGTCATCTCCCTGTGGAGATCGAGCACAAAGCCTACTGGGCCGTGAAGAAGTGTAACATGGACTTTGACTTGGCTGGCGAAGAGAGACTCCTTAAATTGCAAGAGCTAGAGGAGCTTCGCCTGGATGCATATGAGAACTCGAAGACCTACAAGGAAAAGACCAAGATGTTCCACGACAGACGAGTCGTCCGGATACACTTCGAAGTTGGTCAGAAGGTCCTCTTGTTCAACTCCCGCCTGAAGTTCATGCCAGGTAAGCTTCGTTCCCGTTGGCTTGGTCCTTTCATAATAACTAATGTCCATCACTATGGTGCAGTCAAGATTCAGAGCTTAGATACGGAGAAGGAATACACGGTGAATGGCCAACGATTGAAGATCTTCCATGAGGGAATGTCAGAGGACTACGACGAGCACACCTACTTGAAAGAGCCCGATTATGGGAAAGGATGAAACGAGTTTTGGTAAAGTCGAGCAATCGACTCTAAAAATTTGCGCTACTCGGAGGCACCCGAGCTTGAACTGTACATGCTTTTTGTTTACTTTACTGTCTTTTAGGATTAGCTTAGGTTCTTACTCTGATGTTGTGAATTTTCAGGTGAATCAATGGCTCGTCCTTGCAGTTTATTTGATAAGGATTAAGCAAGCTCTCCAGCCCTCTAAATCACAATTCAGAGAAGGTTTTCTTTCCTTAGAATTTTGATTGTGCTTTCATAGTCCAATGAGGACATTGTCCATTTCTAAGTTGGGGGTGGTGGGTTGTGCTTTATAGTGATTGTCGAGTTTAGTGTAGAATTCTGATAAGCATATTCTGTTGAGATAAAAGCAGGCTTGGTTGGCTATGAAATTCTGTGATGTACTGTTGAGGTCTTCGTATTTGTTTTTGTGGTGAAATTCAGCATGATTGCATTTGTTAAGGCCATTTTGAAAAAAATTTCAAGTTATTTCCCTGGTTAAGCTTCGCATGTTAGCACTTTATCTTGGATCTGTGGGTTTAGGGTAGCTATGCTTGTTCTGAAATTCGTTGTCACCTCGAAAGGCAACCTTAGGATGGGCTAGGATTCGCTCTTGTTTGTAATCCATGCGCTTAAAATTTTAATATGACTCATAGGGTAAAAATGAAAAGAATGCATATGTTGAAAAGAAAGTAATCTCCTGAGGTGTTCCTCCTTCTTGAGTTGCCTTAGTAGCCAGGGGCGGTCGTGTAATCCACCGTCGCCGCTGCACGAAAAGGAAGCACAAAGAAGTGAACGCTAGTCCTTAAAAATGTGAATTTTGCCCGTAGTCAGATGCACTGTGCAATGAAATTGCAGGCAAGCTGAAACGAAAGCAAAATTGACATGTCAGGCGCTCATAAAAAAAAAGAGAGAGAAAAGATGCCTTGCGACCTATTACTTGCTTAGACGATGATTAGCCCTTAGACTGTTCTGTTTGGCCATAAGTAGAGGGAAGGCGAAGTTTTGGGATGGGTAGAGCTGTTCTAAGCCTATAGGCATCTAAGATCGAAGAGCTAGGGCCGAAGCATAAATAGGGAAGCATCTTTAAATTTTTCGAATTGAGTTTAACCAATGCATGCATGCAGCTGTTTCTTTCGAATGCAAATGCCCTGTCATTTCCAGTACTGAGAATTGAGTCCCTTGCATGCATATTCGTTCTATTTGGATTATTCAGATTTCCACGTTGCTCGAGGACTAGCAAGATTTAAGTTGGAGGTGTTTGATAGCTCCGTTTTGGAGCTATAATTACGTCCTTAATTCACGATTATTACTTGCTTAATCTTGCTTTTATGTGTTAATTACATGTATTCTCGGTAATTCGCCCTCGGGAGCGTTTCGACGTCGTTCGAGGCTTAATATCCCATTTTAAAGGCCTAAGAACACTTTTGGGGAAGTACCATGCAAAGATATGAAGAATTGACGATTTGGGGAAATTGAAGGCAAAGTTTCATGCAAAAACCCGAGAGCTAGCGTCGCGACGCTAGCTCGACGCTGCCCCAGCGTCGAGACGCTGCCAGAGCGTCTCGACGCTCCGAAGTCTGAAGCGCTGATTTGAAAATCCACCCGAGAGCAAGCGTCGAGCGATAGCGTCTCGACGCCGCGCAAGCGTCTCGACGCCACCCCGACTGCGCGCGCGCGTTATTTAGGGCGCAGCGTCGAGACGCTGCCCTAGCGTCTCGACGCTGCCCTAGCGTCTCGACGCTGCCCTAGCGTCTCGACGCTCCGACGGAATATTTAAGTTTTTGTCCGATTTTTAGCCGGAATCATCATCTTCTACCTCGGGCTCCGCACCTGATTTAACGTTCCAGCAGCCATTTTCACCATGGGAGGGGCTTGGAAGCTTGGATTTGAGCCATCCCACTCCACACACATCATGAGTGTGTAGTTTTAGCGTTTTTGGCTCGGGATTGTATAGGAATAATGTAGTTTGAACTCTTGGTGAGGTTGTTGAATTAATTTCTGATTTGGCTTTTATGATTGAATGAATTGGTTTCCATTCTTTGCTTATTCCATGAACTTGTTTGAATGATTTAGGACTAGGCACCCTTGATTTCAAGCATGTTTCATTAGTTAAAGGTTTTGATGCCGTGCCTCTCTAAACCGCCAAGTAACAAAGATTTACGACACCTATGAGCGCATTGGCGTCCTTGCGTTCTTGGTGTTCGTTCTTCTCGAATTAGAATCCGAAATCGACACACTAATTTCGCGTCCAAATTAGATAGTCGTCGTAGTTAGCTCGTTGCTATCGATTGGTCTTGGGAGAGCGTTGGCCGCCAATGTCCAATCGATATGCTTGATTAGCATGATTTATTGTGCCTAATTAATTTCCATGGAGCATGTCTGAGTTAATTAATTAATTTAAGACGAGCTACGTATTCATTAAACTGTTAGCCATTATACTTGTCAACCTATGATCCAAGAGGCATGCTAAATTTATTCCCGTTCGTCCCGAGTCGAACGCCCCGTTAGTTGAATTTTTCCCGTTTGCATAATTTCCTCTTAGTTAATTAAAAACCAACAAATCCCTCATATTTCATTTATTCTCTTAGTTTGCAAGTTTAATTGAGATTAAGTCGGGTTAGCTTAATTCCCTGTGGATCGACCCCGTTGCCACTAATCTACTAATAGTTCAGTGAATTCGGGATTTATAAATTTATTTTGGCGGGTCTCGACAACCCGATGATTGGCGATAGTTCGAAAATATCGTTACCAGTGTCCAGAAACGGGAAGCACACCCTGATGAGTGCAACCCTGCGCGACAAGGCGGCCGTCTGGTTCTCTTTTGTGCGCCGACGTATCTCCCCTGTGACCCACGAGACGACTATAAACCAGGGGAGGTCATTGCTGTTGTACGCCATCATGAGGGGCCTCACCATTGACGTTGGTGAAGTCATTGCTGCCTCCATTGCCGACTGCTCAAAGAAAGGTAAGGGTCAGCTATTTTTCCCTAATACCATAACCAAATTGTGCCTTCGTGCAGGAGTCCCAACGGAGAAGAATGAGAAGCAGTTGGCTTACACAGGCCATCTGGAGCTGCCCACCATATTGAGGATGCGAAGGAGGGGCAACATGGAATTTGAGCTGGATGGCCTGGCTGCTGCTCAATCATTATCCATGGCGTGCTTGATGGACCTGCAGCACAAGATGGCGCAGTGGGCCGAATATGCACAGGCACGGGACAAAGATGTGGCTGATCAGTTGGGGTGCATATTCTCTGCCTTCCCTACTGACCTGTTGAAGCCATGGGCGCCTCCTAGAGAAAGGAGAGATGAGGATGAAGATGTTTGAGTGCCAATCTGGACGGCACTCGAGGGAGTTTTTTGATCCCTCTTAAACAAAAATAAAAAAAAAACTGCTTTTCTGTGACTTTTGGATGCTGTTTTAATCAAATACATGATCTGTCTTTTAATTTCCTTGTTTGTTTAGAGTAGTTTAGTTTAGGTTGATGGTATCTGAGTAGGTAGCTTCGTTCATTTTACTGTTTTGTGTAGTTTTGGATGACTGGTAATAGCATGCTTGATCAAGGCTGAAAATGCTCCGTAGGTTTATTGCGGATTTTTTGCGGAGTCCGCAATTTTTGTTAGGTTTCGCATGCTATTGGCTGACTTTTTGGATAGGCTGGTTCTGTTTAAATTTCGATATCTTGCTGCTTTATGGACTTCACTATGTTATCTATCTGCTGAGCATGCTGGATGAGTGTTTTAGTACCCCTTTGTTAGTTTAAAGTAGCTTCCTTTCTTGCTCGGCATGCACCTCTATAAGCCCTTAACATGTTGTTTTTACAAAAGTTCTGCTTCTGTGATATCTGCTTTAGGAAGGTCATTCTATGCCTAAGAGTTTTAGATTTTACTTGTTTTTCCTTAGACTAGATGCTTCTAGGACAAGTTTGGGGGTGTGCCACCTTAGACTCTCATTGGGGACAATGAGAAGTTTTAGTTTGGGGGAGGCAGCCCTAGGCCTAGGAACATTCCTCTCTCCCTCTTAAACATAAGCATTCTTCTTCTTCTTTGAAAAAAAAAAATGAAAAGAATAAAGAGTAGTGTCTCTCTTGAGGATGCTGAGTAATCAGTGTCATGTGTGTAACCCACAAGTGGCATTGCATCAAAAGGCAACCAAAGGAAGAGACTCTACCAAAGAAGGCAAGAAAAAGGAAAACCAAGGAAGAAGAATGTATGCCTATGAGTTATAGCTTATGTGCTTAGGTGTCCTGTGTGAATGAACTCTGATCCTCAATTAGCTAAGCACAGAGTTGTAGCTTATAGGTTTGTTAAGGGAGATGAGTGTATATCCAATGTAGTGATGTCAGGGTTTAGATTGTTCTATGAAATGTACTATTGTTACTTGTGTGTACTAAGACTGGCATGACTCTAAGGAATCCTAGGTAGCTCAAAAGAAAAACATTAGAAACATGTACTGAGTCTGGGGTAAAGCTAGGTAGAATTTGAAAACTTAGGGATAGTTGCACGATGAACCTAATGACCAAAGCAGATAGATCAGTTGTAGGGAGTTTATAAAGACAGTAGGATTATAAGGCGAGAGAAATCAGAAGAAGCAAAATGAGAAGTTAGTTATAAACTTAGAAGCGTGTCACAGGACAGCCAATGCCTTAGATAGTCAACTTAGGGAAGTTAGCAAGTATTTAGATAGAGTAATAGCAGCCCAAGTAAGCCCTTATATTGCTCGAGGACGAGCAATAACTTAAGTTTGGGGGTGTGTTACGTCTCCAAAAGTGCATATTTTAGGGACTTATTTGCTATAGAATTGGGTGAACTCTTAAGCGTTTTTTGTAGAATTTAGCCTAAACATGTGCTTTTATATGAGAATTTATAGAATGAAGCTAAATCAGGACTTATGTGTAAAAGGAAGGAAAAAGAACCAAAAACAAAGCTAAAGAGTTGAAATTTCCATATTGCAGAAACATTGCGAAAACATTGCTGTCTCAGCAATGTTTTAAGTGAAAATTGTTAAGTTGTCTAACCGTTTGCAATTTTGTTACGATCTTTCAGCCGCCCATTCTTTCTCCTGCTGCCACGTGGAAGGTCGTCGTTCAGAATGGATGGTTCTCCTTGGCTGAAGACTACCTACAAAACACTATAAAAGGAGGTCAAGGGGGAAGGTTAAAGACAAACTCGGAAGCGTAGACTCCCATCTCAACGCATTTTCTCATTTGTTTTCTCTTCCGGTTGTTGGTGTGAGGGTTTCAGCTGGTAGAATCGATAGTCTGAGAGGAAGAAGAGAGGATCTTTCTTCTCTTCTGATTGGATTCATCCACGAACAAGCTCACCTTCGCCCTTCATCCGAGGCGCTTGCGACGAGGAGTTCACACGCACACGTTAACGGCTTTCTACTGCTTCCCATTGCTTTCTGCTTTCCTTTTCGTTTCTGTCTGTTGTAATTCGTTTCTGTTTGCTACTCCAATTCATTTCGTTCACTTCTGTTTAGTCTTCGTCACTTTAAAGTTGTTGCTTGTTGAGTTTGAACCTTGGTTAATCAAAGAGTTATTTGACTACGTCGCAACTATCTTACTGTTCCCTTTCTTTTGTGCTGTCATTTGCATTCTGTTAAGCATGTTTAAACAACCTAATCTTTCCACTTCAATACCGTCCATGAGTAACTAAACCACATAAGGGACTGCTAATGATGAATCTGTAGGTTGAAATGCGTGAACTCAGCATGTAGGATAGTTTCAAATGCATTGAATGTATCTGTGCTTCATCCCACGGGCAATTTCGATTGGCCATCCATTTTGTCCAAAGAACTCCTAACCTCCGGAAGGAGTAAGAGTTCAGAGTCGTCCATTCATGCTAGCCTTTCATGGTAACCAGAAAACGACCTAGGAATAGGCGTTTTCCTAGCACAATTCATTAACTTGCCTTTATAAATAGATGCTTAAGCCTTACTTGGACATGAGTGAACTAAAGGATCTAATGCATGAAATCGAGAGATACATGAGAATGAGTTAATTTGATGCATGATAAGTTGATCTACTGCTGAAGAATCGCATGACAAAGCCTATAGAGGAGTCGTTAGCTGCCCTTATTTCCACACTTTACCCTTAAAACGTTGTTAGTACAATTGCTAGAAAATTGTTGTCTGCGCAATTTTCTTAGTTTTATTTTTGCCTTAGCCATTTTTTTCAGTTTTCTGTTTTGCGATTTTATTGCTAGATAATTGCTTTCTCCGCAATTCTTTTTCTCCTACATTCAAGTTAACCTCTTTACTTGTCTTTGTTTATGCTTGCATATCTCGCACGTTCTTTATTAGTTAGGCACATTAATCCTAATTCTACCCCATTTAAACCATCCTTTCTAATTTAACATCTCACTTCGTTAGTAACTAAGAATAAATCTCTGTGGGAAATCGAATGAAAAAATACTTATTACTTGCTACAAGACCATGTATGCTTGCATGTTCCGAGTGCTCTCCCATTGCATTTTTATTTAAACACTGAGCACGCAACAACCTCGCAGTTCGAGGTTCCTCTTTCGGATACATCTTCTTCTTTCCCTTTTCCTTTTCTTTGGCCGACTCAGAGTCCTCAATCTTCATCTTCTTCAAAGAGGGCTCAGCTTCAACCCTCTTCCTTTTGGATCGTTTGGAAGCCTTTGGCCGCTTGCCCTTTACAATCACGGGGGCCTTCTTCTTGAGCCGCGCCTTGGTGGTCATATGCTGGAGACATTCGCCCAACGTCTCTTCCATTGAGTCCCTGCTTTCCCCCTCCACAGGGCTGTCAAGATTGACATCCCTTAAGGGGGAAAACATCTCGTCTTCTTCAGCCGGATCGTCGATTGGCACCGAATCTTGGCGCTCTTCAGAAGGAATTCCAGGCTCCGGTGTATGCTTAGGAGATTCAGGGCTCTGGACGGCCGTCTCAAATGATGGTCGGCCACTGTCGAGGCTTTCCTCGCTCGGGGTCTTCTGCTCTCTGATCTGTGACTCAGACACTGCCACTTTCCACTTCTTCTTCTTTGGGGTCTTCGTCGGATCAGAGGGATCAGCAGCTACCTCCGTCGCCACCTTCAATTTTCTTCTCCTTACCGGCAGCTTTGGGGGTCTCGAAGGTTGCGCAGCATTGGCGTCTGCCAAGGAGAGTGATAACTCCATTTTGGAGCTATTATTCACTTCCTAATTCTAGCTAAATTCCGCATTGAATTTGTTAATATGTCTCATTTGTAGGAGAATTGAGGTGAAGAGATCATGCGTCCATTGGACTCGTTTCGGAGCTAAGAGCAGAGTTTTAACGCCCCGGGAGGTCATCGGGAAAAGGGCAAGTTGATCCAAGAAGAACCGGACCAAAATTGCCTAGGAGAGGCAATTTTCCAGCCCAAACCCGAGAGCAAGCGTCGAACAGACAGCGTCGAGACGCTTGCTCAATGCTGCCGAGCGTCGAGACCCTGCTGTGGCGTCGATGATGGAGCGTTGATGGAACGCAGCGGAAGCGATTTGGATCATAGACACTCTAATTTCATCAATTTAAACAAACGGAAACATGCAAACGCAATGAAAAAGAGAAATTAGAACACATACCCTTGTCGTTCGTATTTCTTCAATTTCACCGCCAGAAGATCCTCACGAGCTCAACGAGCCTTCTCACGAAACCTTCGTGGACCACCCACGGTAGTCCCGCTATCCTCAGGCTGAGAAACGGAGTAGTGGGACTCCTTTTACAAAAGAAAAGAGGGAAGAAGCTCCACTGAAAAAAACTTTTTTCTTCAGAGAGCAGAGAGCAGAGAGCAGAGAGGAAGAAGACGTAAGAGAAAAAAAAATTCAAATTGAAATTTTCAATTCACTTAAGAGAATCCAAAATGCACTAGCATTTTTGTTTTTTTTTTTTTTTTTTTTTTTTAAATTCAATTGATCTGTCAATATATATATACCTGTATGTTTACATGTGTCTTACATTGCATGTAAGACACATGTAAATATATATATACATATATATATATATATATTTATATATTATTATTATTATTATAATAATAATTATTTTATTAATTAAACTTTTTAATTAATAATATATATATATATATATTAAATTAATTAATATTATTTAATTCAATATCAAATATTAATTAAATAATATAATTAATCCCGGTTTTCCGAAAACCGACTTTTCGCACATGAATCCTATTCATGTTTTCAGACCAATCTCATATTTAAATCATATTTAAATATGTCCATATTCAAATCATATTTAAATATGTCTATCTTCAAATCATATTTAAATATGTCTATTCTTCTTCCACAAACCCGAATTTGAACGATTCAAATTCTTTTCTTTTCTTTTATATTACATTCTTCTTCCACAAACCCGAATTTGAACGATTCAAATTCTTTTCTTTTCTTTTATATTGTTTCACGGCTTTATCCGAGCTAGCCAGGAGAACCGTAAGGCCTACAGATCATGAGCTCCAACGATACGAGATTATCCGGTCAAAACTCTTTCAACCGAACTAACCAACATTCGTTAACCCCCGGAGACTCCACTAAAGTCCAAGGGCTGCACTCTCCTCACTGTAGATATATTGTGTCCTGTTGATATAACTATCATTAGTAAGTCGATCCTTCACAGGTCGTTCATAATCACAACGGGTCATTTATACCGTTTAACCCTTGTATTATATCTTGTTCCTTAAGTACCACTGACACCTCTAATGAACAATTGATTTGTGGTCCAACCATCAAATCAGATTCCTCCCTGATCAGGAGAGGATGGGCCCATTGTTCAAGACCTGGAGTCAGCACTTAAGGGAACAACCTCTCTACTAGCCCTTAAAGCGGGTAGGAGTGAATTCCATCTCGCACAACTACGTCCCCAGCCACTTATTCGATCTTATCCCCAATATGGTAGGCTTATTGAGTCGGCGATCTGGCCACTCTCACCCGTACAAGTCAAAGGATAAGGTCAAATAAACAGGAGTCCATAGTGAGCTCAGGATTGAGATCGAGTTACCTAAGTCATCATATGAATAAACCGGTCTTTACAGTAAACGGTGTTATAAAGAAAGAGCGATTTTATTTCTTGGTTCGGTCTTGTGCAAACTCATTGCACAGGACGCCCTCACTCACATGTCTCTACATGAAACGATTCGAATCACATCGTTTTGTACTATACAAAGTGAGTCGCGTCCAATAGTGTCCCCAGGACAAGGTACCCAGCCTTATCCCTATACTATAGACCATTTTGGCTGTCTACTTGAACTTGATTCACATTCATGTCACACATGAAGTTCAAGTACTCATACTATCGCCATGGGTGTTAGTTATTGGTATAGGTTAATACAAACACAATTCACTAAAATTCAATAACAACTTTATTGAAATATAATATATACATTCAAACAGTTTACAAACTACGAGTTTTAGGACATAAAACCCAACAAACTCCCACTTGGACTAAAACGTCAGTGGAGTACATGCTGGTCGAGAGAACTAGAATATCAAATATCTAAAGTTTCTCCCACTGTCCTACTGAGCAGCTCGCAGCCCTAGACTTTTTAGGTGTCTCTCAAACACTTTAGCCTTGAGAGACTTAGTAAACGGATCAGCAATGTTGTGCTCCGAGGCTACCTGTGTGACGATCACATCTCCTCGTTGCACTATCTCCCTGCACTATCTCCCTGATGAGATGATATTTCCGCTCAATATGCTTTCCACGCTTATGGCTTCTAGGTTCTTTAGAATTTGCCACTGCACCGCTGTTGTCACAATAAAGGGTGATTGGCAAGTTCATATTTGGAACAATTTCCAAATCTGTCAAGAACTTCCTAAGCCATACAGCTTCCTTCGCTGCTTCGCAAGCTGCGACATACTCAGCTTCCATGGTGGAGTCAGCAATACAACCTTGCTTTATACTCCTCCATACTATTGCTCCTTCGTTAAGAGTGAACACTGATCCTGATGTAGATTTCCTGGAATCTATATCAGTCTGAAAATCAGAGTCAGTGTATCCTGCAAGGATCAAATCCTTCGCGCCATACACAAGCACATAGTCTCTCGTTCTCCTAAGATACTTGAAGATGTGTTTAACGGTTGTCCAGTGATCATATCCTGGATTGGACTGGAACCTACTGACAATTCCTACTGCATAGCAGATGTCGGGTCGTGTACACAACATAGCGTACATGAGACTACCAACTGCAGATGCATAGGGAATTCGTCTCATATCCTCAACCTCTTGAGGTGTCTTAGGAGATTGTTCCTTAGACAAGTGAATTCCATGCCTAAAAGGCAGCGAACCTTTCTTGGAATTCTGCATCGAATATCTTGACAACACCTTGTCAATATAAGATGCTTGAGACAGCGCTAGCACTTTGTTCTTACGATTCCTTATGATCTGAATCCCTAGAACAAACTGAGTCTCTCCCAAATCTTTCATTTGGAATTGGGTCGCTAGCCAATTCTTAACGCCAGTTAGGAACCCTACATCATTCCCAATGAGTAGTATATCGTCTACGTACAAGACTAAGAAAGCTACAACAGTATTGACTACTTTCTTGTAAACACAAGGTTCATCAATATTTTATTCAAAGCCATAAGATTTGATCGCCGTATCAAACCTTATATTCCAGGATCTAGATGCTTGCTTCAACCCATAAATGGATCGATTAAGCTTGCAAACCTTTTGCTCTTGACCCTGAAGTATGAATCCCTCTGGTTGAGCCATATAGATACTCTCCTCAAGATTACCATTCAGAAAGGCAGTCTTGACATCCATTTGCCAGATTTCATAATCATAAAATGTAGCAATGGATAAGAGTATTCTAATCGACTTTAACATGGCAACAGGAGAAAAGGTTTCTTCATAGTCCACCCCTTCTCTTTGGGAATAACCTTTTGCCACAAGTCGAGCCTTAAAGGTTTGCACCTTACCGGCTTGGTCTCGTTTTCTCTTGTAGATCCACTTGCAACCGATAGGTCTTTCACTATCTGGTTGGTCTACAAGATCCCAGACCGAATTGAAGTACATAGACTCCATTTCGAGATCCATGGCTTTAAGCCACAGGTCCTTGTTTATGTCATTCATTGCATGTTTAAAGGTCAATGGATCCTCAACTCCATCATCAGGTATGAAGACTTGAGTTTCAAACAAGCCGATGTAGCGGTCAGGCTGTCTTACATCCCTCCCACTGCGTCGAGGCTTTCTCAACTCTTGAGAAGGACCAGCTTGATCAACAACCTTTGTTGATCCGTCTGTAGCTTTCCTGGAAAATTCGGACAAAACAATTTTGCTCGACGGTTGATGATCTCTCATGTGGTCTTCCTCTAAGAACGTGGCATTAGTCGATACTAGTACCTTGTTCTCATGAGGATCGTAAAATAGACCACCTTTCGTTTCCTTGGGATAACCTACAAATAGGCACAATTTTGAACGATGTTCCAACTTCTTTGGATTGGGTACTAGCACATGTGTCGGACACCCCCAAATCCTAAAGTGACGTAAACGACCTTTACGCCCTCTCCATAACTCATAAGGTGTTTCAGAAACACTCTTAGAGGGAACCATGTTCAAAATATATACTGCAGTCTCTACTGCATATCCCCAAAACGAACTAGGCAAATGAGCATAACTCATCATAGATCGAACAATGTCTAACAGGGTTCTATTTCTCCTCTCGGACACACCATTCTGCTGTGGTGTTCCTGGCGCTGAGAGTTGAGATAATATTCCATGTTCTATCATATAGTCCTGGAATCTTAAATCCATATACTCTCCACCTCGATCTGATCGGAGTGTTTTTATCGATTTACCTAATGTGTTCTCAACCTCTGCCTTATACTCTTTGAACTTTTCAAGAGATTCGGACTTATGATGCATTAGATAAAGATAACCGTACCTCGAATAATCATCAATGGAACTGATGAAATATTCATACCCTCCTCGTGCTTTGACATTCAAAGGACCGCAGAGATCCGAATGCACGATTTCTAGAGGTTCTTTGGACCTATGACCTTTTTCAGAAAAAGATCGTTTGGTCATTTTGCCCTCAAGACAAGACTCACATGGCGGTAAAGAGTTGTCCTCTAAACGATTTAGCAGACCACTCTTAACCAATCTCTCAATCCTATTGAGATTAATGTGACCTAGTCTTAAGTGCCAAAGATAAGTACTTGGAGAAAGTTTCTGCCTTTTAGTTTGAGTCTCAGCTGTTTTAAACATTTCAGTGTTCAAAATAGCTTTGGCTTCGGTTGGTCTTAACACATACAAGTTGTTTTCAAGTTTCGCAGAACAAATACGTACACCTCTTTTGCTAATGAACGCTTCATTATAAACAAAAGATACTTTATACAACTGTTCTAACAAACAAGATATAGATACAAGATTCCTCTTGAAAGTAGGAACCAAGAGTACATTTTCTAGTAAAATGAAACTATCTCTACACAACAACTTTACAGCTCCCACTGCTTTAGCTGAGACAACCTCTCCAGTTCCAACTCTGAGAGTTATCTCACCTCGAGAAAGTGGCTGCCAAGAACTAGTTTCCTGAAAAGAAGAACAAACATGGTTAGTAGCTCCTGAATCAAGTATCCAAGTATGACAATCAGGTTCTACTAAACATGTTTCGACAACAAATAAATCATATTTACCTTGTCTTTCCTTCTCAGCCTTTTTCTCTGCAAGATACTTTGGGCAATTCCGTTTCCAGTGCCCATCTACACCACAATGGAAACATTTTCCTTTGTCTGTAGATTTAGTCTTGATCTTAGCAGCAGCAGGTATTTTTCCCTTCCTTTTATCTTTCTTATTCTTTTGAATACTCTTATTCTTAATATAAGAAAGTTCAGACCTACTCCCTGAAGACGACCCCTTTTGGAATTTCCTAGAAGTGACAACATTTGCCTCCTTCTCTTTTCCTTTAGAAGTGTGAAGGGACTGATAGGTCTGTAGCTCGCTGAGGAGAGAAGTCAAATTATACTTTATCTTGTTCATTACCATATTGGTTCTGAACTGAAGGAAACTCTTCGGAAGAGATTCCATGATAAAGCTTACTTGACTCGACTCATCAATAGTAGCACCGTTTACTTCCGCCACATTGAAGTGGACCATCATGCTAAGGACATGCTCCCTAACAGAGGTACCCTCCTTCATGCGAGAGTTGTAAACGTATTTGAGGGCTTCATGACAGACCGATGAGGATGGTAGTCCAAACATCGCCTGTAATGAAGACATGATTTCTTTAGCAGAAACCATATCCTCGTGCTTCTTAGCTAACACATCAGATATGCTGGCTAAGATATAGACTCGGGCTTTATCATTAGCCCTTGTACATCTATCATATGCTTCTCGCACAGTTCGAGTCGCATCCGAGCTAGGAGGGGGAGGACAATCCTCTGATAAGACGAACCTGAGATCATCTAGAACGAGAATCGTATTCAAGTTCGATTTCCAGGTCGCGTAGTTATCGCCGGTTAATTTATCGGAAGCTAGTAAGTGAATGAAAGAGCTAGACATGCTGAAAGGAGAATGAATAAATATTAGTGAAAAGGTTTTAACCTAATTTACACACCAATCAAGAATTTAGCAAAGAATAATAATGTACCCAAAACTCATTATTAAACTGCAACGATACTTCAGTGGGTCAGAATGGTCGCTACCGAGGGGCAGTCAAGCACTCCTTCACTGAATCAAGACATTCTTGACTAAATGCTAATGCCAGAATATCTCATATTCCTATAGCATCTTAGTTATCGCTGTTTGGTCAAGATTTACTAACTCCTTAGCAAATCTCGTAAGTGTGACCCTCCATTTTTAGAATTCATAGGGCGGCCCCAACGATGCAACCGAATGGAAATGTCAAAGTTGGGAATGGCTCTATGTTTCTTTATCCATAAATGGTGATTGAGATGTTCTGATTCCTATGAAACGGCCCTCCGAATGGATCGGTACCTCTTGTGGGAACCTAGCAGGCAGAACATAGGAATCTCACGGTTCAATCCAATGGAGGAGACCGCAGGATGTATTGACATACTTCCTTCTCCAACTTACTATAAATACTTTCTCCATTCACCTTGCTCTTGAATTATGCAAATACCATCCGAATGGGGATGCCCTATTGACATCACGAGGCCGAGCATAATTCTCACGGTGTGAACTTGACAGAGAACGTAGGAGGAGAGGGACATATCATATATACCTTCTCCACAACTCTACTAAGTATTTTAAGACGGAATGGGTAAATTACTCAGGCATTATCCGGGTAAGACAATAAGACCTAAGTCTAGGTAAAACAAACTTTTACCTATGATGTCTAGGTGATAAACATTTTATTACCTCACACCACTCACGCATGCTCATAAAGTCGGGTTAACTTTACTCAAGTACCGGATGGTCCCCAGGTAGGAGGTGTTCCGTAAACCGTCAACTTAAATACCTCCAACCTCGAACAGGATGTCCCCGGGTGAGTTTCTTGTAACCTTAGCATTTACAAGATATCGACCTATTCATCTAATGAAACGGAACGATACATTCAACCCTAAGTGAGCATGCCTTTATCTTTGTTATAGATTTTAAAAGTCTATGCCAATTTTACAACGCTTTGCAAAACTAAGACTAACTACAACAAACTTCTACATGCTTCTCAAACATGCAACACTAAGGCATGATAAGTTGAATATTTAATTTCATAATCAATAGAACACTTATATTGATTATGCTTTTAAACATTCAACTCTTAATTCATAATCAATATAACACTTATATCAATACTCTGAATTAAGCATGCATCCTATACATTATAACACTTATAACAAACAAAATGCATCTAATGTTGGATGTTCAATTATTCTATTAACCAAAACAACATCTAATTCATGAATTAATATAACTCTTATATTAATACTCATGAATAAACATGCATCCTATACATTATAACACTTATAATATACCGTGTGCATAAAACTAGGACAACCTATGTTGTTCATTCAATTTCATAATTAATATAACACTTATATCAATTATTCTATTGAACTAATCAACAACTAATTCATGAATTAATATAACTTTTATATCAAAACTCATGAATTGCCAAATATGCATACGATATATTATAACACTTATAACATATTTTCAATACATGAAGCATGCTTCCTACGGTGGGATTTTAAATCTATATGGCATACGTTATGCACATACAAACATGGAATTTAATTAAAACATACATTCGCAATGCATAATTAATTAAACATACTAAAGTGGATCGATTTTGGCATTTAACAAGCAATAACTAATTTTTACAAGCTTGAACAACAAGCTACGTCTTGAGCGGACTTCGAACTCTTCGCACCGCCTTTGACCAACTTGCTTCCTCCGAACGCTTCGGCCAAATTTTCTTCGAATTTCTTCTCGTATTGCCTAGAATGAGTTTGAACTTACACCGAACATTTCGGCGAGTTTCAAACTCAAACTTCTTTCACAAAGAAATCTATATGGACTCTAATGACTCTAAAAATACAGACTCTTTAGCATACATTAAAGCCCATACATTCTCGGGCAATTACAAATAATGAAATTCAAAAAAAAACTATGCCAAAATCGATATTCACTTTAGAATCTAATCAGAAACAATTTCTAAAATAAAACCCACCATAATTTAAATTGATGGAAATTGAGTGGCTAAAAACGTTCTGATACCAATTGATGGAGCGTTGATGGAACGCAGCGGAAGCGATTTGGATCATAGACACTCTAATTTCATCAATTTAAACAAACGGAAACATGCAAACGCAATGAAAAAGAGAAATTAGAACACATACCCTTGTCGTTCGTATTTCTTCAATTTCACCGCCAGAAGCTCCTCACGAGCTCAACAAGCCTTCTCACGAAACCTTCGTGGACCACCCACGGTAGTCCCGCTATCCTCAGGCTGAGAAACGGAGTAGTGGGACTCCTTTTACAAAAGAAAAGAGGGAAGAAGCTCCACTGAAAAAAACTTTTTTCTTCAGAGAGTAGAGAGAAAGAAGACGTAAGAGAAAAAAAAAATCAAATTGAAATTTTCAATTCACTTAAGAGAACCCAAAATGCACTAGCATTTTTGTTTTTTTTTGTTTTTTTTTTTTTTTAATTCAATTGATCTGTCAATATATATATACCTGTATGTTTACATGTGTCTTACATTGCATGTAAGACACATGTAAATATATATATATATATATATATATATATATATATATATATATATTTATTTATATATATATATTTATTTATATATATATATTTATATATTATTATTATTATTATAATAATAATTATTTTATTAATTAAACTTTTTAATTAATAAAATATATATATATATTAAATTAATTAATATTATTTAATTCAATATCAAATATTAATTAAATAATATAATTAATCCCGGTTTTCCGAAAATCGACTTTTCGCACATGAATCCTATTCATGTTTTCAGACCAATCTCATATTTAAATCATATTTAAATATGTCCATATTCAAATCATATTTAAATATGTCTATTCCTCTTCCACAAACCCGAATTTGAACCATTCAAATTCTTTTCTTTTCTTTTATATTGTTTCACGGCTTTATCCGAGCTAGCCAGGAGAACCGTAAGGCCTACAGATCATGAGCTCCAACGATACGAGATTATCCGGTCAAAACTCTTTCAACCGAACTAACCAACATTCGTTAACCCCCGGAGACTCCACTAAAGTCCAAGGGCTGCACTCTCCTCACTGTAGATATATTGTGTCCTGTTGATATAACTATCATCAGTAAGTCGATCCTTCACAGGTCGTTCATAATCACAACGGGTCATTTATACCGTTTAACCCTTGTATTATATCTTGTTCCTTAAGTACCACTGACACCTCTAATGAACAATTGATTTGTGGTTCAACCATCAAATCAGATTCCTCCCTGATCAGGAGAGGATGGGCCCATTGTTCAAGACTTGGAGTCAGCACTTAAGGGAACAACCTCTCTACTAGCCCTTAAAGCGGGTAGGAGTGAATTCCATCTCGCACAACTACGTCCCCAGCCACTTATTCGATCTTATCCCCAATATGGTAGGCTTATTGAGTCGGCGATCTGGCCACATTCACCCGTACAAGTCAAAGGATAAGGTCAAATAAACAGGAGTCCATAGTGAGCTCAGGATTGAGATCGAGTTACCTAAGTCATCATATGAATAAACCGTCCTTTACAGTAAACGGTGTTATAAAGAAAGAGCGATTTTATTTCTTGGTTCGGTCTTGTGCAAACTCATTGCACAGGACGCCCTCACTCACATGTCTCTACATGAAACGATTCGAATCACATCGTTTTGTACTATACAAAGTGAGTCGCGTCCAATAGGGTCCCCAGGACAAGGTACCTAGCCTTATCCCTATACTATAGACCATTTTGGCTGTCTACTTGAACTTGATTCACATTCATGTCACACATAAAGTTCAAGTACTCATACTATCGCCATGGGTGTTAGTTATTGGTATAGGTTAATACAAACACAATTCACTAAAATTCAATAACAACTTTATTGAAATATAATATATACATTCAAACAGTTTACAAACTACGAGTTTTAGGACATAAAACCCAACAGTCGAGACGCTCCGAGGGAGGCGCGCACAAGAAATTATCGGGCCAGCGTCGAGACGCTCGCCCAGCGTCTCGACGCCATCGCGAGGCGCGCGCGGATTCATTAGGTCGCAACGTCTCGACGCTCCGATGGATTTAAAGAGCTGAAAGACGATTTTGCAGCCATCGTTTTGCCATTTTTCCGAACTTCATCTTCTTTCTCTCGGTTTTTCTCCCTTTCTTAGCTTAGCTCCACCATTTGTGGCATAATTTTGGAGCTTTTAATTGTAATAGGATTAGAGATGATGTCCATGGCCTCCGTTGGAGCGTTTGTGACGATCCGCCCCATGGTCGGCTAAGGTATTGTGAACGGTTTGGGGTAATTTAAGGGATTATTTGTTAGACTTCTATACTTTGATAATCCATGCTTTAAATTCCAATTTGGTTTCTGATTTGTATGCATTTATTGTTCTTACTTCATCCCATGCATGTGTTAGATTTCGCCGACGGACAATCGAGTTTTCTAGCATATGTTAGAGTTAAAGAGTAGCGATGTCGTGCCTCTCACTATTCGCCTAGTAACACAGAACAATGAAATAAATCGGAGTATCGAGTCATGCATGATAGTTGTTGGGTACTTCAGCGTTGGCGGGTAGCCAGTTAGCAATTTGATTACGTGGTCGAATGTCCGTCGCGGTATGCTAGTGACTGTTTAGAGTCAATTTGGGGCTGATCACTCTAATGAAACTTTAAACAATGTTTAATTAGATCGTTTGATTTATTTAATTGCTATGGAGCCGGTTAGTTTAGGGTGCCCTGGGTAACCGACCGCGTGTATGATAAACTGTTAGCCTTAGGATTGTATTAAATGATAAGTGGTAGAATGTCTAGCAAAGAAATCCCAAAAATCCCCGAACCGTACACTCGTCAATCTCTTTCTCTTTAATTCTTCCGTTAGCGATTAATTCTTTTTATTGCATGCTTAAACTCCCCCTTGTTACAAAACCCAATTTGTCAATTAATTTCCACTTCAAACTTTAATTTCAATCACGTCCTTCTCTGTGGATCGACCATGTTACCACTAGCTGCAAAGCTTTTGTAATAGGCTTATAAATTTTATTTTGGCAAGCCTCGACAGGTTGATATTTAGCGATCATTCAAAAAGATCGACTACCAAATTAGGCGTCGTTGCCGGGGAAGGCAAAAATTGATTGAAATTATGTTTGATTTTGATTTTGGTTGATTGATTGTGTGCTGAAAAAAATTTATGTTTGTTTTTTGTATGTTTAAAATTTTGTTTGTGTATGACCCGTTCTTCTGAGATTAGTGGATTACAGTTTATACCTGAGATCGAAAGAGAAGAGCGACGGTTGAGAAGAGAAGCCCGCGAGGGGCAGATATTGTTTGAGGAAGAAGGCGATCCCTTCTTTGGTGACGAGATGGCACAAGGAGAAGTGCCAAGGACGTTGAAACAGCTGGCAGCGCCAGATTGAAATTTGCAACCCCTGTGCATCAACTACCCCGTGGTAGCAGGTAATTTTGAATTAAAGTCCAGTTTAATTCACCAATTGCCTTCTTTCCATGGCAATGCAGGCGAGGATGCGAACAAGCATTTGATGGAGTTTCATTGCGTCTGTGCGGGGATGAAGCCCGCAGGAGTGACGGAAGAGCAGTTGAATTTGAGGGCATTCCCCTTCACGCTTAAAGACAAAGCCAAGGACTGGCTTTATTATCTGCCTTCCGGATCGATTACGACGTGGCAGGACATGAAGAGGATCTTCCTAGAGAAATATTTCCCTGCGTCCCTTGCCACAACGCTGAGAAAAAGAATTTATGGGATCACCCAGGATGTAGGTGAGTCCCTGCATGAATATTGGGAACGCTTTGGGCGCCTGTGTGCAAGCTTTCCGCATCATCAGATTGTCGATCAGCTCCTAATCCAATACTTTTATGAGGGTATGACACCTCACGATCGGCAGATGATCGACGCAGCGAGTGGTGGGGCTCTGATTGACAAGACCCCAGTTGAGGCCAAGCAGTTAATTGCAAACATGGCGGCCAACTCGCAGCAGTTCGGTATTCGTGGGCAGGGGCAAGTTCACAGTATGACCCAGAGCCATGAGATGACGGAAATGAAGGCCCAGGTGGCCGAGATTGGAAATTTATTGAAGAAAATTGTCGGAGGAAACCACGAGGCGGAAGAGGTGAACGCAATCGGAGGATATGCTTCCAACCCAAGGAAGTATGATCCTTATTCGAACACATACAACTCCGGTTGGCATGACCACCCCAATTTGAGTTATGGGAACAGGGAAGGACAACAACGCTTCCAAGGCCAGTCCTATGATAGGCCTAACAATTCCTCCCAAGCTCAAGCCTCGAGCTCGTCCAGCTCATTGGAAGAGATGGTCAGAACCATCGTCACGACGACAAGCCAGTTTCAGAAAGAAGCTCGAGAAGAGCTAAACTCACACAAAGCCGAGCTGCAAAATTTGAACAAGCAGCTGACGCAAATGGCGGTGTCGATAAGCAAGATAGAGAGCAAGAGCTCTGGGAATCTTCCTTCCCAAACCACTGTGAACTCATGTGAGAACGTGAACTCGATCCAGCTAAGGAGTGGGAGATCAGTTCCCTCCAGAGCCGTGAAGGAAGTAGAGGACAGCTTGAATGAGTTCTCCCCAGTTGCTCTTAATGAGCTGAATGATGAGAAAAAGGAGAAGATTGTGCAAGAGAATGTTGCCAAAGCACCCTTCCCTAGTAGGCTTGCGAAGCCTACTCTGGTGACCGAAGACGAGGAGGTCCTGAGAACCTTCCAGAAGGTGGTGGTGAACATACCGCTTCTTGAGGCAGTGAGTCAAGTGCCGAAATATGCAAAGTTCCTCAAGAATTGGTGCACAAGCAAGAGAATGTCGAGAAAGAGTGATGAGAAGAAGAAAGAAACTGTCTCTGCAATTTTCCAAGGTACTCTTCCACCGAAGTGCATCGATCCTGGTATGTTTACTATCCCATGCACTATCGGTACTAAACTTATTGAAAATGCCATGTTAGATCTCGGTGCCTCAATTAATGTCATGTCTTTTGATGTGTTTAAAGAACTTGAATTGTGCAATTTAATTGAGTCTAATATAGTTGTCCAACTAGCCAATCGATCTTATGTGCATCCATTAGGGAAAATTGAGGACATTTTAGTTAAAGTGAAGGATTTGTTGTTTCCATGCGATTTCTATGTGCTGAATATGAATGAAAATTCTTCGCATGTTTCCTCTTCTATCTTACTAGGATGCCCATTTATGAAGACCGCTAAGGTCAAAATTGATGTTGATAGGGGTGCTTTGTCAGTAGAATTTGATGGAATTGTGAATGAGTTTTTTGTAAATGCATCGAAATCTCTTGTGAATGTTGAGAATGTTGCTTGTGTGGAGTCTATCGAGAATAAGAGTGATAGCTCCAAAATAGAGCTATCTTAATGTCCCAAATTCTAGCTAAAACCATGATATATATTGATTAAAATGCTTCCTTGTAGGTGATTTCATGGTGAAGAGCTCGGGAAGTCCATTGATGATTTTCGGGGCTAAAAAGGTCATTTAACATGTTTCGGGAAGTGTTCGGGTCAAAACGATAGGCCAAACGGAGCTCGGGAGCCAAAACGACCGAAAAGTGGGCTAAGAGCCGAGAGGGCAGCGCCCAAGCGCTGGCGCCCAGCGCCCAGGCGCCCAACGAACGCAGCACGCGCGCGCAAGCACCGCACGCCCGCGCCCAGACGGCCAGACGCGCGCGCGCCCGCGCGCGCCGCCTCGCCTCTCGCCCGCTCCGCCTCGCCCATGTCCGCGCGCGCCCGCGCGCCCTCGCCCGTGTCTGCCTCGCCCGCGCGCCCGTCATTGAAGATCTGCGTGCGCCCCAGCGTCTAGACGCTAGCTCGACGCTAGCTCGACGCTGCCCCGACGATTCCCCAAGATAGACGTGCCTCAGCGTCGAGCAGGCGTCTCAACGCTCGCTCAACGCCGACAGCGTCGAGACGCTGGCCGAGCGTCTCGACGCCCCGAAGTCTGAAGCGTGATTCTGAAGTTCCACCCGAGAGCAAGCGTCGAGCGCAAGCGTCTCGACGCTCGCTCGACGCCGCGCGCGCGTCTCGACGCTACCCCGCGCGCGCAGCAGCCAACTTAGGGCACAGCGTCGAGACGCTGGCCTAGCGTCTCGACGCTCCGAGCTTAAAAAGCGTGAAAACTTCAGTTTTGCAGCCATTCATTCATCCTCCTTCTTCCTCAAGGTTCTCCTCTCGGTTCCAAGACGATTTTCCGCCATTTTTGTACTTCTTCTCCTTCTTGTGCATGATTCCAAGCTCTTCCATGGGGGATTGGATTAATCCAACCTCCATGGAAGGCTAAACCGAGGTTAGTGCTTGATTTAGAGTATTTGTTTGTAAATTATGGATGTTTGGGGAGATTTTCCCCTTTGTGAATGTTGAGAAATTAGCTTGATTATGCATCTTCTTGCTTGTTCTTCATCAAAATCTAGCATGTGTAGCTAAATTAGATTGACGCTATAATTCTTATGCATGATAGAGGGCTAAAGGTTGGGACGTATAATTGCCTATACCGCTAGGTAGCACGGGTCTAAGCATGGCTAATTAGTTCGGCCCAAAGTGACATTGGTAAACTGAATTAATTAACGTTTTCATGTTAGGCTTAAGGCAAGAGAGAAACCGGTTTAGTCTTAGGATTAGGCCGTCGCAATGTTCCCGTCACTGGCACGTAATAGATTTAGGGGTCGCTACCTTAGATAGATTATTGGCCAAGTTTAATTAGAATTGCACGAGTCTAATTAAATCCTTGGGTCATTTGAGTTAGAGATGACTAAATGAATTGTGTGCATGAATTAGCTAGCGCGTAAATTGTATCGATGATCCGAACATCCATAACGAGCAATTCCATTTCTCGAAGTTAAGCACGACCGTTTAATTTTTGCACATTTTCATTTAATTTTCCGTTAGTAGCATATTAGGAGCTCCCTTCCCCCAAAACCAAATTACCATTCTTTAATTTGTGCATTCTTTTTATTTCTAGCAAAGTAGACTTAGTTAAATTGAATTTCTTATTTCCCTGTGGATCGACCCCGTTGCCACTTAGCTACAAATAGCTCGGTGTATTCGGGTTTATAAATTGTATTTTGGCAAGCCTCGACAGCTTGAATTTGGAGTACCCCAAAAGTACGTCTACCAAAATTGGCGCCGCTGCCGGGGATTTAATTAATTTAGTTTAGTTAAGTTTAGTTTGTTGGTTTTAAAATTTTCTTTACTTTATTTTTGTACAGTTTTATTCTTTTGTATTATTTTACCCGTTTTTGTTTGAGTTCTTGGAGCGCAGTCATTCTTTGAAAATTCAAAAGAAGCGCCAAGATGGAGGTCGTGGGTAATCTTGAGCATCAAAGAACCATGAGGGAGCTTGCATCATCTGAGCTAGGCCGGAACACATCGAGTATCTCGCATCCGGTAGCTACAGGTAATTTTGAACTTACAGCTGGTCTGATTAACTTATTACCTTCTTTTTGTGGTAATACAGATGAGGATCCCGTCAGACACCTCAAGGCATTCCAGATGGTGTGTGCGTCATTCAGAACCGATGACATCACTGCAGATCAACTCCATCTCAGGACCTTTCCCTTCACCTTGAAGGAGAAGGCGAGAGATTGGATACTTTACCTACCGACCGGGTCCATCACTTCTTGGGCTGAGCTGCAGGGAGCGTTTTATGCGAAATATTTTCCACCTCCCAAAGTCGCCGCCCTTAGAAGAATGATTAATAGAATTTAGCAAGGAGAAAAAGAGACCGTTCTTGAGTGTTGGGAGAGATTTGGTCGGTTGTGTGAGGACTGTCCCAACCACCAAGTGTCTGACCAGCGCCTAATCCAGAATTTCTACGAAGGTCTCTTGCCGCCAAACCGACAGTTAGTTGATGTCGCCAGTGGCGGTTCGCTCATGGATAAGACACCCGCTGAAGCTAGAGTTTTAATTTCCAACTTGGCTAGAAGCTTGGAGCGGAGTGGAGACGGAAGCGAGGAGCAAGCTCGCTTGAGAAAGGACGTGAACGAGCTTAAGGCTCAGCTTTTTGAGGTAAGTAAAGCTGTTCTCGCTTTACAGGATGATTTTCTTAAATCCCAATCTTTTGTTTCAGGTAGACCTGCTGAGGACATGCTTAAAGCTATAATTGCGGTAGTTTCCAAATCACAGCAAGATACCTTGGACAAGCTCGATAACTTTGGAACTCAAATGCAAAATTTGGTTAAGGAAATGTCCTTTGCGACCGAGAAGATAAATAGGATGGAAAAGCAGAAAGCTGAGAACGCTAGTGCCATCGCCCTGAGAAGTGGGAAGCATCTTCCCACTAGTACCCCGCCGGTGGAAGTCGATTATGGCCGCGTCGAGCCACAGACAGAAAATCCCGAACCACGGTGGCATGGGGTAAATTTCGATCCTACATGTACTAGAGTTTATGTGCCTAAGGCTCCTTTTCCTAGCAGGTTAGCGAGACCGCCTAAGGAGGACTACGAGAAGGAGTTCCTGGACACATTCAAGAAGGTAGAGATCAACATCCCTCTGTTGGACGCCCTGAAGGAAATTCCGAGGTACGCCAAGTTCCTCAGAAAAATTTGCACCAACCAGAGGAAGACAAAGGAGAGTGAACGCGTCGTGGTAAGTGAGAACGTCTCTGCTGTGATCACAAAAAGCTTACCGGCTAAATGCGACGATCCAGGTATGTTCTCTCTCCCTTGTAAGATTGGAGGTAAGCATATTAGAAGAGCAATGCTCGACCTAGGAGCCTCCATTAGCGTTATGCCGTACTCCATTTATCAGAAACTGAATTTGAAAGGAATGAATAAAACAGGAACAGTTATTCAACTTGCTGATAGAACTTCTGTGCATCCTTTAGGAATTATTGAAGATTTGTTAGTGCAAGTTAATGAATTAATTTTTCCTGTTGACTTTTATGTTCTGAAAATGGATGAAAATTATTCCTCTTCGCATGCTTCGATCTTATTAGGTAGGCCCTTTATGAAAACTGCTAAAACTAAAATTAATGTGGATAAGGGCATATTATCTGTTGAGTATGGCGGAGAGGTTGTTGAGATGCATTTGCCCGATGTTGAAGAGCATGATGATGATGTCTTCTCTCTTTGTCAAGTAGACACTTTTGAATCTGTAGCTCGTAATGAATGCATGACTGTTGAGGATGGGGATGACCCATTATTTTTAACTGAACTTTTTGATGATCATGAGTTGCATGAACCATCCTTGGCTGAATTTTGTGATTCATCTGTTTCTGCTTTGACAACTGTTGAGAACCCTGCTAATCTACTTCCTTCCACTTTACCTTGCACTACTGAAAATGAAATGATTAATCAACCCATGCTAGATTTAGAGCCACCGGTTAATGTTGAGTCGCATGCTGTTTTTGATGAGCTTAAAATGAATGACTTGCATGAATCTGGTTCTACTTTGCAATTGGTTGATAATTCTTATGTGCACCCCTTGGAAAAGGTGGAAGATGTTTTGGGCAAAGTTAATGACCCGTTCTTTCCTGCTGATCCTTATGCTTCTGGAATGCATGAAAATTTCTCTCACGTTTTTGCATCAATTTTATGGGATCAACCTTTTGTTAAACCTGCAAAATTTAAATTTGATGTTGTATGTGCACAGAAGGCACGAGAGAAAAAATTGTTCATGGATTTTCGCAGGAAAGAGGTGCTTAGGAAGATGGATGGGGCATCTTCCAAGTTTGACTATGGATGAGTTGACGAGAGAATACAGTCTAGCAATCGACTCTAAAAATTTGCGCTTCTCGGAGGCACCCGAGTTTGAACTGTAATTTTGTTCTTTACTGCTTTGCTTTTGTTTATTTTTGCTTTTGAGTTGTTGTTTGTTTTCTTGTTTTCCTAGGAGAAAAGGTGGAACGGTTGACGATTCGAGAGCCCATAGGAAGACGATGGTGTACATCTCCACCCATCGGCTCCATAGAATTCAGGGGAGGTTTTCTGTTCCCTTAGGATTTTATTGTTTTTATAGTTGAATGCATTGGGGACAATGCATATCTTAAGGTGGGGGGTGGAGTTTGTTGATAAATAGAGATGAGACTTCTTAGTAGTTGTCGAGCATTTGTGTACTCTGGCTGTTAGATTAGAATCTGAATGCATGTGTCCGATGAGGACGGTCTGTGATTTGCTTGTGAACACTCCGTATTTGCATGATTCGAAAATTTGACGATGTATGCATATTTTGAGCCTATTTTAAAATTTTTTCTGTTATTTCCCTACATTCACTGAGCATATAGCACTCTTATCCTCAGTTCTGTAGGTCTAGAATGGTCTTATTTTGTCTGAAACCTTGTTGTCACCCCGAAAGGTACCATTAGGGAGGCTTGATGTGTAGAAGTAGTAATGACTCATTTGTGTATAGCGAAGCTATTGCCTAAAAAAAAAAAGTGTTTGCATGAAAAATAAAACCTCCAGAGTTGCTCCTCCTTCTTGTGTTGCCCGTGTAACCAGGGGCGATCGTGTAACCCACGGTTGTCACTGCATGAAAGGGGAACTAATAGAAATGAGCAATGGTCCTTAAAAACGTGAAGCTAAATTTGGTTTGACGTGTTAGGCTCTCTTGGAGAAAAATAAAAAAACAAGTGGTTCAAAAAGAAAAAAATGGGTACAAAGTACTCAAACAAAAGAATAAAATTTAGGCCTTTTGTTTTGTTGCTATTCCTATCACTAAAAGCCATTAGATTGTTCTTATCGCCATAAGTAGGGGAAAACGAGTTATAGGACTGTATAAGGTTGTTCCAGGCTTGCATGAGCTAGGTTGAGAGGTGCTAAACACACACACACGTAAGGGAATAGGAGTTTAAATTTTGAAATGATTTCAACGTTTGCATGCTTTTGATGGTTTTGAATTTACTACAAGTACCTTGTTTCACAAGCATTGAGATTAGAGTCCAAGCATGCATTTGATTCTTTGGAGATTATTTAGAGTATACCTTGCTCGAGGACTAGCAAGATTTAGGTCGGGGGTATTTTGATAGCTCCAAAATAGAGCTATCTTAATGTCCCTAATTCTAGCTAAAACCATGATATATATTGATTAAAATGCTTCCTTGTAGGTGATTTCATGGTGAAGAGCTCGGGAAGTCCATTGATGATTTTCGGGGCTAAAAAGGTCATTTAACATGTTTCGGGAAGTGTTCGGGTCAAAACGATAGGCCAAACGGAGCTCGGGAGCCAAAACGACCCAAAAGTGGGCTAAGAACCGAGAGGGCAGCGCCCAAGCGCCGGCGCCCAACGAACGCATCACGCGCGCGCGCCCGCGCGCGCCGCTCGCAAGCACCGCACGCCCGCGCCCAGACGGCCAGACGCGCGCGCCGCCTCGCCTCTCGCCCGCTCCGCCTCGCCCATGTCCGCGCGCGCCCGCGCGCCCTCGCCCGTGTCCGCCTCGCCCGCGCGCCCGTCATTGAAGATCTGCGTGCGCCCCAGCGTCTAGACGCTAGATCGACGCTAGCTCGACGTTGCCCCGACGATTCCCCAAGATAGACGTGCCTCAGCGTCGAGCGCGCGTCTCAACGCTCGCTCATCGCCGACAGCGTCGAGACGCCCCGAAGTCTGAAGCGTGATTCTGAAGTTCCACCCGAGAGCAAGCGTCGAGCGCAAGCGTCTCGACGCTACCCCGCGCGCGCAGCAGCCAACTTAGGGCACAGCGTCGAGACGCTGGCCTAGCGTCTCGACGCTCCGAGCTTAAAAAGCGTGAAAACTTCAGTTTTGCAGCCATTCATTCATCCTCCTTCTTCCTCAAGGTTCTCCTCTCGGTTCCAAGACGATTTTCCGCCATTTTTGTACTTCTTCTCCTTCTTGTGCATGATTCCAAGCTCTTCCATGGGGGATTGGATTAATCCAACCTCCATGGAAGGCTAAACCGAGGTTAGTGCTTGATTTAGAGTATTGGTTTGTAAATTATGGATGTTTGGGGAGATTTTCCCCTTTGTGAATGTTGAGAAATTAGCTTGATTATGCATCTTCTTGCTTGTTCTTCATCAAAATCTAGCATGTGTAGCTAAATTAGATTGACGCTCTAATTCTTATGCATGATAGAGGGCTAAAGGTTGGGACGTATAATTGCCTATACCGCTAGGTAGCACGGGTCTAAGCATGGCTAATTAGTTCGGCCCAAAGTGACATTGGTAAACTGAATTAATTAACGTTTTCATGTTAGGCTTAAGGAAAGAGAGAAACCGGTTTAGTCTTAGGATTAGGCCGTCACAATGTTCCCGTCACTGGCACGTAATAGATTTAGGGGTCGCTACCTTAGATAGATTATTGGCCAAGTTTAATTAGAATTGCACGAGTCTAATTAAATCCTTGGGTCATTTGAGTTAGAGATGACTAAATGAATTGTGTGCATGAATTAGCTAGCGCGTAAATTGTATCGATGATCCGAACATCCATAACGAGCAATTCCATTTCTCGAAGTTAAGCACGACCGTTTAATTTTTGCACATTTTCATTTAATTTTCCGTTAGTAGCATATTAGGAGCTCCCTTCCCCCAAAACCAAATTACCATTCTTTAATTTGTGCATTCTTTTTATTTCTAGCAAAGTAGACTTAGTTAAATTGAATTTCTTATTTCCCTGTGGATCGACCCCGTTGCCACTTAGCTACAAATAGCTCGGTGTATTCGGGTTTATAAATTGTATTTTGGCAAGCCTCGACAGCTTGAATTTGGAGTACCCCAAAAGTACGTCTACCAAAGAGTCTTACCTCGCGCTTGAGGGATGATTCTCATGTCTCCATTAAAAAATCTGATTTGAATTTGTTGAAAGTGAGTGTTGTTTTTTGTACTAACCACGATGATATTCACGTGCTAGAGGAACGAAGAGAAAAGAAAGTTTTGAATGTTGTTTGCAGGTGCAGTGTGGAGGAGGATAAGACTGGAACGTCCCCCGCACTGTCGGAATATGGATGAGTCGTTGGAGAGAATTCAGTCGAGCAAACGACTTTAAAAATTCTGCGCTTCTCGGAGGCACCCGAGTGTTGAACTGTCTTTTCTGTCTTTAATTTCATTGTTGTTTTTTTGTTGTTTTTAGTTTAATTTAGCTATAGCTTGCTGTTTTTTTTTTTAGGGAATCGAGGAAGTTGAGGAAAATTTTGGGCTTCGATGATGAACGCGCCGCGCCCTTTCCCTCGCCAACTTCACAAAGAATCAGGGAAGTGTAGTTTCTCTTTCCATTTAACTTTGTGTATCTGATTAAGTGGCATTGAGGACAATGCCAACTTTTGAAGTTGGGGGTGGAGTTTGTGGATAAGCATGTGTAGTTGGTTGAGTAGTGCTAATTTTGAATATTGAAGTGCTTGGGACTTTGTTTACTCTTTCCTAATTATGATAATCTAGGAAATGCATTTTGGAAATCTGAGCATGTACATAATCTAGTTTTTGCATGATGAGTTTTGCATTTATTAGGTTCATGTCGAAAATTTAAAAAAAAAATTCGTTGCTCTCTTGCATCTATCGAGCACTTAGCAACCTCGTCCTAACCTCCGTAGGCTTAGTCAATTGCATGTAGCATTAATTTTCGTTGTCACCCCGAAAGGCACCCTTAGGTAGCTTGTTGCATGAGAGTTAATGGTCGATTAATCGAGTTAGCCTACGCTAAGCTTAAAGTAAAAAAAAAAAAAAAAAAAAAACAGAAAAGCATGTTGGTTAGAAAAATCTCTCGAGGCGCTCCTCCTTCTTATTGGTGTACCTAAGAAGTGAGCGTTAGTCCTTAAAAACGTGAAGTTTAGGCATGAATTTGACGTGTTAGGCAACTCGAGGTTGGAAATAAAAAGAGAATAAATTGTTGGGTTCAAAGAACCTCAATAAAAGGGTACAAAGTACTCGTGAAAAGAAAAAGGAATGAGAAAATATTTAGGTCTCTTAGTTTGCTTCTCTCTCTCGTGTAAGTCAAGTGTAGACTGTTCTTAAACGCTAGAAGTAGGAGGAAAACGAGATGATATATTGCATGCGGTTTTTCCGGGCTTATGTGAGTTTAGGATAGGTTGTCTAGCACACACATACGTTAGGGGGCAATAGTTAATTTTTGATATGTTCGTAGTAAATGCATGCACGGATTGCTTTCATGATTATGTTGTGTTTGAATTTGTAAAATGCATTGAGATTTGAGTTAGTAGCATGTAAGCGTGTCCTTACAGTCAATTTCTTTATTAGCCTTGCTCGAGGACTAGCAAGATTCAAGTTGGGGATGTTTGATAACTCCATTTTGGAGCTATTATTCACTTCCTAATTCTAGCTAAATTCCGCATTGAATTTGTTAATATGTCTCATTTGTAGGAGAATTGCGGTGAAGAGCTCATGCGTCCATTGGACTCGTTTCGGAGCTAAGAGCGGAGTTTTAATGCCCCGGGAGTGCATCGGAAAAAGGGCAAGTTGATCCAAGAAGAACCGGACCAAAATTGCCTAGGAGAGGCAATTTTCCAGCCCAAACCCGAGAGCAAGCGTCGAGCAGACAGCGTCGAGACGCTTGCTCAACGCTGTCGAGCGTCGAGACCCTGTTGTGGCGTCGAGATGCTCCGAGGGAGGCGCGCGCAAGAAATTATCGGGCCAGCGTCGAGACGCTCGCCCAGCGTCTCGACGCCATCGCGAGGCGCGCGCGGATTCATTAGGTCGCAGCGTCGCGACGGATTTAAAGAGCTGAAAGACGATTTTGCAGCCATCTTTTTGCCATTTTTCCGAACTTCATCTTCTTCCTCTCGGTTTTTCTCCCTTTTTTAGCTTAGCTCCGCCATTTGTGGCATAGTTTTGGAACTTTTAATTGTAATAGGATTAGAGATGATGTCCATGGCCTCTGTTGGAGCGTTTGTGACGATCCGCCCCATGGTCGGCTAAGGTATTGTGAACGGTTTGAGGTAATTTAAGGGATTATTTGTTAGACTTCTATGCTTTGATAATCCATGCTTTAAATTCTAATTTGGTTTCTGATTTGTATGCATTTATTGTTCTTACTTCATCCCATGCATGTGTTAGATTTCGCCGACGGACAATCGAGTTTTCTAGCATATGTTAGAGTTAAAGAGTAGCGATGCCGTGTCTCTCACTATTCGCCTAGTAACACAGAACAATGAAATAAATCGGAGTATCGAGTCATGCATGATAGTTGTTGGGTACTTCAGCGTTGGTGGGTAGCCAGTTAGCAATTTGATTACGTGGTTGAATGTCCGTCGCGGTATGCTAGTGTTATGCCTCTAAAAGTGACTAATTTAGGACTTATTTAGCTTAGAAAGATGTACACTCTTGGGTGTTTTTGATAGGATTTAGCTTAAACCTATACTTATATATGAGAATTAGAAGAAGGTAGCTAAATTAGGACTTGTGTACAAAAGGAAAGAAAATGGATGAAAAACGAAGCTAAAAGAATGAAAATGTGCATTGCGGCAGCATTGCGGAAACATTGCTAAAACAACAATGTTTTAAGTGAAATCCGTAAGTTGGCTGATCTTTTTCTGTTATGTTCCGTTATTTCAGGGATTCGTTCTTTCTCCTCCATCCATTTTGAAGTACGACGTTGAAGATGGATGGTTCTCCTTGGCCCAAACGCACCTGCAGATTACTATAAAAGGGGGTCAAAGTAGAGGGTTTGATCATCATCCGAAAGCGTAGAAGTCTCTTCGCAGCGCAGTCTTTTCCATTCATTCTCTTCTCCGTCTGTTGGTTTGAGAGGTTCAGCTGTTGGAGTCGACAATCTGATAGGAAGGAGAGAAGATTTATCTTCTCTCCCGATTGGATTCATCCAAGCAAGGCTTACCTTTCCCTCCCTTCAGCCGAGGCGTTTGCGACGAGGCGTTCAAGCTCACTTTACTTGCTTTCTGTCTTTAGTTTTCATTTCCAGCACCGTTTGTTGTCATTTCTCTTCCATTAGTTAGTCCATTCCATTTCGTTACTTTCTGTCTTTATGTTAGTAACTTTAAGTCTTCATTTGTTTATTTCAAACGCTTGATTAATCGAAAGCACAATTCATTATTTCACAGTTTCTTGTCTTCGCTGTTTACCGTTTTGCCTTACTGTTTTAAGTTTATTCTTCTTCTGAGCATGCCTATTTTATCTAGTATTTCTGTTCTCTCTATATCCATGAGTAGCTAAGTCACATAGGGGCATGCTAATGACAACACTATAGGCTAAAAAAACGTGAACCAAGCATGTAGGATAGCTCTCGAATGCATTGATTGTATGTAAGCTTCATCCCACGGGCAATTTCGATTGGCCATCCATTTTGTCCAAAGAACTCCTAACCTCTGGAAGGAGTAAGAGTTCAGAGTCATACACTCATGCTAGCCTCTCAAGGTAACCAGAAAACGACCTAGGAATAGGCGTTTTCCTAGTACAAATCATAACTTACTACTTTAACAAGATGCTTAAGACCTTACTTGGACATGAGTAAACTAAAGAATCTAATGCATGAAATCAGAAGATACATGAGAATGAGTTAGTTTGATGCATAGTGAGTTGATCCAATGCTTGAGAATCGTGTGAAAATACCTATAGAGGAGTCGTTAGTAGCCCTTGTTTCTCCATTTTACACACTTTCGCTGTTAGTAACATTGCGGTAGAATTGCTGTTCTCGCAATTCTGCTAAGTTAAAAATTCTGCTTAGCTATTTTTCTCTTCGTTTATTAATCTCTTCTCTTTACATTTGAGTTTATCATTGACTTGCACTTGTTCATGTTGCTATCCTTTATATATTTAGTAGCAGATAGGAATTTTAAAACCGAATCTACCCCTTCAAATCCACCCATTCTTGCTTAACAATACACTTCACGAGTAGCTAATAATAAATCTCTGTGGGAAAACGAATGAAAAAATACTTACTACTTGCTATAAGATCATGTATGCTTGCATGTTCTGAGTGCTCTCTCTCTCTTATTGCTTCTTTCTTTTACACATTGAGCACGTAACAAGTTTTTGGCGCCGCTGCCGGGAATTTAGTTTAGTGAAAACGAAGTTTGTTAAGTTTGAAACACTAAGTTTATTATCTATTGAAGCTGATCTACTTTCATTTCTTTTCAGGTACTATTTGGGTTAGTTTATGAATGAGCCTTCAAGTAGTGATCTAGAGTTCAACCCTGAGCCTGAAAGATTACTTAGGGCCAGAAATAGAGCCAAGAAACGTCTCTTTTACCAACCCTCTTTACCTCGAATAATTGCTGAAACCGCAGAGTCTGCGCAATCCTCTCAAGAAGAAATGGATAGATTAGTTCCAAATCCGCTACCTATCACTCGCAATCCCATCGAAATAGCGAATGACAAGGATAGTGCCATTCTCTCATACTTAGTTCCCATGCCTGGGGAGCTAAATCCAAGCATAATCCGCCCTGAAATTACTGCCAACTCATTCGAGTTAAAGCCAGTAATGTTCCAAATGTTGTCCACTGTGGGACAATTTTTTGGAGTGGAAAATGAGGATCCCCACAACCATCTTAGAAACTTCCTAGGAGTCAGTGATACATTCCTTATCCCTGGAGTTTCCCAAGAAGCCTTGAGGCTCTACCTTTTCCCTTACTCTTTGAGGGACAAAGCCAAAACGTGGTTAAACTCATTACCCTCTGGATCAGTCCTCAATTGGACAGACTTGGCGGAGAAATTCCTAGTAAAATACTTTCCACCTGATAGGAATTCTACCTTTAGTGATGACATAATCACATTCAAACAAGCTACAAATGAGTCTCTTCACGAAGCTTGGACAAGGTTTAAAGACCTTCTTCTTAAATGTCCACACCATGGCATCCCATGGTGTATCCAAATAGAGGTCTTTTTCAAAGGATGCAACCCCAGCACCAGGCAAGTGCTAAACTCATCTGCTGGTGGTTCCATGCTTTCCAAGAGTTATAACGAAGCCTACGAGATCCTGGAGAAGATCTCAACCTCTCACTGTAGGTGGTCAGATGATCCAGTTGAGCCAACTAGAGCTCAAGACAAGGATGCTCTAAGTGCAATGAGCAGCCAGATAAACGCCCTGACCAACCTAGTCAAGCAAATGGCTCAAGCCAATCTCCAAACTAGTGTCAACACCGCCACAGCCATGTCAATGGGCACCCAACAAAGTCAAGGTGAGACACTAATCTGTGGATTCTGTGGGGAAGGGCACCTATATGAATACTGCCCTGGGAATCCAGCCTCAGTCTGCTATGTTGGAAGCCAGCAGCAGCCTAGGAACAACCCCTACTCCAACACCTACAACCCTGGTTGGAGGAACCACCCAAACCTTTCATGGGGTGGTCAACAGAATGCTAACCAAACTCCTAACCAACCAAGACCGAGTGGAACACCTGGTTTCACTCCCCAACATAACCAATCCATGTATCAAAAACCATACAACCAACCTGTAGGATCCTCTGTAGAAAACTTACTGAAGGAATACATAGCCAAGAATGATGCCACTTTACAGAGTCAGCAAGCTACTCTTAGGAGCCTAGAGAACCAAATAGGGCAACTAGCCAATGAACTCAAGAGCAGGCCCCAAGGTAGACTACCTGCTGACACTGAAGTGCCAAGGAGAGATGGTAAAGAGCAAGTTCAAGCAATTGAACTTAGGAGTGGGAGACCATTGGTGAGCAACACTAAAGAAACACCAAAGAGAGTAGAGAACAAAGAGTCTAGTGCTCCACTGGAGTCTCTGCCAAACCAAGGTCCACCACCAACAAGCACATCAGGGGCGAGGCTGGAACCAATCATAGAAGAGATAGAAGAAATTCCAAGCCCTCCACCTATCCTGAGGCGACCTGAAGTGCCTGCATATGTGCCACCACCTCCATTCCCTCGAAGGCTAAAGAAAAAACAAGAACAGGAAGTGCACTTTAACAAATTTCTAGAAATTCTTAAACAAGTGCATGTGAATATTCCTTTTGTAGAAGTTTTACAGTCTATGCCTTCCTATGTTACGTTTTTGAAGGATATTATCACTAACAAAAAGATCATTGGTGAATTTGAAACAGTGAATCTCACCGAGGAGTGCAGTGCCATACTCCAAAACAAGCTACCCAAGAAGGAGAAGGATCCTGGTTCCTTCACCTTACCTGTAGAGCTAGGAGGCAAGCACGTGGGCAGAGCTCTTTGTGACCTGGAAGCCAGCATAAACCTCATGCCCCTATCACTATTTCGCCAGCTAGGAATAGGAGAAGCACGTCCAACCACTGTCACTTTACAACTTGCAGACAGATCCATAGCATACCCTGAGGGTAAGATAGAGGATATTCTTGTAAAGGTTGACAAGTTTATTTTCCTTGCAGATTTCATTATCCTGGATTATGAAGCAGACAAGGAGGTCCCCATCCTATTAGGCAGACCGTTTCTAGCCACAGGTAGGGCCCTGATAGATGTCCAGAAAGGTGAGCTCACTATGAGGGTTCATGATGAGGAGGTTAAATTTAGTGTTTATAAAGCCTTAAGGTACCCCTCTCACTCTGAATCTTGTGCTAGCATGGACATTGTAGACTCGCTAATGGAAGAACAGCTGGAGCATGAATTATTAACTAAGCATGCTAATGAATATATACAATTAGATTTAACTGACTTAAACATAGCTGAAATAATGGACATACCTGTAAATACTCCTCAGCATGTTTGTATGAATATTGACTTATCCGAAAGATCCCTAAATCCATTAAAACCATCCATTGAGCATCCACCTGTCTTAGAATTGAAACCACTGCCCACTCATCTTAAGTATGCATATTTAGGAAGTAATGAGACTCTGCCTGTGATTATTTCATCTAAATTAAGTGAGAAGCATGAGGTTGAGCTGATTTTATTGCTTAAACAACATAGGAAGGCTATTGCATGGACTATTGCTGACATTAGAGGCATTAGCCCTTCCTACTGCATGCATAAGATAATACTAGAGGAAGAACACACACCCCGAGTAGATCACCAACGTAGGCTGAACCCCTCTATGAAAGAGGTAGTTAAGAAGGAAATAATAAAATGGTTAGATGCTGGTGTGATCTTCCCTATAGCTAGTAGTCAGTGGGTGAGCCCTATACAATGTGTACCTAAGAAGGGAGGAATGACTGTAGTAGTCAATGAGAGCAATGAACTGATTCCAACTAGGACTATTTTAGGATGGAGAGTGTGTATGGATTATAGGAAATTAAATAAGGAAACCAAAAAGGACCACTTCCCTCTACCATTCATTGACCAAATGTTAGATAGGATAGCTGGTAGAGCTTACTACTGCTTCTTAGACGGTTATTCAGGATATAACCAGATCACTATAGACCCTAAGGACCAGGAGAAGACTACCTTCACTTGCCCTTTTGGAACTTTTGCCTTTCGCAGAATGCCTTTTGGCTTATGCAATGCACCGGCAACGTTCCAAAGGTGCATGTTGGCAATCTTCTCTGATTTAGATGAGTCTATGATAGAGATATTCATGGATGATTTCTCAGTCTTTGGTGATTCATTCACAAATTGTTTAAAGAACTTAGGACAAGTCCTGGCTAGGTGTGAGGAGACCAACTTAGTCCTTAACTGGGAGAAGTGCCACTTCATGGTGGACGAAGGGATTGTCTTAGGCCATAGAGTGTCTAGAGCAGGAGTGGAGGTCGATAGGGCCAAGATTGAAATAATAGAGAAGTTAGTGGAACCTCAGAATGTGAAAGCCATTAGAAGTTTCTTAGGACATGCAGGCTTCTATAGAAGGTTCATTAAGGACTTTTCAAAGATCTCCAAGCCTTTGTGTGAGCTTCTAGAGCTAAATAAGCCATTCATCTTCTCTACAGAATGTTTCCTAGCCTGGACAACCCTTAAGGAAGCACTAGTCAAAGCACCTATTATAGTAGGACCAAATTGGGACCTTCCATTTGAGATGTTATGTGATGCAAGTGACTATGCTGTAGGGGTTATGCTAGGACAAAAGATTGACAAGCTAACACACCCTGTATACTATGCTAGTAAGACACTTAATGAGGCACAATGTAACTACACAACCACTGAGAAGGAAATGCTAGCTGTAGTGTTTACTTGTGAGAAGTTTAGGAATTACATTGTAGGAACTAGAACAATCGTGTATACAGATCACTCTGCACTAAAGTACCTTATGAGGAAGGCTGATGCTAAGCCTAGGTTGATTAGATGGGTACTGCTGTTGCAAGAGTTTGATCTGGACATTAGAGATAAGAAAGGATGTGAAAATGTGGTTGCGGATCATCTTTCTAGATTGCAGCATAATTGCGGAAAAATTGCGGAAACCGCAATTTCTGATGCTTTTATTGATGAACATGTCTTTGTATTGACCCATCGTGATAACGATGAGGAACCTTGGTTTGCTGACATTGCTAACTTCCTTGCCTCGCAGGTACTACCAACTTTCAAGGGAGGACAAGAAAAGAGGAGGTTCCTGCATGAAGCTAGGAAGTTCATATGGGATGATCCTACACTCTACAAAACGTGTGCTGATGGTTTCCTAAGGAAGTGTGTGTCAGCTGCTGAGGCAAAGTCTGTGCTGCAGCACTGCCATACAGCCCCCTATGGTGGACATTTTGGTGGCCAAAGGACAGCTGCAAAGGTGTTCCAGAGTGGCTACTATTGGCCCACGATCTTCAAGGATGCCCACAACTATTATAGTAGGACCAAATTGGGACCTTCCATTTGAGATGTTATGTGATGCAAGTGACTATGCTGTAGGGGTTATGCTAGGACAAAAGATTGACAAGCTAACACACCCTGTATACTATGCTAGTAAGACAGTTAATGAGGCACAATGTAACTACACAACCACTGAGAAGGAAATGCTAGCTGTAGTGTTTACTTGTTAGAAGTTTAGGAATTACATTGTAGGAACTAGAACAATCGTGTATACAGATCACTCTGCACTAAAGTACCTTATGAGGAAGGCTGATGCTAAGCCTAGGTTGATTAGATGGGTACTGCTGTTGCAAGAGTTTGATCTGGACATTAGAGATAAGAAAGGATGTGAAAATGTGGTTGCGGATCATCTTTCTAGATTGCAGCATAATTGCGGAAAAATTGCGGAAACCGCAATTTCTGATGCTTTTATTGATGAACATGTCTTTGTATTGACCCATCGTGATAACGATGAGGAACCTTGGTTTGCTGACATTGCTAACTTCCTTGCCTCGCAGGTACTACCAACTTTCAAGGGAGGACAAGAAAAGAGGAGGTTCCTGCATGAAGCTAGGAAGTTCATATGGGATGATCCTACACTCTACAAAACGTGTGCTGACGGTTTCCTAAGGAAGTGTGTGTCAGCTGCTGAGGCAAAGTCTGTGTTGCAGCACTGCCATACAGCCCCCTATGGTGGACATTTTGGTGGCCAAAGGACAGCTGCAAAGGTGTTCCAGAGTGGCTACTATTGGCCCACGATCTTCAAGGATGCCCACAACTATGCACACAGCTGTGATGAATGCCAGAGAACAGGTAACCTTAGTCGAAAGGATGAGATGCCTCTCACTTACATCTTAGAGTTAGAGCTCTTTGATGTGTGGGGCATTGACTTCAGAGAACAGGTAACCTTTTGTTATGTCTCCAAAAGTGACATATTTAGGACTTATTTAGCTTAGGAAGATGCACATACTTAGGTGTTTTTGTTAGTATTTAGCCTAAACCTATGCTTATATATGAGATTTAGAAGAAGGTAGCTAAATTAGGACTTATGTGCAAAAGGAAGGAAAAGGGATAAAAACCGAAGCTAAAACAAAGAAAAATGTGCATTGCGATAGAATTGCGGAAACATTGCTGAAACCGCAATGTTTCAAGTGAAAACCGTAAGTTGACTGATCTTTTTCTGTTAATTTCCGTTATTTCAGGGATTCGTGCTTTCTCCTCCATCCATTCTGATATACGACGTTGAAGATTGATGGTTCTCCTTGGCCCAAATGCACCTGCAAACTACTATAAAAGGGGGTCAAAGTCGGAGGTTCAAGCATGATCCGAAAGCGTAGAAGTCTTCTCGCAGTCCATCTTTTCTCTTGTCGTTCTTCTTCGTCTGTTGGTGTGAGAGTCTCAGCTGTTGGAATCGACAATCTGATAGGAAGGAGAGAAGATTCGTCTTCTCTCTCGATTGGATTCATCCAAGCAAGGCTATTCTTTCTCCCCATTCAGTCGAAGCAATCGCAACAAGGCGTCCACGCTCTATTTACTGCTTTCTGTCTTGTGTTCTTCATTTCCAGCACTGCTTTGTTGTTATTTCCTTTCCTTTAGTCATTGCATTCTATTTCGTTATTGTCTGTCTTTATGTTATTCACCTTAAGCTTTCCCTTGTCCATTCAAACAATCAAGTAATCACAAGCAATATTCTTCATTTCACAGTTTCTTACCTTTGCAAGCTACTGCTTTTCCTCACTGTTTTATCTTTATATTTCTTCTAAGCATGTCTGTTTTATCTCGTATTTCTATTCTCTATACATCCATGAGTAGCTAAGTCACATAGGGGCATGCTAATGACAAGACTATAGGCTAAAAAACGTGAACTAAGCATGTAGGATAGCTCTCGAAGCATTGATTGTATGTAAGCTTCATCCCACGGGCAATTTCGATTGGCCATCCATTTTGTCCAAAGAACTCCTAACCTCTGGAAGGAGTAAGAGTTCAGAGTCATACACTCATGCTACCCTTTCAAGGTAGCCAGAAAACGACCTAGGAATAGGCGTTTTCCTAGTACAAACTGTACACTTCTGCTTTAACAAGATGCTTAAGACCTTACTTGGACATGAGTAAACTAAAGAATCTAATGCATGGAATCGGACGATACATGAGATTGAGTGAGTTTGATGCATAGAGAGTTGATCCAATGCTTGAGAATCGTATGAAAATGCCTATATAGGAGTCGTTAGTAGCCCTTGTTTCTCCATTTTACACACTTTCGCTGTTATTAAAATTGCGGTAGAATTGCTGTCTCCGCAATTCTGCTAAGTTACAATTCTGTTTAGCTGTTTTCTTCTTCATTTATTAATCTCGTCTCTTTTCCTTTGAGTTTAATTTCAACTTGCATTTGTTTATGTTGCATTCCTTTATACATTCAGTAAGAAGTAGGCAATTAAAAACCAATTTTACCCCATCAAATCCACCCCTTCTTTCTTAACTTTACACTTCACGAGTAACTTATAATAAATCTCTGTGGGAAAACGAATGAAAAAATATTTACTACTTGCTATAAGATCATGTATGCTTGCATGTTCTGAGTGCTCTTTCTTCCTTATTGCTTATTTATATTAACACATTGAGCACGCAACAAGTTTTTGGCGCCGCTGCCGGGGATTTATTTAAGTGAAAACGAAGTTTGTTAAGTTTGAAACACCAAGTTATTCTCCATTGAAACTGATCCATTTCCATTTCTTTTCAGGTACCATTTAGGTTAGTTTATGAATGAGCCTCCAAGTAGTGATCTAGAGTTCAACCCTGAGCCCGAGAGATTACTTAGAGCTAGAAATAGAGCCAAGAAACGTCTCTTTAAACAACCTTCATTACCTCCAATAATTGCTGAAACCGCAAGGTTACCGCAATCTTCTCAAGAAGAAATGGAGAGAATAGATCAAAATCCGGTGCCTGTCACTCGCAATCCCATCGAAATAGCGAATGATAAGGATAGCGCCATACTTTCTTACCTAGTACCTATGCCTGGGGAGCTGAACCCCAGCATAATCCGTCCTGAGATCACTGCCAACTCATTCGAGTTAAAGCCAATGATGTTCCAAATGTTGTCCACTGTGGGACAATTCTTTGGAATGGAAAATGAGGATCCCCACAACCATCTTAGAAACTTCCTAGGAGTCAGTGACACATTCCTTATCCCTGGAGTTTCCCAAGAAGCCTTGAGGCTATATCTTTTCCCTTACTCTTTGAGGGACAAAGCCAAAACATGGTTAAACTCATTACCCTCTGGATCTGTCCTCAATTGGACAGACTTAGCAGAAAAATTCCTAGTCAAATATTTCCCACCTGATAGGAATTCTACCTTTCGTGATGACATAATTAAATTCAAACAAGCTCCAAGTGAGTCTCTTCACGAAGCTTGGACAAGATTCAAAGATCTTCTCATTAAATGTCCACACCATGGCATCCCATGGTGTATCCAAATAGAGGTCTTTTTCAAAGGATGCAACCCCAGCACCAGACAAGTTCTAAATTCATCTGCTGGTGGTTCCATGTTGTCCAAGAGTTACAACGAAGCTTATGAGATCTTGGAGAAGATCTCAACATCTCACTGTAGGTGGTCAGATGATCCAGTAGAGCCAACTAGAGCTCAAGACAAGGATGCTCTAAGCGCCATGAGCACCCAAATAAACGCCCTGACCAACCTAGTTAAGCAAATGGCTCAGGCCAATCTCCAAACTAGTGCCAATACCGCCACAGCCATGTCAATGGGCACCCAACCAAGTCAAGGCGAGGCACTTATCTGTGGATTCTGTGGGGAAGGGCACCCATATGAATACTGCCCTGGGAATCCAGCCTCAGTCTGCTATGTAGGAAGCCAACAGCAGCCTAGGAATAACCCCTACTCAAATACTTACAATCCTGGTTGGAGAAACCACCCAAACCTGTCATGGGGTGGCCAACAAAACTCTAACCAAAATCCTAACCAACCAAGGCCGAGTGGAACACCTGGTTTCACTCCCCAACATAACCAATCCATGTACCAAAAACCATACAATCAACCTGTAGGATCTTCTGTAGAAAACCTACTCAAGGAATACATAGCCAAGAATGATGCCACTCTACAGAGCCAGCAAGCTACTCTTAGGAGTCTAGAGAACCAAATAGGGCAACTAGCCAATGAGATCAAAAGTAGGCCCCAAGGTAGACTTCCTGCTGACACTGAAGTGCCAAGGAGAGATGGTAAAGAGCAAGTTCAAGCAATTGAACTTAGGAGTGGGAGACCATTGGTGAGCAGCACCAAGGACACACCAAAGAGAGTAGAGAACAAAGAGTCTAGTGCTCCACTGGAGTCTCTGCCAAACCAAGGTCCACCACCAACAAGCACATCAGGAACAAGGCTGGAGCCAATCATTGAAGAGATAGAAGAAATTCCAAGGCCTCCACCTATCCTGAGGCGACCTGACGTGCCTGCATATGTGCCACCACCTCCATTTCCTAGAAGGCTAAAGAAAAAACAAGAACAGGAAGTGCACTTTAACAAATTTCTTGAAATTCTTAAGCAAGTGCATGTTAACATTCCTTTTGTAGAAGTATTACAGTCTATGCCTTCTTATGTAAAGTTTTTGAAGGATATTATAACTAACAAAAAAATAATTGGTGAGTTTGAAACAGTCAATCTCACCGAGGAGTGCAGTGCCATACTCCAGAATAAGCTACCCAAGAAGGAGAAGGATCCTGGTTCCTTCACCTTACCTGTTGAGCTAGGAGGCAAGCACGTGGGGAGAGCTCTTTGTGACCTGGGAGCCAGCATAAACCTCATGCCCCTGTCACTATTCCGCCGGCTAGGAATAGGAGAAGCACGTCCAACCACTGTCACTTTACAACTTGCAGACAGATCCATCGCATACCCTGAAGGTAAGATTGAGGATATTCTTGTAAAAGTTGACAAATTTATTTTCCTTGCAGATTTCATTGTCCTGGACTATGAGGCAGACAAGGAGGTCCCCATCCTGTTAGGTAGACCATTTCTAGCCACATGTAGGGCTCTGATAGATGTTCCAAAAGGTGAGCTCACTATGAGGGTTCATGATGAAGAGGTGAAATTCAGTGTTTATAAAGCCTTAAGGTACCCCTCTGATTCGGAATCATGTGCTAGCATGGATATTGTTGACTCACTAATGGAAGAACAATTAGAGCATGAATTATTAACTAAGCATGCTCATGAATATGTAGGTTTAGAATTAACTGACTTAAACATAGCTGAGATAATGGACATACCTGTAACTAACCCTCAGCATGTTTGTATGAATATTAACTTAACTGACAAATCTTTGAATCCATTAAAACCATCCATTGAGCATCCACCTGTATTAGAACTCAAACCACTGCCCACACATCTTAAGTATGCATATTTAGGAAGTAATGAAACTCTGCCTGTAATCATATCATCTAAATTGAGTGCAAAGCATGAGGTTGAGTTGATTTTACTGCTTAAACAACATAGGAAGGCTATAGCTGTCTCTTTATTCTAAATAGAATATTTACAAACATAACAGTTTACAAACCACGAGTTTTAGGACATATTCAGTAAAAGAGTTTACTGGAATAAAGTGAAACGTGTTTGGTTTAACTTATACCAATGACCAACACCCTTGGCTGAATATGAGTATTTGAGCCTCATGTATGACATGATTGTGGATCAGGCTCAAGTAGTCAGTCAAAACGGTCTATAGTATACGGATAAGGCTGGGTACCTTATCCTGGTAACACTATTGGATGCGGCTCACTTTGTATTGTACAGAACGATGTGATCCGAATCGTTCCACATGGAGATGTGAGAAGTGAGGGCGTCCTGTGTAAAGAGTTTACATAAGACCGAACCGCGTATTAAGTCGCTCTCTCTTTATAACTCCGTTTACTGATGAGACCGACTTATACATATTGATGGCCTAGGTAACTCGATCTTAATCCTGAGCTCGCTATGAACTCCTGCTTATTCGATAGTATCTTTTGACTTGCACGGGTGAGAGTGGCCCTTTACCGCCGACTCAATAAGCCTACCATCTTGGGGATAAAGTCGAATAGGTAGCTGGGAACATAGTACAGCAAGATTGGAGTTCACACCTAACCCGCTCTTCAGGGTTAGTAGATAGGTTGTTCCCTTAATAGCTGACTCCGGGGCTTGAACAATGAGCGCTCACACTCTCATGTGATGAGAGGGTTAACTGATCTGTTGGTTGGACCACAGATCTATTGTTCATTAGAGGTGTCAGTGGTACTTAAGGAACAAGATGTAATGCAGGGGTTAAACGGTTTAAATGACCCAGCTGTGATTACGAACAACCTGTGAAGGGTCGACTTACCGATGACGGTTATATCAAGAGGACACAATATATCTACAGTGAGGAGAGTGCAACTCTTGGACTTTAGTGGAGTCTCCGGGGGTTAACGAATGTTGATTGATTCGGTTAAAAGAGTTTTGACCGGATAATCTCGTATCGTTGGAGCTCATGATCTGTAGGTCCTTTAGGTTCTCCTGGTTAGCTCGGATAAAGCGGTGTAGCAGGGCTATAGGGTAGAATTTGGAGAAATCCAAATTTGGATCTGTTGATCAAGGGTTTATGTATTTAAATATGATTTAAATATGTAACCGGAGGAAGTTGTATTTAAATGTGATTTAAATACTTGACCGGAAGAAAACATGAATAAAGATTCATATTGGAAAAGTCGATTTTCGGAAAATCGGAGCCAAGTTTATTATTTAATTAATATTTGATATTAAATTAAATAATAAATATATTAATTAAAAAAGTTTTAATTAATAATAATTATTAAATATAATTTATTATATTAATAATTTAAGTTAATGGATTTAACACATGCATGTCAAGCATGTGTAATCCATTAACTCATTTTTGGCTAAGTATGAATTGGGGTATTCATTTCATAGAAGACAACTTTGAAACTTCTCTTCATCTCTCTAGCTTTTCTCTCTCGGGTGGATTTCTTCAAGAGTTGGAAAAATTCACCATTGAAAAAGCTTAAGAATTGGATGTTTGAAGGCTTGGTTTTGCTTATTTGAGGTGATTTTTCTCTTGGAAGAATTGAAGAAGTCATAAAGGAGTTTATGCTTCTTTCCTCAAATTTGAATACCAAGTGTTGATATTCATGGGTTTGATGTTTTGAGTTCTTGTGTTCTTGGTAACTTGAACTCAACACCAAACAAAACCATTTGCTTCATCTTCTTCTTCTTCCTCCCTTTCAACAAACCCCCTAAAGCTTAAGGAGTCCCACAACTCCGTTACTAAGCCCGAGGATAACCGGGACTCCTCTAAGGGTGGTCCTTGCTGCGTTCGTGAGAAGAGACTTGAAGAGATCGTGACGAAGAACGGTCGGCGGAACGCGAAGAAAAGTAGAACTACAAGGGTATGTTTACCTAAGAAGGGGGGATGACTGTGGTAGTCAATGAGAGCAATGAACTGATTCCAACTAGGACTATCACAGGGTGGAGAGTATGTATGGATTATAGGAAACTCAATAAAGAAACTAAAAAAGACCACTTCCCTCTACCATTCATTGACCAAATGTTAGACAGAATAGCTGGTAGAGCTTATTATTGTTTCCTAGACGGTTATTCGGGATATAACCAGATCACAATAGACCCTAAGGACCAGGAGAAGACTACCTTCACCTGCCCCTTTGGAACTTTTGCCTTTCGCAGAATGCCTTTTGGCTTATGCAATGCACCGGCAACGTTTCAAAGGTGCATGTTGGCAATCTTCTCTGATTTGGATGAGTCCATGATAGAGATATTCATGGATGATTTCTCAGTCTTTGGGGATTCATTTACAAACTGTCTAGAGAATTTAGGACAAGTCCTAGCCAGATGTGAAGAGACTAACTTAGTCCTTAATTGGGAAAAGTGTCACTTCATGGTGGACGAGGGGATTGTCCTAGGTCATAGAGTGTCAAGGGCAGGTGTAGAGGTTGACAGAGCCAAGATTGAAGTAATAGAAAAGTTGGTAGAACCTCAAAATGTTAAAGCCATTAGAAGTTTCTTAGGGCATGCTGGCTTCTATAGAAGGTTCATTAAGGACTTTTCCAAGATCTCCAAGCCTTTATGTGAGCTTCTAGAGCTAAACAAACCCTTCATCTTCTCTAGAGAATGTTTCCTAGCCTGGAAGACCCTTAAGGAAGCACTAGTCACAGCCCCTGTCATAGTAGGACCAAATTGGGATCTCCCATTTGAGATGTTATGTGATGCTAGTGACTATGCTGTAGGGGTCATGTTAGGCCAAAGGATTGACAAGCTAACACACCCTGTATACTATGCTAATAAAACACTTAACGAGGCACAATGCAACTACACAACCACTGAGAAAGAGATGCTAGCTGTAGTGTTTGCCTGTGAGAAATTTAGGAACTATATCGTAGGAACCAGAACAATAGTGTTTACAGATCACTCTGCACTTAAGTACCTTATGAGGAAGGCTGATGCTAAGCCTAGGTTGATAAGGTGGGTACTGTTGTTGCAAGAGTTTGATCTGGACATTAGAGACAAGAAAGGATGTGAAAATGTGGTTGCGGATCATCTTTCCAGATTACAGCATAATTGCGAAAAAATTGCGGAACCCGCAATTTCTGATGCTTTCATTGATGAACATGTCTTTGTTTTGGCTCATAGTGATAACGATGAGGAACCTTGGTTTGCTGACATTGCTAACTTCCTTGCATCGCAGGTACTGCCTACTTTCAAGGGAGGACAAGAGAAGAAGAGGTTCCTTCACGAAGCAAGGAAATTCATATGGGATGACCCCACATTGTACAAGACATGTGCTGACGGATTGCTGAGGAAGTGTGTTTCAGCTGCTGAGGCGAAGTCTGTGCTGCAGCACTGCCACACAGCTCCCTATGGTGGACACTTTGGTGGCCAAAGAACAGCTGCAAAGGTATTCCAGAGTGGCTATTATTGGCCAACGATCTTCAAGGATGCACACAACTTCGCACACAGCTGTGATGAATGCCAGAGAACAGGTAACCTCAGTCGCAAGGATGAGATGCCTCTCACTTACATCTTAGAGTTGGAGCTCTTTGATGTGTGGGGCATTGACTTCATGGGACCATTTCCCCCATCATCAGGTAACCTTTACATTTTAGTGGCAGTAGACTATGTATCCAAGTGGGTAGAGGCCATAGCATGTCCCAATAATGATGCCAAAACAGTCATAAAATTCTTGCATAGGCACATTTTTACTAGGTTTGGAACACCTCGTGCTATCATTAGTGACGAGGGGACACATTTTATTAATAAAGCTATGGAGAGAGTGTTGGCTAAGTATAACATTAGACACAGAGTAGCCACTCCCTATCACCCACACTCGAATGGACAGACTGAAATTTCAAATAGGGAGATTAAAAACATCCTAGAAAAAGTGGTCAAACCCAATAGAAAGGACTGGTCATTTAAACTCGAGGATGCACTTTGGGCCTATAGAACTGCATATAAGACACCCCTAGGTATGTCTCCTTATAGACTTGTGTATGGTAAAGCATGTCATCTTCCATTCGAGTTAGAAATTAAAGCATTTTGGGCACTAAAAGAGTTGAATTATTGCGTGACTGATGCGGGAACGTTTGAATTATTGTCCTATGAAAATGCTAAAATGTATAAGGAAAAGACCAAGATTTGGCACGACAGTAGACTTAGGATTAAGGACTTTAAAAAAGGCCAACTCGTTTTGTTATTCAACTCACGATTGAAATTATTTCCAGGCAAACTTAAGTCTAGATGGTCAGGTCCATTTGTAATTACTAATGTGTTTGTTCATGGTGCCATCGAGATAAAGAACTTGCAGCAAGGGCAACCCTTCTTGGTTAATGGTGCAAGGTTGAAGCACTACTATGAGGAAGGAGATGTGAAGACTCTCTCGGCCTTCCTCTTGACTGAAACGTGAATTAAGAACGAGAGAGGACGAGTGGTTACTGTGCTCGTTTAGTCAAGGCTAATGCCTTAGTTTATTTTTTGCAATTTTTCCGGTTATCGTTTGTACATATGTTTGTGTGATTTTAATTAAGTATTTGATGTTGATTTTCTTTATTTTTGCAGGGAATCGATAGAGGGAATCAAGGAGATTACATCCAGCTAAAAAAATCAAGGAGATATTGGGCCAAATCAAAGATACGGTTGAGCAAAGATTGCCATTTAAATGCAAAAAATCTCCAACGGTAACTAGAATTGCGCAGGATTTGCGGAATCCGCAAAAATATAGCCGTTGGGATTTTTTGTGTTTCCTTTATATCCGTTAGAAGGCGCGTTGATCCGTACGATTCTCCCATTATCTGAACTTCAAGAAAACTGATTTTCTCTTCATCTGTGATTCCTCTCTCCAAATCTCCAAGATTCGACAATGGTGCTCACAAGGGCCGAACGATCTGCGGCCAAGAAGAGGGCTGACGAGGCTGAAACGGCTGCAAGGGAAGCACTTCTTGCCCTCGCAGATGCTGATGCTGCGCGAACTGAACGCCTTCCCAAACTGCCGATCCGTAGGAAGAAGTGGAAGGTTGTCACAGAGATACCTGCTGGACCCTCTGAACCAGCAGGCACACCCAAGAAGCGCAGATGGAGTATTGCTGTGACCGAAGAAGAGATCAAGAAAAAGACTCCCTCTGTGGAGAGTCAAGAATTGGGCCAGCCTTCTCACGAGACAGCCGAGCGCAGCCCTTCACCATCCCAACCGGTTCGTAGTCCTGAGCTCTCTCCATCGCCGCCAGCACAGAGCCCTGAGTTGCCTTCATCACCGCAGAGTTCTGCGCAGACCCCTACAGCAGCACAAAGCACCACTCCTTCGCACACTTCTCCACGGCCTGACCCTGAATTCCCATATGGGGAGTACCAAGAATCAACGCAGGGCAGTGGGGAAGCTGAGGAAGACGAGGTCTTCTCTCCGTTGAGGGAAGCCAGCCCTGAGAGTCCTGCGCAGAAGGATGATTCTATGGAAGAAACACTGGGGGCTTGCTTCCGTGCGATCACAACCAAGGCGAAGCTGAAAAAGAAGAAGGCTGCCAAGATTATCAAGGCCAAACGGTCCAAGAAATCAAAGAAAAAGAAAGCCAAGAGGGCGCTGGCATCAGAGGAGAAGGGTGCTGAGCCATCACTCAAGAAGCTCAAGCTTGAGGCTGCTGAGTCAGCCAAACAAAAAGACAAAGGGAAGGCCAAGCTTTACCCTGAAGATGAGCCTCAGTCAGTGAGGTACGTGTCTTCTGACGCTGAGTCTAGAGGCATGGAGCTGAGGAAACGAGAGATGCTGCACGAGAAGGGCTTCCTCGACAGACCTGCGGACCTGCCGCAATTCTTGCGCGCAGGAATTACGAATCACGGCTGGGAGGAGTTGTGCAGACCACCTAATCCAGCTTACACAAGCATGGTGTATGACTTCTACGCCAACCTGAGGAATTCTGAGGAAGGGTTGTCTGTGGTCAGGGGAGTAGAAGTGGACTTTTCAGCAAAAGCCATCAACGAAGCCTATGGCCTCAAGGGCCAAAAACATACTGACTATGCGAGGATTGTTGATGAGCCTACTGAAGCCGTCCTGGAAGAGGCCATTCGGACCATTGGCCAACCTGAGGCATCCTGGACCGTGTCACGCAATGGGAGGCACACGCTCATGAGTGCCAACCTCACAGCTAAGGCAGCGGTGTGGTTTTCTTTCGTGAAAAGGAAACTAGCCCCAGTGACTCATGAGACCACCATCAACCAGAGCAGATCGCTGCTGGTCTATGCTATCATGCGAGGTCTCACGATCAACGTGGGTGAAGTCATGTCAGCCGCCATTGTTGATTGCGCCAAGAAGGGTAAGGGTCCATTGTTTTTCCCTAATACTATTACTAAACTATGTTTGCGTGCAGGAGTTCCCATTGAGCGAATGGAACAGCAGATGGCTTACACAGGCCACTTGGAGCTGCCCACAGGCTTGAGGCTGAAAAGGAAGGGCAACATGGAGTTCGAGCTGGATAGATTGGCTGCTGCTCAGTCACTGTCCATGGCGTGCCTGATGGATCTACAGAAGAGGATGGCTCAGTGGGCCACTTATGCACAGGCAAGAGACAAAGAGGTTGCTGATCAGCTGGGGTGTCTTTTCCCTGACTTTCCCACCAACCTACTGTCTCCATGGGTGCCTCCACGACCACGAGGGACTGATTATGAGGATGATGACATCTGAGTGCTGGTTTGAATTGCACTCAAGGGAGTATTGCTGTTCCCTTACAATAATTTTTTTTTTTTTCAAACTGCTTTTTGTGAACCATGTGAATTATGCTGTTTTTAGTTACTATTTTGATCTGTTTTAGTTGCTTAGTTTTAAGTTTTTAAATTGTTTAGTGTAGCCTGCTGCTAGCTGATTAGGTAGATTAGTTTAGTTTCATTTTTAGAGAGCTTGAATGACTGGAAAAAGCATGCGTAGGGTCCTTAACCACTGATATATCTGCCCTGTCCTTATTGCGAAATAATTGCGGCAACCGCAATTTTTATTACTGAATGCATGTTTTTGACTATCTGTTTAGCTAGGCTGTGATCTGTTTAAATTCTATCTTTTGCTGCTACCATGACTACCTTATATAGCTTATCTTAAAGCATGCTGGATGAGTGTCATAGGACACCCTTTGATAGTTTAAATTAATCTCTAAACAGCTCAGCATGCATAGCTTTAAGTCCTTATCTGTCTGTTTTTCTGAATTTCTGCTGCTGTGCTATTTACTTTTAGAATGTTCTGTCTATGTCTAGGGATTTTAGGTTCTCTTTGTTTTACCTTAGACTAGATGCTTCTAGACAAGTTTGGGGGTGTGCCACCTCAGACACTCATTGGGGACAATGAGTAGTTTAAGTTTGGGGGAGGCCACCCTAGGCCTAGGAACATTCCTCTCTTCCTTGTAGACTTAAGCATTCTTCTTCTCTTTAAAAAAAAAATGAATGATAGAATAGAATAAAGGGGGATGTCTCTCTTGAGGTTGCTGAGTAATCAATGACAAGTGTGTAACCCACAAATGGCATTGCGTCAAAAGGCAACCAAAGGAGAGGTCTCCAAGGAACAAAGAAAACTTAGGGAAGAAGAATGTATGCTTAGGAGTTGCAACCTTGTGGCTTAGATGTCCTAATTAAAAAGAACTCTGATCTTCAATGAGCTGAGCACAAGGTTGTAGCTTTTTAAGTTTGTCTAGGGAGATGAATGTATATCCAATGAAGTGATGCCAGGGTTTAGTTTGTCATATGAAAGTACTACTGTCACTGGTTTTTGTACTAAGACTGGCATGACTCTAAGGAATCCTAGGTAGTTCAGAAGAAAAGACTAGAAGCATGTACTGAGTCTGAGGTAAAGCTAGGTAGAATTTGAAACCTTAGGGATAGTGGCATGATGTGACAAAAGCAAGTGGATCAGTCGTAGGGAGTTAATGAAAACAGTAGGAGTATTAGGCGTGCGAAGTCAGAAGAAGCTAGATAAGAGGATAGTTTTAAACTTAGAAGTGTGTCACAGGACAGCACTGCTATAGGTAGGAATGTAGGGGAGTCAGTAAGTGGTTAAAGGGAATGAAAACAGCAGCCTAAGTAAGTCCTTAGTTTACTTGAGGACAAGCAAAACCTTGGCCCAAATGCACCTGCAAACTACTATAAAAGGGGGTCAAAGTCGGAGGTTCAAGCATGATCCGAAAGCGTAGAAGTCTTCTCGCAGTTCATCTTTTCTCTTGTCGTTCTTCTTCGTCTGTTGGTGTGAGAGTCTCAGCTGTTGGAATCGACAATCTGATAGGAAGGAGAGAAGATTCGTCTTCTCTCTCGATTGGATTCATCCAAGCAAGGCTATTCTTTCTCCCCATTCAGTCGAAGCAATCGCAACAAGGCGTCCACGCTCTATTTACTGCTTTCTGTCTTGTGTTCTTCATTTCCAGCACTGCTTTGTTGTTATTTCCTTTCCTTTAGTCATTGCATTCTATTTCGTTATTGTCTGTCTTTATGTTATTCACCTTAAGCTTTCCCTTGTCCATTCAAACAATCAAGTAATCACAAGCAATATTCTTCATTTCACAGTTTCTTACCTTTGCAAGCTACTGCTTTTCCTCACTGTTTTATCTTTATATTTCTTCTAAGCATGTCTGTTTTATCTCGTATTTCTATTCTCTATACATCCATGAGTAGCTAAGTCACATAGGGGCATGCTAATGACAAGACTATAGGCTAAAAAACGTGAACTAAGCATGTAGGATAGCTCTCGAAGCATTGATTGTATGTAAGCTTCATCCCACGGGCAATTTCGATTGGCCATCCATTTTGTCCAAAGAACTCCTAACCTCTGGAAGGAGTAAGAGTTCAGAGTCATACACTCATGCTAGCCTTTCAAGGTAGCTAGAAAACGACCTAGGAATAGGCGTTTTCCTAGTACAAACTGTACACTTCTGCTTTAACAAGATGCTTAAGACCTTACTTGGACATGAGTAAACTAAAGAATCTAATGCATGGAATCGGACGATACATGAGATTGAGTGAGTTTGATGCATAGAGAGTTGATCCAATGCTTGAGAATCGTATGAAAATGCCTATAGAGGAGTCGTTAGTAGCCCTTGTTTCCCCATTTTACACACTTTCGCTGTTATTAAAATTGCGGTAGAATTGCTGTCTCCGCAATTCTGCTAAGTTACAATTCTGTTTAGCTGTTTTCTTCTTCATTTATTAATCTCGTCTCTTTTCCTTTGAGTTTAATTTCAACTTGCATTTGTTTATGTTGCATTCCTTTATACATTCAGTAAGAAGTAGGCAATTAAAAACCAATTTTACCCCATCAAATCCACCCATTCTTTCTTAACTTTACACTTCACGAGTAACTTATAATAAATCTCTGTGGGAAAACGAATGAAAAAATATTTACTACTTGCTATAAGATCATGTATGCTTGCATGTTCTGAGTGCTCTTTCTTCCTTATTGCTTATTTATATTAACACATTGAGCACGCAACACCTTTACATACTCGTAGCTGTAGACTATGTATCTAAGTGGGTAGAGGCCATAGCATGTCCAAACAATGATGCCAAAACAGTCATTAAGTTCCTTAATAGACATATTTTTACTAGGTTTGGTACACCTCGTGCTATAATTAGTGATGAAGGGACACACTTTATTAATAAAGCTATGGAGAAAGGGTTGGCTAAATACAATGTTAGACATTGATAACTCCATTTTGGAGCTATTAAATACGTCCTAATTATAGCTAAAGTCCGCTTTCAATTGATTAAATATATCTCTTTTGTAGGAGAAAAGCGGCAAAGAGCTCGTGCGTCCGTTGGGCATGTTCGAGTGCTTAAAGTGGAGTTTTAGCGCCCCGGGAATGCATCGGGAAGAGGGGAACTTGTTCCGTGAAGAAACGGGCCAAAACAGCCTTGAAGAGGCAAAGCTTCAGCCCCAAACCCGAGAGCCAGCGTCGAGCTACAGCGTCGAGACGCTGGCTCGACGCTGGAAAAACCCGAGAGCAAGCGTCGAGTGATAGCGTCGAGACGCTAGCTCGACGCTGCCCTGGCGTCGAGACTCTGCTTGGCGTCGAGACGCTCCGGAGGAGGCGCGCGCAGAAATTCATCGGGGCAGCGTCGCGACGCTGACCCAGCGTCGCGACGCCATCGCGAGCGCGCGCGGCAACTTAGGGTACAGCGTCGAGACGCTGGCCTAGCGTCTCGACGCTACGACGATGGCAGTAGCTAAAAGACGATTTTCTGCACATTTTTTGGGAGGATCATCTTCTTCATCTCTCGACGGATTTGGACGATTTTAGTCTTCTTCTTCCCCATTTTTCTCTCTATTTTCCGTGGAGCTCCGCCATTGTTGGCATGCTAGTGAGCTCCACTTTCCTTTGTAATAAGTAGACGGATCCTTCCATGGCCGTGGCGGGAGCGGGATTGACGAACCGCGCCATGAACGGCTAAGGTAAGGGTGACGGTTTGGGATTTGTTTAGGGGGATTTTGTTAAACATATATGGTTTTGATAATCTGAGTTTTTAGATGCATATTGGTTCTGTTTATTAGCATTCATTTACCTTGCTTAATCCAACGCGCATGCTAAAATACGTTGATTGACACTCGGGTAGTTTCGCATGTTGTGTATGTTAAAGAGCAGCGATGCCGTGCCTCTCACTGCTCGACTAAGTAACACAGGTAGATGGAATTAAATCGAAGTATCGAGTCGGGTAGGATAATTGTTGATTGCATACAGCGTTTGCGGGCAATCTACTAGCAATTAGAATTCACGCTCGAATGTTCGTCGCGGTTAGCTAGTGACTGTCTAATTTTACCTTAGGGCTGATCACCTTGACGTAGGCTTGGATAACGTGTAATTAGAACTGTGTGGTCTAATTAAAATCCATGGAGTCGGCTACTTTGGGGCTTCTCTGGTAGTCGTCCGCGTGCTCAATAAACTGAAATCCATGTTATTAGAATTAAATGATAAACTGAACTTGTTTAACAATTGATCCCGAGACTCCCCAAACCGTGCACACGCTCTCTTCTTGTTATTCTTTCTTCGTTGCTTTCGCTTTATTTCCCCTTTGCATGATAAAAACCCCCCGTTACCAATTAATCAATTAAATCCCAATTTCATTATTAAATTCAAGCTTCCTATTCCTTGGATCGACCCTGTTACCACTGGCTGCAAAGCCTTGGTTATAGGCTTTATAAATCGTATTTTGGCAAGCCTCGACAGCTTGAGATATAGCGATAGTTCAAAAATATCGTTACCAAAATTGGCGCCGTTGCCGGGGAATAGGCATTTGATTGAATTTATGATTGAAGTTTGAATTTGATTTATTGATGGTTGACTGAATTTTTTTTTTTTTTTTTTTTTCTTCTGTTTGTACTTTGTATGTTTGGATTTTTGTTTGTGTATGACCCGTTCCTCTGAGGGTAGTAGTTTGCAGTTTATCCCAGAGATTGACAGAGAGGAGCGGCGGTTACGTAGAGAGGCCCGGGAGGGGCAAGGATCGTTTGAAAGAGAAGAAGGCAATCCCTTCTTTGTTGACGAGATGGCGCAAGGTGATGCGCCACGGACGCTAAAGCAACTGGCAGCGCCAGACCTGAACCTGCAGCCTTTGTGCATTAACTACCCCGTGGTAGCAGGTAACTTCGAATTAAAATCTGGTTTAATTCACCAGTTACCTTCCTTCCATGGCAACGCAGGTGAGGACGCGAACAAACACCTGATGGAGTTCCATTGCGTCTGCGCGGGGATGAAGCCCGCAGGGGTCACGGAGGAGCAACTGAACATGAGGGCATTCCCCTTCACACTCAAAGACAAAGCCAAGGATTGGCTATACTACTTGCCCTCCGGATCCATCACCACGTGGCAGGATATGAAGCGGGTATTTTTGGAGAAATACTTTCCCGCATCCTTGGCCACTACATTGCGGAAGAGGATTTATGGGATCACCCAGGATGTCGGTGAGTCCCTACACGAATACTGGGAACGTTTCGGGCGCCTGTGCGCGAGCTTCCCACATCATCAGATTGCCGACCAGCTGTTGATTCAGTACTTTTATGAGGGGATGACGCCCCATGACCGGCAGATGATCGATGCGGCGAGTGGAGGGGCACTGATTGACAAGACCCCAGTTGAGGCCAAGCAGTTAATTGCAAACATGGCCACGAACTCGCAGCAATTCGGTATTCGGGGACAAGGACAAGTGCACAGCGTGGCTCAGAGCCACGAGATGATCGAGATGAAGGCCCAAGTGGCCGAGATAGGCAATATGTTGAAGAAAATCGTTGGAGGACACCGTGAGGATGCGGAGGTCAACGCGATCGGGGGGTACGCTTCCAACCCAAGGATGTACGACCCATATGCAAACACTTACAACCCCGGTTGGCGCGACCATCCAAATTTCAGCTATGGGAATAGGGAAGGGCACACTCGCTTCCAAGGCCAGTCCCAGGATAGGCCTAATTCTTCCACCCAGACTCAAGCCTCGAGCTCCTCCAGCTCGCTTGAAGAGATGGTAAGGACCATCGTGACTAGCACCAGCCAGTTCCAAAAAGAGACTCGAGAAGAGCTCAATTCTCATAAGGCAGAGCTGCAGAATCTGAACAAGCAGCTGACACAGATGGCGGTGTCTATCAGTAAACTTGAGAGCAAGAGCTCGGGGAAGCTTCCTTCCCAAACTACAGTAAACTCATGTGAAAACGTGAGTGCCATTCAGCTGCGCAGTGGGAAGTCACTTTCCACCAGAGCTGTGAAGGAAGCCACGGACAGCTTGCATAAGTCCGCCCCGACTGCTCCTGAGGTTCAGATTGAGAAAAAAGATGAAAAGGTCAGTGTACCTGAGGATGTTACCAGAGCACCATTCTCGAGTAGGCTTGCTAAGCCTACTTTGGAATCTGATGACGAGGAGGTCTTGCGAACCTTCCAAAAGGTGATGGTAAATATCTGTTAAGTCTCTGAAAGTGACTTATTTAGGACCTATTTAGCTTAGGAAGATGCACATACTTAGGTGTTTTTAATAGCATTTAGCCTAAACCTATGCTTAAATATGAGAATTAGAAGAAGGTAGCTAAATTAGGACTTATGTACAATAGGAAAGAAAAGGGTTGAAAACCGAAGGAAAAGAATGAAAAAACAAACATTGCGATTGAATTGCGAAAACATTGCGGGAACCGCAATTATTCAAGTGAAAACCGTAAGTTGACTGATCTTTTTCTGTTAATTTCCGTTATTTCAGGGATTCGTTCTTTCTCCTCCATCCATTCTGATATACGACGTTGAAGATTGATGGTTCTCCTTGGCCCAAACGCACCTGCAAACTACTATAAAAAGGGGTCAAAGTCGGAGGTTCAATCATCATCCGAAAGCGTAGAGTCTTCTCGCAGTCCATCTGTTCTTCTGTTTTTCCTTTGCCGTCTGTTGGTTTGCGAAGCTCAGATGTTGGAATCGATAATCTGATAGGAAGGAGAGGAGATTCTTCTTCTCTCCCGATTGGATTCATCCAAGCAAGGCTGACCTTTTTGATCCTTCATTCGAGGCGGTTGCGACGAGGCTTCAAGCAACATTTACTGCTTTCTGCTTTTCATTTCCATTTTCTAGCTCTGTCTTTGTGTTATTCATTTTAAGCTTCATCTGTTCGTTCAAACAATCAAAGTAATCAAATCTCAATTCTGCATTTCACAGTTCCCATCTTCTGCTGCTACGGTTTTGTCTTGCTGTTTTAAGCACATTTCCCTTCTAAGCATGACTGTTTTATCTTCCATTTCTGTTCTCTATATATCCATGAGTAGCTAAGTCACATAGGGGCATGCTAATGACAGAACTATAGGCTAAAAAACGTGAACCAAGTATGTAGGATAGCTCTCGAATCATTGGTTGTATGTAAGCTTCATCCCACGGGCAATTTCGATTGGCCATCCATTTTGTCCAAAGAACTCCTAACCTCTGGAAGGAGTAAGAGTTCAGAGTCATATAATCATGCTAGCCTTTCAAGGTAACCAGAAAACGACTTAGGAATAAGCGTTTTCCTAGTACAAACTAAACACTTCTGCTTTAACAAGATGCTTAAGACCTTACTTTGAGTTGAGTAAACTAAAGAATCTAATGCATGGAATCGGACGATACATGAGATAGAGTGAGTTTGATGCATAGAGAGTAGATCCAATGCTTGAGAATCGTATTAAAATGCCTATAGGATAGTCGTTAGTAGCCCTTAATTCTCCAATTTACACACTTTTTCTGTTTTTCCAATTGCGGAAACATTGCGGTGCCCGCAATTCTGCTAAGTTACCATTCTGTTTAGCTGTTTTCTTCTTCATTTATCAATTTCGTCTCTTGTCTTTTGAGTCTAATTTTAACTTGCATTTGTTTATGTTGCATTCCTTTATACATTCGGTAAGAAGTAGGCAATTAAAAACCAATTTTACCCCTTCAAATCCACCCCTTCTTTCTTAACAAATACACTTCGTGAATAGCTAAAAATAAGTCTCTGTGGAAAAAACGAATGAAATATACTTACTACTTGCTGTGAGACCATGTATGCTTGCATGTTCTGAGTGCTCTATCTACTTTCTTGCTTATTTATTTCATCACATTGAGCACGCAACAAGTTTTTGGCGCCGCTGCCGGGAATTTATTTAAGTGAAAACGAAGTTTGTTAAGTTAGAAAAAAAAAAAAACATTAATATCTATTGGAGCTAATCTTCCTTCATTTCCTTTACAGGTACTATCAAGCTAGTTTATGAATGAGTTTCCAAACCTCAACTCGCATAGAGAGAAACTTTGCAGGTGGAAAACGTATGTGTACGACAAAGTAAATGAATACGCTGCAGAACTTAATTGGAGGACGAGTTTGCCCACAACAGTTTGAAGAATTTTATCAGCCATGTGCTTATTGTGGGGATAATCATAACTTGGAGAATTGCCCAACATTGAATTATCAAGAGAGGCAATATCAACAAAGCTATGACAACCATTATTCGTACATGTGTAAACATGATCAGTGGCAACTCTCAAATAATCCTTGGGAAGAGCATGTGCAAGTTGCTCAGTATGAAGAATTTTCCCAACATGAAGACTATCAACATTATGCCCCAACTCCAAATGAAGAATTATCACCCACTTTGGAGGCGTTATGGATAGAATTCATGGAAAGAAATGATGCATCCATGAGGAGAATTGATGTGCAATTAGCCCAGCTCACAAATGACTTACAAGATCTACTTGCTATAGCAAAATCACCACCACCATGCCCTCAGATGTTCGATTTTTATGATGATGAATCCTTTGTTACCTTCGAATCTGAGAAGAGTGATCCAATGGAATCTCCATATGAAATGGTGGAGTTGGTGAAAGTTGAGAAAAATGAAATCGTGCTGGGTGAGGCCAAAGAGACTAATGCGCTACTTGAGGAACCAGAATTTGAAATGCCTGATGATGCAACAAGCTGCTCCACCAATGAAAGAGCTGAGCCACCACCACCACAAATGCTCCAGCTGAAGGAGTTAGAAAGAGATGTGCCAGAAAAAGAAGTCCCATCGCATCAAAGCTATGTTGTAGCAAATGTTGTAGAAACAAAACCAACGCACAGAAAGTACAAACCTTGGGATGTTATAACATGCAGTCTCTTTGAAAGAATCAACAAATTCAAGGTGTGGCAGAATGTCCGACCCCGTAAATCAAGACTTAAGTATCTTAAAGGAGCAGAAGTGATGCCTCGAAACATTGAAGAATATCCATATGAGGCAGATTGACAAGGGAGATTTCTGATCCCTAATCTCTTAAATTAGGATTTTATCATGCTTTGTTTAGATTTCGTATGTTAGGAGTAGTTTATTTTGGGAATGAAATATTTATTATGTGCCAACAATCATAGTCGTTTAGCATGAATTGATGATGCACTGTGGGCCTATAGGATTGCATATAACACAAATCGGGAGAGAAGATGATCGTTAGGTATGTCTCCTTATAGGCTAGTACATGGAAAAGCATGTCATCTTCCATTCGAGTTAGAAATTAAGGCATTTTGGGCATTAAAAGAATTGAATTATTGCGTGACTGATGCAGGAACGTTACGGTCTTTTCAATTACATGAGCTTGATGAGCTTAGACACATGTCCTATGAAAATGCCAAAATGTATAAGGAAAAGACCAAGATTTGGCATGATAGTAGACTTAGGATCAAGGACTTTAAAAAAGGCCAACTTGTTTTGTTATTCAACTCACGATTGAAATTATTTCCAGGCAAATTGAAATCTAGATGGTCAGGTCCATTTGTCATTACTAATGTGTTTGTTCATGGTGCAATAGAGATAAAGAACTTGCAGCAAGGGCAACCTTTCATGGTTAATGGTGCACGGTTGAAGCACTACTATGAGGAAGGAGATGTGAAGACTCTCTCGGCCTTCCTCTTGAATGAAGCATGAAATTAAGAACGAGAGAGAACGAGTGGTTACTGTGCTCGTTTAGTCAAGGCTAATGCCTTAGTTTATTTTTTGCAATTTTTCCGGTTATCGTTTGTACATATGTTGGTGTGATTTTAATTAAGTATTTGATGTCGATTTTGTTTGTTTTTGCAGGGAATAGATAGATGGAATCAAGGAGATTAAATCCAGCTAAAAAAATCGAGAAGATATTGGGCCAAATCGAAGATACGGTTGAGCAAAGATAGCAATTTAGATGGAAAAAATCTCCAACGGTCCCTAAAATTGCGCAGGAATTGCGGGATCCGCAAAAATTATAGCCGTTGGGATTTTTCCGTTTCCTTTATATCCGTTGAGACGCGCGTAGATCTATACGATTTCCCAAGTCTCTGAACTCCAAGGAATATCTTTTCTCTTCATCTTTGATTCTTCTTTCCAAACATCCAAGATTCGACGATGGTGCTCACAAGAGCCGAACGATCTGCGGCCAAGAAACGGGCTGACGACGCTGAAACGGCTGCGAGGGAAGCACTTCTTGCCCTCGCAGATACGGATGCTGCGCGTACCGAACGTCTTCCCAAGCTTCCGGTCCGTAGGAAGAAGTGGAGGGTCGTCACAGAAATCCCTGCTGGACCCTCTGAACCAGCAGGCACACCCAAGAAGCGCCGGTGGAGTGTCGAGGTGGCCGCCGAACCAAGCAAAGCAAAGACTCCCTCTGTGGAGAGTCAAGAAACTGATCGTGCGTCCCACGAGTCGACCAAGAAGGGTTCGTCGCCATCTGCATCACCAGCGCACAGCCCGTCACCGGCTGAACCAGTGCACAGCCCAGAGATCCCTTCATCACCTCAGAGTTCTGCTCAGACACCTGCAGCAGCACAGAGCACCACGCCGTCTCACACTTCTCCACGGCCTGATCCTGAATTCCCATATGGGGAGTACCAAGAGTCCACGCAGGGCAGTGGAGATGCTGAGGAAGACGAGGTCTTCTCTCCTATGAGGGAAGATAGCCCTGACGGTCCTGTACAGAAGGATGACTCCATGGAAGAAACGTTGGGGGCGTGCCTCCAGCAGATCACGATCAAGGCCAAGGCCAAGAAGAAGAAGAAGGCCAAGATTCTTAAGGCCAAGCGATCCAAGAAGCTGAAGAAGAAGAAGGCTAAGAGGGCGCCTTCATCAGAAAGGGACAGCACTGAGCCCTCACTCAAGAAACTCAAAGTTGAGGCTGCGGATTCAGCCAAACCAACAGACAAAGGGAAGGCTAAATTATACCCTAAAGATGAGCCTCAATCTGTGAGGTATGTATCGTCTGACGCTGAATCCAGAGGGATTGAATTAAGGAAGAGGGAGTTGCTGCATGAGAAGGGCTTCCTCGACAGACCTGCTGACCTGCCGCAGTTCTTGCGCGCAGGGATCATGAACCATGGATGGGAAGAATTTTGCAGACCGCCCAATCCAGCCTACACGAGCATGGTGTACGATTTCTACGCCAATGTGCTCAGCCCTGAGGATGGCCTGTCTGTGGTCAGAGGGGTAGAAGTAGACTTCTCAGCTAAAGCCATCAACGCAGCCTATGGTCTCAAGGGCCAAACACACACAGATTACGCACGGATCGTTGATGAGCCTACTGAGGCAGTTCTGGAAGAGGCCATACGGACCATTGGGCAGCCTGAAGCTTCCTGGACCGTATCACGCAATGGGAGGCACACTCTCATGAGTGCCAACCTCACGGCTAAAGCAGCTGTGTGGTTTTCGTTCGTGAGAAGAAAACTGTCCCCCGTGACTCACGAGACTACAATCAACCAGAGCCGTTCGCTGATGGTTTATGCGATAATGAGAGGTCTCACGATCAATGTGGGGGAAGTGATTGCTGCTGCCATTGCCGAGTGCGCAAAGAAAGGTAAGGGTCCATTATTTTTCCCTAACACCATAACGAAACTATGTTTGCTTGCAGGAGTTCCCATCGAGCGAATGGAGCAGCAAATGGCTTACACAGGCCACTTGGAGCTGCCTGCTGGCTTGAGGCTGAAGAGGAAAGGGAACATGGAATTCGAGTTGGACAGGTTGGCTGCTGATCAGTCACTATCCATGGCCTGCCTGATGGATATGCAGAGGAGAATGGCTCAATGGGCCACTTACGCGCAGGCACGGGATAAGGAAGTTGCAGACCAGCTTGGGTGCATCTTCCCTGACTTCCCCACGAATCTCTTGACTCCATGGGTGCCTCCACGCCCACGACAACCTGATGAGGATGAAGAGAATTGAGTGCTGGTTTGAATTGCACTCAAGGGAGTATTGCTGTTCCCTTAGAAAAAAAAACAATTTTCTGCTTTCTGATAGACCATGTGAATTATGCGGTTTTTCGTACACTTTTGATCTGTTTTAGATGCTTAGTTTTGTGTTTGTACTGTTGCTTAGTTTAGTCTGATGATAGTTGACTAGGTAGGATAGTTTAGTTTTATTTTTAGAGAGCTTGAATGACTGGAAAGAGCATGCTTAGGGGCCTTAATCACTGTTATATCTGCCCTAACTCGATTGCGAAATAATTGCGGTACCCGCAATTTTTATTACTGAAAGCATGTTTTGGACTGTCTGTTTAGCTAGGCTGTGATCTGTTTTAATTCTATCTTTTGCTGCTAGCATGACTACCTTATATAGCTTATCTTAAAGCATGCTGGATGAGTGTCATAGGACACCCTTTGACAGTTTAAATTAGCCTCTGAATAGTGCTCAGCATGCATAAACTGTAAGTCCTTAACTGTCTGTTTTGTCAAATTTTCTGCTGCTGGGATAATTGCTTTTAGAATGTTTTGCCTATGCCTAGGACTTTTAGATTCTCTTTGTTTTACCTTAGACTAGATGCTTCTAGGACAAGTTTGGGGGTGTGCCACCTCAGACACTCATTGGGGACAATGAGTAGTTTAAGTTTGGGGGAGGCCACCCTAGGCCTAGGAACATTCCTCTCTTCCTTAAGACATAAGCATTCTTCTTCTCCTTTTAAAAAAAAAAAAAAAAAAAAAAATGTGTGATAAATAGAAAAAGTGAAAAAATAGAATAAAGAGGGGAGTCTCTCTCAAGTTGCTGAGTAATCAGTGCCAAGTGTGTAAACCACAAGTGGCGTTGCATCAAAAGGCAACCCAAGGAGAGGCTCCACCTAAGTAAGAAAGGAAAAAGTGAGAAATAGGAAAGAAGAATGTATGCTTAGGAGTTATAACCTTGTGGCTTAGATGTCCTAATTAAAAAGAACTCTGATCCTCAATGAGCTGAGCACAAGGTTGTAGCTTCTAGGTTTGTCTAGGGAGATGAATGTATGTCCAATGTAGTGATGCCAGGGTTTAGGTTGTTCTCTAAAAGTACCACTGTCACTGTTAATACTAAGACTGGCATGACTCTAAGGAATCCTAGGTAGCTCATAAGTAAAAACTAGAAGCATGTACTGAGTCTGGGGTAAAGCTAGGTAGAATTTGAAATCTTAGGGATAATGGCATGATGTGACAAAAGCAGGTAGATCAATAGTAGTGAGTTAATAAAAACAGCAGGTGTTTTAGGCAGGCGAAGTCAGAAGAAGCTTGATAAGAGGGTGGTTTTAAACTTAGAAGTGTGTCACAGGACAGCACTGCTATAGATAGAGATATAGGGGAGTCAATAAGTAGTTAAAGAAGATGAAACAACAGCCTAAGTAAGTCCTTAGTTTGCTTGAGGACAAGCAAAACCTTAAGTTTGGGGGTGTGTTAAGTCTCTGAAAGTGACTTATTTAGGACCTATTTAGCTTAGGAAGATGCACATACTTAGGTGTTTTTAATAGCATTTAGCCTAAACCTATGCTTAAATATGAGAATTAGAAGAAGGTAGCTAAATTAGGACTTATGTACAATAGGAAAGAAAAGGGTTGAAAACCGAAGGAAAAGAATGAAAAAACAAACATTGCGATTGAATTGCGAAAACATTGCGGGAACCGCAATTATTCAAGTGAAAACCGTAAGTTGACTGATCTTTTTCTGTTAATTTCCGTTATTTCAGGGATTCGTTCTTTCTCCTCCATCCATTCTGATATACGACGTTGAAGATTGATGGTTCTCCTTGGCCCAAACGCACCTGCAAACTACTATAAAAAGGGGTCAAAGTCGGAGGTTCAATCATCATCCGAAAGCGTAGAGTCTTCTCGCAGTCCATCTGTTCTTCTGTTTTTCCTTTGCCGTCTGTTGGTTTGCGAAGCTCAGCTGTTGGAATCGATAATCTGATAGGAAGGAGAGGAGATTCTTCTTCTCTCCCGATTGGATTCATCCAAGCAAGGCTGACCTTTTTGATCCTTCATTCGAGGCGGTTGCGACGAGGCTTCAAGCAACATTTACTGCTTTCTGCTTTTCATTTCCATTTTCTAGCTCTGTCTTGTTGCTGTTTCTTTTCCTAGTAGCTAGAATAGATTATTTCGTTGTGTTCTGTCTTTGTGTTATTCATTTTAAGCTTCATCTGTTCGTTCAAACAATCAAAGTAATCAAATCTCAATTCTGCATTTCACAGTTCCCATCTTCTGCTGCTACGGTTTTGTCTTGCTGTTTTAAGCACATTTCCCTTCTAAGCATGACTGTTTTATCTTCCATTTCTGTTCTCTATATATCCATGAGTAGCTAAGTCACATAGGGGCATGCTAATGACAGAACTATAGGCTAAAAAACGTGAACCAAGTATGTAGGATAGCTCTCGAATCATTGGTTGTATGTAAGCTTCATCCCACGGGCAATTTCGATTTGCCATCCATTTTGTCCAAAGAACTCCTAACCTCTGGAAGGAGTAAGAGTTCAGAGTCATATAATCATGCTAGCCTTTCAAGGTAACCAGAAAACGACTTAGGAATAAGCGTTTTCCTAGTACAAACTAAACACTTCTTCTTTAACAAGATGCTTAAGACCTTACTTTGAGTTGAGTAAACTAAAGAATCTAATGCATGGAATCGGACGATACATGAGATAGAGTGAGTTTGATGCATAGAGAGTAGATCCAATGCTTGAGAATCGTATTAAAATGCCTATAGGATAGTCGTTAGTAGCCCTTAATTCTCCAATTTACACACTTTTTCTATTTTTCCAATTGCGGAAACATTGCGGTGCCCGCAATTCTGCTAAGTTACCATTCTGTTTAGCTGTTTTCTTCTTCATTTATCAATTTCGTCTCTTGTCTTTTGAGTCTAATTTTAACTTGCATTTGTTTATGTTGCATTCCTTTATACATTCGGTAAGAAGTAGGCAATTAAAAACCAATTTTACCCCTTCAAATCCACCCCTTCTTTCTTAACAAATACACTTCGTGAATAGCTAAAAATAAGTCTCTGTGGAAAAAATGAATGAAATATACTTACTACTTGCTGTGAGACCATGTATGCTTGCATGTTCTGAGTGCTCTATCTACTTTCTTGCTTATTTATTTCATCACATTGAGCACGCAACAATATCCCGCTCCTAGAGGCAGTCAGTCAAGTGCCCAAGTATGCGAAATTTCTAAGGAGCTGGTGCACTACGAAAAGGAAGTCCAGAGGGACTGAGAAAAAGAAGGAAAACGTCTCTGCCATACTCCCAGGTACGTTGCCAGCGAAGTGCAACGATCCAGGTACCTTTACTATCCCTTGCACTATAGGTAGTAAAGTTGTTCGTAATGCCATGTTAGACTTAGGAGCTTCTGTTAATGTTATGTCTTATGCATTGTTTCGTGAACTGAATTTAAATGAGTTGCATGAGTGTAATGTTTCTGTTCAGTTGGCTAATGGGTCAAGCATCTGTCCTAGGGGGAAGGTAGAGGATGTTTTGGTTAGAGTCGGGAATATGACATTTCCTGCTGATTTCCTTGTTTTAGACATGAATGAAAACTCATCGCATGCTTCGTCCTCCATGTTGTTAGGACGTCCCTTCCTTAAGACCGCTAGGGTCAAAATTGATGTGTATAAGGGCGTTGTTTCTTTGGAGTTTGATGATACTTTGCATGAGTTCTCTTTATTTGATGGAAAATCTGCTGGAAACATATCTGTGATTGAGTATGATGAGAATGGGAGTCTACCCTCGCGCTTGAGGGATGGTTCCCATGTCTCAGTTAAAATTTCTGATTTAAATATGTGTGATAACAATGCTGGTTTTTGCACTAACAATTCTGATATTCACGTGCCCGAGGCACGAAGAGTGCAAAATGTTTTTCAGGATGATGGCAGGAAAAGTGTGGACGTGGACAAGTTTGGATCGTCCCCCGCACCTACAGACTATGGATGAGTCTGTGGAGAGAATACAGTCGAGCAACCGACTTTAAAAATTCTGCGCTTCTCGGAGGCACCCGAGTGATGGACTGTTTTTCTGTTTTAGTCTAGTTTAGTTGCTTTCTAGATTAATTTAGTTTTAATTCGCTTGCTGTTTTTTGTTAGGAATTGAGGAAGAGAAGACAATTTTGGACTCTGATGCGTTTGTGCGCCGCTTCCTCGCCCTCGCCAGCTTCACAAAGAGTCAGGGAAGTGTACTTCTTCTTCCCATCTTACTTTGTATATCTGACTGGTTGGCATTGAGGACAATGCCAAATTTTGAAGTTGGGGGTGGAGTTAGTCTGACGGATATGCATGTGTAGTTTGTTGAGAAGTGCTATAATGATATTGAAGTGCTTGGGACTCTGTCTACTGTTTTCTGACTGTGATAGCCTAGGAAATGCATGTTAGAAATTTGAGCATGTTCATAATCGAGTTTTTGCATGAGTTTTGTGTTTATTAGGTTCATGTCAAAAATTTTAAAAAAAATTTCTGTTGCTCCCTTGCACTTTTCGCGCACTTAGCAACCTCTCCCTAGATTCCGTAAGCTTGGTTTATCGCATGTTTCGCTAATTCTCGTTGTCACCCCGAAAGGCACTCTAGGTAGCTTGTTGCATGAGAGTTAGTGGTTAGTTAATTAAGAAAGCATGTGCTTAGCCTAATGTAAAAAAAAAATAGAAAAGCATGTTTGATAGAAAATTCCTCTCGAGGCGCTCCTCCTTCTTTGTAGCGCTAAAGAAGTGAGCGTGAGTCCTTAAAAACGTGAAGCTTTGGCCAAAGTTTGACGTGTTAGGCAGCTCGTGTTGGAAAGAAAAAGAAATAAAAAGTTGGTTCAAAGAACCTAAATAAAAGAGTACAAAGTACTTTTGAAAAGAAAGAAAAAGAATGAGAAAAATAATTAGGTCTCTTAATTTGCCTCTCTCTCTCGTGTAAGTCAAGTGTAGCTGTTCTTAAATGCTAGAAGTAGGGGGAAAACGGGATGTGCGTTGCATGTAGGTTTTCCGGGTTTACGTGAGTTTAGGAGTGGTTTGCTAGCACCCACACACGTTAGGGGGCAAGAGTTAATTTTTGATATGTCCTAGTTAATACATGAACAAAATGCTTCCATGATTATACTCGTGTTTGAATTTCAATATGCATGGAGGTTTGAGTTAGAATGCATGTAAACGCGTCCTTTGAGTCAATGTCTTTGTAGTGCTTGCTCGAGGACTAGCAATGTTTAAGTTGGGGGTGTTTGATAACTCCATTTTGGAGCTATTAAATACGTCCTAATTATAGCTAAAGTCCGCTTTCAATTGATTAAATATATCTCTTTTGTAGGAGAAAAGCGGCAAAGAGCTCGTGCGTCCGTTGGGCATGTTCGAGTGCTTAAAGTGGAGTTTTAGCGCCCCGGGAATGCATCGGGAAGAGGGGAACTTGTTCCGTGAAGAAACGGGCCAAAACAGCCTTGAAGAGGCAAAGCTTCAGCCCCAAACCCGAGAGCCAGCGTCGAGCTACAGCGTCGAGACGCTGGCTCGACGCTGGAAAAACCCGAGAGCAAGCGTCGAGTGATAGCGTCGAGACGCTAGCTCGACGCTGCCCTGGCGTCGAGACTCTGCTTGGCGTCGAGACGCTCCGGAGGAGGCGCGCGCAGAAATTCATCGGGGCAGCGTCGCGACGCTGACCCAGCGTCGCGACGCCATCGCGAGCGCGCGCGGCAACTTAGGGTACAGCGTCTCGACGCTACGACGATGGCAGTAGCTAAAAGATGATTTTCTGCACATTTTTTGGGAGGATCATCTTCTTCATCTCTCGACGGATTTGGACGATTTTAGTCTTCTTCTTCCCCATTTTTCTCTCTATTTTCCGTGGAGCTCCGCCATTGTTGGCATGCTAGTGAGCTCCACTTTCCTTTGTAATAAGTAGACGGATCTTTCCATGGCCGTGGCGGGAGCGGGATTGACGAACCGCGCCATGAACGGCTAAGGTAAGGGTGACGGTTTGGGATTTGTTTCGGGGGATTTTGTTAAACATATATGGTTTTGATAATCTGAGTTTTTAGATGCATATTGGTTCTGTTTATTAGCATTCATTTACCTTGCTTAATCCAACGCGCATGCTAAAATACGTTGATTGACACTCGGGTAGTTTCGCATGTTGTGTATGTTAAAGAGTAGCGATGCCGTGCCTCTCACTGCTCGACTAAGTAACACAGGTAGATGGAATTAAATCGAAGTATCGAGTCGGGTAGGATAATTGTTGATTGCATGCAGCGTTTGCGGGCAATCTACTAGCAATTAGAATTCACGCTCGAATGTTTGTCGCGGTTAGCTAGTGACTGTCTAATTTTACCTTAGGGTTGATCACCTTGACGTAGGCTTGGATAACGTGTAATTAGAACTGTGTGGTCTAATTAAAATCCATGGAGTCGGCTACTTTGGGGCTTCTCTGGTAGTCGTCCGCGTGCTCAATAAACTGAAATCCATGTTATTAGAATTAAATGATAAACTGAACTTGTTTAACAATTGATCCCGAGACTCCCCAAACCGTGCACACGCTCTCTTCTTGTTATTCTTTCTTCGTTGCTTTCGCTTTATTTCCCCTTTGCATGATAAAAACCCCCCGTTACCAATTAATCAATTAAATCCCAATTTCATTATTAAATTCAAGCTTCCTATTCCTTGGATCGACCCTGTTACCACTGGCTGCAAAGCCTTGGTTATAGGCTTTATAAATCGTATTTTGGCAAGCCTCGACAGCTTGAGATATAGCGATAGTTCAAAAATATCGTTACCAGACATAGAGTAGCCACCCCTTATCACCCACATTCGAATGGCCAAGCTGAAATTTCAAATAGGGAGATTAAAAACATACTCGAAAAAGTGGTCAAACCCAATAGAAAAGATTGGTCGTTTAAACTTGAGGATGCACTTTGGGCATATAGAACTGCATATAAGACACCCCTAGGTATGTCTCCTTATAGACTTGTGTATGGCAAAGCATGTCACTTACCATTCGAGTTAGAAATTAAAGCATTTTGGGCCTTGAAAGAACTGAATTATTCCGTGACCGATGCGGGAACATTGCGGTCTCTGCAATTACATGAGCTTGATGAGCTTAGACATATGTCCTATGAAAATGCTAAAATGTATAAGGAAAAAACCAAGATTTGGCACGACAGTAGACTTAGGATTAAGGACTTTAAGAAAGGCCAGCTTGTCTTATTATTTAACTCACGGTTGAGATTATTTCCAGGCAAACTTAAGTCCAGATGGTCAGGTCCTTTTGTGATAACTAACGTGTTTGTTCATGGTGCAATCGAGATTAGGAACCTGCAGCAAGGGCAACCGTTCATGGTTAATGGTGCACGATTGAAGCATTATTATGAGGAAGGAGATGTGAAGACTCTCTCGGCCTTCCTCTTGACTGAAACGTGAAATTAAGAACGAGAGAGGACGAGTGATCACTGTGCTCGTCCATTCGAGGCTTTTTGCCTCCTTAGTTTATTTTTGCTATTCTTTCGGTTACTGTTTGTGTATATTTTTGTGTGATTTTGATTACGAATTTGATGTTGATTTTATTTCTTTTTATAGGGGATCGATAGAGGGAATCAAGGAGATGAAATCAAGATTAAAAATCGAGGAAGATATTGGGCCAAATCAAAGATTCAGTTGGGAGAATATTGGAATTTAAACTCAAGAAAATCTCCAACGGCCATTTAATTGCGGTAGATTTGCGAAATCCGCAACAGAAATAGCCGTTGGGATTTCCATCATTACTTATAGCCGTTAGAAGCGCGTTGATCCGTACGCTTCCCCCATTCTCTGAACTCCAAGAAATTTCTCTCCCTCTTCATCTGCAATTCCTCTTTTCAGATTCCTACGATTCCACCATGGTGCTAACAAGAGCTGAGAGATCTGCGTCCAAAAAGAAGGCCGACGACGCTGAAATTGCTGCGAGGGAAGCACTCCTCGCCTTGGCAGATGCTGAGGCTGCGCGCACTGACCGACTCCCCAAGCTGCCTGTCCGCAAGAAGAAGTGGAAGGTGGTTACGGAGATCCCTGCTGGACCCTCTGAACCAGCAGGAACGCCCAAGAAACGCAAGTGGAAGGTGGCTGTGGCCGAAGCAGCGATCAAGAAGAAGACTCCCTCTGTGGAGAGTCAAGAAAGTGGCCGTCCGGCCCACGAGACAGCCGAGCAAAGCACTTCTCCATCTCGACCAGCGCGAAGCCCTGAGCCTTCTCCATCACCACAGAGCTCTGAACACACTCCACCGGCGCAGAGCCCTGAAGCATCACCCATCTCCCAGAAGCCTGACCCCGAATTTCCATATGGAGAGCATCAAGAATCGGCGCAGGGTAGTGAAGATGCTGAAGAAGAAGAGGTCTTCTCGCCTGGTGGACGGATTTTTGAATATCCGCTTAATCTCAAGCTGTCGAGGCTTGCCAAAATACGATTTATAAAGCCTATTGCCAAGGCTTTGCAGCCAGTGGTAACAGGGTCGATCCAAGGAATAGGATGTTCGAATTTACTAATGAAATTGGGATTTAATTGGTTAATTGGTAACGGGGGGTTTTAATCATGCAAGAGGAAATAAAGAGAAAGCAACGAAGGAAGAATATTATGTAGAGAGCGTGTGCACGGTTTGGGCGTCTCGGGGTCAATTGTTAGACAACATTCAGCTCATCATTTAATTCTAACGACATGGAATACAGTTTATTGAGCACGCGGACGACTACCAGAGAAGCCCCAAAGTAGCCGACTCCATGGATTTTAATAAGACCACACAGTTCTAATTACACGTTATCTAAGCTCACATTAAGATGATCGGTCCTAAGATGAATTCAGACAGTCACTAGCTAACCGCGACGAACATTCGAGCGTGAATTCTAAATGCTAGTAGGTTGCCCGCAAACGCCGTATGCAACCAACACTTATCCTACCCGACCCGATACTTCGATTTAGTTCTATTTACCTGTGTTACTTAGTCGAGCAGTGAGAGGCACGGCATCGCTACTCTTTAACATACACAACATGCGAAACTACCCGAGTGTCAATCAACGTAATTTAGCATGAGCGTTGGATTAAGCAAGGTAAACAGATGCTAATAATCAGATTCCAATATGCAAAAATATACTCAGATTATCAAAGCATGAGTGTCTAACAAAATTCCCCTAAACAAATCCCAAACCGTCACCCTTACCTTAGCCGCTCATGGCGCGGTTCGTCAATCCCGCTCCACCAACGACCATGGAAGAGTTCATCTACCTATTACAATGGAGAGTGGAGCTCACAAGCATGCCAACAATGGCGGAGCTCCACGGAATATAGAGAGAAAATGGGGAAGAAGAAGCTAAAAATCGTCTAAAACCGTAAAGAGATGATGGAGAAGAAGATGAAAAAAGTGCAGGAAAAATCGTCTTTTAGCTGCTGTAATCGTCGTAGCGTCTCGACGCTAGGCCAGCGTCTCGACGCTGTGCCCTAAGTTGCTGCGCGCGCGCGCGATGGCGTCGCGACGCAAGGCCAGCGTCGCGACGCTGCCCCGATGAATTTCCTGCGCGCGCCTCCTCCGGAGCGTCTCGACGCCAAGCAGGGTCTCGACGCCAGGGCAGCGTCGAGCTAGCGTCTCGACGCTATCACTCGACGCTTGCTCTCGGGTTTTTCCAGCGTCGAGCCAGCGTCTCGACGCTGTAGCTCGACGCTGGCTCTCGGGTTTGGGGCTGAAGCTTTGCCTCTTCAAGGCTGTTTTGACCCGTTTCTTCACGGAACAAGTTCCCCTCTTCCCGATGCATTCCCGGGGCGCTAAAACTCTGCTTTAAGCACTCGAACATGCCCAACGGACGCACGAGCTCTTTGCCGCTTTTCTCCTACAAAAGAGATATATTTAATCAATTGAAAGCGGACTTTAGCTATAATTAGGACGTATTTAATAGCTCCAAAATGGAGTTATCATCGCCCTTGAGGGAAGTCAGCCCCGACAGTCCAGCGCAGGGGGATGATTCAATGGACGAGACACTAGGGGATTGCCTCCAACAGATCACAACCAAGGCAAGATTGAAAAAGAAGGTCACCAAGGTTGTCAAGGCCAAACGGCCAAAAGCCTCGAAGAAGTCCAAGAAAAAGAAAGCCAGGGGTGAGCCTTCATCAAAGAAGGTGAGTGATGAGCCGTCTCTGAAGAATCTCAAGATCGAGGCTGCTGAATCAGCCAAACCAAAAGACAAGGGGAAAGCCAAGCTGTACCCCGAAGATGAGCCTCAATCTGTGAGGTATGTGTCCTCTGATGCTGAGTCCAGAGGCGCTGAGTTAAGGAAGAGGGACCTGCTGCACGAGAAAGGATTCCTCAACGCACTAGCAGACCTGCCGCAATTCTTGCGCGCAGGGATAACCAATCACGGCTGGGAAGAGCTGTGCAGGCCACTGTTGCGTGCTCAATGTGTAAAGATAAGTGTGCAAAATAGAAGAGAGAGCACTTAGAACATGCAAGCATACATGGTCTCACAGCAAGTAATGAGTATATTTAATTCGTTTTTTCCACAGAGACTTATTTTAGCTATTCGCGAAGTGTGAATGTTAAGAAAGATGGGATGAATTTAAGGGGGTAAAATTTGTTTTTAATTAACTACTTTTTGCTGAATGTATAAAGGGATATAACATAAACAGATGCAAGTTGGAATTAGATGCAAAGGATAAAAGATGGAATTAATAATTGAGAAAGGAAACAGCTAAACAGAATGAAAATTAACAGAATTGCGTGGACCGCAATGTTTCCGCAATTAAATGGCAGCGAAACTGATTAAAAGGGTGAATTGGGAGCTACTAATGACTATCCTATAGGCAGTTTATTACGATTATCAAGCTTTGGATCAACTCTCTATACATCAAACTCACTCTATCTCAAGTATCGTCCGATTCCATGCATGAGAGACTCAAGTTTACTCGACTTCAAAGTAAGGTCTTAAGCATCTTGTTAAAACAGGAGTTTTTAGTTTGTACTAGGGAAACGCCTATTCCTAGGCCGTTTCCTGATTACCATGAAAGGCTAGCATGATTATATGACTCTGAACTCTTACTCCTTCCAGAGGTTAGGAGTTCTTTGGACAAAATGGATGGCCAATCGAAATTGCCCGTGGGATGAAGCTTACATACAACCAATGTTCGAGTGTTAATCTGCCTACTTGACTCACGTTTTTTAGCCTATAGTTCTGTCATTAGCATGCCCCTAAGTGATTTTAGTTACTCATGGATATGTGGAGAATAGAAAAGGTAGATAAAACAGACATGCTTAGAAGGTAAATATGCTTAAAACAGCAAGCCAAAGCCGTAGCAGAACCAGATGGAAACTGTAAAATGCAGAAGGATACTTCGATTACTTAAAGTGTTTGAACGACAAAGGGAAGCTTTAAAAGAAATGAATTCAAGACAGACAATAACGAAATGCAGTAATTGAAATGCTAAACTAAGAACAACAATGATCAGAGATGGAAATAGGAAGAACAGAGCATAAAAACAGTAAAGGTTTGCTAGAAACTCCGTGGCAGTCGCCTCGAATGTTGATGATGAGAAGTCAGCCGTGCTTGGATGAATCCAATCGAGAGAGAAGAAGAATCTTCTCTCCTTCCTATCAGATTATCGATTCCAAATAGCTGAGACTCTAACTCCAACAGACGGCAAAAGAAAAACAGATGGAAATGGTGGACTGCACGAAGACTTCTGCGCTTCGAATGATTTCTGATCCTCCAACTTTGACCCCTTTTTATAGTAGTTTGCAGGTGCGTTTGGGCCAAGGAGAACCATCAGTCTTCAACGTCATATATCAGAATGGATGGATGAGAAAGAACGAATCCCTGAAAAGTCGGATCTAAACAGAAAAATGTCAGCCAACTTACGGTTTTAACTTGAATAATTGCGGCCACCGCAATTATTCCGCAATGCATTCTCAATGGTTATTTTTTCATTCTTTTCTTCGGTTTTCACCCCTTTTTCTACCTATTGTGCATAAGTCCTATATTAGCTACCTTCTTCTAATTCTCATATTAAAGCATAGGTTTAGGCTAAATGCTCACAAAAACACCTAAATGTGTACATCTTCTTAAGCTAAATGGGTCCTAAATAAGTCACTTTCAGAGACTTAACACACCCCCAAACTTAAGGCTTTGCTTGTCCTCGAGCATACTAAGGACTTACTTAGGCTGCTGTTTCTTCTTTTTTTTTTTTTTTACTACTCACTAACTCCCTTATATTCTTGTCTCTAGCAGTGCTGTCCTGTGACACACTTCTAAGTTTAGAACTAACCTCTTGTCTAGCTTCTTCTGACTTCACCTGCCTACTATACCCACTGCTTTTGTTAACCCCCTACTATTGATCTAACTACTTTTATGATATCATGCTATTATCCCTAAGGTTTCAGATTCTACCAAGCTTTACTCTAGACTCAGTACATGCTTCTAGCTTATTTTCAATGTGTCTAGGATTCCTTAGAGTCATGCCAGTCTTAGTATTAACAGTGACAGTGGTACTTTTTAGAGAACAACCTAAGCCCTGGCATCACTACATTGGATATACATTCATCTCCCTAGACAAACCCAACAGTTACAACCTTGTGCTTAGCTCATTAAGGATCAGAGTTCTTTTTACATAGGACATCTAAGCCACAAGATTATAACTCCCAAGCATACATTCTTCTTCCCCTATTTCTCCTTTTTCCTTTTTTACTTAGGTGGAGTCTCTCCTTGGTTTGCCTTTTGATGCAATGCCACTTGAAAAAGACTCCCCTCTTTATTCTATTTTTTCACTTTTTCTATTTATCACAATTATATATATTTTTTTTTTTTAGGAGAAGAAGAATGCTTATGTCCTAAGGAAGAGAGGAATGTTCCTAGGCCTAGGGTGGCCTCCCCCAAACTTCAACTACTCATTGTCCCCAATGAGTGTTTGAGGTGGCACACCCCCAAACTATCCAAGAAGCATCTAGTCCAAAGCAAAACAAAGAGAATTTAACAATCCTAGGCATAGGCAAAACATTCTAAAAGCAACTATCCCAGCAGCAGAAAATTTGAACATAACAGACAGGTTTAAGGTCTTATGGTTTATGCATGCTGAGCACTATTCAGAGGCAAATTTAAACTATCAAAGGATGTCCTATGACACTCATCCAGCATGCTTCAAGATCAGCTATATAAGGTGGTCATGCTAGTAACAAAAGATAGAATTTAACAGATCACAGCCTAACTAAACGGACAGTCAAAAACATGCAAACAGTCACAAAAATTGCGGGAACCGCAATTATTTCGCAATACAATCTGGGCAGATTTAACATTCACTCAGGCCCCTAGCATGCTTTTTCCCGTTACTCAGGCATCCTAAAAATAAAACTAAACTAACCTACCTAATCAACTAACATCAGACTAGACTAAGCAAAAGAAAAATCATAAAACTAAACATTAAAAACAGATCAAAACTGGAATCCAAAACAGCATATTATACACGATTCTTATCAAAAAGCAGGAAAATTGTTTTGTTTTTCTTAAGGGATCAGTAATACTCCCTTTAGTGCACTTCAAACCAGCACTCAATTCACATCATCCTCATCTGGTCGCCTTGGTCGTGGGGGCACCCATGGAGTTAGGAGGTTGGTGGGGAAATCCGGGAAGATGCACCCCAATTGGTCTGCAACTTCTTTGTCCCTCGCCTGCGCATAGTTGGCCCATTGAGCCATTCTCCTCTGCATGTCCATTAAGCAGGCCATGGATAGGGACTGCTCAGCAGCCAGCCTATCCAACTCAAACTCCATGTTGCCCTTTCTTCTCAGCCTCAGGTGGGCAGGCAACTCCAAATGGCCTGTGTAAGGCATCTGCTGCTCCAAGCGCTCGGTGGGAACTCCTGCAAGCAAACACAACTTTGTTATAGTGTTTGGAAAAAATAACGGTCCCTTACCCTTTTTAGCACACTCGGCTATGGCAGCAGTGATGACCTCTCCCACGTTGATCGTGAGACCTCTCATTATAGCATAAACCAGCAGCGAACGGCTCTGGTTAATTGTAGTCTCATGCGTCACTGGGGAGAGTCTTCTTCTTACGAATGAAAACCACACGGCTGCTTTAGCCGTGAGGTTGGCACTCATAAGAGTGTGCCGCCCGTTGCGTGACACTGTCCAAGAGGCTTCAGGCTGGCCAATTGTGCGAATGGCCTCTTCTAGCACAGCCTCGGTCGGCTCATCCACTATCCGTGCATAATCCGTGTGAGGTTCGCCCCTGAGACCGAATGCTTCATTGATGGCCTTGGCAGAGAAATCAACTTCCACCCCTCGGACCACAGATAGGCCATCCTCAGGGCTGAGCACGTTAGCATAAAAATCATACACCATGCTCGTGTATGCTGGATTGGGAGGTCGGCAGAATTCCTCCCAGCCATGGTTGAGCACCCCTGCGCGCAAGAACTGCGGCAGGTCAGCGAGGCGATCAAGGAACCCCTTCTCGTGCAACAGGTCCCTTTTCCTCAGCTCCACACCCCTGGATTCGGCATCAGATGAGACATACCTCACTGACGGCGGTTCCTCTTCAGGGTAGAGTTTAGCCTTCCCTTTATCGGCTGGCTTGGATGATTCAGCAGCCTCCACCTTGAGGCGTTTGAGCGAAGGCTCAGCACTCTCTTCGTCTGCTGAAGGCACTCGCTTGGCCTTCTTCTTCTTCAGCTTTTTGGACTTCTTGGACTTCTTGGCCTTGCCCATTTTGGCCTTCTTCTTCTCTTTCTTAATGTTGATCTGTTGGAGGCAAGCCCCCAACGTCTCTTCCATGGAATCAGCCTGCTGTGCAGGCTCAACAGGGCTGTCTTCCCTTATAGGAGAGAAGACTTCATCCTCCCCAGCATCTCCACTCCCTTGCGTGGACTCTTGATAATCCCCATAAGGGAATTCCGGATCATGCCGAGGGTAATTGTGCTCTGCTGATGGTGTGCGTGCAGAACTCAGTGGTGAAGTTGATGGCGCAGGGCTCTGCGCTGCTACTGGTGGCGGATCAGAACTCTGAGGTGCTGGAGACAACTCAGGGCTCTGTAACGGTGGTGACGACTCGGTGCTTGGCACTGGTTCAGATGGCAGATGGCTGCGCACAGGTGATTCAGACGGCAGAGGGCTGCGCACAGGTGATTCAGACGGCGACGAGCCTTCTTTGGCTGACTCGTGAGAATCACGATCAGGTTCTTGACTCTCCACAGAGGGAGTCTTGGCTGTGCTCGGTTCAGCGGCCGTCTTGACAGTCCACCGGCGTTTCTTTGGCGTGCCCACTGGCTCAGATGGGCCAGCAGGGATCTCAGTGACCACCTTCCACTTCCTCCTACGGATAGGAAGCTTGGAAAGACGGCCAGCACGTACAGCACCCTCATCAGCAAGGGCGAGAAGCGCTTCCCTCGCAGCCGCTTCAGCTGCGTCATCGGCCTTCTTCTTGGCGGCGGATCTCTCAGCCCTAGTGGAAACCATAGTTGCTTCTTGGAGATCTTGAGAGAGGAATCAAAGGTTGAGAGGATCGCAAAAATCTTGGAGATCAAAGAGTGAGAGAATCGTATCAACGAACGCGTTCTAACGGCTATAAATAAAACGGAAAAAATCCCAACGGCTCTTTTTGCGGATCCAGCAATATTTGCGCAATTCCAGGGATATTATTTCATAAAAATTCCAAACTTTGATCGCCCGTATCTTTCATTTGGCTTAACCGTTTCTTGATTTTTAAAGCTTGATTTACTCTCCTTGATCCCCTCTTTCGATTCCTTGCAAAAACAAACAAACAAACATTAAATACGCAATTAAATTTACACCACAAAACGTACAAACGATAAGCGAAAAAACAGTAAAAATAAACTAAGGCATTGGCCTTGACTAAACGAGCACAGTAACCACTCGTTCTCTCTCGTTCTTTTTGTCATGCTTCAGTCAAGAGGAAGGCCGAGAGAGTCTTCACATCCCCTTCCTCATAGTAATGCTTCAGTCTGGCACCATTGACCATAAACGGCTGCCCTTGCTGCAAGTTTTTAATCTCTATTGCACCATGAACAAAGACATTAGTAATAATAAATGGACCCGACCATCTAGACTTTAGTTTGCCTGGAAATAACTTTAAGCGTGAATTAAATAATAATACAAGTTGGCCTTTCCTAAAGTCTTTGATCCTAAGCCTACTGTCATGCCATATTTTAGTCTTTTCTTTATACATTTTGGCATTCTCATAGGCCATGTGCCTAAGCTCATCAAGTTCATGCAGCTGTAAAGATCTCAATGTCCCTGCATCCTTTACACAAAAATTTAATTCCTTCATGGCCCAAAATGCTTTGTTTTCTAACTCAAGTGGCAAGTGACAAGCCTTGCCATATACCAGCCTATAGGGAGACATACCTAGGGGTGTCTTATATGCTGTTCTGTAAGCCCAAAGTGCATCCTCAAGCTTAAAAGACCAGTCTTTCCTATTTGGTTTGACTACCTTCTCTAGGATATTCTTTATTTCCCTATTGGAAATCTCAGCTTGACCATTAGAATGTGGGTGGTAGGGGGTAGCTACTCTATGTCGGATGTTATATTTAGCCAATAATTTCTCCATAGCCTTATTAATGAAATGTGACCCCTCATCACTAATGATAGCACGAGGAGTCCCAAATCGAGTGAAAATGTGCCTATGCAAAAAATTAGTGACTGTCTTAGCATCATTATTAGGACATGCCTTAGCTTCTACCCACTTTGACACGTAGTCTACTGCTACTAAGATGTACAGGTTACCTGATGATGGAGGGAATGGTCCCATGAAATCAATGCCCCACACATCAAAGAGCTCCAACTCTAAGATGTAGGTGAGGGGCATCTCATCCTTACGACTCAAGTTACCTGTCCTTTGGCACTCATCACAGTTGTGGGCGTAGTCATGGGCGTCCTTGAAGATCGTTGGCCAGTAGTAGCCACTCTGAAAGACCTTAGCAGCTGTTCTCTGCCCACCAAAATGTCCCCCATAAGGAGATGAGTGACAGTGCTGCAGCACAGATTTCGCTTCAGCAGCTGAAACACATTTCCTCAACAACCCATCAGCACAAGTTCTGTAAAGGATGGGGTCGTCCCAGATGAATTTCTTTACTTCATTGAGGAACCTCTTCTTCTCCTGTCCTCCCTTGAACACTGGTAATACCTGTGATGCACGAAAGTTAGCAATATCAGCGAACCATGGTTCCTCATCGTTATCACGATGGGACAAAGCAAAGACATGCTCATCTATGAAAGCATCAGAAATTGCGGACTCCGCAATTTTTTCGCAATTATGGTGCAATCGAGACAGGTGATCTGCAACCACATTCTCACAACCTTTCTTGTCCCGAATATCCAAATCAAATTCTTGCAGCAATAACACCCACCTAATCAGCCTAGGCTTGGCGTCAGCTTTCCTCATAAGATATTTCAGGGCAGAATGGTCAGTGTATACAATGGTCCTAGTGCCTACAATATAATTTCTAAACTTTTCGCAAGCAAATACTACAGCAAGCATCTCTTTTTCTGTAGTTGTATAATTACATTGGGCCTCATTGAAGGTTTTACTGGCATAGTAGACAGGATGTGTCAGCTTGTCAATTTTCTGTCCTAACATGACTCCAACGGCATAGTCACTGGCATCACATAGCATCTCAAATGGGAGATCCCAATTTGGTCCAACTATGATAGGCGCTGTGACTAGTGCCTCTTTAAGGGATTTCCAAGCTACTACACATTCCTCAGAGAAGATAAAAGGCTTGTTTAGCTCTAGAAGCTCGCACAGAGGCTTGGCTATCTTAGAAAAGTCCTTGATGAACCTTCTGTAAAAACCAGCATGTCCTAAGAAGCTTCTAATGCCTTTGACATTTTGGGGCTCTACTAACTTCTCTATAATCTCTATTTTGGCCCTATCCACTTCCACACCTGCCCTTGACACTCGATGTCCTAAAACAATCCCCTCATCTACCATAAAATGGCATTTTTCCCAATTTAGGACTAGGTTGGTCTCCTCACACCTAGCCAGGACTTGTCCTAGGTTGTCTAGACAGATTTTAAATGAATCCCCAAAGACTGAGAAGTCATCCATGAATATTTCTATCATGGACTCATCCAACTCAGAGAAGATTGCCATCATGCACCTCTGGAACGTTGCCGGTGCATTGCATAAGCCAAAAGGCATTCTGCGGAAGGCAAACGTTCCAAAAGGGCAAGTAAAGGTGGTCTTCTCTTGGTCCTTAGGATCTATAGTTATTTGGTTGTAACCAGAGTACCCATCTAAAAAACAATAGTAGGCTCTACCAGCTATTCTGTCTAGCATCTGGTCAATAAACGGTATAGGGAAATGGTCTTTTTTTGTTTCTTTGTTTAACTTCCTATAATCCATACACACCCTCCACCCTGTGACAGTCCTTGTTGGAATCAGTTCGTCGTTCTCATTGACTACCACAGTTATTCCCCCCTTCTTAGGTACACACTGGATGGGGCTCACCCACTGGCTACTAGCTATGGGGTAAATTACTCCTGCATCTAACCATTTTATTATCTCTTTCTTCACTACCTCTTTCATAGAGGGGTTTAACCTACGCTGGTGATCTACCTTAGGTGTGTGCTCTTCCTCTAATATAATTTTGTGCATACAATAAGAAGGGCTAATGCCTCGAATATCAGCAATAGTCCATGCTATAGCCTTCCTATGTTGCTTAAGCAGTAAAATTAAATCAACCTCATGCTGTTCACTTAATTTAGAGGAAATAATTACAGGCAGTGTATCATTATCTCCTAAATATGCATATTTGAGGTGAGTAGGTAGTGGTTTCAGTTCTAGAATAGGCGGATGCTCAATGGAGGGCTTTAAAGGATTTATAGTTCTATCAGTCAATCCTATATTCATACATACATGCTGTGGTTTATCTACAGTTACATTCATTATGTCAGATACATTTAAATCAGCTACATCTACTTGTACATATTCATTAGCATGCTTGGTTAATAATACATGCTCTAATTGTTTGTCCATAAGTGAGTCAACAACATCCATGCTTGCACAAGACTCAGAATCAGAGGGATACCTTAAAGCTTTGTAAACACTAAATTTTACCTCTTCATCATGAACTCTCATGGTTAACTCACCTTTTTGCACATCTATTAGTGCCCTACCTGTGGCTAGAAATGGTCTACCTAGCAGGATGGGTACCTCCTTGTCTGCCTCATAGTCCAGGACAATGAAATCTGCAAGGAAGATGAACTTGTCAACTTTCACTAGAATATCCTCAATCTTACCTTCTGGGTATGCGATGGATCTGTCTGCTAGCTGTAAAGTGACTGTAGTTGGACGTGCTTCTCCTATTCCCAACTGACGGAATAGGGACAGGGGCATGAGGTTAATGCTAGCTCCCAGGTCACAGAGAGCTCGCCCCACGTGCTTGCCTCCAAGTTCAACAGGTAAGGTGAAGGAACCAGGATCCTTCTCCTTCTTAGGCAGCTTGTTCTGGAGGATGGCACTGCACTCCTCAGTGAGATTGACTGTTTCAAACTCACCAATTATTTTTTTGTTAGTAATGATGTCCTTCAAAAACTTTACATAAGAAGGCATCGATTGTAAAACCTCTACGAAAGGAATATTAACGTGTACTTGCTTAAGTATTTCTAAGAATTTATTGAAATGTACTTCCTGTTCCTGCTTCTTTTTAAGTCTTCTAGGATAAGGAGGTGGTGGTACATAAGCAGGTACGTCAGGGCGCTTTAGGATTGGTGGAGGTCTAGGAATTTCTTCTATTTCCTCTACAATTGGCTCTAATCTGGTGTTGCGTGCTCAATGTGTAAAGATAAGTGTGCAAAATAGAAGAGAGAGCACTTAGAACATGCAAGCATACATGGTCTCACAGCAAGTAATGAGTATATTTAATTCGTTTTTCCACAGAGACTTATTTAAGCTATTCGCGAAGTGTGAATGTTAAGAAAGATGGGATGAATTTGAGGGGGTAAAATTGGTTTTTAATTAACTACTTTTTGCTGAATGTATAAAGGGATATAACATAAACAGATGCAAGTTGGAATTAGATGCAAAGGATAAAAGATGGAATTAATAAACGAGAAGGAAAACAGCTAAACAGAATGTAAATTTGCAGAATTGCGTGGACCGCAATGTTTCCGCAATTAAATGGCAGCGAAACTGATTAAAATGGTGAATTGGGAGCTACTAATGACTATCCTATAGGCAGTTTATTACGATTATCAAGCTTTGGATCAACTCTCTATACATCAAACTCACTCTATCTCAAGTATCGTCCGATTCCATGCATAAGAGACTCAAGTTTACTCGACTTCAAAGTAAGGTCTTAAGCATCTTGTTAAAACAGGAGTTTTTAGTTTGTACTAGGGAAACGCCTATTCCTAGGCCGTTTCCTGATTACCATGAAAGGCTAGCATGATTATATGACTCTGAACTCTTACTCCTTCCAGAGGTTAGGAGTTCTTTGGACAAAATGGATGGCCAATCGAAATTGCCCATGGGATGAAGCTTACATACAACCAATGTTCGAGTGTTAATCTGCCTACTTGACTCACGTTTTTTAGCCTATAGTTCTGTCATTAGCATGCCCCTAAGTGATTTTAGTTACTCATGGATATGTGGAGAATCGAGAAGGTAGATAAAACAGACATGCTTAGAAGGTAAATATGCTTAAAACAGCAAGCCAAAGCCGTAGCAGAACAAGCTGGAAACTGTAAATTGCAGAACTGTACTTTGATTACTTAAAGTGTTTGAACGACAAGGAAAGCTCTAAAAGAAATGAACTCAAGACAGACAACAACGAAATGCAATAATTGAAATGCTATACTAAGAACAACAGTGATCAGAAATGGAATTGAGAAGAACAGAACAGAAAAACAGTAAAGGAATGCTGAAAACGTCGTGGCAGTCGCCTCGAATGATGGTGATGAGAATTCAGCCGTGCTTGGATGAATCCAATCGAGAGAGAAGAAGAATCTTCTCTCCTTCCTATCAGATTATCGATTCCAAATAGCTGAAACTCTAACTCCAACAGACGGCAAAGGAAAAACAGATGGAAATGGTGGACTGCACGAAGACTTCTGCGCTTCGAATCGTTCCTGATCCTCCGACTTTGACCCCTTTTTATAGTTGTTTGCAGGTGCGTTTGGGCCAAGGAGAACCATCAGTCTTCAACGTCATATATCAGAATGGATGGAGGAGAAAGAACGAATCCCTGAAAAGTCGGATCTAAACAGAAAAATGTCAGCCAACTTACGGTTTTAACTTGAATAATTGCGGCCACCGCAATTATTCCGCAATGCAGTCGCAATGGTTATTTTTTCATTCTTTTCTTCGGTTTTCACCCCTTTTTCTACCTATTGTGCATAAGTCCTATATTAGCTACCTTCTTCTAATTCTCATATTAAAGCATAGGTTTAGGCTAAATGCTCACAAAAACACCTAAATGTGTACATCTTCTTAAGCTAAATGGGTCCTAAATAAGTCACTTTCAGAGACTTAACACACCCCCAAACTTAAGGCTTTGCTTGTCCTCAAGCATACTAAGGACTTACCTAGGCTGCTGTTTTACCCTCTTCTTTAACTACTCACTAACTCCCTTATATTCTTGTCTCTAGCAGTGCTGTCCTGTGACACACTTCTAAGTTTAGAACTAACCTCTTGTCTAGCTTCTTCTGACTTCACCTGCCTACTATACCCACTGCTTTTGTTAACCCCCTACTATTGATCTAACTACTTTTATGATATCATGCTATTATCCCTAAGGTTTCAAATTCTACCAAGCTTTACTCTAGACTCAGTACATGCTTCTAGCTTATTTTCAATGTGTCTAGGATTCCTTAGAGTCATGCCAGTCTTAGTATTAACAGTGACAGTGGTACTTTTTAGAGAACAACCTAAGCCCTGGCATCACTACATCGGATATACATTCATCTCCCTAGACAAACCCAACAGTTACAACCTTGTGCTTAGCTCATTAAGGATCAGAGTTCTTTTTACATAGGACATCTAAGCCACAAGATTATAACTCCCAAGCATACATTCTTCTTCCCCTATTTCTCCTTTTTCCTTTTTTACTTAGGTGGAGTCTCTCCTTGGCTTGCCTTTTGATGCAATGCCACTTGAAAAAGACTCCCCTCTTTATTCTATTTTTTTCACTTTTTCTATTTATCACAATTATATATTTTTTTTTTTAGGAGAAGAAGAATGCTTATGTCCTAAGGAAGAGAGGAATGTTCCTAGGCCTAGGGTGGCCTCCCCCAAACTTCAACTACTCATTGTCCCCAATGAGTGTTTGAGGTGGCACACCCCCAAACTATCCTAGAAGCATCTAGTCCAAAGCAAAACAAAGAGAATTTAACAATCCTAGGCATAGGCAAAATATTCTAAAAGCAACTATCCCAGCAGCAGAAAATTTGAACATAACAGACAGGTTTAAGGTCTTATGGTTTATGCATGCTGAGCACTATTCAGAGGCAAATTTAAACTATCAAAGGGTGTCCTATGACACTCATCCAGCATGCTTCAAGATCAGCTATATAAGGTAGTCATGCTAGCAGCAAAAGATAGAATTTAACAGATCACAGCCTAACTAAACGGACAGTCTAAAACATGCAATCAGTCACAAAAATTGCGGGAACCGCAATTATTTCGCAATACAATCTGGGCAGATTTCACATTGATGCAGGCCCCTAGCATGCTTTTTCCTATTACTTATGCATCCTAAAAATAAAACTAAACTATCCTACCTATTCACCTAACATCAGACTAGACTAAGCAAAAGAAAAATCATAAAACTAAACATTAAAAACAGATCAAAACTGGAATCCAAAAACAGCATATTATACACGATTCTATCAAAAAGCAGGAAAATTGTTTTGTTTTTCTTAAGGGATCAGTAATACTCCCTTTAGTGCACTTCAAACCAGCACTCAATTCTCATCATCTTCATCTGGTTGCCTTGGTCGTGGGGGCACCCATGGAGTTAGGAGGTTGGTGGGGAAATCCGGGAAGATGCACCCCAATTGGTCTGCAACTTCTTTGTCCCTCGCCTGCGCATAGTTGGCCCATTGAGCCATTCTCCTCTGCATGTCCATTAAGCAGGCCATGGATAGGGACTGCTCAGCAGCCAGCCTATCCAACTCAAACTCCATGTTGCCCTTTCTTCTCAGCCTCAGGTGTGCAGGCAACTCCAAATGGCCTGTGTAAGGCATCTGCTGCTCCAAGCGCTCGGTGGGAACTCCTGCAAGCAAACACAACTTTGTTATAGTGTTTGGAAAAAATAATGGTCCCTTACCCTTTTTAGCACACTCGGCTATGGCAGCAGTGATGACCTCTCCCACGTTGATCGTGAGACCTCTCATTATAGCATAAACCAGCAGCGAACGGCTCTGGTTAATTGTAGTCTCATGCGTCACTGGGGAGAGTCTTCTTCTTACGAATGAAAACCACACGGCTGCCTTAGCCGTGAGGTTGGCACTCATAAGAGTGTGCCGCCCGTTGCGTGACACTGTCCAAGAGGCTTCAGGCTGGCCAATTGTGCGAATGGCCTCTTCTAGCACAGCCTCGGTCGGCTCATCCACTATCCGTGCATAATCCGTGTGAGGTTGGCCCCTGAGACCGAATGCTTCATTGATGGCCTTGGCAGAGAAATCAACTTCCACCCCTCTGACCACAGATATGCCATCCTCAGGGCTGAGCACGTTAGCATAAAAGTCATACACCATGCTTGTGTATGCTGGATTGGGAGGTCGGCAGAATTCCTCCCAGCCATGGTTGAGCACCCCTGCGCGCAAGAACTGCGGCAGGTCAGCAAGTCGATCAAGGAACCCCTTCTCGTGCAACAGGTCCCTTTTCCTCAGCTCCACACCCCTGGATTCGGCATCAGATGAGACATACCTCACTGACGCAGGTGCATCTTCAGGGTAGAGTTTAGCCTTCCCTTTATCGGCTGGCTTGGATGATTCAGCAGCCTCCACCTTGAGGCGTTTGAGCGAAGGCTCAGCACTCTCTTCGTCTGCTGAAGGCACTCGCTTGGCCTTCTTCTTCTTCAGCTTTTTGGACTTCTTGGACTTCTTGGCCTTGCCCATTTTGGCCTTCTTCTTCTCTTTCTTAATGTTGATCTGTTGGAGGCAAGCCCCCAACGTCTCTTCCATGGAATCGTCCTGCGGTGCAGGAACATCAGGGCTGTCCTCTCTCATGGGAGAAAAGACTTCTTCTTCCCCAGCATCTCCACTGCCTTGCGTAGACTCCTGGTAATCCCCATAAGGGAATTCCGGATCAGGCCGTGGAGAATTGTGCTCTGCTGATGGTGTACGCGCAGAACTCAGTGGTGAAGATGATGGCGCAGGGCTCTGCGCTGCTACAGGTGGCGGATCAGAACTCTGAGGTGCTGGAGACAACTCAGGGCTCTGTAACAGTGGTGACGACTCGGTGCTTGGCACTGGTTCAGATGGCAGGGGGCTGCGCACAGGTGATTCAGACGGCGACGAGCCTTCTTTGTCTGACTCGTGAGAATCACGATCAGGTTCTTGACTCTCCACAGAGGGAGTCTTGGCGGTGCTCGGTTCGGCAGCAGTCTTGACAGTCCACCGGCGCTTCTTTGGCGTGCCCACTGGCTCAGATGGGCCAGCAGGGATCTCAGTGACCACCTTCCACTTCCTCCTACGGATAGGAAGCTTGGAAAGACGGCCGGCACGTACAGCACCCTCATCAGCAAGGGTGAGAAGCGCTTCCCTCGCAGCCGCTTCAGTTGCGTCGTCGGCCTTCTTCTTGGCGGCGGATCTCTCAGCCCTAGTGGAAACCATAGTTGCTTCTTGGAGATCTTGAGAGAGGAATCAAAGGTGGAGAGAATCGTGGAAATCTTGGAGATCAAAGAGTGAGAGAATCGTATCAACGAGCGCGTTCTAACGGCTATAAATAAAACGGAAAAAATCCCAACGGCTCTTTTTGCGGATCCAGCAATTCCACCGCAATTCCAGGGATATCTTTTCATACAAATCTCCAACTTTGCGTATCCGTATCTTTTATTTGGCTCAACCAATTCTTGAATTTTAAAGCTGGATGTGATCTCCTTGATTCCATCTATCGATTCCCTACAAAAACAAATAAAACAAACATTAACTACGTAATTAAAATCACGCCACAAAACCTACAAACGATCATCGAAAAAAAACAGGAAAAATAAACTAAGGCATTGGCCTTTGCTAAACGAGCTCAGTAACCACTCGTTCTCTCTCGTTCTTTTTGTCATGCTTCAGTCAAGAGGAAGGCCGAGAGAGTCTTAACATCCCCTTCCTCATAGTAGTGCTTCAACCTAGCACCATTGACCATAAATGGCTGCCCCTGCTGCAGGTTCCTTATCTCGATAGCACCATGAACAAACACATTAGTAATGATAAAAGGACCTGACCATCTAGACTTCAATTTGCCTGGAAAGAATTTCAATCGTGAGTTGAATAACAAAACAAGTCGGCTCATCAAGCTCATGTAATTGCAAAGACCGCAACGTTCCCGCAACAGTCACGCAATAATTCAACTCTTTTTAATGCCAAAAATGCCTTAATTTCCAGTTCGAAGGAAAGATGACATGCTTGGCCATGTACTAGCCTATAAGGAGACATACCTAAGGGTGTGTTGAATGCAATCCCATAGGCCCACAGTGCATCATCAATTCATGCTAGATGACTATGATTGTTGGCACATAATAAATATTTCATTCCCAAAATAAACTACTCCTGATATACGAAATCTAAACAAAGCATGATAAAATCCTAATTTAAGAGTTTAGGGATCAGAAATCTCCCTTGTCAATCTGCCTCATATGGATATTCTTCAATGTTTTGAGACATCACTTCTGCTTCGTTAAGATACTTAAGTCTTGATTTACGGGGTCGGACATTCTGCCACACCTTGAAATTGTTGAATCTTTCAAAGAGATTGCATGTTATAACATTCCAAGGTTGGTACTTGATGTGCGTTGGTTTTGTTTCTACAACATTAGCTGCAACATAGATTTGATGCGATGGGACTTCTTTTTCGGGCACATCTCTTTCTAACTCCTTCAGCTGGAGCATTTGTGGTGGTGGTGGCTCAACTCTTTCATTGGTGGAGAAGCTTGTTGCATCATCAGACATTTCAAATTCTTGTTCCCCAAGCAGCGCATTCGTCTCTTTGGCCTCATCCAACACAATTTCATTTTTCTCAACTTTCACCAATTCCACCATTTCATATGGAGATTCCATTGGATCACTCTTCTCAGATTCGAAGGTAACAAAGGATTCATCATCATAACAATCGAACATCTGAGGGTATGGTGGTAGTGATTTTGCTATAACAAGTAGATCTTGTAAGTCATTTGTGAGTTGGGCTAATTGCACATCCATTCTCCGCATGGATGCATCATTCCTTTCCATGAATTCTATCCATAACGCCTCCAACGTGGGTGATAATTCTTCATTTGGAGTTGGGGCATAATGTTGATAGTCTTCATGTTGGGGGAATTCTTCATAATGAGCAACTTGCACATGCTCTTCCCAAGGATTAATTGAGAGTTGCCACTGATCATGTTCACACATGTACGAATAATGGTTGTCATAGCTTTGATGATATTGCCTCTCTTGATAATTCAATGTTGGGCAATTCTCCAAGTTATGATTATCCCCACAATAAGCACATGGCTGATAAAATTCTTCAAACTGTTGTGGGCAAACTCGTCCTCCAATTAAGTTCTGTAGCGTATTCATTTACTTTGTCGTACACATACGTCTTTCACCTGCAAAGTTTCTCTTTGTTGCGAGTTGAGGTTTGGAAACTCTTTCATAAACTAGCTTGATAGTACCTGTAAAGGAAATGAAAGGAGATTAGCTCCAATAGATCTTAATGTTTTTTTTTTTTCTAACTTAACAAACTTCGTTTTCACTTAAATAAGTTCCCGGCAGCGGCGCCAAAAACTTGTTGCGTGCTCAATGTGTAAAGATAAGTGTGCAAAATAGAAGAGAGAGCACTTAGAACATGCAAGCATACATGGTCTCACAGCAAGTAATGAGTATATTTAATTCGTTTTTCCACAGAGACTTATTTAAGCTATTCGCGAAGTGTGAATGTTAAGAAAGATGGGATGAATTTGAGGGGGTAAAATTGGTTTTTAATTAACTACTTTTTGCTGAATGTATAAAGGGATATAACATAAACAGATGCAAGTTGGAATTAGATGCAAAGGATAAAAGATGGAATTAATAATTGAGAAAGGAAACAGCTAAACAGAATGAAAATTAACAGAATTGCGTGGACCGCAATGTTTCCGCAATTAAATGGCAGCGAAACTGATTAAAAGGGTGAATTGGGAGCTACTAATGACTATCCTATAGGCAGTTTATTACGATTATCAAGCTTTGGATCAACTCTCTATACATCAAACTCACTCTATCTCAAGTATCGTCCGATTCCATGCATGAGAGACTCAAGTTTACTCGACTTCAAAGTAAGGTCTTAAGCATCTTGTTAAAACAGGAGTTTTTAGTTTGTACTAGGGAAACGCCTATTCCTAGGCCGTTTCCTGATTACCATGAAAGGCTAGCATGATTATATGACTCTGAACTCTTACTCCTTCCAGAGGTTAGGAGTTCTTTGGACAAAATGGATGGCCAATCGAAATTGCCCGTGGGATGAAGCTTACATACAACCAATGTTCGAGTGTTAATCTGCCTACTTGACTCACGTTTTTTAGCCTATAGTTCTGTCATTAGCATGCCCCTAAGTGATTTTAGTTACTCATGGATATGTGGAGAATCGAGAAGGTAGATAAAACAGACATGCTTAGAAGGTAAATATGCTTAAAACAGCAAGCCAAAGCCGTAGCAGAACAAGCTGGAAACTGTAAATTGCAGAACTGTACTTTGATTACTTAAAGTGTTTGAACGACAAGGAAAGCTCTAAAAGAAATGAACTCAAGACAGACAACAACGAAATGCAATAATTGAAATGCTATACTAAGAACAACAGTGATCAGAAATGGAATTGAGAAGAACAGAACAGAAAAACAGTAAAGGAATGCTGAAAACGTCGTGGCAGTCGCCTCGAATGATGGTGATGAGAATTCAGCCGTGCTTGGATGAATCCAATCGAGAGAGAAGAAGAATCTTCTCTCCTTCCTATCAGATTATCGATTCCAAATAGCTGAAACTCTAACTCCAACAGACGGCAAAGGAAAAACAGATGGAAATGGTGGACTGCACGAAGACTTCTGCGCTTCGAATCGTTCCTGATCCTCCGACTTTGACCCCTTTTTATAGTTGTTTGCAGGTGCGTTTGGGCCAAGGAGAACCATCAGTCTTCAACGTCATATATCAGAATGGATGGAGGAGAAAGAACGAATCCCTGAAAAGTCGGATCTAAACAGAAAAATGTCAGCCAACTTACGGTTTTAACTTGAATAATTGCGGCCACCGCAATTATTCCGCAATGCAGTCGCAATGGTTATTTTTTCATTCTTTTCTTCGGTTTTCACCCCTTTTTCTACCTATTGTGCATAAGTCCTATATTAGCTACCTTCTTCTAATTCTCATATTAAAGCATAGGTTTAGGCTAAATGCTCACAAAAACACCTAAATGTGTACATCTTCTTAAGCTAAATGGGTCCTAAATAAGTCACTTTCAGAGACTTAACATCTGGCTCCTGATGGGCTAGTGGGTGGTGGACCTTGGTTGGGCAGAGACTCCAGTGGAGCACTAGACTCGGTGTTCTCTACTCTCTTTGGTATGTCTTTGGTATTGCTTACCAGAGGTCTTCCACTCCTGAGTTCAATTGCTTGAACTTGTTCCTTTCCTTCTCTCCTTGGCAGTTCAGTGTCAGCAGGGAGTCTACCTTGGGGCCTACTTTTAATTTCATTGGCTAACTGGCCTATTTGAGTTTCTAAGCTCCTTAGGGTAGCTTGCTGGCTTTGGAGAGTAGCCTCATTTTTTGCTATATATTCCTTGAGTAGGTTTTCTACAGAAGATCCTACTGGTTGATAAGGTTTTTGGTACATTGATTGGTTATGTTGGTTATGTTGGGGAGTGAAACCAGATGTTCCACTCGGCCTTGGTTGGTTATTATTTTGGTTAGAATTTGGTTGGCCACCCCATGACAGGTTTGGGTGGTTCCTCCAACCAGGATTGTATGTTTGTGAGTAGGGGTTGTTCCTTGGTTGCTGCTGGCTTCCTACATAGCAGACCGAGGATGGATTCCCAGGACAGTATTCATAAGGGTGTCCTTCCCCACAGAATCCACAGACTAATGCCTCGCCTTGACTTTGTTGAGTGCCCATTGACATGGCTGTGGCGGTATTGGCACTGGATTGGAGATTGGCCTGAGCCATTTGCTTGACTAAGTTGGTCAGGGCATTTATTTGGGTGCTCATGGCGCTTAGAGCATCCTTGTCTTGAGCTCTAGTTGGCTCTACAGGATCGTCTGACCACCTACAATGAGATGTTGAGATCTTCTCCAAGATCTCATAAGCTTCGTTGTAACTCTTGGACAACATGGAACCTCCAGCAGATGAATTTAAGACTTGTCTAGTGCTGGGGTTGCAACCTTTAAAGAAGACTTCTATTTGGATGCACCATGGGATGCCATGGTGCGGACATTTGATGAGAAGGTCTTTGAAGCGTGTCCAAGCTTCGTGAAGAGACTCACTTGGAGCTTGTTTGAATTTAATAATGTCATCACGGAAAGTAGAATTCCTATCAGGTGGGAAATATTTGACTAGGAATTTTTCAGCTAGATCTGTCCAATTAAGGACAGATCCGGAAGGTAATGAGTTCAGCCACGTTTTGGCCTTGTCCCTCAAAGAGTAAGGGAACAAGTATAGCCTTAATGCTTCTTGAGAAACTCCAGGGATTAGGAAGGTATCACTAACTCCTAAGAAGTTCCTAAGATGGTTGTGGGGATCCTCATTTTCCATTCCAAAGAATTGTCCCACAGTGGACAACATTTGGAACATCACTGGCTTTAACTCGAATGAGTTGGCAGTGATCTCAGGACGGATTATGCTGGGGTTCAGCTCCCCAGGCATAGGTACAAGATATGAAAGAATGGCGCTATCCTTGTCATTCGCTATGTCTATGGGGTTGCGAGTGGCAGGCACCAGATTTTGATCTCTAACATCCATTTCTCCTAAAGGTGGTGATGATAACCTTGCGGTATCAGCAGCTAATTGAGGTAAAGAAGGTTGTTTAAATAAACGTTTCTTGGCTTTATTCCTAGCTCTAAGTAATCTTTCGGGCTCAGGGTTGAACTCTAGATCACTAGATGGAAGCTCATTCATAAACTAACCTAAGTTTTACCTAATGAAGAAATGAAATATAGATCAAATGCAAACGAAAGTAAATGGATGATTCAAACTTAACAAAACTTCGTTTTACTTAAAATAAGTCCCCGGCAGCGGCGCCAAAAACTTGTTGCGTGCTCAATGTGTAAAGATAAGTGTGCAAAATAGAAGAGAGAGCACTTAGAACATGCAAGCATACATGGTCTCACAGCAAGTAATGAGTATATTTAATTCGTTTTTTCCACAGAGACTTATTTTAGCTATTCGCGAAGTGTGAATGTTAAGAAAGATGGGATGAATTTAAGGGGGTAAAATTTGTTTTTAATTAACTACTTTTTGCTGAATGTATAAAGGGATATAACATAAACAGATGCAAGTTGGAATTAGATGCAAAGGATAAAAGATGGAATTAATAATTGAGAAAGGAAACAGCTAAACAGAATGAAAATTAACAGAATTGCGTGGACCGCAATGTTTCCGCAATTAAATGGCAGCGAAACTGATTAAAAGGGTGAATTGGGAGCTACTAATGACTATCCTATAGGCAGTTTATTACGATTATCAAGCTTTGGATCAACTCTCTATACATCAAACTCACTCTATCTCAAGTATCGTCCGATTCCATGCATGAGAGACTCAAGTTTACTCGACTTCAAAGTAAGGTCTTAAGCATCTTGTTAAAACAGGAGTTTTTAGTTTGTACTAGGGAAACGCCTATTCCTAGGCCGTTTCCTGATTACCATGAAAGGCTAGCATGATTATATGACTCTGAACTCTTACTCCTTCCAGAGGTTAGGAGTTCTTTGGACAAAATGGATGGCCAATCGAAATTGCCCGTGGGATGAAGCTTACATACAACCAATGTTCGAGTGTTAATCTGCCTACTTGACTCACGTTTTTTAGCCTATAGTTCTGTCATTAGCATGCCCCTAAGTGATTTTAGTTACTCATGGATATGTGGAGAATAGAAAAGGTAGATAAAACAGACATGCTTAGAAGGTAAATATGCTTAAAACAGCAAGCCAAAGCCGTAGCAGAACCAGATGGAAACTGTAAAATGCAGAAGGATACTTCGATTACTTAAAGTGTTTGAACGACAAAGGGAAGCTTTAAAAGAAATGAATTCAAGACAGACAATAACGAAATGCAGTAATTGAAATGCTAAACTAAGAACAACAATGATCAGAGATGGAAATAGGAAGAACAGAGCATAAAAACAGTAAAGGTTTGCTAGAAACTCCGTGGCAGTCGCCTCGAATGTTGATGATGAGAAGTCAGCCGTGCTTGGATGAATCCAATCGAGAGAGAAGAAGAATCTTCTCTCCTTCCTATCAGATTATCGATTCCAAATAGCTGAGACTCTAACTCCAACAGACGGCAAAAGAAAAACAGATGGAAATGGTGGACTGCACGAAGACTTCTGCGCTTCGAATGATTTCTGATCCTCCAACTTTGACCCCTTTTTATAGTAGTTTGCAGGTGCGTTTGGGCCAAGGAGAACCATCAGTCTTCAACGTCATATATCAGAATGGATGGATGAGAAAGAACGAATCCCTGAAAAGTCGGATCTAAACAGAAAAATGTCAGCCAACTTACGGTTTTAACTTGAATAATTGCGGCCACCGCAATTATTCCGCAATGCATTCTCAATGGTTATTTTTTCATTCTTTTCTTCGGTTTTCACCCCTTTTTCTACCTATTGTGCATAAGTCCTATATTAGCTACCTTCTTCTAATTCTCATATTAAAGCATAGGTTTAGGCTAAATGCTCACAAAAACACCTAAATGTGTACATCTTCTTAAGCTAAATGGGTCCTAAATAAGTCACTTTCAGAGACTTAACAGCCACCCAACCCCGCCTACTCCAGCATGGTGTATGATTTTTACGCCAATTTGATGAACCCTGAGGATGGCCTATCTGTGGTCAGAGGAGTCGAGGTAGATTTCTCAGCTAAGGCAATCAACGAAGCCTATGGCCTCAAAGGGCAAAAGCACACTGACTATGCCAGGATCGTTGATGAGCCAACAGAAGCTGTCCTGGAAGAAGCACTGAGGATCATTGGCCAGCCTGAGGCAGCTTGGACGGTCTCACGCAATGGGAGGCACACTCTCATGAGTGCTAACCTCATAGCCAAGGCAGCTGTCTGGTTCTCATTTGTGCGCAGAAGGTTGTCCCCAGTGACCCACGAGACCACCATCAACCAAGGCAGATCGCTGCTGGTCTATGCGATCATGAGAGGCCTCACAATCAACGTTGGCGAGGTCATTGCAGGCTCAATCGCTGACTGCGCCATAAAGGGTAAGGGTCCACTTTTCTTTCCTAATACAATCACTAAGCTTTGCTTACGTGCAGGGGTCCCAATCGAGCGAATGGAAAGGCAGCTGGCCTACACGGGGCACCTGGAGTTGCCTACTGCCTTGAGGATGCGAAGGAAGGGGAACATGGAGTTTGAGCTAGACGGCCTGGCTGCTGCTCAATCTCTGTCAATGGCCTGCCTGATGGACCTGCAAAAGAAGATGGCTAAATGGGCTGAGTATGCTCAGGCAAGGGACAAGGAGGTTGCTGACCAATTGGGCTGCCTCTTTCCTGAGTTCCCCACGGACCTGCTGACTCCATGGGCGCCTCCAAGACCAAGAAGGGATGATGATGAGGAGGACATCTGAGTGCTGGGCTGATTGGCACTCAAGGGAGTATTTCTGTTCCCTAAAAGAAAAAAAATCAAACTGTTTTTCGTTGAACCATGTGAATTCTACTGTTTTGAGTTAAATTTTGACATGTTTTTAGTTCTTTATTTTTAGTGTTTAAACTTGTTTAGTGTAGTCTGATGATAGCTGAATAGATAGGTTAGTTTAGTTTTCTTTTTTGTATAGCTTAAATGACTGGAAAGAGCATGCATAGGGGCCTTGACCACTGATATATCTGCCCTGTTTCCATTGCGAAATCATTGCGGAATCCGCAATTTTTATTAGTAAGTGCATGTTTTTGACTAACTGTTTAGCTAGGTTGGTTCTGTTTAAATTTGTTCTTTTGCTGCTATTTTGACTACCTTATATAGCTTATCTAAATGCATGTTGGATGAGTGTCATAAGACACCTTTGATAGTTTAAATTAGCTTCTTAAATTTGCTCAGCATGCATAGCTTTAAGTCCTTCCCTGCCTGTTTTTATAAATTTCTGCTGCTGTGATGTTTGCTTTTAGAATATTCTGTCTATGCCGAGGGCTTTTAGATTCTCTTTGTTTTACCTTAGACTAGATGCTTCTAGGACAAGTTTGGGGGTGTGTGTTGCGTGCTCAATGTGTTAAAATAAATAAGCAAGAAAGTAGAGAGAGCACTCAGAACATGCAAGCATACATGGTCTCACAGCAAGTAGTAAGTATATTTCATTCGTTTTTTCCACAGAGACTTATTTCTAGCTATTCACAAAGTGTTTTTGTTAAGAAAGAAGGGATGGATTTGAAGGGGTAAATCTGGTTTTTAATTGCCTATTTCTTACCGAATGTATAAAGGAATATAACATAAACAAATGCACGTTGAAATTAGACTCAAAAGATAAGAGACGAAATTAATAAGTGAAGAAGAAAACAGCTAAACAGAATGGTATTTAGGCAGAATTGCGAGAACCGCAATTAATCCGCAATTGTTAAAACAGAAAAACTGTGTAAATGGGAGAATTAAGGGCTACTAATGACTATCCTATAGGCATTTTAATACGATTCTCAAGCAGTAGATCAACTCTCTATACATCAAACTCACTCTATCTCATGTATCGTCCGATTCCATGCATTAGATTCTTTAGTTTACTCGACTTCAAAGTAAGGTCTTAAGCATCTTGTTAAAACAGGAATGTTTAGTTTGTACTAGGAAAACGCTTATTCCTAAGTCGTTTTCTGATTACCATGAAAGGCTAGCATGATTATATGACTCTGAACTCTTACTCCTTCCAGAGGTTAGGAGTTCTTTGGACAAAATGGATGGCCAATCGAAATTGCCCGTGGGATGAAGCTTACATACAATCAATGTTTCGAGTGTTAATCTGCCTACTTGATTCACGTTTTTTAGCCTATAGTTTCTGTCATTAGTATGCCCCTAGGTGATTTAGCTACTCATGGATGCAAGGTGAACAGAAATGGAAGATAAAACAGACATGCTTAGAAGAGAAATAAACTTAAAACAGGAAGCAAAAGCCGTAGCAGAAGATGGGAAGTGAGAAATGCAGAAATGTACTTCGATTACTGAAATTGTTTGACGAACAGATGAAAGCTTTAAAGTAAATAGCAACAAAGCAGAAAGCAACGAAATAAACTAATCTAGCTACTTAGGAAGAGAACAGCACGAAGCAGAAATGTAAAACAGAAAAGAAAGACAGAAAGCTTGTAAAATGGTGCTTGAAGCCTCGTCGCAATCGCCTCGACTGAAGGATCAAAAAGGTCAGCCTTGCGTGGATGAATCCAATCGGGAGAGAAGAAGAATCTACTCTCCTTCCTATCAGATTATCGACTCCAGCAGCTGAGCTTCGCAAACCAACAGACGGCAAAGGAAAAACAGTGGAACAGATGGACTGCGAGACGACTTCACGCTTTCGGATGATGATCAAACCTCCGACTTTGACCCCTTTTTATAGTAGTTTGCAGGTGCGTTTGGGCCAAGGAGAACCATCAATCTTCAACGTCATATATCAGAAATGGATGGAGGAGAAAGAACGAGTCCCTGAAATAACGGAAATTAACAGAAAAAGATCAGTCAACTTACGGTTTTCACTTGAATAATTGCGAGGACCGCAATTATTTCGCAATTCATTCGCAATGCTTATTTTTTCATTCTTTTCCTTCGGTTTTCAACCCTTTTTCTTCCTATTGTACATAAGTCCTAACTTAACTACCTTCTTCTAATTCTCATATTTAATCATAGGTTTAGGCTAAATGTTATTAAAAACACCTAAGTATGTGCATTTTCTTAAGCTAAATAGGTCCTAAATAAGTCACTTTCAGAGACTTAACACACCCCCAAACTTGAGGTTTTGCTTGTCCTCAAGCAAACTAAGGACTTACTTAGGCTGTTATTTATCTTCTTTAACTACTTACTGACTCCCCTATATCCTAATCTATAGCAGTGCTGTCCTGTGACACACTTCTAAGCTTAAAACTACCCTCTTATCTAGCTTCTTCTGCCTTTGCCTGCCTAACACTCCTTCTGTTTTCATTAACTCCCTACAACTGATCTATTTGCTTTTGTCCTATTCTGCCACTATCCCTAAGGTTTCAGATTCTGCCTAGCTTTATCTCAGACTCAGTACATGCTTCTAGTTTTTTTTCTTATGAGCTACCTAGGATTCCTTAGAGTCATGCCAGTCTTAGTACAAAACCAGTGACAGTAGTACTTTCATAAGACCAACTAAACCCTGGCATCACTTCATTGGATATACATTCATCTCCCTAGACAAACCTAAAAGCTACAACCTTGTGCTCAGCTCATTAAGGATCAGAGTTCTTTTTAAATAGGACATCTAAGCCACAAGGTCATAACTCCTAAGCACACATTCTTCTTCCCTATTTCTCTTTTTTTCTTTTCTTACTTAGGTGGAGCCTTTCCTTGGGTTGCCTTTTGATGCAATGCCACTTGTGGTTTACACACTTGGCACTGATTACTCAGCAGCTTGAGAAAGACTCCCCTTTTTATTCTACTTTTCACTTTTTCTATTTATCACTTTTTTTTTTTTAGGAGAAGAAGAATGCTTATGTCACAAGGAAGAGAGGAATGTTCCTAGGCCTAGGGTGGCCTCCCCCAAACTTAAACTACTCATTGTCCCCAATGAGTGTCTGAGGTGGCACACCCCCAAACTTGTCTAGAAGCATCTAGTCTAAAGTAAAACAAAGAGAATTTAAAAGTCCTAGGCATAGGCAAAACATTCTAAGAGAAAATATCACAGCAGCAGAATTTTGAAAAAAAAAACAGACAGATAAGGTCTTAAAGCTGTGCATGCTGAGCTATTGAGAGGTCAATTTAAACTATCAAAGTACGTCTTATGACACTCATTCAGCATGCTTTTAGATCAGCTATATACGGTAGTCATGCTAGCAGCAAAAGATAGAAGTTAACAGTCCACAGCCTAACTAAACAGACAGTCCAAAACATGCAAACAGGCAGAAAAATTGCGGGTACCGCAATTTTTTCGCAATCAAATCCGGGCAGATATACATTGAATCAGGCCCCTAAACATGCTTTGTCCTGTTGCTTTAAGCTCAACAAAAATAAAACTAACCTAACCTACTGAGGCAGCTAACATCAGACTATACTAAGCAAAAGAAAAAACATAAAACTAAACAGCTAAAACAGATCAAAAATGGTCTAAAAACAGTAGAGTTCACAAGATTTTATCAGAAGCAGATTTTTTTTTTTTAATTTATTTCTAAGGGAACAGAAGTACTCCCTTCAGTGCAATTCAAACCAGCACTCAATTCTCGTCATCTTCATCAGGTTGCCTGGGTCGTGGGGGCACCCATGGAGTTAGAAGATTTGTAGGGAAGTCAGGGAAGGTGCATCCAAGTTGGTCTGCAAGTTCCTTGTCCCGTGCCTGCGCATAAATGGCCCATTGAGCCATCCTTCGTTGCATATCCATTAGGCACGCCATGGATCGTGACTGATCAGCAGCCAACCGATCCAATTCAAACTCCATGTTCCCCTTCCTCTTCAGCCTCAAGCTGGCAGGTAGCTCCAAATGGCCCGTGTACGCCATCTGCTGCTCCATGCGTTCGATGGGGACTCCTGCAAGCAAACACAATTTTGTTATAGTGTTGGGGAAGAATAATGGCCCCTTACCTTTTCTCGCACACTCAGCAATGGCTGCTGACATGATTTCCCCCACATTGACCGTGAGACCGCGCATGATGGCGTAAACCAGCAGTGATCTACTCTGGTTGATGGTCGTCTCGTGGGTCACAGGGGACAGCTTTCTCCTCACAAAGGCAAACCATACAGCTGCCTTTGCTGTCAGGTTGGCACTCATTAAGGTGTGCCTCCCATTGCGTGAGACAGTCCACGCTGCTTCAGGCTGGCCAATTGTGCGAATGGCCTCTTCCAGCACGGCCTCAGTGGGCTCATCAACGATCCGTGCGTAATCAGTGTGTCTTCGGCCTCTGAGGCCATAAGCGTCGTTGATGGCCTTTGCTGAGTAGTCCACCTCTACTCCTCGCACCACAGAAAGCCCTTCCTCAGAGTTTCGAAGGTTGGCGTAGAAGTCGTAGACCATATTCGTGTAAGCCGGATTGGGTGGCCTGCACAATTCTTCCCAGCTGTGATTTATGATGCCTGCGCGCAAGAACTGCGGCAGGTCAGCAAGTCTGTCTAGGAAACCCCTTTCGTGCAGCAACTCCCTCTTTCTCAGCTCAACGCCCCTGGATTCAGCGTCAGACGAGACATACCTCACAGATTGAGGCTCGTCTTCAGGGTAGAGCTTGGCCTTGCCTTTTTCTGCTGTCTTGGCTGACTCGGCAGCCTCAACCTTGAGCCTTTTGAGCGATGGCTCCGAGCTTTCTTTCTCTGATGAAGGCTCCTTCTTGGCCTTCTTCTTCTTCAATTTCTTGGATCGCTTGGCCTTGACAATCTTGGCCTTCCTTTTCTTCTTGAGCTTTGCCTCAATGTTGATCTGCTGCAAGCATGCCCCCAGCGTCTCTTCCATGGAATCATCCTGCTGTGCAGGATCATCAGGGCTAGCTTCCCTTGCAGGCGAGAAGACCTCATCTTCACCACCATCCCCACTGCCCTGAGTGGATTCCTGGTACTCCCCATAGGGGAATTCAGGATCAGGCCGTTGGGGAGTAGGCGAGGGCGTGGCACTCTGCTCTGCTGATGGTGTCCGCGCAGAACTCAGTGGCGGAAATGGTAGTTCAGGACTCTGCGCCGGCGGCGATGATGAGAGCTCCGGGCTGTGCACTGGTTCAGACGGTGAAGGGCTGTGCACAGGTGATGCAGATGGCGAAGGTGTACGCGCTGGTGAAGCAGATGGCGTCGAACTCTTCTTGGCTGACTCGTGGGACGCACGATCAGATTCTTGACTCGCCACAGAGGGAGCCTTTGCTGTGCTTGGTTCGGCGGCCGTCTCGACACTCCACCGGCGTCTCTTGGGTGTGCCTGCTGGTTCAGAAGGTCCAGCAGGGATCTCAGTGACCACCCTCCACTTCTTCCTACGGATCGGAAGCTTGGGAAGAGGTCCGGTGCGAACAGCCCCAGCATCTGCAAGGGTAAGAAGCGCTTCCCTCGCAGCCGCTTCAGCTGCGTCATCAGCCTTCTTCTTGGCTGCAGATCTTTCCGCCCGGGTGAACACCATTGTTGAGTCTTGGAGATCTTGAGAAAAGAATCAAAGATGAAGAGAATCTCAGCGTTCTTGGAATTCAGAGAGTGAGAGAATCGTATCGATCGAGCGCCTTCAAACGGATATAAAGGCAACGGATAAATCCCAACGGCTATATTTTGCGGATCCTGCAATTCCAGCGCAATTCTAGGGATATTTTTTCATCAAAATCTCAAACTTTGCTCGTCCGTATCTTTTATTTGGCTCAACCGTTTCTTGATTTTTAAAGCTGGATTTGATCTCCTTGATTCCATCTATCGATTCCCTACAAAAAGAAATAAAAACAAAATCAAATTCGCAATTAAATTCACACAACAAAACACACAAACGATAATCGGAAAATTGCAAAAAATAAACTAAGGCATTGGCCTTGACTAAACGAGCACAGTAACCACTCGTTCTCTCTCGTTTTTAATTTCATGCTTCACTCAAGAGGAAGGCCGAGAGAGTCTTCACATCTCCTTCCTCATAGTAGTGCTTCAATCTAGCACCATTGACCATAAAAGGTTGTCCTTGCTGCAAGTTCTTTATCTCTATTGCACCATGAACAAATACATTAGTAATGACAAATGGACCCGACCATCTAGACTTAAGTTTTCCTGGGAATAGTTTCAACCGTGAGTTAAACAGCAACACAAGTTGACCCTTCTTGGAGATCTTGAGAGAAGAATCAAAGATGAAGAGAATCTCAGCGTTCTTGGAATTCAGAGAGTGAGAGAATCGTATCGATCGAGCGCCTTCAAACGGATATAAAGGCAACGGATAAATCCCAACGGCTATATTTTGCGGATCCTGCAATTCCAGCGCAATTCTAGGGATATTTTTTCATCAAAATCTCAAACTTTGCTCGTCCGTATCTTTTATTTGGCTCAACCGTTTCTTGATTTTTAAAGCTGGATTTGATCTCCTTGATTCCATCTATCGATTCCCTACAAAAAGAAATAAAAACAAAATCAAATTCGCAATTAAATTCACACAACAAAACACACAAACGATAATCGGAAAATTGCAAAAAATAAACTAAGGCATTGGCCTTGACTAAACGAGCACAGTAACCACTCGTTCTCTCTCGTTTTTAATTTCATGCTTCACTCAAGAGGAAGGCCGAGAGAGTCTTCACATCTCCTTCCTCATAGTAGTGCTTCAATCTAGCACCATTGACCATAAAAGGTTGTCCTTGCTGCAAGTTCTTTATCTCTATTGCACCATGAACAAATACATTAGTAATGACAAATGGACCCGACCATCTAGACTTAAGTTTTCCTGGGAATAGTTTCAACCGTGAGTTAAACAGCAACACAAGTTGACCCTTCTTAAAGTCCTTAACTCTAAGTCTACTATCATGCCATATTTTGGTTTTTTCTTTATACATTTTGGCATTCTCATAAGCCATATGCCTAAGCTCATCAAGCTCATGTAGCTGCAAAGATCGTAATGTCCCCGCATCCTTTACACAAAAATTCAATTCCTTCATGGCCCAGAATGCTTTGTTTTCTAACTCGAGTGGCAAATGACAAGCCTTGCCATATACCAGCCTATAAGGAGACATACCTAGAGGTGTCTTATATGCTGTCCTATAAGCCCAGAGTGCATCCTCAAGCTTAAATGACCAGTCTGTCCTATTAGGTTTAACTACCTTTTCTAGGATGTTCTTAATTTCCTTATTTGAAATTTCAGCTTGTCCATTTGAGTGTGGGTGATAGGGAGTGGCTACTCTATTTCTAATGTTATATTTAGCCAACACTTTTTCCATAGCTTTATTAATGAAGTGCGTCCCTTCATCACTAATGATAGCTCGGGGTGTTCCAAATCTAGTAAAAATGTGCCTATGCAAAAATTTAACTACTGTTTTAGCATCATTACTAGGACAAGCTATGGCTTCTACCCACTTAGACACGTAGTCTACTGCTACAAGGATGTAGAGGTTACCCTACGATGGTGGAAATGGTCCCATGAAATCAATGCCCCACACATCAAAGAGTTCTAACTCTAAGATGTAAGTGAGAGGCATTTCATCCTTGCGACTGAGATTACCTGTCCTTTGGCATTCATCACAGCTGTGTGCATCCTTGAAGATTGTTGGCCAATAGTAGCCACTCTGAAATACCTTCGCAGCTGTTCTTTGACCACCAAAGTGTCCACCATAAGGAGAGGTGTGACAGTGCTGCAGCACAGACTTCGCTTCAGCAGCTGAAACACACTTCCTTAACAACCCATCAGCACAGGTTCTGTAAAGTGTGGGGTCATCCCAAATGAATTTCCTTGCTTCATGAAGGAACCTCTTCTTCTCTTGTCCTCCCTTGAACACTGGTAATACCTGTGATGCACGGAAGTTAGCAATGTCAGCAAACCAAGGTTCCTCATCGTTATCACGATGAGTCAAAGCAAAGACGTGTTCATCGATAAAAGCATCAGAAATTGCGGACTCCGCAATTTTTTCGCAATTATGGTGCAATCGAGACAGGTGATCTGCAACCACATTTTCACATCCTTTCTTGTCTCGAATGTCCAAATCAAACTCCTGCAGCAATAACACCCACCTAATCAACCTAGGCTTGGCATCAGCCTTCCTCATAAGATATTTCAAGGCAGAATGGTCAGTGTATACAATTGTCCTAGTGCCTACAATATAGTTTCTAAATTTTTCGCAAGCAAATACTACAGCAAGCATCTCTTTCTCAGTAGTTGTATAATTACATTGAGCCTCATTCAAGGTCTTACTAGCATAATATACAGGGTGTGTTAGCTTGTCGATCTTCTGTCCTAACATGACTCCTACAGCATAGTCACTGGCATCACATAGCATCTCAAATGGGAGATCCCAATTTGGTCCGACTATGATAGGCGCTGTGACTAGTGCTGCTTTAAGGGTTTCCCAAGCTACTACACATTCCTTAGAGAAGATAAATGGCCTATTAAGCTCTAGAAGCTCACACAGAGGCTTGGCTATCTTAGAAAAGTCCTTAATGAACCTTCTGTAGAAGCCAGCATGCCCTAAGAAGCTTCTAATGGCTTTGACATTCTGGGGCTCTACCAACTTCTCTATGATCTCTATTTTGGCCCTATCCACTTCCACACCTGCCCTTGACACTCTATGTCCTAAGACAATCCCCTCATCCACCATAAAATGGCATTTCTCCCAATTTAGGACTAGGTTGGTCTCCTCACACCTAGCCAGGACTTGTCCTAGGTTTTCTAGACAGTTTGCAAATGAGTCCCCAAAGACTGAGAAGTCATCCATGAATATTTCTATCATGGACTCATCCAACTCAGAGAAGATTGCCATCATGCACCTCTGGAAAGTTGCCGGTGCATTGCATAAGCCAAAAGGCATTCTGCGGAAGGCAAACGTTCCAAAAGGGCAAGTGAAGGTGGTCTTCTCTTGATCCTTAGGGTCTATAGTTATTTGATTATAGCCTGAATATCCATCTAAGAAACAATAGTAGGCTCTACCAGCTATTCTGTCTAGCATCTGGTCAATGAACGGTATAGGGAAATGGTCTTTCTTAGTTTCTTTATTTAATTTCCTGTAATCCATACACACTCTCCACCCTGTGACAGTCCTTGTTGGAATCAGTTCGTCGTTCTCATTGACTACCACAGTTATTCCCCCCTTTTTAGGTACACATTGGATGGGGCTTACCCACTGGCTACTAGCTATGGGGAAAATCACTCCTGCATCTAACCATTTTATTATTTCCTTCTTCACTACCTCTTTCATAGAGGGGTTTAGCCTACGTTGGTGATCTACCCTAGGTGTGTGCTCTTCCTCTAGTATAATTTTATGCATACAATAAGAAGGGCTAATGCCTCTGATATCAGCAATAGTCCATGCTATAGCCTTCCTATGTTGCTTAAGCAGTAAAATTAATTCAACCTCATGCTGTTCACTTAGCTTAGAAGAAATAATTACAGGCAGTGTATCATTATTTCCTAAATATGCATATTTGAGGTGAGTGGGTAGTGGTTTTAGTTCTAAAATAGGTGGATGCTCAGTGGAGGGCTTTAAAGGATTTACAGATCTATCAGTTAAATCTATATTCATACATACATGTTGTGGTTTATCTACAGGCATATTCATTATTTCAGATACATTCAAGTCAGCTACATCTACTTGTACATATTCATTAGCATGCTTGGTTAATAATACATGCTCTAGTTGCTCTTCCATTAAAGAGTCTACGACATCCATGCTAGCACAGGATTCAAGGTCAGAGGGATACCTTAGAGCTTTATACACACTAAACTTTACCTCTTCATCGTGAACCCTCATAGTAAGCTCACCTTTTTGGACGTCTATAAGTGCCCTACCTGTGGCTAGAAATGGTCTGCCTAGCAGGATGGGGACCTCCTTGTCTGCCTCATAGTCCAGGACAATGAAATCTGCAAGGAATATGAACTTGTCAACTTTCACTAGAATATCCTCAATCTTACCTTCAGGGTATGCGATGGATCTGTCTGCTAGTTGTAAAGTGACGGTAGTTGGACGTGCTTCCCCTATTCCCAACTGGCGGAATAGGGATAGGGGCACGAGGTTAATGCTGGCTCCCAGGTCACAAAGAGCTCGCCCCACGTGCTTGCCTCCAAGTTCAACAGGTAAGGTGAAGGAACCAGGATCCTTCTCCTTCTTAGGCAGCTTGTTCTGGAGGATGGCACTGCACTCCTCAGTGAGATTGACTGTCTCAAACTCACCAATTATTTTTTTGTTAGTAATGATGTCCTTCAAAAACTTTACATAAGAAGGCATCGACTGTAAGACCTCTACGAAAGGAATGTTAACATGCACTTGCTTAAGAATTTCTAAGAATTTATTGAAATGCACTTCCTGTTCCTGCTTCTTCTTAAGCCTTCTAGGATATGGAGGTGGTGGTACATAAGCAGGTACGTCAGGTCGCCTCAGGATAGGTGGAGGCCTTGGAATTTCTTCTATTTCCTCAACAATTGGTTCTAGTCTGGCTCCTGATGTACTAGTTGGTGGTGGACCTTGGTTGGGCAGAGACTCCAGTGGAGCACTAGACTCGGTGTTCTCTACTCTCTTTGGTATGTCTTTGGTGTTGCTTACCAAAGGTCTCCCACTCCTAAGTTCAATTGCTTGAACTTGGGCCTTTCCTTCTCTCCTTGGCAATTCAGTGTCAGCAGGGAGTCTACCTTGGGGCCTACTTTTAATTTCATTGGCTAATTGGCCTATTTGGTTTTCTAGGCTCCTAAGGGTAGCTTGCTGGCTTTGGAGAGTAGCATCGTTTTTAGCTATGTATTCCTTGAGTAGGTTTTCTACAGAAGATCCTACAGGTTGATTATAAGGTTTTTGGTACATTGACTGGTTATGTTGGTTATGTTGGGGAGTGAAACCAGATGTTCCACTCGGCCTTGGTTGGTTAATATTTTGGTTAGAATTTGGTTGGCCACCCCATGACAGGTTCGGGTGGTTCCTCCAACCAGGATTGTAAGTTTGTGAATAGGGGTTGTTCCTAGGCTGCTGTTGGCTTCCTACATAGCAGACTGAGGATGGATTCCCAGGGCAATATTCATATGGGTGCCCTTCCCCACAGAATCCACAGATCAGTGCCTCGCCTGGACTTGGCTGGGTGCCCATTGACATGGCTGTGGCGGTATTGGCACTGGTTTGGAGATTGGCCTGAGCCATTTGCTTGACTAGGTTGGTCAGGGCATTTATTTGGGTGCTCATGGCGCTTAGAGCATCCTTGTCTTGAGCTCTAGTTGGCTCTACAGGATCATCCGACCACCTACAGTGAGATGTTGAGATCTTCTCCAAGATCTCATAAGCTTCGTTGTAACTCTTGGACAACATGGAACCTCCAGCAGATGAATTGAGTACTTGTCTGGTGCTGGGGTTGCATCCTTTAAAGAAGACTTCTATTTGGATACACCATGGGATGCCATGGTGTGGACATTTGATGAGAAGGTCTTTGAATCTTGTCCAAGCTTCGTGAAGAGACTCACTTGGAGCTTGTTTGAATTTTATGATATCATCACGGAAAGTAGAATTCCTATCAGGTGGGAAATATTTGACTAGGAATTTCTCTGCTAAGTCTGTCCAATTGAGGACAGATCCAGAAGGTAATGAGTTCAGCCACGTTTTGGCTTTGTCCCTCAAAGAGTAAGGGAACAAGTATAGCCTCAAGGCCTCCTGAGAAACTCCAGGGATTAGGAAAGTGTCACTAACTCCTAAGAAGTTCCTAAGATGGTTGTGGGGATCCTCATTTTCCATTCCAAAGAATTGTCCCACAGTGGACAACATTTGGAACATCACTGGCTTTAACTCGAATGAGTTGGCAGTGATCTCAGGACGGATTATGCTGGGGTTCAGCTCCCCAGGCATAGGTACGAGGTATGAAAGAATGGCGCTGTCCTTGTCATTCGCTATTTCTATGGGATTGCGAGTGACAGGCACCAGATTTTGATCTCTTCTATCCATTTCTTCTAGAGGTGGTGATGATAACCTTGCGGTATCAGCAACTAATTGAGGTAAAGAAGGTTGTTTAAATAGTCGTTTCTTGGCTCTATTCCTAGCTCTAAGTAATCTCTCGGGCTCAGGGTTGAACTCTAGATCACTACTTGGAAGCTCATTCATAAACTAACCTAAATGTCACCTAAAAAGAAATGAAATGTAGATCAAATGCAATGGAAAATAATTTGGTGTTTCAAACTTAACTAACTTTGTTTTCGCTTAAATAAGTCCCCGGCAGCGGCGCCAAAAACTTGTTGCGTGCTCAATGTGTTAAAATAAATAAGCAAGAAAGTAGAGAGAGCACTCAGAACATGCAAGCATACATGGTCTCACAGCAAGTAGTAAGTATATTTCATTCGTTTTTTCCACAGAGACTTATTTCTAGCTATTCACAAAGTGTTTTTGTTAAGAAAGAAGGGATGGATTTGAAGGGGTAAATCTGGTTTTTAATTGCCTATTTCTTACCGAATGTATAAAGGAATATAACATAAACAAATGCACGTTGAAATTAGACTCAAAAGATAAGAGACGAAATTAATAAGTGAAGAAGAAAACAGCTAAACAGAATGGTATTTAGGCAGAATTGCGAGAACCGCAATTAATCCGCAATTGTTAAAACAGAAAAACTGTGTAAATGGGAGAATTAAGGGCTACTAATGACTATCCTATAGGCATTTTAATACGATTCTCAAGCAGTAGATCAACTCTCTATACATCAAACTCACTCTATCTCATGTATCGTCCGATTCCATGCATTAGATTCTTTAGTTTACTCGACTTCAAAGTAAGGTCTTAAGCATCTTGTTAAAACAGGAATGTTTAGTTTGTACTAGGAAAACGCTTATTCCTAAGTCGTTTTCTGATTACCATGAAAGGCTAGCATGATTATATGACTCTGAACTCTTACTCCTTCCAGAGGTTAGGAGTTCTTTGGACAAAATGGATGGCCAATCGAAATTGCCCGTGGGATGAAGCTTACATACAATCAATGTTTCGAGTGTTAATCTGCCTACTTGATTCACGTTTTTTAGCCTATAGTTTCTGTCATTAGTATGCCCCTAGGTGATTTAGCTACTCATGGATGCAAGGTGAACAGAAATGGAAGATAAAACAGACATGCTTAGAAGAGAAATAAACTTAAAACAGGAAGCAAAAGCCGTAGCAGAAGATGGGAAGTGAGAAATGCAGAAATGTACTTCGATTACTGAAATTGTTTGACGAACAGATGAAAGCTTTAAAGTAAATAGCAACAAAGCAGAAAGCAACGAAATAAACTAATCTAGCTACTTAGGAAGAGAACAGCACGAAGCAGAAATGTAAAACAGAAAAGAAAGACAGAAAGCTTGTAAAATGGTGCTTGAAGCCTCGTCGCAATCGCCTCGACTGAAGGATCAAAAAGGTCAGCCTTGCGTGGATGAATCCAATCGGGAGAGAAGAAGAATCTACTCTCCTTCCTATCAGATTATCGACTCCAGCAGCTGAGCTTCGCAAACCAACAGACGGCAAAGGAAAAACAGTGGAACAGATGGACTGCGAGACGACTTCACGCTTTCGGATGATGATCAAACCTCCGACTTTGACCCCTTTTTATAGTAGTTTGCAGGTGCGTTTGTGCCAAGGAGAACCATCAATCTTCAACGTCATATATCAGAAATTGATGGAGGAGAAAGAACGAGTCCCTGAAATAACGGAAATTAACAGAAAAAGATCAGTCAACTTACGGTTTTCACTTGAATAATTGCGAGGACCGCAATTATTTCGCAATTCATTCGCAATGCTTATTTTTTCATTCTTTTCCTTCGGTTTTCAACCCTTTTTCTTCCTATTGTACATAAGTCCTAACTTAACTACCTTCTTCTAATTCTCATATTTAATCATAGGTTTAGGCTAAATGTTATTAAAAACACCTAAGTATGTGCATTTTCTTAAGCTAAATAGGTCCTAAATAAGTCACTTTCAGAGACTTAACAGTGTGCCACCTCAGACACTCATTGGGGACAATGAGTAGTTTAAGTTTGGGGGAGGCCACCCTAGGCCTCGGAACATTCCTCTCTCCTTTAAAGCATAAGCATTCTTCTTCTCCTTGACAAAAAATGATGAGCTGAAAAAAAAATAAAAAATAGAATACAGAGGGGTGTCTCTCTTAAGTTGCTGAGTAATCAGTGCCAAGTGTGTAACCCACAAGTGGCATTGCATCAAAAGGCAACCCAAGGAGAGGCTCCACCAAAGTAAGAAAGAAAAAAAGGAAGAAATAGGAAAGAAGAATGTATACCTAGGAGTTGCAACTTTGTGGCTTAGATGGCCTGATTTAAAAAGAACTCTGATCCTCAATTAGCTGAGCACAAATTTGTAGCTTGTAGGGTTGTTTAGGGAGATGAATGTATGTCCAATGTAGTGATGCCAGGGTTTAGGTTGTTCTTTAAATGTACTACTGTCACTGTTAATACTAAGACTGGCATGACTCTAAGGAATCCTAGGTAGCTCAAAAGTAAACACTAGAAGCATGTACTGAGTCTGGGGTAAAGCTAGGTAGAATTTGAAACCTTAGGGATAGTTGCACGATATGACAGAAGCGAGTAGATCAGTCGTAGGGAGTTAATGAAACAGTAGGAGTATTGGGCGTGCGAAGTCAGAAGAAGCAAGATAAGAGGGTAGTTGTAAACTTAGAAGTGTGTCACAGGACAGCATTGCTATAGATAGGAACTTAGGGGAGTCAGTAAGTGGTTAAAGAGGATAAAACAGCAGCCTAAGTAAGTCCTTAGATTGCTCGGGGACGAGCAAAACCTTAAGTTTGGGGGTGTGTTATGCCTCTAAAAGTGGCTAATTTAGGACTTATTTAGCTTAGAAAGATGTACACTCTTGGGTGTTTTTGATAGGATTTAGCTTAAACCTATACTTATATATGAGAATTAGAAGAAGGTAGCTAAATTAGGACTTGTGTACAAACGGAAAGAAAAGGGATGAAAAACGAAGCTAAAAGAATGAAAATGTGCATTGCGGCAGCATTGCGGAAACATTGCTAAAACAGCAATGTTTTAAGTGAAATCCGTAAGTTGGCTGATCTTTTTCTGTTATGTTCCGTTATTTCAGGGATTCGTTCTTTCTCCTCCATCCATTTTGAAGTACGACGTTGAAGATGGATGGTTCTCCTTGGCCCAAACGCACCTGCAGATTACTATAAAAGGGGGTCAAAGTAGAGGGTTTGATCATCATCCGAAAGCGTAGAAGTCTCTTCGCAGCGCAGTCTTTTCCATTCATTCTCTTCTCCGTCTGTTGGTTTGAGAGGTTCAGCTGTTGGAGTCGACAATCTGATAGGAAGGAGAGAAGACTCTCCCGATTGGATTCATCCAAGCAAGGCTTACCTTTCCCTCCCTTCAGCAGAGGCGTTTGCGACGAGGCTTTCAAGCTCACTTTACTTGCTTTCTGTCTTTAGTTTTCATTTCCAGCACCGTTTGTTGTCATTTCTCTTCCATTAGTTAGTCCATTCCATTTCGTTACTTTCTGTCTTTATGTTAGTAACTTTAAGTCTTCATTTGTTTATTTCAAACGCTTGATTAATCGAAAGCACAATTCATTATTTCACAGTTTCTTGTCTTCGCTGTTTACCGTTTTGCCTTGCTGTTTTAAGTTTATTCTTCTTCTGAGCATGGCTATTTTATCTAGTATTTCTGTTCTCTCTATATCCATGAGTAGCTAAGTCACATAGGGGCATGCTAATGACAACACTATAGGCTAAAAAAACGTGAACCAAGCATGTAGGATAGCTCTCGAATGCATTGATTGTATGTAAGCTTCATCCCACGGGCAATTTCGATTGGCCATCCATTTTGTCCAAAGAACTCCTAACCTCTGGAAGGAGTAAGAGTTCAGAGTCATACACTCATGCTAGCCTCTCAAGGTAACCAGAAAACGACCTAGGAATAGGCGTTTTCCTAGTACAAATCATAACTTACTGCTTTAACAAGATGCTTAAGACCTTACTTGGACATGAGTAAACTAAAGAATCTAATGCATGAAATCGGAAGATACATGAGAATGAGTTAGTTTGATGCATAGTGAGTTGATCCAATGCTTGAGAATCGTGTGAAAATACCTATAGAGGAGTCGTTAGTAGCCCTTGTTTCTCCATTTTACACACTTTCGCTGTTAGTAACATTGCGGTAGAATTGCTGTTCTCGCAATTCTGCTAAGTTAAAAATTCTGCTTAGCTATTTTCCTCTTCGTTTATTAATCTCTTCTCTTTACATTTGAGTTTATCATTGACTTGCACTTGTTCATGTTGCTATCCTTTATATATTTAGTAGCAGATAGGAATTTTAAAACCAAATCTACCCCTTCAAATCCACTCATTCTTGCTTAACAATACACTTCACGAGTAGCTAATAATAAATCTCTGTGGGAAAACGAATGAAAAAATACTTACTACTTGCTATAAGATCATGTATGCTTGCATGTTCTGAGTGCTCTCTCTCTCTTATTGCTTCTTTCTTTTACACATTGAGCACGTAACAGCTAGTGACTGTTTAGAGTCAATTTGGGGCTGATCACTCTAATGAAACTTTAAACAATATTTAATTAGATCGTTTGATTTAGTTAATTGCTATGGAGTCGGTTACTTTAAGGTGCCCTGGGTAACCTACCGTGTGTATGACAAACTGTTAGCCTTAGGATTGTATTAAATGATAAGTGGTAGAATGTCTAGCAAAGAAATCCCAAAAATCCCCAAACCGTACACTCGTCAATCTCTTTCTCTTTAATTCTTCCGTTAGCGATTAATTCTTTTTATTGCATGCTTAAACTCCCCCCTTGTTACAAAACCCAATTTGTCAATTAATTTCCACTTCAAACTTTAATTTCAATCACGTCCTTCTCTGTGGATCGACCCTGTTACCACTAGCTGCAAAGCTTTTGTAATAGGGTTATAAATTTTATTTTGGCAAGCCTCGACAGTTTGATATTTAGCGATCATTCAAAAAGATTGACTACCAGAGAGCAACGCCTCCCTCACAGTCTCCTCTGCGTCAGGTGACGCTTACTTGGGTGTGGAGCAGTCTGATCGTGTGGTCACCATTGCTGGTTCTTGGAAGGTCTGAGTGTGGGAGTTGCAGAGAAAGAGAAGTCTGAGTTATGGAGATCAAAAAAGTTGAGAAATCGTAGGGGATGGAGATCCCCAACGCTGTCTATTTGTACTCAAGTATCTCCCAACGGGTCTTTTTGTTGCGGTCTCTGCAATTTTTCAGCAATTATTCAGTATCTTCAATATAACCGTTAGGATTTTTCTTGATTTGGGTTGCAAGATTTGAGCAACCGAAACTTTGATTTCTCCAGATCTTTTCGTGGATCTTCTCCTCTTGATTCACCTCCCTCATTGTCTCTCAAAATCTCCTATTATTATACTCCTAATCAAAATAAAAACACTTAATCAAAACAAGAAATAACCATACGATACGCAATCGAAAAACAATAAAGAAAATCTAAGGCATAGCCCTCTGACGGATGAGCACAGTGATCACTCATCCTCTCTCGATTCGCCGCTTAGGCTTCAGATAGAAGGAAGGCCGAGAGTGTCTTCACATCTCCTTCCTCATAATAATGCTTCAACCTCGCACCATTTACCATGAACGGCTGCCCTTGATGTAGGTTTCGAATTTCAATAGCACCATGAACAAAGACATTAGTAATCACAAAAGGACCTGACCATCTAGACTTAAGTTTGTCAGGAAATAATCGTAATCGTGAGTTGAATAATAAAACATGCTGACCTTTCTTAAAGTCCTTGTTCCTAAGTCTACTATCATGCCAAATCTTAGTCTTTTCTTTATACATTTTCGCATTTTCATAGGACATATGTCTTAGTTCATCTAACTCATGTAATTGCAGAGACCGCAATGTTCCCGCATCGGTCACGCAATAATTCAGTTCTTTTAAGGCCCAAAAGGCTTTGATTTCTAATTCGAAAGGTAAGTGACATGCTTGTCCATACACTAGCCTATAAGGAGACATACCCAATGGTGTTTTATATGCAGTCCTATACGCCCAAAGTGCATCATCTAACTTAAAAGACCTGTCATTTCTATTAGGTTTAACAACTTTTTCCAGTATGCTCTTAATCTCTCTATTAGATATTTCAGCTTGTCCATTTGAGTGTGGGTGATAAGGAGTTGCTACTCTATGTCTAACATTGTATTTAGCTAGTACTTTTTCCATAGCTTTATTTATAAAGTGGGTTCCTTCATCACTTATTATTGCACGTGGTGTACCAAATCTTGTAAAAATATGCCTATTCAGAAATTTAATGACTGTCTTGGCATCATTTGAGGGACATGCAATGGCTTCTACCCATTTAGAAACGTAATCTACAGCTACTAGTATATAGAGATTACCTGCAGATGGAGGGAATGGTCCCATGAAGTCAATGCCCCATACATCAAAGAGCTCCAACTCTAAGATATATGTGAGAGGCATCTCATCTTTTCTACTAAGGTTACCTGTGCGTTGGCACTCATTGCAGCTGTGTGCATGGTCGTGGGCATCCTTGAAGTTCGTGGGCCAGTAGTAACCACTCTGGAACACCTTTGCAGTCGTCCTTTGGCAACCAAAATGTCCACCGTAAGGAGATGTATGACAGTGCTGCAATACTGATTTTGCCTCAGCAGCTGATACACACTTCCTCAGCAATCCATCCGCACAAGTCTTGTAAAGTGTAGGATCGTCCCAGATGTACTTCCTAGCTTCATGTAGGAACCTCTTCTTTTCTTGCCCCCCTTTGAAAGTTGGTAGTACCTGCGAGGCAAGGAAGTTAGCAATATCCGCAAACCAAGGCTCCTCATTGTTATCACGATGTGCTAACACAAAGACATGTTCATCAACAAAGGCATCAGAAATTGTTGGCTCAGCAATTATTTCGCAATTACTGCGCAATCTAGATAAATGGTCAGCAACTACATTTTCGCATCCTTTTTTATCTCTAATGTCTAAGTCAAACTCTTGCAATAATAACACCCATCTAATTAACCGTGGCTTAGCATCAGCCTTCCTCATTAGATATTTTATTGCAGAGTGATCAGTGTACACAATTGTTTTAGTACCTACAATGTAATTCCTAAATTTTTCACATGCAAACACTACAACTAGCATTTCCTTTTTCGTGGTTGTGTAATTACATTGTGCTTCATTCAGTGTCTTACTTGCATAGTATACAGGATGTGTTAGTTTATCAATTTTTTGTCCTAGCATAGCCCCAATCGCATAGTCACTAGCATCACACATTATTTCAAACGGTAAATCCCAATTTAGACCTACTATAATTGGTGCTTTGACTAAGGCTTCTTTCAGTGTTTTCCATGCTAAGAAACATTCTTTTGAGAAGACAAACGGTTTATTAAGCTCTAGAAGCTCACACAAAGGTTTAGAGATTTTTGAGAAGTTTTTTATGAATCTCCTATAAAAACCTGCATGACCTAGGAAACTCCTAATAGCTTTTACGTTTTGAGGTTCCACTAGCTTCTCTATTATTTCTATTTTGGCCCTATCGACCTCTACTCCTGCTCTAGATACTCTATGTCCTAGGACTATTCCTTCCTCCACCATAAAGTGGCATTTTTCCCAATTCAATACTAGGTTGGTCTCTTCACACCTAGTCAGGACTTGTCCTAAGTTTTCTAAGCAGTTGTTAAAAGAATCACCAAAGACTGAGAAGTCATCCATAAATATTTCTATCATGGACTCATCTAAGTCAGAGAAAATAGCCAACATGCATCTTTGGAATGTTGCTGGTGCATTGCATAAGCCAAATGGCATTCTGCGAAAAGCAAATGTTCCAAAGGGACATGTGAAGGTTGTTTTCTCCTGGTTCTCAGGGTCTATGGTAATTTGGTTATATCCAGAATAACCATCTAAAAAGTAGTAATAGGCTCGGCCAGCTATTCTATCTAACATTTGATCGATAAACGGTAAAGGAAAATGGTCTTTTTTGGTTTCTTTGTTAAGTTTTATGTAGTCCATTGTTGCGTGCTCAATGTGTAAAGATAATTATGCAAAAGAGTAAAGAGAGCACTTAGAACATGCAAGCATACATGGTCTCACAGCAAGTAGTAAGTATATTTAATTCGTTTTTTCCACAGAGACTCATTTTTAGTTACTCGCGAAGTGTGATTGTTAAGAAAGATGGGATGAATTTGGTGGGGTAAAATAGGTTTTTAATTATCTAATTTATGCTGAACATGTAAAGGGATATAACATAAACAAATGCAAGTTGAAAGTAGTTGCAAAGGACAAGAGATGGAATTAATAATCGAGGATGAAAACAGCTAAACAGAATGAAAATATGCAGAATTGCGAGGACCGCAATGTTTCCGCAATTAATTAGCAGCGAAAGTGTATAAATGGGCGAATTCAGGGCTACTAATGACTATCCTATAGGCATTCAAATACGATTCTCAAGCAGTAGATCAACTCTCTATACATCAAACTCACTCTAACTCATGTATCGTCCGATTCCATGCATGAAATACTTTAGTTTACTCGACTTCAAAGTAAGGTCTTAAGCACTTTGTTAAAGCAGGAATGTTCAATTTGTACTAGGGAAACGCTTATTCCTAAGCCGTTTCCTGATTACCATTAAAGGCTAGCATGATTATATGACTCTGAACTCTTACTCCTTCCAGAGGTTAGGAGTTCTTTGGACAAAATGGATGGCCAATCGAAATTGCCCGTGGGATGAAGCTTACATACAATCAATGGTTGAGTGTTAATCTGCCTACTTGTTTCACGATTTTTAGCCTACAGTTTCTGTCATTAGCATGCCCCTAGGTGATTTAGCTACTCATGGATGTAAGGTGAATAGAAATAGCAGATAAAAGAGACATGCTTAGAAGGGAAATGTAATTAAAACAGAGAGACAAAACCGTAGCAGAAGCAAGGGAAACTGTGAATTGCAGAACGTACTTTGATTACTTAAATTGTTTAACAACAAAGGAAAGCTTAACAAGAAATGATTCAAATGCAGACAATACCGAAATGCAGTAAATGAAACTCTAAACTAAGAACAACAGTAAGCAGAAATGGAAATAAGAAGAAGAATGACAGAAAGCAGTAAAGAGTTGCTGTGAAATCTTCGTGGCAGTCGCCTCGAATGAAGGGGATGAAAGCTCAGCCGTGCTTGGATGAATCCAATCGAGAGAGAAGAAGAATCTTCTCTCCTTCCTATCAGATTATCGACTCCAATAGCTGAGGATCTCACTCCAACAGACGGCAAAGGAAAACAGGACGAAAGGGTGGACTGCGAGAAGACTTCTGCGCTTCGGAATGATGATTAAACCTCCGACTTTGACCCCTTTTTATAGTAGTTTGCAGGTGCTGCTGGGCCAAGGAGAACCATCAATCTTCAACGCCATATATCAGAAATGGATGGAGGAGAAAGAACGAGTCCCTGAAATAACGGAATTTAACAGAAAAAGATCAGTCAAGTTACGGTTTTCACTTGAATAATTGCGAGAACCGCAATTATTTCGCAATTCATTCGCAATGCGTTTTTTTCATTCTTTTCCTTCGGTTTTCAACCCTTTTTCTACCTATTGTGCACAAGTCCTAAATTAGCTACCTTCTTCTAATTCTCATATTAAAGTATAGGTTTAGGCTAAATGCTATCAAAAACACCTAAAAGTGTACATCTTCTTAGGCTAAATGGGTCCTAAATAAGTCACTTTCAGAGACTTAACACACCCCCAAACTTGAGGTTTTGCTTGTCCTCAAGCAAACTAAGGACTTACTTAGGCTGTTATTTATCTTCTTTCACTACTTACTGACTCCCTTATATTCTCATCTATAGCAGTACTGTCCTGTGACATCCTTCTATGCTTACACTAACCTCTTGTCAAGCTTCTTCTGCCTATTGCCTGCCTAGCACTCTTTCTGTTTTCATTAACTCCCTACAACTGGTCTATTTGCTTTTGTCATGTCATGCCACTATCCCTAAGGTTTCAAATTCTGCCTAGCTTTATCTCAGACTCAGTACATGCTTCTAGTTTTTTCTTATGAGCTACCTAGGATTCCTTAGAGTCATGCCAGTCTTAGTACAAAACCAGTGACAGTAGTACTTTCATAAGACCAACTAAACCCTGGCATCACTTCATTGGATATACATTCATCTCCCTTAGACAAACCTAAAAGCTACAACCTTGTGCTCAGCTCATTAAGGATCAGAGTTCTTTTCAAATAGGACATCTAAGCCACAAGGTCATAACTCCTAAGCACACACTCTTCTTCCCTATTTCTCCTTTTTTCTTTTCTTACTTAGGTGGAGCCTTCCTTTGGGTTGCCTTTTGATGCAATGCCACTTGTGGTTTACACACTTGGCACTGATTACTCAGCAGCTTGAGAAAGACTCCCCTCTTTATTCTATTTTTTCCTTTTTCTATTTATCACTTTTTTTTTTTTTTAAAGGAGAAGAAGAATGCTTATGTCCTAAGGAAGAGAGGAATGTTCCTAGGCCTAGGGTGGCCTCCCCCAAACTAAAACTACTCATTGTCCCCAATGAGTGCTTGAGGTGGCACACCCCCAAACTATTCTAGAAGCATCTAGTCTAAGGTAAAGCAAAGAGAATCTAAAGCCCTAGGCATAGACAGAACATTTGAAAGAAAATATCACAGCAGCAGAATTTTGAAAAAAAACAGACAGTTAAGGGCTTAAAGCTGTGCATGCTGAGCTATTGAGAGATTAATTTAAACTATCAAAAGACGTCTTATGACACTCATCCAGCATGCTTTTAGATCATCTATATACGGTAGTCATGCTAGCAGCAAAAGATGGCAATTAACAGATCATAGCCTAACTAAACGGACAGGTCAAAACATGCAAACAGTCAGAAAAATTGCGGGCACCGCAATTTTTTCGCAATCGAATCTGGGCAGATATAACAATGCAGCAGGCCCCTAAACATGCTTTGTTCCGTTGCTTTAAGCTCTCCTAAATTAAAACTAACCTAACCTACCTAGGCAGCTAACATCAGACTAAACAAAACAAAAGAAAAAACACAGAACTAAACATCTAAACAGATCAAAAACTAAACACAAACAGCATACTTCACATTAACTATCAGAAAGCAGGAAAATTGTCTTTGTTTTCTAAGGGAATAGCAATACTCCCTTCAGTGCACTTCAAACCAGCACTCAAGTCTCATCATCTTCATCAGGTTGCCTTGGTCGTGGTGGCACCCATGGAGTCAGGAGATTGGTAGGGAAGTCCGGGAAGATGCATCCAATCTGGTCTGCGAGTTCCTTATCCCTTGCCTGCGCATACTTGGCCCATTGAGCCATCCTTCGTTGCATATCCATGAGGCACGCCATGGATCGTGACTGATCAGCAGCCAACCGATCCAACTCAAACTCCATGTTCCCCTTCCTCTTCAGCCTCAAACTGGCTGGCAGCTCCAAATGGCCCGTGTACGGCATCTGCTGCTCCAAGCGTTCGGTGGGGACTCCTGCAAGCAAACACAATTTGGTTATAGTATTGGGGAAGAATAATGGCCCCTTACCTTTGCGGGCACACTCAGCAATGGCTGCTGACATGATCTCCCCCACGTTGACCGTGAGACCGCGCATGATGGCATACACCAGCAGTGATCTACTCTGGTTGATTGTCGTCTCGTGGGTCACCGGTGACAACTTCCTTCGCACAAAGGCAAACCAAACAGCCGCCTTAGCTGTCAGATTGGCACTCATCAATGTGTGCCTCCCGTTGCGTGAGACAGTCCACGCTGCTTCAGGCTGACCAATTGTTCGGATGGCCTCTTCCAGCACAGCCTCAGTCGGCTCATCAACTATCCTCGCATAATCTGTGTGAGCTTGGCCCTTGAGACCAAAGGCTTCATTGATGGCCTTGGCTGAGAAATCTACTTCCACCCCTCTGACCACAGATAGGCCATCCTCAGGGCTGAGCACGTTGGCGTAAAAGTCATACACCATGCTCGTGTATGCTGGATTAGGTGGTCGGCAGAATTCTTCCCAGCCATGGTTGAGCACTCCTGCGCGCAAGAACTGCGGCAGGTCAGCTAGTCGGTCGAGGAACCCTTTCTCGTGCAACAGGTCCCTCTTTCTCAGCTCAGCACCCCGGGACTCAGCATCAGATGAGACGTACCTCACTGACTGAGGTTCGTCTTCAGGGTAGAGTTTAGCCTTGCCCTTATCGGCTGGCTTGGATGATTCGGCAGCCTCCACCTTGAGGCGTTTGAGCGAAGGCTCAGTACTCTCTTTGTCCGCCGAGGGCACCTTCTTGGCCTTCTTTTTCTTTAATTTCTTGGCCTTGACAATCTTGGCCTTTTTCTTCTTCTTCAGCTTAGCCTTGATGTTGATTTGTTGGAGGCACGCCCCCAACGTTTCTTCCATAGAGTCAGCCTGCTGCACAGGCTCATCAAGGCTATCTTCTCTCATAGGAGAGAAGACTTCATCAGCACCACCATCTCCACTGCCTTGCGTGGACTCTTGATAATCCCCATAAGGGAATTCTGGATCAGGCCGTGGGGAATCATGCTCTGCTGACGGTGATCGCGCAGAACTCAGTGGCGAAGATGATAATTCAGGACTCTTCGCTGCTGCAGGCGTCGGATCAGAACTCTGAGGTGCTGGAGACAACTCGGGGCTCTGTGCAAGTGGTGACGACTCTGTGCTTGGCACTGGTTCAGACGGCGCAGGGCTATGCACAGGTTCAGAAGGTGCAGGGCTGTGCACAGGTGATACAGACGGTGACGGTGTGCGTGCTGGTGAAGCAGGTGGCGTCGAACTCTTCTTGGCTGAATCGTGAGACCCACGATCAGAATCTTGACTCGCCACAGAGGGAGTCATCGCTATGCTTGGTTCGGCAGCCGTCTTGACACTCCACCGGCGTCTCTTGGGCGTGCCTGCTGGCTCAGATGGTCCAGCAGGGATCTCAGTGACCACCCTCCACTTCCTTCTACGGATAGGAAGCTTGGGGAGAGGTCCTGTGCGAACGGCACCATCGTCTGCAAGGGTCAGAAGCGCTTCCCTTGCAGCTGCTTCTGCTGCGTCATCAGCCTTCTTCTTGGCTGCGGATCGGTCAGCTCGGGTGGAAACCATAGTTGCTTCTTGGAGATCTTGAGAGAGGAATCAAAGGTAGAGAGAATCGCTGAAATCTTGGAGATCAAAGAATGAGAGAAGCGTACTGATCGAGCCCTCCCAACGGCTATAAATGCAACGGAAAAAATCCCAACGGCTCTTTTTGCGGATCCAGCAATTCCAGCGCAATTCCAGGGATATCTTTTCATCAAAATCTCAAACTTTGCGTATCCGTATCTTTTATTTGGCTCAACCAATTCTTGAATTTTAAAGCTGGATTTGATCTCCTTGATTCCATCTATCGATTCCCTACAAAAACAAATAAAACAAACATTAAATACGTAATTAAAATCACGCCACAAAACCTACAAACGATAATCGAAAAAACAGAAAAAATAAACTAAGGCATTGGCCTTTGCTAAACGAGCACAGTAACCACTCGTTCTCTCTCGTTCTTTTTGTCATGCTTCAGTCAAGAGGAAGGCCGAGAGAGTCTTCACATCCCCTTCCTCATAGTAATGCTTCAGTCTGGCACCATTGACCATAAATGGCTGACCTTGCTGCAAGTTTTTAATCTCTATTGCACCATGAACAAAGACATTAGTAATAACAAATGGACCCGACCATCTAGACTTTAGTTTGCCTGGAAATAACTTTAAGCGTGAATTAAATAATAATACAAGTTGGCCTTTCCTAAAGTCTTTGATCCTAAGCCTACTGTCATGCCATATTTTGGTCTTTTCTTTATACATTTTGGCATTCTCATAGGCCATATGCCTAAGCTCATCAAGTTCATGCAGCTGTAAAGATCTCAATGTCCCCGCATCCTTCACACAAAAATTCAATTCCTTCATGGCCCAAAATGCTTTGTTTTCTAACTCAAGTGGCAAGTGACAAGCCTTGCCATATACCAGCCTATAGGGAGACATACCTAAGGGTGTCTTATATGCTGTTCTGTAAGCCCAAAGTGCATCCTCAAGCTTAAAAGACCAGTCTTTCCTATTTGGTTTGACTACCTTCTCTAGAATGTTCTTTATCTCCCTATTGGAAATTTCAGCTTGACCATTTGAATGTGGGTGGTAGGGGGTAGCTACTCTATGTCTGATGTTGTATTTAGCCAATAATTTCTCCATAGCCTTATTAATGAAATGTGACCCCTCATCACTAATGATAGCACGAGGAGTCCCAAATCGAGTGAAAATGTGCCTATGTAAGAAACTAGTGACCGTTTTAGCATCATTATTAGGACATGCTTTGGCTTCCACCCATTTGGACACATAGTCTACTGCTACTAATATATAGAGGTTACCTGACGATGGAGGGAATGGTCCCATGAAATCAATGCCCCACACATCAAAGAGCTCTAACTCTAAGATGTAGGTGAGGGGCATCTCATCCTTACGACTCAAGTTACCTGTCCTTTGGCACTCATCACAGTTGTGGGCGTAGTCATGGGCGTCCTTGAAGATCGTTGGCCAGTAGTAGCCACTCTGAAATACCTTAGCAGCTGTCCTCTGGCCACCAAAATGTCCCCCATAAGGAGATGAGTGACAGTGCTGCAGCACAGATTTCGCTTCAGCAGCTGAAACACATTTCCTCAACAGCCCATCAGCACAAGTTCTGTAAAGGATGGGGTCGTCCCAGATGAATTTCTTTACTTCATTGAGGAACCTCTTCTTCTCCTGTCCTCCCTTGAACACTGGTAATACCTGTGATGCACGAAAGTTAGCAATATCAGCGAACCATGGTTCCTCATCGTTATCACGATGGGACAAAGCAAAGACATGCTCATCTATGAAAGCATCAGAAATTGCGGACTCCGCAATTTTTTCGCAATTATGGTGCAATCGAGACAGGTGATCTGCAACCACATTCTCACAACCTTTCTTGTCTCGAATATCTAAATCAAATTCTTGCAGCAATAACACCCACCTAATCAGCCTAGGCTTGGCGTCAGCTTTCCTCATAAGATATTTCAAGGCAGAATGGTCAGTGTATACAATGGTCCTAGTGCCTACAATATAGTTTCTAAATTTTTCGCAAGCAAATACTACAGCAAGCATCTCTTTCTCTGTAGTTGTATAATTACATTGGGCCTCATTTAAGGTTTTACTGGCATAGTAGACAGGATGTGTCAGCTTGTCAATTTTCTGTCCTAACATGACTCCAACGGCATAGTCACTGGCATCACATAGCATCTCAAATGGGAGATCCCAATTTGGTCCAACTATGATAGGCGCTGTGACTAGTGCCTCTTTAAGGGATTTCCAAGCTACTACACATTCCTCAGAGAAGATAAAAGGCTTGTTTAGCTCTAGAAGCTCGCACAGAGGCTTGGCTATCTTAGAAAAGTCCTTGATGAACCTTCTGTAAAAACCAGCATGCCCTAAGAAGCTTCTAATGCCCTTGACATTTTGGGGCTCTACTAACTTCTCTATAATCTCTATTTTGGCCCTATCCACTTCCACACCTGCCCTTGACACTCGATGTCCCAAAACAATCCCCTCATCTACCATAAAATGGCATTTTTCCCAATTTAGGACTAGGTTGGTCTCCTCACACCTAGCCAGGACTTGTCCTAGGTTGTCTAGACAGATTTTAAACGAATCCCCAAAGACTGAGAAGTCATCCATGAATATTTCTATCATGGACTCATCCAACTCAGAGAAGATTGCCATCATGCACCTCTGGAAAGTTGCCGGTGCATTGCATAAGCCAAAAGGCATTCTGCGGAAGGCAAACGTTCCAAAAGGGCAAGTAAAGGTGGTCTTCTCTTGGTCCTTAGGATCTATAGTTATTTGGTTGTAACCAGAGTACCCGTCTAAAAAACAATAGTAGGCTCTTCCAGCTATTCTGTCTAGCATCTGGTCAATAAACGGTATAGGGAAATGGTCTTTTTTAGTTTCTTTGTTTAACTTCCTATAATCCATACACACCCTCCACCCTGTGACAGTCCTTGTTGGAATCAGTTCGTCGTTCTCATTGACTACCACAGTTATTCCCCCCTTTTTAGGTACACACTGGATGGGGCTCACCCACTGGCTACTAGCTATGGGGAAAATTACTCCTGCATCTAACCATTTTATTATTTCTTTCTTCACTACCTCTTTCATAGAGGGGTTTAACCTACGCTGGTGATCTACCTTAGGTGTGTGCTCTTCCTCTAATATAATTTTGTGCATACAATAGGAAGGGCTAATGCCTCGAATATCAGCAATAGTCCATGCTATAGCCTTCCTATGTTGCTTAAGCAGTAAAATTAAATCAACCTCATGCTGTTCACTTAGTTTAGAGGAAATAATTACAGGCAGTGTATCATTATCTCCTAAATATGCATATTTGAGGTGATTAGGTAGTGGTTTCAGTTCTAGAATAGGTGGATGCTCGATGGAGGGCTTTAAAGGATTTACAGGTCTATTAGTTAATTCTATATTCATACATACATGCTGTGGTTTATCTACAGTTACATTCATTATGTCAGATACATTTAAATCAGCTACATCTACTTGCACATATTCGTTAGCATGCTTGGTTAATAATACATGCTCTAATTGTTTGTCCATAAGTGAGTCAACAACATCCATGCTTGCACACGACTCAGAATCAGAGGGATACCTTAAAGCTTTGTAAACACTAAATTTTACCTCTTCATCATGAACTCTCATGGTTAACTCACCTTTTTGCACATCTATTAGTGCCCTACCTGTGGCTAGAAATGGTCTACCTAGCAGGATGGGTACCTCCTTGTCTGCCTCATAGTCCAGGACAATGAAATCTGCAAGGAAGATGAATTTGTCAACTTTCACTAGAATATCCTCAATCTTACCTTCTGGGTATGCGATGGATCTGTCCGCTAGCTGTAAAGTGACGGTAGTTGGACGTGCTTCCCCTATTCCCAACTGGCGGAATAGGGACAGGGGCATGAGGTTAATGCTGGCTCCCAGGTCACAGAGAGCTCGCCCCACGTGCTTGCCTCCAAGTTCAACAGGTAAGGTGAAGGACCCAGGATCCTTCTCCTTCTTAGGTAGTTTGTTCTGGAGGATGGCACTGCACTCCTCAGTGAGATTGACTGTTTCAAACTCACCAATTATTTTTTTGTTAGTAATGATGTCCTTCAAAAACTTTACATAAGAAGGCATCGACTGTAAAACCTCTACGAAAGGAATGTTAACATGTACTTGCTTAAGTATTTCTAAGAATTTATTGAAATGTACTTCCTGTTCCTGCTTCTTTTTAAGTCTTCTAGGATATGGAGGTGGTGGTACATAAGCAGGTACGTCAGGGCGCTTTAGGATTGGTGGAGGTCTTGGAATTTCTTCTATTTCCTCTACAATTGGCTCTAATCTGGCTCCTGAGGTGCTAGTGGGTGGTGGACCTTGGTTGGGCAGAGACTCCAGTGGAGCACTAGACTCGGTGTTCTCTACTCTCTTTGGTATGTCTTTGTTATTGCTTACCAGAGGTCTTCCACTCCTGAGTTCAATTGCTTGAACTTGTTCCTTTCCTTCTCTCCTTGGCAGTTCAGTGTCAGCAGGGAGTCTACCTTGGGGCCTACTTTTAATTTCATTGGCTAACTGGCCTATTTGAGTTTCTAAGCTCCTAAGGGTAGCTTGCTGGCTTTGGAGAGTAGCATCATTTTTTGCTATGTATTCCTTGAGTAGGTTTTCTACAGAAGATCCTACTGGTTGATAAGGTTTTTGGTACATTGATTGGTTATGTTGGTTATGTTGGTTATGTTGGGGCGTGAAACCAGATGTTCCACTCGGCCTTGGTTGGTTAATATTTTGGTTAGAATTTGGTTGGCCACCCCATGACAGGTTTGGGTGGTTCCTCCAACCAGGATTGTATGTTTGTGAGTAGGGGTTGTTCCTTGGTTGCTGCTGGCTTCCTACATAGCAGACCGAGGATGGATTCCCAGGGCAATATTCATATGGGTGCCCTTCCCCACAGAATCCACAGACTAGTGCCTCGCCTTGGCTTGGTTGGGTGCCCATTGACATGGCTGTGGCGGTATTGGCACTGGATTGGAGATTGGCCTGAGCCATTTGCTTGACTAAGTTGGTCAGGGCATTTATTTGGGTGCTCATGGCGCTTAGAGCATCCTTGTCTTGAGCTCTAGTTGGCTCTACAGGATCGTCTGACCACCTACAATGAGATGTTGAGATCTTCTCCAAGATCTCATAAGCTTCGTTGTAACTCTTGGACAACATGGAACCTCCAGCAGATGAATTTAAGACTTGTCTAGTGCTGGGGTTACAACCTTTAAAGAAGACTTCTATTTGGATGCACCATGGGATGCCATGGTGCGGACATTTGATGAGAAGGTCTTTGAAGCGTGTCCAAGCTTCGTGAAGAGACTCACTTGGAGCTTGTTTGAATTTAATAATGTCATCACGGAAAGTGGAATTCCTATCAGGTGGGAAATATTTGACTAGGAATTTTTCTGCTAGATCTGTCCAATTAAGAACAGATCCGGAAGGTAATGAGTTCAGCCACGTTTTGGCCTTGTCCCTTAAAGAGTAAGGGAACAAGTATAGCCTTAATGCTTCTTGAGAAACTCCAGGGATTAGGAAGGTATCACTAACTCCTAAGAAGTTCCTAAGATGATTGTGGGGATCCTCATTTTCCATTCCAAAGAATTGTCCCACAGTGGACAACATTTGGAACATCACTGGCTTTAACTCGAATGAGTTGGCAGTGATCTCAGGACGGATTATGCTGGGGTTCAGCTCCCCAGGCATAGGTACGAGATATGAAAGAATGGCGCTATCCTTGTCATTCGCTATGTCTATGGGATTGCGAGTGGCAGGCACCAGATTTTGATCTCTTACATCCATTTCTCCTAAAGGTGGTGATGATAACCTTGCGGTATCAGCAGCTAATTGAGGTAAAGAAGGTTGTTTAAATAAACGTTTCTTGGCTTTATTCCTAGCTCTAAGTAATCTCTCGGGCTCAGGGTTGAACTCTAGATCACTAGATGGAAGCTCATTCATAAACTAACCTAAGTTTTACCTAATGAAGAAATGAAATATAGATCAAATGCAAAAGAGAGTAAATGGATGATTCAAACTTAACAAAAACTTCGTTTTACTTAAAATAAGTCCCCGGCAGCGGCGCCAAAAACTTGTTGCGTGCTCAATGTGTAAAGATAATTATGCAAAAGAGTAAAGAGAGCACTTAGAACATGCAAGCATACATGGTCTCACAGCAAGTAGTAAGTATATTTAATTCGTTTTTTCCACAGAGACTCATTTTTAGTTACTCGCGAAGTGTGATTGTTAAGAAAGATGGGATGAATTTGGTGGGGTAAAATAGGTTTTTAATTATCTAATTTATGCTGAACATGTAAAGGGATATAACATAAACAAATGCAAGTTGAAAGTAGTTGCAAAGGACAAGAGATGGAATTAATAATCGAGGATGAAAACAGCTAAACAGAATGAAAATATGCAGAATTGCGAGGACCGCAATGTTTCCGCAATTAATTAGCAGCGAAAGTGTATAAATGGGCGAATTCAGGGCTACTAATGACTATCCTATAGGCATTCAAATACGATTCTCAAGCAGTAGATCAACTCTCTATACATCAAACTCACTCTAACTCATGTATCGTCCGATTCCATGCATGAAATACTTTAGTTTACTCGACTTCAAAGTAAGGTCTTAAGCACTTTGTTAAAGCAGGAATGTTCAGTTTGTACTAGGGAAACGCTTATTCCTAAGCCGTTTCCTGATTACCATTAAAGGCTAGCATGATTATATGACTCTGAACTCTTACTCCTTCCAGAGGTTAGGAGTTCTTTGGACAAAATGGATGGCCAATCGAAATTGCCCGTGGGATGAAGCTTACATACAATCAATGGTTGAGTGTTAATCTGCCTACTTGTTTCACGATTTTTAGCCTACAGTTTCTGTCATTAGCATGCCCCTAGGTGATTTAGCTACTCATGGATGTAAGGTGAATAGAAATAGCAGATAAAAGAGACATGCTTAGAAGGGAAATGTAATTAAAACAGAGAGACAAAACCGTAGCAGAAGCAAGGGAAACTGTGAATTGCAGAACGTACTTTGATTACTTAAATTGTTTAACAACAAAGGAAAGCTTAACAAGAAATGATTCAAATGCAGACAATACCGAAATGCAGTAAATGAAACTCTAAACTAAGAACAACAGTAAGCAGAAATGGAAATAAGAAGAAGAATGACAGAAAGCAGTAAAGAGTTGCTGTGAAATCTTCGTGGCAGTCGCCTCGAATGAAGGGGATGAAAGCTCAGCCGTGCTTGGATGAATCCAATCGAGAGAGAAGAAGAATCTTCTCTCCTTCCTATCAGATTATCGACTCCAATAGCTGAGGATCTCACTCCAACAGACGGCAAAGGAAAACAGGACGAAAGGGTGGACTGCGAGAAGACTTCTGCGCTTCGGAATGATGATTAAACCTCCGACTTTGACCCCTTTTTATAGTAGTTTGCAGGTGCTGCTGGGCCAAGGAGAACCATCAATCTTCAACGCCATATATCAGAAATGGATGGAGGAGAAAGAACGAGTCCCTGAAATAACGGAATTTAACAGAAAAAGATCAGTCAAGTTACGGTTTTCACTTGAATAATTGCGAGAACCGCAATTATTTCGCAATTCATTCGCAATGCGTTTTTTTCATTCTTTTCCTTCGGTTTTCAACCCTTTTTCTACCTATTGTGCACAAGTCCTAAATTAGCTACCTTCTTCTAATTCTCATATTAAAGTATAGGTTTAGGCTAAATGCTATCAAAAACACCTAAAAGTGTACATCTTCTTAGGCTAAATGGGTCCTAAATAAGTCACTTTCAGAGACTTAACATCCATACAGACTCTCCATCCTGTAACAGTTCTAGTTGGTATTAGTTCGTTGTTCTCATTAACTATTACAGTCATTCCACCTTTCTTAGGCACACATTGGATCAGACTCACCCATTGACTATTGGCTATGGGGAAAATTACACCTGCGTCTAACCATTTAATAATTTCTTTTTTAACTACCTCCTTCATGGAGGGGTTCAACCTACGTTGGTGATCTACCCTAGGTGTATGTTCCTCTTCCAACAATATTTTATGCATGCAGTAGGAAGGACTAATACCTCTTATATCAGCAATCGTCCATGCAATAGCTTTTTTATGTTGCTTAAGCAGCAATATTAATGCAATTTCATGCTGTTTACTAAGTTTGGACGAAATAATAACATGTAAAGTATCTTGTTCTCCTAGATATGCATACTTAAGATGATCAGACAATGGTTTTAATTTTAGTAAAGGTGGATGTTCAATTGATGGTAACAAAGGAGTTGTGGTTCTTTCAAACAATTTATTAGTCATATAAACATGTTGAGGGTTGTCCACAGATATATCCATCAATTCAGAGATGTTTAAATCATCTATATCTACTTGTACATAGTTAGTAGCATGCTTAATTAACAGTTCATGCTCAAGTTCTTCTTCCATAAGTGAATCTACTACATCTATAGTTGCACAGGATTCAGAGTCAGAGGGATACCTTAGAGCTTTAAATACACTGAATTTAACCTCCTCATCATGAACTCTCATGGTGAGCTCACCTTTTTGGACATCGATTAGAGCCCTACCTGTGGCTAGAAATGGTCTGCCCAATAAGATTGGTACCTTCTTGTCTGCCTCATAATCCAGAATTATAAAGTCTGCAAGAAAGATGAATTTGTCAACCTTGACAAGTATATCCTCAATTTTACCCTCAGGGTATGCGATGGATCTGTCTGCAAGTTGCAAGGTGACAGTAGAAGGTCGTGCTTCCCCTATCCCAAGTTGACGGAATAGTGACAAGGGCATGAGATTGATGCTGGCTCCCAGATCACACAGAGCTCTGCCCACGTGCTTGCCTCCCAATTCGACTGGTAAGGTGAAGGAACCAGGATCCTTCTCCTTCTTTGGCAGTTTGTTTTGGAGTATAGCACTGCACTCCTCAGTGAGATTCACTGTTTCAAATTCACCAATGATTTTTTTGTTAGTAATTATATCTTTCAAGAATTTAACATAAGAAGGCATAGATTGCAAAACTTCCACAAATGGGATATTAACATGCACTTGTTTTAAAATTTCTAAAAATTATGAAAGTGCACTTCCTGTTCTTGTTTCTTTTTCAGCCTTCTAGGGAATGGAGGTGGTGGCACATATGTAGGCAATTCAGGTCGCCTAATGACAGGTGGAGGCCTTGGGATTTCTTCTAGTTCCTCAATGATAGGTTCCAGCCTCACCCTTGTTGTGCTTGGTGGTGATTGATCATGGTTGGGCAGAGAATCCAGTGGAGCACTAGACTCTTCATTCTCTACTTGCTTTGGTGCTTATCTGTTGTTGATCACCAACGGTCTTCCACTTCGAAGTTCAATTGCTTGAACTTGTTCTTTTCCTTCCCTTCTTGGCGTTTCAGTGTCTGCAGGCAGTCTACCTTGGGGCCTATTTTTCAGCTCGTTTGCTAACTGCCCTATTTGGTTTTCTAAGCTCCTAAGGGTGGCTTGCTGACTTTGCAGGGTTGCATCATTTTTTGCAATGTATTCCTTAAGCAAATTCTCTACTGATTATCCCATTGGTTGGTTATATTGTTTTTGGTACATGGGTTGGTTAGTCTGTTCAGTGAAACCAGATGTTCCACTCGGTCTTGGTTAGTTTTGTGCTTGGTTAGTATTTTGTTGTCCACCCCAAGAAAAATTTGGGTGGTTCCTCCAACCAGGGTTATAAGTGTTGGAGTAGGGGTTGTTCCTAGGCTGCTGTTTACTTCCAACATAGCATACCGAAGATGAATTCCCAGGGAAAAAATCATACATGTGCCCTTCCCCACAGAATCCACAGACTGGTGCCTCACCTTGGTTGGTTGTTGTGCTCGTTGAAACGGCTGCTGCGGTGTTGACACTTTGTTGGAGATTAGTTTGAGCCATTTGTTTTACTAGATTGGTCAGGGCATTGATTTGACTACTCATTGCACTAAGTGCGTCCTTGTCTTGAGCTTTTCTTGGCTCTATAGGATCGTCTGACCATCTACAATGGGAAGTTGAGATTTTCTCCAAAATCTCATAGACTTCATTGTAGCTCTTTGAAAGCATGGAACCACCAGCTGAGGAATTTAACACTTGCCTTGTGCTGGGGTTGCATCCTTTAAAGAATACTTCTATTTGGATACACCATGGAATGTCATGGTGTGGACATTTAAGCAATAGGTCTTTGAATCTTGTCCAAGCTTCGTGTAATGATTCGTTTTCGGCTTGCTTGAATTTGATTATATCATCACGGAAGTTGGAGTTCCTATCAGGTGGGAAATATTTTACTAGGAACTTTTCAGCTAGATCTGTCCAATTGACAATTGATCCAGAGGGGAAGGAATTTAACCACGTTTTGGCCTTATCTCTTAATGAGTAGGGAAAGAGATAAAGTCTTAAGGCTTCTTGGGAGACTCCAGGGATGACAAAAGTATCACTTACCCCTAGGAAATTTCTCAAGTGATTGTGGGGATCTTCGTTCTCCACTCCAAAGAATTGTCCAACGGTGGACAGCATTTGAAACATAACTGGTTTTAACTCAAATGAGTGAGCTGTAATCTCAGGGCGTATAATGCTCGGATTAAGCTCCTCAGGCATGGGTACTAAGTATGAAAGGATGGCACTATCCTTATCATTCGCGATTTCAATGGGGTTGCGAATGATAGGTGCTCGGTTTGGGCCTTCTCTATCCATTTCGGTTTGTTGGGATTGCGATGACTCTGCGGAGTCCGCAATATTTTGAGTTACAGGTGGCTGTTTAAAAAGGCGTTTCTTAGCTTTGTTTCTGGCCCTTAGAAGTCTTTCAGGCTCAGGATTGAACTCTAGGTTGCTATTTGGATGCTCATTCATAAACTAGCTTGATGGTACCTGTAATGGAAATGAAAGAAGATTAGCTCCAATAGATATTAAGTTTTTTTTTTCTAAATTAACAAACTTCGTGTTTACTGAACAAAATCCCCGGCAGCGGCGCCAAAAACTTGTTGCGTGCTCAGTGTGTAAATAAAAATGTGATGCGAAGAGCACTCAGAACATGCAAGTATACATGGTCTGCAGCAAGTGATAAGTATTTTTTCATTCGTTTTCCCACAGAGATTTATTCTTAGTTACTAACGAAGTGAGGTGTTAAATTAGAGATGGTTACTTAAATGGGGTAGAATTGAGGTTGATGTGCCAAACTAACAAAGAATGTACGAGATGTGCAAGCAAAAACAGAGTTTATAGAATTGCAGAGACAGCAATTATCTAGCAATTAACTTAACAACGATTTAAGGGTGAGATAAGGAAACAAGGTCAACTAAAGACTCCTCTATAGGCTTTTACATACGATTATTCAGCAGTAGCTTAGCTTATCATGCATCAATTTAACACAGTCTCATGCATCTCTCGATTACATGCATTTGATCCTTTAATTCACTCATATCCAAGTAAGACTTAAGCATTTATTTATACAAGCAAGTTAATGAATCGTGCTAGGAAAACGCCTATTCCTAGGTCGTTTTCTGGCTACCATAAAAGGCTAGCATGAATGGACGACTCTGAACTCTTACTCCTTCCGGAGGTTAGGAGTTCTTTAGACAAAATGGATGGCCGATCAAAATTGCCCATGGGATGAAGTACACATACATTCAATGCATTCGAAGCTATCCTACATGCTGAACTTTCGTATTTCTAACCTATAGATTCATCTTTAGCAAACCCTTGTGTGATTAGTTACTCATGGTTGATGTGGGATTGGAGATACTAGATTGATTAAGCATGATTTAAAGCACTTAAATGAAAGCAAGGGAAAAACAGAAGGCGAGATGAAGACTTGCAAGGATTTAAACGATAACTCTATAAAGTAAGATTCAAAACTCAATGTGCGACAGACTGTAAACAGCAAAGAACGAAACAAATGGAGACGAATTGAAACAGAGCAACAAATGCAAACGTAGGACAGAAAGCAGTAAGAAAGCTGATTAAAGTGTGCGCGGATCTCCTCGTTGCAAGCGCCTCGGATGAAGGGGAAGATTAGCGATTCTTGGGGATGAATTCAATCAGAAGAGAAGAAAGATCTTCTCTTCTTCCTCTCGAATTATCGGCGCCAAGTGCTGATTTCTTCGCTCCAATAAACGGGATAAGGAAATGGATCTGTAGAATGCGTGAGACGGGGAACTCTACGCTTCCGAGCTTGTTGTTCTCCTTCACCCTTCACCTCCTTTTTTAGCTTTTTGCAGGTACCTTCAGTCATGGGGAACCATCCATTCTGAACGACGACCCTCCACGTGGCAGTAGGGGAAGGCTTAGGCGGTTGAAAGATCGCAACAAAGACGACTGACGGCTGGAAAAAGTCAGCAGCAGCAGCTTCGGCATTGCAGATTCCTCGTTGTGACCGCAATAACCATTGCGGAGACAGCAATGTTTCAGCAATTCTCCTACAATGTACATTTTCACTCTTTTAGCATCGTTTTTTTATTCTTTTTTGTTCCTTTTACAAATAAGTCATAATTTAGCTTCATTCCTTGAATTCTCATATTTAAGCACGTATTAAACTAAATTCTAACAAAAATGCTTAAGAGATTACATAATTCCATGGTAAATAAGTCCCTAAATTATGTACTTTTGAAGAGGTAACAGGTGCGATCATACCAGCACTAATGCACTGGATCCCATCAGAACTTCGCAGTTAAGCGTGCTTGGACGAGAGTAGTACTAAGTTGAGTGACCACTTGGGAAGTCCTCGTGTTGCACCCCTTTTTGTTTCTTATATAACTTCCTTTTGTTTCTTTCGTACCTTAGTATTAATTTTTTATTTCTTCCTTTCATTTTAACTTTTAGTGCGCTCGTGCTCGTTAATTTTTTACGAACCGGGGTGTCCGCGCGGGCCCCGTCGGCCGCTTCGACCTACTCGCGGCTCCTCCCTCGCCGGTCGGCCCTTCGCGACCTGTGTTCATCACGTGTCGCATTGGGTCATGCCGCCCCGCTCGGCTTAAATGAAAATTGTGTGCATTCCATGTCGGGTGCGATCATACCAGCATTAATGCACCGGATCCCATCAGAACTTCGCAGTTAAGCGTGCTTGGGCGAGAGTAGTACTAAGTTGGGTGACCACTTGGGAAGTCCTCGTGTTGCACCCCTTTTTGTTTCTTATATAACTTCCTTTTGTTTCTTTCGTACCTTAGTATTAATTTTTTATTTCTTCCTTTCATTTTAACTTTTAGTGCGCTCGTGCTCGTTAATTTTCTACGAACCGGGGTGTCGGCGCGGGCCCCGTCGGCCGCTTCGACCTACTCGCGGCTCCTCCCTCGCCAGTCGGCCCTTCGCGACCTGTGTTCATCACGTGTCGCATTGGGTCATGCCGCCCCGCTCGGCTTAAATGAAAATTGTGTGCATTCCATGTCGGGTGCGATCATACCAGCACTAATGCACCGGATCCCATCAGAACTCCGCAGTTAAGCGTGCTTGGGCGAGAGTAGTACTAAGTTGGGTGACCACTTGGGAAGTCTTCATGTTGCACCCCTTTTTGTTTCTTATATAACTTCCTTTTGTTTCTTTCGTACCTTAGTATTAATTTTTTATTTCTTCCTTTCATTTTAACTTTTAGTGCGCTCGTGCTCGTTAATTTTCTACGAACCGGGGTGTCCGCGCGGGCCCCGTCGGCCGCTTCGACCTACTCGCGGCTCCTCCCTCGCCGGTCGGCCCTTCGCGACCTGTGTTCATCACGTGTCGCATTGGGTCATGCCGCCCCGCTCGGCTTAAATGAAAATTGTGTGCATTCCATGTCGGGTGCGATCATACCAGCACTAATGCAACGGATCCCATCAGAACTCTGCAGTTAAGCGTGCTTGGGCGAGAGTAGTACTAAGTTGGGTGACCACTTGGGAAGTCCTCGTGTTGCACCCCTTTTTGTTTCTTATATAACTTCCTTTTGTTTCTTTCGTACCTTAGTATTAATTTTTTATTTCTTCCTTTCATTTTAACTTTTAGTGCGCTCGTGCTCGTTAATTTTCTACAAACCGGGGTGTCCGCGCGGGCCCCGTCGGCCGCTTCGACCTACTCGCGGCTCCTCCCACGCCGGTCGGCCCTTCGCGACCTGTGTTCATCACGTGTCGCATTGGGTCATGCCGCCCCGCTCGGCTTAAATGAAAATGGTGTGCATTCCATGTCGGGTGCGATCATACCAGCACTAATGCACCGGATCCCATCAGAACTTCGCAGTTAAGCGTGCTTGGGCGAGAGTAGTACTAAGTTGGGTGACCACTTGGGAAGTCCTCGTGTTGCACCCCTTTTTGTTTCTTATATAACTTCCTTTTGTTTCTTGCGTACCTTAGTATTAATTTTTTATTTCTTCCTTTCATTTTAACTTTTAATGCGCTCGTGCTCGTTAATTTTCTACGAACCGGGGTGTCCGCGCGGGCCCCGTCGGCCGCTTCGACCTACTCGCGGCTCCTCCCTCGCCGGTCGGCCCTTCGCGACCTGTGTTCATCACGTGTCGCATTGGGTCATGCCGCCCCGCTCGGCTTAAATGAAAATTGTGTGCATTCCATGTCGGGTGCGATCATACCAGCACTAATGCACCGGATCCCATCAGAACTCCGCAGTTAAGCGTGCTTGGGGGAGAGTAGTACAAATTTGGGTGACCACTTGGGAAGTCCTCGTGTTGCACCCCTTTTTGTTTCTTATATAACTTCCTTTTGTTTATTTCGTACCTTAGTATTAATTTTTTATTTCTTCCTTTCATTTTAACTTTTAGTGCGCTCGTGCTCGTTAATTTTCTACAAACCGGGGTGTCCGCGCGGGCCCCGTCGGCCGCTTCGACCTACTCGCGGCTCCTCCCACGCCGGTCGGCCCTTCGCGACCTGTGTTCATCACGTGTCGCATTGGGTCATGCCACCCCGCTCGGCTTAAATGAAAATTGTGTGCATTCCATGTCGGGTGCGATCATACCAGCACTAATGCATCGGATTCTATCAGAACTCCGCAGTTAGGCGTGCTTGGGCGAGAGTAGTACAAAGTTGGGTGACCACTTGGGAAGTCCTCGTGTTGCACCCCTTTTTGTTTCTTATATAACTTCCTTTTGTTTCTTTCGTACCTTAGTATTAATTTTTTATTTCTTCCTTTCATTTTAACTTTTAGTGCGCTCGTGCTCGTTAATTTTCTACGAATCGGGGTGTCCGCGCGGGCCCCGTCGGCCGCTTCGACCTACTCGCGGCTCCTCCCTTGCCGGTCGGCCCTTCGCGACCTGTGTTCATCACGTGTCGCATTGGGTCATGCCGCCCCGCTCGGCTTAAATGAAAATTGTGTGCATTCCATGTCGGGTGCGATCATACCAGCACTAATGCACCGGATCCCATCAGAACTCCGCAGTTAAGCGTGTCTGGGCGAGAGTAGTACAAAGTTGGGTGACCACTTGGGAAGTCCTCGTGTTGCACCCCTTTTTGTTTCTTATATAACTTCCTTTTGTTTCTTTCGTACCTTAGTATTAATTTTTTATTTCTTCCTTTCATTTTAACTTTTAGTGCGCTCGTGCTCGTTAATTTTCTACGAACCAGGGTGTCCGCGCGGGCCCCGTCGGCCGCTTCGACCTACTCGCGGCTCCTCCCTCGCCGGTCGGCCCTTCGCGACCTGTGTTCATCACGTGTCGCATTGGGTCATGCCGCCCCGCTCGGCTTAAATGAAAACAATGTGCATTCCATGTCGGGTGCGATCATACCAGCACTAATGCACCGGATCCCATCAGAACTTCGCAGTGAAGCATGCTTGGGCGAGAGTAGTACTAAGTTGGGTGACCACTTGGGAAGTCCTCGTGTTGCACCCCTTTTTGTTTCTTATATAACTTCCTTTTGTTTCTTTCGTACCTTAGTATTAATTTTTTATTTCTTCCTTTCATTTTAACTTTTAGTGCGCTCGTGCTCGTTAATTTTCTACGAACCGGGGTGTCCGCGCGGGCCCCGTCGGCCGCTTCGACCTACTCGCGGCTCCTCCCTCGCCGGTCGGCCCTGCGCGACCTGTGTTCATCACGTGTCGCATTGGGTCATGCCGCCCCGCTCGGCTTAAATGAAAATTGTGTGCATTCCATGTTGGGTGCGATCATACCAGCACTAATGCACCGGATCCCATCAGAACTCCGCAGTTAAGCGTGCTTGGGCGAGAGTAGTACTCAGTTGGGTGACCACTTCGGAAGTCCTCGTGTTGCACCCCTCTTTGTTTCTTATATAACTTCCTTTTGTTTCTTTCGTACCTTAGTATTAATTTTTTATTTCTTCCTTTCATTTTAACTTTTAGTGCGCTCGTGCTCGTTAATTTTCTACGAACCGGGGTGTCCGCGAGGGCCCCGTCGGCCGCTTCGACCTACTCGCGGCTCCTCCCTCGCCGGTCGGCCCTTCGCGACCTGTGTTCATCACGTGTCGCATTGGGTCATGCCGCCCCGCTCGGCTTAAATGAAAATTTTGTGCATTCCATGTCGGGTGCGATCATAACAGCACTAATGCATCGGATCCCATCAGAACTTCGCAGCTAAGCGTGCTTGGGCGAGAGTAGTACTAAGTTGGGTGACCACTTGGGAAGTCCTCGTGTTGCACCCTTTTTTGTTTCTTATATAACTTCCTTTTGTTTCTTTCGTACCTTAGTATTAATTTTTTATTTCTTCCTTTCATTTTAACTTTTAGTGCGCTCGTGCTCGTTAATTTTCTACGAACCGGGGTGTCCGCGCGGGCCCCGTCGACCGCTTCGACCTACTCGCGGCTCCTCCCTCGCCGGTCGGCCCTTCGCGACCTGTGTTCATCACGTGTCGCATTGGGTCATGCCGCCCCGCTCGGCTTAAATGAAAATTGTGTGCATTCCATGTCGGGTGCGATCATACCAGCACTAATGCACCGGATCCCATCAGAACTCCGCAGTTAAGCGTGTTTGGGCGAGAGTAGTACAAAGTTGGGTGACCACTTGGGAAGTCCTCGTGTTGCACCCCTTTTTGTTTCTTATATAACTTCCTTTTGTTTCTTTCGTACCTTAGTATTAATTTTTTATTTCTTCCTTTCATTTTAACTTTTAGTGCGCTCGTGCTCGTTAATTTTCTACGAACCGGGGTGTCCGCGCGGGCCCCGTCGGCCGCTTCGACCTACTCGCGGCTCCTCCTTCACCGGTCGGCCCTTCGCGACCTGTGTTCATCACGTGTCGCATTGGGTCATGCCGCCCCGCTCGGCTTAAATGAAAATTGTGTGCATTCCATGTCGGGTGCGATCATACCAGCACTAATGCACCGGATCCCATCAGAACTCCGCAGTTAAGCGCGCTTGGGCGAGAGTAGTACAAAGTTGGGTGACCACTTGGGAAGTCCTCGTGTTGCACCCCTTTTTGTTTCTTATATAACTTCCTTTTGTTTCTTTCGTACCTTAGTATTAATTTTTTATTTCTTCCTTTCATTTTAACTTTTAGTGCGCTCGTGCTCGTTAATTTTCTACGAACCGGGGTGTCCGCGCGGGCCCCGTCGGCCGCTTCGACCTACTCGCGGCTCCTCCTTCGCCGGTCGGCCCTTCGCGACCTGTGTTCATCATGTGTCGCATTGGGTCATGCCGCCCCGCTCGGCTTAAATGAAAATTTTGTGCATTCCATGTCGGGTGCGATCATACCAGCACTAATGCACCGGATCCCATCAGAACTCCGCAGTTAAGCGCGCTTGGGCGAGAGTAGTACAAAGTTGGGTGACCACTGAGGAAGTCCTCGTGTTGCACCCCTTTTTGTTTCTTATATAACTTCTTTTTGTTTCTTTCGTACCTTAGTATTAATTTTTTATTTCTTCCTTTCATTTTAACTTTTAGTGCGCTCGTGCTCGTTAATTTTCTACGAACCGGGGTGTCCGCGCGGGCCCCGTCGGCCGCTTCGACCTACTCGCGGCTCCTCCCTCGCCGGTCGGCCCTTCGCGACCTGTGTTCATCACGTGTCGCATTGGGTCATGCCGCCCCGCTCGGCTTAAATGAAAATTGTGTGCATTCCATGTCGGGTGCGATCATACCAGCACTAATGCACCGGATCCCATCAGAACTCTGCAGTTAAGCGTGCTTGGGCGAGAGTAGTACTAAGTTGGGTGACCACTTGGGAAGTCCTCGTGTTGCACCCCTTTTTGTTTCTTATATAACTTCCTTTTGTTTCTTTCGTACCTTAGTATTAATTTTTTATTTCTTCCTTTCATTTTAACTTTTAGTGCGCTCGTGCTCGTTAATTTTCTACGAACCGGGGTGTCCGCGCGGGCCCCGTCGGCCGCTTCGACCTACTAGCGGCTCCTCCCTCGCCGGTCGGCCCTTCGCGACCTGTGTTCATCACGTGTCGCATTGGGTCATGCCGCCCCGCTCGGCTTAAATGAAAATTGTGTGCATTCCATGTCGGGTGCGATCATACCAGCACTAATGCACCGGATCCAATCAGAACTCCGCAGTTAAGCGTGCTTGGGCGAGAGTAGTACTAAGTTGGGTGACCACTTGGGAAGTCCTCGTGTTGCACCCTGGTAACGATATTATTGAACTATCGCCAATCATCGGGTTGTCGAGACCCGCCAAAATGAATTTATAGGTGCCCGAATTCACTTAGACTATTTGTAGAATAGCGGCAACGGGGTCGGTCCACAGGGAATTAAGGTAATTAAACTTAATTTCAATTGAATTTGCAAACGATTAAAGTAAGTAACACAAGGGGGAATTGTTGGTTTTTAAGTAACTAAGAAGGAACAAAGCAAATGGGAAAATTTAGCTAACGGGGTTTCCGACTCGGGACGATCGGAATAAATTTAGCATGCCTCTTGGATCATAGATTGATGAGTATTATGGTTAAATAATTTAACGAATGCACAGCTCGTCTAAAATTAACGAATAACTCAGACATGCTCCATGGATTTAATTAGACATAATTAATTATGCTAATCAAGCATACCGTTCGGACATTGGCGGCCAACGCTCTCCCAAGACCGAACGGTAGCAACAAGCTAACTGTGACGACTATCTAATTTGGACGCGAAATTAGTATGTCGATTTGGAATTCTAATTCGGGAAGAACGAACTCCAAGAGCGCAAGGACGCCAATACGCTCAAGGAGTCATAATTCCTTGTTACTCGGCGGAAACGAGAGGCACGGCATCAAATCCTTTAACAAATGAACATGCTCAAAATCAAGGGTGCCTAGTCCTAAATCATTCGAACGTGCTCATAGATTAAGCTAAGAAATAGAATTCAATTCAATTAAATATCCAACCAAATCAGAAATTTAATCCTACAACCTCACCAAGAGTTCAAACTACATTTATTCTTTACAATCCCGAGCCAAAAACGGTAAATCTACTCACTCATGGCTTGTGTGGTGTGGGACGGCTTCAAATCGAGCTTCCTAGCCCCTCCCATGGTGGAAAACAGCTGCTGGACGTCAAATCAGGCGCGGAGCTCGAGGTAGAAGATGATAATGGCGGCTAAAATCGAACAGAAACTTAAGTAATCTGTCGTAGCGTCGAGACGCTAGGGCAGCGTCTCGACGCTGCGTCCTAAATAACGCGCGCGCGCAGTCGGGGTGGCGTCGAGACGCTCGCACAGCGTCGAGACGCTTGTGCGGCGTCGAGCGAGCGTCGAGACGCTGTCGCTCGACACTTGCTCTCGGGTTTTTCTTCAATTCAGCGCTTCAGACTTCGGAGCATCGAGACGCTAGGGCAACGTCTCGACGCTGGGCAGCGTCGAGCTAGCGTCGCGACGCTGTCGCTCGACGCTAGCTCTCGGGTTGATGCATGGATTTTTGCCTTCAATTTCCTCAAAGTGCTGAACCTTCATGCCTTTGCATGGATCTTCCCCGGAAATGTTCTTAGGCCTTTAAATTGCGATATTAAGCCCCGAAAAGTGCCGAAACGCTCCCGAGGGCAAATTACCGAGAACACCTGCAATAATCACATATAAGCAAGATTAAGCCAATAATAAACGTGGATTAGAGACATAATCATAGCTCCAAAATGGAGCTATCAAACACCCCCAACTTAAATCTTGCTAGTCCTCGAGCAAGGTGGAATTCTGATTAATAAAATAAAACGAGAATGCATGCTAGGGACTCGATTCTCAGTACTGAAAAAGACAGGGCATTTGCATTTGAAAGAAACAGCTGCATGCATGCATGAGTTAAGAACAATTCGAAAAATCTAAAGATACTTCCCTATTTATGTTTCGGACCTAGCTCCTCGGTCTTAGATTTCAACAGGCTTAGAACAGCTCTACCCATCCTAAAATTTCGCCTTCCCTCTACTTATGGCTAAACATAACAGTCTAAGGGCAATTCATCGTCTAAGCAAGTAATATATCGCGAGTCATCTTTTCTCTCTTTTTTTTTTGATCTCCATGAGCGCCTAACATGTCAATTTTACTTTCGTTTCAGCTTGCCTGCAATTTCATTGCACAGTGCATCTGACTACGGGCAAAATTCACATTTTTAAGGACTAACGTTCACTTCTTTGTGCTTCCTTTTCATGCAGTGGCGACCGTGGGTTTCACGACCGCCCCTGGCTACTAAGGCAACTCAAGAAGGAGGAACGCCTCAGGAGATTATTTTCTTTTTAATAGACTTGCATTCATTTTTCTCTTTAGCCTAAAAATCATGTTAAACTTTTGAACGCATGGATTACAAACAAGAGCGAATCCTGGCCCATCCTAAGGTTGCCTTTCGAGGTGACAACGAATTCTAAAATAAACAGAGCTACCCTAAACCCACAGATCCAAGATAGATTACTAACATGCGAAGCTTAAACAGGGAAATAACTTGAAAAAATTTTCAAAATGGCCTTAACATATGCAATTATGTTGAATTTCCCGACAAATACACATACGAAGACCTTAGCAGTACCTCACAGAATTTCATAGTCAGACTAGCATGCTTTCATCATAACTCAACAAGATAATCAGGATTCCACAACTAAGCTCGACGATCACCATAAGACACAACCCACCACCCCCAACTTAGAAATTGACAATGTCCTCATTGGACCAAATATGCACAGTCAAAACGAAGGGAAAGAAAACCTTCCCTGAATTGTGACTTAGAGGATTGGAGAGTGCGCCTTAACCTTAGCCAATAAACCGCAAGGACGAGCTATTGTTTCACCTGAAAATTCACAACATCAGAGTAGGAATTTAAGCTAATCCTAAAGACAGTAAATAAACAAAAAGCATGTACAGTTCAAGCTCGGGTGCCTCCGAGTAGCGCAAATTTTTAGAGTCGATTGCTCGACTTTACCAAAACTCAATTCATCCTTTCTCATAATCAGGCTCTTTCAAGTAGGCATGGTCGTCGAAATCGTCTGACATTCCCTCATGAAAGATCTTCAGACGTTGGCCATTCACTGTGTATTCCTTCTCAGTATCTAGACTTTGAATCTTGACTGCACCATAGTGATGGACATCAGTTATAATGAAAGGACCAAGCCACCTGGAACGAAGTTTACCTGGCATGAACTTCAGGCGAGAGTTGAACAAGAGGACCTTCTGACCAACTTCAAAGTGTTTTCTGACGACTCGTCTGTCGTGGAACATTTTGGTCTTTTCCTTGTAGGTCTTCGAGTTCTCATATGCATCCAGGCGAAGCTCCTCCAGTTCTTGCAATTTGAGGAGTCTTTCTTCGCCAGCCTTGTCAAAGTCCATGTTGCACTTCTTCACGGCCCAGTAAGCTTTGTGCTCGATCTCCACTGGGAGATGACAGGCTTTACCATAAACCATCCGATAAGGAGACATCCCTATGGGGGTTTTGTAAGCCGTACGGTAGGCCCTTAAAGCATCGTCCAGCCTCAGACTCCAATCTTTCCGTCCTGGACTTACTGTTTTCTCGAGGATGCCCTTCACTTCTCGATTGGAAACCTCTGCTTGGCCATTGGTCTGAGGATGGTACGGGGTAGAGATTTTGTGATTTACCCCATACTTCCTCATCAAAGCCTGGATCGTTTTGTTGCAGAAATGGCTCCCCTGATCACTTATGATGGCTCGTTGGTAGACGTACTTTTAGGGTACTCCAAATTCAAGCTGTCGAGGCTTGCCAAAATACAATTTATAAACCCGAATACACCGAGCTATTTGTAGCTAAGTGGCAACGGGGCCGATCCTCAGGGAAATAAGAAATTCAATCTAACTAAGTCTAATTTGCTAGAAATAAAAGAATGCACAAATTAAAGAATGGTAATTTGGTTTTGGGGGAAGGGAGCTCCTAATTATGCTAACGGAAAATTAAAGGGGAACGTGCAAAAATTAAACGGTCGTGCTTAACTTCGAGAAATGGAGTTGCTCGTTATGGATGTTCGGATCATCGACACAATTTACGCGTTAGCCATGTTCATGCACACAATTCATTTAGTTATCTCTAACTCAAATGACCCAAGGAATTAATTAGACTTGTGCAATTCTAATTAAACTTAGCCAATAATCTATCCAAGGTAGCGACCCCTAAATCGATTACGTGCTAGTGACGGGAACATTGCGACGGCCTAATCCTAAAACTAAACCGGTTTCTCTCTTGCCTTAAGCCTAACATGAAAACGTTAATTAATTCAGTTTACCAATGTCGCTTTGGGCCGAACTAATTAGCCATGCTTAGACCCGCGCTACCTAGCGGTACGGGCAATTATACGTCCCAACCTTTAGCCCTCTATCATGCATAGGAATTAGATTGTCAAGCTAATTTAGCTACACATGCTAGATTTTGATGAAGAACAAGCAAGAGATGCATAACAAAGCTAATGTCTCAACATTTACAAAGGGAAAAATCTCCCCAAACATCCATAATTTACAATCCAAAACTCAAAATCAAGCACTTACCTTGGTTTAGCCTTCCATGGAGGTTGGATTAATCCAATCCCCCATGGAAGAGCTTGGAATCATGCACAAAGAAGGAGAAGAAGTACAAAAATGGCGGAAAATCGTCTTGGACCCGAGAGGAGAAGCTTGGAGAAGATGGAGGATCAAAAAGTGGCTGCAAAACTGAAGTTTTCACGCCTTTTAAGCTCGGAGCGTCGAGACGCTAGGCCAGCGTCTCGACGCTGTGCCCTAAGTTGGCTGCTGCGCGCGCGGGGTAGCGTCGAGACGCTTGCGCTCGACGCTTGCTCTCGGGTGGATCTTTAGACGCGCGCTTCAGAGTTCGGGGCGTCGAGACGCTCGGCCAGCGTCTCGACGCTGTCGGCGTTGAGTGAGCGTTGAGACGCGCGCTCGATGCTGATACACGTCTATCTTGGGGAATCGTCGGGGCAGCGTCGAGCTAGCGTCGAGCTAACGTCTAGACGCTGGGGCGCACGTGGATTTTCAATGACGGGCGCGCGGGCGAGGCGGACACGGGTGAGGGCGCGCGGGCGCGCGCGGACATGGGCGAGGCGGCGCGCGCGGGCGCGCGCGCGTGCTGCGTTCGTTGGGCGCCGGGGCGCTGGGCGCCGGCGCTTGGGCGCTGCCCTCTCGGCTCTTAGCCCACTTTTGGGTCGTTTTGGCTCCCGAGCTCCGTTTGGCCTATCGTTTTGACCCGAACACTTCCCGAAACATGTTAAATGACCTTTTTAGCCCCGAAAATCATCAATGGACTTCCCGAGCTCTTCACCATGAAATCACCTACAAGGAAACATTTTAATCAATATATATCATGGTTTTAGCTAGAATTAGGGACATTAAGATAGCTCTATTTTGGAGCTATCAAAATACCCCCGACCTAAATCTTGCTAGTCCTCGAGCAAGGTATACTCTAAATAATCTCCAAAGAATTTAAATGCATGCTTGGACTCTAATCTCAATGCTTGTGAAACAAGGTACTTGTAGTAAATTCAAAACCATCAAATGCATGCAAACATTGAATTGATTTCAAAATTTAAACTCCTATTCCCTTACGTGTGTGTGTGTCTAGCACCTCTCAACCTAGCTCATGCAAGCCCGGAACAACCTTATACAGTCTTATAACTCGTTTTCCCCCTACTTATGGCGATAAGAACAATCTAATGGCTTTAAGTGATAGGAATAGCAACAAAACAAAAGGCCTAAATTTTATTCTTTTTCCTTGAGTACTTTGTACCCATTTTTTTTCTTTTTGAACCACTTTTTTTTTTATTTTTCTCCAAGAGAGCCTAACACGTCAAACCAAATTTTAGCTTCACGTTTTTAAGGACCATTGCTCACTTCCATTAGTTCCCCTTTCATGCAGTGACAACCGTGGGTTACACGATCGCCCCTGGTTACACGGGCAACACAAGAAGGAGGAGCAACTCTGGAGGTTTTATTTTTCATGCAAACTTCTAGGCAATAGCTTCGCTATACACAAATGAGTCATTACTACTTCTACACATCAAGCCTCCCTAATGGTACCTTTCGGGGTGACAACAAGGTTTCAGACACAATAAGATCAGTCTAGACCTACAGAACTGAGACTAAGAGTGCTACGTGCTCAGTGAATGTAGGGAAATAACAGAAAAAAATTTTAAAATAGGCTCAAAATGTGCATACATCGTCAAACTTTCGAATCATGCAAATACGGAGTGTTCACAAGCAAATCACAGACCGTCCTCATCGGACACATGCATTCAGATTCTAATCTAACAGCCAGAGTACACACATGCTCGACAACTACTAAGAAGTCTCATCTCTATGTATCAACAAACTCCACCCCCCACCTTAAGATATGCATTGTCCCCAATGCATTCAACTATAAAAACAATAAAATTCCAAGGGAACAGAAAACCTCCCCTGAATTTTATGGAGCCGATGAGTGGAGATGTACACCATCGTCTTCCTATGTACTCTCGAATCGTCGACCGTTCCACCTTTTCTCCTAGGAAAACAAGAAAACAAACAACAACTCAAAAGCAAATATATACAAAAGCAAAGCAGTAAACAACAGAAATTACAGTTCAAACTCGGGTGCCTCCGAGAAGCGCAAATTTTTAAAGTCGATTGCTCGACTGTATTCACTCTTCCACTCATCCATAGTCGATCGGGGGTGGCGCTAGAAGTAATGTGGCGTCATAGCACTCAGCGTCCCCCTCGTGGAAAATCTTCAACCGGTGCCCATTCACTTTTTGCACCTCATCTGAGTCCAAGCTCTGAATTTCTACACTGCCATAAGGAGAAATTTTAGTTATGGTATAGGGTCCTTTCCAACGGGAACGAAGCTTACCTGGCATGAACTTCAGACGGGAATCGAAGAGCAGAACTTTCTGACCGACTTCGAAGTCTTTCTTTAAGATCCTTCGGTCATGAAACTGTTTGGACTTGTCTTTATAGATCCTGGAGTTCTCGTAGGAGTCCAAACGCAGTTCCTCCAATTCCTGTAACTGAAGCAATCGTGCCTCGCCAGCTTCGTCAGGGCTCATGTTACACTTCTTGATCGCCCAGAATGCTTTATGCTCAATCTCCACGGGTAAGTGGCACGCCTTACCAAAAACCAACCGGTATGGGGACATACCGATAGGGGTTTTGTAGGCGGTGCGGTAGGCCCACAAAGCATCCTGCAAACGATCGCTCCAATCCTTCCTGCTTGGCCTCACGGTTTTCTCAAGAATTGACTTTACCTCTCTGTTGGAGACCTCGGCTTGCCCATTGGCTTGGGGATGGTAGGCGGTGGACACGCGATGATGCACACCATACTTCCTCAGCAAAGCCTCCACAGATCGGTTGCAAAAATGTGTCCCCTGGTCACTGATTATGGCTCGTGGGATTCCAAACCTGGTAAAAATACGAGACTGAACGAACCTAACAACAGAATTAGCATCGTTAGTCTTCGTGGCTTTCGCCTCAACCCACTTGGAGACATAATCAACAGCCAGCAATATATAAGAAAAACCACAAGAAGGCGGGAAGGGTCCCATAAAATCCATGCCCCAAACGTCAAAGATTTCACATACTAAGACAGGAGTTTGAGGCATTTCATTTCTACCAGATATCGACCCTATTCTTTGACATCTATTGCAGGTTTTACAAAATTCATGCGAATCTTTAAACAGAGAAGTCCAGTAAAACCCACTATCTAAAACTTTCCTAGCTGTCCTCCTAGGCCCAAAATGTCCCCCACATGCATAATCATGACAGAAAGTAAGAATAGACGCATGCTCATTCTCAGGGACACATCTCCTAATTATTTGATCAGAACAGAACTTCCATAAATTGGGATCCTCCCAAACATAGTACTTAGCTTCGCTTTTCAGCTTAGCTTTCCTAGCATGAGAGTAACCAGAAGGAAAATTACCTGTAACCAAGTAATTTACCATATCAGCATACCAGGGAAGGACTGTATCAAGTCTGAAGAGTGTCTCATCGGGGAAATCTTCATTCAGAGGCAGGAGGTCTTCCTTTCTGACCAAGCGGCTCAGGTGGTCGGCTACCGGGTTTTCTGCTCCTCTCCTATCCTTGATCTTCACATCGAAGTCCTGGAGAAGCAAAATCCACCGAAGTAGCCTCGGTTTTGCGTCCTTCTTGGTCATCAGGTACCGAACAGCTGCATGATCAGAGAAAACAGTTACTTGAGAGCCAATAATGTAAGGACGAAATTTATCAAGCGCAAATACAATAGAAAGAAGTTCTTTTTCCGTTGTCGTGTAATTGCACTGCGCTGGATTAAGTGTCCTGGAGGCATAGTAAATGACACGGCTCTTGTTCTCGATCCTCTGACCGAGCACGGCTCCCAAGGCATAGTTGCTGGCGTCGCACATAATCTCGAAAGGCAAGTCCCACTGGGGTGGGTGTATGATGGGCGCGCTCGTCAAACTATCCTTGAGCAAATCGAAGGCTTTTCGGCACTCCTCCCCAAAATCGAACGTTACATCCTTCTGAAGGAGGTACGTCATAGGCATGGCAACCTTGGAGAAGTCCTGAATAAACCTGCGATAAAACCCTGCATGGCCAAGAAAAGACCGAATCTCCCTAACATTTGTTGGGTATGGCAGATTAGAGATAACATCGATTTTAGCCTTATCTACCTCTATACCCTTAGCAGAAACCACATGCCCTAAAACGATACCTTGACTAGCCATAAAATGACATTTTTCAAAATTCAACACAAGGTTCATCTCAATACATCTTTTCAGGACACGCGATAAATTATCTAAACAGTCATCGAAGGAATTGCCATAAACTGTAAAATCATCCATGAACACTTCAATGCATTTTTCTACAAACTCAGAAAATATACTCATCGTGCATCTCTGAAATGTACCAGGAGCGTTACAAAGCCCAAAAGGCATCCTTCTAAATGCAAATGTGCCAAAGGGGCACGTGAACGTTGTTTTCTCTTGGTCTTCTATGGCTATGGGGATTTGGTAAAAGCCAGAGAAACCATCGAGAAAACAAAAGAATGGCTTCCCAGCTAAACGCTCCACCATCTGATCAATAAAAGGAATGGGAAAATGGTCCTTCCTAGTGACCTCATTAAGCTTCCTAAAGTCAATGCACATTCTCCATCCATTTTGAATCCTTTTGGGCACTAATTCATTTTTCTCATTCCTAACCACAGTCATGCCAGTTTTCTTAGGAACAACATGGATAGGACTAACCCATTTACTATCTGAGATAGGATAGATGATACCTGCTTCGAGGAGTTTGAGAATCTCAGACACTACTACCTCCTTCATCGCGGGATTGAGCCTCCTTTGGGGCTCTCGTGAAGGTTTCGCTCCATCCTCGAGCAGGATTCTGTGCATGCACGTAGCTGGACTTAGCCCATGTAAATCTGCTAATGTCCATCCAATTGCCAGCTTGTGCTCTTTAAGAACTTCCATTAACTTCCCTTCCTGAGCCGGCATAAGGTCTTTCGCTATGATGACCGGCAACGTCTCATCATCTCCCAAATACGCGTATTTGAGATGATCAGGTAAGTCTTTCAACTCCAATTTAGGTGCCTGCAAAGTAGAGGGGAGCATTTTAGCATGATTCTGAACAGTTGCCAAAGAAGAGACAGTTGAATCACAAAGTTCAGACATGGAAGATTCATGCATATCAGATTCATCAAAAAGATCAGTCAAAAATAATGGGTCATCCCCATCTCTATCAGACATGCATTCTTCCTGAACTAACGATTCAATTGTATCTACTTGACAAAGAGAGTGGACGCTCTCATCATACTCCAACTCATTAGACACATCAACCTCAACAACTTGTCCACGATACTCAACAGATAAAGTGCCCTTATCTACATTTATCTTAGTTTTAGCAGTTTTCATAAAGGGCCTTCCTAATAAGATCGACGCAGACGAAGAAGCAGAATTTCCATCCATTTTTAGAATATAAAAATCCACAGGAAAAATCAGCCCGTTAACATTAACTAATACATCTTCCACTACCCCTAAAGGATGCACGAAAGACCTATCAGCAAGTTGTATAACAACACCAGTTTCCTGTATTTCTTTTAAATTCAAATCCTGATAAACAGAGTGAGGCATGACACTAATGGAGGCTCCTAGATCTAGCATGGCTCTTCTAATTTTCTTACCTCCAATAGCGCAAGGGAGAGAAAACATACCTGGATCGTCGCATTTTTCTGGTAAGTTCTTCGTGATTAAAGCGGAAACGTTCTTACTTACCACGACGCGTTCTTTCTCTTTTGTCTTCCTCTTGTTGGTGCACAACTCTTTCAGGAACTTAGCGTACCTTGGGATTTGCTTGATGGCATCCAACAGAGGGATGTTGATCTCTACTTTCTTGAATGTGTTCAAGAACTCCTCCTCGTAGTTTTCCTTGGGCGGTCTCGCTAACCTGCTAGGAAAAGGAGCCTTAGGCACATAAACTCTAGTGCACGTAGGATCGAAATTTACCCCATGCCACCGTGGTTCGGGATTTTCTGTCTGTGGCTCGACGTGGCCATGATCGACTTCCACTGGCGGGGTACTCGTGGGGAGCTGCTTCCCACTCCTCAAAGTGACGGCACTCAAACTCTCAGTTTTCTCTTCCATCCTGTTAATCTTGCAAGTCATCTGAGACATTTCTTCCTTAATTCCTTGCATCTGAGTGCCAACGTTATCGAGCTTGGACGAGGTGATCGTAAGGATAGCTTGCAACATGTCCTCAACAGATTTACCTGAAACAGAAGATTGGACTTTCAGAACATCATCCTTTATGGCAAGAACAGTATTACTTACCTCGAATAGCTAAGCCTTAAGCTCTTCCACATCTTTCTTCAGGCGAGCCTTCTCCTTGTCTCCATCTCCACTCCGCTCCAAGCTTCTAGCCAAGTTGGAAATCAAAGCTCTAGCTTCAGCGGGTGTTTTATCCATGAGACATCCTCCACTTGCGACATCAACTAACTGTCGGTTTGGCGGTAAGAGACCTTCGTAGAAGTTCTGAATGAGTTGTTGTTCAGCCACTTGGTGGTTGGGACAATCCTCACACAACCGACCAAATCTCTCCCAACACTCAAGAACGGACTCTTTTTCTCCTTGCTCAATTCTATTTATCATTCTTCTAAGGGCGGCAACCTTGGGAGGCGGAAAATACTTCGCATAAAACGCTCCCTGCAGCTCTGCCCAAGAAGTGATGGACCCAGTCGGTAGGTAGTGCATCCAGTCTCTCGCCTCTTCCTTCAAGGTGAAGGGAAAGGCTCTGAGATGGAGTTGATCTTCGGTGATGCCGTCGGTCTTAAATGACGAACACACCATCTTGAATGCCTTGAGGTGTCTGACGGGACTCTCATCTGTATTACCACAAAAAGAAGGTAATAAGTTAATCAGACCAGCTGTAAGTTCAAAATTACCTGCAGCTACCGGATACAAGATACTCGATGTGTTCCGGCTTAGCTCAGACGATGCAAGCTCCCTCATGGTTCTTTGATGCTCAAGATTACCCACGACCTCCATCTTGGCGCTTCTTTTGAATTTTCAAAGAATGACTGCGCTCCAAGAACTCAAACAAAAACGGGTAAAATAATACAAAAGAATAAAACTGTACAAAAAGAAATAAAGAAAATTTTAAAACCAACAAACTAAACTTAACTAAACTAAATTAATTAATTCCCCGGCAACGGCGCCAATTTTGGTAGACGTACTTTTAGGGTACTCCAAATTCAAGCTGTCGAGGCTTGCCAAAATACAATTTATAAACCCGAATACACCGAGCTATTTGTACCTAAGTGGCAACGGGGTCGATCCTCAGGGAAATAAGAAATTCAATCTAACTAAGTCTAATTTGCTAGAAATAAAAGAATGCACAAATTAAAGAATGGTAATTTGGTTTTGGGGGAAGGGAGCTCCTAATTATGCTAACGGAAAATTAAAGGGGAACGTGCAAAAATTAAACGGTCGTGCTTAACTTCGAGAAATGGAGTTGCTCGTTATGGATGTTCGGATCATCGATACAATTTACGCGTTAGCCATGTTCATGCACACAATTCATTTAGTTATCTCTAACTCAAATGACCCAAGGAATTAATTAGACTTGTGCAATTCTAATTAAACTTAGCCAATAATCTATCCAAGGTAGCGACCCCTAAATCGATTACGTGCTAGTGACGGGAACATTGCGACGGCCTAATCCTAAAACTAAACCGGTTTCTCTCTTGCCTTAAGCCTAACATGAAAACGTTAATTAATTCAGTTTACCAATGTCGCTTTGGGCCGAACTAATTAGCCATGCTTAGACCCGCGCTACCTAGCGGTACGGGCAATTATACGTCCCAACCTTTAGCCCTCTATCATGCATAGGAATTAGATTGTCAAGCTAATTTAGCTACACATGCTAGATTTTGATGAAGAACAAGCAAGAGATGCATAACAAAGCTAATGTCTCAACATTTACAAAGGGAAAAATCTCCCCAAACATCCATAATTTACAATCCAAAACTCAAAATCAAGCACTTACCTTGGTTTAGCCTTCCATGGAGGTTGGATTAATCCAATCCCCCATGGAAGAGCTTGGAATCATGCACAAAGAAGGAGAAGAAGTACAAAAATGGCGGAAAATCGTCTTGGACCCGAGAGGAGAAGCTTGGAGAAGATGGAGGATCAAAAAGTGGCTGCAAAACTGAAGTTTTCACGCCTTTTAAGCTCGGAGCGTCGAGACGCTAGGCCAGCATCTCGACGCTGTGCCCTAAGTTGGCTGCTGCGCGCGTGGGGTAGCGTCGAGACGCGCGCGCGGCGTCGAGATGCTTGCGCTCGACGCTTGCTCTCGGGTGGATCTTCAGACGCGCGCTTCAGAGTTCGGGGCGTCGAGACGCTCGGCCAGCGTCTCGACGCTGTCGGCGTTGAGTGAGCGTTGAGACGCGCGCTCGACGCTGATGCACGTCTATCTTGGGGAATCGTCGGGGCAGCGTCGAGCTAGCGTCGAGCTAACGTCTAGACGCTGGGGCGCACGTGGATTTTCAATGACGGGCGCGCGGGCGAGGCGGACACGGGTGAGGGCGCGCGGGCGCGCGCGGACATGGGCGAGGCGGAGCGGGCGGAGCGGGCGGAGCGCGCGGGCGCGAGGCGAGGCGGCGCGCGCGGGCGCGCGCGCGTGCTGCGTTCGTTGGGCGCCTGGGCGCTGGGCGCCGGCGCTTGGGCGCTGCCCTCTCGGCTCTTAGCCCACTTTTGGGTCGTTTTGGCTCCCGAGCTCCGTTTGGCCTATCGTTTTGACCCGAACACTTCCCGAAACATGTTAAATGACCTTTTTAGCCCCGAAAATCATCAATGGACTTCCCGAGCTCTTCACCATGAAATCACCTACAAGGAAGCATTTTAATCAATATATATCATGGTTTTAGCTAGAATTAGGGACATTAAGATAGCTCTATTTTGGAGCTATCACTCGTGGAACTCCATACCTGCTAAAAATATTGGATTTGACAAAACTGGAAACAACATTAGCGGTATCAACTTTGGTGGCTTTAGCCTCCACCCATTTAGACACGTAATTCACAGCCAACAGAATATAGACAAAACCAAATGAAGGGGGAAAGGGTCCCATAAAATCCATACCCCAAACCTCGAAAATTTCACAAGTTAAAATGGGGTTTTGGAGCATTTCGTTCCTACTAGTGATGGTCCCTTTTCTCTGACACTGATCACAAGATTTACAAAACTCATAACAATCCTTAAACAGTGATGGCCAGAAAAACCCACAATCTAAAATTTTTCTTGCAGTCCTATTTTGCCCAAAGTGTCCCCCACATGCAAATTCATGGCAAAAAGTAAGGATGGACCTATGTTCAGACTTAGGGACGCACTTCCTAATTACTTGGTCAGCGCAAAATTTCCATAAAACGGGTTCTTCCCACACATATGTCTTGGCTTCGCTTTTCAGCTTAGCTCTCTGGTTATATGAAAAGTCGAATGGGAACGTACCTGTGACCAAGTAGTTAACAATGTCGGCGTACCATGGTGTCTCCACACTTACCTGGAAGAGAACTTCATCAGGGAACTCATCGTTCAGGGGCAAGTCATCCTCATTACGCACAATACGGCTCAAGTGGTCCGCAACGGTATTTTCTGATCCTTTTCTGTCCTGAACAGAGACGTCGAACTCCTGGAGTAATAATACCCATCTGAGCAATCTAGGCTTCGAGTCTTTCTTGTTCATCAAGTATCGAACTGCTGCATGATCAGAAAAAACAATTACTTTAGATCCAAGAATATATGGCCGAAATTTATCAAGAGCGAAAACAATGGAAAGCAGCTCCTTCTCTATTGTTGTGTAACCGATTTGCGCGGAGTTGAGCGTCCTGGAGGAATAGTAGATCACATGGCTCTTCTTGTCTATCCTCTGACCCAACACAGCGCCCACGGCATAATTGCTTGCGTCGCACATGATCTCGAAAGGAGTCCCCCACTGCGGTGGATGAATGATGGGTGCGTTGGTCAAGCACTTCTTAAGAACATCGAAGGCGAGCTTGCACTGCTTGTCAAAACAGAATGGGACATCTTTTTTTAGCAAGCTTGTCATCGGGGTCACTATCTTCGAGAAGTCTTTAATGAACCTGCGGTAGAAACCTGCATGACCAAGAAAAGAACGCACTTCCCGAAGATTCGTGGGGTAAGGTAAATCAGATATGACATTGATTTTAGCTTTATCAACCTCTATCCCCTTAGCAGACACAACGTGACCCAATACTATGCCCTGACTGGCCATGAAATGACACTTTTCAAAATTTAAAACAAGATTAGTTTCGATGCATCTTTCCATGACTCTAGACAAATTAAACAGGCAATCCTTAAATGAACTTCCATATACAGTAAAATCATCCATAAAGACTTCGATGCATTTTTCTACAAATTCAGAAAATATGCCCATCATGCATCGCTGAAAAGTCCCTGGAGCATTACAAAGCCCAAAGGGCATTCTCCTATATGCGTAAGTTCCGAATGGACACGTAAAAGTAGTCTTTTCCTGGTCTTCCTGGGCTATGGGAATTTGATAAAACCCAGAAAAACCATCTAGAAAACAGAAGAATGGCTTCCCAGCTAAACGCTCCACCATTTGATCTATGAAGGGAATAGGAAAATGGTCCTTCTTAGTCACATCATTCAGTTTTCTAAAATCAATACACATCCTCCATCCATTTTGCACTCTCTTAGGTACTAACTCCCCCTTATCATTTCTAATAACAGTTATGCCCGTCTTTTTAGGTACAACATGAATAGGGCTAACCCACTGGCTATCAGAAATGGGAAAGATAATACCTGCATCCAGGAGTTTGTGTATCTCAGACAACACTACCTCTTTCATTGCTGGGTTCAGTCTCCGCTGAGGCTCTCGGGATGGCTTTGCTCCCTCATCCAGCCGAATCTTGTGCATGCACAGCACTGGACTCAACCCGTGCAAGTCTGCCAATGTCCATCCCATGGCTCTTTTGTTCTTTTTCAAAACCTCGACCAACTCTTCTTCTTGCTCCGATGTAAGCTCCTTGGAGATAATTACCGGAAGTGTCTCCACCTCACCCAAGTACACGTACTTGAGATGACCCGGCAACTCCTTCAATTCCAACTTGGGAGCCTGCAAAAGAGATGGTAATATTTTAGTTGGCTTTTCACATGTCTCTAGAGCAAAAGTAGGTTGTTCAGATAAGTCAGACAATATGGGAACACTACTTTTAACTTCGCCAACAATTTCAGTAAAAACGAGTGGGTCATCCCCATCAACAACAGTCATGCATTCTTCTTGTTCTAAAGTATCTATCAGATCAATTTTACAGATAGAATGTGCATCAGCATGTTGTTTCATGGCATCAAATACATTAAATTCGAACACATCCCCTTCATACTCAACAGACAAGGTACCATCATGCACATTAATTTTCGTCTTAGCAGTTTTCATGAATGGTCTGCCAAGTAAAACAGAAGTGGTGGATGTATTTTCTTCCATATTTATAACATAAAAATCAGCAGGGAAGATCAAATCCTTAACCTTAACTAACACATCTTCAATCAATCCTAGAGGACGAATAGAAGACTTATTAGCTAACTGGATAATTATACTAGTTTCCTGCATACCTTCCAAACCGAGATTCTTGTAGACTGAGTATGGCATAACATTAATTGAAGCTCCTAAGTCTAGCATAGCGTGCTCGATTTCTCTATCCCCTATAGTACATGGCAAGAGGAACATACCTGGGTCCTGGCATTTGCTTGGAATACCTTGGGTTATCAGGGCAGAAACATTCTTGCTTACCACGACTCTCTCCGCACCTTTGGTCCTCCTCTTCATGGTGCACATCTCCTTTAGAAATTTGGCGTACCTTGGGATTTGCTGAATTGCATCAAGTAGCGGTATATTGATCCCAACCTTTCTCAACGTCTCAAGAACATCCGCATCGTCGACCTCCTTAGATGGCCTCGCCAGCCTACTAGGAAAAGGAGCAACGGGAGTGTAAGACTTCATAGAAATAATAGGAGGAGTTACAACAGTTTCAGAGGGTATTGGAGAACACTTATCTGGAGATAGCTCTGAATCTTTTGGAGGACTCTCGAGGGTGGTACGTGATGGTATCTCTTTACCACTTCTGAGATTTATCGCACTAACACCTTCCGCTTTGGATTCAATTTTGCTCATTCTTTCCTTCACCTCCGTGAATTCATCTCTTAGAGATTTTATCTGCGACCTTGTCTCATTGCTAGCTTCCATGAGCGATTTGAACATGCCTTCAATGGCTTGACCTGAAACAGAAGAAACAGCCTGAGATGATTTTTCTTGCATCGTGTGAACTAAACCAAATACCTGAGACACTTGTTCCTTGAGTTCTGCTATGTCGGTAGACATTTTCGCGTACTCGTTCCTTCCTCCGTACTGGCGACGGTTCTCAGCCATATTAGAGATCAACTGTCTGGCTTCCGCAGGCGTTTTCTCCCAAAGGGCTCCTCCACTTGCCGCATCAAGCATCTGGCAGTCATGAGGAAGCAAACCCTCATAAAAGAATTCGATAAGCGCGGCTTCTGCTATCAGATGGTTCGGGCATTTCTCATAGAGTTTAATGAATCTCTCCCAGCATTCGTGAAATGCCTCGTTCTTTCCTTGCTCAAAATGGCGGATATCTCTTTTCACGGCTCTGGCTTTTGAAGCTGGGAAATACCTTTCCAAGAATAGGCTCTGTAACTTCTCCCAAATAAAGATGGTTCCTGATGGCAAGTAATGCAGCCAGTCTCGAGCGTCACCTCTCAAGGTAAATGGAAAAGCTCTCAGATAGAGTTGATCTTCAGTGATGCCGCCCGGCTTCATCGCGGAACTTGTCATTTGAAAAGCCTTGAGATGTTTATAGGGATCCTCATCTGCTTCACCATAAAAAGAGGGCAAATGGTCAATTAAACCCGATTTAAGCACAAACTCACCTGAAATTTCCGGGTAGGAAATACAAGAGGGTTGATTGCCCATGGCCATAGATGTCCACTGCCTGAGTGTTTTTGGGGCTCCATTCTCATCATCAATCTCCATTTTCTCAATAAAAATTTGGCACTTCTAGCACACTTAAACAAACGGATCAAAATTGCAAATAATAAAAGAATAAACAAAATTTTAAAGTAGAAATTAAAAGTCTACAAATCAAATTTAAAATAGGCCGAATTACACTTAGATCCCCGGCAACGGCGCCAATTTTGGTAACGATATTATTGAACTATCGCCAATCATCGGGTTGTCGAGACCCGCCAAAATGAATTTATAGGTGCCCGAATTCACTTAGACTATTTGTAGAATAGCGGCAACGGGGTCGGTCCACAGGGAATTAAGGTAATTAAACTTAATTTCAATTGAATTTGCAAACGATTAAAGTAAGTAACACAAGGGGGAATTGTTGGTTTTTAAGTAACTAAGAAGGAACAAAGCAAATGGGAAAATTTAGCTAACGGGGTTTCCGACTCGGGACGATCGGAATAAATTTAGCATGCCTCTTGGATCATAGATTGATGAGTATTATGGTTAAATAATTTAACGAATGCACAGCTCGTCTAAAATTAACGAATAACTCAGACATGCTCCATGGATTTAATTAGACATAATTAATTATGCTAATCAAGCATACCGTTCGGACATTGGCGGCCAACGCTCTCCCAAGACCGAACGGTAGCAACAAGCTAACTGTGACGACTATCTAATTTGGACGCGAAATTAGTATGTCGATTTGGAATTCTAATTCGGGAAGAACGAACTCCAAGAGCGCAAGGACGCCAATACGCTCAAGGAGTCATAATTCCTTGTTACTCGGCGGAAACGAGAGGCACGGCATCAAATCCTTTAACAAATGAACATGCTCAAAATCAAGGGTGCCTAGTCCTAAATCATTCGAACGTGGTCATAGATTAAGCTAAGAAATAGAATTCAATTCAATTAAATATCCAACCAAATCAGAAATTTAATCCTACAACCTCACCAAGAGTTCAAACTACATTTATTCTTTACAATCCCGAGCCAAAAACGGTAAATCTACTCACTCATGGCTTGTGTGGTGTGGGACGGCTTCAAATCGAGCTTCCTAGCCCCTCCCATGGTGGAAAACAGCTGCTGGACGTCAAATCAGGCGCGGAGCTCGAGGTAGAAGATGATAATGGCGGCTAAAATCGGACAGAAACTTAAGTAATCTGTCGTAGCGTCGAGACGCTAGGGCAGCGTCTCGACGCTGCGCCCTAAATAACGCGCGCGCGCAGTCGGGGTGGCATCGAGACGCTCGCACAGCGTCGAGACGCTTGTGCGGCGTCGAGCGAGCGTCGAGACGTTGTCGCTCGACGCTTGCTCTCGGGTTTTTCTTCAATTCAGCGCTTCAGACTTCGGAGCGTCGAGACGCTAGGGCAACGTCTCGACGCTGGGCAGCGTCGAGCTAGCGTCGCGACGCTGTCGCTCGACGCTAGCTCTCGGGTTGATGCATGGATTTTTGCCTTCAATTTCCTCAAAGTGCTGAACCTTCATGCCTTTGCATGGATCTTCCCCGGAAATGTTCTTAGGCCTTTAAATTGCGATATTAAGCCCCGAAAAGTGTCGAAACGCTCCCGAGGGCAAATTACCGAGAACACCTGCAATAATCACATATAAGCAAGATTAAGCCAATAATAAACGTGGATTAGAGACATAATCATAGCTCCAAAATGGAGCTATCACACCCCTTTTTGTTTCTTATATAACTTCCTTTTGTTTCTTTCGTACCTTAGTATTAATTTTTTATTTCTTCCTTTCATTTTAACTTTTAGTGCGCTCGTGCTCGTTAATTTTCTACGAACCGGGGTGTCCGTGCGGGCCCCGTCGGCCGCTTCGACCTACTCGCGGCTCCTCCCTCGCCGGTCGGCCCTTCGCGACCTGTGTTCATCACGTGTCGCATTGGGTCATGCCGCCCCGCTCGGCTTAAATGAAAATTGTGTGCATTCCATGTCGGGTGCGATCATACCAGCACTAATGCACCGGATCCCATTAGAACTCCGCAGTTAAGCGTGCTTGGGCGAGAGTAGTACTAAGTTGGGTGACCATTTGGGAAATCCTCGTGTTGCACCCCTTTTTGTTTCTTATATAACTTCCTTTTGTTTCTTTCGTACCTTAGTATTAATTTTTTATTTCTTCCTTTCATTTTAACTTTTAGTGCGCTCGTGCTCGTTAATTTTCTACGAACCGGGGTGTCCGCGCGGGCCTGTTACGTCTCCAAAAGTGACTAATTTAGGACTTGTTTTCTATAGAAAGATGTGCACTCTTAGGTGTTTTTGATAGGATTTAGCTTGAACTTGTGCTTATATATGAGAATTAGAAGAATGAAGCTAAATTAGGACTTGTATGCAGAAGGAAAGAAAAGGAATGAAAAACGAAGTTAAAATAATGAAAACTGTGCATTCCGGAGGCATTGCAGAAACATTGCTAAAACCGCAATGTTTTAAGTGAAATCCGTAAGTTGTCTAACTATTTTCTGTTTTGTTCCGACCTTTCAGGGATTCATTCTTTCTCCTGCAGCCACGTAGTAGTACGACGTTGAGAATGGATGGTTCTCCTTGGCCCAAGCATACCTGCAGAACACTATAAAAGGAGGTCAAAGTGGAAGGTTGAAACACACTCGAACAGCGTAGACTTCTCAGTTCAACGCAGCTTCTTCCACTCTTTTTCGCTCTTCCGTCTGTTGGTTTGAAAGGTTCAGCTGTTGGAGTCGACAATCTGATAGGAAGGAGAGAAGATCTATCTTCTCTTCTGATTAGATTCATCCAAGCAAAGCTCACTTTCACCCTTCAGCCGAGGCGTTCGCAATCGAGAAGACCACGCACATCTTTACTGCTTTCTGTTTTAGTTTTCTATTTTCATTATTGATTGTTGTTATTTCTTTTCCTTTAGCTACTCTATTCTATTTCGTTGCTTTCTGTCTTTACTTTAGTTATTCCAAGTCATCATTTGTTTAGTTCAAACGATTGGTTAATCAACGCACAATTCATCACTTCACAAGTCTTTACCTTCTCTGCCTACTGTTTTCCTCTTCTGTTTTATCTTCAAGATTCTATTAAGCATGTCTTCTTCATCTACTTTTTCTATTCTATCTGCATCCATGAGTAACTAAATCACATAAGGGCATGCTAAAGACAAATTTGTAGGAAGAAACACGTGACTGAAGCATGTAGGATAGCTCTCGAATGCATTGATTGTATGTAAGCTTCATCACACGGGCAATTTCGATTGGCCATCCATTTTGTCCAAAGAACTCCTAACCTCTGGAAGGAGTAAGAGTTCAGAGTCATACACTCATGCTAGCCTCTCAAGGTAGCCAGAAAACGACCTAGGAATAGGCGTTTTCCTAGTACAAATCACAACTTATTGTTTTAACAAGATGCTTAAGACCTTACTTGGACATGAGTAAACTAAAGAATCTAATGCATGAAATCGGAAGATACATGAGTATGAGTTAGTTTGATGCATAGTGAGTTGATCTACTGCTTAATAATCGTGTGAAAAAGCCCATAGAGGAGTCGTTAGTAGCCCTTGTTTCCACATTTTACACACATTCGCTGTTAAGAACATTGCGGTATAATTGCTGTTTCCGCAATTCCCTTAGTTAAAAAATTCTGCCTTAGCCATTTTTCTCTTCGTTTATTCATCTCTTCTCTTTGCATTTGAGTTTATCATTTACTTGCACTTGTTTATGTATCTATCCTTTACATATTCCTTAGTAATTAGGCAACTTAAAAACCAAATCTACCCCATTAACTCCACCCATTCTTGCTTAACAATACACTTCACGAGTAACTAAGAATAAATCTCTGTGGGAAATCGAATGAAAAAATACTTATTACTTGCTACAAGATCATGTATGCTTGCATGTTCTGAGTGCTCTATTATTGCATTTTTCCTTTAAACATTGAGCACGCAACAAGTTTTTGGCGCCGCTGCCGGGGATTTTGTTTAGTGAACACGAAGTTTGTTAATTTAGAAAAAAAAAAAAAACTCAATATCTAGTGGAGCTAATCTTCTTTCATTTCTTTTACAGGTACTATCAAGCTAGTTTATGAAAGAGTTTCCAAAACTCAACTCGCAACAGAGAGAAACTTTGCAGGTGGAAAACGTATGTGTACGACAAAGTAAATGAATACGCTGCAAAACTTAATTGGAGGAAGAGTTTGCCCACAACAGTTTGAAGAATTTTATCAGCCATGTGCTTATTGTGGGGATAATCATAACTTGGAGAATTGCCCAACCTTGAATTATCAAGAGAGGCAATATCAACAAAGCCATGACAACCATTATTCGTACATGTGTGAACATGATCAGTGGCAACTCTCAAATAATCCTTGGGAAGAGCATGTGCAAATTGCTCATTATGAAGAGTCCCCCCAACATGAAGACTATCAACATTATGCCCCAACTCCAAATGAAGAATTATCACCCGCTCTGGAGGCGCTATGGATAGAATTCATGGAAAGGAATGATGCATCCATGAGGAGAATGGATGTGCAATTAGCTCAGCTCACAAATGACTTACAAGATCTACTTACTATAGCAAAATCACTACCACCATGCCCTCAGATGTTCGATTTTTATGATGATGAATCCTTTGTTACCTTCGAATCTGAGAAGAGTGGTCCAATGGAATATCCATATGAAATGGTGGAGTTGGTGAAAGTTGAGAAAAATGAAATTGTGCTGGATGAGGCCAAAGAGACTAATGCGCTGCTTGAGGAACAAGAATTTGGAATCTTTGAGGTTGTAGCAAGCTTCTCCACCAATGAAAGAGTTGAGCCACCACCACCACAAATGCTCCAGCTGAAGGAGTTAGAAAGAGATGTGCCCGAAAAAGAAGTCCCATCGCATCAAAGCTATGTTGTAGCAAATGTTGTAGAAACAAAACCAACGCACAGAAAGTACAAACCTTGGGATGTTATAACATGCAGTCTCTTTGAAAGAATCAACAAATTCAAGGTGTGGCAGAATGTCCGACCCCGTAAATCAAGACTTAAGTATCTTAAAGAAGCAAAAGTGATGCCTCGAAACATTGAAGAATATCCATATGAGGCATATTGACAAGGGAGATTTCTGATCCCTAAACTCTTAAATTAGGATTTTATCATGCTTTGCTTAGATTTCGTATGTTAGGAGTAAATTATTTTGGGAATGAAATATTTATTATGTGCCAACAATCATAGTCGTTTAGCATGAATTGATGATGCACTGTGGGCCTATAGGATTGCATATAAGACACCCCTAGGTATGTCTCCTTATAGACTTGTGTATGGCAAAGCATGTCACTTACCATTCGAATTGGAAATTAAACCATTTTGGGCCTTGAAGGAACTGAATTATTGCGTGACCGATGCGGAAACATTGCGGTCTCTGCAATTACATGAGCTTGATGAGCTTAGACATATGTCTTATGAAAATGCTAAAATGTATAAGGAAAAGACTAAGATTTGGCATGACAGTAGACTTAGGATTAAAGACTTTAAGAAAGGCCAGCATGTCTTGTTATTTAACTCAAGGTTGAGATTATTTTCAGGCAAACTTAAGTCCAGATGGTCAGGTCCTTTTGTTATAACTAACGTGTTTGTTCATGGCGCAATTGAGATTAGGAACCTGCAGCACGGGCAACCGTTCATGGTTAATGGTGCACGATTGAAGCATTATTATGAGGAAGGAGATGTGAAGACTCTCTCGGCCTTCCTCTTGGCTGAAACTTGAAAATAAAACCGAGAGAGGACGAGTGATTATTGTGCTCGTCCATGCGAGGCTATGCCTTAGTTTATTTTTTGTTGTTTTTTCGGTTGTTATTTGTGTATGTTTGTGTGTGATTTTTATTACGATTTTGATGTTAATTTTATTTCTTTTAATAGGGGATCAAAAGAGGAAATCAAGGAGATGAATTCAGGATAAAAAATCGGGGAAGATATTGGGCCAAATCAAAGATTGAGTGATGAGAATCTTGGATTTTAATTCAAGAAAAATCCCCAACGGCCATTTAATTGCGGTGGATTTGCTAAAACCGCAACAGAAATAGCCGTTGGGATTTCCATCATTACAAATAGCCGTTAGAATAGCTGTGGCCCGTACGCTTCCTTCATTCATTGAACTCCAAGAAACTATCTTCTTCTTCCTCTGCAATTCCTCTTTTTCAGATCTTTTCGATTCCACCATGGTGCTTACGCGGGCTGAGAGATTTGCGTCCAAGAAGAAGGCCACTGAAGAAGAGGCAGCTGCGAGAGAGGCACTCCTTGTCTTAGCAGAGGCCGAAGCTGCGCGCCCTGAACGACCTTCTAAGCTCCCTGTCCGCAGGAAGAAGTGGAAGGTGGTGACGGAGATCCCTGCTGGGCCATCTGAACCAGTAGGCACGCCCAAGAAACGCAAATGGACGATGGAGATTGGGGACGCACCGATCAAGGAAAAGACTCCCACTGTGGAGAGTCAAGGGAGTGGTCGTCCATCCTACGAGACGGCCAGACAAAGTCCTGACTCATCGCCACCAGTGCAAATCCCCGAGCCTTCTCCATCTCCACAGAGCTCTGAACAATCCCCACCACCGCAGAGCCTTGAAGCATCACCATCGCCGTCGCCCGAGCCTGAAATCCCAAATGAAGAACGGCAAGAATCAGCACGGGGCGGCGAAACAGATGAAGAGGATGAGGTCTTCTCTCCTTTGAGGGACGTCTGCCACGAGAGCCCAGCAAAGGGGAGAGATTCGATGGATGAAACGTTGGGGGATTGCCTCCAACAGATCACCACCAGGGCGCGGTTGAGAAAGAAAGCCCCCAAGATTGTCAAGGCCAAACGGCCAAAAGCTTCAAAGAAATCCAAGAAAAGGAAGGTCAGAGGTGAGCCTTCATTGAAGAGGCTGAAGGTCGAGGCTGCTGAGTCGGCCAAGGCACGAGATAAGGGGAAGGCCAAACTATACCCCGAAGATGAGCCTCAAACTGTGAGGTATGTGTCCTCTGATGCAGAATCGAGGGGCACTCAGTTGAGGAAGAGGGACCTGCTCCATGAGAAGGGGTTCCTTGACGCATTGGCAAACCTGCCGCAATTCTTGCGCGCAGGGATCACCAACCACGGTTGGGAAGAGCTGTGCAGACCGCCCATCCCCGCCTACTCCAGCATGGTATACGACTTCTATGCCAACCTGATGCACCCTGAGGATGGCTTGTCCGTGGTGAGAGGAATCGAGGTGGACTTCTTAGCCAAGGCGATCAATGAAGCCTATGGCCTCAAGGGGCAGAAGCACACTGACTATGCAAGGATCATTGATGCGCCAACTGAGGCTGTCCTGGAGGAAGCACTGCGGATCATCGGCCAACCTGAGGCAGCGTGGACGATCTCACGCAATGGGAAGCACACCCTGATGAGTGCGACCCTTACGGCGAAGGCAGCTGTATGGTTTTCCTTCGTGCGCAGACGGCTGTCCCCAGTGACCCACGAGACCACCATCAACCAAGGAAGATCGCTGCTGGTATATGCGATCATGAGGGGCCTCACGATCAATGTTGGCGAGGTCATTGCAGCCTCGATAGCAGACTGTGCCAAAAAAGGTAAGGGTCCTCTTTTCTTCCCCAACACAATCACTAAGCTTTGCTTACGTGCAGGTGTCCCAATCGAGCGGATGGAGAGGCAACTGGCCTACACGGGGCATCTGGAGCTGCCTACAGGCCTGCGAATGCGAAGAAAGGAGAACATGGAGTTTGAGCTAGACGGCCTGGCTGCTGCTCAATCTCTCTCTATGGCCTGTCTGATGGACCTGCAGAAGAAGCTGGCGCAATGGGCTGAGTATGCTCAAGCGAGGGATAAAGATGTTGCTGACCAGTTTGGCTGCATCTTTCCTGAGTTCCCCACTGACCTGCTGACACCATGGGCACCTCCAAGAGCACGGAGGGATGATGATGAGGACGTCTGAGTGCTAGTTTGAAGAGCACTCAAGGGAGTATTTCTGTTCCCTGTTAAAAAAAAAAAAAACACTCTGCTTTTCGTTAAACTGTGTGAATGCTGCCATTTTTGAATCAATATTTGATCTGTCTTTAGTTCTTTCATTTTGTTGTTTAGGATTGCTTAGTATAGTCTGATGGTATCTGATTAGGTAGGTTGTTTTAGTCTCCTTTTTGTATAGCTGAGATGACTGGAAATAGCATGCAAAAGGGGCTGTTTACTGATATATCTGCCCTGTAGAGTCGTTGCGAAATTCTTACGATTTCCGCAATTTTTGTTAGTAATTGCATACTTTTGAATGACTTATTAGCTAGGCTGGTTCTGTTTTAATTTTGTTCTTTTAATGTTGTCTTGACTACCTTATATAGCCTATCTATAAGCATGCTGGATGAGTGTCTTAAGGCACCTTTGATAGTTTAAATTAGTCTCTTAAATTGCTCAGCATGCGTAGCTTTAAGTCATTCCCTTACTGTTTTTACAAATGTCTGCTGCTAAGTTATTTGCTTTAGGAATGTTCTGTCTATCCCTAGGACTTTTAGATTCTCTTTGTTTTGCCCTAGACTAGATGCTTCTAGGTAAGTTTGGGGGTGTGCCACCTCAGACACTCATTGGGGACAATGAGTAGTTTAAGTTTGGGGGAGGCCACCCTAGGCCTAGGAACATTCCTCTCTCCTTTTAGACATAAGCATTCTTCTTCTCCTTTGAAAAAAAAAAAATGATTAACTAAAAAAAAAATAGAATAAAGTGGGGTGTCTCTCTTGAGGTTGCTAAGGGCCCGTTTGATAACGTTCCTGTTTCTTGTTCCTTGTTTCCGGTTTCTTGTTCCCTATATTTTTTTAGAACTAGAAACAGGAACATGTTTGATAACTACTTCTGTTTCTTGTTTCTTGAAAAAAAAAAAAAAAAAATAGATTTATAATTATTTTTTATAGTTTAAATATAATTTAGTATACATAATATAAAAAATATATAACATGCATTAAAATATATATACAAAAAAACTATCCAAAGTTTACATAATCGAATACAAATAAGTCTCGATGCAAAATTAAAAATAATCATAAAATTGTATTTATACTTCAAATGTTACCCAAATTTGATTTGGTATATGTTTTTGTGTGTTAACCGGATAAGGAGACATTTGTTTAAGAATAGAGATTTGAGTCTTCTACACACCAAAACAACATTCAATAACATTTTGGAGTGAGAAATGTCGGTAGTTAAACAATTATTGATGATGTCTCTTTTCTCTAAAATCTCGAAGTCATTGCCAATTTGTCATTATTTGTTATGAACCGTGTTTTAAATTTTCGAAGACGTGTATACATCTTCATCGACATTTTCATGTGTCAATGAACTTAATATCGACATGAGAGGTGAATCGACATTTCAATTATATTTTAGATAAATTGACGTTATATAACTAAAATATAATTATTGTGAATCTAATATTTAATAGTAAAAAAATTAAACTTATTTAAAAATCGTGAAATGCTTATTTGCAAAGTTTGAAATGTGAATGTCGATGGAAATATCAATATCTCAATTTTATAGAAATGTTGATAAAAAAAATATCGAAAAAATGTCGATGTGGATAGATATTTATGAAAAAAAAAATATATATTTAAATTAATAAATAAACATTTTATCGTCGCTAGATATGACAAAAGACTTATTATTAATATTAGGTTCACATCGATATTAATATATTCTCAAACAAAACAAAAATAAAAAGTGGCAAAATTCAAAATTAAAATAATATATAAAAAAATACTGGAAAATTAAGAGGAAGAAAATATAAAAGGTTCACATCGATATTAATATATTCTCAAACAAAACAAAAATAAAAAGTGGCAAAATTCAAAATTAAAATAATATATAAAAAAAAATACTGGAAAATTAAGAGGAAGAAAATATAAAAAAACAAAAATGCTACTTCTAGGATTTGAACCCAAGACCTTGAATGTAAAAGGCACATCTCTTGCCAACAAACCAACCACACTTTTTGGTTTAAATAGGAACTGAAGTTTATAAATGGGAACGGAACAAAAGAAACAACTTTTTTGTGTTTCTCAAATTTTGCCATTTTTTTAGAAACGTTTCCCAAAATTTAGAAACAAGAAACGGGAACAGTTATCAAACAAGTCTGTTTCTTAAAAAATGAGAATCAGGAACAGGAAACAAGAAACAAGAACGTTATCAAACGAGCCCTAAGTAATCAGTGCCATGTGTGTAACCCACAAGTGGCATTGCATCAAAAGGCAACCAAAGGAGAGGTCTCCAAGAAAGAAAGAAAAAAGGAAAAACTAAGGAAGAAGAATGTATGCTTAGGAGTTGCAGCTTTGTGGCTTAGATGTCCTGAATAAAAAGAACTCTGATCCTCAATGAGCTGAGCACAAGGTTGTAGCTTTTAGGTTTGTCTAGGGAGATGAATGTATATCCAATGTAGTGATGTCAGGGTTTAGTTTGTTTTATGAATGTACTACTGTCACTGGTTTGTACTAAGACTGGCATGACTCTAAGGAATCCTAGGTAGCTCAAAAGTGAAAATTGGAAGCATGTACTGAGTCTAGGGTAAAGCTAGGTAGAATTTGAAACCTTAGGGATAGTTGCACTATATGACAGAAGCAAATAGATCAGTCGTGGGGAGTTGATGAAACAGTAGGATCATTAGGCGTGCGAAGTCAGAAGAAGCAAAATGAGAAGTTAGTTTTAAACTTAGGAGTGTGTCACAGGACAGCATTGTCATAGATAGGAACTTAGGAGAGTCAGCAAGTGGTTAAAGAAGTTAAAACAGCAGCCTAAGTAAGTTCTTAGATTGCTCGATGACGAGCAAAACCTTAAGTTTGGGGGTGTGTTACGTCTCCAAAAGTGACTAATTTAGGACTTGTTTTCTATAGAAAGATGTGCACTCTTAGGTGTTTTTGATAGGATTTAGCTTGAACTTGTGCTTATATATGAGAATTAGAAGAATGAAGCTAAATTAGGACTTGTATGCAAAAGGAAAGAAAATGAATGAAAAACGAAGTTAAAAGAATGAAAACTGTGCATTGCGGAGGCATTGCGGAAACATTGCTAAAACCGCAATGTTTTAAGTGAAATCCGTAAGTTGTCTAACTATTTTCTGTTTTGTTCCGACCTTTCAGGGATTCATTCTTTCTCCTGCAGCCACGTAGTAGTACGACGTTGAGAATGGATGGTTCTCCTTGGCCCAAGCATACCTGCAGAACACTATAAAAGGAGGTCAAAGTGGAAGGTTGAAACACACTCGAACAGCGTAGACTTCTCAGTTCAACGCAGCTTCTTCCACTCTTTTTCGCTCTTCCGTCTGTTGGTTTGAAAGGTTCAGCTGTTGGAGTCGAAAATCTGATAGGAAGGAGAGAAGATCTATCTTCTCTTCTGATTAGATTCATCCAAGCAAAGCTCACTTTCACCCTTCAGCCGAGGCGTTCGCAATCGAGAAGACCACGCACATCTTTACTGCTTTTTGTTTTAGTTTTCTATTTTCATTATTGATTGTTGTTATTTCTTTTCCTTTAGCTACTCTATTCCATTTCGTTGCTTTCTGTCTTTACTTTAGTTATTCCAAGTCATCATTTGTTTAGTTCAAACGATTGGTTAATCAACGCACAATCCATCACTTCACAAGTCTTTACCTTCTCTGCCTACTGTTTTCCTCTTCTGTTTTATCTTCAAGATTCTATTAAGCATGTCTTCTTCATCTACTTTTTTTATTCTATCTGCATCCATGAGTAACTAAATCACATAAGGGCATGCTAAAGACAAATCTGTAGGAAGAAACACGTGACTGAAGCATGTAGGATAGCTCTCGAATGCATTGATTGTATGTAAGCTTCATCCCACGGGCAATTTCGATTGGCCATCCATTTTGTCCAAAGAACTCCTAACCTCTGGAAGGAGTAAGAGTTCAGAGTCATACACTCATGCTAGCCTCTCAAGGTAGACAGAAAACGACCTAGGAATAAGCGTTTTCCTAGTACAAATCACAACTTACTGTTTTAACAAGATGCTTAAGACCTTACTTGGACATGAGTAAACTAAAGAATCTAATGCATGAAATCGGAAGATACATGAGTATGAGTTAGTTTGATGCATAGTGAGTTGATCTACTGCTTAATAATCGTGTGAAAAAGCCCATAGAGGAGTCGTTAGTAGCCCTTGTTTCCACATTTTACACACATACGCTGTTAAGAACATTGCGGTATAATTGCTGTTTCCGCAATTCCCTTAGTTAAAAAATTCTGCCTTAGCCATTTTTCTCTTCGTTTATTCATCTCTTCTCTTTGCATTTGAGTTTATCATTTACTTGCACTTGTTTATGTATCTATCCTTTACATATTCCTTAGTAATTAGGCAACTTAAAACCCAAATCTACCCCATTAACTCCACCCATTCTTGCTTAACAATAAACTTCACAAGTAACTAAGAATAAATCTCTGTGGGAAATCGAATGAAAAAATACTTATTACTTGCTACAAGATCATGTATGCTTGCATGTTCTGAGTGCTCTATTATTGCATTTTTCCTTTAAACATTGAGCACGCAACAGGGCCCCGTCGGCCGCTTCGACCTACTCGCGGCTCCTCCCTCGCCGGTCGGCCCTTCGCGACCTGTGTTCATCACGTGTCGCATTGGGTCATGCCGCCCCGCTCGGCTTAAATGAAAATTGTGTGCATTCCATGTCGGGTGCGATCATACCAGCACTAATGCACCAGATCCCATCAGAACTCCGCAGTTAAGCGTGCTTGGGCGAGAGTAGTACTAAGTTGGGTGACCACTTGGGAAGTCCTCGTGTTGCACCCCTTTTTGTTTCTTATATAACTTCCTTTTGTTTCTTTCGTACCTTAGTATTAATTTTTTATTTCTTCCTTTCATTTTAACTTTTAGTGCGCTCGTGCTCGTTAATTTTCTACGAACCGAGGTGTCCGCGCGGGCCCCGTCGGCCGCTTCGACCTACTCGCGGCTCCTCCCTCGTCGGTCGGCCCTTCGCGACCTGTGTTCATCACGTGTCGCATTGGGTCATGCCGCCCCGCTCGGCTTAAATGAAAATTGTGTGCATTCCATGTCGGGTGCGATCATACCAGCACTAATGCACCGAATCCCATCAGAACTCCGCAGTTAAGCGTGCTTGGGCGAGAGTAGTACTAAGTTGGGTGACCACTTGGGAAGTCCTCGTGTTGCACCCCTTTTTGTTTCTTATATAACTTCCTTTTGTTTCTTTCGTACCTTAGTATTAATTTTTTATTTCTTCCTTTCATTTTAACTTTTATTGCGCTGGTGCTCGTTAATTTTCTACGAACCGGGGTGTCCGCGCGGGCCCCGTCGGCCGCTTCGACCTACTCGCGGCTCCTCCCTCGCCGGTCGGCCCTTCGCGACCTGTGTTCATCACGTGTCGCATTGGGTCATGCCGCCCCGCTCGGCTTAAATGAAAATTGTGTGCATTCCATGTCGGGTGCGATCATACCAGCACTAATGCACCGGATCCCATCAGAACTCCGCAGATAAGCGTGCTTGGGCGAGAGTAGTACTAAGTTGGGTGACCACTTGGGAAGTCCTCGTGTTGCACCCCTTTTTGTTTCTTATATAACTTCCTTTTGTTTCTTTCGTACCTTAGTATTAATTTTTTATTTCTTCCTTTCATTTTAAATTTTAGTGCGCTCGTGCTCGTTAATTTTCTACGAACCGGGGTGTCCGCGCGGGCCCCGTCGGGCGCTTCGACCTACTCGCGGCTCCTCCCTCGCCGGTCGGCCCTTCGCGACCTGTGTTCATCACGTGTCGCATTGGGTCATGCCGCCCCGCTCGGCTTAAATGAAAATTGTGTGCATTCCATGTCGGGTGCGATCATACCAGCACTAATGCACCGGATCCCATCAGAACTCTGCAGTTAAGCGTGCTTGGGCGAGAGCAGTACTAAGTTGGGTGACCACTTGGGAAGTCCTCGTGTTGCACCCCTTTTTGTTTCTTATATAACTTCCTTTTGTTTCTTTCGTACCTTAGTATTAATTTTTTATTTCTTCCTTTCATTTTAACTTTTAGTGCGCTCGTGCTCGTTAATTTTCTACGAACCGGGGTGTCCGCGCGGGCCCCGTCGGCCGCTTCGACCTACTCGCGGCTCCTCCCTCGCCGGTCGGCCCTTCGCGACCTGTGTTCATCACGTGTCGCATTGGGTCATGCCGCCCCGCTCGGCTTAAATGAAAATTGTGTGCATTCCATGTCGGGTGCGATCATACCAGCACTAATGCACCGGATCCCATCAGAACTCCGCAGTTAAGCGTGCTTCGGCGAGAGTAGTACTAAGTTGGGTGACCACTTGGGAAGTCCTCGTGTTGCACCCCTTTTTGTTTCTTATATAACTTCCTTTTGTTTCTTTCGTACCTTAGTATTAATTTTTTATTTCTTCCTTTCATTTTAACTTTTAGTGCGCTCGTGCTCGTTAATTTTCTACGAACCGGGGTGTCCGCGCGGGCCCCGTCGGCCGCTTCGACCTACTCGCGGCTCCTCCCTCGCCGGTCGGCCCTTCGCGACCTGTGTTCATCACGTGTCGCATTGGGTCATGCCGCCCCGCTCGGCTTAAATGAAAATTGTGTGCATTACATGTCGGGTGCGATCATACCAGCACTAATGCACCGGATCCCATCAGAACTCCGCAGTTAAGCGTGCTTGGGCGAGAGTAGTACTAAGTTGGGTGACCACTTGGGAAGTCCTCGTGTTGCACCCTTTTTTGTTTCTTATATAACTTCCTTTTGTTTCTTTCGTACCTTAGTATTAATTTTTTATTTCTTCCTTTCATTTTAACTTTTAGTGCGCTCGTGCTCGTTAATTTTCTACGAACCGGGGTGTCCGCGCGGGCCCCGTCGGCCGCTTCGACCTACTCGCGGCTCCTCCCTCGCCGGTCGGCCCTTCGCGACCTGTGTTCATCACGTGTCGCATTGGGTCATGCCGCCCAGCTCGGCTTAAATGAAAATTGTGTGCATTCCATGTCGGGTGCGATCATACCAGCACTAATGCACCGGATCCCATCAGAACTCCACAGTTAAGCGTGCTTGGGCGAGAGTAGTACTAAGTTGGGTGACTGGTGGGCTGGATTTTGAATATCCGCTTAATCTCAAGCTGTCGAGGCTTGCCAAAATACGATTTATAAAGCCTATTGCCAAGGCTTTGCAGCCCCTGGTAACAGGGTCGATCCAAGGAATAAGAAGATTGAATTTACTAATGAAATTGGGATTTAATCGATTAATTGGTAACGGGGGGTTTTAATCATGCAAGAGGAAATAAAGAGAAAGCAACGAAGGAAGAATAATATGTAGAGAGCGTGTGCACGGTTTGGGCGTCTCGGGATCAATTGTTAGACAACATTCAGCTTATCATTTAATTCGAACGACATGGAATACAGTTTATTGAGCACGCGGACGACTACCAGAGAAGCCCCAAAGTAGCCGACTCCATGGATTTTAATTAGACCACACAGTTCTAATTACACGTTATCTAAGCTCACATTAAGATGATCGGTCCTAAGATGAATTCAGACAGTCACTAGCTAACCGCGACGAACATTCGAGCGTGAATTCTAAATGCTAGTAGGTTGCCCGCAAACGCCGTATGCAACCAACACTTATCCTACCCGACCCGATACTTCGATTTAGTTCTATTTACCTGTGTTACTTAGTCGAGCAGTGAGAGGCACGGCATCGCTACTCTTTAACATACACAACATGCGAAACTACCCGAGTGTCAATCAACGTAATTTAGCATGAGCGTTGGATTAAGCAAGGTAAACAGATGCTAATAATCAGATTCCAATATGCAAAAATATACTCAGATTATCAAAGCATGAGTGTCTAACAAAATTCCCCTAAACAAATCCCAAACCGTCACCCTTACCTTAGCCGCTCATGGCGCGGTTCGTCAATCCCGCTCCAACCACGGCCATGGAAGGATCCGTCTAAATATTACAATGGAAAGTGGAGAGAAAATGGGGAAGAAGAAGACTAAAATCGCAGGAATCCGTTGAGAGATGAAGAAGATGAAGATTCTCAAAAATGTGCAGAAAAATCGTCTTTTAGCTACTGCCTTCGTCGTAGCGTCGAGACGCTAGGCCAGCGTCTCGACGCTGTGCCCTAAGTTGCTGCGCGCGCGCGCGATGGCGTCGCGACGCAAGGCCAGCGTCGCGACGCTGCCCCGATGAATTTCCTGCGCGCGCCTCCTCCGGAGCGTCTCGACGCCAAGCAGGGTCTCGACGCCAGGGCAGCGTCGAGCTAGCGTCTCGACGCTTGCTCTCGGGTTTTTCCAGCGTCGAGCCAGCGTCTCGACGCTGTAGTTCGACGCTGGCTCTCGGGTTTGGGGCTGATGCTTTGCCTCTCCAAGGCTGTTTTGGCCCGTTTCTTCACGGAACAAGTTCCCCTCTTCCCGATGCATTCCCGGGGCGCTAAAACTCTGCTTTAAGCGCTCGAACATGCCCAACGGACGCACGAGCTCTTTGCCGCTTTTCTCCTACAAAAGAGATATATTTAATCAATTGAAAGCGGACTTTAGCTATAATTAGGACGTATTTAATAGCTCCAAAATGGAGTTATCAAACACCCCCAACTTAAACAATGCTAGTCCTCGAGCAAGCACTACAAAGACATTGACTCTAAGGACGCGTTTACATATATTCTAACTCAAACCTCCATGCATATTGAAATTTAAACACGAGTATAATCATGGAAGCATTTGTTCATGTATTAACTAGGACATATCAAAAATTAACTCTTGCCCCCTAACGTGTGTGTGTGCTAGCTAACCACTCCTAAACTCACGCAAACCCGGAAAACCAACATGCAACGCACATCCCGTTTTCCCCCTACTTCTAGCGTTTAAGAACAGCTACACTTGACTTACACGAGAGAGAGAAGTAAATTAAGAGACCTAATTATTTTCTCATTCTTTTTCTTTCTTTTCAAAAGTACTTTGTACTCTTTTATTTGGGTTCTTTGAACCAACTTTTTGTTTCTTTTTCTTTCCTACTCGAGCTGCCTAACACGTCAAACTTTGGCCAAAGCTTCACGTTTTTAAGGACTGACGCTCACTTCTTTTAAGCGCTACAAAGAAGGAGGAGCGCCTCGAGAGGAATTTTCTATCCAACATGCTTTTCTATTTTTTTTTTTTTACATTAGGCTAAGCACATGCTTTCTCAATTAACTAACCACTAACTCTCATGCAACAAGCTACCTAGAGTGCCTTTCGGGGTGACAACGAGAATTAGCGAAACATGCGATAAACAAAGCCTACGGAATCTAGGGCGAGGTTGCTAAGTGCGCGATAAGTGCAAGGGAGCAACAGAAAAATTTTTAAAATTTTTGACAAGAACCTAAGAAACACAAAACTCATGCAAAAACTCGATTATGAACATGCTCAAATTTCCAACATGCATTTCCTAGGCTATCACAGTCAGAAAACAATAAACAGAGTCTCAAGCACTTCAATATCTTTGCAACACTTCTCAACAAACTACACATGCACATCCATCGGACTTACTCCACCCCCAACTTCAAAATTTGGCATTGTCCTCAATGCCAACCAGTCAGATACATCAAAGTAAGAGGGAAGAAGAAATACACTTCCCTGACTCTTGGTGAAGCTGGCGAGGGCGAGGAAGCGGCGCATAAACGCATCGGAGCCCAAAATTGTCTTCTCATCCTCGATTCCTAAAAAAAAACAGCAAGCTAATTAAAACTAAGTTAATCTAAAAAGCAATAAAACTAAACTAAAACATAAAAACAGTCCAACACTCGGGTGCCTCCGAGAAGCGCAGAATTTTTAAAGTCGGTTGCTCGACTGTATTCTCTCGACAGACTCATCCATAGTCTGTAGGTGCGGGGGACGATCCAGACTTGTCCTTGGCCACACCTTTCCTGCCATCCACCTGAAAAAGATTTTGCACTCTTCATGCCTCGAGCACGTGAATATCAACATTGTGAGTGCAAAAACCAGCATTGTTATCAATCAAATTTAATTCAGAAATTTCAACAGAGACATGGGAACCATCCCTCAAGCGCGAGGGTAGACTCCCATTCTCAACATGGTCAACAACAGATACATTTCCCACAGATTTTCCAAATAAAGAAAACTCATGCAAAGTATCATCAAACTCCAGAGAAACAACGCCCTTATACACATCAATTTTGACCCTAGCGGTCTTAAGAAAGGGACGTCCTAACAACATGGAGGACGAAGCATGCAATGAATTCTCATTCATATCTAAAACAAGGAAATCAGCGGGAAACGTCATATTCCCAACTCTAACTAAAACATCCTCTACCTTCCCCCTAGGACAGATGCTCGACCCATTGGCCAACTGAACAGAAACATTACACTCATGCATTTCATTTAAATTCAGCTCACGATATAATGCATAAGACATAACATTAACAGAGGCTCCTAGGTCTAACATGGAATTATGAACAATTTTACTACCTATAGTGCACGGGATAGTAAAAGTACCTGGATCGTTGCACTTTGCAGGCAACGTACCTGGGAGTATGGCAGAGACGTTCTCCTTCTTTTTCTCAGTCCCTCTGGACTTCCTTTTCGTAGTGCACCAGCTCCTTAGAAATTTCGCATACTTGGGCACTTGACTGACTGCCTCTAGGAGCGGGATATTCACCATCACCTTTTGGAAGGTTCGCAGGACCTCCTCATCATCAGATTCCAAAGTAGGCTTCGCAAGCCTACTCGGGAATGGTGCTCTGGCAACGTCCTCAGGTACACTGACCTTGTCATTTTTTCTCTCAATCTGAGTCTCAGGAGCAGTCGGGGCGGACTTGTTCAGGCTGTCCGTGGCTTCCTTCACAGCTCTAGTGGAAAGTGATTTCCCACTGCGCAGCTGAATGGCACTCACATTTTCACATGAGTTTACTGTAGTTTGGGAAGGAAGCTTCCCCGAGCTCTTGCTCTCAAGTTTACTGATAGACACCACCATCTGTGTCAGCTGCTTGTTCAAATTCTGCAGCTCTGCCTTATGAGAATTCAGCTCTTCTCGAGCCTCTTTTTGGAATTGGCTGGTGCTAGTCACGATGGTCCGCACCATCTCTTCAAGCGAGCTGGAGGAGCTCGAGGCTTGAGCCTGGGTGGAAGAATTAGGCCTATCCTGAGACTGGCCTTGGAAACGAGTTTGCCCTTCCCTATTCCCATAGCTGAAATTTGGATGGTCGCGCCAACCGGGGTTGTAAGTGTTTGCATATGGGTCGTACTTCCTTGGGTTGGAAGCGTACCCCCCGATAGCGTTGACCTCCGCATCCTCACGGTGTCCTCCAACTATTTTCTTCAACATACTGCCTATCTCGGCCACCTGGGCCCTCATTTCAGTCATCTCGTGGCTCTGAGCCACTGTTAAGTCTCTGAAAGTGACTTATTTAGGACCTATTTAGCTTAGGAAGATGCACATACTTAGGTGTTTTTGATTGCATTTAGCCTAAACCTATGCTTAAATATGAGAATTAGAAGAAGGTAGCTAATTTAGGACTTATGCACAATAGGAAGAAAAAGGGTTGAAAACCGAAGGAAAAGAATGAAAAATGAGCATTGCGAATGAATTGCGAAAACATTGCGGGAACCGCAATTATTCAAGTGAAAACCGTAAGTTGACTGATCTATTTCTGTTAATTTCCGTTATTTCAGGGATTCGTTCTTTCTCCTCCATCCATTCTGATATATGACGTTGAAGATTGATGGTTCTCCTTGGCCCAAACGCACCTGCAAACTACTATAAAAAGGGGTCAAAGTCGGAGGTTTGATCATCATCCGAAAGCGTAGAGTCTTCTCGCAGTCCATCTGTTCGTCTGTTTTTCCCTTGCCGTCTGTTGGTTTGCGAAGCTCAGCTGTTGGAATCGATAATCTGATAGGAAGGAGAGGAGATTCTTCTTCTCTCCCGATTGGATTCATCCAAGCAAGGCTGCTCTTTTTGATCCTTCATTCGAGGCGACTGCAACGAGGCTTCAAGCAACTTTTACTGTTTTTCTTGCTTTTCATTTCCATTTTCCAGCTTGTCTTATGTTGTTTCTTTTCCTAGTAGCTAGAATAGATTATTTCGTTGTGTTCTGTCTTTGTGGTAATCATTTTAAGCTTCATCTGTTCGTTCAAACAATCAAAGTAATCGAATCTCAATTCTGCATTTCACAATTTCATACATTCGCAGTCTACTGTTTTTCCCTTACTGTTTGTCTTCATTTCTCTTCTAAGCATGTCTGTTTTATCTTCCATTTCTGTTCTCTATATATCCATGAGTAGCTAAGTCACTTAGGGGCATGCTAATGACAGAACTATAGGCTAAAAAACGTGAACCAAGCATGTAGGATAGCACTCGAAGCATTGGTTGTATGTAAGCTTCATCCCACGGGCAATTTCGATTGGCCATCCATTTTGTCCAAAGAACTCCTAACCTCTGGAAGGAGTAAGAGTTCAGAGTCATATAATCATGCTAGCCTTTCAAGGTAATCAGAAAACGGCTTAGGAATAAGCGTTTTCCTAGTACAAACTAAACACTCCTGTTTTAACAAGATGCTTAAGACCTTACTTTGAAGTCGAGTAAACTAAAGAATCTAATGCATGGAATCGGACGATACATGAGACAGAGTGAGTTTGATGCATAGAGAGTTGATCCAATGCTTGAGAATCGTATTAAAATGCCTATAGGATAGTCGTTAGTAGCCCTTAATTCTCCAATTTACACACTTTTGCTGTTTTGACAATTGCGGAAACATTGCAGTGGCCGCAATTCTGCTAAGTACCATTCTGTTTAGCTGTTTTCCTCTTCGTTTATTAATTTCATCTCTTGTCTTTTGAGTCCAATTTCAACTTGCATTTGTTTATGTTATATTCCTTTATACATTCGGTAAGAAATAGGCAATTAAAAATCAACTTTACCCCTTCAAATCCACCCCTTCTTTCTTAACAAATACACTTCGTGAATAGCTAAAAATAAGTCTCTGTGGAAAAAACGAATGAAATATACTTACTACTTGCTGTGAGACCATGTATGCTTGCATGTTCTGAGTGCTCTCTCTACTTTCTTGCTTATTTATTTTAACACATTGAGCACGCAACAAGTTTTTGGCGCCGCTGCCGGGGACTTATTTTAAGTAAAAACGAAGTTAGTTAAGTTTGAAACACCAAATTATTTTCTACTGAATTTGATCCAATTTCATTTCTTTTTTAGGTAACGTTTAGGTTAGTTTATGAATGAGCTTCCAAGTAGTGATCTAGAGTTCAACCCTGAGCCCGAGAGATTACTTAGAGCTAGGAATAGAGCCAAGAAACGTCTATTTAAACAACCTTCATTATCTCCATTAACTGCTGAAACCGCAAGGTTACCACCACCTTCTCAAGAAGAAATGGAAAGAGGAGATCAAAATCTGGTGCCTGTCACTCGCAATCCCATCGAAATAGCGAATGACAAGGACAGCGCCATTCTTTCATACCTCGTACCTATGCCTGGGGAGCTGAACCCCAGCATAATCCGTCCTGAGATCACTGCCAACTCATTCGAGTTAAAGCCAGTGATGTTCCAAATGTTGTCCACTGTGGGACAATTCTTTGGAATGGAAAATGAGGACCCCCACAACCATCTTAGAAACTTCCTAGGAGTTAGTGACACATTCCTAATCCCTGGAGTTTCCCAAGAAGCCTTGAGGCTATACTTGTTCCCTTACTCTTTGAGGGACAAAGCCAAAACGTGGCTAAACTCATTACCCTCTGGATTTGTCCTTAATTGGACAGACTTAGCAGAGAAATTCCTAGTCAAATATTTCCCACCTGATAGGAATTCTACCTTTCGTGATGATATCATCAAATTCAAACAAGCTCCAAGTGAGTCTCTTCACGAAGTTTGGACAAGATTCAAAGACCTTCTCATTAAATGTCCACACCATGGCATCCCATGGTGTATCCAAATAGAAGTCTTCTTCAAAGGATGCAACCCCAGCACCAGACAAGTGCTAAATTCATCTGCTGGCGGTTCCATGTTGTCCAAGAGTTACAACGAAGCTTATGAGATCTTGGAGAAGATCTCAACATCTCACTGTAGGTGGTCAGATGACCCTGTAGAGCCAACTAGAGCTCAAGACAAGGATGCTCTAAGCGCCATGAGCACCCAAATAAATGCCCTGACCAACCTAGTTAAGCAAATGGCTCAGGCCAATCTCCAAACCAGTGCCAACACCGCCACAGCCATGTCAATGGGCACCCAACCAAGTCAAGGCGAGGCACTGATCTGTGGATTCTGTGGGGAAGGGCACCCATATGAATACTGCCCTGGGAATCCATCCTCAGTCTGCTATGTAGGAAGCCAACAGCAGCCTAGGAACAACCCCTACTCACAAACTTACAATCCTGGTTGGAGAAACCACCCAAACCTGTCATGGGGTGGCCAACCAAATTCTAACCAAAATATTAACCAACCAAGGCCGAGTGGAACATCTGGTTTCACTCCCCAACATAACCAACATAACCAGTCCATGTACCAAAAACCTTATAATCAACCTGTAGGATCTTCTGTAGAAAACCTACTCAAGGAATACATAGCTAAAAATGATGCTACTCTCCAAAGCCAGCAAGCTACTCTTAGGAGCCTAGAAAACCAAATAGGCCAATTAGCCAATGAAATCAAAAGTAGGCCCCAAGGTAGACTCCCTGCTGACACCGAGGTACCAAGGAGAGATGGTAAGGAACAAGTTCAAGCAATTGAACTTAGAAGTGGTAGACCATTGGTGAGCAACACAAAAGACATACCAAAGAGAGTAGAGAACACTGAGTCTAGTGCTCCACTGGAGTCTCTGCCAAACCAAGGTCCACCACCAACTAGCACATCAGGAGCCAGGCTAGAGCCAATTGTTGAGGAGATAGAAGAAATTCCAAGGCCTCCACCTATCCTAAGGCGACCTGACGTGCCTGCATATGTGCCACCACCTCCATACCCTCGTAGGCTTAAGAAGAAGCAGGAACAGGAAGTGCATTTTAATAAATTCTTAGAAATTCTTAAGCAAGTGCATGTTAACATTCCTTTCGTAGAGGTTTTACAGTCTATGCCTTCTTATGTAAAGTTTTTGAAGGACATCATTACTAACAAAAAAATAATTGGTGAGTTTGAAACAGTCAATCTCACTGAGGAGTGCAGTGCCATACTCCAGAATAAGCTGCCTAAGAAGGAGAAGGATCCTGGTTCCTTCACCTTACCTGTAGAACTTGGAGGCAAGCACGTGGGGAGAGCTCTTTGTGACCTGGGAGCCAGCATAAACCTCATGCCCCTATCACTATTCCGCCAGTTGGGAATAGGAGAAGCACGTCCAACTACTGTCACTTTACAACTAGCGGACAGATCCATCGCATACCCTGAAGGTAAAATTGAGGATATTTTAGTGAAAGTTGACAAATTTATCTTCCTTGCAGATTTCATTGTCCTGGACTATGAGGCAGACAAGGAGGTCCCCATCCTGCTAGGCAGACCATTTCTAGCCACAGGTAGGGCTTTGATAGACGTCCAGAAAGGTGAGCTCACTATGAGGGTTCATGATGAAGAGGTGAAATTTAGTGTGTATAAAGCTTTAAGGTATCCCTCTGACCTTGAATCCTGTGCTAGCATGGACGTCGTAGACTCTTTAATGGAAGAACAACTGGAGCATGTACTATTAACTAAGCATGCTAATGAATATGTACAACTAGATGTAGCTGACTTAAATGTATCTGAAATAATGGATATGCCTGTAGATATACCACAACCTGTATGTATGAATATAGACCTAACTGATAGATCATTAAATACTTTAAAGCCATCCATTGAGCATCCACCTGTTTTAGAACTAAAACCACTACCCACTCACCTCAAGTATGCATATTTAGGGAGTAATGAAACTCTGCCTGTTATCATTTCTTCTAAGTTGAGTGAAAAGCATGAGGTTGAACTGATTTTACTGCTTAAGCAACATAGGAAGGCTATTGCATGGACTATTGCTGATATTAGAGGCATTAGCCCTTCTTACTGTATGCATAAGATTATATTAGAGGAAGAGCACACACCTAGAGTAGATCACCAACGTAGGCTGAACCCCTCTATGAAAGAGGTAGTTAAAAAGGAAATCATAAAATGGTTAGATGCAGGTGTGATCTTCCCCATAGCTAGTAGCCAGTGGGTAAGCCCCATCCAATGTGTACCTAAAAAGGGGGGGATAACTGTGGTAGTCAATGAGAACGATGAACTGATTCCAACAAGGACTGTCACAGGGTGGAGAGTGTGTATGGATTACAGGAAATTAAATAAAGAAACTAAAAAAGACCACTTCCCTTTACCATTCATTGACCAGATGTTAGACAGAATAGCTGGTAGAGCCTACTATTGTTTCTTAGACGGCTATTCAGGGTATAACCAGATTACTATAGACCCTAAGGACCAAGAGAAGACCACCTTCACTTGCCCTTTTGGAACCTTTGCCTTTCGCAGAATGCCTTTTGGCTTATGCAATGCACCGGCAACTTTCCAAAGGTGCATGATGGCAATCTTCTCTGAGTTGGATGAGTCCATGATAGAAATATTCATGGATGACTTCTCAGTCTTTGGGGATTCATTCACCAACTGTCTAGAAAATTTAGGACAAGTCCTGGCTAGGTGTGAGGAGACCAACCTAGTTCTGAATTGGGAAAAATGCCACTTCATGGTGGATGAAGGGATTGTCTTAGGTCATCGAGTGTCAAGGGCAGGTGTAGAGGTCGATAGGGCCAAAATTGAGATCATAGAGAAGTTGGTAGAGCCACAAAATGTCAAAGCTATTAGAAGTTTCTTAGGGCATGTTGGCTTCTACAGAAGGTTCATTAAGGACTTTTCTAAGATAGCCAAGCCTTTGTGTGAGCTTCTAGAGCTTAATAGGCCATTCGTCTTCTCTAAAGAATGTATAGTAGCTTGGAAAACCCTTAAGACAGCACTAGTCACAGCCCCTATCATAGTAGGACCCAATTGGGATCTCCCTTTTGAGATGTTATGTGATGCCAGTGACTATGCTGTGGGGGTGATGTTAGGACAGAAGATTAACAAGTTAACACACCCTGTATATTATGCCAGTAAAACACTTAACGAGGCACAATGTAATTACACAACTACTGAGAAGGAGATGCTAGCAGTAGTGTTTGCTTGTGAGAAGTTTAGGAATTACATTGTAGGCACTAGGACAATAGTGTACACTGACCATTCTGCCTTAAAATACCTTATGAGAAAGGCTGATGCTAAGCCTAGGTTGATTAGGTGGGTGTTATTGCTGCAGGAATTTGATTTGGACATTCGAGACAAGAAAGGATGTGAAAATGTGGTTGCAGATCATCTTTCCAGATTGCACCATAATTGCGAAAAAATTGCGGAGTCCGCAATTTCTGATGCTTTCATTGATGAACATGTCTTTGTTTTGGCTCATCGTGATAACGATGAGGAACCTTGGTTTGCTGACATTGCTAACTTCCTTGCATCACAGGTACTGCCTATTTTCAAGGGAGGACAAGAGAAGAAGAGGTTCCTTCACGAAGCAAAGAAATTCATATGGGATGATCCCACTTTATACAGAACATGTGCTGACGGGTTGCGAAGGAAGTGTGTTTCAGCTGCTGAGGCGAAGTCTGTGCTGCAGCACTGTCACACAGCTCCTTATGGTGGACACTTTGGTGGCCAAAGAACAGCTGCAAAGGTATTTCAGAGTGGCTACTATTGGCCAACGATCTTCAAGGATGCACACACCTATGCACACAGCTGTGATGAATGCCAAAGGACAGGTAATCTCAGTCGCAAGGATGAAATGCCTCTCACTTACATCTTAGAGTTAGAACTCTTTGATGTGTGGGGCATTGATTTCATGGGACCATTTCCACCATCATCAGGTAACCTCTACATCCTTGTAGCAGTAGACTATGTGTCTAAGTGGGTAGAAGCCATAGCTTGTCCTAGTAATGATGCTAAAACAGTAGTTAAATTCTTGCATAGGCACATTTTTACTAGATTTGGGACTCCTCGTGCGATCATTAGTGATGAGGGGACACATTTTATTAATAAAGCTATGGAGAGAGTGTTGGCTAAATATAACATTAGACATAGAGTAGCCACTCCCTACCACCCACACTCAAATGGACAAGCTGAAATTTCCAATAGGGAGATAAAGAACATCCTAGAAAAGGTGGTCAAACCTAATAGGAAAGACTGGTCATTTAAGCTTGAGGATGCACTTTGGGCTTATAGAACAGCATATAAGACACCCCTAGGCATGTCTCCCTATAGGTTGGTATATGGCAAGGCATGTCATCTTCCATTTGAGTTAGAGATTAAGGCATTTTGGGCATTAAAAGAGTTGAATTATTGCGTGACTGATGCAGGGACACTACGGTCATTACAATTACATGAGCTTGATGAGCTCAGGCATATGTCTTATGAGAATGCCAAAATGTATAAGGAAAAGACCAAGATATGGCATGATAGTAGACTTAGGATCAAAGATTTTAGGAAAGGCCAACTTGTCCTATTATTTAACTCACGACTAAAATTATTTCCAGGCAAACTAAAATCTAGATGGTCGGGTCCATTTGTCATTACTAATGTGTTTGTTCATGGTGCAATAGAGATAAAGAACTTGCAGCAAGGACAGCCTTTTATGGTCAATGGTGCTAGGTTGAAGCACTACTATGAGGAAGGAGATGTGAAGACTCTCTCGGCCTTCCTCTTGAATGAAGCATGAAATTAAGAACGAGAGAGAACGAGTGGTTACTGTGCTCGTTTAGTCAAGGCTAAGGCCTTAGTTTATTTTTTGCAATTTTCCGATTATCGTTTGTGTGTTTTGTTGTGTGATTTTAATTACGAATTTGATTTTGTTTTTATTTCTTTTTGTAGGGAATCGAAAGAGGGAATCAAGGAGAGTAATCCCAGCTTTAAAAATCAAGAAACGGTTGAGCCAAATAAAAGATACGGACGATCAAAGATTGACATTTAGATGAAAAAAAATCCCTAAAATTGCGCTGGAATTGCAGGATCCGCAAAATATAGCCGTTGGGATTTATCCGTTTCCGTTATATCCGTTGAAAGGCGCTCGATCGATACGATTCTCCCATTCTCTGATTTCCAAGAAAACTGCGATTCTCTTCATCTTTGATTCTTCTCTCAAAATCTCCAAGACTCAACAATGGTGTTCACTAGGGCTGAAAGATCTGCGGCCAAGAAAAGGGCTGATGAAGCTGAGACGGCTGCGAGGGAAGCACTTCTCACCCTCGCAGATGCTGGTGCTGCACGAACCGAACGTCTGCCCAAGCTTCCAATCCGTAGGAAGAAGTGGAGGGTTGTCACAGAAATCCCTGCTGGACCTTCTGAACCAGCAGGCACACCCAAGCGGCGTCGGTGGAGTGTCGAGATGGCCGCCGAACCAAGCACAGCAAAGACTCCCTCTGTGGAGAGTCAAGAAACGGATCGTGCGTCCCACGAGTCCACCAAGAAGGGTTCGTCGCCATCTGCATCACCTGCGCACAGCCCTTCACCATCTGAACCAGTGCCAAGCGCAGAGTCGTCGCCGCCTGCACAGAGCCCCGAGTTGTCTTCAGCACCTCAGAGTTCTGACCCGACACCTGCAGCAGCACAGAGCACGACGCCGTCGCACAATTCTCCACGGCCTGATCCTGAATTCCCCTATGGGGAGTACCAAGAGTCCACGCAGGGCAGTGGAGATGCTGAGGAAGACGAGGTCTTCTCTCCTATGAGGGAAGATAGCCCTGACGGTACTGCACAGCAGGATGATTCCATGGAAGAGACGCTGGGGGCATGCCTGCAGCAGATCACCATTGAGGCGAAGCTCAAGAAGAAGAAGAAGGCCAAGATTCTTAAGGCCAAGCGGTCCAAGAAGCTGAAAAAGAAGAAGGCCAAGAGGGTGCCTTCATCAGAGAAGGAGAGCACTGAGCCATCGCTCAAACGACTCAAGGTTGAGGCTGCCGAGTCAGCCAAGCCAGCAGACAAAGGGAAGGCCAAGCTCTACCCTGAAGACGAGCCTCAATCTGTGAGGTATGTATCGTCTGACGCTGAGTCCAGGGGCGTTGAGCTGAGGAAGAGGGAGTTGCTGCACGAAAAAGGCTTCCTCGACAGACTTGCTGACCTGCCGCAATTCCTGCGCGCAGGAATTATAAATCATAGCTGGGAAGAGTTGTGCAGGCCACCCAATCCGGCTTACACGAGTATAGTATACGACTTCTACGCCAACCTTCGAAACTCTGAGGAAGGGCTTTCTGTGGTGAGGGGAGTAGAGGTGGACTACTCAGCCAAAGCCATCAACGACGCTTATGGCCTCAAGGGCCAAAGACATACTGACTACGCACGGATCGTTGATGAGCCTACTGAGGCAGTGCTGGAAGAGGCCATTCGCACCATTGGCCAGCCTGAAGCAGCGTGGATTGTATCACGCAATGGGAGGCACACCCTCATGAGTGCCAACCTGACAGCAAAGGCAGCTGTATGGTTTGCCTTTGTGAGGAGAAAGTTGTCCTCTGTGACCCATGAAACGACCATCAACCAGAGTAGATCACTGCTGGTCTATGCCATTATGCGAGGTCTCACGGTCAATGTGGGAGAAATCATGTCAGCTGCCATTGCTGAGTGTGCCAGAAAAGGTAAGGGTCCATTATTTTTCTCTAACACCATAACGAAATTATGTTTGCTTGCAGGAGTTCCTATCGAGCGCATGGAGCAGCAAATGGCGTACACAGGCCACTTGGAGCTGCCTGCTAGCTTGAGGCTGAAGAGGAAGGGGAATATGGAGTTTGAACTGGATAGGCTGGCTGCGGATCAGTCACTATCCATGGCATGCCTGATGGATATGCAAAGGAGGATGGCTCAATGGGCCACTTACGCGCAGGCACGGGACAAGGAAGTTGCAGACCAGCTTGGGTGCATCTTCCCTGACTTCCCTACAAATCTCCTAACTCCATGGGTGCCCCCACGACCAAGACAACCTGATGAGGATGACGAGAATTGAGTGCTGGTTTGAATTGCACTGAAGGGAGTACTACTGTTCCCTTAGACTAATTTATAAAGAAAAAAAAATCTGCTTCTAATAAATCATGTGAACTCTACTGTTTTTAGTCAATTTTTGATCTGTTTTAGATGCTTAGTTTTATGTTTTTTCTTTTGCTTAGTATAGTCTGATGTTAGCTGCCTAGGTAGGTTAGGTTAGTTTTATTGTTGTAGAGCTTAAAGCAACAGGACAAAGCATGTTTAGGGGCCTGCTTCAATGTTATATCTGCCCGGACTTGATTGCGAAATAATTGCGGTACCCGCAATTTTTATGACTGATTGCATGTTTTGGACTGTCTGTTTAGTTAGGCTGTGATCTGTTAAATTCTATCTTTTGCTGCTAGCATGACTACCGTATATAGCTTATCTTAAAGCATGCTGGATGAGTGTCATAGGACACCCTTTGATAGTTTAAATTAACCTCTCAAAAGCTCAGCATGCACAGCTTTAAGACCTTATCTGTCTGTTTTTCTCAAAATTCTGCTGCTGTGATTTTTTTTCTTTTAGAATGTTCTGTCTATGCCTAGGTCTTTTAGATTCTCTTGGTTTTCCTTTAGACTAGATGCTTCTAGGACAAGTTTGGGGGTGTGCCACCTCAGACACTCATTGGGGACAATGAGTAGTTTTAGTTTGGGGGAGGCCACCCTAGGCCTAGGAACATTCCTCTCTTCCTTAGGACATAAGCATTCTTCTTCTCCTTTAAAAAAATTGTGATAAACAAAAAAAAAAGGGAAAAAAATAGAATAAAAAGGGGAGCTTCTCTCAAAGTTGCTGAGTAATCAGTGCCAAGTGTGTAACCCACAAGTGGCATTGCATCAAAAGGCAACCCAAGGAGAGGTTCCACCTAAGTAAGAAAGGAAAAAGGGAGAAATAGGGAAGAAGAATGTATGCTTAGGAGTTATAACCTTGTGGCTTAGATGTCCTATTTAAAAAGAACTCTGATCCTCAATGAGCTAAGCACAAGGTTGTAGCTTTTAGGTTTGTCTAGGGAGATGAATGTATATCCAATGTAGTGATGCCAGGGTTTAGGTTGTTCTCTAAAAGTACCACTGTCACTGTTAATACTAAGACTGGCATGACTCTAAGGAATCCTAGGTAGCTCATAAGTAAAAACTAGAAGCATGTACTGAGTCTAAGATAAAGCTAGGCAGAATTTGAAACCTTAGGGATAGTGGCATGATATGACAAAAGCAAATAGATCAGTTGTAGGGAGTTAATGAAAACAGAAGGAGTGTTAGGCAGGCGAAGTCAGAAGAAGCTAGATAAGAGGGTAGTTTTAAGCTTAGAAGTGTGTCACAGGACAGCACTGCTATAGATAAGAATATAAGGAAGTTAGTAAGTGGTTAAAGAAGATAAAATAACAGCCTAAGTAAGTCCTTAGTTTGCTTGAGGACAAGCAAAACCTCAAGTTTGGGGGTGTGTTAAGTCTCTGAAAGTGACTTATTTAGGACCTATTTAGCTTAGGAAGATGCACATACTTAGGTGTTTTTGATTGCATTTAGCCTAAACCTATGCTTAAATATGAGAATTAGAAGAAGGTAGCTAATTTAGGACTTATGCACAATAGGAAGAAAAAGGGTTGAAAACCGAAGGAAAAGAATGAAAAATGAGCATTGCGAATGAATTGCGAAAACATTGCGGGAACCGCAATTATTCAAGTGAAAACCGTAAGTTGACTGATCTATTTCTGTTAATTTCCGTTATTTCAGGGATTCGTTCTTTCTCCTCCATCCATTCTGATATATGACGTTGAAGATTGATGGTTCTCCTTGGCCCAAACGCACCTGCAAACTACTATAAAAAGGGGTCAAAGTCGGAGGTTTGATCATCATCCGAAAGCGTAGAGTCTTCTCGCAGTCCATCTGTTCGTCTGTTTTTCCCTTGCCGTCTGTTGGTTTGCGAAGCTCAGCTGTTGGAATCGATAATCTGATAGGAAGGAGAGGAGATTCTTCTTCTCTCCCGATTGGATTCATCCAAGCAAGGCTGCTCTTTTTGATCCTTCATTCGAGGCGACTGCAACGAGGCTTCAAGCAACTTTTACTGTTTTTCTTGCTTTTCATTTCCATTTTCCAGCTTGTCTTATGTTGTTTCTTTTCCTAGTAGCTAGAATAGATTATTTCGTTGTGTTCTGTCTTTGTGGTAATCATTTTAAGCTTCATCTGTTCGTTCAAACAATCAAAGTAATCGAATCTCAATTCTGCATTTCACAATTTCATACATTCGCAGTCTACTGTTTTTCCCTTACTGTTTGTCTTCATTTCTCTTCTAAGCATGTCTGTTTTATCTTCCATTTCTGTTCTCTATATATCCATGAGTAGCTAAGTCACTTAGGGTGCTAATGACAGAACTATAGGCTAAAAAACGTGAACCAAGCATGTAGGATAGCACTCGAAGCATTGGTTGTATGTAAGCTTCATCCCACGGGCAATTTCGATTGGCCATCCATTTTGTCCAAAGAACTCCTAACCTCTGGAAGGAGTAAGAGTTCAGAGTCATATAATCATGCTAGCCTTTCAAGGTAATCAGAAAACGGCTTAGGAATAAGCGTTTTCCTAGTACAAACTAAACACTCCTGTTTTAACAAGATGCTTAAGACCTTACTTTGAAGTCGAGTAAACTAAAGAATCTAATGCATGGAATCGGACGATACATGAGACAGAGTGAGTTTGATGCATAGAGAGTTGATCCAATGCTTGAGAATCGTATTAAAATGCCTATAGGATAGTCGTTAGTAGCCCTTAATTCTCCAATTTACACACTTTTGCTGTTTTGACAATTGCGGAAACATTGCAGTGGCCGCAATTCTGCTAAGTACCATTCTGTTTAGCTGTTTTCCTCTTCGTTTATTAATTTCATCTCTTGTCTTTTGAGTCCAATTTCAACTTGCATTTGTTTATGTTATATTCCTTTATACATTCGGTAAGAAATAGGCAATTAAAAATCAACTTTACCCCTTCAAATCCACCCCTTCTTTCTTAACAAATACACTTCGTGAATAGCTAAAAATAAGTCTCTGTGGAAAAAACGAATGAAATATACTTACTACTTGCTGTGAGACCATGTATGCTTGCATGTTCTGAGTGCTCTCTCTACTTTCTTGCTTATTTATTTTAACACATTGAGCACGCAACAGCCACGCTGTGCACTTGGCCTTGTCCCCGAATACCGAACTGCTGCGAGTTGGTGGCCATATTTGCAATCAACTGCTTGGCCTCAACTGGGGTCTTGTCAATCAGTGCCCCTCCACTCGCTGCATCGATCATCTGCCGGTCATGGGGCGTCATCCCCTCATAAAAGTACTGTATGAGCAGCTGGTCGGCGATCTGATGATGTGGGAAGCTCGCGCACAGGCGCCCGAAGCGTTCCCAGTATTCGTGTAGGGACTCACCTACATCTTGGGTGATCCCATATATCCTCTTCCGCAGTGTAGTGGCCAAGGATGCGGGAAAGTATTTCTCCAAAAATACCCGCTTCATATCCTGCCACGTGGTGATGGATCCGGAAGGCAAATAGTATAGCCAATCTTTGGCCTTGTCTTTGAGTGTGAAGGGGAATGCCCTCATATTCAGTTGCTCCTCCGTAACCCCTGCGGGCTTCATCCCCGCGCAGACGCAATGGAACTCCATCAGGTGTTTGTTCGCGTCCTCACCTGCGTTGCCATGGAAAGAAGGTAACTGGTGAATTAAACCAGATTTAAGTTCGAAGTTACCTGCTACCACGGGGTAGTTAATGCACAAAGGCTGCAGGTTCAGGTCTGGCGCTGCTAGCTGCTTAAGCGTCTGTGGCGCATCACCTTGCGCCATCTCGTCAAATAAGAAGGGAATGCCTTCTTCTCTCTCAAACGTTCCTTGCCCCTCCCGGGCTTCTCTACGTAACCGCCGCTCCTCTCTGTCAATCTCAGGGATATACTGCAAACTACCCTCAGAGGAACGGGTCATACACAAACAAAAATCTAAACATACAACATACAAACAGAAAAAAATTTCAGTCAACCATCAATAAATCAAATTCAAACTTCAATCATAAATCCAATCAATTGCCTATTCCCCGGCAACGGCGCCAATTTTGGTGGGCTGGATTTTGAATATCCGCTTAATCTCAAGCTGTCGAGGCTTGCCAAAATACGATTTATAAAGCCTATTGCCAAGGCTTTGCAGCCAGTGGTAACAGGGTCGATCTAAGGAATAAGAAGATTGAATTTACTAATGAAATTGGGATTTAATCGATTAATTGGTAACGGGGGGTTTTAATCATGCAAGAGGAAATAAAGAGAAAGCAACGAAGGAAGAATAATATGTAGAGAGCGTGTGCACGGTTTGGGCGTCTCGGGATCAATTGTTAGACAACATTCAGCTTATCATTTAATTCTAACGACATGGAATACAGTTTATTGAGCACGCGGACGACTACCAGAGAAGCCCCAAAGTAGCCGACTCCATGGATTTTAATTAGACCACACAGTTCTAATTACACGTTATCTAAGCTCACATTAAGATGATCGGTCCTAAGATGAATTCAGACAGTCACTAGCTAACCGCGACGAACATTCGAGCGTGAATTCTAAATGCTAGTAGGTTGCCCGCAAACGCCATATGCAACCAACACTTATCCTACCCGACCCGATACTTCGATTTAGTTCTATTTACCTGTGTTACTTAGTCGAGCAGTGAGAGGCACGGCATCGCTACTCTTTAACATACACAACATGCGAAACTACCCGAGTGTCAATCAACGTAATTTAGCATGAGCGTTGGATTAAGCAAGGTAAACAGATGCTAATAATCAGATTCCAATATGCAAAAATATACTCAGATTATCAAAGCATGAGTGTCTAACAAAATTCCCCTAAACAAATCCCAAACCGTCACCCTTACCTTAGCCGCTCATGGCGCGGTTCGTCAATCCCGCTCCAACCACGGCCATGGAAGGATCCGTCTAAATATTACAATGGAAAGTGGAGAGAAAATGGGGAAGAAGAAGACTAAAATCGCCGGAATCCGTTGAGAGATGAAGAAGATGAAGATTCTAAAAAATGTGCAGAAAAATCGTCTTTTAGCTACTGCCTTCGTCGTAGCGTCGAGACGCTAGGCCAGCGTCTCGACGCTGTGCCCTAAGTTGCTGCGCGCGCGCGCGATGGCGTCGCGACGCAAGGCCAGCGTCGCGACGCTGCCCCGATGAATTTCCTGCGCGCGCCTCCTCCGGAGCGTCTCGACGCCAGGGCAGCGTCGAGCTAGCGTCTCGACGCTATCACTCGACGCTTGCTCTCGGGTTTTTCCAGCGTCGAGCCAGCGTCTCGACGCTGTAGCTCGACGCTGGCTCTCGGGTTTGGGGCTGATGCTTTGCCTCTCCAAGGCTGTTTTGGCCCGTTTCTTCACGGAACAAGTTCCCCTCTTCCCGATGCATTCCCGGGGCGCTAAAACTCTGCTTTAAGCGCTCGAACATGCCCAACGGACGCACGAGCTCTTTGCCGCTTTTCTCCTACAAAAGAGATATATTTAATCAATTGAAAGCGAACTTTAGCTATAATTAGGACGTATTTAATAGCTCCAAAATGGAGTTATCAGTGACCACTTGGGAAGTCCTCGTGTTGCACCCCTTTTTGTTTCTTATATAACTTCCTTTTGTTTCTTTCTTACCTTAGTATTAATTTGTTATTTCTTCCTTTCATTTTAACTTTTAGTGCGCTCGTGCTCGTTAATTTTCTACGAACCGGGGTGTCCGCGCGGGCCCCGTCGGCCGCTTCGACCTACTCGCGGCTCCTCCCTCGCCGGTCGGCCCTTCGCGACCTGTGTTCATCACGTGTCGCATTGGGTCATGCCGCCCCGCTCGGCTTAAATGAAAATTGTGTGCATTCCATGTCGGGTGCGATCATACCAGCACTAATGCACCGGATCCCATCAGAACTCCGCAGTTAAGCGTGCTTGGGCGAGAGTAGTACTAAGTTGGGTGACCACTTGGGAAGTCCTCGTGTTGCACCCCTTTTTGTTTCTTATATAACTTCCTTTTGTTTCTTTCGTACCTTAGTATTAATTTTTTATTTCTTCCTTTCATTTTAACTTTTAGTGCGCTCGTGCTCGTTAATTTTCTACGAACCGGGGTGTCCGCGCGGGCCCCGTCGGCCGCTTCGACCTACTCGCGGCTCCTCCCTCGCCGGTCGGCCCTTCGCGACCTGTGTTCATCACGTGTCGCATTGGGTCATGCCGCCCCGCTCGGCTTAAATGAAAATTGTGTGCATTCCATGTCGGGTGCGATCATACCAGCACTAATGCACCGGATCCCATCAGAACTCCGCAGTTAAGCGTGCTTGGGCGAGAGTAGTACTAAGTTGGGTGACCACTTGGGAAGTCCTCGTGTTGCACCCCTTTTTGTTTCTTATATAACTTCCTTTTGTTTCTTTCGTACCTTAGTATTAATTTTTTATTTCTTCCTTTCATTTTAACTTTTAGTGCGCTCGTGCTCGTTAATTTTCTACGAACCGGGGTGTCAGCGCGGGCCCCGTCGGCCGCTTCGACCTACTCGCGGCTCCTCCCTCGCCGGTCGGCCCTTCGCGACCTGTGTTCATCACGTGTCGCATTGGGTCATGCCGCCCCGCTCGACTTAAATGAAAATTGTGTGCATTCCATGTCGGGTGCGATCATACCAGCACTAATGCACCGGATCCCATCAGAACTCTGCAGTGAAGCGTGCTTGGGCGAGAGTAGTACTAAGTTGGGTGACCACTTGGGAAGTCCTCGTGTTGCACCCCTTTTTGTTTCTTATATAACTTCCTTTTGTTTCTTTCGTACCTTAGTATTAATTTTTTATTTCTTCCTTTCATTTTAACTTTTAGTGCGCTCGTGCTCGTTAATTTTCTACGAACCGGGGTGTCCGCGCGGGCCACGTCGGCCGCTTCGACCTACTCGCGGCTCCTCCCTCGCCGGTCGGCCCTTCGCGACCTGTGTTCATCACGTGTCGCATTGGGTCATGCCGCCCCGCTCGGCTTAAATGAAAATTGTGTGCATTCCATGTCGGGTGCGATCATACCAGCACTAATGCACCGGATCCCATCAGAACTCCGCAGTTAAGCGTGCTTGGGCGAGAGTAGTACTAAGTTGGGTGACCACTTGGGAAGTCCTCGTGTTGCACCCCTTTTTGTTTCTTATATAACTTCCTTTTGTTTCTTTTGTACCTTAGTATTAATTTTTTATTTCTTCCTTTCATTTTAACTTTTAGTGCGCTCGTGCTCGTTAATTTTCTACGAACCGGGGTGTCCGCGCGGGCCCCGTCGGCTGCTTCGACCTACTCGCGGCTCCTCCCTCGCCGGTCGGCCCTTCGCGACCTGTGTTCATCACGTGTCGCATTGGGTCATGCCGCCCCGCTCGGCTTAAATGAAAATTGTGTGCATTCCATGTCGGGTGCGATCATACCAGCACTAATGCACCGGATCCCATCAGAACTCCGCAGTTAAGCGTGCTTGGGCGAGAGTAGTACTAAGTTGGGTGACCACTTGGGAAGTCCTCGTGTTGCACCCCTTTTTGTTTCTTATATAAATTCCTTTTGTTTCTTTCGTACCTTAGTATTAATTTTTTATTTCTTCCTTTCATTTTAACTTTTAGTGCGCTCGTGCTCGTTAATTTTCTACGAACCGGGGTGTCCGCGCGGGCCCCGTCGGCCGCTTCGACCTACTCGCGGCTCCTCCCTCGCCGGTCGGCCCTTCGCGACCTGTGTTCATCACGTGTCGCATTGGGTCATGCCGCCCCGCTCGGCTTAAATGAAAATTGTGTGCATTCCATGTCGGGTGCGATCATACCAGCACTAATGCACCGGATCCCATCAGAACTCCGCAGTTAAGCGTGCTTGGGCCAGAGTAGTACTAAGTTGGGTGACCACTTGGGAAGTCCTCGTGTTGCACCCCTTTTTGTTTCTTATATAACTTCCTTTTGTTTCTTTCGTACCTTAGTATTAATTTTTTATTTCTTCCTTTCATTTTAACTTTTAGTGCGCTCGTGATCGTTAATTTTCTACGAACCGGGGTGTCCGCGCGGGCCCCGTCGGCCGCTTCGACCTACTCGCGGCTCCTCCCTCGCCGGTCGGCCCTTCGCGACCTGTGTTCATCACGTGTCGCATTGGGTCATGCCGCCCCGCTCGGCTTAAATGAAAATTGTGTGCATTCCTTGTTGGGTGCGATCATACCAGCACTAATGCACCGGATCCCATCAGAATTCTGCAGTTAAGCGTGCTTGGGCGAGAGTAGTACTAAGTTGGGTGACCACTTGGGAAGTCCTCGTGTTGCACCCCTTTTTGTTTCTTATATAACTTCCTTTTGTTTCTTTCGTACCTTAGTATTAATTTTTTATTTCTTCCTTTCATTTTAACTTTTAGTGCGCTCGTGCTCGTTAATTTTCTACGAACCGGGGTGTCCGCGCGGGCCCCGTCGGCCGCTTCGACCTACTCGCGGCTCCTCCCTCGCCGGTCGGCCCTTCGCGACCTGTGTTCATCACGTGTCGCATTGGGTCATGCCGCCCCGCTCGGCTTAAATGAAAATTGTGTGCATTCCATGTCGGGTGCGATCATACCAGCACTAATGCACCGGATCCCATCAGAACTCCGCAGTTAAGCGTGCTTGGGCGAGAGTAGTACTAAGTTGGGTGACCACTTGGGAAGTCCTCGTGTTGCACCCCTTTTTGTTTCTTATATAACTTCCTTTTGTTTCTTTCATACCTTAGTATTAATTTTTTATTTCTTCCTTTCATTTTAACTTTTAGTGCGCTCGTGCTCGTTAATTTTCTACGAACCGGGGTGTCCGCGCGGGCCCCGTCGGCCGCTTCGACCTACTCGCGGCTCCTCCCTCGCCGGTCGGCCCTTCGCGACCTGTGTTCATCACGTGTCGCATTGGGTCATGCCGCCCCGCTCGGCTTAAATGAAAATTGTGTGCATTCCTTGTTGGGTGCGATCATACCAGCACTAATGCACCGGATCCCATCAGAACTCTGCAGTTAAGCGTGCTTGGGCGAGAGTAGTACTAAGTTGGGTGACCACTTGGGAAGTCCTCGTGTTGCACCCCTTTTTGTTTCTTATATAACTTCCTTTTTGTTTCTTTCGTACCTTAGTATTAATTTTTTATTTCTTCCTTTCATTTTAACTTTTAGTGCGCTCGTGCTCGTTAATTTTCTACGAACCGGGGTGTCCGCGCGGGCCCCGTCGGCCGCTTCGACCTACTCGCGGCTCCTCCCTCGCCGGTCGGCCCTTCGCGACCTGTGTTCATCACGTGTCGCATTGGGTCATGCCGCCCCGCTCGGCTTAAATGAAAATTGTGTGCATTCCATGTCGGGTGCGATCATACCAGCACTAATGCACCGGATCCCATCAGAACTCCGCAGTTAAGCGTGCTTGGGCGAGAGTAGTACTAAGTTGGGTGACCACTTGGGAAGTCCTCGTGTTGCACCCCTTTTTGTTTCTTATATAACTTCCTTTTGTTTCTTTCGTACCTTAGTATTAATTTTTTATTTCTTCCTTTCATTTTAACTTTTAGTGCGCTCGTGCTCGTTAATTTTCTACGAACCGGGGTGTCCGCGCGGGCCCCGTCGGCCGCTTCGACCTACTCGCGGCTCCTCCCTCGCCGGTCGGCCCTTCGCGACCTGTGTTCATCACGTGTCGCATTGGGTCATGCCGCCCCGCTCGGCTTAAATGAAAATTGTGTGCATTCCATGTCGGGTGCGATCATACCAGCACTAATGCACCGGATCCCATCAGAACTCCGCAGTTAAGCGTGCTTGGGCGAGAGTAGTACTAAGTTGGGTGACCACTTGGGAAGTCCTCGTGTTGCACCCCTTTTTGTTTCTTATATAACTTCCTTTTGTTTCTTTCGTACCTTAGTATTAATTTTTTATTTCTTCCTTTCATTTTAACTTTTAGTGCGCTCGTGCTCGTTAATTTTCTACGAACCGGGGTGTCCGCGCGGGCCCCGTCGGCCGCTTCGACCTACTCGCGGCTCCTCCCTCGCCGGTCGGCCCTTCGCGACCTGTGTTCATCACGTGTCGCATTGGGTCATGCCGCCCCGCTCGGCTTAAATGAAAATTGTGTGCATTCCATGTCGGGTGCGATCATACCAGCACTAATGCACCGGATCCCATCAGAACTCCGCAGTTAAGCGTGCTTGGGCCAGAGTAGTACTAAGTTGGGTGACCACTTGGGAAGTCCTCGTGTTGCACCCCTTTTTGTTTCTTATATAACTTCCTTTTGTTTCTTTCGTACCTTAGTATTAATTTTTTATTTCTTCCTTTCATTTTAACTTTTAGTGCGCTCGTGCTCGTTAATTTTCTACGAACCGGGGTGTCCGCGCGGGCCCCGTCGGCCGCTTCGACCTACTCGCGGCTCCTCCCTCGCCGGTCGGCCCTTCGCGACCTGTGTTCATCACGTGTCGCATTGGGTCATGCCGCCCCGCTCGGCTTAAATGAAAATTGTGTGCATTCCTTGTTGGGTGCGATCATACCAGCACTAATGCACCGGATCCCATCAGAATTCTGCAGTTAAGCGTGCTTGGGCGAGAGTAGTACTAAGTTGGGTGACCACTTGGGAAGTCCTCGTGTTGCACCCCTTTTTGTTTCTTATATAACTTCCTTTTGTTTCTTTCGTACCTTAGTATTAATTTTTTATTTCTTCCTTTCATTTTAACTTTTAGTGCGCTCGTGCTCGTTAATTTTCTACGAACCGGGGTGTCCGCGCGGGCCCCGTCGGCCGCTTCGACCTACTCGCGGCTCCTCCCTCGCCGGTCGGCCCTTCGCGACCTGTGTTCATCACGTGTCGCATTGGGTCATGCCGCCCCGCTCGGCTTAAATGAAAATTGTGTGCATTCCATGTCGGGTGCGATCATACCAGCACTAATGCACCGGATCCCATCAGAACTCCGCAGTTAAGCGTGCTTGGGCGAGAGTAGTACTAAGTTGGGTGACCACTTGGGAAGTCCTCGTGTTGCACCCCTTTTTGTTTCTTATATAACTTCCTTTTGTTTCTTTCATACCTTAGTATTAATTTTTTATTTCTTCCTTTCATTTTAACTTTTAGTGCGCTCGTGCTCGTTAATTTTCTACGAACCGGGGTGTCCGAGCGGGCCCCGTCGGCCGCTTCGACCTACTCGCGGCTCCTCCCTCGCCGGTCGGCCCTTCGCGACCTGTGTTCATCACGTGTCGCATTGGGTCATGCCGCCCCGCTCGGCTTAAATGAAAATTGTGTGCATTCCTTGTTGGGTGCGATCATACCAGCACTAATGCACCGGATCCCATCAGAACTCTGCAGTTAAGCGTGCTTGGGCGAGAGTAGTACTAAGTTGGGTGACCACTTGGGAAGTCCTCGTGTTGCACCCCTTTTTGTTTCTTATATAACTTCCTTTTGTTTCTTTCGTACCTTAGTATTAATTTTTTATTTCTTCCTTTCATTTTAACTTTTAGTGCGCTCGTGCTCGTTAATTTTCTACGAACCGGGGTGTCCGCGCGGGCCCCGTCGGCCGCTTCGACCTACTCGCGGCTCCTCCCTCGCCGGTCGGCCCTTCGCGACCTGTGTTCATCACGTGTCGCATTGGGTCATGCCGCCCCGCTCGGCTTAAATGAAAATTGTGTGCATTCCATGTCGGGTGCGATCATACCAGCACTAATGCACCGGATCCCATCAGAACTCCGCAGTTAAGCGTGCTTGGGCGAGAGTAGTACTAAGTTGGGTGACCACTTGGGAAGTCCTCGTGTTGCACCCCTTTTTGTTTCTTATATAACTTCCTTTTTGTTTCTTTCGTACCTTAGTATTAATTTTTTATTTCTTCCTTTCATTTTAACTTTTAGTGCGCTCGTGCTCGTTAATTTTCTACGAACCGGGGTGTCCGCGCGGGCCCCGTCGGCCGCTTCGACCTACTCGCGGCTCCTCCCTCGCCGGTCGGCCCTTCGCGACCTGTGTTCATCACGTGTCGCATTGGGTCATGCCGCCCCGCTCGGCTTAAATGAAAATTGTGTGCATTCCATGTCGGGTGCGATCATACCAGCACTAATGCACCGGATCCCATCAGAACTCCGCAGTTAAGCGTGCTTGGGCGAGAGTAGTACTAAGTTGGGTGACCACTTGGGAAGTCCTCGTGTTGCACCCCTTTTTGTTTCTTATATAACTTCCTTTTGTTTCTTTCGTACCTTAGTATTAATTTTTTATTTCTTCCTTTCATTTTAACTTTTAGTGCGCTCGTGCTCGTTAATTTTCTACGAACCGGGGTGTCCGCGCGGGCCCCGTCGGCCGCTTCGACCTACTCGCGGCTCCTCCCTCGCCGGTCGGCCCTTCGCGACCTGTGTTCATCACGTGTCGCATTGGGTCATGCCGCCCCGCTCGGCTTAAATGAAAATTGTGTGCATTCCATGTCGGGTGCGATCATACCAGCACTAATGCACCGGATCCCATCAGAACTCCTTAAGTTGGGTGACCACTTGGGAAGTCCTCGTGTTGCACCCCTTTTTGTTTCTTATATAACTTCCTTTTGTTTCTTTCGTACCTTAGTATTAATTTTTTATTTCTTCCTTTCATTTTAACTTTTAGTGCGCTCGTGCTCGTTAATTTTCTACGAACCGGGGTGTCCGCGCGGGCCCCGTCGGCCGCTTCGACCTACTCGCGGCTCCTCCCTCGCCGGTCGGCCCTTCGCGACCTGTGTTCATCACGTGTCGCATTGGGTCATGCCGCCCCGCTCGGCTTAAATGAAAATTGTGTGCATTCCATGTCGGGTGCGATCATACCAGCACTAATGCACCGGATCCCATCAGAACTCCGCAGTTAAGCGTGCTTGGGCGAGAGTAGTACTAAGTTGGGTGACCACTTGGGAAGTCCTCGTGTTGCACCCCTTTTTGTTTCTTATATAACTTCCTTTTGTTTCTTTCATACCTTAGTATTAATTTTTTATTTCTTCCTTTCATTTTAACTTTTAGTGCGCTCGTGGTCGTTAATTTTCTACGAACCGGGGTGTCCGCGCGGGCCCCGTCGGCCGCTTCGACCTACTCGCGGCTCCTCCCTCGCCGGTCGGCCCTTCGCGACCTGTGTTCATCACGTGTCGCATTGGGTCATGCCGCCCCGCTCGGCTTAAATGAAAATTGTGTGCATTCCATGTCGGGTGCGATCATACCAGCACTAATGCACCGGATCCCATCAGAACTCCGCAGTTAAGCGTGCTTGGGCGAGAGTAGTACTAAGTTGGGTGACCACTTGGGAAGTCCTCGTGTTGCACCCCTTTTTGTTTCTTATATAACTTCCTTTTGTTTCTTTCGTACCTTAGTATTAATTTTTTATTTCTTCCTTTCATTTTAACTTTTAGTGCGCTCGTGCTCGTTAATTTTCTACGAACCGGGGTGTCCGCGCGGGCCCCGTCGGCCGCTTCGACCTACTCGCGGCTCCTCCCTCGCCGGTCGGCCCTTCGCGACCTGTGTTCATCACGTGTCCCATTGGGTCATGCCGCCCCGCTCGGCTTAAATGAAAATTGTGTGCATTCCATGTCGGGTGCGATCATACCAGCACTAATGCACCGGATCCCATCAGAACTCCGCAGTTAAGCGTGCTTGGGCGAGAGTAGTACTAAGTTGGGTGACCACTTGGGAAGTCCTCGTGTTGCACCCCTTTTTGTTTCTTATATAACTTCCTTTTGTTTCTTTCGTACCTTAGTATTAATTTTTTATTTCTTCCTTTCATTTTAACTTTTAGTGCGCTCGTGCTCGTTAATTTTCTACGAACCGGGGTGTCCGCGCGGGCCCCGTCGGCCGCTTCGACCTACTCGCGGCTCCTCCCTCGCCGGTCGGCCCTTCGCGACCTGTGTTCATCACGTGTCGCATTGGGTCATGCCGCCCCGCTCGGCTTAAATGAAAATTGTGTGCATTCCATGTCGGGTGCGATCATACCAGCACTAATGCACCGGATCCCATCAGAACTCCGCAGTTAAGCGTGCTTGGGCCAGAGTAGTACTAAGTTGGGTGACCACTTGGGAAGTCCTCGTGTTGCACCCCTTTTTGTTTCTTATATAACTTCCTTTTGTTTCTTTCGTACCTTAGTATTAATTTTTTATTTCTTCCTTTCATTTTAACTTTTAGTGCGCTCGTGCTCGTTAATTTTCTACGAACCGGGGTGTCCGCGCGGGCCCCGTCGGCCGCTTCGACCTACTCGCGGCTCCTCCCTCGCCGGTCGGCCCTTCGCGACCTGTGTTCATCACGTGTCGCATTGGGTCATGCCGCCCCGCTCGGCTTAAATGAAAATTGTGTGCATTCCTTGTTGGGTGCGATCATACCAGCACTAATGCACCGGATCCCATCAGAACTCTGCAGTTAAGCGTGCTTGGGCGAGAGTAGTACTAAGTTGGGTGACCACTTGGGAAGTCCTCGTGTTGCACCCCTTTTTGTTTCTTATATAACTTCCTTTTGTTTCTTTCGTACCTTAGTATTAATTTTTTATTTCTTCCTTTCATTTTAACTTTTAGTGCGCTCGTGCTCGTTAATTTTCTACGAACCGGGGTGTCCGCGCGGGCCCCGTCGGCCGCTTCGACCTACTCGCGGCTCCTCCCTCGCCGGTCGGCCCTTCGCGACCTGTGTTCATCACGTGTCGCATTGGGTCATGCCGCCCCGCTCGGCTTAAATGAAAATTGTGTGCATTCCATGTCGGGTGCGATCATACCAGCACTAATGCACCGGATCCCATCAGAACTCCGCAGTTAAGCGTGCTTGGGCGAGAGTAGTACTAAGTTGGGTGACCACTTGGGAAGTCCTCGTGTTGCACCCCTTTTTGTTTCTTATATAACTTCCTTTTGTTTATTTCGTACCTTAGTATTAATTTTTTATTTCTTCCTTTCATTTTAACTTTTAGTGCGCTCGTGCTCGTTAATTTTCTACGAACCGGGGTGTCCGCGCGGGCCCTGTCGGCCGCTTCGACCTACTCGCGGCTCCTCCCTCGCCGGTCGGCCCTTCGCGACCTGTGTTCATCACGTGTCGCATTGGGTCATGCCGCCCCGCTCGGCTTAAATGAAAATTGTGTGCATTCCATGTCGGGTGCGATCATACCAGCACTAATGCACCAGATCCCATCAGAACTCCGCAGTTAAGCGTGCTTGGGCGAGAGTAGTACTAAGTTGGGTGACCACTTGGGAAGTCCTCGTGTTGCACCCCTTTTTGTTTCTTATATAACTTCCTTTTGTTTCTTTCGTACCTTAGTATTAATTTTTTATTTCTTCCTTTCATTTTAACTTTTAGTGCGCTCGTGCTCGTTAATTTTCTACGAACCGGGGTGTCCGCGCGGGCCCCGTCGGCCGCTTCGACCTACTCGCGGCTCCTCCCTCGCCGGTCGGCCCTTCGCGACCTGTGTTCATCACGTGTCGCATTGGGTCATGCCGCCCCGCTCGGCTTAAATGAAAATTGTGTGCATTCCATGTTGGGTGCGATCATACCAGCACTAATGCACCGGATCCCATCAGAACTCCGCAGTTAAGCGTGCTTGGGCGAGAGTAGTACTAAGTTGGGTGACCACTTGGGAAGTCCTCGTGTTGCACCCCTTTTTGTTTCTTATATAACTTCCTTTTGTTTCTTTCGTACCTTAGTATTAATTTTTTATTTCTTCCTTTCATTTTAACTTTTAGTGCGCTCGTGCTCGTTAATTTTCTACGAACCGGGGTGTCCGCGCGGGCCCCGTCGGCCGCTTCGACCTACTCGCGGCTCCTCCCTCGCCGGTCGGCCCTTCGCGAACTGTGTTCATCACGTGTCGCATTGGGTCATGCCGCCCCGCTCGGCTTAAATGAAAATTGTGTGCATTCCATGTCGGGTGCGATCATACCAGCACTAATGCACCGGATCCCATCAGAACTCCGCAGTTAAGCGTGCTTGGGCAGTACTAAGTTGGGTGACCACTTGGGAAGTCCTCGTGTTGCACCCCTTTTTGTTTCTTATATAACTTCCTTTTGTTTCTTTCGTACCTTAGTATTAATTTTTTATATCTTCCTTTCATTTTAACTTTTAGTGCGCTCGTGCTCGTTAATTTTCTACGAACCGGGGTGTCCGCGCGGGCCCCGTCGGCCGCTTCGACCTACTCGCGGCTCCTCCCTCGCCGGTCGGCCCTTCGCGACCTGTGTTCATCACGTGTCGCATTGGGTCATGCAGCCCCGCTCGACTTAAATGAAAATTGTGTGCATTCCATGTCGGGTGCGATCATACCAGCACTAATGCACCGGATCCCATCAGAACTCCGCAGTTAAGCGTGCTTGGGCGAGAGTAGTACTAAGTTGGGTGACCACTTGGGAAGTCCTCGTGTTGCACCCCTTTTTGTTTGAATATAACTTCCTTTTGTTTCTTTCGTACCTTAGTATTAATTTTTTATTTCTTCCTTTCATTTTAACTTTTAGTGCGCTCGTGCTCGTTAATTTTCTACGAACCGGGGTGTCCGCGCGGGCCCCGTCGGCCGCTTCGACCTACTCGCGGCTCCTCCCTCGCCGGTCGGCCCTTCGCGACCTGTGTTCATCACGTGTCGCATTGGGTCATGCCGCCCCGCTCGGCTTAAATGAAAATTGTGTGCATTCCATGTCGGGTGCGATCATACCAGCACTAATGCACCGGATCCCATCAGAACTCCGCAGTTAAGCGTGCTTGGGCGAGAGTAGTACTAAGTTGGGTGACCACTTGGGAAGTCCTCGTGTTGCACCCCTTTTTGTTTGAATATAACTTCCTTTTGTTTCTTTCGTACCTTAGTATTAATTTTTTATTTCTTCCTTTCATTTTAACTTTTAGTGCGCTCGTGCTCGTTAATTTTCTACGAACCGGGGTGTCCGCGCGGGCCCCGTCGGCCGCTTCGACCTACTCGCGGCTCCTCCCTCGCCGGTCGGCCCTTCGCGACCTGTGTTCATCACATGTCGCATTGGGTCATGCCGCCCCGCTCGACTTAAATGAAAATTGTGTGCATTCCATGTCGGGTGCGATCATACCAGCACTAATGCACCGGATCCCATCAGAACTTCGCAGTTAAGCGTGCTTGGGCGAGAGTAGTACTAAGTTGGGTGACCACTTGGGAAGTCCTCGTGTTGCACCCCTTTTTGTTTCTTATATAACTTCCTTTTGTTTCTTTCGTACCTTAGTATTAATTTTTTATTTCTTCCTTTCATTTTAACTTTTAGTGCGCTCGTGCTCGTTAATTTTCTACGAACCGGGGTGTCCGCGCGGGCCCCGTCGGCCGCTTCGACCTACTCGCGGCTCCTCCCTCGCCGGTCGGCCCTTCGCGACCTGTGTTCATCACGTGTCGCATTGGGTCATGCCGCCCCGCTCGGCTTAAATGAAAATTGTGTGCATTCCATGTCGGGTGCGATCATACCAGCACTAATGCACCGGATCCCATCAGAACTCCGCAGTTAAGCGTGCTTGGGCGAGAGTAGTACTAAGTTGGGTGACCACTTGGGAAGTCCTCGTGTTGCACCCCTTTTTGTTTCTTATATAACTTCCTTTTGTTTCTTTCGTACCTTAGTATTAATTTTTTATTTCTTCCTTTCATTTTAACTTTTAGTGCGCTCGTGCTCGTTAATTTTCTACGAACCGGGGTGTCCGCGCGGGCCCCGTCGGCCGCTTCGACCTACTCGCGGCTCCTCCCTCGCCGGTCGGCCCTTCGCGACCTGTGTTCATCACGTGTCGCATTGGGTCATGCCGCCCCGCTCGGCTTAAATGAAAATTGTGTGCATTCCATGTCGGGTGCGATCATACCAGCACTAATGCACCGGATCCCATCAGAACTCCGCAGTTAAGCGTGCTTGGGCGAGAGTAGTACTAAGTTGGGTGACCACTTGGGAAGTCCTCGTGTTGCACCCCTTTTTGTTTGAATATAACTTCCTTTTGTTTCTTTCGTACCTTAGTATTAATTTTTTATTTCTTCCTTTCATTTTAACTTTTAGTGCGCTCGTGCTCGTTAATTTTCTACGAACCGGGGTGTCCGCGCGGGCCCCGTCGGCCGCTTCGACCTACTCGCGGCTCCTCCCTCGCCGGTCGGCCCTTCGCGAACTGTGTTCATCACGTGTCGCATTGGGTCATGCCGCCCCGCTCGACTTAAAGGAAAATTGTGTGCATTCCATGTCGGGTGCGATCATACCAGCACTAATGCACCGGATCCCATCAGAACTCCGCAGTTAAGCGTGCTTGGGCGAGAGTAGTACTAAGTTGGGTGACCACTTGGGAAGTCCTCGTGTTGCACCCCTTTTTGTTTCTTATATAACTTCCTTTTGTTTCTTTCGTACCTTAGTATTAATTTTTTATATCTTCCTTTCATTTTAACTTTTAGTGCGCTCGTGCTCGTTAATTTTCTACGAACCGGGGTGTCCGCGCGGGCCCCGTCGTCCGCTTCGACCTACTCGCGGCTCCTCCCTCGCCGGTCGGCCCTTCGCGACCTGTGTTCATAACGTGTCGCATTGGGTCATGCAGCCCCGCTCGACTTAAATGAAAATTGTGTGCATTCCATGTCGGGTGCGATCATACCAGCACTAATGCACCGGATCCCATCAGAACTCCGCAGTTAAGCGTGCTTGGGCGAGAGTAGTACTAAGTTGGGTGACCACTTGGGAAGTCCTCGTGTTGCACCCCTTTTTGTTTCTTATATAACTTCCTTTTGTTTCTTTCGTACCTTAGTATTAATTTTTTATTTCTTCCTTTCATTTTAACTTTTAGTGCGCTCGTGCTCGTTAATTTTCTACGAACCGGGGTGTCCGCGCGGGCCCCGTCGGCCGCTTCGACCTACTCGCGGCTCCTCCCTCGCCGGTCGGCCCTTCGCGACCTTTGTTCATCACGTGTCGCATTGGGTCATGCCGCCCCGCTCGGCTTAAATGAAAATTGTGTGCATTCCATGTCAGGTGCGATCATACCAGCACTAATGCACCGGATCCCATCAGAACTCCGCAGTTAAGCGTGCTTGGGCGAGAGTAGTACTAAGTTGGGTGACCACTTGGGAAGTCCTCGTGTTGCACCCCTTTTTGTTTCTTATATAACTTCCTTTTGTTTCTTTCGTACCTTAGTATTAATTTTTTATTTCTTCCTTTCATTTTAACTTTTAGTGCGCTCGTGCTCGTTAATTTTCTACGAACCGGGGTGTCCGCGCGGGCCCCGTCGGCCGCTTCGACCTACTCGCGGCTCCTCCCTCGCCGGTCGGCCCTTCGCGACCTGTGTTCATCACGTGTCGCATTGGGTCATGCCGCCCCGCTCGGCTTAAATGAAAATTGTGTGCATTCCATGTCGGGTGCGATCATACCAGCACTAATGCACCGGATCCCATCAGAACTCCGCAGTTAAGCGTGCTTGGGCGAGAGTAGTACTAAGTTGGGTGACCACTTGGGAAGTCCTCGTGTTGCACCCCTTTTTGTTTCTTATATAACTTCCTTTTGTTTATTTCGTACCTTAGTATTAATTTTTTATTTCTTCCTTTCATTTTAACTTTTAGTGCGCTCGTGCTCGTTAATTTTCTACGAACCGGGGTGTCCGCGCGGGCCCCGTCGGCCGCTTCGACCTACTCGCGGCTCCTCCCTCGCCGGTCGGCCCTTCGCGACCTGTGTTCATCACGTGTCGCATTGGGTCATGCCGCCCCGCTCGGCTTAAATGAAAATTGTGTGCATTCCATGTCTGGTGCGATCATACCAGCACTAATGCACCGGATCCCATCAGAACTCCGCAGTTAAGCGTGCTTGGGCGAGAGTAGTACTAAGTTGGGTGACCACTTGGGAAGTCCTCGTGTTGCACCCCTTTTTGTTTCTTATATAACTTCCTTTTGTTTCTTTCGTACCTTAGTATTAATTTTTTATTTCTTCCTTTCATTTTAACTTTTAGTGCGATCGTGCTCGTTAATTTTCTACGAACCGGGGTGTCCGCGCGGGCCCCGTCGGCCGCTTCGACCTACTCGCGGCTCCTCCCTCGCCGGTCGGCCCTTCGCGACCTGTGTTCATCACGTGTCGCATTGGGTCATGCCGCCCCGCTCGACTTAAATGAAAATTGTGTGCATTCCATGTCGGGTGCGATCATACCAGCACTAATGCACCGGATCCCATCAGAACTCCGCAGCTAAGCGTGCTTGGGCGAGAGTAGTACTAAGTTGGGTGACCACTTGGGAAGTCCTCGTGTTGCACCCCTTTTTGTTTCTTATATAACTTCCTTTTGTTTCTTTCGTACCTTAGTATTAATTTTTTATTTCTTCCTTTCATTTTAACTTTTAGTGCGCTCGTGCTCGTTAATTTTCTACGAACCGGGGTGTCCGCGCGGGCCCCGTCGGCCGCTTCGACCTACTCGCGGCTCCTCCCTCGCCGGTCGGCCCTTCGCGACCTGTGTTCATCACGTGTCGCATTGGGTCATGCCGCCCCGCTCGGCTTAAATGAAAATTGTGTGCATTCCATGTCTGGTGCGATCATACCAGCACTAATGCACCGGATCCCATCAGAACTCCGCAGTTAAGCGTGCTTGGGCGAGAGTAGCACTAAGTTGGGTGACCACTTGGGAAGTCCTCGTGTTGCACCCCTTTTTGTTTCTTATATAACTTCCTTTTGTTTCTTTCGTACCTTAGTATTAATTTTTTATTTCTTCCTTTTATTTTAACTTTTAGTGCGATCGTGCTCGTTAATTTTCTACGAACCGGGGTGTCCGCGCGGGCCCCGTCGGCCGCTTCGACCTACTCGCGGCTCCTCCCTCGCCGGTCGGCCCTTCGCGACCTGTGTTCATCACGTGTCGCATTGGGTCATGCCGCCCCGCTCGACTTAAATGAAAATTGTGTGCATTCCATGTCGGGTGCGATCATACCAGCACTAATGCACCGGATCCCATCAGAACTCCGCAGCTAAGCGTGCTTGGGCGAGAGTAGTACTAAGTTGGGTGACCACTTGGGAAGTCCTCGTGTTGCACCCCTTTTTGTTTCTTATATAACTTCCTTTTGTTTCTTTCGTACCTTAGTATTAATTTTTTATTTCTTCCTTTCATTTTAACTTTTAGTGCGCTCGTGCTCGTTAATTTTCTACGAACCGGGGTGTCCGCGCGGGCCCCGTCGGCCGCTTCGACCTACTCGCGGCTCCTCCCTCGCCGGTCGGCCCTTCGCGACCTGTGTTCATCACGTGTCGCATTGGGTCATGCCGCCCCGCTCGACTTAAATGAAAATTGTGTGCATTCCATGTCGGGTGCGATCATACCAGCACTAATGCACCGGATCCCATCAGAACTCCGCAGTTAAGCGCGCTTGGGCGAGAGTAGTACTAAGCTGGGTGATCACTTGGGAAGTCCTCGTGTTGCACCCCTTTTTGTTTCTTATATAACTTCCTTTTGTTTCTTTCGTACCTTAGTATTAATTTTTTATTTCTTCCTTTCATTTTAACTTTTAGTGCGCTCGTGCTCGTTAATTTTCTACGAACCGGGGTGTCCGCGCGGGCCCCGTCGGCCGCTTCGACCTACTCGCGGCTCCTCCCTCGCCGGTCGGCCCTTCGCGACCTGTGTTCATCACGTGTCGCATTGGGTCATGCCGCCCCGCTCGGCTTAAATGAAAATTGTGTGCATTCCATGTCGGGTGCGATCATACCAGCACTAATGCACCGGATCCCATCAGAACTCCGCAGTTAAGCGTGCTTGGGCGAGAGTAGTACTAAGTTGGGTGACCACTTGGGAAGTCCTCGTGTTGCACCCCTTTTTGTTTCTTATATAACTTCATTTTGTTTCTTTCGTACCTTAGTATTAATTTTTTATTTCTTCCTTTCATTTTAACTTTTAGTGCGCTCGTGCTCGTTAATTTTCTACGAACCGGGGTGTCCGCGCGGGCCCTGTCGGCCGCTTCGACCTACTCGCGGCTCCTCCCTCGCCGGTCGGCCCTTCGCGACCTGTGTTCATCACGTGTCGCATTGGGTCATGCCGCCCCGCTCGACTTAAATGAAAATTGTGTGCATTCCATGTCGGGTGCGATCATACCAGCACTAATGCACCGGATCCCATCAGAACTCCGCAGTTAAGCGTGCTTGGGCGAGAGTAGTACTAAGTTGGGTGACCACTTGGGAAGTCCTCGTGTTGCACCCCTTTTTGTTTCTTATATAACTTCCTTTTGTTTCTTTCGTACCTTAGTATTAATTTTTAATTTCTTCCTTTCATTTTAACTTTTAGTGCGCTCGTGCTCGTTAATTTTCTACGAACCGGGGTGTCCGCGCGGGCCCCGTCGGCCGCTTCGACCTACTCGCGGCTCCTCCCTCGCCGGTCGGCCCTTCGCGACCTGTGTTCATCACGTGTCGCATTGGGTCATGCCGCCCCGCTCGGCTTAAATGAAAATTGTGTGCATTCCATGTCGGGTGCGATCATACCAGCACTAATGCACCGGATCCCATCAGAACTCCGCAGTTAAGCGTGCTTGGGCGAGAGTAGTACTAAGTTGGGTGACCACTTGGGAAGTTCTCGTGTTGCACCCCTTTTTGTTTCTTATATAACTTCCTTTTGTTTCTTTCGTACCTTAGTATTAATTTTTTATTTCTTCCTTTCATTTTAACTTTTAGTGCGCTCGTGCTCGTTAATTTTCTACGAACCGGGGTGTCCGCGCGGGCCCCGTCGGCCGCTTCGACCTACTCGCGGCTCCTCCCTCGCCGGTCGGCCCTTCGCGACCTGTGTTCATCACGTGTCGCATTGGGTCATGCCGCCCCGCTCGGCTTAAATGAAAATTGTGTGCATTCCATGTCTGGTGCGATCATACCAGCACTAATGCACCGGATCCCATCAGAACTCCGCAGTTAAGCGTGCTTGGGCGAGAGTAGTACTAAGTTGGGTGACCACTTGGGAAGTCCTCGTGTTGCACCCCTTTTTGTTTCTTATATAACTTCCTTTTGTTTCTTTCGTACCTTAGTATTAATTTTTTATTTCTTCCTTTCATTTTAACTTTTAGTGCGATCGTGCTCGTTAATTTTCTACGAACCGGGGTGTCCGCGCGGGCCCCGTCGGCCGCTTCGACCTACTCGCGGCTCCTCCCTCGCCGGTCGGCCCTTCGCGACCTGTGTTCATCACGTGTCGCATTGGGTCATGCCGCCCCGCTCGACTTAAATGAAAATTGTGTGCATTCCATGTCGGGTGCGATCATACCAGCACTAATGCACCGGATCCCATCAGAACTCCGCAGCTAAGCGTGCTTGGGCGAGAGTAGTACTAAGTTGGGTGACCACTTGGGAAGTCCTCGTGTTGCACCCCTTTTTGTTTCTTATATAACTTCTTTTTGTTTCTTTCGTACCTTAGTATTAATTTTTTATTTCTTCCTTTCATTTTAACTTTTAGTGCGCTCGTGCTCGTTAATTTTCTACGAACCGGGGTGTCCGCGCGGGCCCCGTCGGCCGCTTCGACCTACTCGCGGCTCCTCCCTCGCCGGTCGGCCCTTCGCGACCTGTGTTCATCACGTGTCGCATTGGGTCATGCCGCCCCGCTCGACTTAAATGAAAATTGTGTGCATTCCATGTCGGGTGCGATCATACCAGCACTAATGCACCGGATCCCATCAGAACTCCGCAGTTAAGCGCGCTTGGGCGAGAGTAGTACTAAGTTGGGTGATCACTTGGGAAGTCCTCGTGTTGCACCCCTTTTTGTTTCTTATATAACTTCCTTTTGTTTCTTTCGTACCTTAGTATTAATTTTTTATTTCTTCCTTTCATTTTAACTTTTAGTGCGCTCGTGCTCGTTAATTTTCTACGAACCGGGGTGTCCGCGCGGGCCCCGTCGGCCGCTTCGACCTACTTGCGGCTCCTCCCTCGCCGGTCGGCCCTTCGCGACCTGTGTTCATCACGTGTCGCATTGGGTCATGCCGCCCCGCTCGGCTTAAATGAAAATTGTGTGCATTCCATGTCGGGTGCGATCATACCAGCACTAATGCACCGGATCCCATCAGAACTCCGCAGCTAAGCGTGCTTGGGCGAGAGTAGTACTAAGTTGGGTGACCACTTGGGAAGTCCTCGTGTTGCACCCCTTTTTGTTTCTTATATAACTTCCTTTTGTTTCTTTCGTACCTTAGTATTAATTTTTTATTTCTTCCTTTCATTTTAACTTTTAGTGCGCTCGTGCTCGTTAATTTTCTACGAACCGGGGTGTCCGCGCGGGCCCCGTCGGCCGCTTCGACCTACTCGCGGCTCCTCCCTCGCCGGTCGGCCCTTCGCGACCTGTGTTCATCACGTGTCGCATTGGGTCATGCCGCCCCGCTCGGCTTAAATGAAAATTGTGTGCATTCCATGTCGGGTGCGATCATACCAGCACTAATGCAACGGATCCCATCAGAACTCCGCAGTTAAGCGCGCTTGGGCGAGAGTAGTACTAAGTTGGGTGATCACTTGGGAAGTCCTCGTGTTGCACCCCTTTTCGTTTCTTATATAACTTCCTTTGTTTCTTTCGTACCTTAGTATTAATTTTTTATTTCTTCCTTTCATTTTAACTTTTAGTGCGCTCGTGCTCGTTAATTTTCTACGAACCGGGGTGTCCGCGCGGGCCCCGTCGGCCGCTTCGACCTACTCGCGGCTCCTCCTCGCCGGTCGGCCCTTCGCGACCTGTGTTCATCACGTGTCGCATTGGGTCATGCCGCCCCGCTCGGCTTAAATGAAAATTGTGTGCATTCCATGTCGGGTGCGATCATACCAGCACTAATGCACCGGATCCCATCAGAACTCCGCAGTTAAGCGTGCTTGGGCGAGAGTAGTACTAAGTTGGGTGACCACTTGGGAAGTCCTCGTGTTGCACCCCTTTTTGTTTCTTATATAACTTCCTTTTGTTTCTTTCGTACCTTAGTATTAATTTTTTATTTCTTCCTTTCATTTTAACTTTTAGTGCGCTCGTGCTCGTTAATTTTCTACGAACCGGGGTGTCCGCGCGGGCCCCGTCGGCCGCTTCGACCTACTCGCGGCTCCTCCCTCGCCGGTCGGCCCTTCGCGACCTGTGTTCATCACGTGTCGCATTGGGTCATGCCGCCCCGCTCGGCTTAAATGAAAATTGTGTGCATTCCATGTCGGGTTTGATCATACCAGCACTAATGCACCGGATCCCATCAGAACTCCGCAGTTAAGCGTGCTTGGGCGAGAGTAGTACTAAGTTGGGTGAACCACTTGGGAAGTCCTCGTGTTGCACCCCTTTTTTGTTTCTTATATAACTTCCTTTTGTTTCTTTCGTACCTTAGTATTAATTTTTTATTTCTTACTTTCATTTTAACTTTTAATGCGCTCGTGCTCGTTAATTTTCTACGAACCGGGTGTCCGCGCAGGCCCCGTCGGCCGCTTCGACCTACTCGCGGCTCCTCCCTCGCCGGTCGGCCCTTCGCGACCTGTGTTCATCACGTGTCGCATTGGGTCATGCCGCCCCGCTCGGCTTAAATGAAAATTGTGTGCATTCCATGTCGGGTGTGATCATACCAGCACTAATGCACCGGATCCCATCAGAACACCGCAGTTAAGCGTGCTTGGGCGAGAGTAGTACTAAGTTGGGTGACCACTTGGGAAGTCCTCGTGTTGCACCCCTTTTTGTTTGAATATAACTTCCTTTTGTTTCTTTCGTACCTTAGTATTAATTTTTTATTTCTTCCTTTCATTTTAACTTTTAGTGCGCTCGTGCTCGTTAATTTTCTACGAACCGGGGTGTCCGCGCAGGCCCCGTCGGCCGCTTCGACCTACTCGCGGCTCCTCCCTCGCCGGTCGGCCCTTCGCGACCTGTGTTCATCACGTGTCGCATTGGGTCATGCCGCCCCGCTCGGCTTAAATGAAAATTGTGTGCATTCCATGTCGGGTGCGATCATACCAGCACTAATGCACCGGATCCCATCAGAACTCCGCAGTTAAGCGTGCTTGGGCGAGAGTAGTACTAAGTTGGGTGACCACTTGGGAAGTTCTCGTGTTGCACCCTTTTTTGTTTCTTATATAACTTCCTTTTGTTTCTTTCGTACCTTAGTATTAATTTTTTATTTCTTCCTTTCATTTTAACTTTTAGTGCGCTCGTGCTCGTTAATTTTCTACGAACCGGGGTGTCCGCGCGGGCCCCGTCGGCCGCTTCGACCTACTCGCGGCTCCTCCCTCGCCGGTCGGCCCTTCGCGACCTGTGTTCATCACGTGTCGCATTGGGTCATGCCGCCCCGCTCGGCTTAAATGAAAATTGTGTGCATTCCATGTCGGGTGCGATCATACCAGCACTAATGCACCGGATCCCATCAGAACTCCGCAGTTAAGCGCGCTTGGGCGAGAGTAGTACTAAGTTGGGAGATCACTTGGGAAGTCCTCGTGTTGCACCCCTTTTCGTTTCTTATATAACTTCCTTTTGTTTCTTTCGTACCTTAGTATTAATTTTTTATTTCTTCCTTTCATTTTAACTTTTAGTGCGCTCGTGCTCGTTAATTTTCTACGAACCGGGGTGTCCGCGCGGGCCCCGTCGGCCGCTTCGACCTACTCGCGCTCCTCCCTCGCCGGTCGGCCCTTCGCGACCTGTGTTCATCACGTGTCGCATTGGGTCATGCCGCCCCGCTCGGCTTAAATGAAAATTGTGTGCATTCCATGTCGGGTGCGATCATACCAGCACTAATGCACCGGATCCCATCAGAACTCCGCAGTTAAGCGTGCTTGGGCGAGAGTAGTACTAAGTTGGGTGACCACTTGGGAAGTCCTCGTGTTGCACCCTTTTTTGTTTCTTATATAACTTCCTTTTGTTTCTTTCGTACCTTAGTATTAATTTTTTATTTCTTCCTTTCATTTTAACTTTTAGTGCGCTCGTGCTCGTTAATTTTCTACGAACCGGGGTGTCCGCGCGGGCCCCGTCGGCCGCTTCGACCTACTCGCGGCTCCTCCCTCGCCGGTCGGCCCTTCGCGACCTGTGTTCATCACGTGTCGCATTGGGTCATGCCGCCCCGCTCGGCTTAAATGAAAATTGTGTGCATTCCATGTCGGGTGCGATCATACCAGCACTAATGCACCGGATCCCATCAGAACTCCGCAGTTAAGCGTGCTTGGGCGAGAGTAGTACTAAGTTGGGTGACCACTTTGGAAGTCCTCGTGTTGCACCCCTTTTTGTTTCTTATATAACTTCCTTTGTTTCTTTCGTACCTTAGTATTAATTTTTTATTTCTTCCTTTCATTTTAACTTTTAGTGCGCTCGTGCTCGTTAATTTTCTACGAACCGGGGTGTCCGCGCAGGCCCCGTCGGCCGCTTCGACCTACTCGCGGCTCCTCCCTCGCCGGTCGGCCCTTCGCGACCTGTGTTCATCACGTGTCGCATTAGGTCATGCCGCCCCGCTCGGCTTAAATGAAAATTGTGTGCATTCCATGTCGGGTGCGATCATACCAGCACTAATGCACCGGATCCCATCAGAACACCGCAGTTAAGCGTGCTTGGGCGAGAGTAGTACTAAGTTGGGTGACCACTTGGGAAGTCCTCGTGTTGCACCCCTTTTTGTTTGAATATAACTTCCTTTTGTTTCTTTCGTACCTTAGTATTAATTTTTTATTTCTTCCTTTCATTTTAACTTTTAGTGCGCTCGTGCTCGTTAATTTTCTACGAACCGGGGTGTCCGCGCAGGCCCCGTCGGCCGCTTCGACCTACTCGCGGCTCCTCCCTCGCCGGTCGGCCCTTCGCGACCTGTGTTCATCACGTGTCGCATTGGGTCATGCCGCCCCGCTCGGCTTAAATGAAAATTGTGTGCATTCCATGTTGGGTGCGATCATACCAGCACTAATGCACCGGATCCCATCAGAACTCCGCAGTTAAGCGTGCTTGGGCGAGAGTAGTACTAAGTTGGGTGACCACTTGGGAAGTTCTCGTGTTGCACCCTTTTTTGTTTCTTATATAACTTCCTTTTGTTTCTTTCGTACCTTAGTATTAATTTTTTATTTCTTCCTTTCATTTTAACTTTTAGTGCGCTCGTGCTCGTTAATTTTCTACGAACCGGGTGTCCGCGCGGGCCCCGTCGGCCGCTTCGACCTACTCGCGGCTCCTCCCTCGCCGGTCGGCCCTTCGCGACCTGTGTTCATCACGTGTCGCATTGGGTCATGCCGCCCCGCTCGCCTTAAATGAAAATTGTGTGCATTCCATGTCGGGTGCGATCATACCAGCACTAATGCACCGGATCCCATCAGAACTCCGCAGTTAAGCGTGCTTGGGCGAGAGTAGTACTAAGTTGGGTGACCACTTGGGAAGTCCTCGTGTTGCACCCCTTTTTGTTTCTTATATAACTTCCTTTTGTTTCTTTCGTACCTTAGTATTAATTTTTTATTTCTTCCTTTCATTTTAACTTTTATTGCGCTCGTGCTCGTTAATTTTCTACGAACCGGGGTGTCCGCGCGGGCCCCGTCGGCCGCTTCGACCTACTCGCGGCTCCTCCCTCGCCGGTCGGCCCTTCGCGACCTGTGTTCATCACGTGTCGCATTGGGTCATGCCGCCCCGCTCGGCTTAAATGAAAATTGTGTGCATTCCATGTCGGGTGCGATCATACCAGCACTAATGCACCGGATCCCATCAGAACTCTGCAGTTAAGCGTGCTTGGGCGAGAGTAGTACTAAGTTGGGTGACCACTTGGGAAGTCCTCGTGTTGCACCCCTTTTTGTTTCTTATATAACTTCCTTTTGTTTCTTTCATACCTTAGTATTAATTTTTTATTTCTTCCTTTCATTTTAACTTTTAGTGCGCTCGTGCTCGTTAATTTTCTACGAACCGGGGTGTCCGCGCGGGCCCCGTCGGCCGCTTCGACCTACTCGCGGCTCCTCCCTCGCCGGTCGGCCCTTCGCGACCTGTGTTCATCACGTGTCGCATTGGGTCATGCCGCCCCGCTCGGCTTAAATGAAAATTGTGTGCATTCCATGTCGGGTGCGATCATACCAGCACTAATGCACCGGATCCCATCAGAACTCCTTAAGTTGGGTGACCACTTGGGAAGTCCTCGTGTTGCAACCCCTTTTTGTTTCTTATATAACTTCCTTTTGTTTCTTTCGTACCTTAGTATTAATTTTTTATTTCTTCCTTTCATTTTAACTTTTAGTGCGCTCGTGCTCGTTAATTTTCTACGAACCGGGGTGTCCGCGCGGGCCCCGTCGGCCGCTTCGACCTACTCGCGGCTCCTCCCTCGCCGGTCGGCCCTTCGCGACCTGTGTTCATCACGTGTCGCATTGGGTCATGCCGCCCCGCTCGCTTAAATGAAAATTGTGTGCATTCCATGTCGGGTGCGATCATACCAGCA